>OX371192.1:21466049-23916573 GCA_947310845.1 Yponomeuta plumbellus
TTTCCCTGAGGAAGGTATAGGCCATACTCCACCGCGGGAGCTAAGTCCGGATTGGTAGAGGCTTGTAAGAATAGCGGCTGGTCTTACTGTCATCTGTACTCTAAACAATAAATTTTAATAAAAGTGGCATACAACTTGTAACTACAGATAAAAATAGCTTTCGATCTTGAGGTCTCTCAAAATAACTATTACTTTTACTCAGGATAATTATCGCACACCCGGTGCTAGACTGTCACTTTTGCTAAAATTGAAAAAATGAGTTAAATATTTGTAATAACTATCCTAAGGCACCCCTGTACTTGGTGCGATAAAAGAAAGAAAGTTAAAAGTTCATGTTGTTGTAAAAGATATTCATGTTGTTTAAATCTTGAAATATCATTAATATGTGAGCTATCAAAGCTTTCAAACCTTCTCCTGAATAATTGCATTTTTACAAAAGTGACAGTCTAGCACCGGGGGTGCGTTATGCTTACTTTATTTTGTCGGAAGAGTCCAATCAGATTTCGCTCTGATCAAAAAAAGGACAAAAAGAGGAACCAGGTCTTGGATGTTTACATGTTTGTGACGTCCCACAAAACAGGGTATCCTAGTGTGAGGCCAAAAGCAATGTATGTGCCTATATGTAAATGTTATGTTATGTTGTGTTTCGCAGAGCTTAATCATGGTGAGAAGAGACGGAGATTGCGTCATCGGTAGCTCGTCTCTGTCTGAATCTCAGTAAAACTTTTCTCTGTCTCAAAAGCATTAGTGTTCGGAAGTTTACCTTAAATGCTTTCTCAAACTATGACGAACTACTTATTAATCCCTATTAATGAACTCCAGCTTAAGTGAAAGCATAATTTATTGAGTTGGCCGGCGCCGAGAATAAGACGCTCGACCTATGGTGTTTTTTTTTATTATCAAGGTTTACAATGTCGACATCGATATTTAACAGAACTCTTGTTTTTTTTTCTTTTTATCTTAAATCATTAAAAAACAATCTTTGTGTACACTCATCGTCAACCGATCATGCCCCCACGGAGGGGCACGGGTCTCTTAACTGAGGAAGGTATAGTATAAGCCATACTCCATACGGGGCCAAGCCCGGATTGGTAGAGGCTTGTAAGACTAGTGGCTGGTCTTACTGTCAGAAGTTTTCAAGCCACCCTAAGGCGTCTGACTTGGCTTAACGACTGCCTCGACGGCAGCCGGCACCAGCTGTTTTACGTGCCTTGCGAAGCGCGGAACCGCTCGGAAAAATGGCACTAGCGTTCGTCATACACCGGTCACCCATCCATGTGATTCCCTTCGAAATCATTTAAAATCCGGGGCTACGAGCAAATTTCGAGTTTCGGCATGTACTTACATACATAAACTCACGCCTGTAGTGCCTGTTGTGTACAATAAATAAGTTAAAATAACAATATGCAGCAGTTATGTTTAACTATTATCCTCGTTATTTTGATTGCATTGCACAACGGTCCACTGATTTAAATAAGCTCGATGAATTGCGAATTTTATTGGAGTATTTTATGAAATATCTTCTGAAACAATGGATACTCGTTATGGCTTACGCATTATTTATTCGGTACTGCACATTCTTGGTATGTACCTACATAATTATGGGGTATTAGCAAGGAGTATTGTTACTCCTTGGTATTAGTATGGCTTACATCTGGTTGCCACAGAAATCGATTTAATTTCTTGTAAAACATAAACGTAAAAATTTTAAACATAAACATTTACATACAGGCACAAACATTGCTTCTGGCCCCACACTAGGATACCCTGTGTCGTGGGAACCAGAAACAGCGACGTCACAAACATGTAAACATCCAAGACCAGGGGGTTTTTTTGGTCCCCAGCCGGGATTCGAACCCGTATGTTTGTCTGACTATGACTACGAAGAACGTATGTTTGACTTTGTATTGTTTCTTACTCCAAGTTTCTCGTAGGTACACTAACAAACTGTTTGCCTACTATTAACAGCTGTAGGATAGGCATACGAAGACACGTTTCAGAGATGTTAACATAAGTTTAACAGAGGCAGCGTATGAAAAAGGGGGTCAGGGTGAGTGGCGCTTAATATCTGGATAATTAAATACACAGATATTATATTCTCTTCCTTGAGGAAGGTATAGGCCTATACTTTTCCACGGGGGCCAAATCCGGATTGGCGAAGGCTTGTAAGACAAGTGGCTGGTCTTACTGTCAGAAATTCAAGCCACCCTGAGGCCTTAGCCTCCGACTTGCCGTCGCTAGACGCTTATACTTAGGCTTATATTATTACTTACAGCAGTACAATTTCAGTTCGAGGAACACGAGAAAGTGCTTTATTTATTCATACGTTTACCAGCGCTTACATTTAGCTACAGCATCGCTCAGCTGGATCAACCTGCCTATTTCATCTAACGCTGGAGTGGCACCTCATGTTACATCTCAGCGCGCCAGCATTGATTTTTTATCAAATAAAGACAAAAAAATACCAATACACGACAGAAAAACATTGTGCACGTTATCAAAACAATTTAAATCCAATTTCTTTCATATTGGCCTAAAAATATTGAATTTTGTATTTAAAACAAACATAAACATAAAGAAATAGAATCTATTGAAGAGGCTTAACAAGAAGCCTTTTGTTATCTTTTCTTTAGAGGCTTTAGAGAAAAACCGTATGAATCTCATCATAAACTAATCCTACATTTATCAAAGCTACATAAATCTTGTAACTAAGCTATCCTTAACAGGCCTTTCCGCTATGAGATTCGGACAGAATACTCGGAATCCATCATTCAGTTGGACGCGCGTTACTAAAGCTGTTCTCTCAGCTTCGTTCCGGACAATGAAATACATCTTTAGCAGTATCGCACTCTGACTAATTTGGGCTGTTAATTTTTTTCAGAGTAATGCCAGATTTATCGAGCGAGTCGCATGTCTGTGTCCAGAATGGAGTGACAAAAGTATAACCGCTCAGCTTAATACCAAGAAAACAGGGCACACAAGGAGAATACCTCTTTCTTCGGGCCTTTTGTACATATTTTTTTATGGATCTTTCAATCTTAACAAAAACAGCAGTACTTAATTTTAATCCACAAGACATGCACAGTGCACACTAACGAAAATATAGATTTATTGCGGTACTGTACTATTGGCGCATTTTTTTGTAAGTACCTTGTGATGTGGAGTTAGTGATGATGTTTGTGTATTAATTGTGATCTTACAATACACACAAACGTCATCACCATCATCATCGGCCCACGCCATCCCTTCTCTTGCCATCCATTCCCAAAGACCCAATGCCGACTAGTGTGAGTGTTTCATTGCAATATGCAATTGGCCATGCCAAATTTTTGAACACGAACGGTAATCTCAACACCGTTTCGAGAATTATGCTTTTAGTACAATTTCTATTTGTCAGATTTGTAAATAAGTCTATATTTTTTAAGATATTCAACAAAAAGCCTTGGATCTTAAATTACCTTTCTATGACGTCAGCAAAGACAGCAGGTAAACTTAATCCTTTGCCTTTCTTAAAAAAAAAAAAAATACCAGATCGTATTAACAAACCCCATACTAGCGTTTTTCGGGCGTCGTCATCATGCCAGCGTCCGCACAACGTCGACGCCACGGTGACGCGACGCTATCTGAGTGCTTATACTGAGTTTTGTCCTTCACTTTCGATGGCGATGGAGTGACAGAGCGCGCCACCTAGTTGTCTTTTTGTCACTCCTATGCAAATCGTAAACGCTCTCGCTATCAAAAGTGAATGAAAAAACTCTGTATACGCACTCTGAGAACAATCAAGCAATTCTTATTCTAAATATATTATGAAATAAGTAGAACAAGTAACATAATTTCGATTTTCAAATTATTACACCGCATTAAATATACATAATAAATATACACTGGCCTGCACCGGTATTGCGTCGCCGCGGCGTCGACGCTGTGCGGACGCTGGCACGGCGGCGACGCTCGGAAAACGCTAGTGTGGAGGCTCTCTAACTGACGTTAATGACATTTGTTTTTTTTTTCTTGTATGTTGGCAAACACTGTTGCCTTAATCATCCTCTGATGACGTCACAAACACCAAAACTTTAGAAAAATATTAAAAATAGACATAAAGAATACAAGTAAAAAATACCGAAATTAGTTTATTTAATTAGTGGTCAATATTTTCGAAATACATTATAAAATCTTATATCAAAAATAAGTAGCATGGCCAATGATTACATTCAGGCACTGAATTGTGTTACAATCTAGGATAATACAATGCAATTGCGTATCGTTACAGGTGTAATGTCACGGCTCAAGCAACTTCCATTGTAGTCGACTTGACAGCCACATCTGCAATCGTACAATAGAGCTAAGTTTGAACAGTTGAATCTGTCTGAATCAGCCGGTTCTACCACTCTCTGTTTGTTATCTAATGTTAGCTCTCTAGACTTCGTTATTAACGAACAAATATTTGAGAATTAGACGTGTTTGTTGTACTTTTGTCTGTATTAATCGAAGAAAAGGCCCGTTTCAGACTTGGTTTGGTACACCCAACACTACTTTAGACTAAAGGCTGATTTCTGAATTGAGAATTTCGTTAAGTAATTACTTAACTATGGCGCTGTCTCGTCCGTTTCTTTAGAAAAGAGCGTGACAGCACGTTTCTTAAGTGCTTTATCATCATCATCAACCCATCATGTCCCCACCGAGGGGCACGGGTCTCTTCCCTGAAGAAGGTATAGGCCATACTCCACCACGGGGGCCAAGTCCAGATTGGTGGAGGCTTGTAAGACTAGTGGCTGGTCTTACTGTCAGAAGTTTTCAAGCCGCCCTTAGGCCTCTGACTTGGCTTAACGACTGCCATCTATTGACGGTAGCCGGCACCAACTGCTTAACGTGCCTTGCGAAGCACGGAATCGCTCGGTTAAATGCCACTAGCGTTAGTCATAGACGGTGACCCATCCATGGACCGAATGCGCCGTATGTTGCTTAACCTTGGTGATCGTTTAAGATCACTTAGGCAGCCCAGGCTATGAGCGATTCATCAGAAATCGGCCCAGAGTATCTTATTTAATAACTAGAATTTTGCTTAAATACCCATTAAGTACTTTCCAGGATACATCAAAAGGTTCTCGAGGTAGCTTACACTATTGCTATTAAAATTAAGCAACATTTAGAAGTAGTAACTCCTTATAAAGGCCAAAAATGTTTTGATGTACTACACTGTAGATTTCCTTTGACAGAACACAAGTCTAACGACACAATATTCAACCGAACACAATTTATCTGATCTAATAAATCAAGCCACGGGCAATAAACCTCCAAAAACCCAACCATCTTTCGAATCCCCAGGCTACACACTCATAAAAACTTGCCAAGTGCGAGTTAGACTCACGTGAAAAAGGTTCCGCGGCGCGCACTATCACAAATATATAATAAAATAATATAAATTTACATAAAGGCACATGCATCGCTTCTGGCCCCAAATTACAGGATACCCTGTGTCGTGGGAACCAGAAACCGCGACATCGCATGCATGCGTTTACATGTAAACATCCAAGACCTGAGGTTTTTTTTGTTCCCAACCAGGATTCGAACCTGAAACCTTTCGCATAGTAGTTACATGCGTTAACTGCTGCGCCACAGAGGTATAGGACGTCACCCAAATGTATTTTCTTTCATTAATTACTCATCCTTAGAATCCAAGCACCTGAATTAGCAGGTATTTTTTATTTCACTATATACTATAGGGACTATCGCATTATTATAATAGTAATAATACTATAATAGTATCGCATTAGACGCTTGTGTGCGCCGCTTTACTTGTTCCTCTTTTCCCTTTTCGTATTTCTGTTATGCTTAGGACAATCTGCAAAAATAACACAATCGGTGAACATTTCCACTGTTTCGGTTCAAGGGGAAAAAACACTCCCGGGCGGACATTCTGGTAGGGGAGCTCAAGAAGGGATTTTGGGATTTACAGAACGCGCCAGATTAATATAAGGGAGGATACCTTGCAGCCTGTCGAGAACCTACACCATAAATAAGCTATACCTACATGTGGCGGTCTGCTTAGAACAGCGGATCATCAAATTAAAAAAGTTAACCGTTAGAAAATTTATTTCAAATAAAAAGAGGCATAATATTAATTTAAAATCGGCTTAGATCTAAGATTGGTGAAAATAAAATATTTATGCTTGAACTAGATTAAAAAATAACCCGTATCTCAAGCTTCTTAATGGCTTGACAATAAAAGATCCAAACGTAAGTAATTATAACAAAAGCTATTTTAAACAAAAGTCTAATAGATAAGTTACAGCTAAGTGATTAACGTAAAATAAATAATACTCGAGCAAATCAGATAAGGTAAGTTCATGACACTTTAGCATACATCTTCTATCAATGACTAGCAGTGCCTGTGACTACGTTCGTGCGTTCGACGTGTCCTGAAGCTCCATTATAAATACTGGTAAAATAATTGTAAAAATTGGTTATTACCTATCAGAGATTCCCCAGTACATACAAACTTACAAAATATGAAGTTACAAACTTTTTTTCTTTATAATGTTAATGTACTAAGAAAGGCACGGTCTCTATCAATATTTGACATATTCGATTTTTTTCCAAAACGTGTAGACACTCTCTACGGTTGAAAGGCTATCACTATTATAATAATTTTTCTTTTTGTAGTCTGATGTTCAAAATCCAATAAGTCTCCACGACGACGCTCGAATAACTACCCATTTAGCATCATGACTCAGACAGACTACTGACTCGTGACAGAGACTGTACAGGCATATAAACTGGCTCCCGCAAGCAGCCAACAGCCACGGATTCCTAAAAAGCAAAGGCAGAAAATACCCGCCTATACATAGACCAACTGAACACGCACATAGGCAAGTGTCGCGATGCGCCATCCTGCGGCACCACGCCCGCAAATATTGTGACAAGGAGCTATAGCGAAATTTACTCGGCACATACTCGTATTATGAGAAAACTCGAACAATTTGGCGTGACTTGGGCAGATAGAACCATTTCTGTGGCTACGTGTAAGTGGCTGCGCGTATGAAGTGTTCTAGCGTAATAACTACATAAAAAAGCAAGGGGCTTGGAGAGTTTTTCAGTTTGAGTTTTTGACGCGGCGTGGATGAATTCAGTCAATTTTGACTGATTAATTTTATTTTATTGGGTTCAACTTTCAACAAAAGGAGAATCAACGAAATCGGCGCACTCTAAAAAGTTACGAGGGGCCATACAAAAAAATGGCTTTTGACATACGATAAAAATGAAAAGCATAAACAGATTTACATGACAAGTGGAGCTGAGTAAAAGCGATTCAGCGTCACCGACCGAGTGGAGCCGAGTATACCCGATTAAGCATCGTCGACCCGAGCGACTCAGTTTCGTTTGGTTCACTGTTCAGAAATAGCACAAAGCTGGAAATGGAATATTTCGCTTCAGAAGTTTAACGCTTTGACTATAAATACAGCTTCAGCCTACTCTTATTTGTCAGTTAAAAAATATTACGGAAATATGATTAAAACGGTAGGCAATGCCAAGATTACAATACTATAACGGAAAACTTGATAGCCGTTTCTCTTTCATTATTTTTTTATGTATCAAAGGTTACATGAACATTTCAATTATTTTATTCATAAAAAACCATCAATTTATCGACAAAGTTTCCTTTTATGTCCTACATGAAAAGTATCCGGCTCGAGCGTCAGTCTTTGACACTCTTTATAGAAGTCTATATGGTTTCGACAACACCTTTTTAGGTCGCCACTAATTTGGGCAGGGCACAAATTCACCGCAACGCAAAAGAAGATAAGTAGGGAGGGATAGGCAGGAAAAGGCACCCTCAGTAATAGGCGGCCTAAGTAATACGGTACGCTTTCACTGTAACAAAGAATGATATCCTAATCTGAAAGCACAAGGTTAGTGCTTCATCACGCGAGCTCAAGGCTCAAGGTAGTGTCGAGGTCCATCCTCATTATTGTCCGTGGGTTTGGGATAAATCTAACGTATATATTCTCTATTTCAGATCATAAAAACAAAAAATAATCACATCGCACACTTGCAAAAACAACGTGTTATTTCGGAAAACTTACGTAACATGAGAGCATTTTTTTAAGGTTTCAAAGTAATGGCCTAAAGAGGTAGCTCTATAACGTGATGCAGTGTCTCTTTTGCTCATTATTCCAGCGTTTTCATCAAATAAAATTGCGTTAAAAAATATATATATATTAATAAAAAATGGTTATCCTCGAAACATCACGTTGTTCTTGCAAGGGTGCGACATAACATTGTGACAAAGGCGAACTAATACCTAAGAAAGATCTCTTCCAGCCAACCTTAGCGAAAATTGTTAAACTAAGATCACTGGAACTCGGCAGTTGGAATAGAGTGCAGTGCATGGGTGTATAGGATGATGTTCTGTCGACTGTACACAAAAACGTAACAATAATGTAATAATATACTTCATGTGCAAATATAATTATTCAAGCTATTGACTACGAGAGGATTTTTATATACATAGTAGGTGCTCTTGTAAAGTAACAAAATATAAATCTTAACGGTTCGTTAGCATTGAAAGAAAATTTACCTTACATTGTACTTCATATTCAATATGAAATATTCACAGAAACAAGCCGCCTACAACATCATTATTCATTTATTATGATAATATATATCGAAAAATTAATAGAAACAATGTTTTGTTTGGAAAAAAAAAGAAAACTGCAAAACAAACTGCCAATGAACTGGATTAGCCAATAGCCTCCGTCTACGCTGGAGACCAATCTGAATCATCATCATCATCATCAACCTATAATGTCGCCACCGAGGGGCACGGGTCTCATCCCTGAGGAAGGTATAGGCCAAACTCCACCACGGGGGCTTAAAGACTGCCATCTATCGACGGCAGCCGGCACCAACTGCTTGACGTGCCTTACGAAGCACGGAACCGCTCGGAAGAATGCCACTAGTGCTAGTCACAAAACGGTCACCCATCCATGCACTGAACGCGCCCTATGTTGCTTAACCTTCGTGATCGTTTAACATCACTAAGGCTGCCGGGGCTACGATCAATCTGAATAATAGTGATATTTTTTTATAATCGGATACTTTCTGAAATTGTCTCTTACTATCTGTCTATTCTCTTTGTAATATTAGTAAAGATCAATTAACTCCGCCCACAAGCGTTGTTTTGCCTAGGACCTATTCTCATACCTACCGAATATACACAAAAACCATCTTGAGAATCGATGAAGCCGTTTCTGAGGAGTTCTATGACAAACGGCCGTAACGCGAGATCTTTATACCTACACTATAGATAAATACAAAGTACAGTGTACGCTTTTTTTTAATATTAATGTTTTACTATATTGTACAAAAGTAATCAAAACAATGAAATACAATAATGACGACATCAGAATGTAAAACAATGTTGCCACAATAAAAGTATGGTAAAATGATCTAGGTCGCGAACAAGAACATCACAAACAATGTAAGCATCCAAGACCTGGGTTTTGTTTTTTGTCCCCAGCTTGGGTTTGAACCCGGAACCTCTTGCATGACAGGCAGATGCGCCCACCGCTGCGCCACAGAAGTCGTGTAATAAGGAAATATAGAAATGAATAAAATTGAATGAAGCACAAAGATAATGAGCCTGTAAAAGGAGATAAGCGACTTTTCATACCATTTGTGCAAAGGTGATAAACTGTGATTTAAAATATTCGGCCAAATATAAATGGCCTCCAAAAAATAAAACGGGCTGTATACTTTGCAAAAACTTTGTGGCTTTATTGAAAAAAAAAATTGTCGCTGAAGGCTGTTTGATACATACTAGTAGTTTTAGATGCTTTATCATTTCATGCCAGACTTTTTGGACAACAGTAGTGCACGGTCAAGTTCTCAAATAAGCTAAGCAGCCGTGTCATAATATACTTACAGCGCTACCAAGTTATCTGTTCAGGTGGGCAAAGTTGTAACTAACTTATAAATTGTAAGTCCTGTTCCCCATTTTTTGTTTTATTTATTCATTTACTAAGATTTATAGATATATTTTCATTAAAATTGAAAGACGGGTTAAGATATTCTAATTTATCTAGGTAAATTCCTGAAATGTTACTTCTAAATTCTCCACTAGCGCCGCTATCAACTGAACAGATAAGATGGTGGCACTATACGTCTCATCCTATTATGGTCTGTCAACTTAATTAAGAAGTCAAAAAAAAAATCATCATAATCATCAACTCATTATGTCCCTACAGAGGGGCACGGGTCTCTTCCCTGAGGAAGGTATAGGTCACACTCCACCACAGGGGAAAAAAATAGTTTGCAAAATTTAGATGATTATTGGTAGTGAGGTGATAATATGTACATTTGTTTTCAACAATTTAAACATAAAGAGAAATCGTGAACAAATTGGTGTCTGCTGATAAAGGTAGTCTACCAAGTAGTCTGCATTAATAACAACAGACCCGTGCCTCACACGAGATAGGGCAGTTAAACATTGGTGACATTATTGGAGTCGTTCATAATCAGTGACATAAGGTTTGTTTAATTTTATAATACTGGAATAGCATAAATAAAACTAGTACGCATTGTGGGTGTGAGAGTATATGTGTGTTGTGTGGGTGAGAGTGTGTGTGTTTAGGAGGAAGATATTCTATGGTCCCCGGTTTCTGAAACCTAATTGTTAATCTATTGTTAACAGCAGAGCTATCAGTTGTCAAAATTGCATACAAAAAAAACAACTGACAGCTGTTAACAGTAGATTAACAGGCTGTTAGTGATCAAGAAACCGGGGGTAAAGTTTTCCAGTGTTTCGTCATAGAAAATTTGTATCAGTCTTTAAATATTAAGGACTGATACAACTTTATTTTTACACTCATAAGTGGATATGTGATAAAGGGGATGGTTTTTGTTGAATTCGATGTCTAGAAATGGACCTAATTAAATATTGTGGCATCTCGTGAATGAAAAATAATGCAAAGGGATACTACACATTCGGTCTTAGCGACCGGTGCACTTATGGTTTTGTATCAATTTTGTATTAAAAAGAAAATAGTTGCCTGACTGACAATGCGTTACAAAGATGGCACAATTCGAAAAAGGAAAAAAGAATTGGTCGTTTAGAAGCAACTTTAAGTACACCTCATTGTGCCATTTTGAGAAGTTAAGTTGAGTGGTCTTTTGTTTGAACGTTTAATAGTTCAATATTACATAATTTACTTGTTGCATTATTTACTTTATAAAAAGTAACCGAAACCAACGTGCGTGCATGCAAAGACAAATTAATGTCGATGACGCGAAAGTGATTTGTCAGGATCGTGGCATGTGATAGTCCTCGGTCTCTGCCTACCCCTCTGGGATACAGGCGTGAACTTATGTATGTTACTTACTTTTTGACTAAGATATTTTATTTAGAATTTTTTTCTTAATGATATTTTTATATTTAATCTTTAGGATAGGAGAACCATTATCAAAATAAATTTTGTCAGCATTAGAACCCTTGGCAACTAGTGAGAAATGGATACGACGATTTGTTTACATGTAGGTAAAGTGTGTCTAGAATTTTATTATACGGACCTATATCTTAAAACCAAAACTTGGCCCTTGTTTGATGTTGATGTTTTCGTCGGGTTGCTACTAAGTAAACTGGAATGAGCCTCAGATTCGACCACGACTATGTTTGAGTTACAAAAGGACCTGTTGGGGCCAAAACTTAGGTCCGGAGTCCGATGATTTAATGTTTGTTTCGGGGCAGTAATTAAATTGTCTATTGTTAGATTGACCTAGCACAGGGTTAGGAGTTTCGAAACTTGGCTAATTTCGATTCAGGGTAACTTTTCTTTGAGTTCTCCTTCATTTTCGCTCATCGCGGTCTTGAGACGGCTTTTCATTTTGGCTATGTACAAAATTGTTCATATACAAAGACATCAGTAGGCAATTGAGCAACAAGTTTTGAGTCAAGTATGTTAGAACCGTCAAAGCAGCTGTAGCAAATCTGAGAATATTTGTATCACAATCACAGTATATTATTTAAATTGAAATTTATTTTGTTACAGAAAAGTTTAGCAAAATAAATACTTAACCTATTATGTAAGTAGGTCTGTATCTTTATGCATTTACATTACTGTAAGTATCTTTTCTGATAAGGCAATATTTCTGAGTTAGATATTATAAGCTTTGTCTTAACCGATACAGAATGCTTTTGCGCTCTTAAATCCTCCGATCTTCGTGGAATTATATGCGACTCACATTTTTTTCTTGGCTCCGTCTTTGGTTGCCGGGAAGAAATTGCTTATAATAATTTAAAGAAATTACGTAAAAGGAAAATGCCTATGATGGCCCTATACCCAGCGGTGGGCAGCGGTGGGGTGGTGATGATGATGATGATGATGTAAATGTAATTTTTATATTGTACAATAATGAATATTCTATCTATCTATCTTCATTGAAAATACGGTCAGGAGGAGACATGCCTATGCCTGGCAACGGGCGTCAAATAGCTGATGATGATAATGAAATACAGGACAACCAAAAAAAGATTTTAGATCTAGAATCCCTGTGATTGTAAATATTAGGGCGATATGATCATTAATTTAAAAAAAAAATGGTGGTATTTGTGAAAACACGATTCCATCACAATGGTTCATGAACGCAGTAAAAGTAGTGTGTGGTTATAACTTTCCCTTGTAAAGTTTACAACAGATAACTTTATATGACGTTTAGTCACATGGAGTGTTTTCAGGAAGGGAGGACTTTAAGAAAATGTGCTTTTACAGTTCCGTACCCAACGGTAAGGGAAGGTCCCTTACCGTTGGGCTAGTTGGGTTAGACTAATAAGACTCCACTGTTTGTTTGTCTGTTTATCTGTATTATTATGTTTATCTTTATACTTGACTCTACTTTTGATTATATTTTATGAGTCTAAAGAATAGATAAAGTTTACGTTTCGTAATCTCTACTTTGCACTGACAATAATATGTCTTTCGTGAAAAATCCGTCACGAGCCTTGTGATCCATCCAAAACAAAATAAAACTAATGCTATGAAAGTGGTACAAGGGTTTGAGGGGATAATTTTACTTAAACTGGATAATATTGTGGCTTATTTTATGATAAATACGTAGCTTGAAATCGAAAAATTATCTCAAGTCAAGACGTTTACATTTAAATTGATTATTATTAATGGGATATTAAGTAGCTCTATATAAGAGCTTATTAATCTATCTATCTAATCTCTTTAAACGAGTAATTCTTGCATCTATATTTGTATATAATCAGAATCTCGGAAACGGTTCCAACGATTTTCATGAAATTTAGTATGCAAGGGGTTTCGGGGGTGATTAGTCGATTTAGGTAGGTTTCATTTTTACAAAACGTCGTTTTAACCATGTTTTTAGGCAAAGAAATAACTGCTACACTATGAGAAGGTAATTTTCGCAACAATATGTCAGATTGCAGTAGCTCAAGTGGGAAGTAAGACGATACCGTAATCAGAAGACCCTGGTTCGAGACTTGACAAATAAGTTTTTCTTTTTTTTTTCAAGTTCCTTTTTTTTGTGTGAAAACCTATTATCAGGAGCCCTTCATCAACGCACCTAATTCGTATCCAAGTACCTTTTGTTTCTAAAAGAAATACGAAAAAAAAATCAGGACAATGCTCATCAGAGATTAAACTTTGTTATTTAGAACCATTGAATTTAGAAGGAAATTCAATGTTTAGAACAATTTTTATTTTGTTTGTTATTTTTTAAGGCGCTGTTTGATGGACAATGCTTGAAACCATACTTTTTAATCGTGTCACAACCCAAATTATTGTGGCATTTATTCGAAGCGAAACAAACATTTTTTTAAAGCTGTGGCATTGGTGCAAAGCTCGAATTTATCTCGGAAACACTTACAACGATTTTCATGAAATTTAGGATGCAGAAAGTTTCAGGGCCAATCAATGTAGGTTTAATTTTTAGAAAATGTTCTTTTATCAGTGTTTTGGGCAATAAATAACTGTTTATTCGAAGTTTACTGTTTAGAATGCGAAGGTAAATTTATCTGAGCTACAACTTGACACCTAGCGCCATCTGTTGGAGGTTTATATCAACCCAAAAGGACATGTAAGGCCATGTATTATCAAAAATAGAAACTAAAATACCCCTACCTATGTCGCTGAGAATCTACGTTTTATAGATACACTACTTGCTTGTCTGTTATGCTACGTTCACACGCGCGCGTTCAACTCGACATTCAACGTGCACATTCACATTCGCGAGCGTGTAAACGGTACGCCGAGCCCGTAAACGCGCTTGTAAACGTGAATGCCGCGAACCGGGCGAGTGTCGGTTTTTTGGCAAAGTTCAAAGGATGAATGTGGGGGCGCCCGGTGACTGTCTTCACGCGCGCGGGCAGTCACTCCAGCTTTGCCAGAATGTTTCAAAAGTAACATTTTACGTTACTTTTGACTTTCTTAAGTTACCTCCATGGTAAACGACTGAATATTATGTTACTTTTGTGTTACTTTTTAGATTTTCAAGCAAACAAAAAAATACCGTGAATCAAAACGCATCCAAAAGTGATAATTTTTTTGTTCGTCATGTTGGCGTATTTGATTTTGTGGACTTTTACCAATAAAAATAAGTTAAGCCAAAGGATATGGCAGCAACAACACTGAGATCCTCGCTGCTCGCCATGCTGTCACTGACTGACACGACGGCGTGCGTGTGAACTTTAATTTTCGCCGGCCTGGGACGGGCTGCATGCCGCGCAGCCCGCCAGGCAGCCCGCCGGGCGGCACGGCGTGCATGTGAACATAGCATTACCTGTTCGAAGCTACGTTAGTAGCCCGAAATAAACCGTTTTGCATTTATAACGAATAAAATAAAATTATTGAAGGAGCCCTGAAAACTCCCTGATACTACACAATGTTGTATTGGCTCAGGTGAGAAATTGGGCGGTCCCGGAAGCATAAGAAACTTTGATAAAGCAAAACCAGGACGAGGAACTCCACCGAGACGAGACCAACGGCCGATCTCCATCCAGTACCAGGTCGAAGGCTAAGACATTGCGAGTTCCAACGTAAAAGAAACAATGCAAAATCCAGATGGGACAAACTTGCGAGGCCGAAGGCCGAGACTCGCGAAGCGAGCACAAGAAATTTGCCAAGGCAAAACGAGGACTTGGAACTCCACCGAGGCGAGGCCGAAGTCCGAGCTCCATCCAGTACCAGGTCAAAGGCTAAGACGTTGCGAGTTCCAGCGTAAAAGAAACAATGCAAATTTCAGATGGGACAAACTTGCGAGGCCGAAGGCCGAGCCCCGCGAAACGAGCACAAGAAACTTTGACAAGGCAAAACAAGGACGCGGTAACTTCACCGAGGCGAGGCCGAAGGCCGAGCTCTATTCAGTACCACATCGAAGGCTGAGACCAAGAAACAATGCTGAAACAATGAAGGCGAGCACGAAAAACTTTGATAAGGCAAAACGAGGATGAGGAACTCCACCGAGGCGAGGCCAAAGGCTGAGCTCCATCCAGTACCAGGTCAAAGGCTAAGACGTTGCGAGTTCCAGCGTAAAAGAAACAATGCAAATTTCAGATGGGACAAACTTGCGAGGCCGAAGGCCGAGCCCCGCGAAACGAGCACAAGAAACTTTGACAAGGCAAAACGAGGATGTGGTAACTCCTCCGAGGCAAGGCCGAAGGCCGAGCTCCATTCAGTACCAGGTCGAAGGCTAAGGCGAAGAAACAATGCAAAGTCCAGATGGGACAAACTTGTGAGGCCGAAGGCCGAGCCTGCGAAGTGAGCACGAAAAACTTTGATAAGGCAAAACGAGGACGAGGAACTCCACCGAGGCCAAAGGCTGAGCTCCATCCAGTACCAGGTCAGGTTCCGGTGTAAAATAAACAATGGAAAATCCAGATGGCACAAACTTGCTGGGCCGAAGGCCGAGCGATAGAACTCAGTTCAGGCCAAGGCTGAAAGCCAAGACGTCCCGTGTTCCGGCGTAAAATTAACAATGAAAAGCCAGATGGGACAAATTTGCGAGGCCTCAAGCTCCGCGAAGCGGGCGGGCAAGAGAAACCTCGCTGAGGCTCCGTTGAGGCTGAGGCTGAAGGCCGACACCATACATGTTCCCACGCGTCAAATCTCAATCAAAAGTGTCTAGCGAGGCCCTAGGCCGACTGCAACGGAGAGTGAAACTCGGAGCGGCTGGGGGTTGGCGCGTGAAAGCGTGCAGGGGTTTGCCCCTTAGTCTGAGTGTAATTTCCAAAAAACACGATTTATCAAAAAAATACCGAGCAAAGCTCGGTCATCCAGGTACTATTTATTGAAGCGTTCAGTTGGGGGTCCTGCTGTTTGACCAAAAGTCATTTGTCAAAATTACACTTGACAAACAATGTTTGACAAAAAATGCTTTCGCCAATTGATCATTTTACTACTAATCATTTTACAAATGACTCACTTATCCAAATGATCAACACTTAAATTTACATTTTACAAATAATTATTTTACTTAATGAACATCTAACAACTGAGTTATCAGACAAAACTACTATTGGTCTAAAAACGTTTGATAAAATGTATTATTTGACAAATGTTTCGTTTATTAATCAATCTTACGAACGGGGGGTCGGCGATGTAAAGAATACGTGACAACAGAAATATAGGTGCGACGACGCGCGTAGCGAAGCGTAGCGCGTCGGAGCGTTAGGTTTTCTATGTAAGATCGAAAACAGACTCGACTTTGATGCGTTCTTACCTTGCCTCTTGTTGCCTCTTTGGTAAAATGAATTTTGACCAAGTATTTATTTGGTAAACAATAACATTTTGTTAAATGACATTTGGACAAATGCTTCATTTGCGAAACATATTATTTGGTGAAATTAAAAAAGGTCAATTGACATTTTAATATTCAAAACATTTAACAAATATAGTGTTTGCTAATGGATCATTTGCTAAGTGAGTTTTTGTAAGATGATACTTTTGTCAAATGTCTCGTTTGCCAAATGAACATTTGGTTAAACGTTGTTTGTCGAATGACCATTTGTCAATAATTTTTTGGTCAACCATTAGTAATCCGTTCAGTTGCTGTATAAATAGCTCCTTTGGTTGTTACTAGTGTAAAAGCAATTCTTGGAACAAATCTTCTCGGAACTCAGACGCACTTGACAGATGATTGTTAATTTATATCAAAAATGAAAAAATGAGACAGCAAATATTTCATGAAATTATTATGGGGAAGTTGTATCAAAGTTAGATTGACAAGGCATTATTTTTATATCATAGACTAAGTGGAGAAACACAGGAAAAGAACAACCGTATTTTATACGATTTTTCCGGTTTCCATACAAGCGTGAAGCGTGAGTCAGACTCGCCTAACGAGGGTTCCTTACAATCGGTAGGTCAGTGACGCCGTTACTATTTCAATAAAAAAATAAAAAAACATTCCAATGTAATGGGCGTTTTTCCTTTCTTTTTTTTTCTTAGTTCCTTGAGATACACTAGATGGCGTCATTCGTTTCTTCATACGAATTTGTGATTCGTAGCATTCAATGTCAAAGTCAGTCCACAGATTACTAAACAAGAGAAGGAACCAGGGTTGCTATTCGGACGAGGTTTCTCGAAATAAAAATTAAAATTCAAACCCACAATCCATAGCAAAGACTCCAAAGTATCCAAAAGCGCACTTATCACCAAACGACAACAGCATTTTTTCTTCTAGGTAACCAACCATCATAAATTCCACAGAACCATAGTATTATTTTTTGCTTTGACGTTTATTATTACGATACGGCAGCGCCGCCTAGGGATCCTTTTAAAACTAAATTTGACATAAGGAAAAACGCTCATTGAAGACATTGCGGGAAATGTTGTGGCATCGCACTACCTAATGGGTAAGTAAAAGTGTAGTACTTTTACTTTTAGTACCATTTGGATTTAATTAGTAATAATTAGTAGTAGTAGTTTGTAATATATCCTCAAAAGGCCCGACCTTGAAAGGAACAATTGATTTTGTGATCACTTGAAGACATTGGGCCTCACGAGGATAAAGCTAATAATAGTTTGTAATTTTCAAATTCCTAAGATAATAGGGAAAAAAGCCATCTTTCTATGTTGTTAATAAATTTCCTAAAGTTATGCAACTCCAATTAAAATTTCGAAAAATATACAATATCAATATATAAAATTAAAAAAATAATAATAATAATAAACTCACGCCCGTTATCCCCGAGGGGGTAGGCAGAGGCACCAATCACTAGAACTGGGCCTAAATTATAATTATTTTAATACGATTTACGAATAACCACTTCATCCTATTCGAATTTATAATATCAATATTTTGGCCATTTTGGGGTCTTTTCACAATTATTATTAGAAAAGGGTAAACATATCTGCACTCAGTCATATTCCTGAATAAAATTTAGTGGAAAACTGTGATATGGATATAACTTAAGGTTATTAAGATCTTTTAAGTAGAATAATTTTGTACAAAAAAGTAATTTTGTAAAGGTCCGTTTTCATCTTTAAAACTACATGATTCTAAAAACAAACTGATCTGGCATTTGTGACTAGTACAAAATTCCCTTTCGGGCCACTTGGTCCATATTATCAAAATGACAGATATATTAAATGGTCCATAGTATCAGAACGTCCATAGTATCAGAATGTCCATAGTATAATATTGACCATAATATCAGAATGTACATAGTATGATATTGTCTATAGTTTCATTCTGTCCATAGAATCATGTATCTTCGGACTTTAATGAGGCGTGGTCCCACTACCTTTTGCCCACTGGTGGGACCATGAGATACCACCATGTACTCGTTGTCACACTGCACAAAAAATTGCAAAATGTTAACTAGGTTTTGTCGCAATGTTTTTTTTTCTTACTCCTACTCGCACTCTTTGCTTTCCTGGTACTTTACAAAAAAACCTTGCATGATTGTCGCCTGGCTTTCACGGGCTACTTTGTGACCAACAGAAGGATTAGATAGGAAATCGTATATATTAAGCTTACGTACTGCACGCTGGCAGTGAGGACATAATTAATAAGTAATAAATCAAGATTATTTTCCTATCGCGCGATCTGACGCGGGCGACATTGTTCTTCATAAATCAACCACGTGACCACCAAAATTATTTTTAAATTGGTATCATTATCATTACTTATCTACGTGTTTCGTTGTGAAATCTACCCTACTGCCCTATTATTATTGAGGCGTTTATAAATACACCTGTAAAGTGGACAAATAAGTGATTCCATGAGATTGATGTTTTCTTTTGCTGTTAAAGTACGGAACTCTGAACAGGAAGCTAAAAAGGAAAAAAAACTTAAAAAGCGAAAAATAAAACTAGTTTACAGTTTTATAAACCTGTTTCTTCTAAATAACTCGGCCTTCAAATTCTAGTCAATTCTATTCTTTTTTATGGCACCCCTCAATGTCGGGCTTGTGGAGATGGATTTTGTTTTCAAAACAAAAAATTACTGTACTGAAAGAAAATTTAGTTTATTTTTTATTTTTCCGATAACTACGACGTCGAGTTTTGGGACACCCTGTATATTACGAGTATTATCATCGTGGAAGTTACTTTACTCTCCGCATCACGAAATGAGAACAACCAAAGTTTCGTGAGGATGGTAGCTTGTATTATATTGCCGTATTGAGAATCTTAAATTGTGAAAATATTACCAATCGGCTGCTGAGGTCGTTTATTTAGATCAATGGCGGCCGCAAGAAGACTTCAAACTCTTGTGAGTAACTTATTTATGCCCGGTCCCAATAACCTATCTACACATAACTGTCAGTTAACTTTCAACGCGATATTGAAATGTTCCCTTTTTCTCTTATATTGAGTGGCCTATCACTCGCGTTGACAGCTAACTGTCAGTTCTGTAGATAGGTTATTGGGACCGGGCATTAGTCACTGTTAACCAATCAATAAAGTTTAAAAATATAATCCTAGCAAACCGAAAGTAATTTGATTCCCTGCTCACCATTGCCGGAAGCTTATAGGTACCTTATTAAGTTTCATGTAACTAATTGTCTCCAAACGTTAGAGAAGCATGCCAAAAACTCGTGTAAATAAACTGTTCCAGCCATTTCGGCTGGCGCTAAATATTTGATCATGCTAAGACGAGTCCGCAGTTTCTGGCGTCCAAAGTTTTGAGTTATAAGGGGCGGCCGATTTGCATAATTGTTCTAACTTCCACGCTTCTTGGCTTTCTCCTTGACTATGAAGAGCATCCTAGTAAATAGCGCTATGAAGTTATTACAGTGTTATTTGACGAATCACGATTTGGCAAGCGTCTCTACTCAACTTCGCTGTCGGTTAGATTCGGTTACCACCTTTCGCCTTTCCTAGTCATCATTTACACTACACATAATTACGTCAACTAAACTCTCATATTCGTATTTCTGATAATACGGGGTTTTAGGCACTTCATTGTGAAATTAATTACATGCTTGATGATTGAAGGTTTTCATTGTTATGTCAAATGTAATGTATTATGTGTATCTTCATGATATTTTGTACGCAGTACCTACAAGTGTTCATATTTTACGAAAATTAATTTTCAAAATGTCGTAATACCAGATCCCAGTGTAAATTAGGCGTCATATAATTTATACAATATAATAATATAGTGTGTAGTATAATTATGTGTTATAACTTTACGTATTATATTGATATTACATTACTGGTAATCTGTAATTAAGTAATTTATCTTGTTGTTTTTTTTTCTTAAGTCCTCTCTAGCACTATCCCTTACTCTATCCACGTCACCCATGGTTAGCTAGAAGAAAATACTTGTTATATTAAGCTTGCCTTTGTGCAGATCTTTTTATTGTATAATAAAGAATTTTCAAATCAAATCATATTGTGAAGGTATGCTTTTTTTTGGAACAAGTGATATTATTAGTGTCGCAAATTTTGGTCTAGATATAGCAGTCTTCCGTGAGAAGCTTTGACACAGTTTTTAGGAGGCAGAGTTGCGAGGAAATGTCACCGTACTATCGTGTTATTTATGGCTCGAATGAATTTGGATTTTTTCCAATATTCTTTTGTTTGACCCGTTTATTTTCTACTAAATCATGAATCGCGCATGAAAGGCTTTTGGGATTAGGCTTATTGAGTGCTTTTATTGTTATTTTTTAAATCCATTCGTTTTGATCTATTTCGCAATTTCAAATAACTGAATAACTGCGTCAGTAGTAATAAAAATATCGTGTCTGTTCGTGTTTTACTGGTATACATTTGTGGTATCAGCCGGGTCTATTTATTTTAATACATTTTCCTTTGAGGCTCCACTTATGGTTTACTAATGTACTGCCAAAAATCGTTTCCCAAAGTATTACTTCCCAAACTATTTTCCGCAAATTATCACTTGGCAAAAAAACATTTCTCAAAACAACTTAAAGCAAATAAACAGTTAGCAAAAGTTATTATGGCAAGTTATTGTTTGCCAAATAAATACTTGGTCAAAATTCATTTTACCAAGCATTATTCAGTCAAATGTATCGTTTGGCAAAAAGTACCTTTCCATACAATACCGAATACGCTGCCTGCAATGTGTGTAAATGACACAACAAAGTCGAGTCTGTTTTCGATCTTACATAGAGAACCTAACGCTCCGACGCGCTCCGCTTCGCTACGCGCGTCGTCGCACCTATATTTCTGTTGCCACGTATTCTTTACATCGCCGACCCCCCGTTCAATAATAATTAGTAGCTAATCGTCAACTATATTTATGCCAAATAATAATTTGACCAAATGAATAAAAGCCAAAATAAAACGTTAGCATAATAAACGTTTGTCTTAATAAAACTTGACGCAGTAAAATTATGCGAAATGATAATTTGACCAAATGAATAAAATGCGAAATGAAAACTTGCTAAAGTTTCATTTGGGAAATGAAACTGATGCCATAAGTTTATTGGGAAGTAAAATTTGGCGAAAAATACTTTGGCTAAACGGCGGTATCCCTCCACTGATGTATAGTAAATTTTATGCTTCTCACTCTTTTCGTATTTATTTAATTCTTAACTAATGTATCGACCCATTTCTGGCTACTTTATTTGCCTACAAACCAATTTGAGAGAGCTCTGGCACAGTAATCAACTATTATGTAGTTCGTGGAATAGACACTGAAATTTGGCATCATTTTAGTCTCAATCACGGAACACGGATACAAAACGGTGCACCAATATGCATGAACCACACAAGTGGGCTGCTGCAGTCTCTATAAATGAATGGCTTTTAACAACACAATAGGGTAGACACTGACATAACAAGGCGGAGAAAGTTGGCTTTAGTTTCTCTAAGCGCTTTTTTAAGTGATTACCATGGTGAAGGTTTTGTGGAAGAGGCGTATTGGTAGGAAGAAGAAGTCGTGACTGTGATTCATCAGGGAATCATCGAATAAACCAGCGTAAAAAACTTCAAGCGGTTGGCAAGAAAAAAACAAGAATAATATTTCACACTGCAGAGGTCACATCTGTGTAATAGTAATACATTTTTATGAGTCTATAAAGGTTCTTTAATTTCTTCATGTTAGTATAATTTACCTTAGACTAATCCCCCATCCTTTGATGTGCCAATATATTTTCTTTCTTCAGTTGCTTAAGGCGGCTAGATGAAAATAGTGGAGAATAAATTGGCTGGCTTAGTGTAGAAAAGACCGTAGAAATGAATGTTCTTAAGAAACATAAAGATTTGCATTAAGACATGTAGTGCTTAATCCACAGATAATACTAGACGAAATGCTTTATAAGTAGGCTGTAATAGGAAAACAGGCACTACAGCGTCTATTGAGTAGCTACAACGCCCGACAAGCGTTGGGAAAGGGGCCAGTACACGCTAACACGCTGAATAAATTATGGTACATACAACACAGTATGCAGTAAGCAGCTAGGTAATGTCACGGCTCAGTGGACTGATTACGCGCACTACGTCTAGATTCTATGTATTTCTGAGTAGTTAAACGTCAGAATGAGAGGTCACTGGAATTGATCCGTTCTAGGAATAAAACCTTTGCCTAGAACATGTGCTTCGACACGACATTGCTCCGAATTCTTTAAGTATTCATATAGGGCAAAAGATTAAGGGGAAGGTCAGCTGTTACAATAACATTAGGGTCTGGATGAATTTAGCCAGAGTTCGAAATATGTTTTGCTTAGGAAGAAATATAAAATATTGATGATATCAACCCACCCTAATAGACAAACAGATCCAGATCAAGTATGATATTAGCATAATAGAGATAGTCTGATAAGTTGTACATTGATGGACTCTTGTTACCAACATTATGATATTTTATTGATCGCATAATAGTTTTTCACTCATTTGAGCTTTTAAGTTTTCTTATGTGAAATCTACACTTTTATTGAAATAAACTTCTTAAAGCTGGCTCACTTTGCGCTCGTTCTGAACATTGGATTTCTGAACATCTGTGCTAAGCCGAGTATAGTTAGCGCGATTGGCGACGCTGTATTTTTCGTTCTTTCTTACGGTCATAATCTTATTCTTTTAAATAATACTAAATTTGTGTTAAATGCCGTTTGAAAGAAGTTTTTGAACTAAAACTTTCGTTAGCACCAGACATTACTATTTTTATTCCGGATACACTTTACTTGACTTCTTGTCGGATTAGTGCAACCAGGTTCAGGAAGCCGATTCTACCAAAGTACGGTGAAAGTGAAAAACTGAAAAGATGCTCCAAGAACACTAATGTCGTGAGCTGTATCTGCTTGCTTTACCTTGATGCCTAGTGACATTGACGACGACGAAACGGCAAGCCCCGCGACAGATGTGCGCGGGAGTCCCCCGCAGCCCACATCTCGGCACGGGGGGCGGGCTGCGCGCTTGCCCAGTCTTAAGCTGGCTTCCCACGTCCGCGATATCGCGGACGGACGCGGACCAGCTCAGAAGACACACCGTGGGAAGGGTCTCGGTCCGCGGTAGCACAGACAGACAGGTCAGTTAGAATAGCCTCTCGTGGTGCGTGGCTGTTCGTGGTCGTCGTCCGACCGCGTCCGTCCGTGATGTTGCGGACCGTGGGAAAGCACGACGACGTCGCGAGCTCCGTCTCTCTCAACGTAATTACGAGTAAGCTCTGCAAATCAAAGCGAAACCTGGTCGGACACTTCCGACAAAAGTGAAGTAAGTGTATCCGGAAATGAGTTAGTAATGAATGAAGACTGTGTGAAAGAAACAAAGCCAAGCTTCTGTCGTCCTTATGCCCGCGCTGGACACCGAAATAGCGCCGACATTGCGGTAGCGTGGCATGCAACGCGGCTAATCTCCCCTGCATTTACATCGTACAGGTCATGACTGTATCGATCTGTTTCTATTGAAACGGCAGTGTACACGAAACGCGCACCTATCACTGCGTTAGATTCGGCGAATTTTGGATGGTCAGGTACGGGGAAATCATTGTCATGTGGATTTATATTGTCGGGGCTGAGATAGGCTCTCAATAAATAATACTCGGTAAACCTGAGTGGGTGGGTCAAAGTGGGCTGAACTGTACTTCCCAATATCAAAAGATGCTCCCACACAGAAGTGAAACATATAATATTAAAAAAACTAAATTGCACGATAACACTTTATAACAGTACCTGTGCAACATTTTGCTTCAACATGTCAATAGTGTTATGTGGTAAAATCGTTTATTTTGGTCGTTTGGGAGCATTTCTCCCATAAGTAACAATAAAAAACCATTGCTATTTGCAAGGTCAGGACTGAGAAGGTTAACCTTTAACTGTGGACGTCAACTTTCCTTTACACTACCATGGACGTGGGGTCTCTGAGACCCCTGAACTTCATGGTTGAATAACACACGATTTTTTGGTAAAAGAATAAAATTAATATCTTTATATTATTAAAAAAGCTTCCATAAAACCAAATCCATAAAAGTTTAGTTAAGTTTTTATTAAAATTTGCTCATTATAACAAATTAAGGACATCTTAGGCACATTTCCGTCTTTGGCGACATTACATCACTTAAACCAATGTAATATTATTGGTAAAGCCTAAAAAAGGAAAATATCTTTTTTTGCTCAAATTATAAACCATAACAAGTAAAGTAACAAAAAATTAACGTCTCACATAAAACAATAAAAATTCGAACATTACCTAAACATAGGGTACTTATTGGCAATCACTACACAGTGGCTTTGAACATTGCAAGCAAATTGGTTGATTGCAACCCGCACATTATGTATAGTCTTCCTATGTAGTTTTACAGGGCAAAGCTACATATTTTTCGAGAACCAAGAACTCATAATTATCGTTCATCGGAAGCTTCAAGAAGAGCAAAAATATTATGTTCAAATGAAGGGTCTTCTAACAGCAAAACTTTCCCTCCAGACGGATTTTCAGAAGATGTGCTCTACCTTTTAATTCCCGACGTACCGGGTTGATATTATTATCCATAATCAATGCAAAAGTAAATAAAATACAAACACTGTATACTGATATACTATGTATGGGAAAAAGGGACGTGGGGTCTCACAGGCCCCTGCCAAATTTCCAAAGGTCACTACTTACGTGTTTTGAAGGCAGCAACAAAACCACCTCTGTTGATACTCGTTTTTCTACTAACTTGAAAGGTACTGAGCAGCATGGGTGCCGGGGGAAGGTAGAAACAACTGCTTGACGTGCCTTGTAAAATATGGAATCGCTCGGAAAAATGCCACTAGCGTTAGTCATAGAGGGTCACCCATCCATGCACTAAACGCACCCTATATTGCTTAACCTTCGTGATCGTTTAAGACCACTCCAGCAGCTTAGCCTACTGTCTACGAGCGATTCTTTAATTTAACACACGTATCGCTGTACATTCTTATATTATAACTACTGTGTGGGAGTACCAAAACACACTCTGAGTAAGTCTGAATATACTTAGATTGTACTTACCATGCGTTTCTGCTTACCATGCGAGAGGTCCCGGGTTCGAATCGCGGCTGGGGACAGAAAAAAAAGAAACCCATGTCTTGGATGTTTACATGTTTGTGACGTTGCTGTTTCTGGTTCCCACGACACAGGGTATCCTAGTGTGGGGCCAGAAGCAATGTATGTGCCTGTATGTAAATGTTATGTTATGTTGTTGTTGCTTTTAAACCTATTTTTTTTTCCTTTTAACTGTACGATAATACCATGCATAGAGAAGTTTTGTAGAAAAAAGTTGTAAATCGTTCAAAATACTAAATAACAGGGCGGTAACTTGAGATGATGTAACAAGAGAAACTACTTGAACCTGTGAGGCTTTAAGCTACGGGAAAATAGTTTTATGACTAAATAAAAAGTTTATTTTTTTCTTATAAAAGTTTTCTCAGGTTTTGGGTAAAAATATAATAAATAAAAGTAGTGTAGTAAAAAATATCGTTAATGAAATAATCTAGGCAACTGTATTGTAATGACCGCGAGCTGAAGTATTAAGACAAGTGTTTTTGTTGTTCGGTAATTCGGTATGTGTAAGTTATTTTTTAACAGATTTCAAACAAAAGAGGAAGTTTTTCATCTTGTTGATATCTTTATTTAATTTTTTTGTGTAAGTCTAGTCACTCTGAGACGCGAGGACCAAATAAGTATCTAATGATGGGGTCTTGGAAAAATCGAGGGATCTTTGTTAAACGCATACTTGAAACTATTTGGCTGTTTATGTTAGTGATAAGAGAATTAGTTTTTCTAAAACACAGTTTCATCTAGTCGACAAATAGTTACATAAAAAAGTTTTTGTTTTCTTAAATAATAAAACCGACTTAAAAACAGAAGTCGCTAAAATGTAAAGACTTAGGTAAGTCACAGTGACACTAAAAATAGAAAATAAATTTTAACGAATATTTAATTCGGTATTTGACACTATCAACAATAAATTATTTGATATGCTCCATTAAAACAAAAAATACAAAATGTTTCGGAAAATGTATCTCTTTTAATCATTTACTAGTTATTACAATTTTTAAGTAGATAAAACATACAAAGAGTGCTTTGAAATGTGACGTCATAAGCCAGTATTTCCATACAAAATTCCGTTTTAAAAGTAACATCTGACGACATTTTGAAAGCGGCTGGGAAACATTGGATGAGACTAGTACTGGACCGTGTGGGTGGGCGTGAAAGAGAAGAGGCCTATGTCCAACAGTGGGCTCTATTTACGGGCTGATTAGATAGATGTAAGTCATTTGGGATAACTGTGGAAAATAAACTTCGCGTTTATTTTCTGCCTTGATACCCGATGAGTGGTTATTAAAAATAGGAGATTTCTTTTAAGATCATTCTTATAACAAAATGATATGAGACCATTGTCATTCAAAATAATATTTTATTTATGATTAAACGAACTTACCTGTACGTGAAGTTCTATCATAATTATACGAAGTGCTTCGTTCGAAGAGATTAGTAAGCTGAAATAATAAACTTATTATAATATTCACACTTGTAGTTTCACCCAGGATTCACCACATAGCACTGTATTTGAGAGAAGAGGTTTTTTTTTTTTTTTGCTGTAGGTAGTTGTGCCCTATGACACAACCTGTCATTTAGTTTAGAGTAATTATACCCAACTTGCATCGTTGATATTTTTAGAATGATACAGGGTGGGTGGGCGGGACTTACTAATCTCTTCGAACGAAGCACTTCGTATAATTATGATAGAACTTCACGTACAGGTAAGTTCGTTTAATCATAAATTATACTCGTGCTTCGTTCTCGAGATTAGTAAGCTGAAATAATAAACTTATTATATATTCACACTTGTAGACTTTGAGAGTTAATACTGAAAATATCGACGCCCATATCAGACTCAATGAATGTTTAATCGCTCCATCAAAATCATACTGTAAATGGATTTCATATTATTGAATTATTTAACAAAATGTAAATAAACATATTTTTCCATAAATAATATGTATAAGGAAATTAATCAAATAATTTTACAAAATAAATTGTAAGCAAATTTAATCCCTCATCTTGTTGTTAATGATAGCTCTTGCTAAGCCTGTCGAGTCATGTTTAGTTATGTTTCTCTGATAAAATTTAAAAAACTATCAGAATAATAATTTGTTACTCTAGCCAACAGTTTTTCTGATGAGGTCGATATTGACACCCAGATACAGGCCGAGAATATCGACACGGTAACGCCTCTGTTGTAAAGCGTGCTCTTTATCCAGCGGCACAGCGTCTGTGTGGTCGCTGCTTTATGGGGCTTTTTGCACCTTATGAACAGGATTTCTGTTTTACTTTGTAATATAATTTTATTAATGTAATCAACTATTACTAGTAATAAGTATGGTAACAACAAGTTAGTTGATTCCTGTTTTCGAAGTTTTAATTAAATCTGGTATTTTTATTACGAGAATGCAAAAATCGAACCATATCTTAAACCATACATCCTAAGGTTTTAGAGAACTGTCACCTAAGGAAACTGGTATGATATGTTCCAATAGCCACCTACAGGACGCTTCTTCGTGATAAGACTGCCCTGATAAAATCCCTGCAGCCAATGTAAGATGGCTTTTAATATTGACGTGGTCGGAATGATAAAAAACTATATTGTAACGGTCTTATTTCAAAGTGATTAATTCCGAAACTAGTATTTATTTATTTTTTAACAAAGGAAACTAAGGCTGCGCAGGCCATAATGGTACTTTAAAATAAGAGGAAAAGGCGGAAATGCATACAAGAACATCTTTGACCGGCTAATTCTACAGGCGTTTGTCGCGAATGCGTCTGCATCTCGATGCCAAATAATGTATTTTTACATGTTTTGTTAGTACGACTTGCGAATAAGTCTACTTCTGACACACTAAACTTTTGAGTGATATAACAAAACATACTATCTGTTAAGGACGATTCTATATCTGGATCGTCTCGCCTTGATTATTTACCCGCTATGTAAATATCGCATGATTTGATATAGTATGAAAATATGAACATTTTGCGGGACTCGCACTTGTATTTGGTAATCGTGAAAATCTCTTAGAAAGACTTTTAAAGCAAAGAAGGCAGCCAAAAGTTCGAGGTAATTAATGTGTTGTGTTTGCTCTGCGTACGACCACCGGCCACACGCCGTCTCTGAGCCACAAGCCCCACCCCGTAGTTGAGGCGTCAGAGAGTATCTTCACCGAATAGGTATCATCTTTGATACGAAGCTCCAGGCTTTACCACGGCCTGTAGGCACCATCTTAAGTCGTCATGCAAATAAATAATCAGAAACATTCATGTCACTTCACTCCACCTATCCGGACTTGGCCCCCGTGGTGGAGTATGGCCTATACCTTCCTCAGGGAAGAGACCCGTGCCCCTTGGTGGGGACATGATGGGTTGATGATGATTCATGTAGCAATAATTGTAATCATCGTGATCTTTTAAATTAACGTAATTTTGCAACGCTCTAAATCTTTTGTATAAAGCTAGCCGTATTCTACGGCTAGGCATGCTGAGACTAATAAACCAACTGATTTCGCAAAATATTTAATTTTGCTGCGTTTTATTTTCATACATGCAATAAACTCTTTTATTAGACCGTCTTAGTACAGTCATCTTAGTACAGTAATAAAGAATTGTTTAAATCAAGAACAAATCCCAAAAATTTGCATGTCATGTAAGGTTGTACCTAAACAATTTTTGTCGTAATTTATTATAAACACTGCTCAATTTAACTGTTGTATTAATTTTATCCATGTAATCATTATATGAATGTCCAATGAAATATAAATCTTCTAAATTTAGAAGAATATACTGTGTAGACATAAGGCCGGCTAATCTGAGCAATTTAACCATAGGTTTAACAAACCGCTGTATTCAACCCGAATGGTAAAATATTAAATTGTAAACTTTTAGTCCGGATAAACAATGTGTTGTGCTTACGAAAGTTTGAATAATTTTTTTTTTTTTTTTTTTTTCGTCGAATAATAGTTTGTCAACAAAGAATACGCATTCTTAACATTGTATATAACACTTTATAGCCATTAATTGTACTGCTGTTCATAGATCTTCTAAATTTAAAGTGTTCAGGTTTTATATTCTCATTTAAATGTTTTAAAATTGAAATATATCTTTTCTTGCCAAATGGTTTGGTCACGAGAAATACACTTGAAATAAACTGATCAGCGCACGAAACACTTAATAATGTACAGTCACAGCACCGATTTGCGTAATTTCGCGATAATAATTAATCTCTCTTTGTGTTAAAACAGGAGGGTACTTTTTTGGTGAGACTTGTACAAAATTGTAAATTATATCGGTCAATTAAGGAAATAATATAGTTTTATCTTCAGAAGACGCTATTGTCTTGCAAATGACGCTAGATGACCAGCATAATGTACCTCATTTAGTGGCGGCGGGTTGGCCGCGGCTGAGGGCGTTATGTCCTCGACAAGCTGGCGTGCGGCGGCGGCAGCACCCTGATCGCCGGCGGCGCCAGCCTCGCTGCAGCAGGCGTGAAGGTCGGTCGCTCATCTGCGGCCCCGACTGCCTGCCAGTCAGAGGGAGAGCCTTCCAGCTTAAACCACGTGAAGTCCGTGGTCGTGGCTGATGCGTCTTCTGATTTTTATTTTCTTACGATAAAAATAATATCAATTAATGTCAGCGCCAGACATAGTCACTGCTTTTGCAGTCTTAAAGGTTCCATACTAAGTTTCTCCAAAAAGATACTTGTCTATTTTAGTCTGCAATAAACGATTATTTATATCTTTTTTTAGGGTACACAGAGCAAAATAGCGTCACTTGACCGAATCAGAATGCAGAGCATCGCATATCCACTTTGGTGCGTCTATAAGTTGTTTTAAAAGTACAGACCGTTTATCTTTCTCATTCTAGGGCAGTTGGCTGGAATCAAGTGCTTTTTACATAATTCTTTCTAATTTTATGTATTTATGTTTTTAAATTATTATTTACTTTTGTATATTATTTGTACCCATGTATCTATTGATAGTTTATGTATCATATAACTTAATGTTTAGTTAGGCATGTTTATTTGTTTAATGATTATAAGGATCTATCCTAAGGAGGACTCACTCAAACAACGTTTGCAGTAGAACTGAAGCTATATTCGATAAATCTTAGGAACTAACACGTACAATACAAATAAGGGCAGCTCCATAACACCACCCATCCAAAGGAAAAAAAAAAATACAAATGTAATTATTATTATTATTATATATATTATGTATAATAGTAATAATAAATAACCTAGTTACTTTTTTTTTTAACATTTATCAGCTTAATGTTACGACTTATCATATTAACTAACTGATTACATTGGTTACATTAGTTTTTTTTTTTTTTTTTATTATTATTTTTTATTATTATTATTTTTAAGCTAATTTTCTACTATTACAATTAAAACATAATTAGTTATTTTATAAACATCTTTGTTCTATTCTTATGTACGATGTCGACCTTTCCATCTTTAATTATTTTTACATTAGGCGTGATGTCTTCCACTACCATATACGGTCCATTATACACATTTTGGAATTTATTTCCCATTTCATTTTTCACTAAAATATAGTCATGCGGTTTATAGGTTACACTTTTACTTTTCTGATTTGCGTTTTCTGTTCTCACAATTTTTGACTGTATTAAATTTTGTCTAGCTTGTTCCTGAGCTTTTTGTATTCTGTACTTTACTAACAAAGGATAATTTTCACAATCATACAGCGATTCTGCCTGTTTCACTAAATTAGATGGAATATTACATATTTTTCCAAATACCAGTTCGTATGGTGTAAATTTTGTTGATGTATGCACAGTTGTATTATAACTAAAACACCAGTATGGCACCCATGTGCTCCACACCTTGAGCTCATTATTCGTTTGAATTCTCAGGAAAGCGTTTAAAGTCTTATGTGAATTTTCTAAAGATCCTATTGTTTCATGATGGTAAGCTGTCGATGTCAATTGCGATATATTCAATAACTTACACACTTCTTTTAAAACTGAATTTAAAAATTCAGTGCCTCGGTCAGTTGCGATTTCCTTGGGGATACCGTACCTAAGAATAAAGCCCTCAACAAAAGCCTTCGCCACTGTAGTAGCGTCTTTACTAGCTAATGCGTATGCTTCTACAAACTTTGTTAGCTCGCATTGTATAGTTAAAATGTATACTTTATTAAAATAATCCTTAACTAAGGGCCCCACTATATCTAAATATATTTTATCAAATGCCGATGTTGCCGTAGTTGTGACGACCATTGGCTCTTTGTACGGAATTGAATGTTTCTGTGTCTGACACTTTGCACATTTTGAAACATACTTCTTGACGTCGTGTTCAATTGTTGGCCACGTATAATATTTACGTATATTATTAATCATTCGTCGTATACCTGCATGACCTGCTGTAGGTAACACGTGAAAATCATTCAACACTACTAATTTATCTTCTTTTGTAGTAATACGTTGCTTCTCTTTTATAATATAAATTCGCGGCCCGGGCCGTTTTCTTTTATTATTATTTTTATTTTTACTTTTATCGTTGGCTAGCCATTTTATATATTTATCATTCTCTACTTTTTTCATTATATAAATTTCTTTCACGTTTTTACTTTCACAGAACTGCTCAAATTCCCTCACGTAGGCGTCTCGCGTCAGACATGATCGAGATTGTGGGCAGGTGTAAATTATACACTTATCTGGATCATATGAAAATAAGTAATTTTTCTCATCACTTTTCACTTTTTTCATTCTCTCACTTGTTGTAAATAGCAATTCAACGGAATTTTTCGGTTTGCTAAACATTTCCACAACGTCCGGCTGCGCACACCGTTCATCAGTAGCTATGCTAGCATCCCTTACATTCTGTTCTTTTGCTCTTTCCTCTTCCTCTCTCTTCTTTCGTCTTGTCATGACATTCACCACATGCTCATTCCTTCCTTTTAGTTCATCTGATGTTATTAAGACTCGTGATAACGCGTCTGCTGCTGCGTTATCTTTTCCCTTTACATAATCTATTTCAAAGTCATACTCTTCTAACTTTAATCTAAATTTCGTAAGTCTGCTACTTGGATTGTTCATGTTAAACAAATAAACAAGAGGCCGGTGATCTGTGAATATTCTGAACTTTTTCCCTAATAAATAGTGTCTGAAATAATTTACTGACCAAACAATTGCTAATAATTCCTTCTCCACTGTTGGATAATTTAGTTCAGCTTTATTAAGTCCACGACTGGCATAAGCAATTGGCAATTTGTTTTTGTTGCTTAAAACCGACCCTATTGCTGTTCCTGAGGCATCGGTATGCAACTGAAACTCGTTTTCAGGTGAAAAATCTGGAAATTGTAAAACCGGTGGCGTTGATAACGATTCTTTTAATGTTTTGAACGAATTTTGACAATTGTCATCCCAAATGAAAGTCGCATGTTTTTTACATAGTTTATTAAGTGGTATAACTATTTCGCCAAAATTTGGAATGAAACGCCGATAGTAATTACTGAAAGCCACAAATCGTTTTACTTCATCTATTGATTTGGGTACTGGGTATTTGGTGAGTGCTTTGATTTTCCCTGGATCTGGCCTGACTCCATTTGATGTTACAACATGCCCTAGGTATGCAATCTCTTTCTTTAAAAACTCACATTTCTGTGGATTAAGTCTTAAATTTACTTCCCTCAGTCTATAAAATACGTCAATTAAATTTTTGTTGTGCATAGTTAAATTTCTTCCAAAAACGATTAAGTCGTCCAAATAGACTAAACATTTTTCGTAATTTAAGCCAGATAACGCCACTGTCATAACTCGGGAAAAAGCACTGGGACTTATTTTCAACCCCATAGGCATACGTTTCATTTGATATTGCTTGTCAAAAGTGAATGCCGTACATTTTCTGCTTTCTTCTTCTAACTGCACTTGATAATACCCTGAAAATAAGTCTAAATGGGTGAAATAAACTGAACCCGATAGTGCATCTAAAATGTCCAGAATGTTTGGTAAAGGGAATCGGTCATCTACAATTTTTTCATTCAATTTACGATAATCTATCACAAGTCTGAACTTTTTGTTTCCGGATTCCGACTTTTTAGGTACTAATAGAATAGGGCTTGACCATGCGCTCTTTGTTTCCTCTATCACATCGTTTTCTATCATTTTTTCTAACTGTTTCTTTATTTCGGTTGTTTGAAATTTAGGTAATCGATATTGTTTTGTATAAACCGGATCAGTGTTGGGTTTTAACTGTATCCTTTGTTCGAAAATATTTGTGGTAGTTAATTTGTCACCGTCTAGTTGAAAAATATCTGAAAATTTCGCACATATCTTTTCTATTTCCAATTGTTCCTCATTGTTCAACCATTTCAAATTTAGTTCCGCAAACATTCTCTTCACACGTTCCGCATTGTTCTCTGTTCTTTCAAATTTTACCAATTCATACTCTGCTAATGAACATACTTGAAACGTGAAATAACTCAGTTTGATTTCGCAGTCCCTTGTGTTTAAAATTTTTATAGGAACTTTCCCAGCTGTTGGTCTCACTACAAGGCCTGCCATAAATACTCCTTCACTCAGTTGACTTGGATAAATCACGCTATCTTCCTTCAAGTGAGTTGGCACGAAATGTATAGATTCTGATCGAGGTGGTACTGTAATATAACTATTGTAGTCTATGTTACCCATTCGCAGCGGCAAGAAAATTCTTTCATTATCAGTTTTTAAGGAAAAAGTATTTAACTCATAGTCTATGATGCCCTTGTATTTTCTCATAAAGTCTTGCCCTAGAATTCCATCACTTTTGCAACACAAGTTTTTAAACACGTGAAATTTGTGTACAAATTCTTTTCCCTCAAAGGTAAGTGTTAGATAAACAAAACCTTCGGAACAAAGTTCTCCGCACACTCCATTTATTCTTACGTTACCAAAATGGATTGGAATGCGGCTCAATTTCTCGTACTTTATGGCGCACAGTGACGCGCCTGTGTCGACAAGCCAATTGTATCTCTGTTCGTGGGTGTCCGAATCTACACTGTTGTAATTATTATAGGCACAAATGTTAGAATGAGGCACGAAAAAACTGGTTGTTGGCGTTTTCACTTACCTCTGGCCCATTTTCTTCCGGCGCGTGTTCGGCATAATGTACCTGATGACCTCGGCTGTTGCTAGGGAAGTACTTACCTCTTCCGCCTCGGTTGTTGCTCCTGGGGAAATACCCTTGACCTCGTCCGCGATTGGTAGGGTGTCCGCGCCACTGCTGATGCGCTGGACCCCCGCGATGAATGTGCTGTCCGCCTCGTCCGCGGAAATACTCCCTTTGCTGTCCGCGCTGAAACTGAAAACCCCGCTTAAAACCTGGGTAATTCTGTCTGTTACGAGTACCTTGTTCGTAACGCATTATCAGACCTTCTGGTGGCCCTGACATCTCCTCGTCCTTCGCTCCACGAATTGCTTCCTTTAAGGATGTGTAATTTCTGGCTGAAATTATTGTGCTAAGGTGACCATTTCGCAACCCGTCCGAGAATCTTTTTATAGCTTGCTTTTCGTTTATGGGTTTCAGAATTTCGAATTTTGCTGTATCTCCTTCGGCTTGTGAAATAGTCAAATCAACAAAAAGTTTTTCAATTTCCTTTCCATAGTCCTCTATGGTTTTCTGGTTTTGTGTCGCACGGAGCAGCCTCTGCTGAAGAGCTGTGAAAGACTTTTGCACGAGTAAATGTTTTTTCATGTCCTCTACTAGACTCGAAACCGACTCGTAGCTAGCAGATAGCCTAATTTTTGCGCTTTCTGAAAGACGTGTTTTCAGCACGAAATTGATCAACGTCAGCTTACCATCATTTTGCAATAAGGATGCATACATTTCGATAGCTGAAATCAGCTGTAAAACTGATTTTTCGCTACTGTCTATGACTGGCAACAAGGCCACTGCCGTTTTTAAGTCAAATTTCTCCATTTCTAGGCTTTTATCTGAAGCCGTCTCCACTGAACAAAATTCCTGGATCTGTGTATAGATCGTATTTATTCTGACACAAATTTCTTTGATCTCAACTATGTCGGACCCTTTTATTTCACTTTTACATATTTGATCATCTATTAATTCCGAACACTCAATATACTCTGCGTATACTTGAGAAGCCTCATCATATCTTGGTTTTAAAATCTCTGGCGTTCTCCTACTTTTATTGAGTTTTACAAGATTTTCTCTCAATGACTTTAACACATTTAAAATATCTTTAAGCCTATCTGCCATGGCAACATGTTACTAAACATATTTATTTACTTACTAGATAGGTACTGAAAGAGTTAAAAATAGAATTAAGTTATTGTTGTACCTTCAGTCCATGTTAACTTAGCTCTGTACCTATATAGGCAATGGAACGCTGCGGCCTTCCAAATACGTCGTCGCGTATCATATTCGCACGGTCCCGATGCACCGAATAATGATTTTAATGTTATCACGCTATCACTGATTGGCACTTACAAGGCACTTAAATCTCACTTTTGACTTTTTTGTTCTTGTTTTTAGACCATTAAACTTGCTCCGATCCATCGTTTCTGCGTTCCCTATCACGACGGTATACCGACCGGCGCAGATACCCGCTGTTCAGCTCCCTTCTTATTAATTGCGTGTGGCAGCTTTTGTACATCTTCAGTAGGAAGAAACATCCGGCGAGCAGGATCATGAAGACTAGTGCACCAAGAATTATATTTGTAGTGCTCAGATGCGTTTTGATTTCTTCTATAGAGGATGCGTTGGAGCCCCCAGCAGCATTTTGTGCTATCACAATCTGTTCTTTTGATTGTGCCTTCCCCATTTTTCTTCAGATTGAATACAATGAATTAATTTAATTTATTTAAGTACTCTCACTCCGTCGCACGAACGACGCGACGCGAGGCGCGGCGCCTGGCAGGGTCGCCATATAAGGATCTATCCTAAGGAGGACTCACTCAAACAACGTTTGCAGTAGAACTGAAGCTATATTCGATAAATCTTAGGAACTAACACGTACAATACAAATAAGGGCAGCTCCATAACATGATTATCTCAGAAATTATTATTTTGCTTATTTTTTACATCTAGTTCCTTCGCCAATGTTTAACTCCAGTCCATCCAAAGGTTTTCTGGAAGAGTTCACTTTTAGTGATAAGGCCGCCGTCTGGATTCTTAGAGAAATATCTGTGTATTTTCTTTTTTTATGTACAATAAAGTGTTGTCTATCTCTCTAGATAGAAATAGGGAAAGATAGATATCTCTCCGCGTATCATTGTGCAATGCATTGATAATGATGTGACCGAGACGGTTAGCTAGGCAGTTGTGGATATCCTTACCAAACTCTGTGGCCTGTGTTGGATCATCACCCAATATAATTATGACGTCATCATCGGCAGTAATACTTGCATCGTTCGTGGTGACAATGGATGTGCTACGGTCAATGACCATGGAAGTTTCGGCCACCGGGCAAGATTCAGTGTCTTGAAGAGGCGGCAGAGGGACTGCTGGCGGCTGTGATGGTAGCAACGCCTGTGATGGCGGCTCGAGGGTATGTGCGCGCGGCGATGTTGTTTTGATGGAATGCGCGCTCTGCTCACCTGACTCATTTGGTGCCTTATCAACTGATATCAATATAGCCATTGGACGTTAGATTATTCGTTGCTATAAGTCGAAACAATTCCTATGAATTGAACGTCTTTCCTTGTCGGATGGTAGATGTTACAATTCCAATGAATTGAACGCACCATAATAACGAAGTGAATAGCCCTTTGTACTATTCGAGTTCGATAGGGAATTATTCGTTGCTATAAGTCGAAACAAAAGGTTGCAATTCCTATGAATTGAACGTCTTTCCTTGTCGAATGGTAGATGTTACAATTTCAATGAATTGAACGCACCACAATAACGAAGTGAATAGCCCTTTGTACTATTCGAGTTCGATAGGGAAGTAGGTATGTGTAAAACTCCATTGAATTTCACGAACCTTAGTTTAAATATTTTATGGCCAATAGTTTAATAGTCAACCGTAATGGGAACACTTTTTCATACCTTCATTTTTATGCACGGATAACATGGAATCCTCTCGCGACGACGATCTTTTCCTTCTGGCACGTTTTAGTTTTCTTTCCAATCGTCAAAATATCTTGCTTAATTTCTTAATATCACTATCACACTTTCTCGTCAGCATAATTGTTTTGGGAAAAAGACACTGTAAAACAATCACTACTCACGAAGGAAAAAATAAAGCTGTGCAGTGGTGAAGCACTGTAACGTGAATGACAGGTTGTGTCATAGGGCACAACTACCTACAGCAAAAAAAAAAAAACCTCTTCTCTCAAATACAGTGCTATGTGGTGAATCCTGGGTGAAACTACAAGTGTGAATATATAATAAGTTTATTATTTCAGCTTACTAATCTCGAGAACGAAGCACGAGTATAATGTGATTATATATGGTAGTTATCATATTATTTTACATCTTTTAACGTAGACAACAACATGGCTATATGTACGAAAATACCTTTGAAGACTTGCCCTCAAGCAATGACCAAGTTTACTGAAACGGAGTGATATCTCGGTGGTTGCCGTAACTCACAACTTGACGTGATCCATCTCAAATTCTCAACAGTGAATCTAACCGCTGACTGAAGTTGCTACCTGATTCACGATTGCTCTAGAACTGTCCTGTTCTACTTTAAGTTTTAATTGATCACGAAGTACAGTATTTTATTTTTATTTTATTTTATTTACTAGGAAACTAACAGACACGGTACAAAACAAAACAGTACATGAAAAAGTTGCTATATAAGGCCCAATAATAGGTTAACATCAAAATACTTATGAAAAATCAATACACGTTACACGAGAAATTACTACTGTTTACAGCTAATAAAGACTGCGGAACTCTTTGAGGAGCTCTTTCTTTCTTTATGTATTAAAACTTTTTTTTTATTATTTGCTTTATTTCAGTAGAAAAACTAACAGCTTAACACTAACAAATTAAATTTACACTCATAGAAACAGAAAACCAACAAAAGGTTTATTTGTACTGATTTTTTGGTTATTTATTTTTTAAAAAAATCTGTCCTATTTACTTCACGATTCTCTTTATCTAACACCACCCAAGAGTTTCGGACCGCCCCAAAAGAGGTTATTATCATAATATCTACCTGCTCCATTTGGAGAGCGTTTGAGTAAATATTCCATCCATCCATTATATAACAGCCTTATACCTTAGAGGAGGTAACATCGCAAATACGCGGGTAAATCGCAGATACGAGATAATATTCCTCTACTAGCATGTGCTCTTTATATCCAGTGCACTCAGGATATTTTGATGTGATATGTAGTTAAGTTAAGACGACCTCTGTGGCGTAGTGGTAAGCGCATCTGCCTACCATGCGAGAGAACCCGGGTTCGAATCCTGGCTGGGGACAAAAACAAGAAACCCAGGTCTTGGATGTTTACATGTTTGTGACGTCGCTGTTTCTAGGTCCCACGACACAGGGCATCCTAGTGTGAGGCCAGAAGCAAGGCCGCTTGGACTCCTCAGCCGGAGGGCGTCCGTCTGGCCACTTTGGTCAGACGAAACCATTCACTTTTTTTTCCCCACATAATAATTAAAATCATAAACAATTTTTATTAAATCTTTAATAATTAAATCTTATAATTATTTTAAATCTTTAATAATAATAATTATTAAAGATTTAATAAAAATTTATTACACTCTCTCAAACTTATTACACTCTGTGCAGGTTGCTTGTACGAAAAATAAAATATCTTTTTTCTTCCTTCAACAGTTATGACACCCGGGTGTTGGGTCCCACGGCCCATTGGACGGACGAGAACCTGGCAGACCGCGCCCGCTGGCTCGGTTCCTCCACGTCGTCCCTACACGTCCGCAACGTGCAGTCGCGCGACCGTGCGACTTACCGCTGTCGCGTCGACTTCCAGGTGTCGCCGACCAGGAATTACAGGATCGCGCTCGATGTAATCGGTAAGTTTAGGCGTGTTTTCTAGATGATATTAAAGTTGGATATAATCACGTCGACTTCCAGGGCCTCAATTATGTTAGAAGATTATAGCACGGTTGGTTCACGTGACAAGTATTGTCATACCATAAACATAAGCATAAACATTTACATACAGTCACTTACATTGCTTCTGGCCTCACACTAGGATACCCTGGGTCGTGGGAACCAGAAACAGCGACTTCACAAACATGTAAACATCGAAGACCTGGGTTTCTTTTTCATAATGGGTTGATGATGATGAATATAAGAAATAAAATGTCCAAAGGCGAGTTTAATCTATGAAGAACGGATATCAGATTAGCCACCAAAGAGTTTAAGAAATCGATGTTCAAATGTTCTTCACCAATTTAAAAGACCTATGATAGCTAGCTTTTTTGTGTGGGCTACATAAGTCCCGCTGTAGGGTAAAAAGCTTCTCTCAGAGAGAGTGAGAGTACCGACGCGCTTCATTACCACGAGTGTACAACGCGGGAACGAAAACAATAATATTAATTACTAGCTTCCGCCCGTGACTCCGTCCGCGTGGACTTAAGTTCAAAATTTTGCAACCCCGCTAACTCCCTTAAGCGTTAAATTTAGAAAAACGGCGAAACACGTGTTGAATCAATTGTGTTGAAGAGTATTTATTTTAAGTTTCAAGAAAATTAGGCAACATTCTTTATACCTCCCATACAAATTTTGGCAATCCTTTTCGCCCTCTTAGGGGTTGAATTTTCTAAAAATCTGGTCTTATTCCTTGCTTACATTATGTATAGACCCTCTGTGAAAAAAATCAGCTTCCTAGGTCCAACGGCTTGGGCTGGGCGTTGATGAGTGAGTCAGTCAGGACTTTGAATTTTAATTTGAATTACTATCGATTATACTCACGGCTTTGTTAATATTACATATACAAACATTTGCATTTACATTTACATACAGGCACATACATTGCTTCTGGCCCTACACTAGGATATCCTGTGTCGTGGGAATCAGAAATAGCGACGTCACAAACATGTAAACATCCAAGACCTGGTTTTTTTTTTGTCCCAAGCCGGGATTCGAACCCGGGACCTCTCGCATGGTAGGCAGATGCGCTAACTACTGCGCCACAGAGGTCGCCAAGCATTAGTATGAACATTATCTATTTTCCATTACTTCACTAAGCTGTCATAATGTAGATTCGGGGCTTGTTTGTTCAATTAACGGTCTAGTTTAATTGGAACACAAAAGTGGGGCTTATTTCCAATTAACGAAATAGCTTAACGTGGTTTAAATGTGAACTCCGAAGTTTTTAAATTGCCTCAAAGTTAGTTGTATTGGCATTCCTACTTGGATATTGTGAACTCTATTTGGATGGTGTGTTTTGAATTATTAAAGTGTTGGGTTGAGCTTTGGCAATGGATTGCCTCCGTGGTGGAGTGTGGCCTATACCTTCCTCAGGGAAGAAACCCGTGCCCCTCGGTGGGGACATAATGGGGTAATGATTATAATGAGTGGACTGTAGATGAATTTAAACTCACTGGGTCTGATTTGCCTCATTTTTATTGCACAAGCAATGAACACATACATACATACATACATACATAAGCTCACGCCTGTATCCCAGAGGGGTAGGCAGAGACCAGGGACTGCCACCTGCCACGATCCTGACAAACCACTTTCGCTTCATCGACATTCATTAGTCGTTGCATGCACGCACGCCGGTTTCGGATACTTTTTATCTTGCCCTTTGCTAATACATCCCCTACTTGGTCGAAGTATGTTCGCCTGGGGCGTCCCTTACCGGCCCTTCCACTCACATTCGCTCGATATATTTGCTTCGTCAGTCTTTCTTCCTTCATCCTCTCCACATGTCCGAACCAACGCAACAGTCCTTTCTCAATTCTAGTCACTACATCCTCTTTCAGTCCACAACTTTCTCTGATCACACTATTGCGTATTCTGTCATTCAAAGTAACACCACACATATTTCTCAAGGCCTTCATTTCTACTGCATTAATCCTACTTTCATGATTCTTCTGCCACACCCAAGTCTTGCTACCATACATCAGTGTTGGGACCAGCACACCGTTATGGATAGCCAATCTTGCCCTTTTGGAGATATTCTGGCTACTCACGAAGGAGTGCAAGGCACCATTTACACAATTTCCCGCTTTTACTCTCCTTTCTATATCACCTTCACACTTACCATCCCTTGTAAACAGGCTCCCCAAATAGACAAATTCTTTCACCTGTTCCACCCTTTCATCTCTAATCATTATCTTGCACTCAGTCATGTCATCATCTTTTCGAAGACCATTACCTTCATCTTACTCACATTAATGTTCATTCCTTTCCTTCTAAATGCCTCATCCATTACTGTTACTTGTGTCTGCAGTTCTTCCACCGACGATGCGAACAAAACCTGATCATCGGCGTACAACAAACATTTAACAAGTAACTCATCCATCCTCATCCCACAGTTATTCTCTCTCAAATCAGTCAGGCAGCTGTCCATAAATAAGTTGAACAACCACGGGGACGCGACACATCCCTGTCTAACACCCTTGCGAATGCAAAACCAGTCAGTGTACGCCCCATTAATTCTTACGCAAGCACTGGAGTCTCTATACAGAGACTTCAAGGCCCGCAGCAAGACGTTGTCCACCCCATACTCGGACAGTACTGACCACAGGTCATTCCTCACCACTCTATCATAAGCCTTCTCCAAGTCGACGAACGCACAGAAAACCCTTTGACTTTTGGCCAAAAGTCTTTCCACCATCCGTCTCAAAGAGAAGATTTCCCATTCCCATTCCATCCCATTACAGCAATGTCCTTGTCTATTAAACAAAAATTAAATTAATATATATTTAATTTTTAAATATTTATTTATTTATTTATTTTTTTATTTATTTTTTCTATATTTTAATTTTTAAATGTGAGTGCAATAAAAGTATTAATAATAATAATAATAATAAAATAAGGAGCAACAGTGTGGCTATACTTAGTGTTGCCAACATAAAGCACAAAACTCTACTGGGATCAACTCAAAATCAAGTGGTGGTGACAGAGCGGTAGAACGCCGGCTTCTCATTCGGGAGGTCGTGGGTTCGAGTCCTGGAATGTAAAAATGCCTTCGTTTTCTTAGTTACGGGTATTCCTGCAGCAATACAAACCGTTGAGCTTGAAGAAAAATATTGTGAGAAAACCTGACTGTCTGAGGTGTTTACACCACAACACTTAAAATTGCCAATCCGGGTCGAGACCCGTGGTGATTAAACACATACACTCGCTCTCAGACAGAAGGCTTACGCCCTACTATCTACAGAACCTTAGTAGCATTGAATATGCTAATAGTTAATTTATCGTACACCCCGCTAAGAGTCCCAAGCTGAATGAAAGAAGACGCGTAACACAGAAGTGTGCTGAAAGGTTCTGGATTTTTTAAAAATATTCCCAAATGTGTGAGGATCTAATCAAATCTGCATCTTATCCGTCTTCTGTTTTTTGGGCCCTCAACAGTCTTTATTACGGACTGCCAACTCCAACAAATTACAACCAGTTACAAAGAAAGAACGCTTATCTCCCGTGGAGAAAAAAAAAGCCCAACTTAATATTCCTTCTGTATCACCTTAACCCTCCGCCGCTGTCTTTTAATAAAATAATTCACGCGAAGCACCGGGTGTAACAAAGGCCGCGGAAAAAAGTCTGTGTAGCTGACATGGAGCTAATGCCGACACAGATGTAGGCTGAATTAGGCAAAGGAATTAGGAAATCTGAATCAGGCCATTGTTTTTTTCTTGTCTAATTTGTTTTTTGTCGATAGATAACTACCACTTACAGAGTTTGTTTTATGAAATTACCAGGCGTCGGTAGTAAGAGTTTTTCATTGGTTATGTACTTTATTTCAAGGCCATAATGTTCAATTTAAAGTCTACTAAACCGTGACCTGGTTAAGGGTTAAACAATGAGTTTTTTTTTTCATGTAAGTTATGAATGTGACGAAACTAAGTGCTTAAAATTGCTAATCTGCAATGGGCTACGCGAGATAATTAAGCCCGTGATTTCTCTTAGTGAGAATGTATATGCCCTGTGGAACGTGTTTAGATTTTTACAGCGTATGACTGAATGTAAAGAGAAATCATCATCAACCCATTATGTCCCCACCAAGGGGCACGGGTCTCTTCCCTGAGGAAGGTATAGGCCATACTCCACCACGGGGGTCAAGTCCGGATTGGTGGAGGTTTGTAAGACTAGTGGCTGGTTTTACTGTCAGAAGTTTTCAAGCCGGCTTAAAGAGAAATAAATATGTTTAATAAATAAGGAAGTAAAAACAAACCAAACAAATTAAGTTACATGCTTCTGGATAAAGCTTTTATGTCTACAATGACAGTGAGTTTGTCATTAATAACGTTTTTTAAGTCGTTTTAATTGTTGATTTTTTAATAGAATAAAAGAAATTTCGTATTGTTTTCCTGCATTTTAATTACACCTTTTTGATAGATGATGCTTAATTGAAATGTTTAACTCAATGAATTGATTTGAATTTATAAAAAAATAAAAAAACTTGAGAAAAAGACACAAATTTTAATAAAACACAAAGTCTAATTAAAGTAATTCAGAGTAAAAATTTTAAATCCCCTGTAGGGGTAAATATTATAATGTACTTAAAATACAATAGAAGGATTTTACTTTTAGCCTGTAGAATTTTTGGTGAGTCGATCGTTAAGATTCATGATCATAACGCAACTGATGTAGTACTAGAGATAGTGAAATTACTTACACTTAAAGAAAACATCCCTTCAACGGGCAGAACTATCATAATTTTTTCATTGATTTTGATCTTTATTTCAAAGTGATAAGGTTCAATTTGAGGTGGCAACTATTATGCCCTTGCCTGGCAAAGGGTTAAAAGAAGAATTATTCCGCGACAAGAGTCAGGGCTTCTGAAAATAGTGCTTTGAAAATTTTGTTAGGGGATTATTATAGGCTACGCACCGCCACAATCCACATTTATTAAAAACGAATGCTTTGTGCGACACTCTAGATCTACTCTAATAAGCTCTCTGTATAGTTATAGACTTTACACACCAATAAATAAAATAAAATTGTCAAAACAAACCGGAATAGTACCTACATGATTCATCAGAGCAAATATAAAAATTGTGTATGGAAACGTCAATATCATTTTCGATACTTCGCATTTACTCTCGTGATAAAAGTAGTTTTAATTAATGAGGAGAATAATCCCCTTACGTTTCACTGAACTTTTGTGAATTATCTAGTACAATAATGATATTAATGATGATTGAAATGTATTCGCAAAAATGAAAACTCGACAAGTATCAATTCCATCAGAAGCTAGGTATTCCTCTGCAACTTTAGTCCCGTGTCGCAGATAAAGCTCCAAAACAGTCCTGTAAGGCAATCACGATAACGCCCAGGCCGTCCGCTCGTAAAGCTGACCCCCACTACCCTCCCACTTTTTATCCTTTCCCAAATCAACACGAAAACTTTGAGCAAACCCCGATCGCGACCCGCGGATGATTTACATTTCTGTCCGGATGACGATAAAAATTGCGTACTGATATTATTTTCTTCGAGTTCATAATTAATATAACTCGACTCTGAGACGGCGTCTGTGGCGCAGGGGTTAGCGCATCTGCATAGCATGCGAGAGGTCCCGGGTTCGAATCCCGGCTGGGGACAAAAAAAAAGAAACCCAGGTCTTGGATGTTTACATGTTTGTGACGTAGCTATTTCCGGTTCCCAGGATACAGGGTATCTTAGTGTGGGGTCAGAAGCAATGTATGTGCCTGTATGTAAATTTTATGTAATAAACTTTATTAAGGGAGTCCACCGAGTAACGCAAGAACGCCAGCAAGGGATTTTTTTTTTCAGATGCAAAATTGTCTGCATAAACTTTTGATCATCTTTTAATCATCGTAACGGCCTTGAAAAGCACAACTAAAAACCATTGTTTTTGTGAGCCGGTTGGCCCATCAAACATTCTAAAGAATTCAGAATTCAGAATTCTAAAGAATATTCTATTTATCTATCTATCTACAGGTTGTGGACCTCTTGGTGAACCTAGGGCAAAAAACCTAGGTCAAGTAGTATTCAAGAATCAAGAATCAAGAATTTATTTCAACGTAAAGAATTTACATTCTGCTTGTTGAATGTCAATGTACATACAGTTATGTATAACGTTAGCCGCTGCCTTGGGGCCGTCTGTAGTGGAGAAAAAGGCAGCGAAAAAAAAAAAACGAATTCAAGCGTTAATGCTAACACCAGGGCCTCAATTATGTTAGTGCATCATCCTGTTAAGTCCTGACCTTGAAAATAACAATAGAAAACATTGTTATTTTCGAGGTGCCGGCTGCCGTCGATAGATGGCAGTCGTTAAGCCAAGTCAGAGGCCTTAGGGCCGCTTGAAAACTTCTGACAGTAAGACCAGCCACTAGTCTTACAAGCCTCCACCAATCCGGACTTGGCCCCCGTGTTGGAGTATGGTCTATACCTTCCTCAGGGAAGAGACCCGTGCCCCTCGGTGGGGACATAATGGGTTGATGATGATCATGATGATTTTCAAGGTCAAGACTTAAGAGGTTAAAGTACGATGAAAGATACACTGTCGGGTCACGTGACGTGTTTTTTCATACCATTAGTGCGTAGATTGTTTGATTTGTGTGTGCGCGTAGACTTGAAACAGCAATGAAATTAAATCGCCATGTTCATGCAGTTATCATTGTAGTACAAGGCGTTAACAGACTCTAGGTCCATTTTCGTGATTCCAGGGCCTTCAACATAGTTCCTAAAAATATTATCTTTTTAATCATTGCAAGATTATGATTAATTTTTAGCAATGGTGCTAGAGTTACCCTTAAGCTCCGGAAATTGTAATGAAATAGAGTATCTAACGTGAACATCAAAATGCTTGATTTACCAATGCGTGGTGTGCATTTGAATAAGCCGATACTCTCTCACTGTGAGAAGGCCTGATCTCTACCGTAGGCCGTATATAGGCTGCATTGATTATTTATTACCAAGCTCCGAGCAACCAAAATCTGAATTTCTGTCCATGACATTTAAACAGTCCGTCGCCCAAGATACTCGTGCTCTCAAAATGTCGCCCAGTTTTCCTTTAAATATTTTGTCAGTTTAAAACTTGTCAGATTCAATTTACCAACTTCTTTCTACTGAGAAATTTAAAGTATAAGGTAAAGTAACTGAGCGGAATTTAAAGATCATTACGACATTAAAAATCTTATAAACATAACCTTTTTCAAGGCCAAAAATTCTTTAACTTCGGAGCTGCACTGTTAAGCATGTCTGCCAACGAATGATTCCTAAAACGAACATACACTGACGGTATTAATAAATAAGTAACATTTAAGGTATGAGAGAAGTTAAGTATAATTTGATTAAATTTAGATTGATATTGCAAAGCACAAGCAGCTCTCAGCTCTCAAACATTGGAATCGTGGCAGCTCTAGAAGCTAACGGAGAATATTGATATCCTGATTGAACTGTCAACTTATTGAAGTTAATAGTTCAAATACGATATCAAAATATTTTAGTTATTTCCGATCCTAAAAATAAATAACGAAAACATTATTATTACTCCATGTAATAAAAATGTACTATATATCTATTAAGGTATTTATTAAAGCCTTATGTCTTATATGCCTGTATCATTGTAAGATTATTTCATTACAAACCTGCCATCAATTACGATATTAACACATTCGCGGACAGGGATGGCTGTAGCAGTCTATAACAATAAAAATAACAATAGATCACATATGACTGTCCAGCAAAGTGTTAATAGATCCATCTCTTTATGAACCTTTTGTTCTATAGGTATTTAGGGGCTTATTAGGACGCGGACACTTCCTTTTCATAAACCGCCCACGGAAAACACCTGTACCTGTAGACAAAGGGAGAACGGGTCAAATGGAATACAGATTTAAACACCAAAGGGTCAATAATATGTCTTCTGGGTGTGCCACCATATAATATGATGTTGATGATGGTCCGTAAACGCGATGCCTTCGTATGTCGACTTTCTCAACTTTCTCGAATCTCTCACTCTCTTTCTCACATCTCTTTCTCACTTTGCGAATCTCCTCATTCCTGATTCTCCTAACTGTAAAACTCCTAACATAGCTCTCTCCATTGCTGGTTGGGCGATCTTGAGCTTTTTTATGGGGCCTATAGTCAGCGACCAGAGCGTAGATTCTGCTAATGCATTGTAGCATAATGACAACTGCAAGAACATGGCGATTTAGTTTCATTGCCGTTTCAAATGTACGCGAGTCGTGTATCAATAATTCTAGGCCGTCAGTGGTGTGAAAAAACACGTCACGTGACCCGACCATGTATGTGTAATTGTTCTACAATGCAATAACATCGAGGCCCAGGTGTCACACCCAGAGGACCACAGATAGTCAGCGACCAGGTGTCACACCCATAAAACCACAGGTGTCACACCCAGTCTGGGTGTTTATTTAAATTTGTGACGTCCTTGAGGTGTCGCCAGAGCACAAGTATCCTAGTTTGGGACTAGGACAAGTAAATGTGTTGTGTGGAAGTTTTTTATTTTATGCATAGTTCAAATACTGTTCGTGACATACAAGGTAACAGACTGACAGCGTAGACTTAGTAATAGTTATCTAATTACCATTTCACCTTCAGATGAAACAAGTATCAATTAGGTAAGAAATAACAACTACCCCATTCATCTTTTGTACTCGTATCAATATTCGTGGTAGTATCTAAGGTAGAAAATCATCTTGACGTCATAATAATACGGGGTGTCCCAAAAATGACACGTCACAGTGACACCAAACATGACCTCAGTAAAAGTTGCACGGTTTTTGAGATATGGCCAATTTAAACTTGTTCTAAATCTCACAAAGTCACTTTTTTAACAAGTTTAGTGCTACGCTATTAAGTATTAATGAATGAGGTATAATGAATTACATTTCTTCCTGGTGATAATTATTCCATGCTCCATTCCATTAATACCTAATTAATGCTAACAACATCGTAGCAATTCAGTTCAAAGTTGTGCAAAACTTATAAGTTATATAAGTGGTATCTTTAAAAAAACAAGTAAGCGCAATCTAGATACAGCTAGGGTTAGAGGTAGTACGTAAATTCGTGCCGTGACGGTCACTCACGTGGAGCTATCTTCATAAAAGCGGGATTGCTAACCCCTCATAAAGTTCTTTATCTTTTGTCCCAACAAAATAGGAAGCCCCTTTGTGTGTGTTCACAAAATCATTCATAACGCTGTTATTCCCGTTTATTCCCGTGTATCATAGACGCCGGGAGCGTTTTTACATCGGGCCGCTTGTTACTTTGAAAACGCTTTTTGCAACGTTAAACACCTCTTGGTTCTTATTGGAAAAGATTTTTATAAGCTCACAAAGATTTTGGACCAATAAAAGTAACTGAAATTGATTTGATTTTCGTTGAAACATTTTTTACTCGTTGTAAGCGTGTAGTTATAAAAAACAACCAGCTGAATGACAAGTACTAACACCCCAATGAGACCACAATAGCGGTAACACAAAACAGGAAAGAAAGCTGCGAGTTTAATTCCCCACCCTTTGTTTAGCCCGATTAATAGAATTTACAAGTACTATTATCACCGGCAATAAACGTAAGACCGTAAGGTCTTCTATATGAGCCCGAACAATCTTGATAAAACTACGGAATCGCTGGCCGGCCGCTCATAAGCCCCAACTCCCTTTATCCGGCCGAAATCAACACGAAACCTACAAAAGGGAAAACTCCCATCCGTCGGACAAACTTTTTTATTAGAGGGAATAAAAATGTACACGGTGTGGTCGCGGGTATACAGATTGTTTTACCTAAAACTGTTCCCACGATGGTGCGCTCTAAGAAATTGAATTTTTAAATTGAAGACGCCCCGTCTCCTTGGGCTGCGTGGGACATAAAAATTGATAAGGTGACGAGATTGGTTGACAGACCGCGGACAAATTGAATTGTTCGGTTTTTTTTCGGAGTTCTCTCTTCAATCCCTTGCAGTATTACGCGGATTGGATGTAATAAAGAAAATGTTTTGTACCAAATCGAATCACCATGAGGCATCGGTTGGATCAGCTTTGTGACAAAAGGGGTTTTCGTTTTCTTACGGTATTTTTTCATACATCAAAACATAAAAATTGTAAAAGAGAGTTGTGATATTTTGTACTGCTAGATTTGTTTTTAGCTACTATCGCTGTTTTTCTGCACCATTACTCAGAATGGATGTTCTGAAGAATGTATGACGTACAAAATTGAATCATCATCAAGTATTACTTCGATCTACTGATCACTGACTGTCACGAAGATTTTTTTCGCATTCATATAGGTAGGTACTGTATTCCAATTACATGAAAACATAAAAAAAAGTTATACTGAAATAAATTTTACAACTAGTTTTGCTTGAAGTTTTTTATAGTCCCTTTTCTGCATAGGAGCCACAATATTGTCATTCCGCATCCACACTTCAGACGTGCAACAAAACAAAAAGCACCGCTGAACAATAGATGGGAGTGCCAGCTGCTCATTTCGGTAAGCGATCGCAATGTTCCAAAGAATAGAGGCGCACGATGTATTCAGCGTGATTGTCGAGTTTCTTTGCTCAATAGTCATATTGCTGGCTTTGTTTCGACGGCTGTAGCATTTTCATATTATTCTCTGCGCTGCGTGATGAAAACTCCTTCCGTGATAGTTTGTTGTTTTTGATGATGATTTTAAAACAAAAATCTTTTCGCTCAAAATCTTAAGGGAGCACGGGTCAAAATAAATAAATGTGCTTAGTGTAAGGTAGATAATTTAAGAAGCGTTTCGTGGCAACTACTTTACATGCAACCGAGTGATTTTGAAATGGTAAGCTATATTTTGAGCAAAAATCTTCTCGCTCATATCCTAAGGAGAGCACGGGTCAAAATAAGTTAAGCCGTTAAATCTAAGCTAGATAATTTAAGCAGTCTCATGGGAACTAAGAGTACCTTACATACTGCAGAGTGATTTTGAAATCGTAAGGTATTCTGAGAGAATGTTTCATTTATTTATTTATTAGACACAACCAACAGATGTTAGATACATCACTTAAAATAACATTGTGTAGTGTAGTTATGTTCTAGTCTAACATCCACAGTGATTTTCACTAAAAAAAATTTTTTTTTTTTTGCTTCAGTATCATGTAAATGACTACCCCTGAGTCGGATTAAACTGTACAAATCAACACCCAGTAGTCAAGTTAGTCCGGCTGAGGACAAAAAACAAAAAAGAAACCCAGGTCTGGGATGTTTACGTGTTTGTGACGTCGCTGTCTCTGGTTCCCACGACACAGGGTATCCTTGTGTGGGCTCAGAAGCAATGTATGTGCCTGTATGTAAATATTATGTTATTTTGATACTTTTTTTTTAATATTACGACCAAATATTAATATTATTTATTGTCTTTCCATAAGTAAAGTAATTATCGCACACTTGCAAGAACAACGTGTTATTTCGAAACCCTTACGTTACATGAGAGCATTTTTTTTAAGGTTTCAAAGTAACCGAAAGAGATAGCGTTACAACGTGATGCAGTGTCTCTTTTCCTCATTATTCCGGCTTTTTCGGAGTAAATAAAATCGCGGTAAAAAGAAAAAAAAACTAGGAATAAAAAATGGTATGATTCGAAATATCACGTTGTTCTTGCAAGGGTGCGTTATGGGTACGAAACATTTTTTTCAACCTATTTTTTTTCTAATTTGCCGCCGTATGATTCTAATACTTACTTTATACTTTGTTACTTACTTACTGTTTTTTGTCAGCTCATCGGAAACACAAAACTCAATATTTCCAATTTGGTCTATAATTTTCCAATTATGTATTTTGTACTTTGATAACTTATTCATCTGCCCCATTGGTTCAATTGACAGAAGTGTGAATTGAATATACATATATAATTTTATTTCAAATGCTGAAGATGAAAGTCAATTCGGTCTTTGATATTGACTGCCATACTCGTTCATTATTCAGCCCGCTTAATACCTAGTTAGGTATTTGGTGAAAATTGTGGACATGAATTCAGTGTCGTTCGATACAAGTTTAGATACAAAGATAGACAAATAGACAGAACACTTTATTGTACAGAAAAATGAAAATAGTCCCGTTTTGGAGTATATGCTTATTTTTTCACGAAAGTAGCCAATGCTGAAGAAACTTTGCAAAAGCGTACTTGAAAATCCAAAGCAAGAATAAAATAAGTGATGATTGCAATTTTCAGCGTAGAAGATTGAACAAAAATACGACTGGTGAAATAACAAACTATTCAAACCGTGCCTATTGTTAGGGACATTGATTAATTCATTCTAGTTTAACCCCAGTAGCAGCAAAGTAGCAAAAGAAGTAGAACGAAGAATACGTACAAAACATGTAGCTTGTAAGTATGATAAACTTATAATATAATAGTAGGAAATTATTTTTTCCAATTTATTTTCATTAAATAAAAAATTGAATATTGAAAAAACTAAAAAGTTTCACACAACACAATCACTTGTCGATCTCTCGATCTATCTGAAAAATATGGCAAAAATAAATATAATGTATATTATGATTTCCATTTATTTAAAAGTTCATAGAATTAATATTTGTTTAGAAAAAAATATGTTAATTATCTGAAAAGTAACAAAAACTACAAAAATCTGAATTTATGAAAAGTAATGTAGCACATAACGCACAAAGCCTTGTTGAAAGTTATAGATTCAGTATTCGTTTTCTTCTCCTTTTAACAAACTATGTACTGCGTATCCTTGTTCAGTCAATAGTTTACAACAACCAGCACCAGTTTTCTAAATATTTTGCTGCCGTGACGTCGTGGAATTTTTGACCATGAATGCTGGCGATCGCTACAACGAATGGAACTGAAATGCTTGTTCAAACTGATGGTCCTTCTGAAGGGGTAGGTTAGGTAGGTTATGTAGGTTATGCGGGTAGTTTACAAACTTGTATTTACTTCATACTTCATACCTAAGTATGAATGACTTCATACCTACGTGCGTGCACCACTTATTTATGGCACTAAGTCAATACTCACACGTGCATGACCCATAAATGGGGCACCGAGATAAATATGGAAAAACGGGAAAAGGGATTTTCAGAAAATATTTTCCTATCATAATATTTAGGTTTACAATTTTTGGATGCGTTTGCAAAAAAAAGACTTATTGTGGGAGGTCATTGAACCTTATTTCCAGCGTCAACTTATGGTCAACTTATTTCCAGTTACACAGGCAACGTGTTAACATTTCCCGTACCATTAGCAATCTGACAAGAATTTTGCAAACGTGAGGAAATACCCAGACTGAGGGCATTTGTACAAATTTACGACGACCCTCAGTGGAAATCGAATACATGACCTTTGCCATGTTCATCATCATCATCAACCCATCATGTCCCCACCGAGGGGCACGGGTCTCTTCCCTGAGGAAGGTACAGGCCATACTCCACCACGGGGGCCAAGTCCGGATTGGTGGAGGCTTGTAAGACTAGTGGCTGGTCTTACTGTCAGAAGTTTTCAAGCCGCCCTAAGGCCTCTGACTTGGCTGAACGACTGCCATCTATCGACGGCAGCCGGCACCAACTGCTTAACGTGCCTTGCGAAGCACGGAATCGCTCGGAAAAATGCCACTAGCGTTAGTCATAGACGATGACCCATCCATGGACTGAACGCGCCGTATGTTGCTTAACCTTAGTGATCGTTTAAGATCACTCAGGCAGCCCAGGCTACGAGCGATTCCATGTTAACCAGGCGGAATACTGCTATCTACTAGATTAAAGAAAAAAGGTATTCGCCGAGCAATTCGTTCCAAATGGAGTCTAAATTTCGATTTAGTCACTGCATCACCGTAGATTAGATTAACCCCTATCTATTCCAGTCTCTCGCTGGTGCATAGACTCGGTTCTATTTACTCCGGCAATTCCTGCTTAATGAAAACCGTTAGCTGAGACTGTTTTAGAAGAAAATTCAGGAACGAGACAGCCTTTTAATCAGTCTGAGAGGTTTCTGGAGTTAATCGTTGCGCTATAAAATTAACTTTTGTCAAGATTGGGAGACAAAAAGGTATATTCAAATTCAAAAATTCAAATTCTAATATTTTATTTACTATAAACACAAACCTTTCACTTTATATACGTCAAAGTTGTTAATTTCATAATTGATAGATTACATAGAGAAGGAACTAACAAAGAAATCTTTATATCTCCACATCAGTTTTAGCTTAATTACCAAACTTGAAAATTATTACTCACAGATGTACTAAGCATTAGATGTAATTCTCCTCTGAATACATTTATTATAAATCTAATGTTTAACACCAGATATCTTTGTCATCTTAAACCAATCATTGACTTTATTTTATTTTATGTTGTTTTGAGTGTGATTTATACATTTTTTTAACCGCGTCGGAGGTAACTCTAACATATCTTAGGGAAAGTTGTTGTGGTGTAACGGTTCCAAACTGGTACTTATTTTATAAATTAAACCAGTAGGTCGTTCAAAATAAATTTAATATTAAAAAAAAGAAAACAAAAGGACCCCAGGGTGGGTCGTACGTTTTTACTTAAGATTTTACGGATCTCGCTACGAGTTTGAGTACTCCCCTGAAGGTGAAGCCGAGGTGGTTGATGGGCCTCCAGAGTCCGAGCCGCTGCCGAGATGGTGATGGCCACGAGGAGCTGGAACCGCATCCAAAAAAGTCCCGTCGAAAGTCCAACTAGCTAGTGGAGCGGGATGGACCGAAGGTGTGCGTGCAGCTCAGGCGAAAGAGACGGCCAAGCACTAGGCTATCCAAGTAGCCCTGGCGTTGGACCCTGAAATGCCCAACGGAAAACGTCAGGAAGAATCCAGAACGCTCCGTGTGTTCACCCCGACATCGCAGGTGAAGTACTATGTAGTTAGCGATGCCGTGGCGAACACAATCAGAACGGAGTTTACAAAGGCAGTGTGAAGCACTAAAAAGAAAACATAAAACAACAATAGAATTTGAAAATATAACGGTCACTAACGGTAATTTTGTAAACATGGAATTTCGGGAATTGATACATATTTCATGGTCCCGTCCTAGATTAAAATGTAGTGACCGTGAAGTGAAGAAGAAATAAGATTGCAAGCATTGCGAATCAGTTTAGCATTGGTAAACATAAATACCTAATAACTCGCACAGCTGATTGCTAGCGAACAATTAGAAACAAAAACAAGCACACAGATCGTTTGCAACTTACCCAATTTGGGGAATAAACACTGCACTGATATTTGGTGAAGTTCAATACCTCCCACAGATGTCAGCGATAGCTAAATTTATTAAAAAAACGTTAGATAAATCTGGCCGTGAAGTCGAGACAACAGGACGTGTGTCTACCACGAATCAAAGTGCGTGATTGCCCCAACGGTGCAGGCAGAGTGTCGACCGGTCGCAAGCGCAGGCGACACCTGAGGAAGGGCGCGGGTCGAGACGCAGAGGCGGGTCTCATAACCTGCCTAGATTACTACAGAAGTTGCGTTCGACGATACGTGGACAGACGATCTTACGAAACTTATTTGTTCTAACTAATTAATTATTGATCTAATGAATAAATTATATTGATATATACATATATAATAATAATATGTACGTTATGTACAACGTTACAGTAGAACCTTATACAATACAGTGCCCAATAAAACTTTTGCAAGTCTAATCATCGAATTGACAATTTATGTTTATTCCTAGTACCTATGTACTAACATTATGACGGCTACCAAAGGAAAATCAAAATTACCTATTAAGTTACCTGTTTTAGTTTTAAAATATTAGTCATTATAGCGTAGCATAATTCGAGCCAATTTCTATCGCTAAATTGTAACTGAAGCAGAGAAATCATAACTACTTCAAATTATGTTCAGACAATTGAATCTGAAAGTTAGGGAGCCTTTATTAAATTATATTTAATTCGATCACGAAACCTATTATATTTTCTTAAACGTATTTATGGCAAGAAAAGTTATTCAATACAGATCCGAAAAAGATTTGCAAGTAGAAATATGTAGGTACATCTTTTGTGACAAATGAATGACGCCGTACATTAAAATAAGATATCACTGTAAATGTATCACTATGTTCGTGCAATAAATAAATATTTTACTTTACTTTACTTACTTTAAATGAAAACGCCTATTATATTTTTTCTTTGCCAACAGAGCTCCCGAATAAGCCTGTAATTTTCGACGAGTTCGGCAAGGAGATATCCAGTATCGCCGGCCCTTACAGTGAAGGAGGAGATTTCAAACTTATATGTTCAGTGAACGGCGGTAAGTACTGGCTTTGTTGGGAACAATATTTTCTATTTCTCGATTCATATTCTGTTTTATATCTCGGGGCCTACTTGCGATGGGATTCAGTCGTAATACCGAACGCTTTTTGTGTCAGTCAGTACCTTCTGATGCTCGTTTTTTTGTTACGTCGCCACTGCGTTCCTTTGTTTGAGCGTTGTTTGAGCATAACAGTTTGAGAGTAGAAGCCCGTCTCTACGCAAGCTAATTCGATTCGGATGAGAAAGAGAATAGTGAAGAGGGGATGTTGAAAGGATTTTTCTTTTATTGGAATAGCTTTGTCGATATTGCTGTTGTAATAACGTTTCTAACGTTATAGAGTCGATGAGCGTACTTAAATAGGGATGTTGCAGAATTTTTTTTAAGTTCTCAATGCTTCACTCTGCCTGAAGGAACGCCAAGGATTTTTGCTCGAATCGAAGAACTAAATAGATAAGAATTCAACAAGAATTGATGAAATCATTTCGTCTAACAACTTTAAATAGATACGAACGAAAAGAAACACCAAACTAAACGCAAAATTTGCTACACAATTTTAAAACAGGAATTAGTTAAAAGTGCTTTAAATAGGACGTAAAAGTTTCGATAAACATCTGATAAAAAGTGAAGTAAAAGTTGTACGTATAAACGGATGTAAGCAAGAAAGAAAGAAAGAAAGAAAGAAGTTTCTTTCTTTCAAACGGATGATGCTCAGAGAACCTTTCAAAATTCGTTATAAAATGAAAAAAACACTCGTCAAAACTCACGAAAATGTGCATTAGTATTGCCATTTTCACAGCTACATTTTTCAAACCATTTTCAACCCGACTCAAATATCCAGGTAACCCAACGCCGCGCCTGCAATGGCTGCAAGGGGACACAGTGCTGGCAACCCTGGGAGCTGGTGAGATCCAACTGGGGACTAGCAACACTAGGTCACTGACCTTGGCGGTGAAGAATGCCTCCAGAGCTCATTTGTCATCCCTGTACACCTGTACAGCAGACAATACGCTTTTGGCCACGCCGCAGCGCGCTACCGTACGAGTGGAGCTTTACCGTGAGTTTATTTATATTTAGTGTCAGTTTTTCTTAACTTTCAACCCTCAAACAACTAGTAAGGTAAGATAAGATAAGATAATAATAATAATAATAATAAATGCTTTTATTTCAGAATACACAGTTCCAGCTTACAAAACACATAGATCAGATCAGATCAGATAAGAATATTCTTTATTGCATATAAGAAACAAGAGACAAATAAAAGTTAAAATTAAAGAAATATACGTACAAATACAAGAGGCGGTCTTTTTGCTAACAACAAATTAATCGTAAGAGGTTCGTAATTTTGATGCAACAGTCGAGCAGTCTGTCTTTCTATAGAGCCAGAACTTTAGTTGAAGCGAAAATTGCTAATGTATATATCTCTTTCTGGTGTGTAAAATAAAGAGTTCTAATCTAATCTAGTCTTATCTTTAACAGTAGCAATAAACATAAACAGAAACATTTACATACCGGCACATACATTGCTTCTGGCCCCACACTATGATAGTGACGTCAGAAACATGTAAACATCCAGGACCTGGAGTTATATAGCAGAACTTTTCAGTTATGCCATATTTACCTGTAAATATACATATTTTGATAAATATTAAATCAACAAATAACTAATAAGTAAGTAAAAAAATACCATTATATATCTGCGAGGCAAATTTAATTAATATTTGATAAATTCAGATTTTTTTCGGATATATGAACCTTAGTAACAAAGCGTTCTAATTACTAAGCCCGAATAAGTGGCTATTAATCTTACTGTGTTAGTATTGTGCCAAGAAAATACTATTCTACTTCGCAATGAAATCAATTACAATACATTTAACGGAGTAAAAGTGCTTTGAACGTAGAAAAACAAGTAACCGAAAACTAAAATCAAAGAAAATTAAATCTTCTTAAGCCCAAATAAATATGTATACTGCCTAGAGATTAATCTTTTCTATATTTAACAATTCTATATTTAGCAAGACCCTCTCTTTAACTCCACATTTCTGTCAAATTGAAGTGGATTTGCAAGTAATTTTCCGAACACCGTTATTGGCTCAGTTGACGTGGCTGCCGTCTATTGGATAAGGATAACATTGACGCAGACAAAATTCACTCTGACAATATGCCCCTTTTCTAACGGTAAGCAGTTGACGGCCAAATACTCGGACTAAACATGCAAAAAGTAACTGCAACATAATTTACGTACTTATGTCTATATACTAAAATGTCTAGTCTAGACAGAATATTAAAAATGTAGTTTAAAAAATATTGTTGCGAGTTGAAGGATCTTGCTTCAAAGATATCTAGAATAGATGATGCAGCTTCTCAATAAATCAGAACATGGACCCGCGGGCTCGTAGCACGCACTCACTGGTTGGATATTTGTCGAGATTTCATAGGCCCGTTTGCACAGCCCTAATAATGAAGCAATTAGGGTTACGTACCAAATAAATAGGAAACGTAAATGTCGTCCCCTAGCTTACAACACCGCTTAAGTCATTTTTACCAACTTTATGGGTGTGACCAATGGTTAGACGCGCAATGAGCAGCTCCATCTAATGGCATTCAAATGTGAAAACCGCCAATTTTCGACTTGAGCGGTGTTGTAAGCTAAGGGACGATATGCGATTTGATAAATCGATGTCAAATTATATCAACTCCAATCCGTTGCTCCATTAATTTAGTGGTTTAAAGTTGTAAAATTATACATAAAGAAACTTAAAATTTGCAACAAAAATAAAACAAATTGCTTTACAATTATATCTTTCTTAGAAACAGCTAAGATTTTGTTATAATTTATAATACCAATTAACTCAAAAAATTACAGAAAAATAAAAGTAAGTACCTGATTTATTTACATAATTTTTACCGTTGGAGTGTAAACGTTAGCATAAGTATTTTCTCTTTCAGTTTTTCCAATTAAAGATATATATTTTATTTATCGATATAGGCATATTTATCGGATTTTAGTGAAAAAATCAGGGCTAAGCGCAATAAAAAAAAACGAAATCCCCACCTCCCTCATTAATCTTAATTACAGTAAATTGGTTGAATATTATACTTTAGCAGATAAGCCATTTTAACGCTTTTTTCACCATTGACTATTGTTTTTGATATTATTTTCTATTATTTTAGCAAAATACTTGTAAGTACCTACCTGAAACTAAAACGTACAAACTCGTCAAAATCATAACATGATTTTTGGCGTTGGAATCATGAAAGAATAATAGGTATATTTTTTTAACCAATTAATAGTCATCAACATCATTTTGTACAATCGCTGCTGTGCAATACAAGAAAATCAAGTAAGGTAATAGATGTTGTTCAAAATATTTTACATATCCTACTTTTTATTTTCGGATTTTGTTTGCATGTAAAGGTCGTCTGTACTGAGCGTAGAGTTATTGGTTCGACTTTCTATTTACTGTGTCACGCAATATTGAGCGTTGCTATTTTTAGCTACAAAAGTATACTTTCCATGTAACAGTGTTTTAGATGACAATAAATTTATCCAGCTCGTGAAACAAGCACTTTACATGGCATAGATCTTTTTCCCGTCACGCCAACCTTCATGGTCCACGACCAGCTTCGTCTATTGTCCTCGTTCTTTCTTAATGTCTTCTTTAGGCCATCTGGCTGGAGTTTGTTTCATTAAACTACCATTTATGGTTTATTATAACCATTTGTTATGCATTGTTAAATCAATAAACAGGTAGGAAAATTGCTATGCAATTTACATCATTTAACTTAATTGTAAACTATAGATAGTTCAAGTGGTTATTTTTTGCCCCTTCATTTAACGCTGACAAATGCGCGAACATCGGTTAACCTAACCAACCATACCAAATAAAACTGCCTGACTCGATGTTTTTATTCGCAGTTCGACCACTCAGCGTCGAAATCCTGTCACGCGAACAGCCACTATCAGTGGGCCGAATAGCGGAGATCAGCTGCCAGTCTACGGGCGCGCGGCCGCCAGCCAAGATAACCTGGCTGCTCGGCGGGAGCCCACTGAATGCGGTTGCTAAGCAACGGGTGAGGCACACGGAAACAACTGAATATGAAGCTGAAGCCGTTTTTTTTTTCTGTTGGATTTTATGGCTTTTTGTGCTACGACAGTTTTTTGTGGTCTTACTTGCATTGTTATTTGATGTTTATAGGGTTTTTTCTCCACAAAATAATGCAAACATTTCTTGAGTATTCACAGCAACCTTTACAAAGCCTCCACCAATCCGGACTTGGCCTCCGTGGTGGAGTATGGCCTATACCTTCCTCAGGGAAGAGACCCGTGCCCCTCGGTGAGGACATAATGGGTTGATGATGAGTGGAGTTTTTTTTTCACTGTCTTTCTCCACTACATTCGGCCCCAAGGCAGCGCCTAACATTATAGTTACATTGACATTCAGCAATCAGAATGTAAATTCTTTATGTTAAAATAAATTTCTGATTTCTGACTTAAACTTACAGGCAACGTTTATCTAGGAAATCCATAGAAAGTCTGCAAACGTAAATGGCTTTCCCCAGGAATCCGTGTAGATAAAAAGGAATACACAAGTAGGGTTACTATCCGTTTGGATCTGTCGAAACCATGTTTGGCTTTTCGGCCAACCCTTAGAATTTTATCCGGCTTTATAATATCTCCTAAATTATTTTACTTGGAGAGGAAAATAAAAATATGTAAAATATTTACAGAATAAAGAGGTGCTATAAGTTTTAGCCTGTTTTTGGTGGGCCGATTGGCTCACCATAACAATGGTTTTTGAATGTTTTTTGAAGATCATAACTGGCAACTGATTATATCGCATTAAAACGTATGGAACCTCTTTTGTTTTTGTTATTTCAATGGTTTCCAAAGTAAAAGTGTTCGCAAGTAAACTCTCCATTTTCGGGGTACAAGATTTTATTACCTAGAATTTACCAAAAGCGTAGAAAAATAAAATTATTCTTGAGCATGTCAATTATAATATAAATAAATAAATAAACTCACGCCCGTTATCCCCGAAGGGGTAGGCAGAGGCACCAGTCTCTAGAACTGGGCCCACGTTTTGCCATGTTTATTAGGTCCCAAACGTGACAAGTGGCAAGCCTGTCGCCGATTGTCAATTATCTTGTTTTAATAGTTTGCTGAATTCGAATTGATTCTTGATGTTGACGAAGGAGTAGTTTTGATTTTTTAGGCGAATGTTTTCTTTACTAACTTTATTCCGGATGCACTTACTTATAAAGCGCAGTGCTTACAAAAGTTTTATTTGCAGAATGTTCGCTTTTTAAAAAGTTCGACATGGTTACCCTAACCATGCATTTTCAACCAACAGGATTCAGAAAATGGCAACGAAACTCAATCGGTGCTGCAATTTACTCCTTTGAAAGAGCACAATGGACAAGTCCTCACTTGCAGAGCGGAGCACCCATATCTTAACCACTCAGCCATTGAGAGCCGGCTACCACTGAATATATATTGTAAGTTATTTTATTATTCGAATTTTTGTGTTGTCTGATGTTGCATTTAACCACTCAAGCCCTGAGGACCCGCCAGCGGGTCCAATGTAAACGGGGTCTAGAGTAGGATTCGGTTTTCGCATCAGTACGATATAAATATATATATATATTCGAAATATATATATATATATTTATATCGTACTGATGATCGAGTTCTGATTTTGGAATTAAGTGTCATTTAGAAATAAATGTCTTATTAGTTCCGATATTGCTACTACACGTATATATCCAATACGGTATTTGACACTATCAACAATAAATTATTTGAGATACTCGATTAAAACAAAAATTACAAAATGATTCGGAAAATGTATTTCTTTTAATCATTTACTAGTTATTACAATTTTTAAATAGATGAAACATAAAAAGAGTGCTCTGAAATGTGACGTCACAAGCAAGTATTTTCATACAAAAGTCCGTTTTAAAAGTAACTCATTTGAAATCCTGTCAAATACCCAATTCTATCCGATAGTAGCCGAGGTATATTCTAAAAGCTAACAGACTATGCAACGGCACTTTCAATCGAATTTTGAAGGTAATACAATCACAGTTTTAGGAGCATGTTTGATTCTTTGCAAACTGTGATAAAATCATATCGCGGGCTTCATATCATAGGGGCGTATGCCCAAACACCTACTTTTCAGGAGAGACAAAAAACTTAATAACATCGTACGTAATGAAGTTATCGTGCTAAAACTTGGCATACAGCTTAACAAGGCGACTTTGATTTGTGCCCTAACATCATTATTATCTATCTAAGCTCCAAGATCAGTTTCTGGTATTTACGCCCATGGACTTGTCAAAAATCACTCAATTTAGTCTTATTATGATCATAAAGTGCATACGAAAAGTAGGCTTATAAAATCACTTTTTATTTTGATAACTTATACCATCACGAAGGCCTCTGGTTATATAATGTTTTATCTACATTCATCTCACAGTAACATTCGTCCCAAAATATTATTATTTTCATATTTTTCAAATTTTATACGTCCGTATGATTTGGCACAAATATTTGACTTGGGCCACTTTAAGAACATTTTATACAGCTGTGAGAATATGTTTTTAATAATTTAAGAGAGAAAATAGTACAAGTAAGACACGATAGACGTCTTGGGTATTTATTGTAAGGTATTACAAATATGATTATATTATCAATGTGAGATCAGAATGAGCATGATTGTTACTGCTGCCACTATGCGCCTTTCTGTTTCAACAAAAAGTCGTTGTTATAATAGATACGCCTTTCGATTTTTAATCAATAACTGCAAATATAATTTTTTTTAAATAATAAAAAAATACAGTAGAAAAAAAATATGCATTTTTGGACATACGCCCCTATGATATGAAGCCCGCGATATATTACTCTGTGATACTTGGTTTTAAAATAATAAAATAAAATAAATAAAATATTTTTATTTCGATTAATTATTGTACACAAATACCATAAGATAGCAATTTCATACAAACAGTCACCCTAAAAAAATATTAAACTGGACTTATTTATTACTTATGATATAAGATAATTTGTCAAACTATGGTGAAGTTAGGTTGGTTTTAGAGTCACGATGACCACGCGCTGACCGTCAGCGCTGATAGAAAAAATGTATGGCTGGTCAGCGCTGAACGGTCGGCGTTTTTATAGAACGCTTCTTAGGACGTAGTACATATTGGCCTGGTCAGCGCTGAGTGTCAGCGTGACTCTAAAACCGACCTTACTCATATTGAAATTAAAAATACAAATAAAAAATAATAAAACATAAACTGCTGTATAAAATTGTCTGTGGTAGATAGGCTCTACAAGCAAAGACCTAAACTGCCTTCGAGGAGTCTACTAGAGGAATCGTGTTTTTGTATGTAAATGGGACCTTTCTATGTTTGTCTTTATTTAGGTTTAATTTCACCTAAATGTATAAATCGCACCCTTGCAAGAACAACGTGATATTTCGAAGAAATCCATTTTTTATTTACAGAAATTTGTTTTTTTTTAACGCGATTTTATTTACTCCGAAATCTTTAATGTGCTTGACTGTGGGTGTACATTAGCGGTAACCGATGCTTATTAATAAAACGCCAGAGTCTACCTTTTCAGGTGTAAACACAAACATACCTAAAACACATAACTAAACTTACGAAAACTGCCGAAAACGCCGTTATGGCGCTATCTATCTCTTTCGGCCATTACTTTGAAACCTTAAAAAAAATGCTCTCATGTAACGTAAGAGTTTCGAAATATTACGTTGTTCTTGCAAGTGGGCGAAATGTTTTTTTTTTGTGTGTAAATAAAATCATTCTCTTATCTTATGGTTGCTATGTAGAGACACTACATCCACCTACTTGTAAGGCGGTACAAGGTAGTTATTCCTGTTACTTAGCAAATTACTACTTCAAATACCTACCTATTGGATTTAATTAATACAATCAAAACCCTAAATTATGAGAAGGTCACTCGAGCAACCATTCCGTCTACTTGAGTTTCTATTAATTATAATTTGAATAATTGGATTGGAGCTACGTGTTATTATTTATAAATAGGCACAAACGAAATGTCACAGTATTCCTGGAAAGCGCTCAAGGAGTTCTGTTGAGGTATTTTGATATAATTAGTTGGGTTTGTACCTAAGGGCTCTTAACATCTTATATTACAAATGTTAGGAGAACGAAAACCCAGCGGGAAAGCTTCTCAAAACAAATAAAAAGCGAAGAAAATATTGTAGCCAACGAGTCATATTTTATTCATTACTGTATTACAATCTACCTGAGTATATGATTTCAAATAAAGCTGGAATCATACACAGTCATTTTCTATCTGTAACCTAGTTGAAATACATTAGGGACAAACTCGAAGAATTTTAAATTTCCTTCAAGTCGATTTAAAATTGATTCTAAATTATTCGCCCGAAAGGAGGATTTCGCTAATGCTTGTCAAATATTGTCATGTAATAGACGTGCCAGTGGCTACAATGCAGCTGGGAGCAAAGATGAACCCCAACGATATTGAAGAAGGAGACGACGTCTACTTCGGTTGTGAGGTCGACGCCAACCCGCCTGCTTATAAAGTGGTTTGGGAGCATAATGTAAGTCAACACATTGAGTACCATTTTATTTTCGTCGCGTTATATTGTACAGAGGCGATGTGAAGTGAAGAGTATTTGCTGAAGTGTGTGGGTAAGAGATATCGCTTCTTTGTTAGATTTTGTTGTGGAATGCGTCGTATTAAGGGCTCGGGCTGATATTGCGAACGTAAGTTTCAGTTTGACGCTCGATATTACTTTTGCTTAGTCACTTGAACAGTGTGATATTGAAAGGTTTTAGAGTGATGGATCTAATACTGTACCGTAGCCATTTACTAGTTATTTGCGCGATATTTGGTTTGCTACACCATGTATAAACAGCAACTGTTAGTGCAAAATCCACAATCCACATCTTTGTCAAGAATAAAGATTCTTGTAGTAATTTGTACACAAAACGAAAACGACAGAGGCTGTTTCAGCAGTTGTTTTGTTTTTTTTTCGTAATGTCGTACCAAAGTCCCTTGTGAATATAATTGGCATTGACGACTGTTGAACCAAGGCGATGGAAGAATATTGTCGACGAGTAAAAGGCTATTTGGTTTAAGGAATTTTTTTTGGCTAAATTGAGATATTTATATGTTTGGAATCTGCGGATTTTTCTGGGTGTTTTGAGCTAGGTTGTTTTTCAAAAAATTAAAAAAATGTCGCTTAAGCCATAGCGTTTCACCCGTCGTTGTGATACCGAAAAAAAATTTACCCAACAATCGCAAAAAGCTGTCAACAGTAAACATTTCCGAAAAAGTCCAGTGAAGCGATCAACTTTGTAGAAATAAACTATTATGAATCGCAATGACTTTGTTTGCAAGCCAAAACGTACTTGGAAAAGAAATGAAACCAAACTAATTTCAAACAAGGCTTAAAATACAATGTAAACTTTTGTGAGACAAAAATATAAAATGTTCAGAAGATTAATCATTTTCCGTTATAGTAAGAGAAAACGTACATTGCAATAAAGTATAACCTGAAAACCATTTTTTCTATATTTATAATTAAACCACTTTAGAAAGAAATTAATAATGGAGATAATGCAACCACAAACATATTTTTTGTAAGCAAGTTTGTGTAGTCTTATCTCATTATTATACTACTAAGTAGTTTACTACGGCACGTTAAGCAGTTGGTGCCAGCGGCCGTCGATAGATGGCAGTCGTTAAGCCAAGTCAGAAGCCTTAGGGCGGCTTGATACCTTCTGACAGTAAGACCAGTTACTAGTCTTACAAGCCTCCACCAATCCGGACTTGGCCCCCGTGGTCCTCAAGGAAGAGACCCGTGCCCCTCGGTGGGGACATAATGGGTTGATGATGATGAAAAGCACTAAAGCTATTTAAAATTTCATCTCGAGTTCTATGAAGCTTGTTTAGTTGTGAGATAAATGGCTTTAAAATAAAAGCGAATAATGAACTTGGCGGCCTGGGCCACTTCTAACCAAACATTTTCTTTCAGGGCGTGCTACTGACGCATAGCATAAAAACCGGTATCATCCTAACCGGCAACACGAACCTGGCTCTCAGGAACGTGTCGCGACACCAAGCTGGCAAATACAGGTGCATCGCTTCCAACGTTGAGGGCGACGGGAAGAGCCTGCCGCTGCCACTTCAAGTCGTTTGTAAGTGCTTAGGAAAAATGTCGAGAAATCTTCAATAAATCATTTCAACACTAAGCATTAGTTGAATGTCATTGCATTATATAAGCCGCTTGTATAGTGGAGAACGTTTCGATTGTATTTTAATTACATTTTATCGACCGAAATAATTGTGGATTGATCATTAATTTACTTAGTACTTGACTTAGTAAATTATTGATTTCTGATGAATGTTGATGAAGCGAAAGATATCTCGTACAATTGTAGCAAGTGGCAGACCCTGGTTTTTGCCTATCCCCCTGAGTTGCAGGCATGAGCTTACTTATACAAATACGTCTTCCGCGAATAAGTTCTCAACATCGAATCGGAATGTCGGAATGTCGATTGGAATGAATCGAATATGTATATACTATAATCTCATAGTGTATAATATGTGTAACTTCAATTTATTGATACTTAAGACTGAGGCTGTTTGTTCAAATCAAGTATGGTGGCGAATCAAACCTGTGACCTCTTTACTGTCAGTCTTTTAACAAAGCGGTCTTACTTTTTCTTACTGTATTTTTCTTCTATCTTTTTCTCACACGATTTCTCGAAGTTCAATATCTTCTTAATTATTTATATAATAGATTATTATTATCTTCCAGTAGGGCTGTTGCGTTTAGGAATTTGTCAACGACTAAGTAAAACAGAAACTGCGCACACTAATAAAGTCCACAAGAAACAGGTCTAGCCTAGTTTGGGGAATGCCGTAAACATAAAACATTTCTTTGTAATACCCTCCAATGTCTATTTATAAGCTAAGTTAATTTCAATTATCTTTTTGGACATAAATAATTTACTTACTTGGACGTTAGTCATAAATCATCGTCAATAAGAGCAAAATGCACAAGAAACAAAAACTGGCACCATCTGCAGTGTAACTGCAGCCATAAAGCAGCGTAAAATTAAATGTAACATGCAGCGCATCCGACAGAACTAAATTGAACAACATGCAATAACACCCGACTCGCACACCCCGCGCTGCATTAAATCTAGCTCAGCGATAGGAATGCTGTATCACAGTCTAGCAACATGTTACAAAAAATTGGTCGTTACGATTTTCAGTTAACAAACTCACACCTATGTCCCGAAGGGATAGGTAAAGACCATGGTTTTGATTCTGTTAGTGCATTATGTTAGTGCGTCGGGTCACGTGTCGTGGTTTTTCATAAAGTCTGTTCGCTATCATAGTGTCACTTTGATATTTACCGCCTCGGCATATGGTGGCTTTTGACAAAAGAAATTAAAGGAAGCCGACGCGGCGCAAACACGCCAGTGAATTTGGCGCGCAGCTCGTCTCTTTCTACTATTATGTAGATCACGCAATTAAAAAAGTAAATCAATCAGTATTTTAGAATAGATTTATAACGAAACGATCCTGCATTACTTAGGTAGGTACCTATTCTAAATACCGGTGGAAATGAATATTCTGAGGACACTTCGATTGATGAAGAGTAGCGTTTTATTTTGTGCTTCATTAGGTATATTATGTACCATGTTTTTTTTCTATTTAAAGTCGTCTAAGAAGTTTTGGCCGTCTAAGTTGTATTATTGAAATACATTTTTTTTAGTAAATCCAAGATTGTCTTCGTGTGTACCGACACTATCTAAGCGAACGGACTTTACCATTGACGCCTAAATTTTTTAAGATGTGTGTGCGCGTAGACTTGAAGCGCCAATGAAAATAAATAGCCACGTCCATACTGTTGTCATAGCACTACAATGCATTAACAGAACGTCGGACCACGGTTTGTCACTATCCTGACAGATTTCTTTTGCTACATCAAGTTTCACAGTTAAGTACTTGACTTACTTTTTAACCTGCACTTTGCTAACCCCTATTTGGCCGAAGAATATCTACCTCGTCTCATCGTCGAATCGCTCGTAGCCTGGGCTGCCTGAGTGATCTTAAACGATCACTAAGCAACATACGGCGCGTTCAGTACATGGATGGGTCACCGTCTATGACTAACGCTAGTGGCATTTTTCCGAGCGATTCCGTGCTTCGCAAGGCACGTTAAGCAGTTGGTGCCGGCTGCCGTCGATAGATGGCAGTCGTTAAGCCAAGTCAGAGGCCTTAGGGTGGCTTGAAAACTTCTGACAGAAAGACCAGCCACTAGTCTTACAAGCCTCCACCAATCCGGACTTGGCCCCCGTGGTGGAGTATAGCCTATACCTTCCTCAGGGAAGAGACCCGTGCCCCTCGGTGGGGACATGATGGGTTGATGATGATGATGATGATGTCTACCTAGGACGTCCTTAACTGGCCCTACCAATCATCGTCATAGGCATTTGCGTCCGGACGATTTAAGCAGTGACTAAAGGTAGACTTTCGAGGCAAGCGTCTCGTTCGCCGCGTTCGAATGCCGTTTCCTACATTTACATAGTATTTACATTCATCTGACGCTCTTTCGCGGCGCCACTAACGCAGTGTCACTGACGCTACAGACGCTTGCCTCGCAAGTCTACCTTAAGTGTTTGAGACTTTGCCCAGTCACTAAAAAGTCCGATTCAAGAGCGGCAGGCTCTACTGCATGTAGGACATAAAGGAAGAGTATTCTAGTTCGAGATCAAGACGAATGATTATGTTAAGGAGAAGTTACGGCAGTCAAATTATTTTATTGGATACCAGTCGTGGTACCAGTATCAGTGAATTATCGATAAAGGACACAGACCTTATCTCATGCGTCTACTGCCCTATTCGTGAATTTGGTCGAAATTAAGCGAGTGATAGTATTCGATACGTCCTTGAAAGCGGTAGCTTCTGTCTAAATATGAATTTTCGGACGGTCACAACGGAAAATTTAATACTGTACCTCGCCAAACTTCGAGAAACTTCGCGAGTATTGTAGTAGACATCACTGAGAGAGCGAGTTTGGACTTAATTACAATGGATCGTACCAAGGCTTCACGAAGCTATTACGTTTCTTTGCAATTATCATTTATCGTTGATGAGCAGAGAAATGTACAAACAAACGTAACATAAGATGTAAAATTTTGCTATTGTAACGATACCCCTTTGTGCAGTAGATGATCGGTACAGCCGTTATTAACATAATTCTGGATACACTTTAACTACTTGATTTTTTGTCAGAAGAGTCCGATCAGGTTACACGATGATCAAAAAAACCAAGTATATCTAGAATAAAGTTAATAATGTTAAGTGCTGACGAAAGCACCGCCGCAGCGGTCTAATTTGATTTTGGATGAACACGAAATCATTGAATTGTTTTAGAATTCTGTCGACAATTAGCTAGCTATAGGATGTTGACATAATACAAAAAAGATGATTGTTTACATAAATTCAGTTAGGGTCAAAACCGTACCAAATCTTACCAGGGCATAATCATATGCTAGCAATTCACCCGTTGCTACCAAAGCATTTCTGCTCTGTACGCCACCGCAACTATATTAAATCCAACACGGGCGGTGGATAAAAGCGATATATCACAGTCCCGCGATATTATAAGTCCAATTTTCTTCACAGACAAGCCCCTGTGTCGGGTGAGAGAAGTGAAAATGATTGGTGCAGCACTTCAGGAGTCGACCAGTATAACTTGCGACGTAGAAGCGTTCCCCTCTCCAGATACGTTCGAGTGGACTCTGAACAACTCAGCCGGCTCCATAAAGGTCGACCGGGTAAGTGCGTTTGGCTATTGTCGGATACTGTTTTCGTGTCTGTTGCAGACACTGTTGTGCTTGGAAGTGGAGAAGTTTTAGTTCTAGGTTTGGCGTCTAAAAAGCGCTTTGTTGTTCAGTAAAGAGTTACTGGCATGACAAACGAAGAGTGCTACGATAATAGCTTTTATTAGACACATTTGAATCGCTTATTTTCATTATCGCACTTGTCCAATTTTTTTTTTATTGTTATTATGGCCACACACTCATTTGCCCCAGCCGCATGTTCTTACAAAACCATACAGCATTAGTCCCACTGAAAGTATGAGATCTTTCGTTTTCGTATACCTTTTTTTCGTTTTGGAGGCCTAGCTGGTGATCCTTCCTGAGCTCATTTCCCACATTTTATTGTTCCGTTATATAGAAGTTGGTCCAGTAGAATCACGTTGCAACAAAAATAACCGAAGAAATTGTCAAAGTAATTTTTGACACTGACACAAGTTTTATTAACCAAAATGTATATGACCCGGACAATCTCCACGTTTAGTTACCAAATAGAACATGTCCATATTTTGAAAACAAAATATCTAAGAAAAGACAATAGCTAGACAATAGTTTCTTCTTACATTATTTTAGTTATATTTTTTAGACAAGTAAGACTCCTCATGATAAACAGTTTTTTATGTCCCCTGTAAAAAGATTTTTGCTCTTTGGACAAGTGCGTTTAGGAAAATAAGCGATTCATTTTCGTTTTGTTTGAGCTAAATCATCAGATTGTCATTCCAATAGTATAATCCGTGCAAATCAAATAGGCAACTGTCTTGAAGGAGATCGAATCGCGCGAGGCGCCGGGTTAAGTTGCACGGCTCATAAAGATAAAAGTGATTCAATAGTAGACAAACAATAGTGTCAATTATATAACTGTTACCCTTCTAATATCGGTGTACTGACTAAGTATATACTTGACGACATCTGTGGCGGAGCGGTTAGCGCATCTGCATACCATGGGAGAGGTCCCGGGTTCGAATCCCGGCGAATCGGGACAAAAAAGAAACCTAGGTTTTGGATGTTTACATGTTTGTGACGTCGCTGTTTCTGGTTCCCACGACACAGGGTGTCTTGGTGTGGGGCCTGAGGCAATGCATGTGCCTGTGTGTAAATGTTATGTTATATATTTTGGAGACTTTGGAGAGTCCTCCGGGTTAAAATCTTACAATAAAATCAAAAGTGATCCGAGGGATAACTCGCATATTATGGTTAACCATATTATTTGGGACATTGATAGTATAGTACTGCTAAAAAAGAAGAGAAAATTGAGTCTCAAAAACTATTTTAAATTATGTAATTTTCATGTTTCAATAAATATTTTAGATGGATATGATTCTTACAATAGTACCCACTTAAAAAAAGCTGTTACCCGCTACTTATTCCAGTCAAGAGACGTTGTCGAGTATGTTTTTAGGATGTATTTATTAACGTACGTTTTCTCATATTACCGGCTATCGACGGAGTTAGCAATATGTTCTATTCCATCTTATCCCCTGAGAATCGTCTTTGATCGAGTATCTTATCAATTATGTTAGGCAGCACTTGAAAATAAGCTCCGCTGCTTAGAAATTGTACGCGGAAGAGGACACTGGATAGTTGGTGTGTTTTTGTAGCAAAATAATTATTTCTTACTAGAAAATTGGCTTACAAATAGGTGATCCCTTTCACCTTAATTAACATGACATTTAATTTTTCGGACATACCTTTAAATCTATCTTTAACATTTGAAATTGAAATTAAAAAATGTTTATTTATCACATCAGAATATGCACATAATATAACAAAATTATAGACAGATAATTATGTGATAAAAATGATAGGGCTCAGCTTAGTGCTGTGAGTACATGGATCTTCACAGCGCTGATTTTCAGCCCGTCCCTGTTCTCACTGACTAAAACATAACAAAGCTTGCGGATTTCTAAAGGGAACACTATAGTTTTACATTTAACATTTAATTAAATTATTTTGTTCTGACAATATCAATCGTTGCATACTATTACTATAACAACTTAGTTCTTGAAGTAACATTGTACCATAATTGCATGATTTTAATGTTTTTAAATTTCCAATATTTGTATGCCTCAAATGGCAAAACATGCTGGACTTCCTAATGACTATTGTTATACCATCAAATGATTTCTCATGTTTTACAAATAAAATTCTGTATCTTTATCTTTACGTGCACTATTATTTTAAAAGTTCCATGAAGTGCAAACAATTAAAAAATTGCTTTTTGCGTCACAAAAATGTATTATTTTTCATACAGGTTGATATTAATGTGGTATTTCGGTATTTTTATGCTATACGGACTACAGCAAAATTGTACACGTATTACCGGTTTTACGGCAATGCTAATGCTAAAAAAAAACGGCCAAGTGCTAGTCGGTCTTGCCCACCAAGGGCTCCGTACAAACTAGTAAAGTTTATATCTCACCATAAAGGCAAAGAATGGAACAAACAGCGTATTACGAGCCTTGAGGGCTTTATAGAATCACTTAGCCTATGCGCACACTAGGCGACACGCGACAACGACAGTTCGGCGCCTAGACGCAACGACAGGCTGCGGCAGTAAATTTTCATATATTTTTGTTTGAATCTCCGCACACTTGGCGTCAGAGTCGCGGATTCGCGACGACAAGACGTCAGAAGCAAATGACAACGTCGCATCTGACGGGGCGACTAAACGCGGCGACAAGTCGCCATGTTTGCGATGGCTCTTAAAGGCTATTGGTATAGTTATCAATTCAGCTAATTGCCAAACTAGGTGGTCCTATTATTTTGGCAATTAGTGATATAATCGAGGTACTTAATGTACTTTTGTAAATTTGTAGGTACTTGAATATTATAAATAGGTAAAAAAGCAAGCTTCGCAGTTTTTCAGAGCGAACGTTTTCCGAAAATGTATAATTTCCGATTTTTCTCTGTACTTGTAGTATAAAACGATACTTGTCCAATTTCATGGTTCTAGATCAATGGCAAGTACCCTATAAATTTGAATTCCTTTGAGTACTGAAATATACATTTTTTTCGTCGTAAAGGGACGTTTTGTTTTCGTTAGTTAAAAAGCATGATTCTCTCACATTTTCATAGGACTGGTTTTAATTCCAACTTTACAGGTATAATCTTTAGGACGTTATTACATTACTACAAACATATTGTGTAGGTTTGTTAGGTAGACGTAGGTGAAGTTATGGCATCAATATACCACTCGTTAACTGTAAAGGAAAACATCGTGAGGAAATCTGAATTGGACAGTATTCCAAGATGCAGAATGCCATCTTTTGTGATCTCGTTGTTTCTTGTTCCCATGACACAGGCTATCCTAGTGTGGGGGCAGAAGCAACTAAATATGACTGTATGTAAATATGTAAATGCTTATTTTTACATCTCAGCGCTTAAAATCACTAATCCGCGGGCACGCGTGGCAAATTTAAGAGCATTTAAGAGTACTTAAAATTGTAAAAGCAAGAGCATCTGCCAACAAACTGTTATGCAGTTTGGCAGAAACCAACTTCTGTATTTTACTGTATATTTATTTGAATAAACGTCTTCAATCACACTCACACTCTCTCTCTGTCGAAGCCCTGTCCCCAGAGGGGCACTCTGGGACAATGAGACAACATTGGGACGTATATAGGCTGCTTATTGATGTGGTAGGCACATCGGTCCTCACATAAGTCCATTATCCTTTTAATTCCTCACACAGGACCGCTTCACAATAGACGCGAAGAATGGCCGCTCAGTGCTGACGTACACCCCGGTTTCCGACACGGACTACGGAACGTTGGCTTGCCGCGCGGTCAATCTGGCGGGCCAGCAAACGCTGCCGTGTGTGTACACCCTACTGCCAGCGACAAGGCCCGACCCACCGCACAACTGCACTGTGTACAACCTGACCCACGACTCGCTGGACCTGCTTTGTGCCATGGGTAAGTGCTCTTGTATTTGTATCTCAGTTCAAACGCATCAATCAGAATCAGAATTATTTATTCATGAACATAGGTACAAAATAAATATAAAAGGTCTAAAAATATTATAGTTCATTCCATGTTATACCCGTTGCGGGTGTATGAATATTCATTTCATGCATGCATGCAATAAGTGTAATGTTGTAAACTTTTAGTCCGGATCAACAATGTGCTGTGCTTACGAAAATTTAGTTCAAAAAAGTTTAATGTTATTAATATTACAAGTAAAGGAGAGTCAAAAAATAATTACTATTGCGATAACTAAATTTAGTATTACATTGTTTTATTTATTAGTTAACATTTTGCTACTAATAATAATATTAAATTACTTATAAAGTGTGTTGTGGCTTCAGGTCTTTAATATTATTAGGAATTTTGTCAAAAAGTGAAATGAAAAACTAATTTAATTTCTAGCTACCGTGGCAAATGTTCTTTTGCTGTATTATAATTAGACCGATTCAACTTCATACAAAAAATAAATAACGGAGAAACAATTATTACAGATGAGTTCGATAAGATATGACACGACATTTTTACATATTAGAATGGAAATCAGATTGAAGATAATGACAGTGATTTCTACGCGACGCAATCACTTGACCCGATCCCAAACTAGGACACCCTGTGCTTTGGTAAAGGACACTACAAACATGGAAATACACCCAGTCTGAGGCCATTTGTACACAACCTGACTCATGCCCCGCTGGTCCAACCTTGTGCCATGAGTAAGTTTCAAGGCCACTTGCCGATAGGGCAAGTGTTCTTGACCCTTTTCGCATCTACTAGGCCCGATTCAAGACAACCGCAATGTTATTTTATTACCCCTATCCTTTTGAGGTATAATTTGAGTCATTAGTAAAATACTAAGATAAAAAGTACCTAAAACCGGGGTGCCTGCGTGCAATGCCTAATGAATGTCGATGCAAAAGTGATCTCTTAGGCCGGTTTTAAAGTCACGCTGACACTCTGCGCTGACAGACCAATATGTACTACGTCCTAAGGAGCGTTTGAGAACAACGCCGACCGTTCAGCGCTGAACAGCCATATATTTTGTGTATCAGCGCTGACGGTCAGCGCGTGGTCAGCGTGACTCTAAGTGCCCTGCCTCATTAGGAAGCCATGGCGACGTCGCCAGCGACCGTATCCAGGCAGGTAATATTGAAATGTATGGTGCCTAACTCACTTGGCGACTGTTGGCAACGTCGCCATTCAATACAAACTGCTTGGATTCGTAGCCGGCGACATGGCTATGGCGTCCCGGTGAGGCAGGGCCCTTAAGCCAGCCTAAGGATCGTGGCAAGTGGCAGGCCTGGGTCTCTGCCTACCCCTATGGGATACAGGCGTGAGCTTATGTAGGTATGTATGTAGTAAAATACTATTAACTTTATTTCGGATACACTTACTTGAATTTTTGTCGGAAGAGTCCGACCAGGTTCCGCTCTGATTTGCAAAGGTTAGTAGAGATGAAGCTCACGAAAAAATCAAGTAAGTGTATCCCGAATAAAGTTAACAATGTATAGTGTTTTAAAAAAAATAGTAAAATACTGTGATGCGTTTGAAAATGTTAAACAACGGGGTCACAATTCTTTGAGTAAAGTGTAGTCACATTAAGTAAAGGTCAAACTACCGTGACGTAAAAGAAGACACGAAGACAACATCTAAGGGAGTTGATCCTGAATGGAATTGCAAATGCAATAACGACTGTTGAACAAGCATTTCGAAATTCGTATACAGTCTGTTAGCTTTTAGAATATACCTCGGGCTCCAGAGTATGCTTCGGTTTTCGCCGAAAGCACACGAGAGTGTAATACACGTACTACAGAGGAGCTGTATTTAACTTTTTTTCACTATTTTGAAAAGTTATGTAAAATTAAGTGTCATAATAGTTCCGATATTTCTATTACACGAATATATCCGATTCTATCCGATAGTAGCAGAGGTATATTCTAAAAGCTAACAGACTGTACTTAGTAATTTTTATATCACCGTTTTCAAAGGGGTTTGAAGATTTTTGTTGGAAGACTGGCATACTGGCCAGCTGCCATTTTGTTTTTTTTTTAAAGATGGCGGCGCACCACAATACCAATGTACATCGACGGAAGACACTTATACAAACAAAAAAATATGTCCGAAAACGTCACTTCACCAATAATTACTTTCAGAATCATTGTTTATTGGTCAATTTAACATACATTTATGAAAATATAATCTTTTCTATCCTTCTACCCTTTTCTATCTTAATGTCGATGAAGCATAGACAAACCTATGCTTCATTGACACTCAGTTTCAAAGTGACTGATAATAACTTTCTTGACATACATAATACCTACAAGTTGATACAAGCATAAATGTTTTGATTAGCAACTATCAGGATCTGAAACGGAATATAATTAATAATTTATTTTGTGTAACGTAGGTGACTTTCGTTCAACATTCATTTATGTCTTACTCGTAGAGCGAGTTTAGTTTTTCTTTGTGCAATAAAGTTAGTTATATTGACTGACAGTTGTCCCCCCATTGTATCTTGACTACACAATCGAGATACAATGGATACGTACATGTACTGTACATACGTAAACACGTACGCACGTTTTATTTTAATTACACCCTCTACTAAGATAAGATAAGAAAAGATCCAGGTTATATTTTACATATTGTACTGTACATTTATCATCAAACAACATCTTCATCATAAACATCATTTTTAGGTATTTCTTTTTAAATAAAAAACAAAAAAAAACGTCATCCTGCCCTGCTTGTCCATTGTCTGACTCTATGAGTTGGACATTTACCAATTCACGTTGTGATGTGTGTGATGTGGAAATGTTTTTTAGGAGTAAGGTTACTGTTAAGTCATTAGTTAATGGCCAAGGCGGTTTCCTAACTAGAAAGAGACTAAAAGATGGAAACGCCATTAGGTCCTCTAACTATTTAATATTGCAAGAGCTAAACTAATGAACGCGGGAGTTTGATGATCAGCCACTGTCACGAAGTACTTAATTGGGTAGTTGACAAAATGTCAAATAAGTTACTTTTAAAACGGAATTTTGAATGAAAATACCGAATTATGACGTCATTATTCAGAGCACTCTTTTTATGTTTCATTTATTTTAAAATTGTAATAACTAGTAATTCACTAAAAGAGATCATCATCATCATCATTCAGCCACAAGAAGTCCACTGCTGGACATAGGCCTCCTCTATGGATTTCCAAAAAGACCGGTCGGAAGCGGCTTGCATCCAGCGTCTTCCCGCCACTTGGATGAGATCATCAGTCTGTCCATCTTGTTGCTGGTCATCCTACGCTGCGCTTGCCGATATGTGGTCTCCATTCGAGAACTTTTCGGCCCCATCGGCCATCAGTTCTGCGTGCTATGTGCCCCGCCCACTGCCACTTCAACTTACTAATCCGCTGGGCTATGTCGACCATTTGAAAAAAGAGATGCATTTTCCAAAATATTTTATAATTTTTGTTGTAAACGAGCATATCAAATAATTTATTGTTGGTCGTGTCAACTACCGAATTCACTTACCTATTACATTCTATCGGTAACCATTAGGAACTTTATAATAATGGTTCCCCATTGTTAATATAAATGTCATAACACGATAGATTAGAAGGTGCTTAACAAAATATTGCAAAAACCGAAAATACTGTAAAATTAATACTGCCTTCATCATAAAAAAGACCAGTGTGCTTAGTGCGAGTTTTTTTAACTACTCGATCGCGTTAACGTAAACTCATATTCTATAGGAGTGACAAAGCGCGCCACCTAGTTGTCTCTCTGTCACTCCTATACAAATTGCAAACGCTCTCGCTATCGAAAGTGAATGAAAAAACTCGCACTAAGGGCTCTGAACTACCATGAACTTGATTTCGAAAAAATTGAAGTTTAGTGAAATACTAAATTTCAAGTATGTCTGCTAACTTGTCGTCGGTGATTCCTCTTTGAAAAACACAAGAACAATGAATTTCATAACTCTTAAATTTAAGTGATATTTATTTAAATACAGTTGACTCTTTCACACTAGCAAAAATTTGAGTTATACCATTTCTTCTTATGACGGCAAAATAGTGTTTCCAGCATAAACCAATAAATAGAAAGCAGCAGCATACATACATGCGCTGTTCTTGACCACTCTTGTTTATTCTAGGCTACGACGGAGGCCTGCACTGCGTCTACATAGTGGAGGTCTGGGCTAACGAAGGCCTTGTGACCAATTCCACGAAGGAAGCGGCGTTGTGGAACCTCCGCCGGCTGGGCGCCAAGAGACAGCTGCGAATTGTGGTCTACGCGGCGAACGCACGAGGGCGTTCAGAGCACGTCACGTTCACAGTTGAGACGGCGCCCCGATTGGCACCCCGGACTGGTTAGTAGAATAAGGCCCTCTGAGCGACACTTCAATATAATTGTCTGTTTTCAAACGACTTTGAAAATTGAAGAGGTTCATAATTGGCTGTTTTTTTTAATGTTTTTACCTCAGAACTTTTGACTGAGTGAACAGATTTTGATGATTTTTTTGTTTTAATATTTTTGGGTCAGTCTGATTTTTACTAAGCCTTTAGATGTTTTTCTTTTAATTCGTAGTTTTTTTTCAAAAAATTTTTAATGCCTAGGCTACTTCTTTTTCTCTATTCTAGTACATGTACTTGGCCTCAGAATCAATATGGATGACATAACAGAATAATTAACTAGGTGTTCTCCTATTACAATTTTCTGATCTCGTCACTTCAGTAAACTCGTGATCAAGGCTATTGCAATGATGCTATATAGTGGGAATAAATGAATGTTTAACGTTAAAACAATTTTAAAACAGCGATTTTTAGTGAGCTTTTACCAGTCATTGGATCATTCTCGGTGAGAATCAATACATATTGGGAAGTCTTAAAGTACCTTTGTTAGGTGGCAATAAAATTGGAGTAAATCAATATAATTTGGAATTCTCCTCAATCAATCATAGTGAGAGTAAAAGAAAATATTTCGGCTAGCGTTAAGATTATAACCACCAAAAATGAAACTCTACAGGAGTCATATAATAGCCATAACTTGTTCCCCACACTACGGACATAATCAATCATTCTCCCTTTTCCACACATACATGGTCGCTAAAGTCACCATTACCGTTACTTAATTATGTTTTGACATGAAGACCTTGCATTAGATTAATGATCATGTAAACACGAAGGCGAATGGGCATTGTCTGAATTGTGACAATAATTACAAACAATACCATATTTTAAAGGTAAAGATCCGTTATATGATTTGAGAATAAGTCTGACTTTCATTTTACCATTTAACGTTTCATTTAATACTTGAAAAAGGATTTTTTTTTCAAATTAATTCTTAGTTTTTGGCAATGTTTCCTGTCCTACAGAAATTCTACACCGTCTTCAAACCTGATTAAAATGTAATATTTATAAAGTTTATAAGGATACAATAAGCCTATGCGCATACTAGGGGAAACCCGACAGCGACAGTTCGGCGACTAGATGTGATAACAGGCTAGGGCCGTCAATTTTCATATATTTTGTTCGAATCTCCGCACACTTGGCGTCAGAGTCGCGGAGTCGCAACGACAAGACGCCAGAAGCAAATGACAACGTCGCGTCTGAAGCGACTAGACGCGGTGACAAGTCCTCCTGTTTGCGATGGCTCTAAGAGTTATTAAAACACAAATGCAGTTTTATAGACCGTATGAAAAATTATTGACGAAGTTATGATAGTGATCAAAATTAAAAGTTTTCTGTTACATATTTTTTTAAATCTCATTCGATGACAAACTTTCTTTGAATTGACGTACTTCTGGTATCATAGACGCAGACAAATAACCGAAGCTTATTCATAAGACATTCAATCACCAATCAAAATACAATATTCATTCGTTCATTTGACAAATTTTTAAATGATGGGTTATTGCATTTGTCAAACTTAAAAACATAGAACAGATCTTGGTAGCTGTATCAAGCTAATTTTTATGCAATTTAAAAACACAATTGCTGCGAAGAAATCCAAACACTAATATTTTTTTTTTTTTCACCTAATAACAAGTATTCTGTTTACTGTCCCAGAGCAATCACAAGATTGGTTAAGTTTATTTAGTTGCTTGTTTTATTCTCACTCAGGGTAGATACTTGGCCACTGTGTATGATACTTGTATTTATTCGATAGTTTTAATTATTTCTATATTTCTAAATTTTTATGTGTAAAATAACTAAATTCGCACTAATAGACGTTTATATTTACTTAACAATTCACTTTCATATTTTTTTTTGTATGTAGTACTAAGCAAGCTTTTGTTATTTTTTACTTTTTAAAATCACTTTTTTTGCACGATCTATGTACTTATTACTTTTAATTTAATGGATTAAAATGAATTATGAATGTATTCGTTTATAATATTTTTAAGTATTTATGTTAACCGTTTCTACAGAAACAATGCTATTTTCCGCGTTATCTTGCACAGCATAACTGATTCTTAAAATTATTTCAGTTCATTAACTTTCAGTCACAGTCCAAGGGATTCTGACCCTTAAAATACCTACATATCATGAATGAATTGATCAAATTCTTTCTTTGAATTTATTTTTGCTTGTTAATTTTTTCTCTTGAATTATTTTTTCTTGCATGATCTATGTAATTATGTCTGTTAAAATGTTTAGCACGAATGTAGATATGTATAAGGAGGCTTAACCAGTAAAGTATAACAGGCTTAATTATACAGGGTGTCCCAAAAAATAGTGTCAAGCGGAAGTCCACAGATAGAGCAACTCTAGGGGTACCTAATAGGAATTCAGGAATTCTTGCAAAAAAACCACTTTATCCTTATTTTAAGCCTGTTAAGCTTTACCTATACGTAGGCTATAGCAGTTTGTAGCTTGCATTAATTATTAATTGTAAGGGTGGAAATGTTTTGGTTAATAAATACTTCTTAATTTATTCTTGTTCTATTTGTTATCTTAACCCATAGAATTTTCGTGGGCCCGATAGGTTCACGATAGCAATGGTTTTTGCAAATGGCAACTGATTTAATAACCAATTTCATTCAGCAATAGAACCAACTAACAGTTTTTTCATGCCATTAATATCGCATTACTCAAAAACCTGCTTTTTTGGGTTCCGTACGCAAAATGACCCTAACACTCCTTCTGAACACCCTCATGAACCGCGATAGGTAGGCATAATAATATGAAATTTTCACAGACTATGTATTTTTATTGCCACTATAACAACAAATATATTATCAAGAACAATAAAATAAATATTGAAGAAACCCAGGTCTTGGATGTTTACATGTTTGTGATGTCGCTGTTTCTGGTTCCCACGACAGAGGGTATCCTAGTGTGTGGCCAGAAGCAATGTTTGTGCCTGTTACGTTATGTTATGTTAAGTGGGGAATAACAAACTTATTTTTTTGGCGCTTTTTGATCGATATTAATAACTAGCTGTTGCCCGCGACTACGTTCGCGTGGGCCTTAGTTGAGTAAAGTGTTTGCAAATAACATAGGGATACTTTTAGCGCATGCGAAAGAGCTTTCATACTAACTTCGCAACGCCCTCTTACTCCCTTAAGGGATGATTTTCGAAAAACTACTTTACACGTCTTTCATGACTTTCAATGAAGGACCTTCATGTTGAATTTCATTCGAATAACTTAATAAACGACAAAGTTTCATACTAACTTTGCACCCCCGTTTTAGCCCCTTAAGGGATGATTTTCAAAAAACTATTTATATGTATTTCATAAATTTTATTGAGGGAACTTCATATTGAATTTCATTCGAATAACTTCAAAAAGATAGATAGATGGAAACATTTATTCACATTTACACACACGCATATACAGAAGTAACACCAAATATAGGCACAGTGTACAGCAAACAAAGAGAAACACATTAAACTAGAACAGTATAACATTGCACAGAAAGAAAAATAATGATACACATGAAAAAAGTAAAGTACAATAACGCAAGAGAGGATTGTGGGTGTGGCAAATGCAAAAAGGTACTGACTCAGCATATGCTGGAGTGGGTGACCACCTCAGCGCTGTTATGTCAGTACCTGATGGTAAGACGGCGGCGCACACGGCTCTGAGAAAAGTAGATGGCATCAATGAGTCGAAAAAGTACAGAAAAATAGGTATTAACAGTAAAAATAAATTAATTGTTAATAGTAATTATATGGGATTAATTGAAATAATTATAAATGTATAAATTTAAATAAAAAATAATAATGTCACAATTCGAACTAACGAAGTATTGAACAAATACATTCTAATAATTAGCATTCTAAATTACGAATGCTGCATCATATTATAAATAAATAAATCGTTAAATTAAAAGTAAAGCACGGAAGGATAATTAAAATTAAATGTCAGAGAAATTATTTTTTATTATTATTAGAGATTAATAAATAAAATTAAACAAAATAAAATGAATGTCGGCAAGTGTCAGTAATTATTATTATTATTATAAGAAATTAATAATTAAAATAAAATAAATGTAAAAGAGATCACTGGGATTCCAGGAGGAACTTCTTATATTTTGCCTTGAAGCCAGCTTTTGAGTTGAGTTGCCTTATCGGCGGTGGTATGTCATTCCAGCACTTGGTGGCCTGGAACCGGAAACTACCACGGAAGGCGGCAGTTCTGTGTCCAGGTACGTAAGTCTATTGCGGTCTCCATATGCAGACCAACGCCATGTCAGTTTATCATACAAATATGCTGGCTTCTGAATTTAATGACTCCGAACATAAGAGTTGCCATAAAAAAATTCAGTCTGTTTCCCATTTTCAGGAGAGACGCATTATTTAAGTTTGGTGTGATATGGGCTCGAGCAGGTACATTAAAACAAAAACGGGCCCAAGCATTTTGCACTCGTTGAAGTAGTTTGTGTGTTTTTGCAAATAAGCATGGACCATAGGCGGTTAAGGCATAGTTGATCTTGGACATTATCAGTGTGTCGCAAAGAAGACTTCGCGTATTGACACTCAGGAATCTGCATAGTGAGTACAGGATTCTGAGCCTAAAGAAGCACTTCCGTACGTTTTCTACTACGTGCTTCTCGAACTTAAGGTTACTGTCCATAATCAAACCCAGATTCGGCACTTCATCGACAAATTCCAGTTGCTCTCCCTCTACAACAACTACGGGATTTAATGCCATTATACGCTCTTTTTGATTTTTAGAGCCCAGGATCATGACCTTAGATTTCTTTTTGTTTAGAAGTAAGCAGTTGCTACTGCACCAGTTGGAGATGCGCTCCAAGTCATTGTATAAGGCCTTTACAGACTCAGAAATACAGCTAAGATCTGTAGAAATATAAATTTGTAGGTCATCTGCGTATAGGTGATACCTACAAGACTCAATACACCTCACAATGTCCGCTGAATAGATGGTGAAGAGAAGCGGACCCAGGATAGATCTCTGTGGGACACCGCGGGTTACGTGACGCAGCCCCGACTTAAGGACCGAGCCATCAGGCTTCTGGAGGGACACTTGTTGGTAGCGGTTGACAAGATAACTGCGAGACCAAGTTACTGTCTTAGATTGGAAGCCGTAATATCCTAGTTTAGCCAGCAGTAAATCTAAGTTCAAGGAATCGAAGGCCTTGTAGAAATCTAAAAGTCCCAAAATGGTAACTTTGGTCTTGTCTTGTTCTCCTAGGATGTTATCTATGACATCAAGTAGGGCAGTGGAGGTGCTGTGGTTTCTGCGAAAACCAGACTGATGAACCAGTAAGATGTCGTTAGCCTCGCAATAGCTTACCATCTGGTTAAAAACCACTTTTTCTAATATTTTTGAGAGATAGGGTAATATACTAATAAGTCTCAGATCGTTCAAATTGTTAGGGTTATTTATTTTTGGCAGAGGAGTAACATCAGCGATTTTCCATAAATCTGGAAAAGTACTCGAGGATATGGATTTATTTATTATGTTGGTGATAGTGGTGAGACTGTGAGGAAGAGTTAAGATCACCATATCTCTATTAATATTATCTATGCCCTTGGCGTTAGATGTCAGTTCTAAGATTATTTTTAGGACTTCTGTTTCATTAGTAGTATTAATATTAAAAAATGTATTATTGCGAAATCGATTGGCTGAGAAGAAGTTCAAAGAAGAAATATTGCAATATTCAAAAAACTATTATTTATAATGTCGGGGCAGTGTAAATGATCCGGTAGAAGGCGATACTTTTGATCAGGTATGACAAACTTTTTCAGGTTGTTCCACAACGCTTTGCCGTTATTTAAGTTAGAATTAATATTATACTCGTAAAAAGCTTTTTTTTCAAAGTATATGCTCGTATTTACTAAGTGTTTTAAGTCTTTATACGCTGACTTAAGAGGTTCAGACTTGTGGCGAAGATAGTTTCTATGGGCTTTATCTCGAAGGTACATCATATGGCGTACATTAGGCGTGAGCCATGGCTTAGCCCGATCCCTAACAGTAATAGTTTTAATCGGAGCATGGCGATCAAACAGGGCCGTGATGAATTCATTAAGCAATGATACCGCTGTATTTATATCAGTGTCAATATTCGAAAATGCAAGTGCCAGGGGATCTGTGATACGTCCAACTCAAATTCAGATCTAATGGGCGTTTTTCCTTTCTTTTTTTTTCTTAGTTCCTCGAGATATACTAGATGGCGTCATTCGTTTCTTCATACGAATTTGTGATTCGTAGCAATCAATGTCAAAGTTAGTCCACAGATCACTAAACAAGAGAAGGAACCAGGGTTGCTATTCGGACGAGGTTTCTCGTAATAAAAATAAAAATTCAAACCCACAATCCATAGCAAAGACCCCAAAGTATCCAAAAGCGCACTTATCACCAAACGACAACAGTATTTTTTCTTCTAGGTAACCCACCATCACAAATTCCACAGAACCATAATATTATTTTTTGCTTTGACGTTTATTATTACGATACGGCAGCGCCACCTAGGGATCCTTTTAGAACTAAATTTGACATAAAGAAAAACGCTCATTATATTCTTTAATGGTCTGACAGAAATTTTTTTAGGCATGCAAGCTTGTTTTCTAATTTTCAGGTTGGCCATAATCATGGCGTGACCACCCAGTTCCGCAATTTTTACTACCGACACTGAATCTACAGGCGCGTCACTACAGATTAAGTCGATCAGTGAGTGACTGTGTGAAGTATAATGAGTAGGCTCAGTGAAGCAATTTTTTAGACTCGGTGATTTAAGAAATGTGCAGAGTTTTTTCGAGTTTATGTCATTACTGGACAGTAAGTTGATGTTAAAGTCCCCCGTCAGTACAATATGGTCATAACCAGAAAATGACGAGATTGACTCCGTCAGAGCATCCAAAAAGACATCAACATTGACCCATGGCAGACGATACGCAGTACCAACAATGAGTTTACGAGCGTTGATATTGATTCGGAGCCACATTTGCTCGACGGACGGCGAGGCGGTTGGATGCGGACACGCCCGTGCTGTGGTTCCCGTCTTCAAATAAAACCCAACAATACCGCCGCGCGCACGTACTTCGCACGGCCGAGGTATGTGACGTAACGTGTAGCCAGGCAGGGTGGGCGCACGCGCCTCCTCGCCGTTACCGTTTCGATTGCGCGGCCATGTTCTGTTTTCAAAAAGTGCTTATGTCAGGATTCTGTCGAAATTTGTCAAAACTGAATGGTGAAAACCAAAAATTTGTCAAAGCAGTATTAAAGAAGTTATTGAGGTTTGAAGATGGCCGCGCGAACCTCCCGCGGAGAACTGCGCGGCCATGTCAGATCTCGGCATCTACAGGGTCTACAGGCCTGGTTTTTTTGTCAATGCATGTTTGAATTTGTCAACAAAAGTCGAAGAAAGAAAATTCGTTCTATCACCATTACTTCCGAAGATATCGACGCCTGAACGCCATGGCCGCGCAATCCTCCGGTTCCGATTTCTTTAGGTTGTTTTTTTCGTAATCAGGCTTATCTAATTTAGTCAAGACCGATGTTCAGAGCTTGGTCTGAATTTGTCAAAGCCGATGAGGTCTGAATTTACACTCGTTTTCTCATCAGACAAACAAAATTACAAAAAAACTTAAGGACGCTGGCCGCGCAATCGAAACGCTTTTTCATATGCCGATATCTAGTAAACAAAAGAAGTCTGAGATATGATTTATGTACCAAATTCTTTGACATTTTAGGCTCCTTTGATTCACATATCATTTCACCACAGAAACCTATCGTAACGAGAGTTATTTAAAAAAATATAACCTCTCACACAATGTTTGGATAGGGTGACCATAATATCAGGTTTCACGTAAATTCACGTACCGCTCATTGGTACAGTGACCTTTAAAGTCCTTCCTTTGTATATGTTAGCTACTAGTGGGTACTTTAAACGTCTCGTTTTTTTAAAATACTTAGCTTAACCATGGTACAAAAAAGGTAGTGGAGGCCGTGTCCATACGGCTGCTGCCAAGTTACAACCTGGCAGTAATACTCACTAAAGGGATTATTACTGCCAGCTATGGGTGCGTTAGGTTACATGTGCTAGCACAGAACGAAGTGGGGTGCATGTTAAACCGCGCTTGCTTAGTTACAGTCGTTATACTAGCAAGCAGTTCTGGTTATTGGAATAAAAAACATAGTATAAATTATGCTTATGCGTGCATTATACCAAATATGAGTAAGTAGAGTAAAATTAGATACTAGTACAGTAAAGTCAATGGCTGATGTATGCTGCACCGGCATCCTTTGTTTTACGGGCGGGCGGCAGGCTTTGACAGAGCCATCACAGGCCAAGGCGGCGCGATACAAAGGCGATCGCATACAAGCGGATTACGGAGAAGAAGTACGGTAAAATGGTATCACACAAAAAGGTTTGTTTTCAGTGACATTTTTATGGGACGTTTTGTAAAGATTAGGGTACACTTCTCAGAAGTATTTTGTTTAAAAAACTGCATGTGGCTAAATAAAGAGTACCTAATTTTTAAGTTTTAGCGGATAATTGGAATTTCAGAAAAATCCAGTCTCGACCTGATTGTTGGCTACTTTGGACTTTCTGTCTTGTGCTTATGAGTGTCGTATTTTTTTGGTTTTACGTTTCGTCGTTTCATGACCTACTCTTGACTTCGGTTCTTGAACTCAGTGTATGGACAATATTCAAGATAAATTTCTTGTGAAACTGATTACATTCTACAGTGATGGTTCAGAAATCAAGCTAGAATTTTGGATAAAAAAGACAATGTCGAATAAGGTACGTTGATAATGTGTCCTACAATAATATTACTATCCGATGTGTCATCCATTTAACAGCTATTGAAACTGAAATCATGAAACTGCAGCATACATTTCAACGATTTTTTATTGCTTGTTATTGCAAAAACAAAAAACAAAGAAAACTTGGTAGGTAATTGTACCAAATCTAGCTAAAAATACTATTTTTTTTTCCATAATGGAACTCAATCTTAGAAAATCTTTTGATCTAACGCATTCCGTGAGTACTAAGCGAGCTGGATGGAATTTGAGGAACTGAACAATATATGGACCCTTAAATGATTATATAAACTGGTCATATATTCTATTATATAATGTTGCAGGCAAATTGTATGGTTCCGTGGTTAAAATTAAACCTGATATTATGGTCACCCTATCCAAACATTGTGTGAGAGGTTATATTTTTTTAAATAACTCTCGTTACGATAGGTTTCTGTGGTGAAATGATATGTCAATCGAAGGAGCCTGAAATGTCAAAGAATTTGGTACATAAATCATATCTCACACTTCTTTTGTTTACGAGATATCGGCATATGAAAAAGCGTTTCGATTGCGCGGCCAGCGTCCTTAGGTTTTTTTGTAACTTTGTTTGTCTGATGAGAAAACGAGTGTAAATCCAGACCTCATCGGCTTTGACAAATTCAGACCAAGCTCTGAACATCGGTCTTGACTAATTTAGATAAGCCTGATTACGAAAAAAACAACCTAAAGAAATCGGAACCGGAGGATTGCGCGGCCATGGCGTTCAGGCGTCGATATCTTCGGAAGTAATGGTGATAGAACGAATTTTCTTTCTTCGACTTTTGTTGACAAATTCAAACATGCATTGACAAAAAAACCAGGCCTGTAGACCCTGTAGATGCCGAGATCTGACATGGCCGCGCAGTTCTCCGCGGGAGGTTCGCGCGGCCATCTTCAAACCTCAATAACTTCTTTAATACTGCTTTGACAAATTTTTGGTTTTCACCATTCAGTTTTGACAAATTTCGACAGAATAATGACATAAGCACTTTTTGAAAACAGAACATGGCCGCGCAATCGAAACGGTAACTCCTCGCCGGGTCGCAAACCACGACAAACCAGTCGTGACTCATAACCACTAGGCCACTAGCCGTCCCGCCGCCGCCGTAGCTCATTTGCTGAGCAATATTAAACCTTGCTGTCCTTGTTACAAATGCCAACAACCACTGAGTGACAGGAAGCAAGTTAATAGATACAAATAAAGATAATATAACGAACGAATACACACATAACGTAAAGCAACAGACAAAAACGGCAAAGTTTCATACTTACTTTGCACCCCTCTCTTACCCCCTTAAGGGATGATTTTCGAAAAAATATTTTACACGTGTTTTATAATTTTAAATGAAGAACCTTCGTACCAAATTTCATTTGAATAACTTCAAAAACGGCAAAGTTTCATACTAACTTTGAACCTCCATTTTACCCCCTTAAAGGATGAATTTTCAAAAATCCTTTTCTTAGTGCTCCCCTCCGTTACAAAAGGAACCCCTGTGCAAAATTTCATGTTTCCAACCCTTATAGTTTAGGCCCTGCTTTGATATGTCAGTCAGTCAGTCAGTCAGTCAGTCAGTCAGCTTCTCCTTTTATATATATAGATGGCAATAGATAAACGCTTAAAATAGTATTGTATAGATAGTAAGGAACTTCTACTGTGCAAGACTGACTCGCACTTGGCCAGCTGTGCTTTATTTATTGCTGAAATTATGAATTTTTAAGGATGACTAAATAATTAAAAGCGTCTTAACAACACTATATTATTTATGCAGATTCACGGACACAGCTTGAAATAGCTTATAGTTTTCTCAACTTATAATCTAGCTCCCTAATATGACAGTGTAATTGTCAAGAGCGATTATAAGAGCAAGAAAAATTGGTAAAAGTGAAAACGCGTAGTGACTCATAAACACTAGGCCACTAGCCGTCCCGCCGCCGCCGTAGCTCATTTGCTGAGCAATATTAAACCTTGCTGTCCTTGTTACAAATGCCAACAACCACTGAGTAACAGGAATAGTTAATAGATACAAATAAAGATAATATAAGAAACGAATACACACATAACGTAAAGCAACAGACAAAAACGGCAAAGTTTCATACTAACTTTGCACCCCTCTCTTACCCCCTTAAGGGATGATTTTCGAAAAAATATTTTACAGGTATTTCATCATTTTAAATGAAGAACCTTCGTACCAAATTTCATTTGAATAACTTCAAAAACGGCAAAGTTTCATATTAACTTTGAACCCCCATTTTACCCCTTAGGGGATGATTTTTCAAAAATCTTTTCTTAGTGCTCCCCTACGTTACAAAAGGAACCCCTGTGCAAAATTTCAAGTTTCTAACCCTTATAGTTTAGGCCCTGCGTTGATATGTCAGTCAGTCAGTCAGTCAGTCAGTCAGTCAGTCAGTCAGTCAGCTTCTCCTTATATATATATAGATTTTTCTCAAATTTTTGATTATACTATGTACAAATTTTCACGTTTTTTTACATTATACGGTTTCATAAAGCTTTCCATAAGCCTCCGTTCATTTTTATCTAAGGTAGCCCCTTACATTATTTTGCATTTTTTTCATAAAGTGGAAGTAATTTCTAGAGACTAATTTCATTTTTTCAGTGATTTGTTAAGTTTATTAGTATAAATTATTTATTTAAAATATTTGAAAGCGTGACGTCATATTTTTCGAGTGCACACGCCGAAACGTCGCGCCAACTGTCACACGTTGTTTCTGTGATTTGCTGTCACAGACGTTTTTTTCACAGACAAGGAATTTCATTTCTTCTTTCGAGAGTGCCTGTTTGTTTGTTAATATTTTTGGCTCAGACATCATATTGCTGTGCAAAGTAAAGTAAAAGAGCCTGATATAATAATAACTTTACTAAAAATCAAACAGAATGACACAGTTTTTAGAATTTGTGATCAATTTGAGATATCAAAGGGGAAATTTATAAAACTCTCATTTGAACATCGAAGCATTGGCAATTTTTTTTCAAAACTTGATTTATATGCCAACACCTTTACAAATTAGGCAAAACTTACCCCTGGTATTCAATATTAGATATTCCAATGTCCAGTTAATATTGAACGCTTTTGAAATTGAAATAGAAAAGCCACACAGTCCCATGAAACAGGCTCAAACTTGGTCTCAGTACAAAAGTTGCAATACTGTCAAGTACCTCATTGGATGTACACCTAATGGCTTTGTGACTTTTATCTCAAAAGGGTATGGGGGAAGAATTTCAGATAAGGCTTTAGTATATAAGAGTGATTTAATTGAATGTAAAGTAAGTAAGTAAAGTAAAAATTGTTTATTGCCAAATCAATTATGTTACATGCATGTGGATTAATAATTATTAATCTTACCTAATCATGCAGTAATCATGGCGGACAGAGGATTCAAAGAAATAGAGTCTTTGTTAATTGCAACAAATGGTACATTATTGCGGCCTCCCAGCGTATTTGCAAATATAAAACCAACTAAGCAGGAGGTCATACAAACTAAAGTTATCGCAAGTTTGAGGGTGCATATAGAGAGGGTGATTAGAAGAATCCGGGAGTTCAGGTTGCTTAAACCACACTCAGTAGTACATAACAAACATGTAGTGTACTTGAATCACATAGTACTGATAGCATGTGGTTTTATCAACCTACAAAGTGAGATAATTAAAAGAAAATAACATGTGGATTTAAATAAATATAATTTTAATAAATTAAACTTGCACTTTTTATTATTTTACTGAACACATACTGTTCCCAGAACTTAACGGCTTCGTTAATTATATTGGTTGTGAAATCTTTATCAAATTCCATCCAATATATATGAACTTTTTTGTCTGCTCATATGTAGGATCAGCAACACACCTTTTTTTTTTGGCGGCCATCATTTGTGCTTGCATTTGTGTTTTTACTTTTATTTTTACAACTCCATTGTATACATAATTTTTCAATGTTTTTTTCTGTCAAGGGGCATTTAACTTCAACTGTAAAGTTATCCCCAATACCATCAGGCGAGGCCCCAACCAAGCCATTGATTAGAATGAAACCACATTTTTCTATGGCTTGGCCTAATGTGTCTTCCAGTGTTTTTAATACAGAGGACTCCAGACTTTTACCTCTTTTAATAGCTTCTGTCTCTGGCACCTTGTATCCGCCCAAAATTTGCTGGACGAGTGTACCATCGCTTCTACATTGTGAAGCTTCATAAAGCTTGGAAGCGGTGATTCTCCACTGTCGCACGCTGTGCCAGAGTTTGCGGTATCTTTATTTATTGTCTCTACAGCATCCAGTACTTCCTTATCTAACATTTCTTTGAACTTTATAAAATCCACATTGCCATCATTTTGCACATTTTCCTGCAAATATCTTAAAGTCATATCAAAGACATTATAACTTTTATCTGTCATCGTAAAACATATGGCTAGTGAATTTGAGACACCTTGTCTCTTGCATTCGCCCAAAAAGTTATGCAAGATACTTGGATCTTTCTTAGCCAATTTAATTTTTTTGCTAGGGCCCACAAAAATGTTCTCAGACTCTATTGGAATCGATTGCACTGCTGATAGAGCTGACTTTTTCCAGTAACATGCCACTGATGTTGAAGATGGCTCGCTGCTTCGTTTGTTTAGCCAATAAAGAAACATCAGAGAGTGCTTGCATCCACCTGCAGAAGCGGCACAACCATCGCACGATGTGTCCAGTATAACTCCTTCTCTTTCGTCTATCGAAGTAGTCACTAAATAATGTTTTTTATTTACTTTGTGCTCTGGAACTACTTTACAGCGTACACTACAATTTGAGTTTGTTCGCCTTAGTTCGACGAAGCCCACAGCAGAATCGACGTACGCGTCTTTTGAAGACCTTAAAGAAAGAAGTAAATAGTTAGTAATGCATTTTCGGAAAGATAATGTACAAACACCACCTTAATAAAATATACTTACATTAAAGCTTTAGCGCCGCGTATTTCAGCCACGTTATGCTTGTCACTAGCAGCAACATACTCCAGTATCATCACACTGTCCATTTTTGGCAAGTTATTAGAGGTGGCTCGAACGTATTGGTCCATTTTCGTGGGGTAATCTAAATCCAGGTTCTAAGAGAGTTCGTCGTGTTAAGCGAGTCCGTGAGTAAATACCCGGGTCTATGAATAAGCTTCCAATCGGTGTCCAGGGTGTATGCAAAGTCGTCGGATAAAAATAATGTAAGAAATAACTAGTACGGAGAACTGGGAAAACACAAACCAAAGTTTGACATGCATGCATGACAGTTGATGACAGCAAGTCTTTTTTTAAGTAGCGTAGTGTTGCCATAAGTTATATTTATCTTTAAAATGTGACGTCATCAGAAGGTCAAATGAAGGTTATTGTTTTTTTGCAAAAATAACGCTCATCTTCCATAAGATTTATCTGAAATATAGAAAATATGGTTACATAGATGGTAATCTCGAAATGGTTTTTGATTCAGCCCTCAAGAAAAAAAAATTAAATAGTCTTTGCGAATTGGTTGATTGAACGAAAATACTGATTATGGTAAGTATTAGTAATTAGGGCTCAGGTAAACATGGCCGAAATGTCAAACGAAAACTAGAAATGGGTGATGTAGGAAATTTTACATTTTGATTTAATAAATAATAAAAAATGTGTCGCTTTAATGAATTGCTTGTAGCCTGGGCTGCCTGAGTGATCTTAAACGATCACTAAGGTTAAGCAACATACGGCGCGTTCAGTCCATGGATTGGTCACCGTTCTATGACTAACGCTAGTGGCATTTTAAGTGTAGCACGTTAAGCAGTTGGTGCCGGCTGCCGGTCGATAGATGGCAGTCGTTAAGCCAAGTCAGAGGCCTTGAGGGCGGCTAACTTCTGACAGTAAGACCAGCCACTAGTCTTCCTAGCCTCCACCAATCCGGACGTGGCCCCCGTGGTGGAGTATGGCCTATACCTTCCTCAGGGAAGAGACCCGTGCCCCTCGGTGGGGACATAATGGGTTGATGATGAAAAAATGTGTAAAGTGGCTTACCCCGTTACAACTGTTTGATAACTTGTCACAACTGTGTACGACATGGATGTAAAACCATGCAGATCATGGGTGAAAAGAGGGTAAGGCAGGATTGAATTGAAGAAGGACAGTAAATAGTTGAAGCGATTAACCACCGGTTTCTCGTAGGCTAACAATCTGTTAACCTACTGTTAACAACTGTCAGTTGGCCAAAGTGCATACGAAAAAAACATTTAACAGCTGTTAACAGTACATTAACAGATTGTTAGCCTACGATAAACCGGTGGTTAAACGTTTTATCTGTTAACTGTCCTTCGATCGTCACAAGCCGCCAACATTGACGTAGCTAGAGTTATTTTTCCGTTGACTTCAGTTTCCTAAAAGTGATGGCTTGACTCAAGCCGCAAAACTTTTAACCTGATCCAGTAACCATTTGTGAGCAATAAACGATGATGAATAATAAATATCTACACAACGCAATCAAAGTCTTGCTCCAAATCCAAATTAATTTACTTGTAAGTATGCCGGATAGATCTCAGCAGGCTTTGCTCTTAAGCCTAACTATCTTATATATTAAAATTAGTTGCTTTTCGTTAGTCTCGCTAAAACACGAGAACGGCTGGACCGATTTGGCAAATTTTTGGTTTTTTATATTCATCCAGGGAATCTTTAAATGGTGAGAAAATATTAAAAAATTGGCGGCGAAAAAATTTAGTATGCCGTTACGAAGTTTTCCGGGAGAGCTAATAATTACTTATTCAATATAACAAGTCCTATCAAAATATTGACGTTCGCAATAGCGATTTGTATGGTGTTTGACGAAAAGACAATTGGAATCGTACGGAATTTAGTGTGGGAAATACAGGGGTGGATCCACAAAGGTCTCTCCTTACCTTCAGACTGCATAGGAATATGCGGCACACATCTTCTTTTTCCACTTAGGCGTATGTACACTCTGATTCACCTTGTAATAAGTGGTTGCTAACTTTTCACAGACTACATCTATGATTTTGTTTTATTTTATCTAGGTATTCGTTTTGTCTGTTGCGTTGTTTTGTTATGTTACTGGTTTGTTTGTTTTGTTACACTAGACAACGAGCACTATTTGACGAATTGCTTAAGCTGCGGTCTAGATCTAACGCCCGTAATGCATTGGGCACCACGCGAAGGCCTGTTTCTACTTCCCACGGCGCAGGGTATCCTAGTGTGGGGCAAGAAGCAATGTATGTGCCTGTATGTAAATGTTTATGGGTATTAGTTTAGCGTGGTCAAACCGATAGCACTCTAACGCTTATCGTTGGGCACTACTCGAGTGTCAAGTCTTGGGTAGTGAGATCAAACCGATAAAACGGTAACGCTACTCGTTGGGTACCACTCGAGGGTTATATGTATTGTAGCGAGGTCAAACTAATAGCACTGTAACGCTTATCGTTGGGCACCACTTGAGTGTCAAGTGTTGAGTAGGGAGGTCAAACCGACAAAACGGTAACGATACTCGTTGGGAACGATTCGAGGGTTATAATTGTGTAGTGTAGCGAGGTCAAACTGATAGCACTGTAACGCTTAACGTTGGGCACCACTTGAGAGTCCAGTGTTGGGTAGGGAGGTCAAACCGACAGCATGTAACGCTTATCGTTGGGCACAATTCGAGGGTCAATTTTTGTGTTGGGAGGTCAAACCGATAGCACTATAACGCTTATCGTTATCGGCACTCGAGTGGTGCCCCACTCAAGTGTCAAATGTCGGGTAGGGTTGCCCTCCCTACCCGACATTTGACACTTGACCGATAAAATTGTAATGCTAATCGTTGGGTCTCGGTTGCCATCCGATGAAGAGCGAAATAAAACCTTTATAAGAAGCCAATAGATTCAACCACCAAATTTTAATATTTCATTTATTTATTGGATATACTTATGCAATATTTTTTCGATCAGAAGCTCAAGAAGCGTGGGAGGTGAACTGGGCGCTGGGAGGAGTACTTGGCGCGGCCCTGACTGTCGCCGTGGTGCTGTGCCTAGCGTTGATCGCGACCAGACTCAAGCATCGGGAGAGGGATTACGAAGGTAAATACCATAAAAAAGAAGAGCTTACAATGAGTAATTGTACCTATTTAGTTCACCTTTTGTACAGTTTTTTCAGCTGTGAAGAATTGATAGGACTTAATAATAATTATGGTCTCTGATAATGATGCTATGAAGAATGAATGAGCTTGATTATCAGTTTGTATTTTACATGGTGACTTTGGATTAGTTTAACGTATTTTAAAGAAGTGACTTCAAAACATAATTATATTTCATAATAGATTGCACCCTATAATAGTGCCAGTATGCAAAAAAATAACGATAATTACTTCTACTTAAAATTTGGATTCACAGTAAGAACATACCTACAGCGTAGAACTTAGTGTTAGGAATTGCGTACACGATTGTATTTCGACTAGATACGTCCGTTTTTGGCAAAACTTTTCAACTTGTCTTATTACCTTTCGGTACTAAGATATCAATCATTTATCCCAAATGCATATCGATGGCTAAGGTTTCCCATCCAAATGGGTCATAAATTACGAGTCTATAATAAAAAACCTCTTGTTTTTTACATTCTCCGTAACGTAAAAATAATAAATAAATGCAGTTAACAAACAAGCCTCATGCAAGTATCTGAAAAGGCATCAAAAGTGTACACAAATTATTCATCTCGAGAAAGAAAACAAGAAACATTATAGCGCGTGGAGCGAAAACTTTTGGCAATACTTAGCCTTATATTTTATTTTTGAAAGTAGTCTCGTTAGGGCCTTTTCCCCATAATTTCCAGACGTTAAGAAAGTATACTGCGCTGCGTGAATAACTTAAGAACAAAACATAATGGCCGTGATGTTAATCACAGGGCAACAATGAGGCTACTTAGAAAAGGAAAAAGAAACACGGCAACGTGCCTACATCATTGTTTACGCGATGACGTGTACGGGAGGACCTTTAATATTTTGTAGCAAAATCGTCCGTAATATGACTGGGTAGGGTGCACGTCGAGGGGCTGTTAATTGAACTAAAAACACATTTAGACGTAGTTTAGCAAAAAGATTCCAACCCACAACATGGTCGTTTTTGAGTTAAATATACCAAAATGATCAGAAAGTCAGAAAATTTTGCAGTTTTCCACGTTCTACTCAGGTAGCACAACTTTTCTTTGCTTGCAAAACGTAGTGTCACACTCTCTTGAGGGGTTCAAATCACATACCAAAAAATCAGCTTTACATCGCGTTTTGCGATTTTATTGTAGTGTTTGACTGGCCTGTTTAAGCTAATCAATGAAATAGTTTTAGAAAGTACTTTAAATGTGTGTGTGTATGTGTCTTGACGTCATGTCGAAGGCTTTATTACCTTTTATTATTCAGCGACATAACTAAGCCATTAATTTGCTAGTCATACGCCTTTCCTCTTTTGCGCCAAATCCCTCGGTCCCCTGCCAATTTTTTATGTAAACTATTCGTCCCACTACACGACACTGGCCTTCTCGCAGAAAAAGAGTTTGGCTTTAATCTCCACGTAAGTCCACCGCTAACGTATTGAATAGATCAGACACTCAGGTGTTGCTACTGTAAGCCAACAAATCGCACATGACAATCCAAAGGGTATTATCTCGAAAAAAAAAACTTTTACATCCTATACGAATTTGCGTAAATTTTCTCCACAATACCCTTTGGATTGTCATGTGCGAAATGTGTATAGCTTAGAAAACGAATTTGTAGGTATGGGGCTTAATTTAAGAGATGCTCAGCCAACATCCTGAATTCGTAGAGTGGTATAGTTTTATCACAAATGCTAATCCCTAACATTTAATACCCCATTAAGATACCTAAAATTACATAAGGCGATGTTGTGTGTGCATGCTTTAGACCACAACTCAGTAATTGTACCATATTATAACTTATGTACAACATTATTATAAACTTTTAAAACAAATAAATATTTAAGGGGAGCTTCCATACAACAGACATGGTTTTGTTTTGCAATTTTTTATAATGGCACGGAACCCTTCGTGCGCGAATCCAACTCACACTTGGCCGGTTTTTTTTTCACAATAGATATTTGTACGAAAGATGGACTGAATGCTTAGAGTTAATTCATATTCTATGTAGACTGTTGATGTGTAGATCTTTAATCGGAGCGCTTGTTGCAGTGACAATACCATCATCGAAGATCCAAAAGGTGACGCTACCGAAGAGGAATTCACCCCACCCGCCTGACGATCGAAATCCAGACCTAATACCGTTGAGTAAAGGTAACGTTGCTTTGACTCTTAAGCGTTTTTTCAAACTAGGCGATATTTTATTTGCCAGACAAATTGCGTGTGTAATTTAAGTTTTGTCAAAACTATTCTTTCAAGGAAACTATTCAAGGAAAGGTCCTTGGATTGACAGGTAATTTTTAAAATGTAATATTATTTTAATTTTTTTTCCGTTCATTTTCCGATGAATATTGGCCGCTGGGGGAAAATACAATTATATTATTTTCTTCTTTCTTTCTTCTAATATAAAATTCTTGTATCACAGTGTTAGTGTGCATACTCCTCCGAAACGACTTGGCCGACTTTGGTGAAATTTTATTTGTATATTCGGTACGTTTGAGAATATGCTGTTATCTATTTTATATCAGTACCTGGGTGACCGCTCGCTTAGCTCGGTACTTTTAAAAAAATATAAAATATGTAATATAAATTAAAATAATCCTTTTTCAACAAAAAAAGAACTTGGAAAAAAACATCATGACTCGAACCGGGTCACTCGTTTTCCCGTCAGAACTATCCCAACCTTGCAGGTAGACGCGAAATTTACCTCTGTATGTTATTATAGCATATTTCACTTGATTTGAAACACTTATAAAACAACGTTTTCTAAAAATATAACCTAGTTAGATCAATGTACGCCCCCGAAAGCATCTGCCTACAAAATTTCGTGAAAATCATTGGAGCGGTTTCCGAGATTCTGATTATATATATATATATATGTAATTCTTGTATATATTTATATATATATATATATACAAGAATTGCTCGTTTAAAGAGATTAGATTAAAGTAATCTATGTATATAAAAGGAGAAGCTGACTGACTGACTGACTGACATATCAACGCAGGGCCTAAACTATAAGGGTTAGAAACTTAAAATTTTGCACAGGGGTCCCTTTTGTAACGTAGGGGAGCACTAAGAAAGGATTTTTGAAAATTCATCCCCTAAAGGGGTAAAATGGGGGTTCAAAGATAGTATGAAACTTTGCCGTTTTTAAAGTTATTCGAATGAAATTTGGTACGAAGGTTCTTCATTTAAAATTATGAAACACGTGTAAAATAGTTTTTTTAAAATCATCCCTTAAGGGGGAAAAATGGGGGTGCAAACTTACTACGAAACTTAGCCGTTTTTGAAGTTATTCGAATGAGATTCAATATGAAGGTCCTTCCTTGAAAGTCATGAAACACATGTAAAATAGTTTGATGTTATCCCTATTCCATGATATCCCTATCTTATTTGCAAAAACTTTACTCAACTAAAGCCCACGCGGACGTAGTCGCGGGCAACAGCTAGTAATTTATAAGGCGAAACAACGTTTGCCGGGTCAGCTAGTATAATATATTACTAGGTACGAGCATCGCGAATCATTAAAAAACCTCCTTTGTTTATTTTTACGTCGGTAGTAAACCCCCGACCAAGCTTCCTGTACGTGCCCTGACAGTGATACACCCGATCAATATCAGTACTGGAATAAACATACTAAAAATAGCCTTCGATACTTCACTTGGAAAGCACAGTTTTCATTTCCGTACTTTGTTGGGATCTCTCATTGCCTATGCAAACTAAACCTTACTTTATTGCACACATCCTACTCCTACTAATATTATAAACGCGAAAGTTTTTAAGTATGGATGGATAAATATATTTTGTTACTCTTTCACGTAAAAACTACTAAATGGATTTAAAAAAAGTTTCCAATGATATAGCTTATACATCAGGCTAACACATAGGCTACCATTTATAAAGATATTGTGTGAATTGTCCAAAATATGACAGTAAGTGTCAAGTAAGTAGGAAAAAACTTACCATCTGCGAGCTATTCTGGCGTGCGCTGTCAAAACCGCTAGAGTTACACATTACGTAATGTATCCTGGAAATGTTTATCCTACTAATATTATAAACGCTACGCTAATATAAGCTACTCGAAACACTAATCCTGCGCAGACGAAGTCGTGGGCACCAGCTAGTAAAAGATGAAACACACCAACGCGGTCGTAATCGCGTTGGTAGTGGCCGTCCATCTAAAAGTGCGGTTAAAAAAAATCAGGATTCTCGGTACGAGTTTGTACTGATATCTACAGATCTCTTTCACACATCATCATCATCAACCCAATATGTTCCCACCGAGGGGGCACGGGTCTCTTCCCTGAATAAGGTGTAGGGCATACTCCGGGATACCGCCGTTTAGCCAAAGTATTTTTCGCCATATTTTACTTCCCAATAAACTTATGGCATCAGTTTCGTTTCCCAAATGAAACTTTAGCAAGTTTTCATTTCGCATTTTATTCATTTGGTCAAATTATCATTTCGCATAATTTTACTGCGTCAAGTTTTATTAAGACAAACGTTTATTATGCTAACGTTTTATTTTGGCAAGTGTTATTTTGAAATAATGGAACGGGGGGTCGGCGATGTAAAGAATACGTGACAACAGAAATATAGGTGCGACGACGCACGTAGCGAAGCGGAGCGCGTCGGAGCGTTAGGTTCTCTATGTAAGATCGAAAACAGACTCGACTTTGATGCGTTCTTACCTTGCCTCTTGTTGCCTTTTTGGTAAAATGAATTTTGACCAAGTATTTATTTGGTAAACAATAACTTGCCATAATAACTTTTGCTAACTGTTTATTTGCTTTAAGTTGTTTTGAGAAATGTTTTTTTGCCAAGTGATAATTTGCGGAAAATAGTTTGGGAAGTAATACTTTGGGAAACGATTTTTGGCAATACATTAGTAAACCGCATACTCCACCATGAGTTATGTTTAGCAGTTGAAGTTGCTCATATTTAGGTCACCAGACCTTATTATCATTATTCCGGATACACTTACTAGACTTTTTGTCGCGAGAGGCCGACAAGAATTCGGTTTGATTCGCAGAACTTAATCATAATAAGCATAGATGGTTAGAGAGGTTCTACTTTTCCAGACATATATAGTATTCTAGCGACCCGCCCCGGCTTCGCACGGTTGGCAAAAACGTTTCCGTGGAAATAGCTACATATTAGTTCCGTGGAAATTTCCCGTGGTATAAAATAGTCTATAAGCTAGGAATATTATATTGATCTGTAGTTTCTGAGCCTATTCATTACAAACAAGCTTAAAAATATTTTCTCTTTATAATAGACTAAGTATAGAAGTATAGATGAAGTAGGTAATTTTAAAAGTAAAATGTTTCATTTATCGTCACAGCGTATGTAGACACACCGTTATGACCATTTGTCAAAATATGACTTTAAAATTAGTTTTATAACAGATGCTTAAAAATTAGAATTTTAAGAGTACTAAGCTGTTTTTATTTATATTATAATTATTGGTTACAATGCAATAAATAAAACGATCTCAGGGGGTTAATAGAAAGAAACTCAAAATGGGAATACACAAAATCACGGTGTTAAAGACAAAAAATATATAAAAAAATTAAATAAAAAAATGTATTATATAAAATATAAATATTATTCCTCAGAATAATATTTTGTGTTTTCATATGGTCCTTTTATTGACTTTTCTGTCCCATATCGCCCATCTTTGTAATATTCTTGTTGTCATCACCTAATTGCCCATTTTTTTTACTATTCTACTACTGTGTTTTATTTTACCTGTTTTCATAATTTTCTTTGAATACAGCCCACTCCCCGATAAATGATATGAAACTGTATAATTTAGCATTTACTATTTCACAGGTTATGTTACCGTTGGCCCACAACAATCGATTTCAATTATACAAGTTGCTCTAATTGAACTTTGTGTCGGGTTTAATGACACTACAGACTTCTAGGTATAATTTACACGTACCTACTGTCTTTTGTTTCAACTTGCTCCATGCACCGAACATCCTGTATACTTCCCATTATTATAGGACACAGGCCTTCTCTCAGAGAGAGAGTATGGGCTTTTGACGACCTCTGTGGCGCAGTGGTTAGCGCATTTGACTACCATGCGAGAGGTCCGGGGTTCGAATCCTGGCTGGGGACAAAAAAAAAAGAAACCCAGGTCTTGGATGTTTACATGTTTGTGACGTCGTTGTTTCTGGGTCCCACGACACAGGGTATCCTAGTGTGGGGCCAGAAGCAATGTATGTGCCTGTATGTAAATGTTATTTTAGGTTAGTCACCACTTGTGCCCACCGCGGAATGGCGATTTTAAGCGCTGAGCTATTGAATAGCTCAGACAGTCGGGCTTCCTCACGCTACATAGTTGGCAAGTGGTATTCTGCCCTCGCAACGAGAAACACAGTAAACCTTTAGCCACAAAATACATAATAGTACAGGTACAGAAGATTCACTCCGCAAATCAATTAAAGAAAAAGGGACTCTAGCAGCGACACAATTTCGTGCAATTCAGATAGCACGGCGCTAAAAAAGCTACGTTATATTCACCTACATGTTGCCTCTTTCTACCGCGTAATTCTTACCTCTTTTGGCGCCTGAATTCCTACCTATTTGCCACTCCGGAGTGGTCACCGCATGTACTTATGCGTTCGATACCGACACCCATAGTAAAACTGGCCTGCTTCAGCCACCATTATGGTTTTTACTGCAAAAAATGCCTCCAAGTAGCTTATTTTTGCATTCGAACTAAAAGCGCAGTAATGGCTATTAGGTACTGTCTTTCTCGTTACGAGGGCAGCATTGCTACTATAATTTTTCAACTGTGCAGGCTCAATATTAAGAAGAAATTGTATTTTCTCAATATTTCTTGCTTCATTATCTATATATATAAAAGGAGAAGCTGACTGACTGACTGACTGACTTACTGACTGACATATCAACGCAGGGCCTAAACTATAAGGGTTAGAAACTTGAAATTTTGCACAGGGGTTCCTTTTGTAACGTAGGAGAGCACTAAGAAAGGATTTTTGAAAATTCATCCCCTAAAGGGGTAAAATGGGGGTTCAAAGTTAGTATGAAACTTTGCCGTTTTTGAAGTGATTCGAATAAAATTTGGTACGTAGGTTCTTCATTTAAAATTATGAAACATGTGTAAAATAATTTTTAAAAAATCATCCCTTAAGGGGGAAAAAGGGGGGTGCAAACTTAGTATGAAACTTGCCGTTTTTGAAGTTAGTCGAATGAGATTCAATATGAAGTTCCTTCATTAAAATTTATGAAATACATGTAAAATAGTTTTTTGAAAATCATCCCTTAAGGGGGTAAAAGGGGGGTGCAATGTTAGTATGAAACTTTGCTGTTTATGGAGTTATTTGAATGAAATTCAGAATGAAGGTCCTTCACTGAATGTCTTGAAGCACATGTAAAGTAGTTTTTCGAAAATCATCCCCTAAGGGGGTAATAGGGTGTTGCGAAGTTAGTATGAAAGCTCTTTCGCATGCGCTAAAAGTATCTCTATCTTATTTGCAAACACTTTACTCAACTAAAGCCCACGCGGACGTAGTCGCGGGCAACAGCTAGTCTCCATATAATATGACCAAACCAAAGCAACATTTCTTCTTCAGATTTGTGTAGATCTTACATTACAATTCATGTTTTTCTTTTAAACTGGGCTTTGCAAGATAAGCTCAACTAATCAACTCCAGAACCAAACGTTGCCCAGATCTAAAGAGTGCTTCATTGCGGATTTTTAAAAGAAGAAAAACGAGTCTAGAATTTTCTTATTAATCGTTGAATAAATCGAGTTATTTTATTAAAAAATGCAATTAAATGTGAAATGTTATTATTATTGAATGTTGTTACTCAATAATATTTAGACGTTAGTAAAATTTAACGATGGTATAACTTATCTCACTCGTATTACTCTCAATTCAACTCAATTCAATTCAATTAATTATTCAGCACAGACATAATGTAAAATTGTGTTTCTCTGGTGAAAAAGTTTTTGCCGTTCTTTAATCTCGTCATAGTAATCTGTGGATAATGTTGTGGGTTATACTCTTACCTATTCGACTTTACAACTATATTTGTTAATAATTTTATATTGTGTAGCTGTTTATTGTCCCAAATAAAATAAAATAAAATTAAAAAATAAATCGGAATTGTTAATTAATACATATCTGCACACATTTTTATATTTTATACAGACGTACCCACACATTTTACATACACATCCGTCATCTATCCTCAATAGGGGATAGGCTTTTCTTTCTTTCTTTCTTTCTTTCTTTCTTTCAAAGCAAAAAAAATGTACCGGAAACCGAATGTCGATGAAGCGAAAGTGATTTGTTAGGATCGTGGCAAGTGGGAATCCCTGGTCTCTGTCTACCCCTTTGGGATACAGGCGTGAGCTTACGTATGTACTTAAGAGATTTAATTTATTAAAAATGCTTAAAAAAATAATAATAATAATAATAATAATTAATAATTAGCAAAAATAATTTTAATTTATCTTTTCGTCGAGAACAGCCTAGCCTAGCTAGGGATCGACTGACATGTAAACAAAAAGTAGCAATTCCCTTTCAATCAATTAAAATCATCCTAGACTGCTGTGCCTGCCATACACGTCAATTTTTTAACATCGCGCACCCCTCGTTTATCAAATTGGTTAAAAAACTATAAACGTTATCCATCAACTTCTCCATTTGCTTGATTAATACGTTGTGCGTGTGACATATCCTGCATATTGGAGTCATGTTGTGTACTCTATCGAATAAAAATATAATATGCTCTGTGCGAAATTGAAGTTTCGTGGATCTAAACAAACCGTTCATAAAATTGACCATTATTTTTCAGGGTTCCGTACCACAAAAAGAGCAAATCAGAACCCTTGAAGGATTACTTTGTTGCCCTTCCGCGTCCGTTCGTACATTTGTCTGTCCGTCTGTTTGTCAAGACCCTGGAATACATGAAGAAGTGAATTCGAGCAATTAAAAGAAAAAAAACGATGGATTCTTTAAAATCGATGTACACGCCCAAACAGTAACAAGTGGTCGGCAATAAAGACAAGTTTTTTTTAACTTTTTTTAATTAAATAAAGTTACAAATGTAAAAACCTAATAACGAATGTGACCTCCTCTTGCCAAAATCACTAAAATTGCTTGAATCCTTCTGGGCATGCTTTCCACGATGTTTTTAATAACGTTTTGAGGAATACGTTCCCACTCTTCTGCAATGACTCTTTTTAGCTCCCTTTTGTGGAGCAGGTTGCACTGATCTTACCCGTCTCTTTAGAACATCCCACACATGCTCAATTGGATTGAGGTCAGGACTTCGAGCTGGCCAATCTAAACGACGGATCCCAACTTCTTGCATGTACGCTTCCACGTCGCCAGAACGGTGCGGGCGAGCATTATCGTCCATAAAAATAGAATCTTCCCCAAGTGCAGTCAATGTGGGTTGTGCATATGGAATTAGGACTTCCATTATGTACCGGTGTGCATTTAATGTTCCATTTTCTATGAAAAGTAACTCCGTACGCTCCGTCGAATTAATTGCTGCCCAAAACATAACGGAGCCCCCGCCATAAGGAGTGATTTCTTCGAAACAAACTTCCGCATAGCGTTCCCGTGGTCTTCGCAGCACTCGCCGGCGTCCGTCCTCTCCACACAAAGAGATTCTAGCTTCATCAGAAAACAATACTATATTCCAGTCCCCCAGAGTCCATGAAGCACAGTTCTGAGCAAACTGAAGTCGAGCAACACGGTGCTCACGGAGTAATTTAGGGCCCCGAGCTGGGCGGTAACTCTTGATATTGGCAGCCAAAAGCCTCCTCCTGACCGTCCACAAGCTAACTTCTACTCTTCTTACTTCTTCAAGGCTCTTCTTCAGGTCCACACTTGACGCCTTACGATTACGCAACGCCTGACTCACCAAACAGCGGTCATCTCTTGGTTCTGTGCATCGTTTTCTTCCCGAACCGGATCTTCTTTTGACCGAACCAGTCTCTTGATACCGTTGCCAAGTCCTCTGGACAGTTGAATGACTCACATTTAGCCGCTGAGACACGTAAGTTTGCGAACAACCTTCTTCAAGTAGGGCTATAATTTTACCTGCCCTTATCGCTTTATCACTCATATCAAAAAGTGGTATTTAATGTAAAAAGAAAGATTAAATTGTTTAATTTGCAGAAAATATCCAAAAAGTTTTAAAATATCATAATCAGTTAAAAATCGTTTCAGCAATTTGCGCCATTAGTAAAGCAATTTTAGAATAATCCACAATAATCATTATTTTTCTTTTAATAATTTTAAATTTGGAACGTAAAGAATCATGCCAGGATGCTTCAAAAAACATGCCAATACATCGTCAAATTAACAAAACCTATTTCTTGTTCTTCTTCATTGAACTAGAGAAAAAAATCTAAAGTGACCGTTTTTTTTGCAAAAGAGTTTATATACTCATGTCTACAGTCCATCGAGCTGTAAAGAAATCAAGCTTTAAAGTTATCGTAAAAAAAGATACATATATAAAGTAACGTTGAGTGAGTAATTTCCATGAAGAACCAATAAGAATAGGGTACTTTCCGTTGACGTTTAATAAACCTATGAAATTTGGCAAGCAATATCGTCTTATACGACAATTGCTCGTAGCCCCGGCCGCCTGAGTGATCTTAAATAATCACAAAGGCTAAACGAAATAGGGCGCGTTAAGTGCATGGGTGACCGTTCTGTGACTAACGCTAGTGGCATTTTTTCGTGCAGTTCCGTGCCTCGCACGGCAAGTTAAGCAGTTGGTGCCGGTTGCCATCGATAGACTGCAGTAGTTAAGCCAAGTCAGACGAATAAAGGCGCCTTGAAAACTTCAGACAGTAAGACCAGCCACTGACCAGCCACTAGTCTTACAAGCCTCCACCAATTTGGACTAGGTGCTCGTGGTCGAGTATGGCCTATATCTTCCTCAGAGAAGATAACCGAGCCCCTATGTTATGACATAATGGGTTGATGATGAGATCGTCTCATACTACAATAAAAGGGAACATTGTTATGGTTATTATTTGTAATTGATTATTTGATCGATGAATGATTATTTTGAATTAAATCACAAAATAAATAGATGAAGTTCAGAAGAAGACAAAAAGTAAAATAGTAATGATGTATGTATTATACCTTATTAGTATACGGATACATTTACTTCAATTCAATAGTGTCATGATTTTTGATAAATATGCGGCAAAGGTTCTATTTAATTTAACATTAAAACATTATTTCAGGACGACCGGTAATTTATAAAATGTATTTAATGTCATTTTTAATAATTCATTATTTTAAAAGTGACCATTTGAATAGAATTACATTTTTCACGGATTTGTCACAAAATGGCGCCAAGACCAACCAATACTATGCGCTCGCCTTTAGTCTATAAAAGGGAGGGCTCGACGATAAACCGGCAGTTTTGTTCTGGCGCTGTGATCAGGCAGAAGTTTTGTCCGATTTAAGAATTTATATTTATAATTTCCGGACTTGGCCCCCGTGGTGGAGTATGGCCTATTATACCTTTCTCGGGGAAGAGACCCGTGCCCCTCGGTGGGGACATGATGGGTCGATGATGATGATTTATAATTTATATTAAAAGTTAAATTTCAAATACCTATATTTATCTAAAAAATGTGCATTATTCTTGGAAAATAAATTAGTTATTAATTATTTAATTTTTTAGTAATGCCCACTATTTAAAGTTACATTAGAATGAAATTAAAATAATGTCAAGGCAAAAACAATAATAATAAAATAATAATTAAAGCAAAAAAAAAAGTTAAATTAGATTGTGAATGTTGGAAGTGATTAAATAGTTATGTGAGATTTGTGAAGTGAATCGTGTTGTTCTTGATAATAGGAAGAGTCCGACCAGGTGATATATAAGTACATACAAATTTGTACGGAACCCCGGCGTGGGAGTACGACACGCACTTGTCTTTTTTGTATGTACTTTGGCCAACTGTTAACAATATTATAAAACATTATAAGTGTACGAGAAACCACCGGGCCACGAGAAATCTAATTGTAAAGTGTTCAAAGTAATTTACCCGTCGTGATTCAGAGCTTAGCAGCCACACTGCTTAGCGTGAAAGTTTGCGAGCTTCATTTACGATGACAAGCATAAATTTGGGTGCTAGATTTGGCCTGGAATAAGCTTGACAAGCGCCTTGTCAAAACAAAGTTTTGATATTAGTCCTTGACATGCCAAATAGCCTTGGCGATTTGAGTTGCTGTAACTAGATACTCTGAAAGAACCTGGAAATATCTGCGTTTGAAACGAAGCTAGGAATTAACGGTAAAGATGAAGTTACTTTATGTAAATAATTTGTAACTTTTGACGTAAACTTCTCCTTACTACCTTTAGTTTTTATATACCTACTTTTATGTTTGTGTTTCTCCTCGTGTACAGTCACGAGCAATAATATATACACACTGTCACATTTTCTAAAAGTCTTAACAATCTAGAAAGAAGTGTACGACAATTTGTCCTAAATTATGTAACCAATAGTTAGATAATATAGGACAAATTCTCGTACACATGTACAGTATAGAACAAAATGTATAAGTCGTACAAAATGTGACAGTGTGTATATATTATTGCTCGTGACTGTACAATAAAGAATATTCTTATCTTATCTTATCTTTAAGCCGGTTTCCGAATTAAGAATTTTACGAATAAATACTTAGTGGAATTCTCAATCCAGCATAAGCAAGTAACGTTCTGTTACGCTCTTTTCTGAGAAATTTGACAAGATACCACTCACGGTTAAGTAATTACTTTGCGAAATTTTCTATTCAGAAATCGGCCCTAAGTAGATCCCAATCATTAAGAGTGTTTGAGGGAAGATGATTGTAACACATTTAGGCAAGATGTCTGTTACTCATTAAATAGTCAGAAGCAATGTATGTAAATGTTAATGTTACTGTTAACAGTCGGATAAAATAGACCGTCTTCTAGGTGGTTATCAACCATACTGAAAATTGTAATGTTGTCATTTAACATTTACATCTACAGTCTGTTTTTTCGTTCAATGCAAAAAAAAAATGTCACGTTGACATCTCCATACAATTCTTAGGCTGTCAATGTCTAAATGTTGCTAGTACGTAAAAACCAAATAACCCCATTTTACTTCGAAGTTAAATTGTGTATGCTACGCAGGTATTTTTAAGACTTTGCTCTTACGAGTAATCCAATTTTAATGCATTTGATGTGATAAGGATTTTGGTCACATGAGTCTTCTATTCACGGTAAAAAAATCTACTGAGTTAACCTATAGCTTTTATAACGGTAACAACGCGACATTTTTTTTTGCATAGAATTAAAAAACGGACTATACGACATCTGATGTCAGAAGTCTTTAAATTAATTTCGCTTTTTAATGTTCCGAATAAACTGCCAATATAATGGCCTGTTTAGATTATCTTAGTATTTCGGAGAGTGCCTTAGTACAATAAGACAGGCAAATGCTTTAGTTCTTTACTACACGTGCGAGTAAACGTTTACATGTAATTTATTCCAGTAGAGTATCATTTCGTCGCCAGGATAAACAATCAACGTCGCGAAATACGCGCTATTCTGCATACTGAGTGTTTTAATGGAACAAATAAGTAAGTTTAGTACCTCATTTGATTTAATGCAAACAACACGCACGCGTGAATGGTCAATTGTATACTCTCCTAACTTTCTCACTAAATTTTCAGTTTACACACAGATAAGTAACGAGGACAGTGACGCACTCAGGTGTCACTGGAAACAAAAATAGAAACCAAGTATATTTTGATTCCAGTTGAAAGGCAACTAGAACCATACTAAGCCGTACAAAAGTGAGTGGCGTTTACACTTTTCTACTAAAGCACTCTCCTAACCACAAAGATAATCTAAACCGGGGGCATGAAGATAGTGTCTCGGTCTTGCAATTCCAACGATAAAAATATGTTCCACAGAAGCCAACAAAAACACCTGCGGTAATTTGCAGTTATGTGCCTACATTTTGTTCAAATATGTTCGACTTGTGTGAAACGTGCAGCGCAGTCAATTATCTTTATGGAATGTACACTTATTATTCCTCTGGGAAATTGAACGAAGAACCGTTTTATTGTTTGTACGTTTGTGTTTTGAATTATTTACATACTATGCTAAAATGATGCGGAATGTCCAGTCTCGTCACAAATTTTATTGCAGTGTTTTTATGTTTTTAGTATTTGTTGTTATAGCGGCGACATTTTTACAGATGGCGTATTTATCATCTGTAAAAATTTCCACTGTCTAACTATCACGGTTCAGGAATACAGCCTGAGGACAGACGGACGGACGGATCGGCGGATTCTCAGTAATAGACTCCCTTTTACGCTTTGGGTACGTAACCCTAGTGAAGTATAGAAAATGTATGGGTACGGCAGAAGAATCATGAAGGTTGTATTAAAGGATGGCCCAATTCAAGAAATCACTAAGTCCAATTTCATAGATTTGCAAAACTACGTAAGTCCAAAAATCATGATTAGGACTTACGTCGTTTTGCAAATCTATGAAATTGGACTTAGTGATTTCTTGAATTGTTCCATCGTAATGCAGTAGAATTGAGGTCCTTGAGAAAATTAAATATTATGTGTGGTGTTACTTCGAATACGCAATAGTGTGATAAGAGAACGTTGCGGACAGAAAGAGGATATAGTGATTAGAATTGAGACAGGAATGTTGCGTTGGTTTGGTTTGATAGTGAAGAAAGACTGACGAAACAAATATATCGACCAAATGTGATTGGAAGGGCTGGTAAGGGACACGCCAGACTGACATACTTCGACCAAATAGGGCCTGTTTTACAAAAGTACCCAAAACCAGCGTGCGTGCATGCAATGACTAATGAATGTCGGTGAAGCGAAAGTGATTTGTCAGGATCGTGGCAGGTGGCAGGCCCTGGGCCTATATTCTACTAATACATTGTAGTACAATTACAACTGCATGAAAATGGCGATATAGTTACAATGCCGCTTCAAGTCAACGCGGGCACATAATCAACCCATTATGTCCCCACCGAGGGGCACGGGTCTCTTCCCTGAGGAAGGTATAGGCCATACTCCACCACGGGGGCCAAGTCCGGATTGGTGGAGGCTTGTAAGACTAGTGGCTGGTCTTACTGTCAGAAGTTTTCAAGCCGCCCTAGGGCCTCTGACTTGGCTTAACGACTGCCATCTATCGACGGCAGCCGGCACCAACTGCTTAACGTGCCTTTGCGAAGCACGGAATCGCTCAGAAAAATGCCACTAGCGTTAGTCATAGACGGTGACCCATCCATGGACTGAACGCGCCGTATGTTGCTTAACCTTAGTGATCGTTTAAGATCACTCAGGCAGCCTAGGCTACGAGCGATTCAACGCGGGCACGTATATGAATAATTCTAGGCGTCATATGCCAAAAATATGTCAAAAATACATCACGTGACCCGACCGAGTATCTATCATGGTACTTTAATGCACTTACAGAATCGAGACCCTGGTCTCTACTTATCCTTCTGGGATACAGGAGTGAACTTATGTACGTATGTATGTATAGAAAATGTTACGAGATATTATTTGCCCAAATGAATAAACTTTTAGCAAGAAAACTATTTTGATTTCGATCTTTTAGACGATAAAGCAGAGGAGTAGTTTTCTTCGTGAATACAACGACTTTTCAAAGTATACTTCTGCACTCATCAAACACAGTTCTGAGACCGCTTTGTCTGAGACATGTTACGCTGTGCAGTCAGTCCAAGTCTCCCTACATCTTGGCAGATGTTGCCAAACTCATACTGTGGACACTAACGTGAAAACTTCAAACTGCTTTTAGTTTTCGTTTGCGAGACTAGAGTTTTGTTACACGGCGCTACTTTGGCGCCGAAACTCGGGGGCTATTCAGAAATATTTTGAGCAGACTCTTACCTGCGATACCGTTCAACTTTAACTTCTCCGCCAAACAATTTCCAACTTTACTATCTGGATCTAAAGTCGCATTTGCCATTCCCGCGGAGTGTAAGTAAGCATCTCCTGAATACCACACAGTGAAACTTTACTTATTACCCGGGCAAGCTATCCGCTTAGCTTTAACCTTTTTTCTCTCAGCCTTTAAGAGGATTAAAGAAGCAGCAAACTAATGCTCGCTTGGGTTGTTTTTTCCGTATTTACTTGTATCTCAGTTCGATGGATAATTCAGTGTCTGGACACAAAGAATAATTAAATAAGTTTTGCAGCCTGCCCGCTTAAAATCTTCAGCTGCCTCGGCCGGGAATTCGCGGAGATACTCTTCCATTTTTCAGCTTTTTTTGGAAGTTGGCTGGCGTCCAGTTTCATTTGGAATTTCAGCCTTGTCTCTCCACCTGAGATGGTCTAAACAGACTGAAGTTTCAGTGCACCTGCAGTTATTTTAAATTAGATGGGTCTACATTTCCACCTTACCGCAGTGGAAAAAGCCACTTCGATCGATAACAGTCAAGTGAAGCGGCTATTTCGATATAAAAGCTGCTCTAAAGACTTAGGTAAAAAATCGACTGACCTGTCTAAGGTCACAGAGACCGCCAGGCCAAATTCTAGGCCAACCCGATTTGTGCACATAATGTAAGCTCGCTTAAACCTGACATTTCCGCACTTAGCCTCATAGTTGGTCATTGTACGTACATATGTAATAAATACCTCAGGGTTGCCTAACGATGTATTTTACCTTTACGCTCAGAGTGTGATTTTGCTACTGTAACTTCACAAATGTACATAAAACTGTTTTTTTGGTTATGTCTTAATTTAGTTGTTTTATTTTTGTCTGTTGTGTTAGCTTAATGTGCTGCTTGTGTGTTTATTTTGTTTCTGTGATAAGTGTTGTTGCTGCGATAAATATGTTTCTTTCTTTCTTTAAATTACTGGTTATGTCACAGGACTGCGAAATCGCAGTGTAATTAAAATAACCGTCAAGTGTGTCTCGGGTCAGCGTGAGGTTTTGTAATAAGAGCGTTTTTTACCTGCTTCACAAAACTAGCAAATTCATCAAAGTAATTTTCAGCGAAATATTTATGATTACTGTACCATATTATTCCCTGATAGTTTTCCTTTTAAGTTTAAGTGCTACTGCTCTGTAAGATTAAAAAATCAACGGTTGAGCACGTAGAGGGTGAGGGGGAGAGGAAGACGGGGTGTCGGTAGGGGGAGGGGGTGTTTAAGGGCAGACATTGGACATAGCGAAACTAATGGGTTTCTTGTTGACTACGGAACCCTGCTAAGGCAAAGTATAAGGCGAATAAGGCCAAATAATTACCATTTCTTAGAATGAATGACTCAATGAATGAATGAATGAATGAATGTATATCCATTTATTGCCAAGAACAGATGTTTCACACTTACAATAGTAACTTACGAGAGACTAATAAACTTTAATATCAGCTCGTTCAGCAGTATTTTACTTTAAATCTCCTATTTTCTTTACTGTACTTTTTTTACTGCTCACGTCGCGTTTGCGGTAAACAAACGCATTTATCAACGCATTTCGTGTAGTCCGCTAAGTAAAACACATTTCGGTGCAAAGCGAGACCTTGTACAGTAGACAGCACATCATCCTGTACAACCACGCACTTTACTACGTTGCATTAGGGGAGACTTTGGAACTAAAATGTGGGGGTTGACGTGCTGTCGACTGTACCTTAGCATAATTAATGCACCCAACTACTTGCTAGCTAGCAAGCTAGCTTACATTAACTGGTGTTTGAGCGAACGCTTTTAAAGCTTGTAACATTTATGAACAGCTATATATATATATATATATATATATATCATATCATCAACCCATTATGTCCCCACCGAAGGGCACGGATCTCTGCCCTGAGAAAGGTATAGGCCATACTCCACCACGGGGGCCAAGTCCGGATTTATTTTTTAATATGAAAAAAAAGAAATTATGTATCTATCCAAAAATATCAGCAATTTCGAAAATATTGGTAGCTGTCCATAATATTGACACTAGCAATAAACAGAAATTGTCGTTTCTACGATTCGGACTTGCAAAATTTAATACATACTTTATGGGGCAGTATATTCGTTACGGTTTTATAATAAGATTTCCCAAGATATACTAGAGTTACCACTGACGCGTACTGAGGGGAACAGCTATTTTATTTATTTTTTCATCATCATCATAATCATCAACCCATTATGTCCCCACCGAAGGGCACGGATCTCTGCCCTGAGAAAGGTATAGGCCATACTCCACCACGGGGGCCAAGTCCGGATTTATTTTTTAATATGAAAAAAAAGAAATTATGTATCTATCCAAAAATATCAGCAATTTCGAAAATATTGGTAGCTGTCCATAATATTGACACTAGCAATAAACAGAAATTGTCGTTTCTACGATTCGGACTTGCAAAATTTAATACATACTTTATGGGACAGTATATTCGTTACTGTTTTATAATAAGATTTCCCAAGATATACTAGAGTTACCACTGACGCGTACTGAGGGGAACAGCTATTTTATTTATTTTTTCATCATCATCATAATCATCAACCCATTATGTCCCCACCGAAGGGCACGGATCTCTGCCCTGAGAAAGGTATAGGCCATACTCCACCACGGGGGCCAAGTCCGGATTTATTTTTTAATATGAAAAAAAAGAAATTATGTATCTATCCAAAAATATCAGCAATTTCGAAAATATTGGTAGCTGTCCATAATATTGACACTAGCAATAAACAGAAATTGTCGTTTCTACGATTCGGACTTGCAAAATTTAATACATACTTTATGGGACAGTATATTCGTTACTGTTTTATAATAAGATTTCCCAAGATATACTAGAGTTACCACTGACGCGTTTTAAGCAAACACTGTTCAAAAAGCCTATAATAATACACTAAGGATTATTGTGAAGACAAAAATATCTGGTATTTAAATAATGTTAACGGGACAATGTGTCCAGTGTAGTTTAACTTTAAGTTGAATACTCTGTTAATTAAGCCGGTTTTGAAAACATTAAATGCGGAGTTTCTCTTTTTGCTTCTTCTCAGCTTAATCTGTTAATTGTGAAACTAACAGCTTTGACGTTTATTAGGTAATCTTTTTATTTTTATAGGGCCTGTTTCTGAGTTGAGAATTTTCACTAAGCAAATGCTTAAGTAACATTCTGTCACGCTCTTTTCTGATAAATTTGACGAGACAGCACTACAGTTAAGTATTTACTTAGTGAAAATTCTCAACTCAGAAACCGGACTATAATCAGTTGTTTTTCCAAATTTTGGTAGTGACTCTAACAATAATAATTCTATAATATAAACATAAACACAAACATAAAAATTTACATACAGGCACATTGCTTCTGGCCCCACACTAGGATACCCTATGTCGTGGGAACCAGAAACAGCGACGTCACAAACATGTAAACATCCGAGACCTGGAGTTTTTTTTCTCCCCAGCCGGGGATCGATCCCGGGACCTCTCGCATGGTAAGCAGATGCGCTAACCGCTACGCCACAGAGGTCGTCAAATATGTTTTCGCTACTTATCGAAAATTTCAAGTAACCGCTCTGTGCTGTCAGTAATCCCTAACCGATTTTCGATAACTCTCTTTATGTCCAGAAAAGGTCTAGATTCCTTCGCAGCGCCACAAAAAAGTTACACGCAAATTGAAAATTACTTTCCTACTTAGAGACGATGATTTTAGGAAAAACTTTCCCGAACATGACGTCAGCACTCGGGAACTCAATCCTGCATTCCTTGCCAAGTTATGCTTAACTTCGACGCGTAGCAGGTTCAACTTTTACCCTCCTCAGGATGAAATGTTTCTTTGGATCGGTTGGTTTCTTTGACGCTATTTCTTTACATTACCCTTCAAACAAAGAGTTGTAATCACTTTTATCGGTTGTTAACCATTTATAAGAAACCATTTATAATTTTTTTCTTCAGGCTGTGCAATAAAATAGTTTCTATTAGATCTATCGTGGAATTTCTGTGAAAAGTATCCTGCGTCACTTTCATTGCTGGTGCTAAAAAGAAAAAAAAAACAACAAAAACTAATTTGGGAGTAGAATTCGTCCTATATTTTGTTGGAGTATTTTCCATTACTAATCTATCTCTCTATCTCTCCTTTCTAATTAAAATTCTCGTGTCACTGTGTTAGTGCGCATACGCCTCCGAAACGGCTTGACCGATTTTGATGAAACTTTATATGTATATTCGGTAGGTCTCAGAATAGATTGTTATCTATTTTCCATAGCCTTAAGTGATAAGGGTGGTCCACCCCTATTAAAGAAGTATATAATCCCTACTAATAATGTGTATAAGTCAGCTAGTATAAGTCTAAAAACTCATAATTTTACGTTCACACTTGCATGTTTACTAGACTGCTTCCCCGAAAAACGACTGGTCTGTCACGTGATTGAGTTGGTCTTTTTAAATTTAATTAAGAATGTAATTAAAAATGACATGGCTTGGTCCAAAATGACAGCGTTTTGTTTGATGGCCGACTAAGATTTTCATTATTATCCCGACTTAAAGTAGTGTAATTCTTAAATTAAAAACGAAGGTCTATCTCCTCATATCCCCCATATTAAACCCAGGCCTAACTAACACAGGTATGGACTGCCCGCCCGAGCCACCTCCGTACGCGGCGGTGGTGTCGACTCCAGAACCAAAGAGCTCAAACAGCGGGCACAGCCTGGCACGCCACTCACTTTCGCCTAGCACGCCGCTTTCGCCGCACTCACAGTACCCCGACTCACAGGTAGGCAATAAACTCCTTACCTTATTGTAATAGGAGTGAAAATGCTTTGAACATGCCCTGCACAAACAGCAGGCACCGATTGGCACTCTACTCTCTATCGCCTAGCTTGCCGCTTTCGCCGTACTCACAGTACCCCGACTCACAGGCAGGCAATAAAGTCCTTATCCGATTGTAATAGGAGTGAAAGTGCTTTGGACATGCCCAGCACAAACAGCAGGCACCGATTGGCACTCTACTCTCTATCGTCTAGCTCGCCGCTTTCGCCACACTCACAGTACCCTGACGCACAGGTAGGCAATAGACTCCTTACCCGATTGTAATAGGAGTGAAAAAGCTTTGGACTGAAATGCTCTGTCCCTAGCTCGCCGCTTTTACTGTGCCCTGACTCACATGTTGGCGGAAAACCCTTCGTGGATGTAATAAGGGCTACAATGCTTAGTATATTAACAGCTCCAATAGTGCGCACAGTCAGGCAAGCCACTCACTATCGCCTAACACGCTGCTTTTGTCGCACTTATAGTTAGATGAATTTTACATGGCAACGCGTCCCGCCGCTGTGGGCCAAGCGACGGATAACGCGCGCGACGTGAATTCGAATGCGGTTTGGCGGAACTCATCGATACTGTGTTGTCCTACATATATTTTTTATAAAAATAAAGATATACTTGAATATAATTAAAAAATCCGCATCTTCGCGCAACGCGACGAAGTGCGGTGTAGTGTGAGAATCGCCTTGGGCAACAATCACCTTAAGTGGATGTAATAAGAGTGAAAATGGCTAGGACATTCAGAGCTCAAGTAGCGGGCACAGCCTGGTACGCTATTGATATCTCACTATCGCCTAGCACACCGCTTTGCTGCTTTGTTGCACTCAGACTAACACAACCAGATGAGGTGAAAATACCTCATGAGATTTCAATTTATTGATGATGGTGCATAATCGTTTTGATGATGATTGTTATATTTGTATCTACTTGCATGATTTCAATTTAGTATTACTCATTGCGAGACGTGCTGCGAAATTTTGGTCATATTATCTGAATACTTTTTTATGATTATTGTGATAAAAACATGGTTTAAGTAATAAAAAATTAAGATTCAAAATTTTATTTCTTTATGTCAGCACCACGTTAATTAGATTAGATTAGATTAGATTAGAACTCTTTATTGTACACACCAGAAAGAGATATATATACATTTGAAACCTTAATTAATTAATTAGCTTACGCAATGGTTTATGTCTCTGGAGTAGCTTAAGATAAATTTCATTTGCCAAAGCTTTCAAATATCTCGTTTGGCTTTTCAACCTTTGGATAAACGCTGTGTTGGTCTATACGAGAGGAATAATTTTCTCAAAGCGCAAGTCCTACGCCGTTGCTAAGAAAGTTTTTATTAGCAAGTCTTGTATTTATTAGCCTTTTTGCTGCTATCCTAAGACCATTCAGAGTTGAAATTGCTTTTGAATGAATATTGCGGGGAAATCGTAATGCAATTTCTCTTTGTTGATTTGAATCTTTCGTTTTCTCTGTGCAATATTTGAAAGGACATAATATTCGTTTTTAAAATATTTTGACGTTTATTCTATGTCGAATGAAGAAAAAGTCGAGGCCGGCCTAGAAGACGGCGGAGATATGATTTCGACGGCGTGTTGATGTCTGAGACTGCCCAGGACCTTGGCCTTTGCCCAGCAGTGGGGCACAATAATAGAAGCTACGTAAAAAAATAGTTAGTTAGACCTTTGATTTCCGGTGCACAGTTTTACATCTTACTAATTCATCATCATCAACCCATTATGTCTCCACCGAGGGGCACTGGTCTCTTCCCTGAGGAAGGTATAGGCTATACTCCACCACGGAGGCCATTCCGGATCTAACTTATTAAACTAAATAAGTATTTTGCTATATTGCACTCTTTGGAGGCCCTCGCCATGCCACTTGCATCTCGTATAATCGACAGAATGGTTACCTTTGCTTAAAAAACTAGATTGTCAAAAGAATATTCCAGCTTCCGACATTGACGTCACAAAGATTAGGAATCTTGGCTCTTCATAACTAGAGCACCATATCGATTGTACCCAACTCTGTCACGAACGAGGGTAAGCGTCGTCAAACATAGTTGTATATTTTCATATAAAGCACCTGAGTTTACGACGTCGCGGTGGCATTTTTGGCGCGTGTCACAGCTATATAGGTTGGCACATGTGCAATTTTAGCTAGCAGCGCGCGACGCTGTAATTTTACAGTTCAGAAATGTTTGCTAGTAAATATGCGGAGAAGTATCTCTGCCATATACGAGACTTTGTGAATTCGGCAGATGCGTGTTTTGTGGGTCGATATGGCAGAACTGCCTCTTTACTCTAAACGAAGATCTTTTTACTAAAGAGGTCAGGGTGATTTGCGATTATAGTTTAAAAGGAAAGGAATAAAATACTTGTGTAAGGTTTCTGAATAATAATAAACCGCCTGTCTTGTCCTGGAACTTGAGAAAAGCCTAATACAAACGTACTTTCATAATTTAGGAGCGTGTTTGTTTCATGCAATTTTAATTATTGATTACTCTCCATTTACTCCAGGTTTTATTTAATAAATAAAGCAGAGTGAGGGCCGATTTCTGAATTGAGAATTTAACTAAGTAAATATTTAAGTAAAGTTCTGTCACTCTCTTGTCTAAAGAAATTTGACGAGATAGCTCTACAGTTAAGTAATTATGTACATAGTGAATCGCTCGTGGCCTGGGCTGCCTGAGTGATCTTAAACGATCACTAATGTTAAGCAACATACGGTGCGTTCAGTCCATGGATGGGTTTCTGTCTATGACTAACGCTAGTGGCATTTTTCCGAGCGATTCCGTGCTTCGCAAGGCACGTTAAGCAGTTGGTGCCGGCTGCCGTCGATAGATGGCAGTCGTTAAGCCAAGTCAGAGGCCTTAGGGCGGCTTGAAAACATCTGACGGTAAGACCAGCCACTAGTCTTACAAGCCTCCACCAATCCGGACTTGGCCCACGTGGTGGAGTGTGGCCTATACATTCCTCAGGGAAGAGACTCATACCCCTTGGTGGGGACATGATCGGTCGATGATGTACTTAGCGAAATTCTCAATTCAGAAATCGGCCCTTAGTGATAGCCTACTGGGTTGAACAATGGACTCGAAAGCGAGAAACCTAGTTTCGATTCCCAGAGCATGTATATATGACTTTGTTTGCTAAGTACATTTTTGAAGTGAAATTTATTGTAGCAATACTACTCGCTAATTTTTAAGGAAAACATCGCGAGGAAACCTGCGTGTCTGAGCTATTCACATATCTCGAAATCACTGATCCTCGGTGGGCACGCCTGGTAATTTAGCCCTTCTCTCTCTCTGAAGGAAGGCCTGTTCCCTAGTGGGACAAATATAGGCTGCTTACGTAACAAAATATAATAACGGACAACCACTTTCCCGAACAATATTCTATTTTAATACCTCTAATTTCGTAGCTTAGACCTCAAACTGAGTTTTACTTTAAGGTGTTTAACTTAAGATCGTCTTTCACAGAGTGATTCCGGGAAGAGTGGGCTCAATGGGACGCTGCGGTCTCACAGAGAAGTGGTTACCACAAGAACGCCTTTACTGGCGGCCCATCAAGAAAGTTGTGTATAAAAGTGGACTACATAGCTGTCAGCTGTTTAAAATAAGGAACTGTTCACACGAAATTAACTTATTAACAGACTTCAGTGGAAACTGCGGTTGGACGAAAAAAATGTGAAAATGTTTTGATTCAGATCAGTTGTTAATGGTGGGGTTTGAGGAGAAACAATGGAAAAAAGGCTGTACGTTTAAATGAAAAACGTTATTTTTACGACTCATTATTTTGTACCTACTATGAGTTTTTGGTTCTATTCTGGATGTAGCCAATTTTTTTTATATTATATCAGATCAACAAAATTTTTAGCAAAAGGTTTTTTATTAATACAATTAAATGTATATAATAATAAGAAAAATAAAATTACGTTATGATGAATTGTAAATAATTATACGAAACCTGTTAAAACTAATATTTTTGTTTCAAATAGAAGGTAATAATAGACGAATTTGAAGAAAACATATTGTATCATAGTTTAATTTTTATTAGGCTAGTCTAATGATGTATATTTGACTAGAATTACACAAATTACATTGTATTATTACAGTAAAGTACACGTCTTAACCTGTTAATCTTAACCTTGAAGATAACAATAGAAAACCATTGTATCCCCTTAAGTCCTGACCTTGAAAAAACCAGTTGAAAATAATTGTTATTTTCAAGGTCAGAACTTACGAGGTTATTTCCAAGGTCAGGACTCAAGAGGTTAATGAAAGAAAATGATCACGGACTGTATTAAAAATACATTGCTCATGAAATACCTACCTATTGTAAACCATGATTTTAATCTTACTGCACAAAAAATATGGCTCCCAGAAGTAACGTTATTGTATGATAAAAATGGCGGGAAGGGCATTTTTTTATTTACATGTGATTCAATAAAATGTTAAAAATTTATCTTTGTTTCCTTTTCACTCGACGTAAATGGCAGCTGACGTAGAAGGCAGATTACTGCGCCATAAACATTATGCTTTCGACCATAAATATACCGAAGCGATCGAGAAAAACACTATAAAAATGATCCTTAAAAAACACATAAAAATAGAATAGCCTGAATCATAACTTTGTTAGCTCCATTCTCTATCTGGATATGAGATCAAAACATATAAATAGATATAGCACCGTAAGTGTCATCAAAGTAATATTAGAACGTGTTATTAGGCGATAAAAAAAAAAAAAATATTTATCGATAGTTTATTTCGTAGTCTTCTTAAGGGGGCTCCAAGAAGTAATAGCCACCGAGGAAAAAATCATAATTATCTTTTTTACTATTCAAATCTCGTCATCAGTCGCCGGACAAGGGTTGATGACATAAGTGAAAGAGTCTCGAGACTGAAATGGAAATGGGCGGGATGGGCGGGAAGGCGGAAGGTCAGTGGATGTGAATGGCGAGAGATCGCCTGTAATGGCATTAGGGGAAAAGGCCTAAACCCAGCAGTGGGCAGCTGTGGACTGATGATGATGATGACTATTGAAATTGGAAAAGTGTCGATAGTGATTTTTAGGACGTGAACTGTAAACCTAAGGGAAACAACGTTAGACTAGAATAGACTTGAAATGATTAACGCCAAAAACGACCGTTTTTATTCACAAATGCTATTTTGTTCTAATTTCATGAACATTAATTCTTTGCCGTGGGTTCTAAGAGCCGGCCAAGTGCGAGGCTGTATCGCGCACAAAGGGTTCCGTACCATTATAAATAAAAACGGCAAAACAACATGAATGTTGTTTGTCTCTTAAATATTTGTTTAATTCTAAATATATAACTAAATATTTCGTGAATATTTCAAGCATCTACCTGTTGCTGTTATCAATATCGAGCAAAAACTAGCACAAAAATCACAAAATAAATATCATTTGTCATTCCTGGTGTACATAAAATAAATAATATTCTATCTATCTATCACGTCTGTTGTATCGGAGCCCCCCTGAAAAATAATTTTGTTCTGATTTTTATTCGTAGTATTTGTTGTTACAGTGGCAACAGATATACATAATCTGTGCCAATTAAACCGTCTATCTATCACGGTTCGTGAAATACAGCCTGGTGACAGACGGACGGACGGACAGCGGAGTCTCAGATAGGATCCGTTTTACCCTTTGGGTATGGAACCCTGAAAATCACTATAAACGTTATAAAGAGATAAATCAAAATTATATTTTTTTTCGGTGACTATTGTTACCCCTGGAGCCCCGAAAGAAGTAAAATGCGCCGATTACTTGAAAGAAAATTAAGATGAGATAAGAATAGTAATTTACTTGTTTATTGATTTAAAAAAAAAACCTTTAAAATTAGTGTTTGAAAATCTAGTACAAAGTGAAGTAAAAAACACTAAAAAAAACAACGTTTACTTACACTTCAAGTTGACAAAAAGATTTTAATAAACGAACTACGTTAAATATCAAATTACGGCATCTGCCTTAAATTATGTTCTCTTATCTGAAATTTAATCATTTACGTTGTATCGTAAAAAGACGGCAAGAGAATATAACTCACAAAGAGGAATTTATTCCAGAAGAAGACAGAAAGTAAAAAAAATTTTTTTTTCGTCAACGAACCTTCTAACTGGCCAGTACTGCCACTGCCTGGCCACTCGTAGGTAGAGCATAGAGGTTTGAACCTACATACGCATAGAATCCAGCTAGGTATGCCTCTGGCGCGAATATTGTAGTTTGGTAATAATATTTTTTTTCTCAAACATGCTTGAATATTTGAGCATTATTTCGACAACCTTCTTCGCGATAAATCGAAATTGCTGTACTGGCCAATTACACGCGATCAGCGACCGGAAAAAGTTCTATGAAAATTCATACCTGTCGTGTTTTGCGGCCAAATACATTACATACTTTACTCCGAATAATGAAAACTAAGGAGGGAACTTATTAGAGGTTTTATTTAAATTTCGAACTGGCTTACGATAGAAAGCATATTATTACAGAAAAATTATTTTAAATAAAAAGTTCTGCCTTGGTAGGTACCTGTTTTTTTTATTAACGGGGTGAAATGCTTTGTGCACCATAACCGCCACCCTTGGGGGAAGGCGATGGCCGTGTCTCGGACTCTCCTCTCCTAATAATAGGAGAGGCATACCTCCTAAAACACCCCGGGGGCCGTCCTGTTGCTCGTGCAATGGGGCGCCACCGGATCTCGCAAGTGGTGTGAAACCACAATGCGAATGCGACAGCGGCGCCTTGGCGACGTCGACCCGACTCGCAAGGACGGCAGGTCCCCCAACCTGCCGTCTGTGATCCTCACTCAACCGGCGGCGCAAGGTCCGCGCAGCGTACCCCGCGCCACCGGCTCTCCCGGCGGAGAGGCGCGAGCTCCCCAAGCCTCCAGCTACCGAAGACCCGTTTTTTGGCCCTCTGCCAGGTCTTCGGCCCATCTAGTCAACCCTCCCATGAAACATCCCTCGGCCAGGGACCATATGGGGTGACCAGTTCCTGGTTTCCCCTCCCAGGCCCGGCTTGTGGATCTCGCTCCCCCCCCTCCCCTCCAGCCCTCTTCCAATGCCTCTGCTGGACAGAGGGACATAGAGAGGGCCCCCACCGTGTGTTTTTTATAGAGGTTGTCTCCTCGTGGCCCGAAGGCCCCCGGCCCCGCTCAATGTGGGGTAACGGGTGCGGGGTCCATGGTGGACCCCGCGGGACATCCAGCAGCGCAAGCCATTGGACGTCCCCCTCCCTCTGGTTTTGATCCGCGCCGGCCGAAGCCGGTACCCCCCATATCTGGAGGGCGTTCCCCTATCCGCCACCCGGTGGACGCGTCCGATGGAAGACCAGAAACTCCACACGGAGCCTTGGTAGGTACCTACTAGGTACTTAGTTTTAATTTCCGAGCATTATTTGAGAAAAATCATATACGAGTACAAGCTTTAGACACAACTAGGTATTTTAGTATAGAAACACTGACATTTTTCGACACTAAAAAATCTTCGTGTTGTAGAACCTCCCAGAAGCCCATTGCGAACGTGTATAAGAATATTATTACTTCGTGTAGGTATTAAACCTTTTTGGAATTCTTTGAAAATTCGAATATAAAGCACCCTCTTCTAGGTTTAAAGAAACAAAATTTTTTTAAGAATGATATAAGCACGACGCTTATTCTTTTACTGAGTAGATGGTAGTCTACTGAGCAATAGAAATACAATTTATATGATTTCACTGTGTGTGAGAGAGAGAGAGGGAGAGAGAAATAATAAATAAATAAAAAACGGCACAATACTCAAAACATAACAAAACAGTAACAAATTCAGAAAACAGTCACAGATATACAAAGTTTACACTGTGGCAGTGTAATGGTATTGACACACATGGTCATTAGTAGCACGAAAGCATGCTTATATTGAGCAAGTGCTTTACTCCTAATCTTTTCTGTATAGGCACATAGATATTCAACAAACAGAATGTAAATAATTTAGAAATGAATTATTAATTAAATAAAGAATTATTCTTTACGTTGAAGTAAGTTTATGATTTCCTAAGACAGTAACACTGACAACAACAATGCAGGCTTAGGTTATCAAACCTCAAAAAAAGGAAGATGGATAGGTTAAAACATCGAATACAAAAATACAGAAAAGATTGGGAGTAAAGCATTTGCTCAATATAAGCATGCTTTCATGCTACTAATGAGCACGTGTGTCAGTACTATAGAGTGCCGATGGAAAACTCGCGCGAATTAAAAAGACTTCTCTCGCGGGTTCCATCATTGGGATGAGATTTGTTAGGAGACTACCAAGAGTGTCAATGTAAAAAACTAAGAGGCTCGCCCCCTAGGTGCATTGTGTTAATGACCACTTAGACATTTCTTGACTGGTCAAGTAAAAGTCAACATGTTCATATAAAATTCAAGTCATGATCCTTTAACACAAAAAAACAAGCCGAACAGAAGTTCATAAAAAAAGAAAAATGCAAATCACCGCATCGATAATCCATATCATTCGTTCATCCCAGATTTAATATTGCCTATTCACGCCTCAACCCTATTCAGCGGAACTTAAGATTAAACGGCGAAGAAGGGAGTGTAAAAAGAAAAATGGCGGCCCATAAATAACGGGAGCACAGAAGAAAAGGCCGATATCCTGCGAGGTATTGTTGGTGCGATGCAGGTCCACACAATGCGATTGTCCATCCTACGTCATACGGGCCAGAGTTGACTCCAGGCGGCGAGGAAAAAGTGAACAGTGAGTGTACATCAATAGTAGAATTCTCGTAGTAGTGGCCTAAAAACCGAATATCAGATTCTGTAGAATTGAATAGGTCTCTATTTGCCCGTTTTTTTATAAAATGGGTAATGATATAGTTCTATGTTGTACAAGTAAATCGTTAAAGAGCAGTGTGTAAATCTATTGATGACAGTAAAATATTAATAGACTTTTAGTGTTGAAGATATTTGAGATTTCACTGCCTTAACACGTGGCACAGTCCAAAGGTTTTTTAATTCCATGGTATTACTTTGATATAGAAAAGAAAAAGTAGACATTTTTCTATATAAATAAGTATTGATTAAAAAAGTTATCAAACAAAAAAGTTATTGTCAAGAAAGGTAAAAAAGGGGTGTCACCACGCTAAAGTCAAGAAAAGAAAAACATCAAAAACATCTGGGCAAAAAACATGTGCCTTACATTGAATTGAGTCAGCCCTTTTGTGGCGCTAAAATGCCAGGACTTGACAAGAAATGTCCAACCCACAAGAGTCATCAACTAGAGACTCGAGCGCAGTGCGTGTTCTCCTCCAACCCCCGCGCTTCTTACCGCTCTCACTAAATATATTTTTTTATTATATTTAATCCAATCAACCACAAAAAAAATTGACAAACGTTTTTTTCTCAGTTTCGAAGACCGAAGTCTTGAGTTGACTCTTGCGAGTTGTAAATTTGTTGTCCAGTTCTGACATTTTAAAGCCACGAGACTGGTGACTAAGGGCCAAATTCTAAATTGAGAATTTCACTAAGTAACTACTTAACTGTAGTACTGTCTCGTCAAATTTCGCAGAAAATAGCATGACAAAACTTTACATAAGTATTTACTTTGTGAAATTGTCAATTCAGAAACCGGGCCTCATAGTACTCCGCTTTCTTCAATTCTATGTGAGGCATATGTTTTCATCTCGATGTTTTTTCTTAACACGATGTTCTTTTCTTGACACAGTATGCAATAACTTTTTTGTTGTATTTTTTTTACTCAGTACCTACGTATCTATTTGTATAAAAAACGTCCACTTTTTCATTCCTTATATTTAACAAAATAATGACATTTCGAACGCACGACTCGCGTTGGTTCACTTTTACCTATGTTTAGGTACTTAACTAAAGATAAAACAATCTTGATACGCCTTTTTTATTGAAATGTACACTAAGACTTATTAAACCAACATTTTTACCAATTCAATGTGAAATTAAATGTAATTTCATAATTGATATCGTGATTTTAAAAGTGTATATTTCAATAAAAAGACTTATTCAGATTGTTTACCTAAGTACTAGTAGTTTAGTTAAGTACCTAAACATATGAAGAGTAGGTAGCTACATAATTCACACACTAGCTGCGATCCTACTGCCCAAATTCCTCATCACCAAAGGTGCCGGAACCATTTGTTACATATTCAAAACGGCGCCTGTCTAGCCATTCATCTTGCAGCCATTGACTAGGCATGTCGTCTATCAATTCGGCTCTCTGTCGCCGATACATCAAGCGTCTTAGGGCACGTGAACAGGCCTTTGATGTGGGTGTGCGAAATTAGTCCTTAGTTAGCTGATCTTCCTTTTGACACCTTTAAAAGTGGACACTGTTGATAATATCCAATTTGAGGCAATATTAAGAAAACCCAATTACGGACACTCGACTAACAAATTTTCTTTTTAGTTTTTGATTCGGAAAAATAGCCTAAGAAGTTTATAATATTAGGGAATTGTAGGGAATTGATGGTACTACTGACACCAACATGTAACGCTAGTACCATTGATAAGGAGACGGGGGACACAATTTTCATATCAGTAGTATCATCAAGGGTACTAGCTAATGGTACTACGAGAGTGAATTCTTAATATTGAGCTAGTGTAGTAACTAGAGGTACCAGCGATATGCTGGTATCAGTAGCACCACTAATGGTACTAGCTAATGGTTATAAGGAGACGAAGGTTTAACATGCTATGTTCATAAACCGGACAAGCACGATTCGGTTTTGCCCATCGATGGTTCCGTACCGTTTGTAGGTTACTTACACATTATAAACTATTTTCTAATTAGGTACCTGTCGCCAGTCTCTTCAAAATGAGTCGACGTCACTAGACATCAAGGTGTAGACACAGTTCATGACATCTTCGTACTTGGAGCATCTTATCAGGCCCTGATTAGTGCATTATAGTTCAATGACAGATACATGGTCCGGTAACGTGACGTGTTTTTTCAAACCATTGACGCAGAGGTTGAATCATATGAGTGCGCGCGTATACTTAATAATTTGACAATGAAACTAAATCACCATGTTCATGCACTAGTCTTTGTACTACAATGCTTGAACAGAATTTAGGGCCAGATGCAATTTTCTTAAAGTATCACACTGTCGAAAACTAGCATTTTCCGTAGTAATGCAGGTAAAAGTCAGCTGTTTTCAGTTGAATTTCCTGTAAATAAATTCGCCACATTCTGTTAACTCTCCATCCGTCGCAATTTGACCAAGGTTAACGTGTTTTTAAATCGCGTTGAAAGTAATTTACGGTGTTTCGCTAATGCAACTTAAGTACCGCTGTGTGTTTAGTTAATTGGGGGAATGGTTTTAGCGCGGTGCACGCATTATGTGCCGCGGGAGATGAAAGTTTGTATAATTTCGTAGTTTTGAAGCAGACACTGGAGTAACATTTTTAGAAATAATTGCTGGCGTGAAGGGTCCTAATGGGTTCCGGCCGCATAATAGACCGTCTAACCCTTCATTCTAAAGGTAAGACAGCGATGTATTGTGTTTAGTTTCTTAGGGGTATCCAGTGAGCTAACTAGCGTCTTATGTGTAGTGTTTTAGTAATTTCAATGAGATTATTTGCTATATTAGCCATAGCACAGGGTATCCTACTTTGACCAAGACCAGGTTAAGTGATTGTGCTGTTTGTTGTGTTGTTGACCTCTGTGGCGTAGCGGTTAGCACATCTGCTTACCAAGCAGCTGGGGAGAGAAAAAAAAACTCCAGGTCTTGGATGTTTACATGTTCGTGACGTCACTGTTTCTGGTTCCTACGGCACAGAGTATCCTAGTGTGGGGCTAGAAGCAATGTATGTGCCTGTGTGTAAATGTTTATATTTATATTAGGAACTTATAATTATTAATTTCAAACAATACTTCACCATTTTTCAGACCTACCAAACATACACCATCATCATCATCATCAACCCATTATGTCCCCACCGAGGGGCACGGGTCTCTTCCCTGAGGAGTGTATAGGCCATACTCCACCACGGGGGCCAAGTTCGGATTGGTGGAGGCTTGTAAGACTAGTGGCTGGTCTTACTGTCAGAAGTTTTCAAGTCGTTCTAAGGCCTCTGACTTGGCTTAACGACTGCCATCTATCGACGAAGCTGATGAAGCGACCGCTTGCGAAGCACGGAACCGCTCGGAAAAATGGCACTAGCGTTAGTCATAGAACTATACACCAAAGAAATTTAAAAATCAATGGAGCCGATTCGAAGAAATTTGATAGATAATAAATACTGTAACACGAGATTTTTATATCCTTACAGCGATTAATTAAGTAGTTCTCTTAAGCTGTAAAAATGGCACTGCAAGTCCGGCAATGCTTTCGCGCCTCACTACTCCTAAACACTAACACACAAGGGTTGGGCCCTTTAGACCGGCCAGCTTATCAATCGTGGTCTTAACAGCTCAGCTGTTCCGCCGTTATTGGGTTAGGCCGGGCGGGGCGGCCTTCATTCAATTTGAGGCCTTGTGAAAAATCGCCCTGTCTGTCCACGTGTCGCTGTGACCCGCCTAGCACCGGGGGGTTATGCTGGATAGCGTTTGATATCGATTGATACACGGGCATACGGCGAGTCAGGATACTTTCGAGGAAGGGCAACTGCTATGCATATAGTTCAAAATAAAATGGTGTTGAAAAATACCTCGTGTCTATCGGGTACAAGTTATAGTTTAAGTGACTAACAGTACCTGCGACTGCGTTTGCATGGTCAAATAATTGTAGGTTTTAAAAATGTATTACAAATCCTAAAGCAAAAGTCTCAATAGAAAGGAGACGGGGATCTCTGGCCCCAATTGTAATAAGCTGAAATATGGTTTAAAAAAAGCGATATTTTTTTCCGTTTCAGAATATAAAAAATCTGCTCAATTCACAATCTGGGAGACGAGAAATCTTAAAAACAAGTTTATCGCACTGATGAAATAAAGTATCGATAATTATACTGTCAATAATTTAAAATAAAACAGAATTTCAACTTTAAAATCGATTCTCGTAGATTCTCGTTTACAGATCGATTTACTACTTATGTTTGTCAAATGTATTTAATCTGTGCTGACAGTGACAGCTCCCGGACCTTCAATCTATGATCATTGATCACTCGTCTTGTATCGGATCGTTTTCGTTTTTCCATTATATTCCTCGACCAGTGCTTTCCCTCTACGGACTTCTAGTATATTGTTTAACTTGTACGACTATGGCATAGCAACTAATCGATGTAATACACTGGGCCGACGAGTTTTAGATGACGAAATGACACAAATTCTGGTCTTCCCTATCTTTTAATCAATTTGTAAGTTTCTCCCACTCAATACAATACAATAAGAACTACAGTTAATGTAGTAAATAATCGTCTATTACAAGAAAATAGCAATCATAGTTAAAAAAAATCAGCTGTTAAGTAAACCGTTGTTGTCAATTTGTTGCATAACCTCACTTTTACTAAATCTCTAACTTTGCTCTCAGATTGCCAAAATCCGCAAAATCGTGCTTCAATACAAGCTGAGAAAACATAACCTATTGTTGGTTATGTTTTCTCAGCTTGTATTGAAGCACTATTCTGGAAACTTGGCATGTAGAGAGCACTATTAGCGCACAATTATATGACATACAAATCATAACTCTATATACAGCCGTTCGTGATGTGTCTGCTAACTAGACGTCTAGTTGGCTGCCTCAGTGAGTCACCTTAATATCTCGGGAAATATTTTTCCTAGATAATTGTGCCATGTAGCACTATTAGGCACTATTAATACACAGTTCTATGACATGCTAGAAGTTACTGAAATCGACCATGTGAAAGCCAACTATACGGACACCATTCTTGGACCCAGATGTAAGTAGATGAGAGTGGTGTCAATTTACAGCTTATATATTGTCAAACCATCTTTGAAGATTTTGCGGATTTTGGCAATCTGAGAGCAAAGTTAGAGATTTAGTAAAAGTGAGGTTATGCAACAAATTGACAACAACGGTTTACTTAACAGCTGATTTTTTTTAACTATGATTGCTATTTTCTTGTAATAGACGATTATTTACTACATTAACTGTAGTTCTTATTGTATTGTATTGAGTGGGAGAAACTTACAAATTGATTAAAAGATAGGGAAGACCAGAATTTGTGTCATTTCGTCATCTAAAACTCGTCGGCCCAGTGTATTACATCGATTAGTTGCTATGCCATAGTCGTACAAGTTAAACAATATACTAGAAGTCCGTAGAGGGAAAGCACTGGTCGAGGAATATAATGGAAAAACGAAAACGATCCGATACAAGACGAGTGATCAATGATCATAGATTGAAGGTCCGGGAGCTGTCACTGTCAGCACAGATTAAATACATTTGACAAACATAAGTAGTAAATCGATCTGTAAACGAGAATCTACGAGAATCGATTTTAAAGTTGAAATTCTGTTTTATTTTAAATTATTGACAGTATAATTATCGATACTTTATTTCATCAGTGCGATAAACTTGTTTTTAAGATTTCTCGTCTCCCAGATTGTGAATTGAGCAGATTTTTTATATTCTGAAACGGAAAAAAATATCGCTTTTTTTAAACCATATTTCAGCTTATTACAATTGGGGCCAGAGATCCCCGTCTCCTTTCTATTGAGACTTTTGCTTTAGGATTTGTAAAACATTTTTAAAACCTGTACAAAAATTAAAGGCCAGGGGTTCATGTAAACTTTTATGCATGTTTGTGTCTGGACTCATTTTAGGGTAACAAGTTAGTAACTTGTCCTTCGTCCGCTCTATATTTTCAGATGTCACATTTGTAGAGTAAGGGCCGTGTCTAGTGAAATCGGTCACGTTTTGTTAGCACGAAATGGGTTAACGTCGTTTTGTACGCTTGTTATGTATTTCTTTATGGCTGCAACTGATAATGAATATTCTCCGTCAAAGTTTGAAGGTCAATCAGCAGCTAAATACATTATCAACGACAATTCGATTCAATGTAGAATATATATTACTAGATTGTTTGTTGTGAATGCTTATATATAAAACACTCCTAACTCTAGTATAAATAATTGTTTTCCTTACACAAAGCTGCTGCTAAGGCATATGAAAAGTTATTGTTACAAAAGCCAACAGGTTAAACAACATGTTCAGTGTTATGATTGGATTTACCGTCATACATTATACCACAATATTGTTTTTGCTATTTTTCATAACAACAGTATTGATTTAGTGTTGCTTGATTTAGTGATTTAGTCTTCCACTAAAAAAAAAGTATAATAAACTGTAGCTGTACACAAAAATTATTGTTTTCTAGTTGTTCCGGTATAGTTTACAAAAATAGCCAAGCATAATTATGATTGTCTGTATTTACCGCAGGAAAAATGTATTTAATAAATTGAAAAAAAAAAAACATGATGATAAACATGATGCACTCTCTCTCTCTCCCCCTCTCTCTCTCTCTCTCTCTCTCTCTCCCTCTCTCCCTCTGAGAGAAGGCCAGTATCGTACAGGGACGTATATAGGCTGCTTAAATTGTAATCATAGCAGATACTTAATAAAAAAATACATCATGCTATTACCCGGATTTACCCTAATTATTATTTGCTAGAGCTAGCAAAAATTGAATACATTTTCAATTTTGTTGAAGAATGCAAACAAAAATACAACGCATTGCTTTACTGTTTTATGCGCAACTGTAAATTGACCAAAATAAAGCTTAACAATGGAGCAAAATCTCGATTGAATATCGGAACCTTGTTGCAGGAAAATAATAGATATATTTTCAGCGACACTTTTTAGTAAAATTATTACACATATTGTAAAATCGGATAAATGCGTATCGGGTTAAGCGCAATATTACCTGTCAAAACATGTAGACTTTGAATGATACTTTAAACTACAATAATAAATTGAGTGCACTCATAATAGTATATAATATAATAATATATTACAATATTATTTACATTTACGTTTTAATTATTACATTTCTGGTGATTGGTGCCTCTGCCTACCCCCTCGGGGATAACGGGCGTGAGTTTTTTTTTTTTTTTTACATTATCATTATAATATTATTACAGAGAGGAAAAAAAAAAATTTTCGTGTATGTGTATGTTAGTAACATAATGAATGGGCTCAGAAACTACTTGGCCGATTTTAAATACTCTTTCACCATTAGAAAGCTACATTCTTCATGAGTAACATAGGCTAAACTTTCAAAAAGTTTAAGCTTCGTACGAAATCTCGAATAATGTAACCCAAGGTGTAAAAATTTACTATGCCGGGAATTTTCCACGGAAACGTTTTTGCCATCCGTGTGAAGCCAGGGCGGCTCAATAAATATGTTGTGTGCTGTAGAAGGTCCAACCACACAACATCTTGTACTGGTCCAAATTTCTGGAGACATCATAAAGACCGAAACACCGAGACTGCAAATCCATTGAAAATAACTTTGATGAAGTTGCCTGTTCTGTAAAACAGATAAAGCTCCCTCTTTCAGAATTTATACTGCGCATGACCGGTCACGCACTTAACTAGTTTATTTTTTTAATAAGTAATGTACAATTTTTTTGTGAATACGCAGAAGATAACAGGATACGACTTTATGTCTTAGCTACCTTTTTTTTTTTTTTTTTTTACGGGGTGAAATGCAGTTACGCACCATGACACCGCCCCCTGAGGGAGGGTGGCGGCCGTGTGTCAGGCTCGCCCACCGAGTGTGGGCATACTGACTAAAACACCCCGGGAGCCGTCCTGTCGCTTGTGCAATGGGGCGCCGCTGGATCTCGCAAGTGGTGTGACCACAACGCGAATGCGACAGCGGCGCCCCGGCGACGTCGGCCCGACCGAAGCCGGGCCCCTTCCCTGGAGGAGGGGTGTGGGCTCCACACCCCCCCCTCCCGCCACGTGTCAGACGGCAGGTCCCTCAACCTGCCGTCTGTGGCCCTCACTGCACCGGCGGCATGAGGTGCGCGTAGCGCCTCCTACGCGCGCCGGTGCGTATGTCTTAGCTACCTGGACGGACCCAAAAACAACAATAAATAAACATAAAAAATTGCATACAGTTCATACACATAGCTTCTGGCCCCACACTAGGATACCTTGTGTCGTGGGAACCAGAACAGCATAATAACAAACATGTAAACATCCAAAACATCCGCGGTTTTTTTTCCCCAGCCGGGATTCAAACCCAAGACTTCTTACAGTCAGATGTGCTAACCGCTGCGCCACAGAGATCGTCACACTGCGCATGGCCGGACACGAACTTAAACAACTTTTTTTTTTAATGTACCTAAGTAAACCTTTTTTTTTAAGTTGTTTAGGCGGGAAGACGGCCGGTGGACTAAGGTAGCCACTGAGTGGTGGCCAAGAACGGGTCGACGGTCAGTGGGCAGACCACCAGCCCGATGGGCCGACGACATTGTGAAAGCGGCTGGGAGACATTGGCCGAGACTAGCACTGGACCGGATGGGTTGGCGTGAAAGAGAAGAGGCAAGGCCCTACAGTGGGCTCTATTTACGGGCTGATTAGATTAGATTAGAAGTAAATCATTATTACCATTTTTTTGCGAATACGCACAAGACATCATTAAACAACTCTATAACTTAGCCACCTGGATGGGACCGAAAACAGTAATATTATTATAAATTGTTACGGGTTCACTTAGCGCCCACCTACCGTGAAACCACAGCGGGCCGCCGCCGTAGACCACAAGTCGTGCAAGAGGCAATAATGAAAGTTGGCCTCAACAGACCGTTGTCAGGGTAGGAAGTTACTGAAAAACTCATTACGAAAACTAAACCACCAACTGTAAAAAAAGAGACAAAGTTGAGACTTGAAACTAAGACTTTAGTAAGCACTACACATCAGTAACTTTCTTTACCAATCTTTATTTTTCTTATTATTATCACTTTCATTTAGTCCTTGGATTTAGTGTATTATGGTCTTCCTCTATACTTCAAATATTATTTTAACAATAATAAATATCTGTTTTAAATACCATACATATTTTTTCTTTATTGAATGTAGCTATATTATTGTACCTATTTATTTTTAATTATTTCGCAAATGCACCACGACACGCATTTCGGAGTACAATTGTGAGTTACCGTAGAAAACCACTGACTGAAGATCAGACCCTTGGTTTTGTTTTAATTTACTTTTTTATTGTCTGTCGCCCTACTTAAAATCATATTACTTGTCTGTTTATTTTGTTGTTGCAATATGTGTTGTTAGTATAATAAACTTTTTTTTTTCTTTTTTTCTATTCCAGACGCGTTTAATTGATTCAAATAAATTTGTCCTGACTTCCGACCCTCTTAGTGGTACAAGTGGGATTTGATATTTGTATTCTTGTGAGTTAAGTCGGATTCCACTTGCTGAGGTGGAAAATTCTATTGTTATTAAGCTATGTGCATGAATTTTTGCTAATAAATTTCTTATAGGTTGGCTTGGGTTGCACCAAATTACAGCCGCCTTTTTATTCTTTTTGTGACGTCAGATACCTTAATACCAAAGCAGTCGCGGTCGCAGTGGCGGTGGTATTATAATACCATATTTTATTATAAATAAACACACACACACACACACACACACACACACACACACACACACACACACAGAGACACACACACACACGCACACACAGACACATGCTCACGTAAATGCAGATACAAAAACGTCATTCCTTTTTCGGTCGGTAAAATGGGTCGGATATAAATTGCTATAATACATGAGGCTGATTGATCGTGTGACGATGTCAATGAATTAAACGAAATTGACCGTACGCCTCCTGAATGGGACTAAACGACGTGTTTGATCCCTTCGCGAAATAGGTTTCTATGGAACCCTCGTCTACTTAAAAAGGTTGCTTGCATGAAAATTTGTTTTGTGGACAGTTGACAAATTGAAATAAAATGGTTTTTTTTTTCTATTCATAATACAAACGAAGTGTTCTCTTATGCCCGGTCTCAATAACCTATCTACAGATAACTGAAGTTAGCTGTCAACGCGATATTGAAATGTTCCGTTTTTCTTTTCTATTGAGTGGCCTATCACTCGCGTTGACAGCTAACTGTCAGTTATCTGTAGATAGGTCATTGGGACCGGGCATTAATGAACGTCAAAGTGGTTAGTTTCACAATTAATAGATTGTGGAGAAGAAGCTAACGAAGAAACTCAACATCTATCATTAATCAGTCTCATTTAATTAATCTAACCTATGAAATTAATAGTGTGCCATTGGGCTGGTCATATCTGCCAAAGTACGGATAACTGGTGGAGTAAAAACTTTCTCGATTGGAGACCATGGACAGACAATCGCAGCATAGACGACTGGACTAGGCGTTAAGCCAAGTTAGAGGCTTTGGGGCGACTATTAGAGCCATCGCAAACAGGGCGACTTGTCGCCACGTCAGAAGCGACCTTCTCATTTGCTTCTCGCGTCTTGTCGTCGCGACTCCACAACCCTGACGCCAAGAGTGCGGAGATTCGAACAAAATAATATGAAAATGGACGGCTGTAGCCTGTCGTCACGTCTAGTCGCCGAACTGTCGCTGTCGCGTGTCGCCTTGTGTGTGCATAGGCTTAGGGCGGCTTGAAAACTTCTGACGGTATGGTAGACCAGCCACTAGTTTTACAAGCCTCCACCAATCCGGACTAGGCCCCCGTGGTAGAGTATGGCCTATACCTTCCTCAGGGTAGAGACCCGTGCCCCTCGGTGGGGACATAATGGGTTGGTGACGATGAATTTCCGCAAAGTAACGCCTGATTCCATACAATATATTATTACTGTTAAAATGATATGTGTTTTTTATATCTTTTGTGTCGCGCTGCAGGGCAAAGGCCATCTTTTGTTCCAACTGTCTATGTCTTCAGCCACCTCGCACCACCAACCAATTATATTATTATGTGTGTGTAGTAAGATAAAATTTATAATTCGTGTTTCTAATTAAATGGTCATTCCAATGCAGTATTGTGTGTTTATCAAGGTTTGTTTTTTCTATTTTTTATTATATGCTTGGAATTTTTGATTCAGCGCTGTTCTCCTACCGATGTCTTATATTTATTGAAAACATGTTTGCATTTGAAATTATCAAAAACTAGAGGTTTATTTATTTACCATAAGATATGATTAATATTAACATTAAAATGACTGTTTGTATAATATATTAAAAAAAGCCTTTCCAAAATCCAAATTCCCTTCTGGAAACATTGAGATTATGTATGTAGTAAACGTAACAGGCACGTTGCTTCATATCTTTTCTCCCATTATTACCATTTCTCTCTGCCAACACAAATTCTCAAACTAAAGTTGCGTAATTAAAATCTTAAACCTGCCTACATTAAAAGCATTCCTCACACGAAACACCTTTGCTTAAGGGCATCTACGCGCAGATTAAACTAATAAGAGAAGAAATAACAATGTACCCTAGAATTAGTACCACCTTTCCGGTATGGCTGTTGTTGGGTACGTGCGGTCTAGTTGAATATTTAGGATCACTCCAGTTACACACTTTGACATTCTACCATTGAATTTGTCGTATCGTTAAATGTAATTTGACTTCTTTGACGTGCGTGCATGCAACGACTAATGAAATTTTTGACAAAGCGACAGTGATTTATCAGGATCGTGGCAGGTGGCAGTTCCTCTCTAGATTGTATGACGACGCGAATCGCGCGCCAGCACGTCAAAAATCGCCACTTTTCTGTACATTAACAGTCAAAATCTGGCGTTTTAGAGCCACAAAACACTTGACTCGCGTCATCGTACTATCTATGCTGGTTTCTGCCTACCCTTTTGGGATGCAGGCGTGAGCTTATGTAAGAATATGTGGGGTTCCATAACTTAATTTAAAAATAGAACCCTTACAGGATCACTCTCTCCTCCTCTCCTTGCTAAAAGGTTGATTGTGAAAAGGTGAAAAAATTCAGAGCAGTTAGCACAGTAATGAAATTTAAAATAAAAACTTTACTTTACATGTTAACTTCAAGACAGGCGACCCAACTTAAAAAATGAAAACTTCCAAGAAATGGCTTAGATGACGTTGTTAGTTTTGTGAAGTAGTCAGACAACCCCTCCTTTTACGGAACCCTACAATTTCCCCCGTTTTCTCGTTGTCCTACTGATTTGTCCTACTAGTAGGACCACCAGGGAGACCTATTTCTGCCTGTCCTACTATGTGTCTTAGTAGCTGTTTTCAATTATTTAAACCACCTGTATATTCAATGGTTCCGGTTCGCAATGGTTTTTACACTAAAATTAAACATAAGAGGGATACGTAACAAAAACGAGAGGTACCTAATTTTGAATATATATTTATTTAAAAACAGTCAGTGTCGACCTTAGTAGGACAGACAGAAATAGGTCTCTCTGAAAAAACGGTCACAATTTCTTGAACTGATTACTTACAATTCAATCAGAGTGTCCCCTCACAACATTGTCTCCTTAGAATATTATACCCTACAAGGGCGCGTAATAGTGCGGCTGGCAATAAAGGAGAGCGGCGAACTTTGTCACAATATAACCGGGAGCATAGAAATATTACCCACAGAATTACATCACGGTGTCTTGAGTTTCTGTCTGGTCCGTAACCTTTCTCGGTAATTCAGAAAATCGTTTTTTTTTACATAGCCTATTTGTGTCCCAATGCTGGGCAAAGGCCTCCCCTTCTGCTTTCCATCTCTCTCTGTCTCCAGCCACCTCGCACCAAATTGGGCTGCTCAGGAATTTTAATACGGTATTTGACACTATCAATAATAATATATTTGAGATGCTCGATTAAAACAAAAATAAAAAAATGACTCGGAAAATGTATTTATTTTAATCATTCACTAGTTATTACAAATTTTAACGGCGACAGGCTTGCCACTTGTCACGTTTGGGACCTAATAAACTCGGCAAAACGTGGGCACAGTTGTAGTGATTGGTGCCTCTGCCTACCCCCTCGGGGATAACGGGCGTGAGTTTATTTATTTATTTATTTTTTTTTACAATTTATAAATAAGTGAAACAATAAAAAAAATGCTCTGAAATGTGACGTCACAAGCAAGTATTTTCATACAAAATTCCGTTTTAAAAGTAACTCATTTGACATCCTGTCAAATACCCAATACCCTTAAGTGTCAAAATATATGTTTTTTTGCGGTATCAATGGCCTTATATGCTTTCTGAAACTTAGAAGTTTGATTTTTTTCCCAGCTTTAAAAGACTGTAGATTTAAGTATATGGATTTAATTTCAACTTAGTACCTCAATGCGCTTCTGAATTACCTATTAAATTTTTACTTTATGAACGTCAAAGTTGTTAGTTTCATATTTAATAGATTTCTTTGCAAAACAGTAAAAATATTCGGCAGGACGTTGGTTCAAATCCCGACATGATTTTGCTCCTAAGTTACGTACCTACATTGTGAAGTTGTAATAGAAATATTATTTTCTAACAGCGAAAGAAATCATGGTGAGAAATCCCAAGTGTCAGAAAATCCAGTGTGGAGAAAACTCAGGTGTACATAATGTACCTACGTCAGCGCTTGAAATTGCCAATCTCTCTTTGAAAGAAGGTATTTGCTAATAAAGGCTGCATAAAGATACGTTTAAGAAGGTTACAATAATTAAGTAAATGTTATGTAAATGTTATGTTATGTAAATAACGATATGCAATAATAACAATTACCTTAGTCTACGTGTTGTTAGACTAAAACTTGAAGTACACGCGACGACAACCACTGTGGTCGCGCAACTACTGTTATCGGCGCGGTAATTGCCAGTTCCGACAACGGTTATAGATTGCGATAACGATTGGCCGGGGATTAGCGTGGTAAAACCATGCGCTGATTAAAAATGGGTAACAACGATCAAGAAACAAATAGTTTTGGTTATCAACAAAAAAATAAAATTTAATTTTATTGTACCCGTCATCACTGCAATTACTCTAAGGGTCTGTTTCACAATCTGCAGATAAAGTTCCGGATAAATAAGCTATCCGCAACCAGGGCTGCCGTTTGTTTTAAATTTGAAGCCATAAACGAACACACACAATATAGGAAAAAATAATTAAATTTAGAACAAACGGCAGCCCTGGTTGCGGATAGCTTATCTGGAATTTTATTTGAACATTGTGAAACAGGGCCTAAAATTATATAGGTAAAATATGTATATAAAAATCGGTGAAGCCGTTTTGGAAGAGTACGATTACAAACACTATGACACGAGGTTTTTATACATTAGGTGTATCAACATCTCGAGTAATTAAAACCATTTCTGTCCGCAGTAAACGAGGGGCAAATTCGGAGGGTCAGAAGAAATATCAGGAAAATACCAAAACCTTCAGGAAGAAATGGCCACTTTTTTTGTTAAAGGGGTTTGGGTAAAAGTGGCATGATTGTCGAAAGCTGTGGCCACTGGTGAAACTTGTTCCATATATAAATGGCATTAAACAAAAATCTTTATTTAACAGTATGTATTATTTTACAGTGGGCGATGTGGATTAGTCACAAAGTTTTATTGACAACTTTAACGGTAAACTAAAGATTTTTGTTTTATGCCATTTATGTTTTCAGTGTGCGACATACTCGTATTAAGACATTGATTTGCTTCTATGGCGGTTTGTCTTCCTATGTCTTCCGAATGCACAGTTCGGACATGTGGGGATGGGAGAGATCACCTGTATCCTTTCTCTCTTAACACAATAGTTGTTAGCACAAAAAGGAAAACAAACTGTTACACATACTAAATTCCTCCAAGTCAAGTTGTAGTCAAATCCATGGTAAAAGACGAGAACAACTCATAAAATTATTATGTCCTTAATTTGAATTCACACTACAGCATAGACCTAACTTCGAATTATTTGATATTTTTATTTGTTCCCTTTTATTTGCTTTTAAGAGATATTTGTATTTTAGCAGTATCTGTACTTGACATTTATAGTAGTTTAGTATGTAAATAGTATTGTCAACGAGTCAAAAAACCGACATATAAAATAGAGTGTACAAAATTAATTCAAATCCCGCTTTCCAAATCGTTGGTTGATATGCCAATTGTTATACAATATCAGTTAGAACGTCAACAACACCAATTAAAATTAGCATACCACGTATTCCGACACAAATCTCCCCAACATATTACTGAATAAATTACTGTTTTCATTTGAATTTGCATGGTAGCAAAAAGGAAATTTGATTTCGATACAACACTAGCTATTATAAATTTAAATGCTAACACAGTCTTTTAGGTACAATAAAAATAATAATGCTGAATATAGGTGGTTTTGGTAAATGTTCACCTGATTCAAGGAGGTAAGTCAAAGTGTTGCTTGGTAACATTCAAGCAGTAACTGGGCAAAGACATTACAAACATAGAAAAACACCAATACTGAAGCCATTTGTACAAATGTACGTCGGCCACCAGTGGGAATCGAATCCACAACCTGTGTCCTGTGGGCCTTAACGGCTGGACCAACGAGGCAATAAAAAATAAGCATCATCTCAATGGTCATAATTGCTAAGTTGAGATTATTTATAGTACATTGTTACCCTAGGCAGGCCTGTTTCACTAGGCGTGTCGGTATCGAACGCGTAAGTACATGTGGCGACCGCGCCGGGGGAAAAATTGGAAGGAATTCAGGCGCCAGAAGAGGTAAGAGTTACGCGGTAGAAAGAGAGGCAACGTGTAGGTGAATATAACGTAGCTTTTTTACCGCCGTGCGATCTGAATTGCACCTAATTGTATCGCTGCTAGAGTCCCTTTTTCTTTCATTGATTTTGCGGAGTGAATCTTCTGTACCTGTACTATTATGTATTTTGTGCCCTAGGGGTGAAAGTAATTTATTTAGTCCCTGGTTTGACGCCTGAGTGGTAGTGAGAGCGCCAATAGTTTATAGAACTAAATAAGTCACTAGCCTGAGGTAAACACTGCGTTTTTATTAAGACTTATTAATTTTTTTTGTTTTATTTTTTTTATTGATGAGAAAACATAGTCTTATCTTTTAATGTCGATTTCACTAAAACACTTGGAAGTTGGATTTAACGCCGGTGTTTGTTTTAAATTACTGTTGGGCTCTTAGGCGGTGATTCTATTTTAAGATTTTCTTAATAGAACCAAATTTTCGTCCATAAGATCGTTATGTTTCAAGCACGACATTTCAATTTCCTCATTAATGAATACGAATTAAATCCTCGGATATGTATTTTCTCTTTACGTTAGTACCATCATTAAATAATAGTATGTACAACCCAATGTCAAGCAAAATAAATTATCGTTTTACTGGGGAAATGGCATTGATTGCTGTAAAACAGGTTTTTAACCTAGCATAGCGTCAGAAGTTTATCTTTATTTTTGTGTTCAGCATTTAAGTATTTTTTAGAATAATAAGCTTTGTACAGTCTATTACCTTTTAGAATATACCTCGGCTGCTATCGGATAGAATCGGAATATATTCGTGTAATAGAAATATCGCAACTAATATGACACTTGATTTCGAAATCGGTACTAATATGACACTTTATTTCACTTATGGAGTGCAGGAAGTAGTATTACACTCGTGTGCTTCCGGCGAAAACCGAAGCCGAAGCGACGAGCCCGAGGTATATTCTAAAAGCTAACAGACTGTACTAACGTTTTTGCACAGTAAACAGATGTTGTATTCGATTTAATACTGACCTTGAGAATATCAAAAGAAAACCATTGCTATTTTCAAGACTGGGACTGAGGAGATTAAGAAGTTCGTCACACCATAAATAGCTTTGGATCATTAGACCTTTTTTTTGTTAACGGGGTGAAATACTTTGTGCACCATAACCGCAACCCTTGGGGGAGGGCGACGGCCGTGTGTCGGACTCTCCTTTTCTAATGATAGGAGAGGCATACCTCCTAAAACACGCCGGGGGCCGTCCTGTCTCTCGCAAGTGGTAAACCACAACGCGAATGCGATAGCGGCGCCCCGGCGACGTCGACCCGACTCGCAAGGAGTCGGGCCCACCCTCACTGGAGAAGGGGCATGGGCCCCCCACCCCCTTCTCCCGTCACGTCCCCCAACCTGCCGTCTGTGACCCTCACTCAACCGGCGGCGCAATGTCCGTGCAGCGACCCCCGCGCCACCGGCTGTCCCGGCGGAAAGGCGCGAGCTCCCCAAGCCTCCAGCTACCGAAGGCCCTCTGCCAGGTCTTCGGCCCATCAAGTCATACCCTCCCATGAAACATCCCTCGGCCAGGGCCATATGGGGTGACCAGTCCCTGGTCCCTGGCTTACCTCCTGCAGTTTCCCCTCCCAGGCCCGGCTTGTGGATCTCGCGCCCCTCCCCACCCCTCCAGCCCTCTTCCATGCCCGCTGCTGGACAGAGGGACATAGATAGGGCCCCCACCGTGTGTTTTTTATACAGGTTGTCTCCTCGCGGCCCGAAGGCCCCCGGCCCCGCTCAATGTGGGGTTACGGGTGCGGGGCCCATGGCGGACCCCGCGGGACATCCAGCAGCGCAAGCCACTGGACGTCCCCCTCCCTCTGGTTTTGGTCCGCGCCGGCCGAAGCCGGTACCCCCCATATCTGGAGGGCGTTCCCCTATCCGCCACCCGGGGGACGCGTCCGATGGAAGACCAGAAACTCCACGCGGATGAATCATTGGACCTACCACAGACGTCCACGGCGTCGAACAATAATAAACAGGCCCAAATAGCCGGAGGGCTCGTCTGTCACAGACAGGCACAGTTGAGTGCCACAAACAATTCCTTTTATCACTATTGTAATGGTACCTAAGTCGCCTTAAGGAGAATGAGGCCATGGTGACCTTGGTTTTCTTAAGACAATGTTAATTTGATTCCACTTACAGAATTAAACTTTGTCAACCAATGTCACGTTGAGCAAGTTTTAGAGGAAGGAAGTAAAACTTTCTAGAATGTAAATATTTTATACTTTATTAAGGCAATCTAGTCGTTGGTTGTTTTTGCTTCTATTCTATAATACACACAGATTACAGTTTTTAGCCTATATTTTAAATCCCCAAGGTTTGCTAGAAGAAGTTTCTCGCAGAGATACATTCACCTTTGTATGATATCAATTTTTTCTTGAGTCGTGATTAATAAAAAACAATATAATATAAAATATACAGACTCCACAGATGGAGCATAAATTACTAGAAAAAAATGTGATATCGGTAATTTTTTTTAAAACTCTACCTAGTGCTGGGTAGAATGATGGTTCATCATTCACATCTACAGGCCTCCTACCGACCTGATCCAGCTGTTGCCTCACCTTTGTCTATAATTATTTACCCGGTACAATTTTTGGAGGGCCATTTGGCTCAACTCGAAAATTGGTTGGTGTACCTATCGATGCTGGTAATATCCGCGCTGTGCACCGTGTAGCGCATGGAGTGGCTGCGACCGGTGCCAGTAGGCCTAAAAACATAGTGGTAGAGCTCACCTCGCGCCGTCTCCGTGATGACATCCTGGATGCCGCACGCGTTCGTCGCCAGCTGACTACTGAGCAGCTTAGTTTATTTACTCCACCAGGCCGTTTTTACATCAATGAGCACTTGACATTTAGAAACAAAATTCTCTACGCTAAAACGCGCAAATAAGGTAGAGCTAAGGGTTTCAAGCACATATGGGTAAAGAATGCGACTATTAGAGTACGTAAAACTGATACCAGCAGCGTTATTAAAATAAGGAATGAAGACGATAGATCGTCTTCATTCCTTATTTTAATAACGCTGCTGGTATACTTAGTTACGTAGGTCCAAACAAAACAATATAGTCATGTAACTTTCGATAGATCTATCGAAAGTTACATGACTATATTGTTTTGTTTGGACCTACGTAACTAAGTATTTTTCATTTTTAGAACAATTTCTATCTCTTTTTGTTGTATTAAAGCTCCTGTTAGGTGGTTACACACTGTTGTACTGTATGCGCACATTCGGTACAATTTATTTTAAATCTCGCACACAATTTCCAAAACAAAACACGCTTTTAATGGACATCCTATGCATGAAGGGGCACACTTTAAATTATAATTTAACTTTATGAAATAACGTTTCTGCATTCCTATGGCTAAGTTATTAAATGTTTATTAGCAAAATTGCCGTGGTCTCCGAACAAAATTATCTAACTTACGCTTAAATATTTTAAATAGTGACTATGACATCATAGTACCCACTGAGACATGGCTGAGGAAGAGTATCTCTGATTCTGAAATATGTGATGGTCGCTATTGTATTTTTCGCTGCGATAGAAATTACGTTGTTTCAAATAAGAGGGATGGCGGTGGAGTGCTAGTAGTGGTGAGAAAGGATCTGCAGGTGATTCGTAGAACTGACTGGGAATCGCCGCTGGTTGAGGAGATATTATTGCTTCTGCCATCTGTTGGGGATGGAGTTTTCCTTAGTGTATGTTATATACCACCTTCATCACAAAAAAATATCTACGAAAGTCATTTACTAAAGTTTATTGATATTTTTATTGAGTTGCCAGAATTTAACTTTTGTTTGATGGGTGACTATAATTTACCGCAAGTAACTTGGTCTTTTCCAAACAACAGTCAAGCGGGAATAATGTCTAAACCGTTATCAGATATAGAGTTGCTACTCAGTAATGTCATTGCTTTACTAAATATTAAGCAGTATAATTCAATAGAGAATGACTTGGGAAAAGTGCTCGACTTAATATTATTAAACCTGGATGACTCTACGGTGGCTATTTCCGACAGCCCCTTGGTAAATGTTGATAGCCACCATCCTCCATTAATCATAGAGTTACCGTTATTAAAAAAAACTATTTCAATAAGTAATCATAACATTCCCAAATATAACTTTTATAAAGCTAACTTTGAGGTGATCACCGATTACTGCGCTAATATAAACTGGGCGGAACAGCTTGCCTCTCTACACGTAGAGGAAGCTGTGAGTACTTTTTACAATATTTTATACAGTATTTTAGATAAAACAACACCACTTGTCAAAACTAAACCATCTTATTACCCTATCTGGTTTACAGCAGAACTAAAGAAAGTATTAAAAACTAAACAAAAATTTTGGTGTAGATGGAAAACGTATGGTCGGCATTATGATTAGATTACCGTAGATTTGCTGCTCTTAGAAATAATGCAAAGTTACTATTGACAGACTGCCATGATGCGTATCTAAAAAGAGTAGAGAACGCGATGAAGTCCAATGTCAAAGCGTTTCGGGGTTATACATCTAACCTGAGAAAATCAAACATGGGATACCCTTCTCGTATGAAACTTGGGAGCCAGTCTTCTCATGAGCCTAATATGAGATATGCAACATGTTCTCGTCGTATTTTCTATCAGTTTTTGAGCCTAATTCTTCTCAGGCATATGATACGGATGGCCTCAGCGACAATGAGCATGATGGTAACCCTGAGATGCATCTACCTCACATAGAGCTGACGGAAGATGAGGTTTTTAAAATATTGGCTACCTTAGACTCTAACAAAGGCCCTGGCCATGATAAAATTAGTCCTCTACTTTTGAAAAATACAGCAACATTTATATGTATTCCGCTAACGCTATTATTTAATAAAAGTTTAAAAGAAGGTAGAGTACCAACTCAATGGAAATTAGCTTATGTAACGCCAATTTTCAAGTCAGGTGCGAGAAACATAATTAGTAACTATCGACCTGTGTCAATTTTGTCAGCAATAGCGAAGTGCTTTGAAAAGCTTGTCCATGCCAGATTGTATTCTTACATGGAAAACTCACTGGATACAAATCAGCACGGCTTCCTAAAGGCTAAGTCTACAATGACCAATCTCTTAGTTTATTCTAATTTTATCTTTGAATCTTTAGACAAAAATATCCCAGTTGACTTTATATACACTGATTTTCGAAAAGCTTTCGATAAAGTTGACCACTTGCTTCTATTGAAAAAGCTCTCCTTCAATGGTATCAAGGGAAACTTGCTGCGCTGGTTTGCTTCATATCTGTGTTGTAGACTTCAGGCTGTCACACTTAATGGCTTTACATCTGGTGTCTCTACCGTAAGCTCTGGCGTGCCGCAGAGGTCGATTTTGGGACCATTGCTCTTTGTAGTGTTTTTGAATGATATCGGCGGGTGCTTTCAGCATAGTAATTATCTCTTGTACGCTGATGATCTCAAAATCTATAAGCAAATTAAAAGCACAGCTGACTGTTTATTGATACAACAGGATCTTAATAGGTTTTATGACTACTGTGTAAATAATAAAATCTATCTGGCTAATGATAAATGTAAAGTCATAACTTTTTCCAGAGGCTTTAACATCCATCCAACCAACCATAACCCACATCAACACTTACGAGTTGGGTCTGTGCAATTTGGATAGAGTCATGTCAATTCGTGACTTAGGTGTCTATTTTGACTCAAAATTACTCTTCGACGGGCATCTAGAGTATATAGTAAATAAAGCATATCGTATGTTAGGTTTTATACTGCGCACATGTAAAGATTTTAAGAAACCCGAGACTTACATAATACTCTATCAGTCTCTAGTACGCTCACATCTGGAGTACGCATCTGTAGTGTGGAACCCTCTCTACGAGGTGTATAGCAAGCAGTTGGAAATGGTTCAAAAGAAATTTCTTCGTGCTCTAAACTTTAGAATGAGATGTCCGAAATTGTCTTACTCAGATTTACTAATAAAATACGACATGTTAACACTGAGAAATCGTCGCACATTGGCTGACTTAAACGTTCTCCAGGGTATTTGCACATCACAGCTAAACTGCCCGGATCTGTTGTCAAAGATATGTTTTCGAGTACCTGCCCGTCCTCAAAGAACCATGCGTGTTTTTTCGTTAAGCACTACAAGAACCAATGCTGGTAAGAGAGCTCCATTGTAACGAATGTGTGATACTTATGTACAACATTTCGTTTGCGGAAGTTGACCTATTTCACTTCTCCAAGTACCGCTGCAGAAAAATGTTTACATCTATTTTGCCAAGTTTGTAATGTATAGTTACTTGAAACATAGTGCCTATAAGTGCCTAGTAAATCTATTTGTAACCTTTGTGTGTCTAATTTTATGTTTATTTTATATCACAGTTTGTAAGAAGTGTACCTATTTATTTGCTTTTTAGTGACGAGGTTTATATTGTTGTATACTCGTATACATTGTGTGTAACGTTGTATCTTTCCATGCATGTCATTTGTTTTACTCTTATAATTGATTAGGATTACTAAGCTCATATCTAGCGGTGAGGAATACTTAGGAGTTAACAAAATGTATTAGGTTAAGTAATTTACTATATTTAAGTAATTTTTGTCAACTCTGTTTTTCCTCCTAAATAAAAAAAAAAAACTCAGCAATTGTTTTTATTTGGTCTCTTAAAGGTCAAAACGCAACTGATTAAGGAGGAGGGATGTTTTGCAAAAGCCTGCCGTAGTAAAAGTGCGTGCAGAAAATACAGTGAAGATAGATGATAAAGTCCAACAAAGTAATGGACGCCAAATTAAGTTCTATCTATTTTTTATGAAGTCGATTAAAATCAATCAACTGGGCTGGTTTGGTGATCGCTTCATCCACGACAAATAAGGCCCATAATGGCATGCAAATTGAAATGCGATCAAGTAACAAATCGAATTGTAAAAACCGCCCGTGAGCTTACCACCGACAATTACCAAGCCAAAATCGACTAGCGTTGTGCTTTATGCTGCAGCTTTCTGGTGATCGAGTCGATACAATGTATATTGCAATGAAAAATAAATTGTACGTCCCAAAGTAGCCTACTACCAAAGTCCGGTATGTTTGTGAGGTATGAGCAATTTGCTGCGTTAGCAGAAACTTGATACAGTTTCTGCTCACGAACGTTTGGTTCGCGAACTCATACATAAAAAAAAAGATGCAGAAAATATTAATCCTTGTTTTGTGATAATTCACAGACAAAAATGCTAAAGTACGAAACATGCAGTTACTGTTCTCCAAATAATATTTTCATTGTATCATGAGCCATTACACTAAGATTGAGGCACGTGTTTGGTTGTTTCGCTGGTCTAGCGGTAGCATGTTTGATTACTAACACAAATACCGTAGGTTCGATTAGCATGTATTTCTACCCTGCTTTTGATAGATAAACAGAGATAACACTTTCTTGCTCAACCAGGATACAGATTTATATTATGTAAGTAATGATATACAATTGAAATTTCATGTAGATAGATAGATCCACCAATCCGGACTTGGCCCCCGTGGTGGAGTATGGCCTATACCTTCCTCAGGGAAGAGACCCGTGCCCCTCGGTGGGGACATGATGGGTTGATGATGATGATGATGATGATGATGAGATAGATAGAGAACACTTTATTGTACATAAAAAAGGAAATTACACAGGTATTTCTTAATCTAAGAGTACAGACGGCGGCCTTATCACTAAAAGTGGTCTCTTCGAGACAGCCTTTGGAACCATGTAATTTGTTTTTGAGTTGGTTTTATCCAGACTAAGCCCACTCACGTGTTCTTTAATCTAGCTGTCTATGATAAGTAAGAGGCTCTCAATTTTATTATATTCTACTGTAATTTGTAAAGTGATTTTATGCAATTGTAAAAGTTTTCATTTGGCCAAAGTTTTCATCACACAGCCATTCTGCACAAAATTGGTTTTTTATCGACTCGATAAACAAACGCATCTCCCATCACTTTAATTGATTCCTTCGGTCCGATTCGCCTTAACCACCCGAGTGCCAGTTTCATTTAGGTCGTGAACAATGGAGCTGTCTGTCGTTTGAATGTCAGTTTAAAATTATCTTAGTGAAAATGGTATTAAGTCAATGAGGAAGTTTCAAACTGATAGTTAAGAAAATGGCACCATTTATAATTAACTCGTGATGCTCGAGACTTTGTTCGCTCCTAATTTGGACAAAACCAGATTTTGGTATATAACTTAAGCTAAATCAAACTAGGTAGTCAGATCACTTTCGGTTCATCCAAAAATCGACATACCTACATCAGTAGTTGCATGTCTTCGCCCGGTTAAGGTCGAATTCTGTTTACGACAGATTTTGTTTCAGTCAGATTCTGTTTAAGTCGGATTCGGTTTAACACAGATTCTGTTTACGACAGATTCGGTTTAAGTCAGATTTTGTTTAATTTGCAGACTGAAACAAAACCTCTTTTTAATCATCATCAACAGATTATGTCCCCACCGAGTGGCACGGGTCTCTTCCCTGAGGAAGGTATTATATGCCTACTCCGCCACGGGGTCCATGTCCAGACCAATGGAGGCTTATAAGCGTAGTGGCCAGCCAGTCTTACTGTCAGAAGTTTTCAAGCCACCTGAGGCCTCTAACTTAGCTTAACAACTGCCATCTATCGACGGCAGCCGGCATCAACTGCTTAACGTGGCTTGCGAAGTACGGAATCGTTCGGAAAAATGCCACTAGCGTTAGTCATAGACGGTCACCCATCCATGCACTGAACACGGACTATGTTGCTTAACATTTGTGATAGTTTGAGATCATTCAGGCAGTCAGGGATAGGAGAGATTCAGCGAGTCCATACTAATAACTTATTTTAATTCAATCACTTCGAAATTAATTTATACCGGCACAATCTATTGAACGAAATTACCAATTATAATAGAAAATAATTGAAAAACATTTCATTTTTCAAAAGTCGTCGTCCCTTACTTAATAAAACGAACTGTCTGTATCATCATAGTGACATTGAGTTATCTATTTTTATTCAAAATCTTTTGGCACAAAGTTTGACGAAACAACACTACGAACGCGCCCTACCATTATCCGAGGTTTGGCAACTAATTTGCTATCTTGCTTTTGAGGCTGCCAATATAAACAAGGCGCTAGTATTCTGCTCAAACCTGTCGTATGTTTTATATCCATGATATGTTTAGACTCTTAAGTCTCTTTGTTATTGCCTTGCGTCATACGATGAAGAAGACTACTTCGTGTAACGAATTATATGTACGAAATACTATAGCTTCAATTCCTTAATATTTTTAGGACCTCTGTCTGTTTTATCTTTATTATATACATTCAATACCAAACTATCCGAACGTCTGGAACGGACCTTTTAAACTTAAGACATTGTAAGATCCGACGGTACCCCAAAATGTCAATCATCAAAATATCCGGTAACAGTTATATAAGTCACTGCGCGCTGGCCAATTTAAATATTTATATTCTACCTATTCCGATAGCCGATGAATCTTTAGCTAACGCCATCGAAGCTTTATTTAACAGGTATTCCAGCAATCTTCTTAAAAGTTTTACTCTGGTTATCCGAGTCGGATTTTTCACGTATGTAAATTTTATAAAGTTTTTAAGCCTCGTATCCACTAGGCAACATTTGGCGCGCAACATGTTGCGCAACATGCTGCGCAACATGTTGAGCGATAGCGCGGGATATTTGTTGCGACGCAAAACTAGGCGGGCGTCATATCGCGCGTCCGCTGGCAACGTCGCGCGCTGTTATGCAACGTTGTCGAACATGTTGAGCGGTACGTGTTGCGCGCCAAATGTTGCCTAGTGGATACGCGGCTTTACTGTTTATTCATACTGTTTTTGTGCAATTATGATTTTTTGTCATACCAGATACCAAAACGATCACATTTATGAACTTATTTCTGAATGAGAGAAATATATTATAAATGGAGGGTCGATGATTACATACTGCGTAATGGTCTCTTGATAGTTCATACTCAGAGTCCAGAATATCAATTTCAAAAGTTTAAATAGCTTGAAAACACTTGTAATAGTTACCCTAGAATGAAGAACCAAATAAGAATAACAATACAACTACTAACTCACAAAACGGCAAATTTCAGGGCAGGTTTGATGATATTCCACCACCCATTGAGTGGGTATCAGTATTTAATTTAGATTGTAACTAAAAAAAAACAAGTTTTTTAGTTTAATGATTTATAGATTTTCTAAGCCATCTTAGTTAGGATTTGGTGAAAATTATTTGTAAACGGAGGAAGTAGGCGCTGTCTGCTGTAATACAGGCCATAATCTTAGCACAGCAGCGGATGCTAAATAATTTTTAATTTCAAACCAAAACATTATGTAAAATTTTAGTTTGAGTCTAGTATAAGTCTTTTAAGTCACAAATAAATTACTTACTTACTTACTTACTTAATACACTGTTAGTTAAGTTTCTATGACATTAAATTCGTTTTAACGATATATCGTTAAAGCTATAGCTTTTTTCGGTAAAAAAAATAAATAAAAAAACAACTTCGCGTAAAACAAATTGAGAACGCTAAACATAAGTACAATGCATTCCGTATTAAATAAGACACTGGCTGCATCGTTTCTGCCCGACCCTGACTATAGAAACATAGATAAATACTAGAATGCGTCTGTTAGTTCTGAAGCAATACTTAATTTAACCTTTAAGTACCGACGTGTGGTCTGACAGACACTTTGAGAGTTCGAAATGTCTAGTTACACATGTTAGTGAAGTCGTAACTCCTCTCGCTTCTCTCTACCCCTTGGGCGACTGCCTAGGAGCGTTCGTGATGAGTGGCTATGTCGGCGCGTGCGATTCTGGTGAGTTTTGATTTTTATAAGATCGCGAGTGGTCTGTCAGACCACTCGTCTGTACTTATGTAACTTTTTTTGGATACGACTTTCTCCAGATTATATCGGTTTTCTCTTTTATTTTTAGTCAGTTACAAAAATGGATGTACCAGGTACTTTAGGCATGAAACGGGCAGCCACAGATGAAAAAAAAGTGTACCCGCCAATAAAAAAAAAATCAAACAAGGCTTCAAAACAAAGACCATGAAGAAATTTTAATGGAATGGCTAAATGGGAGCTCAGAGTCCGACTGTGAAGATTTCGAGATCCGAATTTTGTGGCGTTGTAAAAGTTTATAATTGGTAATAAATGTTAAAACTTCTATATTTTGTTTTAATTATACAGTAACTAGTTAAATAAGCAATAAATACTAACGTTTTTTTTAGAAGAATATCAAAAGACAAAAAAGTTTTCGTAATTAAAACTATGGTGGTCTGCCAGACGTCACGTCGGTACTTATGTAAGTAAAATAGGACGTCGGTACTTAAAGGTTAAGTTAACTCTATAGTATCTATCTTTATAGTATGTTTACAATTTTATCCATGTATAAAATAATGAATTCACACTTTTGATGAATTTACTCCAAAAATATGTAAAAGTTTGGAAATCCATGAAGGAGGCCTGTGTCCTCTTTCAACACATAAAAAAAAAACTTTTTTCGCAAAAATCTAGCACACATTTTAACTTTATATTACCCATTTAACTAATTGTCGTGACCTGAACTGAAAGATTCGATAAACGTGTCCACGTCGAGGGGATAAACACAAAACCCTTTCCCCGAGTGGCCCCGCCGATTCCAAGACAGCCTCCCGTAATGCGATTATATTGTCTCGGATATTACTTGTCAAAGGTTTATTCTGTCGTCTGGTTTGTGCCGGCAGCGCGATTCCGGCTAATCTCGACGGAATGTTTCTTGCAGGATGTTTGTGCTCCCTTTTTGTATAGTAAGAAATTAGGCAAGGTATGGACTTACATTGAATGGACGTGAGGTATGAGACATGGACATGAGGACGGAAGATCGGACGGACGTATGGACTGACAGACGGACAGACGGATAAACAAATATTTTATACATGACAATATTTTTATTAACACATAAGTGAAAAGTAAAACGGGCCACCATATTTTTTTCCAGACAACCTAAAGCAAAAACACAATGCTAAAACATAAACATAAACACTTACACACAGGCAAATACATTGCTTCTTGCCCCACACTAGGATACCCTGTGTCGTGGGAACCAGAAACAGCGACGTCACAAACATGTAAACATCCGAGACCTGGAGTTTTTTTTTTTTTCTCCAGCCGGTCATCGAACCCAGGACCTCTCGCATGGTAAGCAGATGCGCTAACCGCTACGCCACAGAGGTCGTCAACATACCATACCATTTTTCTTTCGTTTGGTTTTGAGACAGGTAACAAAAAAGGTTTGAATAATGCAATGTACCTAATACTTTTGAACAATGGTTTTGTTGACGATTTTAAACAAAGTAATCATTCAAAATGGCAAAGGTAATATTTTTATAACATCTGTTTCAGTGAATGGTAAGGAGCTTTGACAGTGAGCACATGAGGAAAACCCTTTATCCAGAACTAGTTGTTTGATGATGATTAATATGATTCATTATGTTAAGGGAAGATTGTGGGTGCTAAAATATATCATCGGGCTTATTTATTTTCCTCTAGTCAACCTCATTACCGAATGGTGCAACTGGGCAAAGACAACTGAAAATGAATTAATTCCAATGTAAATTATGTCTACTATTAGGTAATTGTATCAAAACATTTCCACCAGTTTGTCATTTAAAAGCTCTGCCTCTTCAAGTTGTTGGTTCAACAAGAAGAAACTCGCTCTGAATTATTTTACAAAGCACTTGAGACTGTTGCAAGGAGTACCTAAAGCGGACAATAACGTCGCTCAAATGAGTCTCTCAAGTGGCACCGGCATGAAAAATTTGGACAAGTGGTAGTTGGACTCGCCCACAGAGGGTTCCGTACAGATTATCTAGGTTCTTACATAATTATAATAAATAGTTCAGGAATCTGTTTTTTTGGAGCTTTCCCTGAACTTCAAAAACTAATTTTAATTAGTCGATTAGTTTTAAGAATTAATTCTGTATTAGTAGTAAAGGGCAATATTACATGCTGCATTTCAAAATTCTAGGTCAACGGAAAGTACCCTATCGATTTTGATTCTCTTGCTTGAGTATCGAAATATACAATTTGTTTGCGGCATGAACGTATACACACCTTTTTACATGAACTTTAAGTAGATTTAATTTTTTTACAGCTTTAAACAGTACAATTTTTGGTAGGCCGATTAGCTCACCATAATAATGGCTTGTTATTTTCAAGGTCACAACGCAACTGATTACGAGACCGTAGAGTTGAGCATATTGTTTTAATTTCAACTCAATACCTCTAATGTTTTTGATATAAAAGATCTCAATAGACTGACGGACGGACGGAAGGAGAACCAAGTGATCTTATAAGGGTTTCCCTTTTTTCCTTTTGAGATACGGAACCCTTAAAAGTGCGACTACTCGCCAAATGTACATTTGTCATAGAGCGGGGATCAACATTGTGGCATTTTGGTAACAATATTTGCGTTATTGTCTTTTTTATAGGCCCTACAGGGTAGAGCAGATGGTGACGGAACGTCTCAGAAAAGTGAATAATGTTTTAAAGGCAAACGCGAACTTTATGACAAAACCACTAGCAACGCACGTGTGGGATATGTAATGATATGCTGTGTCTCAGAGAGTGAATACGGGTTTGTGAGTAGAGGTTTGACTACCTCTTTGGCGCAGCGGCTAGCGCATCTGCCTACAATGCGATAGGGCCCGGGTTCGGACCCCAGCTGAGGATAAAAAGAAACCTCAGGTCTTGGATGGTCTTGGCTTACATGTTTTTGATGACGCTGTTTCTCGTTCCCACGACATAGGGTAGAAGTAGGGTCAGAAGCAATGTATGTGCTGTATGTAAATATTAATGTTTTTATAATAATAAAACTAAAACTCTTCTACTAAGAACAACCTAAAATATATATAGACTAGTAGAAGCATACACACCCACTGTCTTATACACGCGCCTAAGCACCCCCTAGAATTTATCATAATCACTCATACTAAGACACTGTCGTAGGGTTAGCGAAATGTACGCAAACACATATACACTTACACAACGTCATGTGCACACAAACACATGAACCTATCTACAGGTATTGTAAATCTTATGAAAATTAAAATTTGACTAAATGTAAGGAGCCTCCGTAAATTTGACTGGATACAGGTAAATATTAACTTACAAGCTCCTTAAAGCAGCAACTTAAAGGCTTCAGCAATGTCCCGCGGGTACGCACACGTTTAATTTGCATAAAGGCTTTTTATTGAACGCTCAGATCATATTTATCAAAAGTGTAAACTGTGAAAGTGTACATTCACCAAACATTTTATGTTGTCCGTATGACAGCATCCCCAACTTTAACAGAACCTTAAGAACAATAGACCTAGGTATAATAAGTACAGTCTTTCAACTACAAAGAGAGTAAAAGTAAATCCCAAACGTGCCCACTGCAAATATGCAAAAACAAATTGACGCTTTATCAAGGTCAATATTATGTAGAAAAAAAGGTAATGGTCTCATCTGACCAAAGTGGCCAGACGGACGCCCTCCGGCTGAGGAGTCCAAGCGGGCGGAGGTCAGGGCGACAGCGAGAGAAAACACCGGACTATCCGGGCTGTATCAAGCAGCACCGCCTTCTGCATGATAGTCAGAAGTATGCTTACACGGAGTTCCAACCGCCTCTGATGGAATGCGAGACTGGTTGGAACTAACTAATTCGCGGATAGATAGATAAATAAAATATTTTTTATTGCACACTAGAAGAAAACAAAAAGAAACACAAGCAGGACAGGACAGGTTCCCGCGAGACAGGTTGTACCTAGTGCGATTTATGTACATATTCAACTTCAAAATTAGGATGCTTCATGATCACAGCTGTACTAACTATATACTTTCATAGCAAATAAACGTTTTTACTTTTTTACTTTACTTTTACTATAAAAACAATTTCGGTCGACACCGCCCCACACATATCGGTAACCTCTTGAGCCAGGTCCAGATACTTTATTATTATTAAATGCCATTTTGCACAAAACACACGTCTGGTACAAAGGCGTATTATGTTATCTATCTGAGATATTAGGAAGCCTCTCGCCGTAGACGCTAAGAGAGATGTTGTGCGTTTCCGCCTTGGTTTCACGTTTTGGCAATAGTAATTAATGCACTTGATGCGTGCATACGCGTTGCTATGTGGATGACAGCGGTATCCCCACACAACAGCACAGCGGTTGGCCTTTGGTAGTTAAATTCAGCGCACTCTAGCGACAAGCACGCCCAAGCTCACATTGACTGTTTTTTCTCGTCTTACGTCTTCTGCTCGTTAATCTGCTTGTGCTGCTTGTACTTTCCTCAAATCCATCTTCTCGGTTTAATCACAACCTACAATATTTCCCCGTACGATAAGCAAGTTAGTAGTCTAAAATATATCGCATCCCTGCTGAAATACGTAACCATATTATTATGCTGAAATATTGTTATTTAAATATATGTGGCTTGATCTATCTGTAATACTCGTCTATACTCTAACATGCTGTCGTCACTCGTTAAAGGATAAGTAACTAGACCATAAGATCTATCAATATGTTATAACACGCAATGTTACCTGTTGTGTGATGCAATAAATAAAATAAAAAAATAAATAATGTAGTAACTCTAAAAGCACGAGCATTCGAAAAATTACTTTTTTTGCAATTGAGTGTGGTCTATAGCCCAAAGTCACTGTTTGGGACGTATGTGTCAGTGTTGCGGGAGTGCGATATGTACTAAAAATAGTATACCAACGTAAACATCGTAGACAGAATTTTAAGAACATCTCCCTTAGAGACGTATAATGGCCAGTTATAAGCAATAAAACAAACAGTAAAAGGAATGTTAACGCTACACGGTGTGGTACACTTCGCACTGAGTAAGATGTAACACCTTTCATAACCTCAACCCACAGACAAGGAAGCGGCTTGACTGTCATTTTCTGAATCAAACTGTACTCGTAAAATTCATCACCATTTTCTTCGCCCGCCACCGTATTACGGGATCCGTCGATTTGATGAGGAATCTCGTAATTACGAAATTCAATCTCAAAGTGTAATAGGGCCTATTAAAATTATAATCTGTTTTAATCTACATAGTACGCTAGAAACATGTTGGTGATACGATAGAATTTCGGTGAGAATTTGGGAGGCTTCTGTTTCGCTTAGAATCAGACTGCCTACAAACGACAGCGACAACCTAAAGCGACAAAGGCATTTAAAAGAAATGCCAAAATAGATTCCACATACTACATTAATTTGTCCTGATCTAATAGGTATTGTAATAACCGGGAAAGGACATCACAAACATAGAAATGATGGTAAGAATGTACACATAGAATGACCGGACTAAGGCAATTTGTACAAATCACATACGGTGGCCTTCAGAAGGAATGGAAACTTGACCTCTCCTATGATTATTAAGACGTTTAAGCACCAATGAGGTAGTTAGAATTATATTAGAAGACAACGATTGGTTAGGAGGCCAAGACTTTGGCCTAGTTTTGAAAAGGGTTGTAGTGCCCTCATCATTATCAACCCATTATGTCCTCAACGAAGGGCATGGGTCTCTTCCCAGAGAAAGGAATAGGCCATACTCCACCACGGGAGCCAAGTCCGAATTGTGGAGGAGGATGTAGGCTTGTAAGACTAGTGGCTGGTCTTACTGTCAGAAGTTTTCAAGCCGCCCTAACGCCTCTGACTTGCCTTAGCGACTGCCATCTATCGACGGCAGCCGGCACCAGCTGCTTAAGCAAAAGCTAATTAGGGTAAGGTTATTGAAACGTAGTATTGTTTAGTATTTGCATCGTTGCCTTTCTGTTTTATGTCGCTAATAATTAGGGTAACAGAATCCCTATATTCATCATCATCAACCCATTATGTCGGCGGGCACGGGTCTCTTCTCTGAGGAAGGTATAGGCCATACTCCACCATGGGGCCAAGTCCGGATTGGTGGAGGCTTGTAAGATAAGTGGCTGGTCTTACTGTTAGAAGTTTTCAAGCCATGAGGCCTCTGACGTGGCTTAACGACTGCCATATATCGACGGCAGCCGGCACCAATTGCTCAACGTGCCTTGCGAAGCACGGAACAGCTCGAAAAAATGCCACTAGCGTTAGTCCATATAGACGGTCACCCATCCATGCACTGAACGCGCCCTACGTTGCTTTACCTTCGTGATCGTTTAAAATCACTCAGGCGGCCAAGGCTACGAGCGATCCCCATATTCTTTCATGTGAAATAAATATTATAAAAGCTTGATAAACATGTATATGCATTTGAGCTTCAGTTTTTTTCATACCTGGGCCGGTTATTCCAACTCAATAAAATAATGTCAATAAGTGCAAAATGTGCAATAGTTCTTTACACATTACCAATTCAATGTGAAATTAAATGTAGTTTTATTAAAACACATTTTATTTGTAAAAAATTTGATTTGAATAAAAAGACTTATCCAGATTGTTTACCTTTAGTTAACTTCCTAAACAAATGGAGTATAGTTGTTTCTCCGAAAAAGATTGCTCACAAGAAAAGAGAAAATCAGTCGGCGCAAACAATAATAAATCAGCGTACGTTGCAAAAACTGTCAAGCAAGGGGAATTTTACTCGATATTCCTTCACTTGGCACTTTTCACATAGTTGCTGCAGAGTTCCCACGCTGTGCGGTGGAATGGGGTGGAATTTCTGAATGCATTCCGATAGTAAAAATCCATATTTATACTCTCCAGTATATGTCGTTCATGTTAAGGTTGTAACTTACTTGAAAGTTGTTCGTTTCTAAGATCTGACGACCTCTGTGGCGTAGTGGTTAGCGCATCTGCTTACCATGCGAGAGGTCCCGGGTTCGATCCCCGGCTGGGGAGAAAAAAAAACAACCGAAGACTGCTGGGAGGGAGGGCTGTCAGCTTCGGAGTATTCCACAAGTTAAATTAATTTCCAAACACATACTTTGCATTCACAGTTGGTACAGTCTGTTAGCTTTTAGGATATACCTCGGGCTCTAGAGTAGGAATCGGTTTTCGCCAAAAGCCTTCCAAGTACTCGCACCTTCCAAAAGAGAAGTAATTAAAATGGTTAGCAATTATATAATTTGGTCAGCAACAAAAAACAGCATTTAAGAAATTTGGTCAGCATGCAAAGATTTTGCTTGTAATAAAAAAAATCAGGCAGCAATCCTGGTTCCGCAAATAATTTTAAAAATGGCAAAAAATTAAATCATAAACAGGCAGCTTACAATAATATGAGGTGGCATAATAAACATTCAGTCCGCAAAATAACTAAAATAACTACTTGATCAGCAAGGTTTCTAATTGATCAGCAGATAAAACATGTCTATAAGCAGTGTATTTGATTGGTATGCATATTTAAAACATGGTGAGCAAAATAACTAATTAGATTGCGTTTTTGTTGAAACATCGGCAATGTACGTTAAAAGTGGGCGGAGCAAGAGCAGAAAATTTTCGCTATGTCTTTAATTATAGTTAAAGTACTTAGGTACCTACTTAATTGTATTAGTTTTTTTTTAATTTATCCGAATTCATGTTTTATAACAATAATTAAAAATAAAAAAACTCACGCCCGTTATCCCCGAAGGGGTAGGCAGAGGCACCAGTCTCTAGAACTGGACCCACGTTTTGCCGAGTTTATGAGAGTTTTTATATTATACTTCTATAAATAATAAAACATACCTAAACAAACACATCCACTCAGAGAGTAAATAAATTAAATAATCTTGGTAAGAAATGCGTCCATTTTCCGCATGACAAGTACAGTATTTTTGCTACGTTTATATATATGTAGCACAAAATTAATTTATTTTGCTTCCACTCTGAATGCTTACCAAAATTTTATTAAACAGGAGCAGCTCATTGCAGTTCATATAACTAATATGCTGTATAAAAATAATTACAGCGATCCAGAATGACATAAATTGATGATTGATTTTGAAATGTTTGCTGGCCTTGAGTTGCTGATCAATTAGCTGTTTCTGCTCACAGATTATATTTTTCTGCTCACAAAAATTGCAATACTATGCTAGCCATTTAAATAACACCCATTCTAAAAGCTAACAGACTGTAAGTACTCTTACGCATATAGGTAAGTAACGCAAAGCGATAAAATGTAGTATATTGCTACCTTTATACGGCGGCAGTGTAAAAGCCTTACTGCAATACCTAGAAATCATATTGAGGATCTTGCGTCTTCGCGAATGTAAACATTTGTGCGAGAGTTCTCTTTGATAGAAACCATCCAATGATGTTACGTAAAGCTGAAACTGTGCAGTCGTACAGTCACGAGCAATAATATATATATACTGTCACATTTTGTACGACGTACACATTTTGTTTTGTATTGCATATGTGAACGACAATTTGTTCTAAATTATCTTACCATTGGTTACATAATTTAGGACAAATTTTCATACACTTCTTTCTGGACTGTTATAAGTAAAAATTTTTGCAAATGGGGCAGTGTATATATATTATTGCTCGTGACTGTACACTCGTGTATTCTTCCCGACACACTTTCCTCGGTTGTAATAAAGTTATTGTATGAAAGACAATTGAAATCTATGTATTTTCTTTGCAGTTGTATGTGTATTTTATTATCTTACTAGCTGTGCCCCGCGGTGTTACCCGCAGTTTATTAGAGAATATAAATTGTGTTTTAACAGTAAAGATAATAACTATTCACATTCTTAGGTATTTTCCCATACGAATAAGATATTTTCCCCCAGCAAAACGTAACCTATGTGTTAATCCAGAGTGTCAGCCAACTCCATACCAAATTTGATTTAAATCAGTCCAGCCCAGTCCAGACGTGAAGAAATGACAAACATATACACTCACACACTCATAAACTTTCGCGTTTATAATATTAGTGTGATTATATTTACGTCATAAATATTACTTAATGCGCTACTTGACTCGTATCAAATTGGACGCGATAATTGGATATTTCCTGTAGTATCTAACGTAAGAAACCGAAATATATTGACTTTGCTAAGTAAATATGCAGGATAGCTGCAAAATTTGCAAATAAAAAAAATATTTTTCGCTTTTAAATCGGAACGGTGAAAACACTATCCGCCATCTTGAAAGCACCTTTGGTTGTAAACAAACATCTGTCAATCGTGCGTGCGTAGGTTCTATTGTGACTCATACTTCTTTCGTGGCACGAACTCTATCTATGTTGAATGTCAAACTTTGTTTACAAACGTAGAGGACTTCAAACCATAGACAAAAATGGCGGACCGCGTTTTTCGCTGTTTAGCAAAGCAACGTTTTAAAATAATGTTTTTGTTGCTTTTAGGTCCTCCAAAAATATATTAAAATATTTTTGATCTAATGGAAGATATATTTAGCATTTAAGACATACTTGAAAAAAGAGTCAAGTAGCGGATTATAAGTTCTCCGTCTTATAATTTATACTTATGTTTATACGCACGATAGGCTCATCTATAGTCGAATTGCAGAAACCCCAACTGCCACCAATACTAAAATACCAAAGTACATAAATATGTCCTTTAAATATTTTGGTACTTTTCAATACACTTTCAATTTTCTTATTTATGAACAATTCAATTTCCATAGCTACTGTGTTCTTCCTTCTATTCTCTCCATCCAAAGATTGTACGGAAGAGATTGCTCTAAGCAATAAGACTGCCAATTGTTAACGAACCATTTACATACAGGCACATACACTACTTCTGGTTCCATACTAGGATACCCTGTGTCGTGGGAACCAGAACCAGCGACGTCACAAACAGGTAAACATCCAAGACCTGGGTTTTTTTTTCCCAGCTGGGATTCGAACCCGAGACCTCTCGTATTGTAGTCAGATGCGCTAACCGCTGCGCCACAGAGGTCGTCATTACTTAGCTATAGTCATTACTTAGCCATTACTTAGATACAAGGAAATCACAATAATTCTGTTTTTAAAATCATGGAAAAGAAATCAGGGATAGGTATTATTTAAAGCAGTGAGATCAATTAAGAATATATGAATAGAAAACTACAAAAAATATATAGGGCCGGTGCACGATGTCTGGGTTGAGAATATTCACTACGTAAATACTTAAATAACGTGCTGTCAAGTTCTTTTTTGAGAAATTTGACAAGTCAGCAGTTAAGTATTTCATCAACCCATTATATCCCCACCGAGGGGCATGGGTCTCTTCCCTGAGGAAGGTATAGGCCATACTCCACCATGGGGGCCAAGTCCGGATTGCTGGAAGCTTGTAAGACTAGTGGCTAGTCTTACTGTCAGAGGTTTCCAAGCCGCCCTAAGGCCTCTGACATGGCTTAACGACTGTGTCATCTATCGACGGCAGCCGGCATTAACTGCTTAACGAGCCTTGCAAAGCACGGAACCGCTCGGAAAAATGCCACTAGCATTTCCGGCTAGTCAAAAACTAGCCCATAGTCTAGTCCGGACATAGAAGATTTTTATCAGTAGGTTATTAAGATTCAAAGAAATTGTGTCAGGAACAGAATTTTACATTAAAGTTGTATTGACTATTCAAAAACAAAAGAAACCAGTGCACAGTCGTGTATGGTTGTGTGATTGAAATAATTTTATCAAAATAAGGCAGTCATAACATAACATAATATTTACATACAGGCACATACATTGCTACTGGCCCCACACTAGGATACCACAATCAATCACACGTTTAATGCCTACTTGACGACCTTTGAGCCAGCGGTTAGCACATCTGCATGAGGTCCCGGGTTTGAACCCCGGCTGGAGACAAACAAAACTCAAGGTCCAAGGTCTTGGATGTTTACACGTTTGTGATTTCGCTGTTTCTGGTTCCAACGACACAGGTTATCCTAGTGTGGGGCCATAAGCAATGTATGTTCCTGTAAAGTGGGGCCATAAGCAATGTGTTGTAATCTCCTTTTTATGTTCTTTATCTCTGTCTATCTAAATGACATAATTTAAATCTGATGATTTGAATTGAAATGGAACAGGTATTTAATTGGCTGAAATGAATTCAACATATTAAATATTGAACTAAATGGAATCGAACTAAATGCAAATAGATATAATAATGTAACTGTATTGAATTAAATTAAATTATCTATGTTTAATTTGATTGATTAAGCTTGAATTGAATTTCGCTGTTAATTAGTATATACGTGTACATGTTCCGTTCACATCCTCCTGGCTGTAGCTGAAAATCAGCGATCTGTTCTACCGAGCAGATAATGACGCTGAGATACGGCCATTTTGTACTGCTGCACCACGCACACGCCATACTATGGTGTTCATTCGTTTTAACTTTGTCGTGTTTTTTTTCTGCTCTGAATTGGTTATGCATGCCGAACTCTTACTTTATAATACTATGTGTTTTTTTCTGCATCGTTTTAAGTTTCCGTTGTTGTATTATTTGGTTTAAGAAAATTGTTTTATGTTTCCGAATGTGTGTGTGTGTGTGTGTGTAAGAAGTTCAAATAAATTATTTATCTATCTATCTATCTATCTAAATGTTGATGTTTATATTATGTTATAAGTTGATAGGTAAAGAGTAAAACACACCAACGCAATCGGGGTTGCATTTAAGTAGCGGTGACAGACAATAAGATAAGATGATATAAGATAAGAATATTCTTTATTTCACAAAGAAACAAGAGATATTAATAAAAGCAATCCTTCGAGGAGTTGGCTATCATCATCAACCCATTATGTCCCCACCGAGGGGCAAGGGTCTCTTCCCTGAGGAAGGCCTACCATACTATCAAACTTTCAAAAATATTTTTTAATGTTTATGCTAATGAACATAGAGAAACACTGTTTGCCGGATCAGCTAGTCCGTCAAATAAAAAAAATAACTGAATGACTTGTGACATTAACTTTAAATATGCCATTTTCCCTAACAACTGTTTACCGAAAACCTTTTTTTTAACATAACATAACATTTACATACAGGCACATACATTGCTTCTGGCCCCACACTAGGATACTCTGTGTCGTGGCAACCAGAAGCAGCGACGTCACAAACATGTATACACCCAAGACCTGGGTTTCTTTTTTTTGTCCCCAGCCGGGATTCGAACCCAAAACCTCTCGCATGGTAGGCAGATGCGCTAACGACTGTGCCACAGAGGTGCCGGTATTACCTATACCTGCCTGTAATTTGCCACAGTGACTATATATATACCTACCATAGTCAGTATGTCAGCTCAAACGCATAGCGTCGAGGCTCATTGCTAATGGGTAACCTTATTACTATTCAATACGGTTGCGCGTCACTGGCTCAATCATTAATACGCCCGCATAGAGATTCTAGGTCACGGCCTGGAAGCTACTCTCGCGCCGGGTGACTTGCAAATACACAAGGAAAAATTATACTTAAACTTTTCGTAAAATGATAAAAGTAAAAATCTCTAAAGCCTGGTTTTCACACGCCAAGGTACTGACCAACTAGTAGACAGCAACTGTACATTCTGCTGTCCATACAGTCCTGTCTCTTTCCCGACGTGCTCTCTCTACTAAGTCTGCGTAAAGCCTGGTTTGCAACAACATCAAGCCAGCAACTGATTGGTCAGTACTGGCTCAACTTTGTTTTCATGTATCCAGTAGCTGTCAGACAGTAACTGTCCTTCACTGACCGCCTACTGGGCCTGTGAAAACCAGGCTTAGCACTCTCTTGATTAAAAAATCGATTGAGAAAAATCGCCGGTTAAAAGTGTTCATCGAGCCTCTAGGTAGAAGCCATATTACAAAGCCGACGATTTTTTTCGACAAGTTTCACAAAATTTCATAGTAGCGACTTTTCACGTCGCGTTGTTTCATGATCGCAAATTTTATTATTCGGGTAAAGCTCTCAAAAAATGTACCGTAACACACGTGGAATGTAACACATAGTAACACACTGGAAAATCGCAACACCCGGCTGCTATACCCAATCATGTTTCATGATCGCAAATTTTATTATTCGGGTAAGGCTCACAAAAAGTGTACCGTAACACACGTGAAATTGTAACACATCAACAAAATCGCAACAGCCGGCTGCTATACCCAATCATGTTTTTTTTTATGTTTCTGGGATGTCACGTGTTCGTTTAGAGAAGACAATATGGTTACAAATTTACAGTTGCAAGCTTTACAGAATGCAATGTCCTGGACAAATCTGAACATTCATCAATCAATCTATCTCAACATCCCAGAAACATAAGAAAAACATGATTGTGTATAGCAGCCGGCTGTTGCGATTTTCCAGTGTGTTACTGTGTTACAATTTCATGTGTGTTACGGTACATTTTTTGAGAGTCTTTTTTTAGTTTTGTTATCATCATCATCAGCCTATCTCCGCCCACTGTTGGGCCTTTCCCTATCACGCCAGATCTCGCAGTCGCTCGCCATCCACGGGCCTCTCGCGAACCTGGCCACATCGTCTGACCATCACTTCTTTTATACCTACTTTTAATCACTCTATTGATTAAATCATAAAAGTTTATTTTTGAAGACTGTAAGGCCTAAGTCCGTATCTCGATTCGAAAATCAGCACATCAGTTTGCTGGGTACAAAGGCTGCTTTGACCATCTGATAAAAGATTCTAAGTAGGGCCACAAGCTTAGTGAGCCAAATCCCATATTAAGCTGCTTCGTACCTCCGTTCATTATGCCCATTATGGCTTGATCCCTGAACGGTAGATGAAAAACTGGCAAGACCCACTCGCGTTAGCCCTCATAAAGATAGGAGCTGAAATAATTTGCGGGATTATTGAAGAGAACGCTGGAACTATTAACGGTGGCTCATTTGGTAGAGTCTCCGTGTGAATTTTTAAATATTTTTCCTGTTTTTATGACACATCAAATTTATGTCTTAGCATACCGCGCACTGCGATTAAAATGATAGTGTTGATATTGAACACTGTTTTGACATTCAGGGCCAGATTCACAGTCGTGACTTTACTTTACAGCAAAGACGTCTTCACAAAATAAGCTTTGTTTGACAAAGTCATTTAAAGATGTCAACTTTAGCTTGACTTCAAGGATGTATGGTAATGAACCTCCTTTCGGGGCACTTTTTGGTCCGTGAAAAGCGAATAAAACAAAAAAAATAAAAATTGACTTTACGTTTCTGAAGTAACCCAACCTAATAAAATTTGATTGGGTTTTATGAAAATGTCTTTATCGTTCAGGACTACATTATTTGTACGCATATTGATGCTTACTGAAGTTTACTTTGAGGCCAAAGTCATGTTCATCGACTCCTTCGACTTTATTAAGCAAAGTGTAGGCTAGTGAAAGTAAAGTAATGGTGTGACAGGGCTACAGCGCCACCAAGTTATCTGTTCAGGTTGGCAAAATTCTAACTAACTTATAAATTGTAAATCCTGTTCCCCATTTTTTGTTATATTTATTCACTTACTAAGATTTATAGATATATTTTCATTAAAATTTAAAGACGGGTTAAAATATTCTCATTTGTCTAGGTAAATACCTCAAATGTTACTACTAAATTCTCCACTAGCGCCGCTGTCAACTGAACAGATAAGATGGTGGCACTGTATGAAACATTTTTGATTGAAAGTCGATCTTTTCGTCAAAGTAAAGTCAAAGTGCAGCTTAAGAATCTCAGCCTGAGACTGCACTAGGCTTAGCTTTCAGTTATTCCTTTGAGCTTAGATCTTTCATTCTCCAGAAATGGGATAATTTGTCACAGCGCTTTGATAATTGGCATAGTGCATAAACTGTCACCCAATAAAAAATCCAAGTTACGATGTAATTCCAAGAACTAGATCGTTTTGGAGCAAAATAGACAAACCACTTTTTATGTATTTTTTTTTTTTATTCACAGTGGCATCTTACAAAGTTAACATCGAAGTAAGCAGCAGATCTTACAAATAAACTCGCATAATACAAATAGACTCGCACTTAAACTCTACTATAGAGGTTAAAGGCAGGTCTATCTTAATTTAAAAAAAAACTGAAACAAATAGTATCATGTACAGAGATAAACTCGCTTTTGTATTAGTATTTTTTGGGTCTTGTTTGTCTCTCTTATTATTTTCTTGTCAATGTTCTTTGGTGTCTTGTATTTTTGTGTGCAAAAAAGTTCCAGAAATAATCCTACCTATGCGTGGCTATGGCAGGTCGGAAGGTAGGACACAATTGTTAATAAAATACCTCTTAATATTCATGAAATTTTCTAACCCAAAGGTTTTAAAGGACCAACCGCCGCCTATCTGGATCATAGTTCCTAAATTCAGGTACGAAATGTTTGCCAAAATTTAATACCTGGCTTTGCACAAGCGCCGAATTGATAGCTTAGAGATTTTACTGTCACAGAAGTAATTTGTTTGTTAGTTCTCAATTTGGGTTGAGTAGCAATTATTGAACAGTGTGCTAGAAATTGTATTGATCTAGCACTTTTTTTTTTGCTGAATCACATCGCTCAGAATGTTTGATTCAAATTCAAACAAAATTTTGTTTTTTTTTTTTACCGAATTCGCATTATGTTCGAAACAAGTCTTTAGAATACCGAGAGCAAATAGTAAATAATAGGCGTTTGTTTTCGTTCCATTTTCCTCTTCAGTCCTGATCTTGGAAATAACAATAGAAAACCATCGTTATTTTCAAGGTCAGGACAAGTCAGGACATGCCATGTCATATCATGTCAGGTAAGGTGAGGAGCTTTTGCATGCCATGTGGGCCAGTTGAAAGTAATTTAAGATTATTTATATCCAGTGAACTAAAACTAAAAATTCATAGTAATTTGGAAGTAAGAAAAATATTGGCTTAGCTCAACTATTTATTTACTTACCCAATGAAAAAAATTGCACCCCCCTTTTACCTCCTGAAGGGATGATTTTCGAAAAACTATTTTACATGTACTTCATGACTTTTAATGACAAAACTTCATATTGAATTTCATTCGAATAACTTCAAAAACGGCAAAGTTTCATAGTAAATTTGCACCCTCCTTTTTCCCCTTAAGGCATGATTTTTGAAAATCAATTTGACATGTGTTTCATGATTTTTAGCGAAGGATCTTCACATTGAATTTAATTTGAATTACTTCAAAAACGGCAAAGTTTCATACTAAATTTGCACCCCCCTTTTTTCCCCTTAAGGGATGAATTTCAAAAAACTATTTTACAAATGTTTCATGAGTTTCAGTGAAGGACCTTCATATTGAATCCCATTCGAATAACTTAAAAAACGGCAAAGTTTCATACTAAATTTGCGCCCCCTTTTTCCCCCTTAAGGCATGATTTTCGAAGAACTATTTTACACAATGTTTCATGACTTTTAATTAAGGACCTTCATATAGAATCTCATTCGAATAACTTGGATAACGGCAAAGTTTCATACTAACATTGCACCCCCCTTTTTCCCCTTTAAGGGAAAATTTTTGAAAAACTATTTTATACATGTTTCATGATTTTGAATGAAGGACCTCCGTACTAAATATCGTTTTAATAACTTCAAAACCGGCAAAGTTTCATACTAACTTTGCACCCCCTTTTTTCCCCCTTATGGGATGATTTTTGAAAAACTATTTTACACGTGTTTCATGATTTTAAATGAAAAATCTTCATACTGAGTTTCATTCGAATAACTTCAAAAACGGCAAAGTTTCAAACTAACTTTGCACCCTCATTTTACCCCCTTAGGGGGTGAATATTCAAAGATCCTTTCTTAGTGCTACCCTACGTTGTAAAAGGAACCCCTGTGCGAAATTTCAAGTTTGTAACCCTTATAGTTTGGGCCCTGCGTTGATATGTCAGTCAGTCAGTCAGTCAGTCAGTCAGTCAGTCAGTCAGTCAGCTTCTCCTTTTATGTATATAGATGCAACTCCCATAATACGGCTTATGGCCAAAGTCACTGTGGTATTTCCTGGAAATGACGGAAAAGTCAGAGCATTAGACGTAAAAAAAGCTAATGCTAGATGCCACAGCACTTAGTAGGTAAGTAAGCCCCTATATATAATCCATTTATCTATACTTGACTTTTTTTCCAAACTTTAAACGACACTAAATCAAAAACCTTTAGCGGCAGATAACTCGAAACAGTTTGCAAATTTAGTACTAGCTAGCACTAAATTTGTAGACTGTTTTGTGTTTTCTACCGCTAAAGGTTTTTGATTTAGTGTCGTTTAAAGTTTGGAAAAAAAGTCTAGTATAGATGAATGGAGTCTACGCGCCACTGCAGCGCACAGGCCTTCTCTCAAAGAGAGAGTGTGGGCTTAATCACTCCGCGTGCCCACCGCCATCTGTGCTACTATTAGTTAAAGTTTTTTTAAGATGTCACATCCAACCGTGCTTAAATAACTTAGCTTCAAAATAACTTTTTAATGTCATGTTATGCTATATCGAGTAATTTCTTCTCGTAACGTCATGTCATGTCATATCATGTCAAGTCATGCCATGTCACGTCATGTCATGCCATGCCATGTCATGTCATGTCATGTCATGTCATGTCATGTCATGTCATGTCATGTCATGTCATGTCATGTCATGTCATGTCATGTCATATCATATCATGTCATGTCGTAATTATCATGTCATATTTATATTGTGTTATGTTCATTGATCTCGAGCGAAAATTCCCACGGGTAACCAATTACTGGAAATAACTGTCGGCAGTATGGAATATTCCCATTGGCACATCAGTATTACGTTGTAACTTGTAAGGCATCCCAACTGTTTGTTAGGGGAAGAAAGAAAGAAGAAGAAAGAAAGTATTTATTCACATTGCCACAAAAGCACACTTAAAAAACAGGGGCGAAGTCCTGTTTTTACACACAACAAGTGCCTGTTTCGCCATCACAGCGTGTGCTAGCGAATGTTTGCGCTAGTTAATGAAGTAGCAAACACTTGGTCGGGGAGATGTTTTTCTTCACTAAGTGTATCGGGAGGTTTCGCTGACACCCGGGTCATGCACGTTTGGTTTTCACTACCGGATTTTCACTTTACACCTTTTACGGGTACTTTTGCCTGCAGGTTTTTTTCGTAGAAATATAATCTTTTTATCGCTCATAGCCGCGGCTGCCTGAGTGATCTTAAGCGGTCACGAAGGTTAAACAACATTGGGCCCGTTCAGTGCACGGATGGGTGACCGTCTATGACTAACACTAGTGGATTTTTTCCGAGCGCTTCCGTGCTTCGCAAGGCACGTTAAGCAGTTGGTGCCGCTTGCCGTGGATAGATGGCAGTCGTTAAGCCAAGTCAAAGGCCTTAAAAGGGCGGCTTGAAAACTTCTGACAGTAAGACCAGCCACTAGTCTTACAAGCCTCCACCAATCCCGACTTGGCCCCCGTGGTGGAGTATGGCCTTTACCTTCCTCAGGGAAGAGACCCGTGCCCCTCGGTGGGGACAGAAAGGGTTGATGATGATGACTTTGACAAAAACTAGAAAGAAAATGAGGATGATGATTAAAATAATATTTCAAGCAAAATTTGTACGACACCGAGTATATATTAATAACTTATTTTAATTCAATCACTTCGAAATTAATTTATACCAGCACGATCTCTTTTTAACCAAATCCAATATTAATAGAAAATAATGCAAAAACATTTCACTTTTCAAAAGTCGTCATCCCTTACTTAATAAAACCAATCGTCTGTATGATCACAATGACATTGAGTTATATATCTTTATTTAAAATCTTTTGCCACAAAGTTTGGCGAAGCAATACTAGAGCACCGCTCGACCGACGTGGATGTTTTGTTTTGTATTGTCGATGTTTATATTGTTACAATAACAATAACTTGATACACAAAGCACATCTAAGTTTATGCTCACCAATGAACCATCTTCACTACGTAGTATCATATAAATATAGGCACATAAAAAAAGTATCTGAAACCGACGCGCTTGCATGCAACGACTAATGAACGTCGATGAAGCGAAATTGATCCGTCTGGATTGTAGCCAATAGCAGTCCCTGGTCTCTGCTTACCTCTTCGGGATGCAGGCGTGAGCTTATGTATGTTAAAAGAAACTTTATGCTGTTTCTTAAATTAACTAGAACCAACGAAACAATGCTGCTTATCCACACTTCCTGTGCACACCACATAAATCAATCTTACCTGAGAATTATCTACACAGCGGTTTAAATTAAGTTCTTGACACTAGAATCAGTTCGAGCTCTATCAGCGATGACCTCTTGAGCCTTCTAATCCGCCCCTGTCGAACTAAAACGTGCTGGCTCTCGCCTCACTCACTCTCGCTGTTATAAAGTGAGTAAGAAAGAGATAACGCGGCCATAGTCTCGATCAATCGCCTTTGAATTGGCGTCTTGATGTCAAAGCGGACTAACACTCAATTCGACTTCAGAATTTATCGCGATATCTCTTCCACTTATCTATCCGTTGCTGGCACTGTTACTCTGACTTGCCCAGCAGACTTTCCGAATGCAGCAATGAATTTGATGGTAGTATTTTAGTTCAGATGAAACGGTCACTGGATACAGGGTAGATTGATGGACGCGCAGCGCGAGTCAGTAGGTCAGTACATTCACATAGGGTTACAAATTGCCAACGTGATCTGAAAACGGGATGGTGGGCGCTTTATCAATCGCTTTACTCCGATCGGGCTGAGTTTGCCGGAAGACGGACGATTTTTTAAGTACTCGCTGGAGAGATTAAACTGTATTGGGGTCGAGTAAAGAGCGAGCTGTAAAGTAAAGCAAAGAAGAAATATTTAAAAGGAGTTGGTTAAGCAGATCGAGTATTTGCAGGCATTCGTTCATACAGATTTCCGCATGGATAAAACAATTTTATTGCGTCACGGGCCGAGGGGCGTTTTGTGAATTTGTTATGCAAAAAATATATTATTTTTTCCCTTGGTGGCGCTAGTGAACTAGATGCAGTCTCATAAGCCTAAAGTAAATTTAATCTGTCAACATTTTACACTTAGAATTTCATGCTGCACCAAGAAATTATAAATGTGAAATTTTGGGCAATTTTCGTTTCCACCAGCTACATAAAATGTTGCAAAGAAAGTGCACTTTCACAGAGATACACCAGTGTGTAATGCCTTCTCAGCCGTACAAGCGTTACAAATAAAGATCTCTAATCAAGATATGAAAATTGCTAGCCCGTTCTCAGTACTTTATTATCACTTCTACGAAAAAGAGGCCTATTACAAACAAACGCAAGGTAAACATTTAATAATGTTTTAGCTTATCTTTATTCAGTGTCAGTTGTGTTTGTAAAGACAAACACAAGTGTTTAAATACACACACATAGTGTGTTTATAGTCATTTACCATTTGTTTCTTTTAATAAATCTGATGCCTAAATATGTTATGTATTTAAATATTTTTACGATAATGTAGACCTAGATCGCTTGCCAGCGGCCAATGGAGCGCAGTATTTTGGGTGCTGAAAGAACCGTTAGTTAGAGTTAGGCTTAAGATTTCCTCACTTAGTCTCATAGTTGGGCCATTGCACGTAGCAAGGCTGTGAGTTTACTCCAGCCAGCCTTTCTCTTTTTTTTTAGAAGGCCTTCTGGTCAGCAATGCTCTAACATCACTGCATTACTCTCGGAATGATCCCAGCTTCTTAACGATGGCGGTCCGTTGTTTTTCTACGCCTTTACAGAAGATGGTCACGTGGGCAAGTGTTTCCTGAAGAAGAGACCGAATTAGAAACACTACGCTGCGCTTAGATGTTGGGGTTATAACCGCTAGGCTAAAATGGGACTGGGCTGGCCATGACAGCCGTAAGGCTTCTGCTTAGCAGTGGGACACAAAGGAGGCTATGTTAAAAATTGTAGGCCGCAAAGATAAAACAAATTTATTTAACACATTTATTCTGGCGAAGTACATTGTCGCTACGAAAAACAGTTTTCACAACAATCTCTGCAAAATTACTGATTCTTGACATTTGATTCTGAAGGCCATCATTACATTCATTTTAGTAATAAGGCCGCCAATTGTACTGTACTATGTTATTTTCAAATCTCATGTGTAAATCTTGGTATACATACAATAAAGAATATTCTATCTATTTATCTGTCTACATTTTCATCACCACGCTTCGTTGTTCTTAGTTCCCAATGTGACATCCGAAGCCCGGCGCTGTTCCACGAACTGAATTGCAATTCGGATGCAGAGATACAAAGACGATTGGTAAGTGGTCCCAAGCACTAAATTACTTTGCTATTTCACTGTGTCGGCGTCTAAAGGACCGTGCGAAGAAACAGTTGGTAAATTGTTTTGCAGATACTCAAGTTGAAATTTTAGCACAGAATAAAATCTTTGATTTCCCTCCGCAAAAAAGTCTAAGTTACTGTGTCACTAATATAATTATCTAGTAGGAGTTAGAGCAGAACATCGTTGAGAAATAGGTTTGATTAATAGGAAATAGTTTGCTCAACGACGTTCTGCATTATGCTACATAAATAGTACATACATACATACCTATTTGGTCAGAGTATGTCCGTCTGGGGCATCCTTTACTGGCCCTTTTACTCTCATTTGCCAGATATTTTTTTTTTTTGTAAATTTTTAAAACCTGTCGATTCTATCGCTACAATCTATTTACTGAAGCGAACGACTAAAGGTAAACAAAGACACAGCATCTCTCAAACTTACATATCACTCAAAATAGCTCATGAACGCAGCTTTGCTTGCATCGTATACCCACATAGGCTTAGGTAGGTACTGTATAGCCTCCTGAGAACCAATGTAGTAAGAGAAATACAAAAACCATTGTTATTTTCAAGGTCGGTTCGCAGGAGGTTAAGGAAAACAGACAGAAAACCAAACAAGACAAGACAAACACTACAGAAAATAAAATAGTTTAGAGAAGTTGCACTCGCATCAACAACGTCAATCGTGAGTAAATATGGCGTCGGGGTGGCTATCTTTTTTTTGCCTTTAATTAAAAAAGAGGTTAGTAGTCAGCTCTCCATACTTCTTCCCACACTTCGCGTGGCGCATTAGCATAAAATAATCGATCATAATCGGCCTTTAAACAAAAGTCGTACATCTTTGCTAGTTGTGAACATATTTGGCAGCAGTAGGATCGCTTTTATTTGAGGACCACTGAAATTTTAGGTATTTTTTGGGGCATAGATCTCTTAAGCAAATTTTCATGATAAAACAAAATATTTAGTTAAATAAACTGCGAGTGAGGGATAAATCAGGTAGTAACAGTGTCAATGTGTTTATTGCTTATTGGCATTCATTAGCCATATCGTTTTGTATAACTTTGCTAAATATTATGCAGTGTTATAAATGTGACATATTGAAAAACCAAATTTTTGACATGTTGACACTTACTCATTCGCTTCAGTAAATAGGGTGTAGACTAGACTAGCTTTTTGCACAGTCAGTAAAAAGTAGACAAAATTTTGGGTCCAATCTACCTTAAATATGTTCAATATGCCTTTTAGTGAAACATACCGATATCTTGTCGTAAGACGAGTCTTGTTATTTTATTTCCTTTTACTCCTGGTATGAAGAAAACACCTTTTATTCCCACATGAAATCAATCACTGTCGAAAAATGAAAGTAAAGAGAAACTTTTTTACTCGTGTTAAATAAAATAACTGAAGGCACCTGCGATGTTTCGACTGAAATAAATCGCTCATTTATCACACCATATGCGAGTGATACTGATACACTTCTATTCGCGGATTGAGTTTGCTTGTGAATGAATGAATTTATAAATTAATGAATTGCCGTTTGTTGTCAAGAACGATAATCTGATGTCATCATCATCATCATTAACCTATAATGTCCCCACCGAGGGGCACGGGTCCCTGAGGAAGGTATAGGCCATACTCCACCGCGGACACGGGGCTCTAGTCCGCATTGGTGTAGGCTTCTAAGACTAGTCTTACTGTCAAAAGTTTTCAAGCCGCCCTAATGCCGCCTTACATATTACATAGTTTGACCATAAAAAATAGAAATTAAAGAGTGCGATTTTGCTAATACTCTTTGTTCAGGCGTGAGCCCTGTGGCTTATTGTGGTGACCTCTCCTTGTGTTTTTAATTGTGTGAGGAATGAAAATATCCAGTAAAGTATATAAATTCAGAATTCCTTTTAATTTTCGTGTAAAAAACAACAGTTGGTAGTAATAAGTTTTTTTGAAAAGTGACCTAGCTTCGATTTGGCCGTTGGAGGTCCCTTCCACCACCGTGTCACCGTCGTGCCATTGGTCGCAGATTGCTCACGTGGTCTACGTGTTGCGCAGTCGCAGTAGGTTCATGTTCGAGTGCCTGTGTGAATGTTGTTGCTGTTTGAGAGAATTTAAATGTCGAGAGAATTTAGCTCACACCGTCGTGCAGGCGTTCGGCGTGAACACTCTTATTTTCCATACCCAAACTTTTAGTACTAAAAGACATAGTCTCAGTAAGGAAAATTAACTTTGGCCTCAGTTAAAATAATTGTGCTTATATTATAATAGCAGATGGCATGAAAAGTTCGTACAATATTTAGTTACACTTCACTTCCGTTTTCTAGACTATATGGTCAACCTATATGTATCTATCATTCTATTTCTTATTTAATTGCTTAATAATAAAAAAAATACATTAAAATATCACTCCTCTGTTTGGCACTACCCTTCTCCACGTCACCTGTTGGTTGGCTAGAATAAAATACTATTTAGTATTTGTACAATTTTTACTGGTACAGTAAAGAATTTAATAACAATAATAAATAGGAGATGTTTTAGCAAACAGCAAGATAAAAGGTACCCAAAATCGGCGTGTTTGAATGTAACCAGTGCATGGCAGTCTCGGGTCTCTGCCTATCCCTCTGAAATATAAGCTTTACCTTATGTAATAAATAAAAAAATCGATTAACTATCTCAAAATTTAGTAATTAATCCACGTTTTGATCGATTATTTACTACTGCAAAATTATTCTGCACAGCCAATTAAGCATACACTCTGTTAGCTTTTACTATATACCTCGGCTACTATCGGATAGCAATCAAAAACCAATTATATTTCAATAAGGTAAGGATTATTTTGTATTGCTATTACATAACTTTTCAAAATAGTGAAAAAAACGTCTTATACAGAGCAGGAAGTAGTATTGCACTCGTGTGCTTTCGGTGAAAACCGAAGCCTACTCTAGAGGCCGGGGTATATTCTAAAAGCTAACAGTAAAAAAATACTGTAAAACAATATTTTTGTTCTTGACTATTCATTCCCGCCTAGCCCAAAACGTCGGAAAAGGAATACATGCATAAACGCGAGCTTGTATTTTAGTAGGAAAGACAGTGATTAGGGATAAGATCAGTGCCTCGATTCTGTTAGAGCATTAAAGTACGATGACAGATACACGGTTGGGTCACGTGACATGTTTTTTCATACTATTGATGCCTAGCTCCTCGGCTAGTAGTTTTATTAAATACGTAGAACCCTTTTAATATTCACTCGTCGCTGGAAGAACCCCAAAAGGGCTAATAGGGGAATATAGATGGGATGTCGGACTAATAGGTATTCATTTATGCTGCTTTAATAACCCGGGGGGATACAAATGCACGAGAATGACTGGCAATACGTCACCAATAATTTAATTATTAAAAGGAATAATTTTCCTATGTCCTTATGAACACATGTAATATTTAAATATAAAACTTTATTTTATTCAGGACACAAATAGTGACATAAAAAACTATAAAAGTGTGTTATACAAAAATAGACGCTGAGGTCCCTTATGATAGATTAGATTAGATTAGAACTCTTTATTGTACACACCAGAAAAACAAAAAAATACATTATAAGACTTAATAGATAAAACAATAATGAAATAAGCATTCAATCTTAACCAGTTAATAAAAAATATTGAACTTTTGAATAAGAACTTGTGTTTTAATTTCATTGGGTGATGAATATATTCCGATTACATGTTTTTTTATTTATAAGAAACAAATATTCGCAAATAATTAAGAATAAGAATAATTATAAATTTAAAGCACATACTACGGACAGTTACGCACTATAAAATAATACATAATATTATATTGTTAAAAAATAAAAAGTTAACAAAATCTATATATATAAAAGGAGAAGCTGACTGACTGACTGACTGACTGACTGACATATCAACGCAGGGCCTAAACTATGAGAGTTAGAAACTTGAAATTTTGCACAGGGGTTCCTTTTGTAACGTAGGGGAGCACTAAGAAAGGATTTTTCGATTAAAAAGGGGGGTGTAAAGTTAGTATGAAACTTTGCCGTTTTGAAGTTATTCGAATGAATCTATATATATAAAATCTATATATATAAAAGGAGAAGCTGATTGACTGACTGACTGACTGACTGACTGACATATCAACGCAGGGCCTAAACTATAAGACTTTGTCACGCTAGCCTTGAAGAGGCTGCGACATAAAATAAAGAAGAAGAAATAAAAAACGTTATTAAAAAAAAACAAGATATAGTTTAATTAGCACTTCTTCAATTACTAGGGTTGTGAGTTAGAAAATAGCCCTACACTGGTTTTGATCTCTCTTTAGCGGAACTACGGTCAGGTACTCCCCTGAGCCGACCGGAGACAGTAGAAAAGCTCCGCCAACGGCCGTGGACCAAGTGAGGAGAAGGTTTGGCCAGCGGGAACGGCGGATCTCCTTTTCAAAACGGCGGGAACAGGCACCCCGGGGGTCTTCGGCTCCGTAAAAAAGGAATTCTGGTCCGGTACTTGGAACCTGTGGAGAAACCCCTCGCATTAGTACACAGCCATCGGAAAGATACAGTTCACCGCCACCGGTTCGGCAGAAGAAGAAGAAACCCAACTAGTTTGTAAGTGGCGGTGAAGGAAATCAGTAGTGGAGTGATGCGAGATGGAAATTATAATGAAAAATGATAATGAAAATGATAATCAAAAAATTAGGAGGTATCTAAAGTTACTAATTGCCAACATTTCCACACTAGCTGCAACATTATTTGGAAATTAACAAAAGTGGCAAGCGCAAGCTAGTGTGCAGATAAAGCTAAACATCAATATTTAAAATTGTATGAACGAAATGTATGGATGATGCAACCATGACTGGCAATTTTGTGAGGCGCCATCTTGTGTGTCGCCGAGCGAGCAAGCTATGAGAGGCGCTCTGCGACACGGTAAATAGCTGCTAAAACTACGTATAAGCACTACGCTATTACGAAAAGAAGGGAAATAAATTACATATGTTCCTACAAGCACTATAAAACTAATCTACAGCTAAATTAGCAAATACCTAGTTGAAATATCTGTTTGCAACTTACCCAAAAAGTGTGGGGAGACGAGAACACAAACGTGATAGTAAACCACGGCTTTCTTTAAAAAGAAAATTAATAAAATTGACTCGCGGCCGTTAGAGACGGCGCGGCGGCGACTGGCGATTACAAACAAGGAGAAGCGCACGCGCAGGCTCGCCGATGGACCGGAGGCAAATGAGGCGGGCAGCGGTCGAGAGAGGGGACGCGCTGTCCGGCTCCACGTAATAAGTGGTTTTAGAGATGCGCAGACGAGAAATGCGTAAACCCTTTTAGTTTGAGCTTGATTAGTTTTAGTGCCTATATCACAAGTTATTTAACAGGTTTTATCCAACTTATTTAAATAAAATGTTGTTATAAAATAATAACGTTACAACTTATAAACTTGAAATTTTGCACAAAGGTTCCTTTTGTAACGTCCCCTACGTTACAAAAGGAGCACTAAGAAAATATTTTTCGAAATTCATCCTTTAAGGGGGTAAAATGGGGGTTCAAAGTTAGTATGAAACTTTGCCGTTTTTGAAGTTATTCGAATGAAATTTGGTACGAAGGTTTTTCATTTAAAATAACGAAACACGTGTAAAATAGTTTTTAAAAAATCATCCCTTAAGAGGGAAAAAAGTGGGTGCAAAATTAGTATGAAACTTTGCCGTTTTTGAAGTTATTCGAATGAGATTCAATATGAAGGTCCTTCATTAAAAGTTATGAATAAAATTTTAAATAGTTTTTCCAAAATCATTCCTAAAGGGGGTAAAAAGGGGAGTGCAAAGTTAGTATGGAACTTGGCCGTTTTTGAAGTTATTCGAATTAAATTCAGCATGAAGGTCCTTCATTAAAAGACATGAAAGACGTGTCAAGTAGTTTTTCGGAAATAATCCCTTAAGGGGGTAAGAGGGGGTTGCGAAGTTAGTATAAAAGCTCTTTCGCATGCGCTAAAAGTAGGTATTCCTATCTTATTTGCAAACACTTTACTCAACTAAAGCCCACGCGGACGTAGTCGCGGGCAACAGCTAGTAAATTATATTTCATCATCATCAACCCATTATGTCCCCACCGAAGGGCATGGGTCTCTTCGCTGAGAAAGGTATAGACCATACTCCACCACGGGGGCCTGTAAAATTAGTGGCTGGTCTTACTGTCAGAAGTTTTTAAGCCACCCTAAGGCCTATCCACCCGGGCCTCTACCGGGTGAGTAAGTTGAAGTGGCAGTGGGCGAAACACATAGCACGAAGAACTGATGGCCGATGGGGCCGAAAGGTTCTTGAATGGAGACCACACATCGGCAAGCGCAGTGTAAGACAACCAGGCACAAGATGTATAGACAATCTCATCCAAGTGGTAGGGAGACGCTGGATGCAAGCCGCTTCCAACCGGTCTTTTTGGAAATCCATGGAGGAGGCCTATGTCCAGCAGTGGACATCTTGTGGCTGAATGATGATGATGATGATGATGAAGGTCTATCTATGGACGGCAGCCGGCACCAACTGCTTAACGTACCTTGCGAAGCGCGGAACCATTCGGAAAAATGCCACTTGCGTTAGCCATAGAAGGGCATCCATACAATGTACTGAACGCGCCCTATGTTGCTTAACCATCGTGATCGTTTAAGTTCTCTCAAGTAGCCGGGGCTACGAGCAATCCATATTTACACACCACAATTGGACGTAGTTTAACAAAAATGTTCCAACCTACAACTTGGTGATCTTTTAGTTAAATATACCAAAATTATCACTGTGCTCTATTTTTTTTAAATCAAAGACTTTCATAGCGATCCGATGAGTATGTGCAAAGTTATGGCACATGGCAGTCCAACCCAGATATATATATAGAGAGCGTATATCAGCTTATACCTAAAAACTCAAATATCTCAGAACTCACTTTGTATGGGTTGGAACCTATTTGCTAAGCTACGTCCAATTTATAATAAACCACGATGACAATGAAACGGGAGGAGAGGAGCAAGTGAGTTAACATTAATCAATGGACTCAAGAATTAAACGAATTTAAATCGATCTTATTCATATCTATCTCGGTAACACTAAATTACAAAAAAAAACCGAACTGTTTTTCAGCCTTTATTAATTGCAATAGAAATATACTAAAAATGTCGCCTAGTGATGATCTCCTAAGATCGAGTTCTAAGCTTGCTCAGAGCGTTGGACAAAAGTATTCTTTGCATAATTGGCGTGTCAGACATTTTTTATTTAATAAAAAAACTTATAAACCTTTGAGTTACATATTCTATTTTCAATGCCGCTCGTAATCTCGTAGTAGTCGTAGCACCGTAGCCTTCGCTACGGCGTAGCATATTTTAGCTACGTCTCTCGCAGATTTATACCCTCACTTGATATTTTTTCGTTCGTACTACTGGCATATAAATTGTTATATTATTTTTTGTGCTTGTAGCGAAGTTTATTTGTATATTATTCTTAGTTTTGCCGAGTTTTTATTAATATTTTATGTCATAGGTTAAAGAAATATTTAATGGGTAAACAACAACACCAGATAGAACACCAGCTTCATATTTGGGAGATCCTGGCATGCTTTAGTAAGTTTTTTGAAATGGTAATAGCGATACCGACGCGAGTGCAATAATGCATGTACCGACAATAAATGTCGATGAAGCGAAAGTGATTTGTTAGGATCGTGGCAGGTGATAGTCCCTGGTCTCTGTCTACCCCTCTGGGATACAGGTGTGAGCTTATGTATACATGGGGCACACTAAAAGTTTTGCACTTCTAGCTAATCGGAACTATTTGAATGTCGAATGTTATATTGTTTGAAGCGACTTGAAACCTTCTTAGTAATTAAAAAAAATATTGGCGGGAAATCATTTGTCAATTGTTTTTTTTCACACATCAAAGCTCTACGTGCGGAACGAAAATAGAGTTAGAGTCGAAAACATTTTAGAGCGATGACTTTTTATGATTTTAAAAGTTCTCTCTCTCCGCAAGACTGTGCCGCTCGTCTTCAAAATGCTTTTGGGAGAGAAGTACCTTGTTTGAGCACCATGAGGCGATGGTTTGCAGAATTTGAAAGAGGTCGGGTTTCTTTATATGATGAATTTCGTGAAGGGCGGCCTTCAACTGCCGTCAACGAAAATAATGTGGCTACTGTTAAGCGGCTAATTGAAAAAAACCCGCGAATTACCTATGAGACAATTCTAAGACTATTGGGGTTTGGGATGAGCCAAATTCAGAAAATTTTACACGAAGAATTAAAAGTTAGGACACTTTTTTGTCGTTGGATCCCTCATGAACTGACAGCGCAGCAGAAGCGGGCTCGCGTAGAATGGTGCTCACAGATGCTAATGAAGTACGACCACGGACATTTTAATGCTGTTTATGACATTGTCATAGGAGACTAAACGTGGATTTATTGTTTTGAACCCGAAAAAAAAACAGCAATCATGTGAATGGGTGTTTGAAAATGAGAACAGGCCAACAAAAGTGAGGCAGGCGAGAAACGTTGGTAAAAAATGATCGCATTTTTTTTCTCAGCTACGGGTCCCATCTGCACAATTCTACTTGAAGATCAAAAGAGTGTTAATACCGAGTGGTATTCTATCATTTGTTTACCCAGGGTGTTAGAAAAAGTTCGCGAAAGACGACCAAAAAGCCGCGTTCTCCCACATCATGACAACGCTTTTTCACACACGGCCAACAAAACAAAGTCATTTTTAACTTCCGAAAAAGTACAACTCGTCACCCATCCTGCACATATCCCCGACCTAGCACCCTGTGATTTCTGTATTTTCCCCAAAATCAAACATTTGATGCGAGGTTTCACTTTTACCAACTCCGAAGAGGCAGTGATAGCGTTCAATCAGCACGTAGAAAACTTGCCTTCAGATCTGTGGTCTTCCTGTTTTAAAATATGGTTCGATTGCATGAAAAAATGTCAAAAATGTAAAGGAGAGTATTTTGAAAAGCAATAAACATAATATTTTGGTTATAACATGTTGGTTTTTTAAGTTACGCAAAACTTTTAGTGTGACCTACGTATAAGTAGTAATAAAACACTGATGTGAAATGTTGTGAGGCAAACTTTGTACGATATTTTCGTATTTTACAGCGCTTGAAAAAAACATAGGTGATGTCTGCCAATGGTTAGGGATTCATGTAAGTAGTAATAATATAGTGTAAGCATATCTGTTCTGTCACTAACATTTTGTATCTTTTTTTATTGAATATGGATAATCATGTTTTCGAAGTCTGAAATAAATGTTATGGTGGAGGCTAGTAAAATAAATGTATGTAAATAAATGTTATATTATTATGATTTTTTAGGTGTAACACAACTAATAACCAGCCAGTGAAATCAAAATAAATAACAAAGCAAAGCGTCAAAAGCCTACCCACGTTTTCTTTCGCAGTCGGGTACAAAAGAAAAAATTCGTACCAGTGCAGAAACTGATATTACACAGAAAATCAATTTCACAACTCAAAGGCCAATATCAGCGAGTAGCTTACGTTACGCAACTGTTCTCTTTTTCAGTTTATTGAACCTGAAAAATGCCCGTTAAAATTCCCATCTCAAGAAATGTCTTTTCTCACAACACGTATAGAAAAAATCGAACGTGACGAAAGACCGGGACGTGACAAAAAAAATACGTGACAAGGCTTTTCACTCTCACCGGTATGATGTTTGGCATTAGACCAATGTGCGTATCTGCAATTCAGGGATATTTCAATATCGATACGGGCTTTTAGCTGAAGTTCGTTGAAGATTCTTAGATACTTACTTGATACAAAAGGATGAAAAATGTCAAAGGAAACCCCGGATCTTATTATTTTTGAAGCGGATTCTTGAGATAACTGTCACTTTTATACACGAAGTATCAATATGGGTTACGCAATACAGTGGCATAGTGTACGCAATGTACTACTGAGTCTGTATGAGACAAAAGATTTGATTTTTAATGAATAAAATATTTCTATTTTACTTTGACATTGTGGACGAAACCCATAATGTGAATTTTTCTGTATCTAAGTTTTTGTACTATGAATAAAATATTGTGTCCAGACAAAAGTATTGTAGGGATTCATTTTTGTAATATTATTAAATTATTTATTGTATTAAAACACAAGTTTTCCACATAGGTGAGCTTAATGCTACTCAGCATTACCTTCCAACTAACCTTAGATTGATGAAACACATACCGGTAGTGCAACTTAAATATTAAATATACTATTTAAACTTACTTAGTCCCAGATATATAACATGCTAATGGCATTCTCTACCAGTCAACCCGCGGGAGGCACACTCCGTATCGTACGTATCCCTAGCGGCTATACGATGCTTGACGTAAAAGATACTCTAAATTGTATGATTGCTAGAAGCATCTTTCAATAAAAATAGAATGCTACAGAGTACTATATCTCAGTTGGTTCATCATCAACCCATTATGAATCCACCAAAGGGTCTCTTTCCTGAGGAAGATATAGGCCATACTCCACCACAGGGGCCAAGTCCGGATTGGTGGAGGCTTGTACAACTAGTGGCTGGTCTTGCTGTCAGAAGTCTTCAAGCCACCCTAAGACCTCTTAATCTTGCTTAACGACTGCCATCTATCGACGGCAGCCGGCACCAACTGCTTAACGTGCCTTGCAAAGCATGGAACCGCTCGAATAAATGCCACTAGCGTTAGTCATAGACAGAAACCCATCCATGGACTGAACGCACCGTATGTTGCTTAACCTTAGTGATCGTTTAAGATCACTCAGGCAGCCCAGGCCACGAGCGATTCACTATGTACATAATTACTTAACTGTAGAGCCACTAGCGTTAGTCCATATAGACGGTCACCCATCCATGCACTGAACGCGCCCAATGTTGCTTAATATTCGTGATCGTTTAAGATCACTTAGGCAGCCGGGGCTACAAGGGATAAGCGACGAACAGGAAAACATATGTAGTAATATTTATCTAGTTACAAGCTTCGTCACACATTCATGACTTTTCTTCTCTTGTTTTTCTTCCAGTAATGAAATCTTGCCTATACTGAATAGGCAAAGAAAGTACAGCAGTCAAAAAAGCCTCTTAAAGAAACTTTGTATGAAATAAAATATTTCATTTGCTATAAAAAATTCCTAAAAACACTGTAAAAATCTAACCTGACTGTACCCTTTTCTGCAAAAAAACAGAGTGTCCAGTTGGTGAAAACATAAAACATATTATTTTAGCTTTCACCGTCTGGACACGCATAAAAATCTTTGCGTGTCCAGATGACGAAAGAATAAATGATACTAATTTGAGTTTAACCAACTCGACACAGGTGTGTCCAGTCATGTGTGTCTAGTTGGTGAATAACCCGCTAAGCTTAGACATTTTCCTCCAAATGCTGTCTCTCATGGTCACTTGCCATCCACATCTGCGATCCATAAGCCAGCTCAACTATATCAACTTTAAATTTTCATTTGTACTAACTAGTAGCCTAAGCGCACACTAGCGACACGCGACAGCGACAGCTCGACAACTAGACGCGACGACAGGCTACGGCCGACAATTTTCATAGATTTTGTTCAAAGCTCCGCACACTTGGCGTCAGAGTCGCGGAGTCGCGACGACAAGCTAAGAGCCATCGCAACGAGGGCGACTGTCACCGGGTCTAGTCGCGGCGATAAGTAGCCCTGCTTGCGATGGCTCGTAGAGGGCATTCGCTAAAATTGGCCAAACAACCGCGGTCCCAGAAAACACTTCTTGCTAAACCTTGTAGTGAATATGTAAAATACACTGAAGGAGCACTAATTAATGTCTCTGACATTAATTAGTGCTCCTTCAGTGAACTTCAAAACAGGCTTGATAAACATGTATAACTACTCAGTAGCTGTTCTTAAAGTTTCATGGAGGGATGACACACTCTGGCCGCACCGGCTGACAGTCTGCCAGCCTCGTTTTCAAGTGATACAGCACCTTCACCCCGTCATCCGACGTGACAAGAAAGATTCAAAGCGCCTCAACGCGAGTGTCATCCGCTTGTTTATCACGATTATCCGGGACATTACGCGGAGCAGTCTTGTGTTGCGAACGTAAAAAGGAACGAGGTGATATCTCCTATCCCCTTTTTGACATTATTCCTTGTTTTTTCTCACGTTTTAAGTGAACGGCGGTGTCTTTTTACTGTATTTTATTATGTGGTTGCCGTCTCTTTTAAGGTCTATGCATATTTAGCAAGGCGTGTGGTTCAAGCGGGTGGGAAAAACTGCGTTGAGGTGCGGTGCGGCTGAACGATTGAGTTATGTGGTGGATATTGTAGCTCTGTTATTGGATAATTTAAATCTAGTACTTGTAACATCGTATTCCTATCCTTTTCTCCCTTCCTCACGCACGCACACACGTAGCGCCGTCCCTCTCTGACGGCTGATTTACTCCGATGTTTTCACCGAACCAAAAGACAGACGCTTTTCTACCGCGCGTAAGCCTGCATCGTAACTGCTGCGTGTGATTCTATAAGAATGAAATTATTGTAATCCTACATCAAATAAACGCTATTTTCTGTGTGAAACCTATACGTGTGACATTATTAGTGAAATAAGCAGATTTAGTGCCGATATCGAACTTTTGCGCTGCCACGTGGTGCGCCCAGGTCAAAACTGGACCTAGGCGGTGATTCCCCAACTCTTGGACTTCAGAAGACACCAGGTACGTGCGTGCTCCTTTTCCTATAAGGCTGCTGTATCATATCCTGTGTCTCTCCTCAAGCAGCAGTCATTTGTACTATCCATTAGAACGTTGTTACAAGTGCTATTGGCTAACCACAGCTAGGCCTAAGTAATTTATTCTACTTAATTAGCCGCAAAATCCATGAATCAAAATCCACTCTAACCCTCACCTTGAGCAATTGAAAATATTTAAGAACCCGCACCCCCCAACTATGGTAAGGAAGGTCTGAACCAGCCCGTTATTTCCACCATTATGTATCGTTGTAGTTGTGCCGTGTGGTGCCGGCAGATTAGAATAGCACCACCTCATATCTTCCCGTGGGTATCGTAAAAGGCGATTATGGGAGTGTGAGAAAGTACCGACCCATTTTAACTTTCTCACCGTGATGCTATACCATCTGTCTGAGTCTTTCTCCGGTCGTAGCGGTCTCCGTTCCACCGGGTCCAGAAGGACAAGGGTGAGTATGTGCACCTGTGTCCTGCGCATACACTTGTGCACCTTAATATATCCTGCGCATCTGACCGCTTTCGTTCCTGGACTCCGAGTACGCTTAAAGTCCTGTGGCGATGGGTAAAGGTAGAGAGGTCTAGCCTGATGCAAGCTTGACTTTGTCTGATGCCCGCACACAGGCGGTCCCGGGGGCGTGAGTACACACCGTGGTCGTTTCCGCGCTGCAAATTTGGGGCGACAGCGCAGGCTCGGTAGCACTCGGGGTGACAAAGCAGCCCTATTTAGGGAGGCACTGCTTTCCCCGCTCAGCCGGGGAGAGGGCTAGAAAAGGTGCCCTAAAAAAATGCTCGTCCCAACTTGGCAGATGGTACTAACCGCGGCTATCATCGCATCATTTAAATCGTGGTCGACGTTACAAAGCAAATTTAAAAAATACACCTAAAATGACCTTTGGCGCGTGGAACGTGAGAACGCTTCTTGATCGAGATGGCAACGCCTGCCCTGAACGTAAGACCGCCATAGTAGCTCGGGAACTTCATCGCTATAACGTGGATGTGGCTGCGCTCAGTGAAACGCATCTACCCGATGAAGGAGAGCTGGTGGAAGTAGGTGGCGGCTACACTTTCTTCTGGAAAGGTACCGCTGCCTCCGAAGCTCGTCGATCAGGTGTGGGATTTGCCATCAAGAATCACTTAGTAAAGCGTTTACAGGAGTACCCTGTACATATATCAGACCGCGTTACCACACTGCGCCTTCACCTGGACAAAGACAACTACCTTAATGTCATCAGTGTTTATGCTCCAACGCTAGACAAGTCTGATGACATCAAGGACAAGTTTTATGAGGAATTGACTCATTGCCTTGATAGCATAAACGCCAAAGAGCAGGTTTTATTGCTGGGCGATTTCAATGCTAGGGTTGGTCGGGACTACGAGGCTTGGCCTGGAGTTCTGGGTAGACATGGAGTTGGCAACATGAACAGCAATGGTCAGTTGCTGCTCAGTCTTTGTGCTCAATACGGTCTGGCAATTACGAACACTATGTTTAGACTTGCCGCCAAGTCCAAACAACATGGATGCATCCAAGATCCAAGCATTGGCATTTGATTGACTACGCAATCGTGAGGCAAAAAGATTTCAGCCAAGTACAGGTCACCCGCGTTATGCGTGGTGCGCACTGTTGGTCTGACCACCAACTTATTATCGCTAAGCTGCGAATACGCCTCCGTCGTCCGCGTAGATCCTCTATAAAGAAGTTTGCGTCCTTGGACGTGGATAAGCTAAAAGATCGCGCGGTCAGGGAGAAATACGCTGAAGCCCTGTCTGAAAAGCTGTTGCCCATCAATGAGGTAGGTGATGTTGATGCTGCCTGGGGAACTTTGTCATCTCATATCATAGATACCGCTTCAACTGCACTGGGTAAAAAGTTCCGTCGCAACGAAGACTGGTTTGATGGAAATGATGAAATCCTGAGGGCAGCATTCGATAAACACCGAGATCTCCTGCGACAGCACAGAAGGCAAAGAGGAAGCGTTGCGGTTGATGTTGCTAAAGCTAGTGACCTCGAATTGCGCAAGCTGTCTCGTCATATGAAAGACAAGTGGTGGCAGGACAAAGCTAGACACATGCAATGGTTCACTGACACAAACCAGCTGGGCGGATTCTACAGTGAGGTACGTAAGCTGATTGGAACATTCCACCACGTGAGGGTGCCTTTAAGGTCTCAAGACGGTAGTCACCTGTTGACGAACAAGGACGATGTACTAAAGCGCTGGGCGGAGCACTTCAATACTCTGCTAAATGTGGATCGATCAGCTGATCTACAAACTATTCGCTTAATGCCTCAGCTCCCTCTTGCCTTTGAGCTGGACGAGCCTCTATTGCGTGACGAGGTTGTTACTGCCATCAGACAGCAACAAAACAAAAGGGCGGTTGGTATTGACCGCATACCGGGAGAGCTGATATAATACGGCGGAGAGGAGTTGCATACGCTGGTCTGGGAACTATTTGTTCGCATGTGGGAGCAGGAGCGTGTTCCGGACACCTTTAAAGTATCGCGCATAAGTGCTCTCTACAAGAATAAAGCTGACCGATCTGACTGCAACGCTTATCGTGGTATTTCGCTTCTTTCAGCCCCCGGAAAGGTCTTTGCTAGAGTTCTCTTAAACCGCCTAAAGAACTTATCCGAAAAGATTCTGCCACCAACCCAGTTTGGCTTCCGACCGGATCGAGGCACATGCGAAGCTATATTCTCTGTGCGTCAACTGCAAGAAAAGAGCAGAGAACAGGGTCGTCAGCTGTACCTTTGCTTTGTTGACCTAGAGAAGGCTTTCGACAGCGTGCCTCGGGAAGCTCTATGGTTGGTACTAGGTAAGCTTGGGTGCACGCAAAGATTTGTGAGACTGCTGAGACTCCTGCATGACGACATGCGATGCTGCGTTGCCGTAGACGGTGATCAGACAGACTTCTTCCCCGTTACCTGTGGGGTGAAGCAAGGTTGCGTTTTAGCACCTACTCTGTTCGCCTTATACTTCGCGGTGGTAGTTAGAGAAGTCTTACAAACTGTTTCTCAAGGAGTTCGCATCCGCTTCCGCACAGACGGCAGCCTTTTTAACTTGGCTAGACTTAAGGCTCGCACTAAAGTCTCACACGCACTGATCACCGAGATCATGTATGCTGATGACCTGTGCTTCGTATCAGAATCCCCAGACGGCCTGCAACAGCTAATGTCCGCATTACACCAAGCCGTTCGGCCTGAAGATCAGTGTCAATAAGACGGAGGTGATGTCCCTGGACATACACGGTCACGAGACACTGGCCATAAAACTTGGTGAGGATGTGCTGAAGCAGGTGGATAAATTTCGCTATCTGGGGAACACTGTAACATCAAAGTGTGACCTTGATGCTGAGATCAATAGCAGGGTCGGTGCCGCAGCTGCAGCATTCGGTAAACTATGTTCCAAGGTCTTCTGCTCCCATGACCTTAAGTTGGCCACTAAGATATCGATATATATGGCAATCGTGCTGCCAAACCTCTTATACTCCTCTGAGACGTGGTGTGTATACCGCCGCCACATTCGCACTCTGGATCGCTTCCACCTTAAATGTCTCCGTACCATCATGAAGATCAGATGGTCTGATAGAGTGCGAAATACCGAAGTTCTGCGACGAGCTAATGTTGGTGGCATTGAGGCCTATTTAATGCGTCGACAGCTTCGGTGGTGCGGTCACGTATCTCGTATGGCGGAGGAAAGAGTGGCGAAACGCATCTTCTATTCTGAACTAGAGGAGGGCAAGCGGAATCATGGTGGTCCCCTCCTCCGGTACAAGGATGTCCAAAGGCGACATATGAAGAGATGCAACATAGAGCCCTCCCGCTGGGAACGTTTGGCAGCACAGCGGACAGAATGGCGCAGGATGGTGAACAGCCAAGTACGCGAGTTCGAGGTTCAGCGCAAAGCTGACCTGGATACCAAACGCGACCAGTTAAAGGCTCGCCCACCTGCTGCCATAACATACAATTATGAGAACGGCATTCTCACGTGCCCTCAGTGTGCACGGAGTTTCGCCGTGAAGATAGGCTACATAAGCCATCTTCGAGCGCACCAGCGCCAAATGCCTGATTAGGGGTCAAAGTGGTCGCCATGGCCAAAATCGGTGGGAACAATCATCATTCATCGTTGAAGTAATACCAACTGTGTCATGAATAAAGATGTATTCATTACTGACTTCACGAGTTTAAACTATTTCTTAAAAATCAACTGGAAAATAAGAGAAACGCTTAGGCAGGCAGGCTGGCAGACAGGCGGAACTATAATGGTCCCTTGTCGACAACGAAGCCCTAACCAGTTTTGCTCTTTTTAACTCGAAACTTCAAGGAACAAAATACTTTTAAGCAATTTATCGTAGAATCAAAGAATCCCTCGTAGCCTGGGCTGCCTCAATGATCATAAACGATCACTAAGGTTAAGAAACATACGGCGCGTAAAGTTCATGGATGGGTCACTGTCTATGGGTGAATTTCCCAGACGCATTTTTTACGCGGCTGGTATGAAAATGGCAGTGTAAAAAGCTTTTTCATGGTAAAATTTTATTTTTTTGTTTAGTTTGTGTAATTACCCATAAGAGGCAACAGATACGTTTTTATTTGGACCACTCTTACATATAAATAAAAAAATCTAAATGTGAAATTTTTCATCTTCGGTGACTGTCGCCAAACCTTATTTAGTTCTAATTTCTTTAGCTAAGGAAAAAATACAAACTGTACATACATACGGATTATTTTATTTGATTCCTAAAGAATAGAGGTATAATTTAATATATATTTCATAATCTTAATCGTTATATTCATTAAACAGTCAGACAAATACGAATGTCCCAAATTAATTTTTCATTTCGGTGATTGAAAAAGAAATATGGATTGTCGAGAACAGGAGAGCTCTTGAACATAGTCTCGTTTCTGTAACTCAAGCGCCAGTCACGCACAAGCATTTGGAGCTAGTGGTGGTTTGCTACCTCGCTGCGTGTTCCCGCTAAAAAAGTAAGTATTTCAAATCGGTGACTCGGGACAATTTTGCTTTCATTTCCGTGAATCAATTAATAATATAAATGAACAAGATAAAACTGTTGATTTTATATTCGCACAAACACTTCTAGTAATATGTTCAAGGATGTAGTATAGATCTCGGCCTGATTTATGTATATGTCAAAATATTTAATTTTTTTAGGTGTATTTTAATATCGGTGATTTAATTTCGGTGAATTCGGTGACCTGAATGGATCACCGAAATAAAAAAAAACAGCGAACTGAAAGTTTTCTTCATTTCGGTGTTTTTTTTTTAATTTCGGTGACTTTAAACAATTACGGTGATAATTTGTTTCATTTCGTTGAATTCTTCTTTCATTTCGGCGATTTTTACAGTTTCTTTATACAGGGTGAATAACATAATCAAAAATCGTAGCGAAATTCTCGATCTTGTTTATATTAAAAGTTATAATGTTAAGTTACCGCTGCATTTATACGAAAATTAAAATGGCTCCCCAACTACCTATCTATCTGAATGGGTTTTTTTATCAACTTCCTCTTTTCATACTGGATTGTCTGAAAACTATGTAAGTTATTTGAAAAGTTAGTAAAAATAATTAGGTGATTTTACAGCCTATCTTGTTTTTTCACAAACTTTGATTTCTTCAAAATTATTTTCCCTATCCAGTACCTAAACATACCTAAATATACATAAAATAGTCGGCACTGAAGGTTTTTTTTTAGTAATCACTACATAAAACAAAGTCGCTTTTGCTGTCTGTCTGTCCCTATGTATGCTTAAATCTGTAAAACTACGCAACGGATTTTGATGAGAAACAATGACAATTTTAGAGGTTTCTAATATAAGGTCGTAATGAGCGCTCAGTCATTTTTTTTGGAATCCTAAATTCCACGCGTGTGCATAATAAGAAAAATACGTAGTGTAATCATCATACTGTATACTGTTTCGGTGAATTTTGATTTCGGTGAATCCTTCTTTCATTTCGGTGATTGACTGTTTCATTTCGGTGACGCCTAACTTTGAAATGTATGTCATCCATTTGTTTTTTTGTTTTCCATTGTAACCATTATTCATAAAGTTATAAAACATTAAAGTTATTAGCAAATATAAGTAAAAACACGAAAAAACGCATTTTTTTTCATATTAACTCAATAAATAAATAATTATTTGTCAAAGAAAGATCAGTCTGTTGTATTTTATTTATATTAATTAGTTTTATACATTAGTTTCATAGTGTTATGTAAGTTTTTATCATGGTATATTCTTTGTACTTACTTTTAAAATAAATAACCATCTGTCGTGTATATTTTTCTGTTATTTTTCATATTATGTTACTTTTTGTTTATTTAGTTTCTATACGTCATATAAATCATAGAGGTGTTGAAGTTATATTTAGAATAAAATAAAATTCTCGTGTCTCAATGTTAGTGCGCATACTCCTCCGAAACGGCTAGGCCGATTTCGATGAAATTTTATATATACAATCGGTAGGTCTGAGAATAGCTGGTTGTTATCTATTTTTCATAGCCCTAAGCGAAAAAAAATATTCTTCCGTTATTTTCTTTCTACTTGTAAAAATCCGTTCTGGTTACGTTTTTTGTGCGATTTCTTGGTTTTTTAGTACGATGAAAACATAAGCATGGATGGAACTTTTGCAGCCATAACATGAAAGGCGTAAACTTAACTCAGTTGTAACTGATATCAATCGGACGTCCCATGTCACATGTCGTTGCCGGAAATTCGATTCGCAACTCCTTTGACAGGAAATATTTGCAAAATCCGCCCGATCGTAAGCAAAACATCTTCGTTAACGTATTATTCTTTCGTTTCGTTTGGTTTTGTTTATTCGAACCTTAAATCTGGGAAAGGAATGTTATTCTAGATGAATGTCTTCAAAAATTAAATGAGGATATTTTACACATATTCACTGTATGTTACTCAGGTAATAAAATAGTATTTGCTTATAATCGCGTATAATTAGACTAAATATGTTTGGCATTTTCATAACTTTAGTGGGGACAGATTGTGTCTTGTGTATTGTAAGTTTTAAGTTAAATAATCTGTTAGCCTGTTTTGAAAAGTATCTTTGCTAGCTTCTCTTCTGCAAAATCTATTTTTTTTGTAACTAATGGTATTAACAATCGTTAAGTAAATATATTGTTTTCATATTGAATTTTTTTTTTTTATTTGACTTGAAATATTTTATTTATTTTAAAAAAACTCACACCCATTATCCCTGATAGGGTATATCAGAGAGGGTAAGCGGAGGCACCAATCACTAGAACTGGACCCACGTTTTGCCGAGTTTATTAGGTATTTATTTTAGTAAGAAAAAATATAAAAATAACATTAACAGCTTTACATTAACAGATATACAACAGGATCACTAGTTCTGTATACCCTCTAAACTAACCCTGTAAACTAGTATACCCTCTGCTATGATAACCAGAAAATGACGTCACAAACAAGGAAATTGACCGGATGGCTGCCGTCGATAGATGGCAGTCGTTAAGCCAAGTCAGAGGCGACAGGGTGGCTTGAAAACTTCTAAGAGTAGTCCCAGCCACTAGTCTCACAAGCCTCTACCAATCCGGGCAAGGACCCCGTGGTGGAGTATGGCCTATATATTCCTCTTGGAAGAGACCCGTGCCTCTCGGTGGGAGCATCTTTATTTACGTTTCAATATAATAAGAATCCCTCAAATATATTTTTACCCTTAAATTACTGACATTAAGGGCCAATTTCTGAATTGAGAATTTACACTAAGTAAATACTTAAGTAACATGCTATCACGCTCTTTTCTAAAGAAATTTGATGAGAGAGCACTACAGTTAAGTAATTGCTTGGCGAAATTCTCAATTCAAAAATCCGCAATTAACCCTAGAAAGATAATCTTATTTAGATGTACGGAAAAGATAATCATACGTCAGAATGACTCCTTAGTTTAAAATGGCTATTATTTCAAAGATTATGTACTTAATTTGATAAACTATGGTGTGTTTGTATTTCTCATATCAGTTTAAATAAAAATACATTATAATTATATATAAGTACTGCTTATTAATTATTTAATAAAGTAACGACACATAATGGCTTTCATTTTAAAGTAACAAAATATTAGAACTTCTATTATAATTATGAAATCACATTTTTTAGAATAATCAGTCATTTCTAGTAATACTGTTAGTTTGAAACAATAGACTCTATATATTTTCAACACTTAAATCTACGGAGATCAATTTGATGCTGACGACGAGAATCTGTAGATGATGGTACTTGTTCAGCATTTCCTTCAGGTGGTAGACTGGATACTGTTAACTCTTGGTCTCTCTCCTCGTCGACAAATGCCTCCTCAACGACACTCTGCATGTCGATTTAGCTCAGATGGTCCTCGAGCTCACTTTCAGTGTCGGCAGATGAAAGATCCTCATCGCTCACTAAAAGAGCCGCCAGGATGCTTTCTTCTTGTAAATTCCGATTTTTCATTGCAACCGGATATTCTGTTATATTTATAAATATAAAATAAAGGTAAAACTATCGCTAAAAAAAAGAAAAGTTACCAAAAAGAACCCTAATTGAAACGCATACTAAAATCCTAAATGTCACGTAAAAGATAATCATACGTCATTTTGACTCCAACACCTGTTGTATTTCGAAAATGGGAAAACTTACTTCGGTGTGTATGGCAATGTATAAACCATGACCGTGTTTTGGTTTTTTACCACTTATGTTTATGCTTAATAAATAATTTTTACAATAAAAAAATAAAAATAACTTCGGTGCCGCGACCACCAGTCGATAGCTCTGCCCGGCGACGGAAATGTCCGTAAAGCACTGCGCCGGATTCGTACGAATTAAAGAGAGACAGCAATATTTCGAAACGCACGGAGTCATTTTGACGTAGATTATCTTTCTAGGGTTAATTTACAAAATGAATTAATTGATATAAAACATTGAAAGCGTATTGGTACGAAACGATAACGCCAGTGTATTCACTCCCACTCGCATCGCAGCCACCGAGATCTGTTCGACAATCTATCACTTTTATGAGCACACCATAAAGCCTAAAGCCCGCAAGCCGAGTGTATATAACAGCCTATAAAAAGCATTCCGCCGAGAAATTCACTAAACTTCACATCACAATGTTTGGAGATATACCCTTAGCAGGCTCGCTGAGTATGCTAAGCTTGTTGCCAACAATAAAAACTTAGTCGAACATTCGCCGGCGCCGTAAAGATATGGAAGTGCTAAGGCTCTGTTCCGAACTTGTGAACTCATGGTAAGCCCTTGAACGTTCGAGTCTGTAATAAACACACCCGTAAGTTGGAATTCTTTGAAATGGAAGTGATATTGTGGAAACCGTTTGTGTTTAAGCTGGAGTAATTATGGAGACTCCGTGCGTTGAATGAGGGTTGTAATAGGCTTTGAAGCTGTCTAGATGTGATTATCTTGCAAACGCTTAGGCATGGTTAGATGTATTTATTTTGTGTCTATTCCTGACAGATATTTGAGGGCGTGGTTCTTTACAGTGTCATTATTTTGTTAAAACACAAAAAGTATGCAAAGCATTTTATTCGAAATTTCTTCGGATTAAGTGTTATCGCATTTTCAATACGTCAAAGCTTTACGTATTTAAATACATTAAAATTATTATCAAAAAAATACTTACATTTTTGTAAAAGGGTATGAGGTAAAATAATTCCGATGAACTGAAATTTCAACGCTAAATGTATACCAAGTAAGCGTAGTATTGGTTTTATATTAACGCGTTCATTGTATGCTAACAGTTTTGCTGTTTAAATTACCAAAAAAAACTCAGCAAAGGTTTATAGATTCAAAAGTAGGCTCGGGGGCCAGTATGCGTAGATTTTGCATCGTGCATCAGTGTCTTAACACCCTATATACACCCAGTATACACCAGTATGCAGTGGCGGTAGAACGCCCGTCTCAAATTTGGAACCTCGTAAGTTCAAATCCTGGCATCTAACAATGACTTATAACACTGACTTATGACTGATAACAATGGTTTCTAAGTTACAGACATTTCTAAAGTTGTAATGGTGATACCATTCGTTAACTATGAAAAAAAAATCCACAGAAAACCGGGCGTGCAAAATACTTGGTCCACCCCCTTATATTTCAACGCGGACTAAAGTCCGTGTGCGTTGCTTTGCCTAGTTACGAGTTCTATTTTTTCGGGGACTCCCGCGTACTTTAGTCTTGTTCGCGGTAATTCGGCGGATTTTTAGTACGCGGTACTTTAAATCCCTCGTTTGCGCTACTCGATACAGTTGTAAGCGATCTATTTTAGCTGATAAAATAGTCCGCGGAGAAAAGTCCGTCGTCTGCGCAAGCCATGAGAGAAAGCCTCTGACTTGCAGTGGCAACTCGAATCACGACTCTAGGGCCAAGTCAATAGTGCTTATGAAAGTTTTAGTAAAAAAAATATAGGTTCAGACAACAGTATAAAATTAATGACTGCCCAGTAAGATATCAGTGGATTACTGAATGGCGTCAGTAAACTGAAATACGATAGCATAAAAGAAAAATGGCCTAAGTTGGGTTTACAACGTAGCATAAAATCCAATTTTTTTATCACCTTTCTTCGACGGTTGCTATACTTTTTTATTATATTGATATTGACAATTACTGATGTATATGTGCCACGTTTTCAAGTTATGTATTGTATTAAATTGTGTATTACATTTTAATAGAGAAATCGTTCAAGCCACTGATTGCATAAGGATTGCAGTAGGGTTACTCGCTCGATCAATGAATAAATATCTTAAATTATTTTCATCACTCTTACTTCATATTTAAAGCAAACGTGTTCCAAAAAATAAACTAAGAGCAAAATAATAATCGTAATAACTTCCGCACAACACAATCGAGGAAGCAAGGACACGCCCTGACTGAGTTTTCGTACAAATATACGACAGCCCCCAGTGAGAATCGAACGCACGACCCCGGTTGTGGTAGTTAAGCGCCTTAACGACTAGACCAGCGAGGCAGTTGAAGCCTTGACCTTAGACAGAACGATAGGCATTTCATTCGGCTCGAAACTGATTTTCGGGTCCTTCAGACTGTGTTACTATTTTATGGCCTAACTCATAGGTTCCCAAAGTGGTCGAGGTGGCCATAGGCATAGGAGGCCACACGGGAGTCCACGTGGACTTGAAAATAAAACAGGGGTTGACAAGTTGTAATTAGGGGTCCACAAAAAAAAACTTATTAACATCATTGTTGATTGTTTGTAATAATAAATATTTATAATTTTGTATAACCCCAATAATTTTAACAAATAGGACACAAGAAAATGTTGTACTTTTTTTCTTTTTAACAACCTCAATTTTACGATGATATTTTTAGGAGTTGTGGGAATACAGTAGAAGCATACCAGCAAGGGGTCTACCGAAAATAGTAAAACTTTCAAAGTCTTCTTCGGTCCTTTATTTTCTAGGGGAGCATAGGGCCTTAACCACAGATTTCCACATTCGGGTCAGCTAGTGCCAATTGACTTGACCTCTTGGGCTATAGATCTTTTCCAGGTTGTCCTAGGCCGTCCCCTCCTTCGGTTGCCCGAGGGCGTGTATATGAGGGTTTGTCTGGTCAGGTCTTGACTTTGAAAGTGGTCCAGGAGAAAAAAAAAGTTTGGGAACCTCTGGCTAACCAAAAGAGAGAAACCACACCAGTCCCGATATATCCCTGGTAGTGACTCGATAAAATTGCTTTTAAAATAGCCAATCTTCCGATCCCCCCTCGGTAGTATAAAACGGCGGTGCTTTGACGTACACATAAATTTCTTTGTCCCGAATTTTGTGACTCATCCCGCGGGTCGTAATAGTAAATGGAATTATCTGCGAATTGATTCACGACCTAATACCGATGGCGGAGTCGTTGGTATTCTTATGGATGGCGGTCATTTCGGGCGATTAGGAGACGTCGATTTGACGATTGACCGCAAATCGATGACGTCTCCGTCCCTCTTAAGCGGGGGTTATAAATTACAATTATTGAGTAGTTTCCAGGTACAACGGGAAGAAGGAAGCCTTCTTCTCGAGACTGCGCTCAAAGAGTGATTTTGGTAACGATAGAGGCGATGATTGTCCCAAAGGGCCAAACTTATCGAGTTTTAGCTATCCCGAGATATTAGGTGTTACCATTTTTGATATTTACTTAGTTGTAGCCACACGGTACAAAAACATAAAACCACTGCACCAACTTTTGTAACGTACAATTAATTATTGTTTCGTAGGCAATACAAATGGCTTATAGCCCCGGCTGCCTGAGTGATCTTAAACGATCACGAAGGTGTAGCAACATATGGCAAGTTCAGTACATGGATGGGTGACCCTGTTTGACTAATGCTAGTGGCATTTTTCTGAGTGGTTCCGTGCTTCGCTAGGCACGTTAGCAGTTGGTGCCGGCTGCCGTCGATAGATGGATGTCGTTAAGACAAGTCAAAGTCGAAAGAATCGCTCGTAGCCTGGGCTGCCTGAGTGATCTGAAACGATCACTAAGGTTAAGCAACATACAGCGCGTTCCGTCCGTGGATGAGTCACCGTCTATGACTAACGCTAGTGACATTTTTCCGAGCAATTCCGTGCTTTGCAAGGCATGTTAAGCAGTTGGTGCCGGCTGCCGTCGATAGATGGCAGTCGTTAAGCCAAGTCAGAGGCCTTAGGGCGGCTTGAAAACTTTTGACGGTAAGACCAGCCACTAGTCTTACAAGCCTCCACCAATCCGAACTTGGCCCCCTTGGTGGAGTATGGCCTATACCTTCCGCAGAGGAGAGACCCGTGCCCGTCGGTGGGGACATGATGGGTTGATGATGATGATGATGATGAAACCAAGTCAGAGGCACTAGTTCAGCTTGAAACATTCTGACAGTAAGACCAGCCACTAGTCTTACAAGCCTCCACCAATCCGGACTTGGCCCCCGTGGTGGGGTATGGCCTCTACCTTCCTCCGGGAAGAGATCCGTGCCGGTGGGGACATAATGGGTTGATGATGAGACTAAAACCTAAAACTACTGCACAACCTTTTGAACCTAGGTACAATGACACTCACTTTAGTGCACTATACGTTGTCGATCGACAACGCAAGTTCGGTCTTTGCTCACCAGGATCAAGCTCTGCAAATCAGAGCGAAACCTGGTCAGACTCTTCCGACGAAAAGACAAAAAAGTGTATCCGGAATAAAGTAAATAATTTACAATGATTCTGGTAACTGGCTAAATCGCATTCGGGTGCAGTCAGCAGCCCACTTACACGACTCTGCTACCACCCGGCAAAAATAATATGGGCTTTAAATATTGGTGTTTAGATATATTTTACATTGGCATCATAAATTAGTTGACGGCTGACAGCGAGCTGTCTGCGGTCATTGGTGCCAATCTACATATATATATATATATATATAAAAGTAAAAGCTGACTGACTGACTGACTGACTGACATATCAACGCAGGGCCTAAACTATAAGGGTTAGAAACTTGAAATTTCGCACAGGGGTTTCTTTTGTAACTTAGGGGAGCACTAAGAAAGGATTTTTAAAAATTCATACCCTAAGGGGGTAAAATGGGGGTTCAAAGTTAGTATGAAACTTTGCCGGTTTGAAGTTATTCGAATGAAATTTGGTACGAAGGTTCTTCATTTAAAATAATGAAACACATGTAAAATAGTTTTTTAAAATCATCCCTTAAGGGGAAAAAAGGGGGGTGCAAACTTAGTATGAAACTTTGCCATTTTTGAAGTTATTCGAATGAAATTCAGAATGAAGGTCATTCATTGAATGTCTTGAAACACATGTAAAATAGTTTTTCGAAAATCATACCTTAAGGGGATAAAAGGGGGGTGCAATGTTAGTATGAAAGGTAGCCATTTTTGAAGTTATTCGAATGAAATTCAGCATGAAGGTCCTTCATTAAAAGTCATGAAATCTGTGCAAAGTAGTTTTTCGTAAATCATCCCTTAAGGGGGTAAGAGGGGGTTGCGAAGTTAGTATGAAAGCTCTTTCGCATGCGCTAAAAGTATCCCTATATAAAACGAGAAGCTGACTGACTGACTGACTGACATATCAACGCAGGGGCTAAACTATAAGAGTTAGAAACTTGAAATTTTGCACAGGGGTAACTTTTGTAACGTGGGGGAGCACTAAGAAAGGATTTTTCGAAATTCATCCCCTAAGGGGGTAAAATGGCGGTTCAAAGTTAGTATGAAACCTCGCCGTTTTTGAAGTTATTCGAATGAAATTTAGTACGAAGGTTCTTCATTTAAAATTATGCAACACGTGTAAAATAGTTTTCTAAAAATCATCCCTTAAGGGGGTAAAAAGGGGGTGTAAAGTTAGAATGAAACTGCCGTTTTTGAAGTTATTCGAATGAAGCTCAACATGAAGGTCCTTCATTGAAAGACATGAAAGACATGTAAAGTAGTTTTTCGAAAATCATTCCCAAAGGCGGTAAGAGGGGGTTGCGAAGTTAGTATAAAAGCTCTTTTGAATGCGCTAAAAGTATCCCTATTTTATTTGCAAACATTTTACTCAACTAAAGCCCACGCGGACGTAGTCGCGGGCAATAGCTAGTCTATATATATAAAAGGAGAAGCTGACTGACTGACTTTCTGACTGACATATCAACGCAGGGCCTAAACTATAAGGGTTAGAAACTTGAAATTTTGCACAGGGGTTTTTTTTGTAACGTAGGGGAGCACTAAGAAAGAATTTTTTAAAATTCATACCCAAAGGGGATAAAATGGGGGTTCAAAGTCAGTATGAAACTTTTCCGTTTTTGAAGTTATTCGAATGAAATTTGGTACGAAGGTTTTTGATTTAAAATTATGAAATATGTGTAAAATAGTTTTATAAAAATCATCCCTTAAGGAGGGAAAAAGGGGGGTGCAAACTTAGTATGAAATTTTGCCGTTTTAGAAGTTATTCAAATGAGATTCAATATAAAGGTTTTTCATTAAAAGTTATGAAAAACATGTAAAATAGTTTTTCGAAAATCTTCCTTTAAGGGAGTTAAAAGGGGGTGCAAAGTTAGTATGAAACTTTGCCGTTTATGAAGTTATTCGTATAAAATTCGGAATGAAGGTCCTTCATGTAATGTCTTGAAACACATGTAAAATAGTTTTTTTAAAATCATCTCTTAAGGGGATAAAAGAGGGGTGCAATGTTAGTATGAAACTTTGCCATTTTTGAAGTTATTCGACTGAAATTCAGCATGAAGGTCCTTCACTGAAAGTTATGAAAGACGTGTAAAGTAGTTTTTCGAAAATTATCCCTTAAGGGGTAAGAGGGGGTTGCGAAGTTAGTATGAAAGCTCTTTCGCATGCGCTAAAAGTATCCCTATCTTATTTGCAAACACTTTACTCAACTAAAGCCCACGCGGACGTAGTCGCGGGCAACAGCTAGTGTAAAATATATCTAAAGGGCAATATTTGAAGCCCATATTTAAATGATATAATTTTTGCCGGGTGGGAGTAGGGTCGTGTAAGTGGGCTATGACCTTAACACTACTCGATTAATTTATGGATGACTGCAATCAAAATATAAAGCTTTATTGCTCTTTCAGAGAATGCTCTGAATGCTCTCGCGGGCACTTATCTGCAACCTCGTGCAGGCTAAATGAAAAAAAAACGCAGCACAAGTACATAGGCTTCGGTATATTTTCATATAAATACTATGAATGCGGGCAACCACTTTGGCGTTTCAGCCCTGAATGTCGATATACTATAAATAAAAATTGTGATAACATATTTTATTTTTATTTATGCTTAATTGAACCTAGTACTTTGGCAGTTGAGAGAAAGAAACGTAAAGCGAGAAAAAGAGAAAACTATTTCAATCGCTAACATGGATATTGGGTTTGGTCCTAACTTTATTAAGGACTAGCGACCCGCCCAGGCTTCGCACGGGTGGCAAAAACGTTTCCGTGGAAATAGCTACATTAATTACGTGGAAAATACCTGGGTAGTGATTTTTTAAACCTTGGGTTACATTATTCGAGATTTCGTACGGGACCCTAAACTTTTTGAAAATCCGATATAGCCTATGTTACTCATGAAGAATGTAGCTTTCCAATGGTGAAAGAATTTTTAAAATTGGCCCAGTAGTTTTTGAGCCTATTCATTACAAACATACACACACAGAAAAACACAAAATCTTTAATAAAAAAAAATCCGTTTAAATATAAAACGCAAAATACCTCGGAACTCCATACCGCAATTTAACTAAACTCAGATCACGCATTTCCCCCCGCTTAGTAAGAAAGAAAGAAGCATTTTATTAGAATTGTCACATAAACGCAATGAAGACAAGTACCTAATAAACAACATACACAAAAGTCAACAAAACAAGAAAAATAAAATAAAAATTGATTAATGCATGTAATTTTTTTCCTCTGTTAGCTTGATATGTTTAACTTTCGGCGATAAACGTGAAAGTCAGAGCAAGCCTTCATAGACTTCATGCATAATAGTGAAGTTTTTTGTGCGTCCTGTAAATTTTGGTTCAACGGAGTAAACATTTGCTACTTTAGCCAACGATATAGTATATAGTATAGATAGATAGATAAAACAGACCAACGCGGTAGCGGTGACTGTGGCGGTCTACACTTAAGTCATTTACGGTAGTAATATTTTGTATGGACCGCCACCGCGACCCTGTTGGTGTGTTTTATCCTTAAGTACTTCCAGTTCCTCTCTCAGTGATCCATCACACCATCTGGAGTCGAGTGACATTTGAGATAGTCTATTCAGATGTTCATTTGCTGAGTGGCTATCTAAGTAATGCGCGACTTAAGTCCTTGACTCACACAGAACACGATCTTCTCTATCCCGTTAAACTAGATTAGTGTTTATATTTATTGCGTTTCCCGAAGCGTTAGCCGTTTCTTTTTAAGACCGTACTTTCTTGGTGTTCCACTCCTACTTGTACGGACTGATATTTTTAATCAAAAAAATTAGGGTATTTCTCACAAGTCTGGATTAGGCGAGGCTGAAAAATTAAATTATAGACATTTAGGTCTTGTTTTATGAATTATTTTACTAAAATACTCTTAAGGTGGAGTTAAAGCTTTATAGCAGGAACTTGGGTTATAAACTGACTTCCACTCCTTGTCAAACCGTTTTAGTAGAATTTACTTTTTATAAATAATGTACGGGCTAGCACAGCTTTCTAGTTCGCCGTATTGCTGACTGTGCACCGCGCGCAGTTGAGCTCACGGGCTTGCTTCCTGCACTGCGCAGTTGGCTTTTACCTCTTATTAACATCGTAAGTCTTCAAAAATGTAACTGTGCACAGTAACAAATAAACTTCATGAAGATCTAACATCGCCTATCTAATTTCTTCGCCCACCACCGCCCTACAACCTACAACATCTGCTGTGCGACAGAGTTGAGCTGCATACGCTCTCCTCTGCTCGTACAAATAAGGTTCTAAGTCTAAACGTCTCTTATTTTATGTTTATATGTTTATTAAAAATTATTATAAAACAATCTGCCGTCCATAGATGGTAGTCGTTAAGCCAAGTCAGAGGCCTTAGGGCGGCTTCAAAACTTCTGACAGTAAACCAGCCAATAGTGTTACAACCCTCCACCAATCCGGACTTTGCCCCCGTGGTGGAGTATGGCTTATGCCTTCGTCAGGGAAGAGACCCGTGCCCCTCGGTGGGGGCATAATGGATTGATGATGATGATAAAAACAGTACACATGCCACAATAATAATACAAAACTAACCAAGAAAATATTACTACACAAAATTTATAGTAACAAAGGAAAACAGAAGATCACGGCGTGTCACTGTTATTATATCGATCTGAATTGCATCTGATTTTGAAGAGTGAATCTTCTGTACCTGTACTATTATGTATTCTGTGGTCTAGCCTTTAAGACGCTTAAATAACAAAACATAGGTTGTGTGTTAGTTTACCACTTGAGAACGCCGTAAATTTGTACAAATGGGCTCTGTTTGAGTGTAATTCGATGCCATTTAGTCAGTTCATATTGCATATTTTCTAAATGCCGTTTTTTTATTCGATGAAAAAAAAAATACGCGGTGTTTCCGCTATGAAATAGCGGATAGACGAAATAGTGAATAGAAGACTCATGTGACCGTAATCTTTATCTTAATCAAAGACATTAAAATTTAATTATATTATTACTCATAAGAGTAAAGCCTAAAAAAAACACCTACGTAGCACACCCAATTTTTACTTCGAAGTAAAATGGGATTATTTGGTTTTTACGTACTAGCAACACTCAGACATTGACAGCCTTTGGGATTCCGCTTTGAGCCATCATGGCGTAAACCTCAATTTTTTGTAACAAATGTAACCCTGTAAAATAAAGATATAATAAATAAAACTGCCTTTGGCTTGATAATGTCAACGTTATAGTATTTTTTCGCATTGAGTTTAAGAACAGAATTTAGCATGTTTTAGTCACTACCATTCAGTATGCCTACCTTCCGCGTCTATGCCCAAACTTATTCAATGGAATATGTCCAGAATTGAGATGGGAAGCGGAAAAAACAGACAAAAAGTTTCCGGGGACCAAATTAACATAACATACCATAACATAACATTTACATACAGGCACATACATTGCTTCTAGCCCCACACTAGGATACCCTGTGTCGTGGGAACCAGAAACAGCGACGTCACAAACATGTAAACATCCAAGACCTGGAGTTTTTTTTTTCTCCCCAGCCGGGGATCGAACCCGGGACCTCTCGCATGGTAAGCAGATTCGCTAACCACTACGCCACAGAGAATTGGTTTTTTTCATAGGAATATTTTTATGTTAGTAAAAACGTTTCTCTTGTTTTCGTAGAATAAAAAAAGAATTTCAGCGCAGTTTCAAATAGTGGCCTGACTATGTATAGATGCAAACCTTTCTGGATGAAACACGATTTTCGTATGATTCGGTGTTGGTGAAAATACTTTTAAGAAACAATGTAAATTTTTTTTTTTCAAATAACTAATCGTAATCTCGTTTTAGGTACAACTACTACTGTGAATGTCATGAATCGCTAACAACCGTAAATCATAAAAATCGGTCCAGCCGTTCCCGAGTTATAAATGGTGCAATTAATCCAACTTTGTTTTGTGTACTGCCCGTGAATTCGTTCGAGTGGGAAATATGACGCGTATTTTCCAGGAATAAAGTAGTTTATGTTCTAACCCAATCTGGAATCTACGTCTGCAAAAAATTTCATCCGGATTTGATTAAGCATAAACATAAACATTTACATACAGGCACGTAAATTACTTCTGGCCCCACACTAGGATACCTTGTGTCGTGGGAACCAGAAACAGCGACGTCACAAACATGTAAAAAACAGTGGTTGATAAAAACACACACCTATTCAAGCTTTTGTACTTATCATAGCAGCAAAATAGTTCCCCACTTTCCTATTTATCTATCTTTTTGAACAGCCCATGAGAGATGCCCACTGTTGGGCATAGGGTTCCTTACTGTCTCACCAACTTTTGTCCATTGTCATCCTCCATCTTTCCTAATATCAACTCATCGGAGAGGGAGCCTATCTATCGAACGACGGCCAGTTCTTGGCCACCTCTGTGACCACGTTCGTCCACTATCCATGTACGTATTCCAATCAAATACTCCCAAATCATTAGGCAAAAGTAATAGGCCTATAACGTGGTCATGGCCCGAACAGATCTCCACTTTTTGAGTAAAAACCAGCCAAGTGCAAGTCGGGTTTGCGCACTAAGGGTTCCTTATTAGCACGTAGCAAATATATTTGAAGATAATTTTAAATTGCGGCTATGCGGCGAGCACATGTCAACTCTAAACGCGCACTTTATTCTCCGGCATTCCTGCATCGTGCTAGCAAAGTGTTAAACATAAATAAGATTGCCCGTCGGCAATAGTCGGACCGTTCCATACTCAGGCATACGATTTGCCTAGCGGGAAAACCATCTTTAACCTTCCTAGTCCTGACCTTGAAAATAACAATGGTTTTCAAGGTCAGGTCTTAGGAGGTTATAGTATAAAAGCACGGCGAATCACACTAATATTATAAACGTGAAAGTTTGTGTGTGTGTTTATATGTTTGTCAGTCTTTAGCGCTGAAACGGCTGGACGGCAGCCGATACCCTGGATTAAAACATAGGCTACGTTTTACCGCGGGGAAATATCTTATTCCTACGGGAATCTTATTCCTACGGGAAAATCGATGAACCGCGGGTAACACTGCGGGGCACAGCTAGTAGTACTATAACTATGGAAAGGTAAACTGACTTTGATTTAATTATCTAACTTTCCACTGTAGCTTAACAAGTTGCAGCTTAATAATTTTGCGCATACGCAAACTAATCTAACACAACACAATGATACTTTAATCTAAAATGCTGAGTGGCGGCCATTTTGATGCCATTTAATTGTTGTGTATGGTCGTAAGTACGCTATGTAATACCTAACTTAAACGCTATTTTTCTATGGTTTATATGTTGACTGTTTTTGTACCAAATAAACGTTTTCTATTCTATTCTAAATACAATGGGTCTCGCTCGGTACTCATTGTAGTACGCAACCCTGAAACGGAATGCTTTATCTCTTGTTTATGAGCTCCGAACGCTGTATGCGGCTGTTTGTGAAGAATTTAAATCTCTTTTATTGCTTATTTTACTGTGCTGTGTAAAATATTTTAGACGTTTTTTCGTTTTCAGTTAGCCGGGGCCGTCTGCGGAGCTGAAGCGGTGGTGAATAAGCAATGCTTTTTCAGTGTTAGTAGCCTCGCCGTTTTAAACGAAGTTTAGTAAGACGTTTTATTTCTCAAGATGCTTTTCTGGCTTATAAGTCTTACATTGCAATTAGGGAGATCCATCCAAGCAGAAAAGTGGTTGGTCGAAAGTTGTGTATGGTAAAGAAGGCTGTCGCGAAATTCCTATGTAACATGAGAACATACGAGCTTACATAAGGCAGCGCTTACACTGGACGGAGTGGAGTGGAGAAGAGCAGTGAAAAGTGGCGTTTCCATTGAATCGGAGCGATGCGGAGCGGAGCGGGGCGGAATGGATCACAATGCAGCGTAATGTCTATTGCCACAGCGCCGCTCCGTCCCGGTACCCTCCGTTTAGCAATACAGCCTGCTCGACTCCGTTCTGCCCGGCTCGGGGCCAGGTGTTCTTATATTTATTTTAAAATCCCCTCCGCTCCAGAAATCAGAAATGTATTTCAACGTAAAGAATTTCATTTGAAAATCAGTTTGTTGAATGTCAATGTACTTATAATGTTTGGCGCTGCCTTGGAGCCGAATGTAGTGGAGAAAAAGGCAGCGAAAAAGCAAAACTCCATTCTGACCATCTTTTCTGAAATCACCTTAAATCTAATACATAAGTTGGTACGAATAGCTATATACCTAAAAAGCTCGTTATTCAAGAGTGCAATCAATATTTGCTAATTACTTACACTGTTTCCACTGATGCGGGGTGGAGCTTACGAGCACTGTGATTTGCCAATGCACGATCTAATCTTTTCCACTCTACTCAGCTCCACGTCAGTGGAAACGCGCCCTAACGAAGTGGTAGCGGAGCGGCAGTAAGCCGGCCTCATATTCGAGAGGACGTGGGTTGAAATTCCAGCATGTAGCAATGACGTTGTTTTCCAAGTTACGTACATTTGTGAAGTTATAGTAGCAATACCACTCGCTAACCGTGAGAGTGAAAAAAGGTCAAACATCATAAGGAAACCTGATTGTCAGACGTGTTCATACACGTCAGTCTTGGAAATAGCCAATCCTCTCTGGACACGAGTGATGATCAGAGATTAGCGATGCCCGATATCAAATAAACGCTTTGTATATTTCAAACAAGATATTAATAGAACTTCGTAGATTATTTGACACCAAACATTAGCCTTTTATCACTGCTCTTAAGGTTAAAATGGAAATAACTTAATTTATGTAGCCTTAAGATGTTACTCACTACAGGATACACGTCTTCTCTCAGAGAGTGAGTAATGGGCTAAATCACCACGATTGGCAATTTCAATTGCTAAGGTATATGAACTCCTCAGGTTTCCTCACCATGTTTTTCTTCAAGTTAGCGAGTGGTACTGATTAAAATATCTGAAAAGTCAGAAATCAAAACAAACATCCGTATAAGCCATACTATTATTTTCGTTTTGTAACCATATTATACGACCATATTGCCTCCAACCTACTGGACACAACCGGTTATACAAAGAGACTCAAGAGGCCTCAAGTGCATGACTCATGAAGGAGTTGCAGACAGTGGTCTGACCTCCCAAACGCTACTCAATCTTTGAACCACTCTGAATAAAGTCTGGCGACTGGTGGTAGCTGCAATTAAAAAAAATTATACCACGTCTTAAGTAATACTTAAATAATACTCTTATTTAATTACACGTTAAATATGCAATAAATTTATTATTAAATTAGATTTTTTTTTGCATGCATTTACGCACTTCACCGACTTGCGGTCGGGGGACCACAGAACAGCTTCGTGTGGGACTCCCAGCCCTATTGAGCCTCCTGCTCAGTGCTGGACTACCCACTAAGCCCCGCGGTGTTCCTCTCGCTGCTCTACCGGGACACAGGATAGGCCAGAGGTTAATTTACTGTTACCCAGGAAGAGCTCGTCCCCGAAATGGCTCTACTGGTGGGGCGCCAGATTGGCTCCCTCGCCCCCGCCTTGCCCTTCCATCTGGTTCACAAGGAATCAGAGGGAACGGAAGCGGAGGGGTACACGTGAAGGTTATCTGGCGTGGCGCCCCCTAAAGTTGAATATTGGATTACATTACATTAAGTTACATATAACTCTTTATTGTAAACACAAAAAAACCTCATATATCTAAGTTTTGTCGTATTCAATTGGCGGTATTATAGCTAAAAGATCTTATTGAAGAGATGTAGAGAGATGTACATTAAATATATTTTTTGGATGTGTACAAAACTAACAGACTCACAGATAAATAAGCTAACTGATTTATAGATTATACTTCCAGCTGCTAACAAACTGTCAATAGTTAGAGAGAAACCACAGTATTTTGTGCTGAATTAAAATCTTTCAATCACTCAAATCTTGAGGGCTGAAAATTGATATAGGTCATCAAAAATAAAGCAAATCGTCACTAACGTTCCTGTAAAAAAACACACATGAAGTCCAACCCCTAAAATGACAGAACAAAATGAAACATTCCTGACCTGGTCAGATTCGGTTGCAATTTCTGGTATTGGCAATCTACGTATTGCCAATTTTTTGTCGGAAACGGGCGCTTTGCCCCGGTCCGCTGGGTAAATAACATGGGCTCTTGAATTTCCTATTCATAGATAACCCCTCGGAATCACGGTTAAAAACTTTTGCTGCGAGCTGGAAACTAACATGCTTCCTTCTAAAGATAAACACTTTGAGAACAACAACGCCACGTCTGTATCGCGGCAGGGTTAGCTGAGATTAGGGTTTCTATTTGAAATTATATTGACTAGTGACTAACCTTATCCACTTTATTTCGGACTAGCTGCTGCCCGCGACTTCGTCTGCGCAGGATTAGTATTTTGAGTAGTAAGCTATAATATAAGTATCGTAGTAAGTATGAGTAGTAAGCTATTATATAATATAAGTATAATATAAGCTATAATATAATTATCATACAATACGTGTAACTCTAGCGGTTTTGGCAGCGCACGCCAGAATAGCTCGTAGATGGTATATTTTTTCCTACTTACTTGACACTTATCGTCATATTTTGAACAATTCACACAATATATTTATAAATTGTAGCCTATATGTTATTCTAATGTATAAGCTTTATTTTGTAAACTTTCATTAAACTCCATTCAGTAGTTTTTACGTGAAAGAGTAACAAACATCCATCCATCCATCCATATTTACAAACTTTCGCGTTTATAATATTAATATATATAAGTAGGATATACACTTACATGACATCGGAAATGTCCGACCAGGTTTCGCTCTGATTCGCAGAGCTTAATAATTGTGAACAGAGACGGAGCTCGGGTCGTCGTGATTGTGACAATGAATAATCTATCGCACTTTATCTACATCTATTATTTGTTGGTAACGAGTTATTTTATAACCGTTTATTACTCGTCGTAACTCCGTGCTTCGCAAGGCACGTTAAGCAGTTGATGCTGGCTGCCCTTGATATATGGCAGTCGTTAAGCCAAGTCAGAGGCCTTAGGGCGGCTTGAAAACTTCTGACAGTAAGACCAGCCACTAGTCCTACAAGCCTCCACCAATCCGGACTTGGCCCCCGTGGTTGAGTATGTCCTATTACCTTCCTCAGGGAAGAATCCCGTGTCCTTCGGTGGGGACATAAAGGGTTGATGCTGATGATGAAAAATGCTGCTAGCGTTAGTCATAGAACGGTCACCCATCCATGCGCTGAACGCACCCTATATGATTTAACCTTCGTGATCCTTTAACATCACTCTTGAGGCCGGGGCTACGAGCAATTTTTCATCAGGAATAAATTATTCTTATTATCATTCTCACTTGCATCACATGCATTCTTACATATCACAAAAACATACATACATACACGTACATAAGCTCACACCTTGTGTAAAGAGCATTTTAAGACATTAGGTATTTTACCGGTACCTTGTTTGTATATATTCGTATTGTTCTTCTGATCTTGCAAAAAAAATTGTCAGGACTGGAAACACATGAAGACAAGCAGAAACGCCTACTAAATAGACGTAGAAATGTTCGCATTGGTCATGTACAACCCACATTGAATGTAGCCCAGCACACTGCCCAATACCAATCAGTAAAACTATATAATAGTCTACCACAAAATCTTAAAATTATTGACTCAAGTGACTTGTTTAAATTTAATTTAGAGCAGTATTTATTAGAAGAATGTTTTTATTCAATTGAAGAATTTTTGGGTTACTAATTTACCTTCGTATTGATTTGCATCTAAATATTTGTAAATATTTGTATAAAGTAACAATTATGATGATGATTATTAGTATGACATAACTATTGATTTGAGACTTTGGTTATGTAATTTTATTAACTTTTATAAGGCACTGACATGCAATATAGGTATTAGTTTTTAATTAGTTTTAGGATAGCTTTAAGGATCGCACACAATGTATGTGGTTTTCGAAATAAATGAACTATGAACTATGAACCTGTATCCTAGAGGGGGAGGCAGAAACCAGGGACTGCCACTTGCCACGATCCGGCAGATAACTTACGTCTACTAATGAATATTATTCCTTGCATGCACGCACGCCAGTTTCGGGTAGTTTTTAACTTGTCTCAGCAACACACATCTTCAATTTTGTATGAATAATGTTAGTGAAATGCTTGACGCTACTTGACTCGTACCAAATTTGACGCGATAAATGGATATTTTCTGTAGTATCTAACGAAAGAAACCGAAATATATTGACTTTGCTAAGTAAATATACAGGTGACTACAAAATTTGCAAATTAAAAAAATACTTTTCGCTTATAAATCGGAACGGTGAAAAAACTATCCGCCATCTTGAAAGCACCTTTGGTTGTAAACAAACATCTGTCAGTCGTGCGTGCGTAAGTTCTGTTGTGATTTGGATTGGGTTTTTGCAAAAACTCTTCTTTTGCAGTTAGTGTCTTATCATTTTATTGATAAGCGCAATCATGGACGCTGGATTCGTGGAAACTGATAGTACCAATTTGCCAAAACCAAACCAAATCAAACCAAGCATTATTACAGCTAAAAACAGTTTCTGTGTACATTGATATTACAGGACTTACATTAAAGTGATCTTCACAAAAATCCACCCAAGTTTCAGTCGATAAAGAATCGGGGTCTCTCTTGGCAAGTTTGAGCCAAGTTTTTCGTGTTTATTTCACTGGGCACACGAATCCGCGACTTCCCGGCGGTCTTTATTGACGTGTTTTTGCAGTCTCGAATAATGTATTTTTAGCAAATTCGAGCGAAAGGTATTAAAAACAAGGTGGAATCAATAGTCACAAAATAGTTTTAATTCTCAACAAATTTTCACATGAACAAAAATAATTTCATTCGGAAGTCTTTAGCAAAACAGAAAATAATTCGCACAAAAATCTTCAACAATTTAGCAAACAATTAGCAAGAACTAATCAGAAACAAAGTAACGCAAAATAATAATATCGGATGGATGTTACACCGACGGCGGTTCGGAGCGGAATAAGAGGCGCGCGCCAGCGCGCGATGCCTTTTATACCGTCTAACCACGTGCAGGTCTAATCTTCATTTACGAAAATGAATTTTCTCCTACACGGCCTCTCCTGACAGGAGTCCGTCCTCGGGCTCCCATTTCACTATGCAGGTTCGATTCCAGCAGTGGCATGGAAAGTTCGGGCTCGAGTTCATCTTCTGGCAGAACGCAGTTGGCTCACGGCTCGTCACTTTTTTGCTTATCAAGGGCTCGTCGCTCAGCAGGTCGCAGTATCTCCAAACTTGAGGACAGTCCCGCTGTCCCTCGCAATGGCTCGATGTTCAAAGGAGTAGACTCCTCGTTATCTGCGTCTGCAGTTCATAGAAAACAATACACAGAAAAACAGTTAACAACAGTACCTCTTTTAGTCATAGGCTATCATACTACATTGGCTTCACATAACCTCAGCAGAATCATCATCATCATCAACCCATTATGTCCCCACCGAGGGGCACGGGTCTCTTCCCTGACGAAGGTATAAGCCATACTCCACCACGGGGGCCAAGTCCAGATTGGTGGAGGCTTGTAAGACTAGTGGCTGGTCTTACTGTCAGCCCTAAGGCCTCTAACTTGGCTTAACGACTGTCATCAATCGACGGCAGCCGGCCACCAACTGCTTAACGTGCCTTGCGAAGCACGGAATTGCTCGGAAAAATGCCACTAGCGTTAGTCATAGACGGTCACCCATCCATGGACTGAACGCGCCGTATGTTGCTTAATCGTAGTGATAATTTTAGATCACTCAGGCAGCCCAGGCTACGAGTGATTCAGAATAATGCAGAATAGATGCACGCCATTAGCATCTACAACTAGAACATTTGGACATATTCACGACTGGGGTGGCTTGCAGCTCGCTGACCGGCGCGTTGCTGGCGTTGCTCGACTGCTCGGCAGACTCCGGCGTCTCCAGGCTCGATGATGAGCCGGGCACGAAGGCTGCAGATGTAAACCCCTCTTCGTCCGCGTCTGCATCTTAATAAAACAAACATCGCAATATCGCCATGATCACTGGCGCAACTTTTAGCAAAGACAACAACATTTGTAACACGTTAGCGTGTCCCACACGCACATAAACCATTCAAAGAATTTTAACAAATCTTACTTGGCTTCAAAAAGATCAAATAAGTAAATCGTAACACAACAAGCTGAAAAATAACACAGCGTTAGTTTTACCCAAATTTCTTCTCACAGACAGTTCATGACATGCCTGAAAAGGACCGGCTCTGACCATGGACAGTTCGAAACAATGTCAATAGTTGGTCAGGCAGCCACCAAAACAATTCAAAACTGTCATGTTTATGAAGAGACCTCACTATACAGACGCAACATGCCTAGCGAGTTATCACCACCCACAGACAGATCGCAACATGCCTGAAAAGGACCGGCTCTGACCACGGACAGTTCGAAACAATGTCAATAGTTGGTCAGGCCGCCACCATATACAGTTCAAAACATGTTTATGGAGAGACAGGATCTTCACCATTGAAGTAAGCATCGCACACCTCCGGAGTCCACTCCCCGTGCCACGGGACCATGTATTCCGCCGTGGCCTAGGTTGAGGTAGCGCCCGTGTGGCAGGATTTTCACCACGCGGTAGGGGCCACGCATGCAGCAGTCCAGCTTCCCAGTTGACTGAGCCTGCTTCCTGACAAAAACTAAAAGCAGTGCGGTTTTCTCCTCTGGTCCACATAAGCGTCTGGACTTCGCTGGTTTTGCCTGAGCCGTTCAGTCGCGCTGCTGGCTAAACTGGCGAACCTGCTCAACATTTTTTTTTTCGGGGGCGTCCATTAAAGCTTTGATTTTATCATGACTCGGCCTCACCTGACCTTCACCAATGCTTCGACCTAAGTACTCGACTTCGGTCGCCAGGAAAGAATATTACTTCAAATTTATCGAAAGACCAGCATTTGTCAAGGTCGTGAGCAAGCTGCGCAAGAGAACAAACCCGTGGTCTATCGTCTTGCTCAAGATCAAAACATCATGAATGTACCTGCCTCATGCATCATGAAGGAACCCCAACGTACCTGCATTCAGAGACTAAGGCAGGCACACGAGAAGTCCTAGGCCACTATCGGGCCTCCGACATACCGAGCCCTAGGACATCTCGTGAGCGGCATCGGTTGACCTCGGATGGGCCCACTTAGGCGAACCACAGTACCGCTTCCGGCGATCAGCCGATGTGCCCTCGCCTATTCCTAAACCCTCTACAGATCGGGACCGACTATTTTTCTACTGGTATCTAGTGAACTCATTTACAATTGCTAACCACTATTGCAAATTGGTCATCAACAAGAGGTGTATTGATTGGAAATAATGGGGTTAACTGAACAACCATCACTCGACTAGGATCAACTACCTCCCTCGTAAGTATCTGAGAATCACACGTTGTACACACACCGAACACATATCCTATAAAGGTCATTGGTACCCACAATAACCGGGGTGTTCATGAACTCGGAAGCCACGATGAATAAATCAACTTCAAGGGCGGTACCATCGAATTTAATTGGCAACGTTACATAAGAGTCCCAGTCCCTTTAATATAAAATGCTTGCGCAATTGAACTGTTTCAACACGGAATACAAAAAAAGTGGTATCGTTGACCCACTATGAATCAGAAATCATCAAAAATCAACTCAAATTCTTTTGTAACTACCACAATATCATGTGATGCCGCGAATTACGATTGCTGATAAATATCAATTCACCACTGAGAACTCGGACTATTCGTAGGCGAAGCAGCGAGCGACAAGCGCAATCGGCATACAGGGATAGCTGTCCAAATTGGTGCTCATCACCTCGTACAAAATATTAGCAACATCAGGGGTCTTTGGGCATAAACACAAACACAAACAAAAACACACCCTCTTGAAACTAGTCCAGGTCCAATCGCTTGTCACCCACTCGTTCAGCCATGAACAAGAGTCGCCCTTCAAACAATTACCGATACGTGAAAGGCACTCGTGGTCAGTCCAGTTATTGAGATTTTTTGCGCGATCTACCTCGGCGAACCAGTCTTCAATATTATGCAAATTAGGGTCAAAGTTAGAGATATAAAAATGTTTTGATCGCACTACAGTGTTAACTGAACGAATAGCATCTACGATCCGATCAGTTACTGTCGACGGCACGTTTACATCGCTAGCATTACGTTCAGAAACATCCACCGTTTCCGTATGCGACTCGGCCAACGCAGACGTCGGCAACTCCGGTGTCGGAGTAGCAGACAATGAGGTTGCCCGCCGCTCAACCGGTGCTGACGGCTGGCGCCGCGATGGTGGCGATGAGGTGCGCTCGGGCGATTTTTTATTTCGTGAATTGCTTGGTTGACCTTCTAACGCCCTCAGACGAGCCATCATCGCATCCATCCCGCGCCTTAGGCTACCTTCAAGAATACGATCGCGGTATCTACTACGGCGATGGTATCGTTCTTGATCGCCAGAATTAAAACGACAATGACGCCGTTCGCGATCCGACATTTTTTCCTCCTTTTCTCTTAGTACCCTCGCTGCGAATTTAAGCAATAGTCAGAGCAGCCGATGGGTTAGAACTACGTTGATTCTATCCAACTTCTGTCTTTCGCAAATTCGAGCGAAAGGTATTAAAAACAAGGTGGAATCAATTGTCACAAAATAGTTTTAATTCTCAACAAATTTTCACATGAACAAAAATAATTTCATTCGGAAATCTTTAGCAAAACAGAAAATAATTAGCACAAAAATCTTCAACAATTTAGCAAACAATTAGCAAGAACTAATCAGAAACAAAGTAAAGCAAAATAATAATATCGGATAGATGTTACACCGACGGCGGTTCGGAGCGGAATAAGAGGCGCGCGCCAGCGCGCGATGCCTTTTATACCGTCTAACCACGTGCAGGTCTAATCTTCATTTACGAAAATGAATTTTCTCCTACAGTATAATAAAATCACCACTTCGTATTATTAGTATAATAAAATCACCACTTCGTATTATTTTCCACTTTTTATTCTGAACTTATAGTAACGTACTTCTCAATTCACAAACAGCGATATTTCGGTACACGTCCGGACATAACGACGGCGTCAATCAGAATGCCCGTTCCAACCAAGCGTTAGCCTTTTTATACTAGATAGTGTTGGCAGTGTCTGAATTAAAAAAAGGGTAGAATTGGAAAAACGTGGCTAAATATTTAAAATAATTATTTATTTGGACTGGATTTTTAAAAGTACCTAACACTCGTCCATCCTGAAATCGTGTATGTCCCCATACACGTTCCAAGTGAAACTACCTAACACTCGGTTGGATAGAGCAGGCTTAACAAAATATATATAAAAAAAATAGTAGGTATACAAAATCAATCAGGCACCAAAAGTTTATCACAATTTTTTTATTTTATATTTTAGGGCAAACCAATCACTTCTTGCCTTCAATGACGTACCAACATGAGCAGGTAGGTCTTCCTTCAAAGCATTTCTAGGCAAACCAATCACTTCTTGCCAACGATATACCAGTATGAACCAATCACTTCTCATAACAGGTATAGTCATGCTTTGAAGTACATTGACACATTACAATAAGGTAAACCAATCTGTTCTTGCCAGTTTATAAACCACTATGTACCAATCACTTCTCATAGCAGGCATAATCACATTTGCTAGTTTACAATGAGGCAAACCAATCACTTCTTGCCAACATTGCCACTTATTTTCGACAATCTTACTTCTATATTTTTAGTTGAAATCATAGTTCTATATTTCATATTAATTCCTTTATATTTTACATGTAGATGATAGATCTTTTCGATTCACAATAGCAACCTAAATCTATAGCACTATTCTTATTTAAAAATAGCACCTATTTACCTCTATTTAGTTCAATCACATAATTACAAATATAATTTCGATACTACATAAATAATTATATTATAAAATTAGAACACAAAGAATAATTTAATCGAGTTCATCATTCTCGCTACTATCAGATTGTTTATGCAAATCTAAAGCTGCTACATGTACCCATGGCTTCATGCAACCTGCTGCAATGGTAGTTTTCCTTTTTTGTTTTATAATACTAAAACCCGAAATTGGAGTGACTTTATATCGATCGTTTCCTAATACTTTTGTATCTTTAAAAAGACCAATATATGATGGAAGAAGTTTTTTGCTCTTTCCATCATTGTTGAAAGAAGTCTTAGTAATTTTCACCAAGTCACCTACTTTATACAACTGTGCTGGTTTTCTTCCCCGATCGTAATATTCTTTTTGCTTAATCTGTTTGGATTCTATTTTGTCTTTGACTTCCTTCCTAAGGCTTGACAAATCGACCGACTTGTCAGTGCTTTGTGAAACCTCGTCAAATTTTGGATTCATCTCACAGCTCCCTAATTTACCAAACATGATTTCGGAAGGCATTTTCCCAGTTGTTTTCTGTACTGTGTTATTCATGCCCCACTGGATTTTACCGACTTGATTATCCCAGTCCTTTTCATTCAGATCAAGATTTTGGGCCGTTAGAGAGTTTAGGATTGTGCGGTTGTACCGTTCAACTTGACCGTTTGATTGTGGGCTGGCAACCGTGTTTAATATGTGTTTTATGCCTTTTTCGGTGCAGAACTTTTTAAAGGCATGAGACGTGAAACAGCTGCCTTGGTCGGTCACGAGACGTACGGGGTTTTTAAATGTGTAGAAAATGTCGTCTAATGCTTTAGTGACACACACAGTTTTAGTATTTCTCACCGGTTTGATGAAAACGAATTTTGAAAAAGCGTCAACAATAACTAATAAATAAGAATTACCTCGCTTCGATTTCACAAAGGGGCCAAGATGGTCTGCATGCAGGGTATGAAAAGGGACTTCATTTTTATCTATCGGGTATGGTAATCCTTCACGGCTAGTTGATTCGTGTTTTGCATACGCGCATTGTATAATTTATTTATTTTTTCTTTTTATAAACATACAGGCACATACATTGCTTCTGGCCCCACACCAGGTTACCCTGTGTCGTGGGAACCAGAAACAGCGACGTCACAAACATGTAAACATTCAAGACCTGGAGTTTTTTTTTTTCTCCCCAGCCGGAGATCGAACCCGGGACCTCTCGCATGGTACGCAGATGTGCTAACCGTTACGCCACAGAGGTCGTAAAACCGATACATATTTCTTCACGAATCGTTTCATTTTTGGGAACCAGTAATGTCTTTTTATAAGATCTAACGTCTTTTCAACCCCAAAATGACCGATATCATCATGATTCATCCTGCACACCTGCCACCTGGCACCCTTTGGTACAACCCAGCGAAGGTCAGTCTTGTCCCCATTTACGCAGTGAAACAATTTGTTATCCTTTACCACATAGTTTTCTTTGATATGTTGCAAGTCTTTAGGATTTAAGTTATTTGAAAGAATGTCTTTCGTACGGCAGATTTCAGAATCTCTTAACTGTAAGGTATGAAGCCAATCTTCTTTGTTATTAGCTTCTTTGTTGTTAGCATCACCGAGGGAAACGATTCTGTGCAAAAAGGTTCGTCATCTTTAATGGGGTTACGCGATAGGGCGTCGACATGAGTCATCTTGGTACCGGCTTTATATTCAGTCGTACAGTTAAATTCTTGTAAAGCAAGCCGTGCAATTCACAGAATAAGGTCACGTTTGAGAAAAGTAGAACGCAAAGCACTACAGTCTGTCAAGATTTTGAACTCCCTTCCTATCAAATACACTCTAAACTTTTTGAGCGAACAAATGACGGCCAGCGTTTCGAGTTCATAGGAATGAAAGTTTTTCTTTTCGGGAGAGGTTTGGCGACTGAAAAATGCAACGGGCCGAAACGGGTCACTTTCGTTAGATTTCTGCAATAATATGCCACCAACCCCGAGTTTGCTGGCATCTGTATGTAGTTCTAGTTGCCCCTTGGGATCATATATTGCCAAAACAGGCCTTTCGACTAACCTTGCTTTCAGTGTGTTAAAAGCTTCGTTTTGAGCATCGGTCCATTCCCAGCGAGAGTCCTTTTTTAGCAGCCTGGTAAGAGGATAAGCTATTTGAGCAAAATTAGAAATAAATTTCCGAAAGTTCTCTGGTGGTAGGCTTCGGCCGCGGCTTGTCACCACCCTCCCAACTAAGCCATGTCACAAAGTGGCGTCAGTCGTGTTCCGGCATGAAGTTGGGAGTAGCCACAAGAGTGAACGGGTCTGAACAGAACTGCCGTGTGTGCAAACCGGCTTGCAGTATCGTGGGTCGTACTGAACTGGGTGCCTGGCCACAGAGGGCAGCAGGATCCGAAGCACGGTTGATCCGCTGGCCGACCGCAGTTAGTAGGGGGCCCAAGTAGTGGTTTAGCCAACCACGAAAGGCTGCCCCGCCAACTAGCGAAAAATCCTGGGATGCGCTATCGTGCCGGTTGGCGACCGGATGCGAGGACCCGATAGACATCTTTCAGGGGGGTTCGGGCATCCCCGTGGCCTCCGGGTCAGGCTCCCATAAGTGCGGTATACTTCTACGAACTGCTGGGTGAGCTGCATGGCATCTGTTCAACTTCCGTTCACTCCGCCTATTCAGTCAAAAAAAAAAAGACCAAAAAACTGAAAAAGAGTAAGGTTCAACAGCGGATGCACTTCCTCGCACGCAAAGTGCACCTCGCAAACATCCGAGGTCTGCACTCAAATTTCGCTACAGTCCACCACCACCTCGAGACTGAAAAGCCTCAAATACTCTGCCTCACCGAGACACAGATCAGATGTCCGTCAGACACGGCATATTTGCATTACCCAGGGTATTCCCTGGAGCAAACGTTTATACCACACGCTGGAGTCTGTGTATATGCTCGTGATGACATCTGTTATCGGCGTCTCCGTAACCTTGAGGCTCCCAGTTTTTCCACCCTTTGGCTTCTAGTGGACACGAGTATTGACCAAATTGTCTACGCCTTAGTCTACCGGTCGCATATTGGTGATCAGGAGACGACCAGGCTATTTGAACATCTCAGTGATGCGGCGGATATGGCTCAGCAACGGTACCCGCGTGCTGAGTTGGTATTTCTGGGGGACTTTAACGCCCACCACGAAGAGTGGCTGTTCCCATACCGGATCACCGACCATGCGGGGAGAGAGGCGCGCAAGTTTGCGTTATCGCTAGATCTCACCCAACTGGTGAAACCTTGGCCAACATTTTGTTCGCAGGGAAAGGCATTTAGTAACTTCTCTTGCCATTCCGTCCATGAAAACAGAATGGAATTTAAGCCTTCAAACCAAACTTTGGCCAAACCTTGTAATTTTTGCATAGCAAAGTGGGTGGTAGTTTTTTCATCCCAACCATAGACGGTAGCGCACTCATTGACCTTTTTGAGCCAAATATCGATCCGCTGATTTTTTGCAGAAGGGTCAAAGTTAGGAAGGATGTTTTTATGGTCAATATTCTTTTTTGAGGCATCTTCCGTTGATGGTTGTGATTTTATGGAACTCAGAAGTTTTATTAGATCCTTTGTTGAATAAGAAGGGCTACGATCCCTAATGTCCTTGGGGTCCAATCTATATTGACTTTGATGGCGATGTTTTGCACTATCATTGGTGTTCGTACTTTGATCATTATGGTAACTATCACTGTGCTCTTTACTACGCTCAACACGTCTGTATTCCCGATCTCGTTGCAGTTGACGTTCTAAAAGATTCAAACGCTCACGCTCATTCTCCAGATCCCTCTCTCGTTCCCGGAGACTGCGGCTGCGCCCGCGACTGTCTCGCCGGCTTCTGCTTCGGCTGTGATTAACCTGTCGAATGTTGCTGCGGCTACGGCTGGGACTGTGGCTGCCCACGTGTCTTCGATTTTGGTCCAGTTGCACCCTTTTGTCTGGGCGTCGGGAGACATCACGTCTTAGAGTCTCCAATCGACGGCTCACATCTCCGTCCATTTTCAGCCACTCTAAAACAAAGATGTATCATATTAGTGACGGAAACAACTTCGTGCTGAAGATAAGGACCAAAACTATCTTCGTCGCAGTTGACATTATCGAGGAGATGCCTCGACCAAATGAATAATGACGAAGAATCATTTGGAAACAAACGTGTTTGTAAGATATACATATTTTATGATATTGTTCGCTAGTAACCAACATTATCAAAGGGTTGCCTTGACCAAATGCTTCACTAGCAAACAATAGCTCACAAGACGTTTGACAGATTTCAGCTGACCAGCCACTACCACAATATCAGGGTGTGCCCTGACCAAATGCTGCATTGGCAGACCAGCCGTAACAATAAATATTTGCCCTAGAGATTGTTCACATTGTTTGGAGGTAGTTTCCATTATCAAGGTGTTGCCTTGACCGAATGTTCCACCAGCCAAACAATAACTTTAGAAGTTGATAGTATCTCCTCACCAACTGTCTCACGTTATCAGGGTGTGCCCTGACCGAACGCTCAAGCAGCAGGTAGGAGCACTAGTCATTATCCATGAACAAACATCTATGATGGTAAGTACCGTTTGGCTGTAGTTATCATTATCAGGGTGTCGCCCTGACCGAATGGTCCACCAGCCAAATGGAACCCGTACTCATATAGATAGTTTTCGGCAATTCAAATCAACAACCATTATCACAACTATAAAAAATGCCGAAAATAATCGATAAAATGTTAAATTTTATACTATTTACAAAAATTCAATAAAACAGAATCGAAACGAATGCTCAGGGCGTGTTACTTACGTTTTTTAATTTGGTGTCCCGCTTCTGAAGTATAATAAAATCACCACTTCGTATTATTTTCCACTTTTTATTCTGAACTTATAGTAACGTACTTCTCAATTCACAAACAGCGATATTTCGGTACACGTCCGGACATAACGACAGCGTCAATCAGAATGCCCGTTCCAACCAAGCATTAGCTTTTTTATACTAGATAGTGTTGCCAGTGTCTGAATTAAAAAAAGGGTAGAATTGGAAAAACGTGGCTAAAATATTTAAAATAATTATTTATTTGGACTGGATTTTTAAAAGTACCTAACAAATGCAATAATGACAATTGATATATTTTGCATGTAAACTCGATGAAATCATGAATGCGTTGTTGTTATTTCACTATGCTCACAGATCACTAACAGATTTTAGGACTAGGTAAAGATCGTTTCACCAAACAAGTCCCACGGTAAAATCCTTAAGGCCATAACAATAAAAGCCAAAATTCATTAACTCATACTTATTTCGTGGCACGAACTCTACCTATGTTGAATGTTAAACTTTGTTTACAAATATTTAGGACGTCAAACCATAGACAAAAATGGCGGACCGCGTTTTTGGCTGTTTGGCAAAGCAACGTTTTAAAATAATGTTTTTGTTGCTTTTAGGTCCTCAAAAAATATTCAAAAATATTTTTTGGTCTAATGGAAGAGATATTTAGCATTTAAGATATACTTGAAAAAATAGTCAAGTAGCGGATTTAGATGCTGAAAAGATAGAAGACATCTGAGCTAGAAGCTAAAGAAAATGATATTTTTCCTTCGTGTACTTTTTATCCAAAACGTATTTTCCTTTGCCATATTTATGTCATAAAACGTAGTATGAAAGAGGTAAGTAACACTTTCAGCGACGGGCGAAGCTTTCTACTTTTAAAACGGGGTCGTATGGCGTTTACAATATCATTTTCGAAATAAAATCCCGCTGGAGTGCAGCTAAGTGCCTCAGAGCTATCAAGATACAAAACACGCAAGTGCAAGTACTCAGAATTACGCCAAAGTGCGGGCGTGTAAAGTGTATACCACCAAAACATAAACGTGAAAAACCGGCCAACTTCTAGCCTAACATAGACATAAAACATAAACATTTAGATACAGGCACATACATACATTGCTTGTGGCCCCGCACTAGGATACCCTGTGTCGGAACCATAGACAGCGCCATTACAAACATGTAAACATCCAAGACCTGGAGTGAAAAACCGGCCAATGTATATAGCCTTACAAACATAAACATAAAACATAAACATTTAGATACAGGCACATACATTCCTTCTAGCCCTACACTAGGATACCCTGTGTCGTGGGAACCAGAAACAGCGAGATGTGAGCAAAAACCGATAACGAGTAGAACTTACGCCAATTGTAATAGGGTTAGGTACATAAATTGAAACTCCAATCATAGGCCTTCACAGCCGTTACGGACGATGCAAGCAGTGCCTAAGGCTTTCTCATTTTTTTGAGTGACTAAAACGTCCGATTCTAGAGCGGCAGCCCCTTCCGCATATAGGACATACAGAGGAAAGGTCCGGAGTTGATTCAGTACGGATTTAGTGTCTCCTGGCTCTTTTGTCCGCCAGTGCCGACAAATTGAAACTCAATAAACTTACATAAATACATAAGCTCTCACCTGTATTCCAGAGGCTCAGGGGGTAAGCAGAGGGACGAGGGACTGCTACTGGCTACGATCCTGACAGATCACTTTCGCTTCATCGACATTCATTAGTCGTTGCACGAACGATTTTGGTTTCAACCAACTTATGATATGAAAAAATATTCTGAGAGTCATAAAAGTACACAGGAAATATTTTCACGGCTTTTCTACTTTACAGTGACGCTGTTTGTTGGACACTATAGAACAAACAGCAGTTTTAAAAACATGCACGAATGAAAATAAAGGACAATGTTTTTCTACGTAGGAGTATCATCGATTTACTGAACGCACGTACCTGATGCTTACGTATAGTACAGTGAAAAATAATTAAAATCTATATCCCTGATAATTAAATACGAATAATCTGAGATAAAAATAGAGACGAAAATAAGGAAAACATTGGCGGTACGATAATTGCCGGGACAGCTAGTAAAAACTGAAAATAAATAAAATTAAGTCTAAAATATCACGATCATTATTAGTACTCTGGTAGCGAGTAATGCATTAGCAAGAATCTAGGTCCAAGTGGTCTGACAAACAGGCCCTCAATTCTGCTAGTGCACTATATAGTTCAATGACAGGTACTCGGTTGAGTCACGTGACATGTTTTTTATAGCATTGATGCCTAGAAGGGTTGGTACGGGTGCGCTCGTAGCACAAGAGAATGAATGAAATGAAATCGCCGTGTTCATACAGTTGTCGTTGTACTACAATGATAACAAGTAAGAGATCGTGACGATAAAAAGGTATTTTCCATACCGAAATCAATTTAATTTCGGCATCCCGATTTGATTATGAAATCGAGTATCCATCTCACACAACCCTATTGTAAAGTGCTGCACATTCTCTTAACCAGGACCGTTTTAGGGTTCAACGGGATTTTTTTCTATTGACACAACCTCATGCATCGTTTTTGCACAGATTCGGTACCACTGAGTATCTGGTACCACCGAGTATTTGGGGCAGATAGCTGGTAGCGACTGAATGAGGATGGTTGAGGACATAAAGTGGAGTGCCTCGGTGGAGGCTTATATACGTCATTGGACGTAGATACGGTATTGTTCGGTATAAGAATGAATTGATAATAACACCTAAAAGATAATGTTTCACATTTAGGGTGGCCTGCACCACGATTTTTAGATATGTTTACCGGCTATACGTATTATACGTATTTAGGTCATATGTTGAACTATACAAACACGTCACATTTAAATAAAATTAGCAACTATACACGTTTAACGATTTTGGTACAAGCCTTCGTTATCATCATTATCAACTCATTATGTCCCCACCGAGGGCTACGGGTCTCTTCCCTGAGGAAGGTATAGGCCACACTCCACCACGGGGGCCTAGTCCGGATTGGTAGAGGCTTGTAATAATAGTGGCTGGACTTACTCTCAGAAGTTTTCAAGCCGCCCTAAGGGCTCCGTTATAGTGATAAGTTATGAGAGACTAAATTAATAACATGTTAATTTAAATAAGATCTAGAGTGGAAAAACTTGGCAATAGGACTGTCGTTCAGCCTATGTTGATAGATGCTCGACATCCTACAGCGCTGGCCAGGGTATTCTAAGGTTTTTTTATGAAGCGTTATGGCGCTCACTACCAAGACAGACATCGTGGGTTTGATTTTCACGGGGTGCAGTCTAGCCTTGTCTGGTTACCATAGCATATGGTAACCTAGTTTGGCACGAGACCAAGAATTGAATTTGTGGAAGTTGTTATTATTATTTTTTATAATTTATTATTATTATTATTTGAATCGCTTGTAGCCTGGGCTGCCTGAGTGATCTTAAGCGATCAGTAAGGTTAAGCAATAAACGGCGCGTTCAGTCCATGGGTGGGTCATTGTCTATGACTACGCTAGTGGCATTTTTCCAAGTGGTACCATGCTTCGCAAGGCACGTGAAGCAGTTGGTGCCGGTTGCCGTCGATAGATGGCAGTCGTTAAGCCAAGTCTTAGGGCGGCTTGAACACTTCTGACAGTAAGATGAGCCACTAGTTTTACAAGCCTCCACCAATCCGAACTTGGCCCCCGTGGTGGAGTATGGCCTATACCTTTCTCAGGGAAGAGACCCGTGCCCCTCGGTGATGATGATTATTAATAATTTTAGTAATTTGCGTCGCCATTATAAAGTACGCACTTCACCATAGTTATCGAATACGCTAGTTTGTTTTTTTAAAAACACGCACTTAAAAACGTGTTCACTGTGCGCGTTGCCCGTAATCAGGGAATACACAGAAATCTATAATGTAATCTGATCATTTCAGCACGGGCTTGCCTAGTGAAGTGTTTAGGCACTTACCGTATATTCTAAAACATATCTACACTTTGTAAAGAAATAAATAAATAAAATAATCTCGTACTTGTCATAAACTAAAGTTCCTTCTAACGACGGAACCCTTTTTAGTTACACTCGCGCTTGACTCGTTCTTAAGATACAATCGACGCTCCCCATTACTCCTCGCACTCTGTTCTCTAGGTCGTTAGTTACAAAATTGCTTAACAACTCACTTTGCTGACCTTTCTCCCATTAGGTCTTATTTCCGGTGGCTGAAAGTCTGCGGTACCGCTACTTAAAGTGGCGAGAAATTGTTAAATATTATGTTGCTAAGTGTAAGTTTGGCAAGTTTGTACCTAGGGTAATAATCGTGTTCTGCAATTATGTATGTAAAAAGTGTAACACGTTTTGCGTGGTATTTGGTTTGGTTTGCCTGTGGGTCGTACTAGAACAATAATGTGACTTGAAATCATACTTTGAGACATGCATTCATCATCGTCATCATCATTCAGCCACAAGAAGTCTACTGCTGGACATAGGCCTCCTTCATAGATTTCCAAAAAAAACGGTTAGAAGCGGCTTGCATCCAGCGTCTTCCTGCCACTTGGATGAGATCATCTGTCCATCTTGTGGCTGGTCGTCCTACGCATGATATGCATTATTAAGGTTATTTTGATATTCATTCAGTATTAATATGAATATAGCTTACTTACTTACTCACTTACTTATTCACTAATTCACTCACTTACTCACTCATTCACTCACTCACTCATTTACTTACGTAACATTTAGCAAATTAAAGTCCCACTGTAAAGCGCAGGCCTTCTTTCAGAGAGAAATTGTATAAGTTTGTAACTCCAAACGTTCATTGGCAATTTGAAACGTTGAGATGTGTGAATACTTCAAATTTATGGTAAGTACAACACGTCTTGTAGATTTACGTACGTGCACTTTATAACATTATTTCTTTTATAACCATACTAGCTTTCGCCCGCGACTCCGTCCGCGTGGACTTTAGTTCAAAATGTTGCAACCCCGTTCACTCCCGTTAAGGGTTAAATTTAGAAAAACCGTGAAACACGTGTTCAATCAATTGTGTTGAAGAGTATTTATTTCAAGTTTCAAGAAAATCTGACAACATTTTTTTATACCTCCATACAAACTTTAACACCGCCGTTTACCCCTTTAGAGGGTGAGTTTCAAAAAATCCTTTCTTAGTGCTCCCCTAGGCTCCCTAAAGAACTCCCATGCCAAATTTCAACCCCCTAGGTTCAGTAGTTTGGGCCCTGCGTTGATTCTAAGTCAGTCAGTCAGCTTCTCCTTTTATATATATAGATAGATAGAAGATAGATAAGTGCCGAAATGCCCGAAAACAATACTTCTTAAGTTGATTAAAATGTAAGTAGTTGTAACAAAGAGTAACCAACCTCACAAATAAACCTTCACAGGTTTGAGTGACGGTTTCTTGTATTATAATATGTATTTGTGTACTACTATCAGGATTGAGATATTGCACAGATAAATTTTGCGTATTCGATCTGCAAAAAACGACGTTTTAGGGGTCCGAGTGCTTAGTGCGAGTTTTTTCATTCACTTTCGATGGCGAGAGCGTTTGCAATTTGTATAGGAGTGACAAAGAGACAACTAGCTGGCGCGCTTTGTCACTCCTATAGAATATGAGTTTACGTTAACGCGATCGAGTAGTTAAAAAAACTCGCACTAAGCACTCCGTACCCAAAGGGTATAACGAACCATATTACTGAGACTCCGCTGTCCGTCCGTCCGTCCGTCTGTCCGTCTGTCTGTCATCAAGCTGTATCTCTTATGAACCGTGATAGTTAGATTGTTGAAATTTTCACAAACGATATGTCTATTGCCGCTTTAATAACAAATACTAAAAAACAGAATAAAATAAAATATTTAGGGTGTTGTACAACAAACCAGATTTTTTGCTCGTTTTTGCTCGATGTTGATAATGGCAACATGTAGACGCTTCAAATATTCACAGAATATTTAGTTTCGTTTTCACTTAAAATATAAATAATTAAATTAAAATAAAACAAATATTTCAGACGGCTCCCATACAATAAACATTATTTTTATTCGACTTTATAGATAATGGTCCGTAAAATTATCTATAAAAGCGGATAAAAATCAAACCCTTCGTGCGCTAGTCCGAGTCGCACTTAGCGGGTTTGTTTTCATTAGTAGCGCTAGTTGCCTACTAGATGTTAACTGGATGTTAGTTTCTCGTCCCCGAACGAACTGAGTTTTGATTTCGCCGATCTTCCCGCCGAAAGTAAGGCCTAAACACTTATTTTCTTCGTTTATATGTATTATGTTCGCACAACGTATGTACTAAGAAATATGAATGAAAATAACTGGCAGGCGAGCTGACAAAATGGGACTAGCAGCGTACGGTTCGTTAAAGTGTTCGAACGTGACATCAAAAATGTCAGTATCTACCCATCCGATCGGAAAAGTTTTGACACTGCTGAAGGCGGTTTTTTTAGTGGAAATTTGTTTTCATACAGAAAAACCAAAAGGTATTCTAATTGCATTACTTTTTTTTATTTATTGCGTGTCTATGTCTAGTGCGTCACAAAGTCTAACATGCTTTTAGAATAGGTAAAATTATTACAATCATCATCATCATCATCATTCAGCCACAAAAAGTCCACCGCTGGACATAGGCCTCCTCCATGGATTTCCAAAAAGACCGGTTAGAATCGGCTTGCATCCAGCGTCTTCCTGTTATTATTACAATGTGATCTGAAAAAAAATCGAGTTGGCCAGACTTTTTATTGTCAGTCTGACCTAAACATTTTTTTTAGCATAAGTTGGATCTTTAGAAGACTATGTGGACTAATAGTCCTATTTAACTGCGAAATTCATAACGAATTAAAAAAATATTTGCAACCTTTCCGTCACAAGATTATCTAGGAGAAATTGGTGGTAGCAATAAGACCACCTATTATAGATATTTTTTAATTGTACCTTTTGTTTTTCTTTTGTATCTTGTGTGCAATAAAGAATATTCTTATCTTCTTATCTTTGTTTTGTAAATAGTGTAAAGTAAAAAACAGAAAAGTAAAACGTGATACGTGATATGCCAGATAAAACATATACTTTCTCTGTGGCATTCTTATAAACTTCTGATAAATTCCGTAACAAATATTAGTGCAGAACATTTAAAATTACAACATAAATCACATTTTTTATACTTGCCGGGATATTTAATACTTCCATGATTTAACGAAAAGTAAGATTCATTATGTATAGTATACCAACTTAAAAACGAAAACTAAAATAAATATTTACGTAAAATAGTAAGCTGCACAAAAACAGATTTAATAAAATGGGTTATTTTGTTCTTGTCAAGATTGGCCACGTTTCCTTTTACAGTAGAATTATGATCAAATAGAACTGAATAGAAGAGTAGGTCTTAGAGGAAGTCCCCAAATGTCCGCTTGCCCGAAGTTAGCCAAGTGGCTTTTGTCCCAAAGAATTTCGTTTCAAATGTATTTCTAGCTCAGAAAATAAACTCTGAAGGCAACACGGGGCTTCTCGAAATCTCTCTACGGTTTTATACGTTTACTTATGCGACAGTAAAGACGTATATGGCATGAGGTTATTTTTGTTTCGGTCGCTTTGTGTTTCGAGGTTGTACGTTGCTCCTGGCTTGCTCGGTAGAATCTAAGCTTGTTTTTATGAAGAGGGAAGAGAACTAAAGCATTAACAGTTGACTGTTACGTTTACAACCATCGCTTCGTTGGTAATAGCGCAAGCATGGTATTCTAGAATTTATTGTCGGTTTAAATCCCGGGATTTTTCTTTTTATGGGAGTTTGTTTATTGTGAACAAAAGTAATTGTTAACCTTTTCTACTCAAGATGTTAATAGGGTATATGGTGCGGCGGGAGCGACAGCTGGGTGGATTGGCGAACAATGGAGAACACACGGGCGCTACACAAGGAGGGTGTTTGATGGAAAGCGTTGGAGAGGACGTACGTGGATTTCACACCCGCGGAAGACGAGGGACGATTACGGCAGCATAGGTAGGCGCCAGATGATCCCGGCCTCTGGTATTCTAAATGACAGAGTAGGTATATGGTATATTCGAAAAATGCGGCGGAAAGAGAAAGTCACTTTTCAGGGATCAATCTCAAAATGTCTGTGAATGTCATTTATGAGTGTCAATGTCACTTAAAATGTTGACTATTACGCTACAGCTACGCCAATATATATGTATTTTAGAACAAACATGAATCGACGATCCAACTCAGCAAAGGTCAGCGATACCCGCAGCATCCTATTTCACAAACTATTAAGCAAGCCGCAAAAACATTACCCGGTAACAATGCAATTTAAATTGTTAAACGAGTTGTTTGATTAACAGCACCGCGGGCCTTACACTGGATTAATTTAGTTCCGTCAAGGCTCCGTCACTTTGTAATTAAAACTTTAGGCCCACTGCCCACGACGACTTAAGCATGCGACTCTAAACGCGATTAACGCGCGCGAGCGCGTCGCTACCGAAGAAGTAAAATGCTATACTGCAGCGTGTTCACTAAAAATCTAAAATGTATTTTAACGTAAATAATTTACATTATGTTTGTTGAAGGTCCATCTACTTATAAAGTTAATGTTAGCTGCTGCCTTGGGGCCGAATGTGGCGGAGAAAATGGCACCAAAAAAAAAACTCCACTCTGAACCTCTTTTCTCAAATCACTATAAATCTAATACGAATTTAGTATGAATTCCCATCTATCTCAGAAACTCAAGATCCATGAATGCAATCAGTACTTGCAATGTCAATGATTATTAAATTTATCATTCTTACAAAAGTAAGAAAACCTCATGATGCGGCCAGACACACGGACGGCACCCGTTCGTTCATGAACATAACGCAGGGGTCAGCCATCGTCATTTTCAACCATATTAGAGGGAGATAGGCGACCCGGCTACCTCACCACCATTTGCATGGCCTTTGGCAAACTTGTGGGATCAAGTTCTTGTCAGCTATCTATAATAATGGCACACTTTATGGTATGCAATCAAGAATTAGGATCGCAACTTAAAAACATCACAAGACGCGCGTGTACTGCGCTGCATAAAGTCGTTGTGGGTGCATTCCTCTGTACGATTAACGCAAAAAGTCAATGTTTATCGAGGCCGAGCTGATGTTGCAGTTGTGACGATATAAATTATGCCTATATACATTAGACTGAAACGTAAGTGAAATTCAAATATCAAATGCACTTTGTCAGGGTACTATAGAAATATGTGTGCCGATCAACTATAGTTAATTGCTTTATGACCTTGAAAATAAGAGTTAAAAACCATTGTTAAGAGAGCCGATTGCCCACCAAACATTTTATAGGTAGTAGCTATTTCAGTTTTCGGCCAGCCCCAAGTGTGCTTATATTTACTCTTACAAATAAACGTTGCAAGTTATTAGTATCTTTCCATCTATATCTAACTATCTATCTATCTATAACTTTAAATCATTCTCTTGAAACTGGCCTAGTGTAATCCGTTAATTTAAAATTAACTTTTCTTTTCCTAAAAGATTTACATGGCCAATTATTTCGTATCAACATTTTTTATTTCGATTTTGTTATTTATGTATTTACTAAATACACATACCTTCAGATTATATTCATGCTGCAATTTTCTCCATCGAAAACTTATCTGGAAGAGGTCGCTATAAATGATAAGACCGCCAATTGTATACCATTACTTAGTTACAAGAAAACCTGAATAATTCGTTCTCGTGGTTGTGCAATTAAGTGTTCTCTATCTAAGTTTTTATTTTTTGAGACTATAATTTGACGGTCATTTATTACATTTGGGTTTTTGTGGATTTTAGTGCCTAATTTATTATGGACTAAGACAAGGAAAAAAACATACGTATATTTTCGTAACTAATCTGATTAAGGAGCTTCAGAGGCAACAAGCGCTACTGTCGAAAAAAGATATATCTTTTTTACAGGCGGAATTTGCAAAAAGTATCTGTACAATCTCACAGACACAGAAATTTTTCGGAGAAATGGCCGTGAACCTAAGGAAAAAAACTTTGGCAAAAATGCTATCTAGGTTTCCGGTTCTAAGTTCTTTGATATCTTGAAAATCACTTTTAACCTGTAGAATTTTCGGCTCTTAATTCTTTTTTTCAAGGTCATAACCATAATATATTTTGTGCTTTTGCCATAGTACAAAGATGATAAGGTTCATATTTCATCGGTAAGTGTAATATATTATTGTGACGCGAGCGAAAGAAAAAATAACAAATTGACTACTACACAGCGATACCCTTCAATATCGTGATTTGATTACGCCCAAGCAAATTGATTGTTATTTCGATTGGCAATATAAGAATGATTACGTAGATGTATGCTGCGGGATATTATGATACCTACACACATGTTATATACTCAGATCTATCTCGGATCTGAAGGTATCTCTGTAGTAGAAAGAGGGATTCTACTTATGCATTGTAGTGCAATGACAACTTACGGCATAAAAATGGCGGTCTAGTTTCATTGCCGCTTTAAGTCAACGCGAGCGAGCACGTATAGCAACAATAGGCTAGTTGCCCTAAAAAATGTAATTAGTCCGTCTTTTAGATTATTCAAAAATAAGGGACACGTATTTTTTAATTTGTAAATTAGACCAAAAATGACAAAGATATAGCCCATTAAAGTTACGTATGACGTCACGCCGTGCTGCATTTTTTAGCACGGAGTGATGTCACACGTAACTTTAATGGGCTATACCTTTGTTATTTTTTGTTTAATAGAAAAAAGAAAAAGTACTTGTCTAATATTTTCTAAAATCTAAAATATGAACTAAATAGTACTAAATTATTTTGACCCTGGAAACTACCCTATTCTAGGCGTCAATGGTCTGAAAAAAACAAGTCATGTGACCCGACCGAGTATCTGTCATCGTACAATGTGGCCCTCGATTCTATTAGTACCTAAATTATAGTTTAATTAGAGTTACATGGTCGGGTCACTTGACATGCTTTTTAATTCCATTGACGCTTGGTATTGCAAATATGCGTGCGAGCGTTGATTTAACACGGCAATGAGATGAAATCGACGCCGTCATGCAACTGTCATTGTACTAAAATGTACCAGCGGAATCTTGGCCCTGTGGCACTTCCAGTTTGTCACGATTATGGCGAGTAGAAAAATCGGTAATAGGGTAGTTTCCAGGGTCAAAATAATTAAATTCTATTTAGTCCGTATTTTTGATTATAAAAAAACATTGGACACGTATTTTTTCTTTTTTAGATTAAACAAAAAATAACAAAGATATAGCCCATTGAAATTACAAGTGACGTCACTCCGTGCTAAAAAATGCAGCACGGCGTGACGTCACACGTAACTTTAATGAGCTATATCTTTGTCAGTTTTGGTCTAATTTACAAATAAAAAAATACGTGTCCCTTATTTTTGAATAATCGAAAAGACGGACTAATTACATTTTTTAGGGCAACTAGCCCATTTTCTACCTCTTACTTATGACACCTTATTCTGCAATAACATCTTAATAATATGTCTAATAATTAATAATTAGGTCCGCATTCAAGTAGTTGGTTGGAATATCGCTTCCATTGCCGACCATCCACTTCCCCTGTATGAGAGCTACCGAGTATCGCAACCAATGGGTTTTGTACTGAATTTTGACAACAGTTACAAATGATACTTTATTTTAAAGGTGTAAGTGAATATAATGCTACAATTATAAATTATATTGACTGATCTCTTGTATTTTTGTAAATAGGTGTATGACATTCTAAAGTTCGCTTCACACGTGAATGAAAGTACCTACTTTGTTTTGTTGATTTAATACGGCCTAATACGGTTCAATATGGCCAAGATCTCGGTATTCCGTTACGGAAGCAAATATAATGTATCGTTTAAGATTGCACAAGTTAAGAGTATTTTTAGTTTTGTTTGTTTAAAAAAATTATATCGAGCAGTTGTTTCACTAGAATCTGCAAAGTATTGAAGTATTGTAATTAAGTATTGAAGAAGAACCAGAAAAACCAAAAACCAGACGCTAAGTAATAATTTATATATTAATAAATTAATAAAATTTTGACCATATTAGGTATAATAAACATATTTCATATACTTAATGACCAGGCTAAATAACCAAAACCGCGCCCAGACTCTCCGTTCACTCAGTGCGCTGGTATCGGCAGAACATGTTTTGCCTAAGGTATTTTATATTTCTATCCAAAGTGCATGTTTTTAATCTATGTAACTTGGTTGACACAATGTTCATAGGAAAAAGTATTATTATAAATACTTTTATTGCATTTACGTTTATAATAAAAATATAGTACAACGCGGAGGACTTAATGCTATGGGATTTTTCTACCAGCCAACCGCAGGAGGCAAGGGAAAGAGTAAACGTGTCTTTGTATTTAAGTAAAAAATACTACAACGAAAATTTGAATTCGTCTTCGCCAGTTAATTTTCTATTTTGAATAATTCATAGCTCACTCTAGGCGCGTAAGTGAAACAAAAGACGACAACTTGGTTCAAAAAGTTTCAATTCCGGCGAAGAACCCTACGAATCAACGGAAAGCAGGAGTTTAAAATTTAATAAATTTTTCGGTCCAAAGAGTTCATTTCAACTTTCATAAATTTCCTCTCGAAATCCTGGCCAGGCGGAATTGGTTTTAATTCATTCAATGTGGATTGAAATTTTGTGACAGTGATGCTTTCAATTTTATTATTATGTAGAAGCTTGAATATTAAGTACCTGCTTACCTACGTGTCTAGCCGTAGCATTAATGCTGTTTCTACTTTTGTAAGAAAATTAAGATAAGTCAGAGGCCTTAGGGCGGCTTGAAAACTTCTGACAGTAAAACCAGTCACTAGAATCAGAATCAGAATCAGAATCTTACAAAGAACTAGTCTTACAAGACTCCACCAATCCGGACCTGGCCCTCGTGGTGGAGTATGGCCTATACCTTCCTCAGGAAAGAGACCCGTGCCCCTCGGTGTTTACATGATGAGTTGATGATGATGATGATGATGCGCTTCGGACGTTAGTAAGAAGATTGTTCACTGATCTTATTCAAACTGTACCGTAACATGAACAGAAAACCTAATCCGAAAACCACATGCACATAAGCTTTTCCCTTATCGCTCTTCCGTACCTACTTGAAAGCTCTCAATATGGCCACACCTTAATGCACAGGTTGTCGGCTGATTTCTGTTTTTATTAGGTCAGAGAGTGGTCATTAAAGCCAGCTCAACACGGAAGGGGCGTGCTCCTTAAACCTTAGACTGCAAGTAATGCACCGCCTAAAGTTGAACCCGGTACAGTTTTGGTGACCTGTAAGATAAAACAAATGATTTTCGGTGGTAGATCACCAAACTCCACATTTTTGTAGCGGTAAAACGCGTGCAGGTAAAAATGGTGGGCTGCATTTTATAAGGGATTACAAAGAGAAGTGGATCACAAAAATAAAGACGATTAGTGGTTTGGCAGTATGATTCGAATCCAGCTGCGAATTGAATAGTTTTTAACGAGTTTGAGAAATTATAGTGGCATAAACCTCCTCCTTTGCGAATTGCTAGTAGGCATTAGAGTTTTATTTGCATTTATGGTTTTATTTTAGCCCAATACATTACAGAAAATTTATAGGACCTACAAAAAATGGTACTAATCATCTGTTTGCACCAACAGGTTTAGTAAATCCAATGCACGCAAGTAAAAATCATCCACAACTAAGGCTAGTGCTTTTGATTCCAAAAAAAAACACAATATTTCTAAGCAACATGTTGACGGAGAAACATACCAAAATTTTATCTAAGCATTTTATATTTTTGATCCCTCCAACATTAACCAAACTACTGACAATATAATGGAAGCATTTCGTGATTTTCATTTTCGGTGAATAAAAACTTTTCTAGGAAAATTCTATCCACGGACAACATATCCAATAGGGTATTTTTTTCTTACGATAAATAGAGCGTAAGATCATTCAAAAACGATTGATACAACGACGATTAGACAAAAAATTATCCATATTGAGGCCTATGCCTTATTCAGGAAAGAGACCCGTGCCCCTCGGTGGGGACATAATGGGTTTATGATGATGGCATCAGTCTCATCTTAGTATTTTTCGATGTGCCTGGTTACCAAAGCACAGGGTATCCTAGTTTGGGACCAGGTCAAGTGATTTTATGATTGTTATGATTATTATTAAATCATACCCCGGTATAACGCTGCCCAGTATGTTTATTTTTCTTGGTTGTGCAATAAAGTTTTCTTTATTTATCTATCATTTACATGGCGGCGTGTAGTGGCAACCGCCGTGATCCAATAGCGGTGTTTACATGGTTCAAGCATGTGTAACTAGATAGATAGCATATAGATAACTGACAAGAACTTTATCACACAAGATAGCCAAAGGGTCGCCTATTTCCCTCTAATATGGTTGAGGCTATCAATGGCTGACCCCTGCGTTATGCTAGTGAACGGGTGCCGTCCGTGTGTCTGGCCGCAGCATTGGTGTTTTATTACCTTTTAAGAATATTAAACAATGTTTGACTTTGTAAGTATTGATTGCACTCATGGGTCTTGAGGTTCTTTGTTGATGAACATTCATACTGTATTAGTAGTATGAATGGTATGTATGAGTAGAACATAATCTGTATTAGCTTTAAGGTGATTTGAGAAAAGATTGTCAGAGTGGAGTTTTTTTTCGCTGCCTTTTTCTCCACTACACACGGCCCCAAGGCAGCGGATAACATTATACATATGTGTATGTACATTGACATTCAACAAACAGAATGTAAATTCTTTACTTTGAAATAAATTTCTTATTTCTGATTTCTGTAACGTACGGACCACACTCTTAACTCCTCAGAGGTATCCTTAGCACTTACGAATTGAGGACTTGGCTTAAAGGTCAAGTCTAATCCGACGACATCTGTGGCGCAGCGGTTAGCGTATCTGCGTACCATTCGAGAGGTCCAGGGTTCTAATCTCGGCTGGGAACAAAAAAAAACTTCAGGTCTTGGATGTTTACATATTTGTGACGTAGCTGTTTCTGGTTCCTACGACACAGGATATACTAGTTTGGGGCCAGAAGCAATGTATATGTTTGTATGTAAAAAAAGTATGAAAATGTAAATTAATGTAAAATCCGTTCCATGGCAAAACAATCCTACTCCTATGTCTTGGGAACTAGAAACAGCGACATCACAAACATGTGAACATCGTGGGGTTTCATTTAGTCCCCAGCCGGGGTTCGAACCCGGGACATCTCGCATGGTGGGCAGATGCGCTACCCGGTGTGCCACAGAAGTCGTCAAGTTGCGCTACCCGATTTCCGATATCGGTAACTTTTGTGCGTTGGCGAATGGTTTCATTACTCTGTCGCGGAGTGTCATGGATAACCATAAGGCCCTTTCTCCACTGCTCTGGTCCGGCAAACGTTAATTACCGATCTGATGTAGAAACACACAAGAATACTAATAAACTCCTCCACTACTCCGGCATCCGGTTTTTAACGGCCCGATAATTTGCTAGATTGGAACGGTATTTTACCGGTCCGAAGTGATCGACGTACAAAAACAATACACGTTTTTGCACCGCGCATACAACCCAAAAATGTTCCCATACTATTTAATTAAAAAAAAAAAAAAACTCTCGCCCGTTATCCCCGAAGGGGTAGTCAGAGGCACCAGTCTCTAGAACTGGACCCACGTTTTTCCGAGTTTATTAGGTCCCAAACGTGACAAGTGGCAAGCCTGTCGCCGTTATCCGGGCACAATTTATCAGCGAATGGTGTTGCTGTACAAACAAATGTACGTAACTAAAAGTCATTGGTACATGCGTGGTTCGAACTCAGACCCTCACGATAGAGAAGCAAGGGTCAACCCCACTACGCCACCACCGCTTTAATTAGATTAATAGAATGTGTGTAAAATGTCCTCTGCCTCGAATTGAAAAACCAAGGAATTTTAATAAAGCTCTGCGTCATGTCCATTGCCGATTATAGTCGAATGAAGTGGAGAAGCATAATCCGGCATCCGATATTTTTCTCATGACTGATTCCGGTTCCGACGCCGGACCGGAGAAGTGGATAAAGGGCCTAACACTCCGCGACAGGCATAAGCCTTAAGACGTTTATTCTCATAAGAACAACTCATATATTCACTTAAAAAGAAAATTATTAATTGATTTACCCCCGGTTTCTCGTACGCTAACAATCTGTTAAACTACTGTTAACAGCTGTCAAATGTTTTTGTCGTATGCACTTTTGCCAACTGACAGCTCTGTTAACAGTAGATTTACCCTTAAACGGCCATGAATAGAATATATTTTTCATTGGTTTTGGACTTTATCTCAAAGCGATAAGATTCAATTTAAGGTGGGAACTATTCTGCCCTCGTAAGGAAGAACGCAGTAATCGTAAAAACGCAGTTTTGAGTAAATAGCGAAAAACATATTACAAACATATCATTTCATGACATAACTGCATATTTTCTTACTGAAATTTCAGGTTTCTAGTAGACCTACAGCCACCATTATTTTTTCACCTATAGATGTACCACCAGGGAGCTCAATTTTGCATCCAAAGTAAAAACGCAGTAATCGCTATTACTGCGTTCTGTCTTACGAGGGCAGAATTAACCCTATGGCTTATTAAGGGTTAACAGCGTGTTAGTGTACGGGAAACCGGGAGTAAGTTATTCAACATGCACGGGCTTATAATATAAGGTAAATTTGCCGAATCACGGCTCCACCTCGAAAGTGCTCTAAATTTTTTTTTACTGCTTTTTATCACTCGGTAATGGTGTACCATGCAATAATATGGTGGCGCATGCTATGGAACCCCATAGAAATTAATAAAAAAAAAATTGGAGCACTTTCGAGGTGGAGCCGTGATTCAAATAATGGAACGGGGGGTCGGCGATGTAAAGAAAACGTGACAACAGAAATATAGGTGCGACGACGCGCGTAGCGAAGTGGAGCGCGTCGGAGCGTTAGGTTCTCTATGTAAGATCGAAAACAGACTCGACTTTGATGCGTTCTTACCTTGCCTCTTGTTGCCTCTTGTTTTTTTTTACGGGTCCAAAGCCATGCGCCTGCTCAATATTACTCGGGATAATCTGTATTAGTGGTGAAAAACAATAGAAAAAAATTTGGAGCACTTTCGAAGTGGAGCCGTGATTCGGCAAATTTACCTAATATAGCAACAGTTTGAATCATGATTCAAGTTACGTAGGTAGGGTTTTTCCAGCATTTATAAATTTATTTCAGACTAAATGATCAAAACAGAATACGAAATAGTGTGATCAGAGAACGTCGTGGACTGAAAGAGGATGTAGTGACTAGAATTAAGCAAGGAATGTTGCGTTGGTTTGGACATGTGAAGAGGATGAAGGAAGAAATACTGACGAAGCTAATATATCGAGTGAATGTGAGTGGAAGGGCCGGTAAGGGACGCTTCAGGTGGATATACTTCGACTAAATAGCAGATGTATTAGCAAGGAGCAAGATAAAAAGTATCCAAAACCGACGTGTGTGCATACAACGACTGATGAATGTCGATAAAGCGAAAGTGATTTGTCAGGATCGTGGCAGGTGGCAGTCCCTGGTCTCTGCCTACCCCTCTGGGATACAGGCGTGAGCTTATGTATGTGTTTGTATGTATGATCAAAAACTACGTTATGAAATTGCTCGCCAAATGTGAATGCAGCAACTGGACGTTTGTTTCACCGGGGCCTGAATAGCCCGCTGCTGATTTCGTTCCCAACAAAGTTAAAAGCGACCAAGCGTATAATTACTCGCGAAACTTCAATGAAAAGTCGCTTAATGCTATTTTTCACCCGAAACAAGTTTCAATTTGGAATGTCGAGGAAAAGGCCAAGCTGTCTTTGACGCTGCGTCTTACTTTCTCGCATTAGGGCTGAAATATTTTGAACAAACATTTTTATTTACTGACTTTTCCTAAGGTGAGTTTCTTATATAAAAACCTAAGCCTAATACTCTTAGCCATTTATGAAACACTCTACAAACAGATGGATGTAACCGGTTTTGCCTTATGTTTATTAAATTTATTGGTATATTTTTAGCTTTTAAGTTTTATTTACCGAGCTAATGGTACTAGCACCACACAGCAATCAAAATTATGTCTCTTTTACACATACATTTTGCACAAGATGTCTGTACAATGTCTTTATCATATTTATAGGGATTTTAAAACCCCTGGCTTTGAACCTGAGGCAAAAAACCTAGTCCCAGGTTTTCTTTGGCAAATCCTAACATAAACATTCACATACACAGGCACATACACTGCTTCTGGCCCCACACTAGGATACCCTGTATCGTCGGAACCAGAAACAGCGACATCACAAACATGTAATCATCCAAGACTTGGGTTTTGTTTTGTCCCCAGCCGGGATTCAAACCCGGGACCTCTCGCATGGTAGTGTATGTGGAGTGCGTGCGTGGCATGTGTTAAAGAAGATCTGTTTTGGTGTCCCTGGTTAGCCCGCTGGATCCCTTTAGAAACTGATCCCTGGTTTATAGAAACTGGCACTTGCCTACTTAAAGATATAATGATAATTAGGCTTCTACATGTTTAGAGACTAAAAGTTAATTTTAATCAGCAATCTTTGACACTCGTTGTCAACCCATTAAGTCCCCACCGAGGGAAACGGGTCTCTTCCCTGAGGAAGGTATAGGCCATACTCCACCACGTGGGTCTAGTTCGGATTGGCTTGTAAGACTAGTGGCTGGTCTTACTGTCAGATATTTTCAAGCCGCTCAGAGTACGTATACTGAGTTTTTTCATTCACTCTCGATAGTGAGAGCGTTTGCGATTTGCATAGGAGTGACAAAGAGACAACTAGATGGCGCGCTTTGTCACTCCTATGCAAATCGCAAACGCTCTCGCTATCGAAAGTGAATGACAAAACTCAGTATAAGCACTCTGAGACCTCTGACTTGGCTTAATTACTGCCATCTATCGACAGCCGGCACCAACTGCTTAACGTGCCTTGCGAAGCACGGACTGCTCGGAAAAATGCCACTAGCGTTAGTCATATAGGGAAAAGCGGGTGATCATGCTCTTCCACTATAGAGGGAAATTTCCCGCCAGGCAGATCGTATGCCTGGGGACGGCCGGTCCAACTGTGGTTTGTTGGACGTTGTATTTATTATAAGTCATGTGTAAACTTTGCTTGCGCGATGCAGGAATGTTGGAGTTTATAGTGCGCGCGCAGAGTTGATATGTGCTCGCCACATCACTCCCCTTCAAGACCGTCGCTACGCATAGCTAGGTCTGATAGGAATCGAAGTCTGTGCTCTAAAGCTTGCAAGTGCCAGGAGACGCTGTGTCAGTGAGTCGACTAGCAGTTGAGAGGTGTTCGGCGGCTAACAGTCACTTCACCGGCGACAATACCTATGGAGACCGCGTATGTGGTAGGAACCGGTGAAGGCTGTTGTACCACTGGCAGCGCGTGCTGCTGTGTGGCTGCCGTGCCGAGCGGTAGGGAGAGATCACTATCAGAACCAGCAGTCGGTGCGTTGACTGTAGTGGAACTGATGAAGTGAGAGGGAAGAGGATGAATATGTACAAGTATGTACATGCTGGCTTGCTTGAGACTGATTGTGTGTGGAGTGTGCTGCGAGAGCGAAGGAAGGTTGACAGTGTTCTGTCAGGGGTCACCACTATAGGGAAGAACGGGTGATCATGCTCTTCCACTATAAAGGGAAATTTCCCGCCAGGCAGATCGTATGCCTGGGGACGGCCGGTCCAACTGTGGTTTGTTGGACGTTGTATTTATTATAAGTCATGTGTAAACTTTGCTTGCGCGATGCAGGAATGTTGGAGTTTATAGTGCGCGCGCAGAGTTGATATGTGCTCGCCACAGTCATAATGCCTTTTCACATGCACCCGGCCGCCGGCCGGTCGCCGGTCCGGGTAAAGTAGTAATGTATGAGCTCCAATGGCAGCTTTCACATACACAACGACCGGCCGGTCGTTGGAGCTCATAAATATATTAACTACTTTACCCGGCCGGCGACCGGACCGCGGCCGGGTGCATCTGAAAAGGCACTATGACTAGCGCTAGTGGCATTTTTCCCATCCATGCACTGAACCCGTTTAAGATCACTCACTAAGGCAGCCGGGGCTATAGCGATTCTTTCTTTAAGACCTCATATAAACAGTTTGTAGGGCCTGACTCCACGAAGCTATTCCTTATAAACAAAATATCGATGTTATTAAGTTTCTCACAAAAATAACAGCCTACTGACCGTCAAATTTTATTAGTTCTTTTTAACTTTATTCCGGATACACTTACTTGACTTTTTGTCGGATTAGTCCGACCAGATTTCGCTCTGATTCGCAGAGCGTAATCGTGGTGAGCAGAGTCGGAACTCTCATCAATTATGTGCTTTGTGTATAATGTGTACTGCTTACGAATGTTTCAGTTCAAAAATTAACAGTTCTATACAAGCTACTGAGATATTAACTATTGGCAAGATTATCCATCGACGGACTATCTTCATTATTTTCTTAGCAGAATTTACTTTTGCGCAACGCCGCATACAAAACTGAAAGTCTCATAGTCTTCATAATGCCGCAAACAAAACCGAAATTGAATACGGCATTTGAAAGAGGCATTTTCCAGTTAATCATGAATTCGTATTATTTACAGTCACCGCTATTAGTAACGAATACAACTGGAGCCCGTATTAATAGATCAACTTTCATACGGCACGCGATCCGCGCATTTTTATGATAATTCCGTGGCACACGTCTTTATAATTACAGTGTTTTTATCAGCCGATAATGGGGCAAAGTTCACGAATGCACGGCTAGAAAATTAATTGACCAGCGTGGCCGCAGCTTTAAAATGGAAGTTACACAAAGAGAGTTTCTCGAGCGCGAGAAGTGAAGAATCGTAAGCGATTATTCCGATTATTACACGGCATTCGATTCGATTTTTAATTAAAAAAGTCGTATTAATCAAGCGATTCTTGAATGCAAGTAAGTATCACAAGCGAGACTCACTTCGCTCAAATGCTTACACTACAGGCCAATAATAATAGATCTATAGACGCTTACGTTTGTATATTGACTGGTATAAACAATGATCAGCAATAATCGTAAGTGTCGGTGCAAAACTCTCGCTAATCACTCCAAACTGATTTTAAACATAACATAAATCTCACTAGGATACTGTGCGTCGTGGGAACCAGAAACTGCGACAACACAAACATGTAAGCATCTAAGATCTGGGTTTTTTTTGTCCACAGCCGGGGTTCGAACCCGGAACCTCTCGCATGATAGGCAGATGCACTCACCGCTGCGTCATTTTAACACGAGACTCGCCATTCGTGACTCACATTTTTTCGTAAGAGAATCTAGTATAGTTTGCTTACACAGGCTTACGGCTAGGAGACTTTAAGTAGTGAAAATTATATGCAAGAAGCCGAACTCGGAGTATATATTTAGAGACGCAACCATTATATTATTGCCTAGAAGAAATCGCCAATCGCGTTCGAGTAACTCATTGTGTGATAGGCCTTTATTGAACGAGTTTTATTGTGATAGAATTTGTCATTTTCTAACGGCGGGCCTCGTGCCAAACAACACTTGCCTGCAATTGAAGGGTGCAGAGAATGAACAAGGTATGTCCACCTGAGTTAATTTCGAGAAAAACACTTTCTAAAGTTTGAAAGTACGCACATTTGTATTGAGAAATCCATTCTGACCAATCAAAACACGTACTTTTTTGCGACATTCCTTGTTGTATTTCAGTATTCTGAGATTGTAAACAACGCTACTATACATAGACAACAAATGACTGTATTGCCACTAAAAAACATATTTGAAAAAAAAAGTGGCATTCCTTGTTCTTTCCCTGCACCCTTCAATTGGATTCGAACTTAGGTATACCGCTTTTGATTCCATTGTTCCACCCACTGGGTTACCATCGCCACCAAAAATTATTGCGTCTATTAGTTTACCAGTAGTAGGTATTTTCCTTATAATTAGGAGTTAACGTTGAAATCTGTATTTTCGCTTAAGTATTGTAGCAGTGTAGACCTTAGTTTCAAGAGTTATTAATATTTAGTATTTACTTTGGCTTGGAAAATGTACTTACCCCTCGTTACCGCGAATTTTGTTGATTCTAGCTTATCATTTCGTTACACGCAAATCCTAATGCCACAAAATATAAATAAACCGTCTTGCAAAATTAATAAAACGTTTTCCTGTGGGACTCGCTTTATAAATTTTGGCAGTACCTTCTTTAAGCATTTATTGGGTGATGAACTGATTGACTTTTTCATCTAGTAAATGTATGTGACCCTGTTTTTTTTTTGGATATACAAATACCACATACAAACACAAACATAAACATTTACTAACAGGCACATACATTGCTACACATTAGAATGCCCTGCGTTGTGGCAAGCAGAAAAACCGACATCACTAACATATAAACATCAAAGATCTGGGGTTTTTTTTTACCCCAGCCGTGATTTTTTTTTTCCATTGATTAGTCCCGAAACCCACCCAACTCGAAGGCTTTCTCTTATGTTGCTTTCAACTTTTCACTTCTGCACCATCAGGAAAATTGTTTGCAACACCTGTACTACGATGGATTCATCATCATCAACGCGTTATGTTCCCACCGATGGGAACAAGCCTCTTCCCTGAGGAAGGTATAGGCCATACTCCACCACAGGGGCCAAGTCCGGATTGGTACCAGAGTCCGGAGTACTACGATGGATTATTCCATTAAATAACATTCCTGAGCTATGACTACAATTTTTTTGTCCTGACGATGCAAAGGATTTCTCTTGTGGGGTAGCAGGACTCCCCATCCAATAACTACATTAGCTGTGTTTTTTTTTAAGTTATAAAGCCTCAAAGACATAGCAAAGATGTGGTATGAGGGCGCGATAAAGGTGCGTCCTCGTCTTTTCCTCTCCTTTTTCGACTCGTTAGCAAAAGTTGTTCCTGTTGGTGCTTTAGTCCAACAATGTCTTGCAACATTGATACATACATTTTGTGATTAATAACCGTCCCAAGCAACAATGTATTATTTTACCTCTAGATACGTAACTATCTACACAATTACTCACTTACCCATTAACTTGAGGCAATTCATCTGTTTATCCAGAGCTAAGCTCTACGTTCATCTGACATTTTCATATATAAATTGTACGTCTAAAAACTATGTCAATCTACTATTTACTCTTTTGTAGCTACCTAAGGTTGTTTCTATTTATTTATGGATCCATTAACTTGGTACAAGCCGTTCTTAGTTTATTATTCGTTAGTTTATCAATGGGCTGGTTGCCCTAAAATATGTAATTAGTCAGTCTTTTAGATTATTCAAAAATAAGGGACACGTATTTTTTTATTTGTAAATTAGACCAAAAATGACAAAAATATAGCCCATTAAAGTTACGTGTGACGTCACGCTGTGCAGCATTTTTTAGCACGGAGTGACGTCACACGTAAATTTAATGGGCTATATCTTTGTTATGTTTTGTTTAATCGAAAAAAGAAAAAAAACGTGTCCAATATTTTTTTATAATCTAAAATACGGACTAAATAAAATTTAATTATATTGACCCTGGAATCTACCCTATTATAATACCACGTTACAAGTTTTCTGGTAAAGCTTTCAAGAAGCAGTGCCGGGTTTCACAGGAACTCCTTATTAATTCATGTTATGCAAATCAAATTTATCAGCAGTTGTGACAAAGTTAAGTCGATGGAAGGGAGACGCCTAATAAATGTTAAATTATGATTTCGCCAAGCATTTACGAGCGCCTACGTCTTAATAATATTGGCGGCTTTATCGGTGCGATGCAAATTATGACGTGGTGTTTGTGAAATGTCTCTTAACAACAGTGTTTATGTACGTGTTTATCTAGCCGAAGAAAAATTTATTTTAGCCCCTGTTTCACAATGTTTAGGTAAAGTTCTAAATAAGCAATCCGCAACCACGGCTGCCGTTTGTTCTAAATTTAAATAATTTTTCCTATATTGCGTGTGTTCGTATATAACTTAAAATTTAGAACAAACGGCAGCCTTGGTTGCGGATAGCTTATCCGGAACGTTATCTGCAGATTGTGAAACAGAACCTTGATGTAATTTAAAGAATAAATTTATTTATATTTTAATTTTAATCGGCCATTTTCATCCAGCCGCAGCCGTCCATTTGCGTCAGACCTTCGAACCAGCGATCTGGTCGAAAAACTTTTCACAACATAATCACTTGTCCTGGACCTAGATTATGTTAATGCATTGTAGTCCAATGACAACTGCATGAACATGGCGATTTAGTTTTACTGCCGCTTCAAGTCTACACGCGCACACATATCAAACAATCTAGGAACCTATGGCATTAAAAAAACAGAGCACGTGACCCAACCGACCGTGTACCTGTCATTGTAGTATAATACACTACCAGAATTGAGGCCCTGATCGTAAACAAAATGTATGTCACGTAAAATTAACTTCCACACACGATCTCTTGGTCCCATTCTAGGATACCCTGCATTATAGTAATCAGGCGAAGAACATCAAAAACTTGGAAATACACCCAGATGAAGGCGATAGATAGATAGAATATTCTTTATTGTATGTACACCAGGAATTACACATGAGATTTGACAATAACATAGTGCAGTACAATTGGCGGCCTTATTACTAAAAGTAATTTCTTCCAGACAACCATTGTCGATCATTGCCATTGCGATAGGTACAAGTGTGGCCTAGCTTCTCAGTGAAAATCAAACCCACGACCTCCAGCATAGGAGTCAGATGCCGCTAGACCAAAGGGATAGTCAAGAATTTCAAGTAGATGATAGATTGTGAATTTGGTCAATATAAAATGTTTGTTTACCATGAAGCGAATGTAATCTGTCAGGATCGTGGCAAGTTGCAGTTCCTCTTCTCTGCCCACCCCTCTGGTTTATAGGCGTGAGGTTATGTTACGTCCAGTTTGATACAACAAACAGCGTAACTCAATGTTATGCTACCTCGTTATAAAGATTTGTGAACGGATTTTGTTCCCTTGTAATGGGAAGTATATTATTGTTAGAGCAAGGAGTATAATTATCTACTCGATAGAGGATATTGATAGAGTTTTATAATAGCTTTTTAATGCCGTTTTACTCTCTGTCAAGTGATTTCAGACATAGTCTTTTGTTTTTATTTCATTCCCTGAAAAATTCTCATGTTGTTGCGTTTATAATAAATTTTATTGTTTGTAGGTAGAATCGTTGTATCACTCGTATCCTCTTTACAATATAAATGGTGTTCCAAAGCGCGTATAGGTACTTAGAAAAACAAAACAGAGAAGTTATTTATTCGTGCTTCCAGACGTACTCGACAAAACCGTGAAATGGTCCGCACTATTTGTCAGACGTTTTCTGCATTCGACTCGGCAAACGTATGCCATTTACCTCTGGAACTGACGTCGTATGAAGTGAGTTGGTGCCTCTAAGCATTTGTAAATCTCTTCAGATACAAATTTTATCCGCTTTACCTACAAAGATGTATAGGAGAAATGAATTTAAAAGGAGAATTTTTATTAGTGATTAGGTATTGTAAGTAAGAGTTTGACATTGACCCTGACAAATTAACGTCTCTAAGCATGTAAAGGAAAAAAAATTAAATAGTATAAATTGTTATATTTATTATCATCAACCCATTATGTCCCCACCGAGGGGCACTTCCCTGAGGAAGGTAAAGGCCATACTCCACCACGGGGGCCAAGTCCGGATTAGTGGAGGCTTGCAAAACTAGTGTCAAAAAAGTGGACACAAGTTTAACAATAGCTGGTGACAGACTAGACTTAGTTGAGACAACGGTGTTTTTAGGCATTACAATAGACTCAAAACTACAATGGGATCAACACATAGAAAAGTTAGCGGGTAGGTTGAGTTCAGCTGCATTTGCAGTTAGAAAAATTAGACAATTAACAGATGTAGAAACTGCGAGGCTAGTTTATTTCAGTTATTTCCACAGCATTATGTCATATGGTCTGCTACTATGGGGGCGGGCGGCAAATATAGAAACAATTTTTATTCTCCAAAAAAGGGCTATTAGAGGTATTTACAATTTACCTGCCAGACACTCACTACGTGAGTTTTTTAAGGAAATAGGAATTCTTACGCTAGCTTCCCAATATATATTCGATAACATAATGTATGTACGTAAAAACATAACTACATTTAAGCTAAACAGGGATATACATAACGTTAACACCAGAAATCGAAACAAAATTGCCTCATCTAGATTCAGATTAGCCAAGGTAAATACATCATTTGTAGGATATAGTGTACGTTTTTATAACAAAATTCCTGAAAGTATTCTATCCCTGCCAGGAAATAAATTTAAATTTGTTATTAAAACTGCGCTGTGTAAAAAGGCATACTACAGAATAGATGACTTTATAGATGATAAAAACCCTTGGCAGTAAACCAATTCCACAACGAGCTAGTTATTGGTATTCTAATAATATATAGGGTTTAATAAATTTCATACATATGTACAGACGCTGTGATTGCATATCAAAACTATGCTATTATTATAGATAACTGACAAGAACTTTATCACACAAGTTTGCCAAAGGCCATGCGAATGGTGGCGCGGTGGCCGGGTCGCCTATCTCCCTCTAATATGGTTGAGACTGGTGATGGCTGACCTCTGCGTTACGCTCGTGAACGGGTGCCGTCCGTGTGTCTGGCCGCAGCATTGGTGTTTTATTACCTTTTAAGAATATTAAATGATGTTTGACTTTGCAAGTATTTATTGCACTCATGGATCTTGAGATTCTTGGTATACGAACACTCATACCTAATTTGTATTAGCTTTAAGTTGATTTGAGAAAAGATGGTCAGAGTGGAGTTTTTTTTCGCTGCCTTTTTCTCCACTACAGACGGCCCTAAGGCAGCGGCTAACATTATACATAACTGTATGTACATTGACATTCAACAAGCAGAATGTAAATTCTTTACGTTGAAATAAAAATTTTTGAATTTGAATTTTTGAATTTGAGTGGCTGGTCTTACTGTCAGAAGTTTTCAAGCCGCCGGCCTCTTGGCTTAACGACTCCCATCTATCGACGGCAGCCGGCACCAACTGCTTTACGTGCCTTGCGAAACACGGAACCGATCGGGAAAATGCCACTAGCGTTAGTCATAAAACGGTCACCCATCCATGCTCTGAACGCGCCCTATGCTGCTTAGCCAGATAATTTATTAGTCGTTGCATTCTCGCACGCGCCCACACCCAACACGTTAAGAAACCACTTTACACACTTTTTACAAAGTTGTACATTACAGAAAGGTTTTGTATCGTTCCGGGCAACGTAAAACTTGTAACAAGGCCACGGCCAGATGGTCGGTAGTTCACTGCGGTACTTTTCAGCGGATTGCCCTCGGCGCAGAGCCGTATTTTCTTTCAATCGATTTGCTTGGGGCTTTATTACTTTGCTCGGGGGCCATTTTTCAGCCACTTAGCACCGACGCAACCCTCTCCGAAATATCTCAAGCAAATTTATTTGGGCTCAGCCAAGATGTTTTGTTTGTTTAATGCAAATACGTTTATATTAAGAGCTCTGCCCGTCCGTTGCTCTCACAGCCTTAAAATCCATCGGTATTTCATTGACTTTTGGGAATTAAGCTCTGCTTTGTAAGGCGAAGACCGGCTTAGATTGGCTGGATTAAAGGTAAGCGTCACATAAGTCCGCATCGCAATCATCGGATGAATCGGATTTGGATCAAATGGATCTCTATATGGAAGGATTCATCTCTTGCCTTCACAGGTTTGCATTGTGTGGATTGCATATACCAACTATAGGTAATTGGCCATGTTACTTATTTTTTATGAAAGAAAATATATTGCCATTTTAAGAAACTAATTTCGGTATTTTTGAGTAATTCTGAGACTATAGATCGCTTCATCAAACAAGTCTCGCGGTAAGATCTTAAGGCTATAACAATAGAAGCGAAAATTCATTATCTCATGGGACTTCTTTCGTGGCACGAACTCTAATTTTGGTTTAAACTTGTGACCTCAGAAGGGCGTGATTTAAAGATAGTGTTTGCCTTTACAAAAAATTTCATTATCATACTGTGTTTGCTGACATCATAGAAAAGTCATTTAAGGTCAAGGTTTTTTATCTTTAAAAACTTAGACTTATTCAGAAAATCTGATAAATAAAACCTGTCCTGAAAGCATAATACTCAAAATTATTTCGAGATTTCCGTTCATGTACAAAAATGTAGCATTGCAAATTTTCGATACTGGTAAATATTGGTCGCCTTTTGCAATCACTACTCGTCATACCCGAACGTATTTCGACCCTTGCGACGAAAAGGGTTACATCTACAAAAATACGATTTCACACCAGAGCCCTTCAAAGTTTTTTGAGTGCTATAAATAGCATTACTAAAAAAAATTGGAGATAATCCGTTTTTTCTTTCGTAAAGTTGATTAGTTAAATCATCAGCTATATTTACCGCACAGTATTACTTTTAAAATTATTTGGATTCATAAAATTCACAGTTACAATTTAACATTTTCATTGTATGGCCACAAGGATTATTCTGTTACATGTGATGATAGAACTGTATTCTCCGTAATTGCTTGTAAAGTGATCGGTTGTAACTAAACTTGTAACTGTTTTCTACGGTGTGGCAAAGAATGTATCGTAGTTTTCGGTCAGACATTTAGCCTTAGAGTATTGTTCCTTCTGACCAATTTTTTTTTTAATAGGTATCTTCCAATATCGAACTGAATAATAATTAGACAGTCGTTACCGAGTGAAAAATCTTTATTATATAATCAGCAAACAGGAAACAAATTCTCCTTATAATTAAATAAATTCTTGAAATACTTGTGTTTTAGGTCTAAGTACATTATTTTTGGTGAATAAATCTGTGTTGTCATCAACTTCCATAATAGGTTCGGAAATAAGGACTGGTTGTAGAGAAGGGGACTCGAAAGTGCAGCTGGAAGCCGTCAAAGCAGGTCAAGAGTGTGCTTTATAGCATTACTTGTAGAATTTGGCTCACTAAAGTTCACACTAAAGCTCACACTCGAGGATATCTCGAATTGCTATGTAGGTTTCTTCAGTTCCTTCCAGCCACCATTTTGTGGCTCTAGAAAAAAAAATATCAAGGAGCTACAATGTTGTGTATTTACCTATATTTAAAATACTGGACATGAGTAGTTATCCTATCTACTTTAAAGTTGAGGCCCCACTAGTGCGTTGCGCACACGCAGGGCGTTGTTGCCCATACTTTTTAAAATGACATCGCCCACAAAATATATGAAAAACACAACGCTGCGACGACGCAATGCGCTAGTGGAGCCTCAGCCTAAAATACTTAGTAAAAGAGCAGCTTTTGGGAACCTCCGCAAGGTCTTCCGTTCACATGACATCATGCTGAGAATGAAAGTGTCTGTCTACATGGCAGTTGTTCGTCCAAACCTGCTCTACCCGTCTGAGACATGGCGCCTGTACCGAAAGCATATTCGCTTAGCGGATCAATTTCACCTTAGATGCCTCCGCAATATTTTGGGCATCAAGTGGTCGGACCGAGTCCGAAACACCGAGGCATACTTGATGCAACGTCTAGTTAAATGAAAACTTTTAAACTATTTTTAAAAGAATAAATGTGGAGTTTTGTAGTGGACACCTCACCCACACATTCATTATCATATTAGTATATGACATGCTCTCTCTATCAAAGTCATCGATATAGCTCAGAGAATCAGCAAGCCGAAGTGGCAGTGGGCTGGCCATATTTCGCGAAGAACGATCGCGACAACCGCTGGGGTAAACGTGTTCTTGAGTAGAGACCGCGACTCGGCAAACGTTGTGTAGGACCTTTCCGACCAGGTGGGATGACGATCTGCAAAAAACGGCAGGCAGATGCTGGATGCGGCAAGCTGAAGACAGGGCACTATGGCGCTTATTAGGGGAGGGCTATTTCCAGCATTGGACTCTTATAGCCTGATGATGATTATGTTGATGCTCTCTCTACAGATATTATACATATAGGCACGGTTTACATTACTCCATATAGACGCAGTTTCAATAAACTCCAATAACAACCTTAAAACATTACAGTTTCTTTGTAAGATTTTTATCCACATAATCTATTAATTGTGAAAGCAACAACTTTGACGTTCATAAAGTAAACATTTTGTCTTTATTAAGATTATAAATATTTATGGTGAGCCTATCGGCCCTAAAAATTCTACGGGTTAAATCAAACTTGCTAACCTGCATGAAAAACACGGATGGATACTTAAATCACTTCAGTTAATACTTAAGTCATAGCAGGCGAAGTCGTAACATTTTCTCTTAATCGATTTTCGTAGAAACGTTCTGGACATAAGTCGTGAAATTCTTTCCTACAATTCCTTCGTAAATCTTCTAAGCTAGTGGACTTACCTGGATTTGCCTCTTAAAGATTATTAGCTCTTGAATCGGCCCGCTTAGCCACTACTGTGGGATATATCTGAATAAAGAAAGAAAGAAAAAACGTTTATTATACCAGCAAGACACATCACAGAAACAAAATAAGCAAACAAGTAACCAGACAAAAACACAATTAAATTGAATCAAAAACCTTAGTCTGTGGGGTGTCTAAGTTGCCACAAAATACAATTGACTCAGAGATGTGCTGAGGGTATGAACCCTCAGCGCTGATTTTCAGTCAGTGCCTACGGCAACTGTACTCCAAAGTGCGTGACGTGGTGCCAACAAACAAACATATAAACAACATCCCTAAAAATACATTATTTTTTTGTTATCAGCCTGTATACGTACCAATAAAGAAGACCTTTGTTGCTTAACCTTCGTGATCGAATTTAATTTAGACATGCTAAAATTAAACTCTCCATTTCGACATTTTTCGTAAGCGGGTAGAAACAATGACACATACAAGTATGTTTAAAGTGTTAAGTTCATAGATAGATACAGAACACTATGTTTATAAAAAAGGAAATGACACAGGTATTCCTTACTTATGTATTTTTTTCTAAATACCCTTTTGACATTTTATTTTGGTAGGTATCACAAGTTTGTACGCCTAAAGGCGAGATATAGAGCGACTATAATATTTCTATAACATCTTGTATTATTTACCTTTGTTTACAAATAAATAAATTGATTGATTGGTTTTATTGCAATCATCTCGGCATTTATCCCTTAAACTTCAGCGGCCGCGCTATATTTAGCAGCCGAATGGACAAATCGATACCTCTCCTTAGTATACATACTTAGCGGAGTGTTTCCAGAATGCGGTAAGTGCATTTCCCGATACGGACGTGCCGTGCATCCGACTGGGGTGCCCTGATCGATGGATCAGACGGGAGTGCAACGTGGAAAATAAAACCGAAAGGGGTTGCCGCTTATCGGAACGTAATTAGAGCATAGTGTAGAATGATGATGGACACGGAATGGAAGATGTGAAACGCGTTGACCCTGTTTTCTGAATGATTCCAACGTCTTTCAGTCAGCTGTTAGCAGAAGATGACTGGCTAAAATCGCATGCAGTGATAACATGTTTTTATTTACATGGTCGGATCACGTGACATGTTTTTCCATACCATTGACGCCTGGATTGCTCGATTTCAGTGCGCACGTAGACTTGAAGTGATATGAAGCTAAGTTGCCATGTTCATGCAGTTGTCATCGTGCTGCGATGCATTTGTGGAATCTAGGACCAGGACAATTCTACCACGGTATACATATATTTACAAATTGTTTTGTGTAGATCATATTAACTTGAACAAGCTTATACCTACTTATGTTTATGTAATAGTCTATTATCTAATTTCGTATTATATAAAATTATATATTATGTATGTATGTATAAAATTATAATTAGCATACGAGTATGTTTATTTTATCTTAAAGGATTTGAGCCATAATAGTTTGCTGTGTGCACGTTTATTTTTATTTTATTACCGTACAAATATTATAATTGTGATATATTTAAGTTCACCCTGAATGGATCACTGAGCCCCAAGATACAATTTAATTTAGTTTGGGGTTCAGAGTTACTGTATATATTGTTAAGTTTTGTACTGCTCAATAAAACAATTTTGAATTTTTTGAATTTTTGAATTTAAAGTCTGTTTTTTAATTCAATGCAAAAAAATAAAACTGTCACGTTGACATCTCAATACAATCCAAAGGCTGTCAATGTCTGAAATTTGGAATGTTGCTAGTACTCAAAAACCAAATAACCCCATTTTACTTCCAAGTAAAAATTGTTTGTGCTACGTAGGTGTTTTTTTAGACTTTGCTCTTATGAGGAATTAAATTTTAATGTATTTGATGTGATAAGGGTTTTGGTCACACGAGTCTTCTATTCACGGCAAAAAAAAATCTACTGAGTAAACCTATATTTTATAGCGGTTTACTCAGGTTTTATAACAACGCGGAGTACCTAATCAAAAACAGAAAAAATTAAATTCGCGCGTTAATTAAATAGTACCTGGGTGACCGGTACTTTTTTTGTAATATAAAATAATTCTTTTTCAACAAAAAAAGAACTTGGAAAAAAACATCATGACTCGAACCGGGTCTCTTGAAATCGGCCCAAAACGGGTCGCCCGTTTTTCCGTCAGAACTATCCCGAAATTTACCTCTGTATATTATTACAGCAAATTTCAATTGCCTTAAAACACGGATAAAATAGCGTTTTCTAAAAATGTAACCTAGTTAGATCAAATCACGCCCCCGAAAGCATCTGCCTACAAAATTTCGTGAAAATCGTTGGAGCCGTTTCCGAGATTCTGATTATATATAAATATATATACAAGAATTGCTCGTTTAAAGAGATTAGATAGATAGATAGATTAATGTCTGAAATTTCTTATTAGGCAACATGTGAATAAAGACTTTCAAAATACGTACGGGGTTCATGCTTCTCATTATTCTACGGTTGCGCGTTGGTGTGCTGAGTTTAAGAGGGAAAGAACATGCACTAATGACGACTCGCGCTCAGGGCGCTCTACAACTGCAGTAACTGAAGAAATGATAAATAATTTTGGAGAAATAGTTTTGCTGGATCGTCGTACTACTGTTCGTTTTATATTTAAAGAACTAAATCAATAGGGCGTGTCTATAATATAATATGACTTGGGAATGAAAAAAATCTCAGCGCGTTGGGTGCCTAGAATGCTAACGGCTAAACAAAAATGAACCAGGCTATGTAAAGCATTTCATAAAGCTGTTTGGAACTGTTACAATAGATCCTGACCGGCTTGTAGCTCGATTTTTAACTATGGATGAATAACAATCTATGACTTGAAAGAGACCGTCATCACCGACCCCTAAATTCCCCTAAATTCACGGCTGTTCCATCCGCCGACAATATCAGGGGATTCCCCTATAAACGAAGAAAGACCTTGCGAGAGGTCCCAGGTTTAAACCCCGGCTGGGGGAAAACCCCAAGTCTTCGATATTTACATTTTTGCTATGTCGCTGTTTCTGGTTCCCACGATACAGGGTGTCCTAGTGTGGGTCAGGAAGCAATGTATAAATGACACGTCACCGATGGTAGACGCGCTCAAAAGGCATCGAACCAACCGGGCAACCTAACATGACCTCAGTAAAAGTTGCACGGTTTTTGAGATATGGCCAGTTTGAACTTGTTCTATTTACACTTTTATTAACAACTTTAGTGCTATGCTAGCACTTGCGCTAAGTTAGTAAGTTCGTGACCGAGTACAAATAAAAAAAGCAAACACGAGGGCTATCTAACTTAATGCTAGCACTAAACTTGATAAAAAAAAGTGAAAATTTAGAACAATTTTAAATTGGCAATATCTCAAAAACTGTGCAACTTTTACTGAGGTCATGTTAGGTTGCCCGGTTGGTTCGATGCCTTTTGAGCGCGTCTACCATCGGTGGCGTGTCATTTTTGGGACACCCCGTATACATTGCTTCCTGACCCACACTAGGACACCCTGTATCGTGGGAACCAGAAACAGCGACATAGCAAACATGTAAATATCGAAGACTTGGGGTTTTTCCCCCAGCCGGGGTTTAAGCCTGGGACCTCTCGCAAGGTCTTTTTTCGTTTATAGGGGAATCCCCTGATATTGTCGGCGGATGGAACAGCCGTGAATTTAGGGGACACTATTTGCGAAAACTATCTTTACGAAATGATATAATTTTTTTATTCAGTGGCGCTAGTTACTCCCTGGAGCCTCGGTCCTTTATCTCACACACAGTGAACTAGATGCAGCCATTATTCGCTGAACGCAGCTTAGTACTGATGGAGCACAAAACATCAAGTTGGATGGAAGCGGTTAGCTCTACTGGGTAATGTGTAACATGAAGCAAACAATGAGGCTTATGGCTTCGGAATGAGATATTGTGTATAGTATGGGATCAATTAAGTGCCCTTTGTCTTTGTGATCGTAAGTACTTAGGGGTTTAATCGTGAATTTGTGGCTTTGAAGCGTTAATGATTTGGTACAAGTTTATCTCGGTTTTAAAATCGTCTTTGTTCAAATGTTTTACTGTGCAATAAATATTATAATTCAATCAATTTTAAGGCCCGGTCTCAGAAATTATAATTTAGCTAAGTATCTACTGAACTGTAGTGCTGTCTCGTCAAATTTCTTAGAAAAGAGCGTGAAAGAACGTAACTTAAGCTTTTAGATAGATAATAGAATATTCTTTATTGTATGAACAGCAGGGATTTCACATGAACTTTACGTAGTGAAATTTTCAATTCAGGCACAGGTCATCAGCATAAACATTATCTGGAATATATTGCAAAAAGATTAAAAGGACAGTAAAAAAAGTTACCCAATTACTTACTCTACATCCTGCCGTTGATTGAAGGAAAATAATTAAATAGCATTAAGTCATATTTTTTCCCCGTGCCATGATGGTACCTATGAACGGTCAAACGATCAAAGAAATGTATGATGTTATAATTATAATTATAATTTGAATTGAATTTATTTTATATAATATTAATTTTTATGGACATGTTTTAATTATTTGATTTTATTAATGATTTATTTTATTGTTTAATGGAATTTAATGTGGCTACACATAAGTAATATTGTACTTTGCTATCGCAATAGGGCCTCCTGTAAAGATAGCTTAGGTTTGTGGAAATAAATAAAAAAAAAAAAAAAATGAATATGTAAATAAATATATGATTGATTGACTGAAATGAGTTAAAGAGTCACTTTAACCTGTTGAATTTTCAGTGGGCCGATTGTCTCAGCATTACATTATTTTTTAATTGTTATATTGGTGGCCATAACTCAACTGATTATATTAAATTCATATTTATTTTATTTTGATATACAAAACTAATAATTTTATATTCTACCCCTCAGTTTGTTATTCGTCTGTCATAGATAAACTGATTTGTGGAACGAAACTAAAGCACGGTATTATTCGTAGGGGGTGAAACAATAGCAAGCGATTTCACTACACGACGACACGTCGTGAGGATATGACGTCATCAACTACGCCACTCCGTTGCTAGTTGGCACTATCGGGTTTGCCTACCCGGGAGCGATACAATTTCGCCTAGAACAAAAGGTTTCGCTGCAGATATTATATTGCCTCGTTTATACGTCACGAACTTTGGGTGGTTTAAAAGCTATGGCAAGTCTAACGTGCCTGAAGACAATAGCTGTCAAATAGTTACGCTAGTTTTTTTTTTTTTAAAAGTACTTACTGCGCTGGCTCAGCGACCCGAAATGGGTCTTGGCCTCCGACACAAGAAGTTGCCATTTGTCTCTGATCTGCGCGGTCTCCTGCCAGTCACTCGCCTTGAGCTCACGCAGCTCCTTGGCCACTTCGTCCTTCCAGCGATGTCTGGGGCGGCCCACCGGTCTTTGGCCCCTTGGAAGCCCCGGTTGTGCTCTTTTGACTCCTCGAAGCTCTTCCATTCGTGAAAAGGTACTTTCCACAAAATTTTTTTTTTCAAAGTCCAATCTAAGAAGCAGTGTAGGACGACCAGCCACAAGAATGACAGATGATCTCATCCAAGTGGCGGGAAGACGCTGGATGCAAGCCGCTTCCGACCGGTCTTTTTGGAAATCCATGGAGGAGGCCTATGTCCAGCACTGGACTTCTTGTAGCTGAATGATGATGATGAATCTAAGAAGTAAGCTAGAGCGGTGCGTACACGCTGCGGTTCCGCGGGTCATGGTTCTAGTAAACGGAGAGGCAGTACTATATGTTTTGCGAGTTTTCCGAAACAAGATTTCTCAAGGGCCAGTAAAGGCGGATATACTTCGACCAAATAGAGAATGTATTGGCCAAGGGTAAGATAAAAAGTGCCCGAAACCTACGTGCGTGCATGCAACGACTATTGAATGTCGATTAAGCGAAAGTGATTTGTCAGGTGGCAGCGGTCTCTGCCTGCTCCTCTGGGATACAGGCGTGAGCTGAGGTATATATTGTTATAGATAGATTTGTCAAATTTTTGTAAGCCCTAGATATTATCTATCTATCTATCTAATCTCTTTGAACGAGCAATTCTTGTATATATATTTATATATAATCGGAATCTCGGAAAGGGCTCCAACGATTTTCATGAAATTTTGTTTGCAGGGGGTTTCGGGGGCAATTAATTAATCCAACTAGGTTTCATTTTTATAAAACGTCATTTTAACCGTGTTTTAAGGCAAAGAAATAACTGCTACACTACAAGAAGGTAATTTTCGCAACCACCTGTAAGGTTGTCATAGCTCACGTGGGAAATAGGACGATACCGTAAACAGAAGACCCTGGTTCGATACTTGATAATAATTTTTCTTTTTTTTTTCAAGTTCCTCCTTTAGTGTGAAAACCTACATAGGTACCGAGCTCATCCAGGTACTTAACTTTATTCAGGATACATTTACTTGAATTTTTGTCCGAAGTGTGTTGTGTTTGAAAAGTCCCATCAGGTGTCGGAGAGACGAGAGAGGTGTCAGACGAGCGACCGACGACGCGAGCTCCGTCTCTGCATGATTAAGCTCTGGGGACATCTTAGTAGCAAAGTCACCCGTAATGCCATGGAGTAGAGTGCATGGGTGTATAGAATGACGTGCTGTCGACTGTAGACTTTAAGGAATAAATTGACACAGTTAACGTTTTTAAAGAGCTCTGGAAGGGTATTTAATTGGAATTCACTTTAGGAGATAAAACAGTTCCTCTTCACTGACGCTTACACGGATAGCGAACCTTCTTTTGCAGTTAATTTATTAGCTCAAGATAGTAGTGGATATAACCATTAGTCTACGGAAAGAATCTTGTTCAGTAGCTATCTTTTTATACGAGTGCAAATGAAAGAAACGTACTTTTAAAGAGAACATTTTAAGTATAGCACTAGTTGTGTTTTTGTCTTTGGGTTTTAAAAAAACTTTTGTACTCGTACCTACAGCTTTTTTTTGTTACATTGATAAACATTTTAAATACTTGTAATATGTCCTGGTCACAAATCTATACATCACAATGCTCTATTTAACGAAAGAAGAACATCATAAACTTCGAAAACCACTGAATTTAAGGGCAGTTGTACAAATTTAACCACGGTGCCCTCCAGCGAGAATCGAACCAACGACCTCTAAGTTGTTAAACAAGCGTAGGCGCTCCAACACTGAAGCAGTCACTGTGGAAAAATTCTTTGAAAAATGTAGCAAAGTAAAATACGGCGTTGTCTTAACCAAGCTAAGGCACAACTAAAAATAAAGATTTAGTTTTTGTAGGTTTTCGTATAAAATAGGATGTAAAATAAAAGAGGAAGGGAAAATTTCTGTGTTAAATGTAAAAATAAACCAATAATACTCGTTTTTAAAATAAAATACTGGTTTATCACCGAAAAATAGATTAACCGCAAGAAGGAAATATCTCCACTTACATCACCATTAACCCATTATGTCCCCACCGAGGGGAACGGGTCTCTTCCCTGAGGAAAGTTTAGGCCATACTCCACCACCGGGGCCAAGTCTTGTAAGATTGGTGAAGGCTTGTAAGACTAGTGGCTGGTCTTACTGTCAGAAGTTTTCAAGCCGCACTAAGGCCTCTGACTTAGCTTAACGACTCCCATCTATCGACGGCAGCCGGCGCCAACTGTTTTGTTTAACGTGCCTTGCAAAGCAGAGAACCACTCGGAAAAATGCCACTAGCGTTAGTCATAGACGGTCACCCCTCCATGCACTGAACGCACCCTATGTTGCTTAACCTTCGTGATCGTGTAAGATCACTCAGGTGACCGGAGCTACGAGCTACTACGCTCCACTGACAAGCAAATAAGCAATTTCGAAGTTTTTTTACAGCTTATTTTCACACAATTCGTCATTTTCCTGCTTTCGTCTCTTGCTCTATTACGTTGAAGCTCGCCACCAGACTGATCGAGCGGGCGTCTCAATGTCGTGAATTTCACGATAAACGGGCGTGCGAGGCAGGACCACATAACGCATTTAACTAAATCTATACCTGTGTTTTCATGTTATTCTCTCCCTAAACAAACACAAAGACCGCAAGAAGTATCACAAAGAGAACCTGCTTGAGAAACAATGGTCTAGCAAGACAACACGGCGAAAGTAAATTCCAACTTAAAAGACATTAGCAGAAGAACCATTTCCTGTCCCCTAGACAGCGTTATCTTCAAATACTCTAGTGAGGATCTTTTCTAACCCAAGTTTAGTGCTCAAAGGAAGTTTGCTCACAGGGCAAATGCTCGTTGAGTAACACTGATAGGACTTTGACTTGATTACCAACTATTAAGGCGTGAGTGTATAATGCAGTGCAAGGGAGTGTGAGACTATCGATTCTCACGCCGGCTCTAAAATTAACTTCGTTTTCTAAGGTTTGCTTGTAATACCGCTAACTAATACAAAACTGCAATAATTCTGTATTCTGTTTGAGCAATAAAGTGTTATTTTTATAATCTATCTGGGTGTCTGGAAGAGATCACTTTTGATGATAAGGCCGCTATCTGTACTCTTAGACTAGAAATTTATGTGTAATTTCCTTTTTTATGTACAATAAAGTGTCTTCTATCTATCTAGAGCGTGACAAAATTAACTTTGAAATGGGCTAAATATGGTAGAATTAAAAAAATGGTATGGTATCCCTTTGTTTATAATCCCAATTGTGGTCTTGATACTTGATCGGGCTCAGATAAGAATTATTTATATTCAACATTGAAAGTATCAAAACTCTTTACGCAAGCTTAACAATGAAAGTGACAGAAATAAGTGTTGCTACAGTACTCTTTCTGTGTGGTTGCCACTTAATTCCTTTGCAAAGTTAGCTTTTACGGAATATCTAACCGAACTATTTGTCTGTCTATCCACGCATAAGCTCTGTGAAGTGAATAAGTATAAAAACGTCTTGCTCCATGACATTTGTAGAGCCAGTCACACAAATAAGTAGTGTGACTGGCGACGCTGTCAATGAGAAATTTCTTCATCTATCCTTGGATATACATATAATTATCTATTTACTAACTTATCCAGAGACTTGGCGCAAGTTGACCTATGTTGAGTACTTATGTAAATTAATGTCCTGCGTATACGTGTAGTAGTTATTTCACTCGCAATTTTTTAGGGAAAACAATCTGATAGAACTTAAAAACTGGATTCATTTTATGCAATTTTTCAGTGTTTAAGTTTCCGTTTGTCTCGAGTCATTACTTCTATTATATAAAAAAAACGTGCTTATCATATACAGACAGACGTAAATAATGTACAGATCCCTAATTTAATTAATTTTTTTAGGTATACCTACATAGTTTTATGTATAATTTTATTTTCGAAATGTCTGTGCCAAATTTCAGCTTTCTAGTAATAGACGTCACAGTCCCTTTCGTGCTACTCTACGTGGAGAATGTATGTGAACGGTCATTTAACTCAATATTTGCACGTGGAGCCCAACGTAGTTTGAATGGAACAAACACTGGGAATTCTTGTTAAAAGTTTCCACCTCGTGTTAGTTGAATAGGCTATCTGACAATGTGAATAAAATTCGTATAAATAAATCATGAGTCTTTAGGCAATTTACCTAAAAAACAAATATTATTAGTAGAAAAAACACAAGATAAAATTTGATAATTATGTATATGCAGCCATTCTCTCCAAAACGGCCTGGATTGGCCGATTCTATGATGACGTCACATGTCAGTAAAAATGGTGTCTGTAATTTATTCGTGCTTACGTTTATTGGTTGGTTTACTGGGAAGTGACGTCATAATTCCTGTGCGACGCCATATTGCCCAAGATTGCGTTTTGGCGGCTTATTACAAAAGTAAATTTTCGTTTGCCTGTTTTTGAAGAAATACAAGAAAGAATTTAAAATAACCACTTTCTGAGGACTCCATGAACACCAACAAAAAATATGAGATGGATTTCAAAAATTGGTTAAAAAGCCTATTGCTATTAGATTATTCGTATAAATAATTTACCTACGGCGGCGTTGTGTCCGTACGTCCGTACGCCGATTTTAGTTGCTTTTTATCTAGCCTTTCGCTAATAGATATACCCTGTATTTGAGTCAAATGTCCGCTAGATACGTCTGTGTTTAGCCTTTACACTCCCAATTTCAATTTATTACTGAAATAGAGTGAAATGCATTTAAGGCAACAAATTAATTGAATGGAATTCAATTGACATATCTTCGTGAGGCCCGACCTTGAAAAGAACAATTGATTTTGTGATCACCTGAGGACATTGGGCCTCACGAGTATATTAAAAATTACAAAACAACTACATAAAAACTTTAAGGCCACCATTCACAGGCGCGCCCATCCGCCAGACTTGTCGCTGGCGACAAGTCCGCAGAGAAATCTGCATGTGAATGTGTTGGTTCTTGGTTGGTGCGCGGCTCTCGGCTCGGCGCGGTGCTCGCCGTCTGGAGATAAAGTAGTAAGCAGCTCGGCGCTTGTGTAGTGTGTGGACGATGACGGATTTGTCCACGAATGGGTACGGCTTGGGGCTCGGGTCGCGGTGCATGTAGTGAATGGTGGGCGTTACAAATGTAGGCAACTCACAAAACAAAGTCAAATAAGTCATAGGTTCTTACACAAAATGCGAGGCCGGCGTTATACCACTGCGCTACCAGCGCTCTATGCACATGAATTCAGTTCATAAAATCGAAACACGCGTGAGTCGTTACACTCTCTGTAAGAGCATGTTTCGCTGGCTTTATGCGCTTCCGGACGAGTTAACAATGTTTATAAAACGCAAACGCCTTTACAAACATCCCTTTGTTTATAAAAAGCGGTAATAGCCAAGTCGACGCGCCTGTTGCTAATGCGAAGCTTTCTGAGCGCGAATACATTGTAAGCAGGCTATACCCGTCCCACTGAAGGGCACGGGCTTTCTCTCGGAGAGAGAGAGTTTGGACCTAATAAGCACGCCCAACGTGGACTGGCGATTTATATGAATGCCTCAGGTTTCCTCACGATATTTTCCTTCACGGTTTGTGAGTGGTAATGCTATCATCATCAACCCATTATGTACCCACCGAGGAGCAAGGGGCTCTTGCTTGAGGATGGTATAGGCCATACTTCACCACGGGGGCCAAGTCAGATTGGAGAAGGCTTGTAAGACTAGTGGTTGGTCTTACTGTCACAATTTGTCAAGCCGCCCTAAGGCCTCTGACTTGGCTTAACGACTGCCATAATATTAATTATTATATCGACGGCAGTCGGCACCAACTGCTTAACGTGCCTTGTGTAGCACGGAACTGCTCGGAAAAATGCCTTTAGCGTTAGTCATAGACGGTCACCCATCCGTGCACTGAACGCGCCGTATGTTGCTTAACATTTGTGATCGTATAAGATCACTCAGGCAGCCGGGGCTACAATACGCGGTTCCATATTGTATACATTTATCTTTCGTATGGATGATAGACTATATGCTGGAAAAGCCTATTCAATCTGAATATGTGTCCCAAGCATGACAGAGTCAGCGTAGTAGGCTCCGTGGTAACAGAGTGGTCGCTAGAACGCTTGCCTCACATACATACGAGGTGAGTTCGAGCCCCGGCCCAAAAGGTTGCTTAGCCCTTGATCACTCACAATTGAAGACGTGAGTGGATGAAGGTGATATGTCGTATTTTCGGCTGTCGGTGTTTTTGTGTGGAAAAAAATTTGTAGAAAATTGTAGTAAATCTTTAACTTCAATTTACTCAAAATCTAAAAAATTGCACTTATCACCTTTGTCCACTCACGTCTTCTTGATAATATTCTACTATAATGTGCAAAGCAGCTTCTTCATTATGATTATTTTTCTCTCTTGTTTGTTTGTTGTCTTACTAATATAATTTATAATATTATTATATTATAGTTGTAGTCTCTTTATGAGTTAAGAGTACGGACGTGGTCGGTGTCTTCTAACAAAAGCTTAGTTTATTGATTACGGAATTGACGTTATAATGTGCGGTACTTATGAAATTTTCAGCTGAAAAAAATATCAAAACATCTTAGAATTTTTAGGTGTACCTACCTCCTATGTAGGAGTTGCAAGCTTAAAAATCATCCGGTAGATATTGTCTATCAGCCTCAGTATGTGATATTTATGTGGTGAAATTTCTTAAGGTGGTTGCAGATAAATATGCTTCACATACGAAAGTAGCGACATGCATTCGTCAGCAAACTAATCCCATGTTTACAACCTCAATATCTGACGATGCGAAAAAGTTATACGTCGGCAACTTTTAATAAGCTTCATTCGGACTTCATAAAGAAAGCGTCGTAAAAAAAAGATTCAATGTGTAGGTATACGCAAAAAAAACCTAATATCAACAGAACCGCCAGCCAAAAATTACAAGCAAAACGTAAGCATGTATGTTGTTTTTTTTAAATCTGATATGGGGGTTCTTTTCAGATTCTTAAAGTTAATTTGAGTTGATGGTTGCGCTTCCTGGGGACTCATCTAGACTTTGCAATGATTTTTTATAATTACTTGATTTTTTTATATTTGAGGGCCGACCTTCACCTCTTCTTAAATGTCACGTAAGTCACCCTTAATTCGAATTTAGTTCAAAGAATTCTAGTCAAATGCTTTTGTCGGCCACGTCAAAGAAAGTGGTGCAAGTAAACCTAAACGCTTTTTCAATAAAACTTATAGAATCGTAATAGAATGTTCTCTGATAAACCAAATAGGTTTTTCAGAACAGTTAAATTGTTCCTCTCAGTATAAATATATGGTTATACGTGTTTAAACGCATGTTTTGCTACTAATGCAATTTATTTAATTTTTTTTTATGTGAAACCTACGACTCAGTTATGAAATAAATTTGATTATATTAACAAAAAAAAAATCCTCTCTTTTTAATATAAATTAGGGTTTTGTTTCGGGTAAAATTATCTATTAAAAATGTTCACAAGCTAATAGATATACGAACAATGAAGTAATATCAGGAAATCTTCTACATAAGTATCATCCTTTTTTAATACAATAAATAAATTATTTTGATCTGTGCGATACTTTTAAGACAATGTACCATCTTTCATCGTGCCCGGAGTGCATTAACATACACCCAGTTAGCGTCGCACAGATCTGAGCCGCAACTGCTTATTTAAGACTTTAATAGAATTTGTTTTATTTGTTTGTTAAAAAAACCTTTTTAAATTAAAAAAATAATAAAAGATAACAATAAGCATTTAATTTAGTTTAATTTAATTTCACATCTTTAAGTAAAACAAACTTTGGATTCTGCACCTGCATAATGACATGATTTATAGAGCGTGCAGTGCCACCTTTACTCACACTCAACGGGTGACGGGACTACTCATTCGCTGCAGTTCCTGGAACATTAATTAGATGGGTTAGACATGCCCAGCACAGCCTTCAATTAAAACCTTAAAAATATTCCAACATCCGAAAAAAACCGACCTCTGTCAATAACCATCATTGTTTTCGCAGTCGGGTAAAAAGGATTCAATGAGCAAGCGTAAAAAAGGAGTAAACACGCCTCGGAAGCAGGAAGTCGCTTACGACGCATCTTTAGCGCAAAATTTCATCTAACACAGATTGTATTACCGCTTGTTTAGAACGACAGTGCGAGTGAGTGATGGCATACATTATGTATTTTCTCCCCGCCTCGGCTTTTAATATTCCTTTATTGCTTTTCAAAAGTTGTTAAACCGTTTTCGAGTGCTCCAGTGGTACGTTCGTAATAATTCGGAGGTACATTTCGTGGCCAGAAACTGGTATTACTCGCAAATGCGTGTATCTACTTTTGTTTTCCGGAAAAACATTAATAACGGAAGCTCCTAAACAATTTTGCGGGGTGCTTGCCAAGCGCGGCCTGGGGCTGTTTTGCAGAAGTACACCATGAAGGTTGATTATGACCATTTCATGTTCATTGTAATTACAATTAACCCACAGTTTAACATGACAAGACTTGTAACATATTGACAGAATTAACAGACTACGCAACAAGATTCCTTAAATAAAAACTCCTGAGAGGTAGTTTACATAATCTATGGTTATGTCCAAAACTAAAGATTTATCTTCTTATACTTAATTTCTTTTTATTAAATTAAATTATATTTGAAAATTTTGTTAAGTAGATATACTTAAATTGTAATCAATATTAAAATAGTACATTATGATATAAGAGCGGTAAGTTGAAAATTACAGCCGAGGCGATATTACTAGCCCGAGCCATCGGCGAGGGCTATAAGGAAGCAGAGGCTGTAATTTTCAAAGCGCACGTATGTCATACGACGTTTTATAACATATTTACGAGGAAATTAATAAAACTCTGACTTGTGAGCTTACTTACCGTTGAGCTCCCTTTTGATAGGCTTGTAAGTATATATCGGTCGATTTTTCAGGCAAGAGGCTTAGAGTAGCCTTTTTCGCCGCGTTTAAGACTTGTGGCGGTGTCAAATTAATAAATTCATCACTACTTGACGACATTTTCAAATAAAAACAATACAGCGAAAAGAAAAAGCGCGCGGATTTATTTTTACTTGTCCACAAATAAGCGATGCGCGCGCATCAACTTTTTTTTTAGGCAAAGGTACAAAAACAGCCAGTATTACTAATAAAGTAAATTAATATTTTTGTGTTTTTGTTACAGATAAATGGTTGTAATTTATTGTTAAAATTAATTAAATTAAAGAATTAAATGTTTATTTGTTATATTTTATTTCCCAAAGTTGATTTTATTCATAAAATATTGACCACTTTCTTGACAAAAAACCTCTTTGCTAAGATTTTTAAAAGTATCGTTCATTTTTAGACGGAGTATCTTAAAACTTTATTTAAAAAAAACACGTGCCTTTTACATTACATTACCGCACAAGTACATAATGATACATTACGATATTGAAATTGGTGTAATTACAACCACTTAACGAGCAAATACGTTGTAAATATATATTACCTAACAATGTGTTACCTAACAATAACTATAACTAAACGTTTGTACCTAAGTTAATGCCAATGTATTAAATGAAGAGCGGGGTTTCCTGGCACAAGTATTTACACACTAATAGGAAGTCCCCACCACAATGTGTAATGAATAATTTTGGAATCTCAATAATATATATTTAATTTATTTTATTTATTTAAGCTACTTACCTCTTCTCCTTTACCACAGTTAATCGTCTCTGAGAAGTGTTTAAATGAATCTGGTTTTACAAAATATACCGTTATACTCCAACTACATTGTATACGAAAAAGTCGCTTCCCGCTGTCTTCTGTCCACACATAGGGATCTTTTAAAATACTCAAAGCAATTTTATGCAGATTCCTTTAATATATAGAGTGATTCAAGAGGAAGATTTACAATAAATACCTAAATTCATTATCATCATCATTGTCAATGTCAGCATTGCATGCGTCGAAAGCCGGGGCGGGTCGCTAGTTCTCAATAATTGGCCAAGAATTAATTATTCTAATTATTTATATATATTTTGATATCACACGTGTTTCTTAATAATTCTTATACAATTTTATAAATAAACTTATAATTATAATTAAATCATATCACTATGTTCATGACCATATTTAAATTGAAAGTAAGATATTTTTTTAATAATTTTATTGAATTTGATTGAATTTAAAATCTTCTAGCTACTTTTCTTTACTTCACTTCCCTTTTCTTTTTTATTCTACAAGAAAATCTTGAGGTAAATGCTAGTAGTGAAAAAAATATAATATTATTATTAAAAAATAAAAGATTTCTTAGTAGCCCATTAAAGACCTTTGTCAACGTAGACAATGCCCTACTACATCAATTTATTGTTATGCTTGCTCTTAATGGCCTATTTGTTATGTCTTGTCGTCTTGTGCATAATTCGGGATATTATGTTTTTGCCAATTTGCATATTCCTTACCTGTACCTTACCTTAGTATATTTTAGGAAATAGGGTTGTTATTACGTTATCATGTTTGCATCTTGTACCCTGCCAACTATAGGATGAAATTAGCAAATGTTCACAAGGTGAATTTATTGGTCCCTTTTCCAATAATTGGACGTATTTTAGCAAAAAGATACCGACCCGCACAACATGAGTTTAACTTTGCACATATTCATCGATCGCTATGAAAGTCTTTAATTTTTTAAATATAGAGAAAGTGATCATTTTGGTATCATCATAGGCCTACGCGTCCGTTACCTTTCTGTTGAAAAAGTAATTGAAATATCGTGTGTTGAACTGTCTAGACACATTGTAGTAGCCTTGTACAGGCCCCCTACCAGTGATTACAGTTTATTTGAAACCATATTAGAGGATGTTTTAAAGGTAGCTCCTAGCAGCAATAAGAAAGTCATAGTCTGTGGTGACTTCAACATTGACTTGATGGCAGACACCGCTTTAAATACAAAATTGACAATTATTTTCAAGTCTTTTAATCTAGCAAATATTTTTTTGGAGCCTTCCAGGATAACTGAAACTACTGCCACCTGCCTAGATAATGTTTACTGCGATTGCGATTTTTCAGATTATTCTACAGTAAATTGTCTAAAATCAGACCACAGCGGTCAAGTTGTGCATTTTGAAATAGACACAAAAAAGGCCGAACCTGTTATCCTCTGCCGGCCGGTAACAAGTAAAAAATTAGTTTCATTTAAATCAGACTTAGAAAGTAGTATAAGGACTCAAGAAAATTATGAAAATGCTAATGATCATTACAAAGAGTTATTCGAAGTGGTGTCGGGTAGTTTTAAAAAGATTTTTAAATTGCGCCATCTAAAAAGCAAGGAATGCTACGCTGACGTAGCCCATTCAAGGAATGCTAAAAGCATTCAGTGAATGGGCTACGTCGGGTATTCGAAAGAGCAGAGACACACTTTATGAATTATATGACAAAAAGACTTATACATATGACGCCAACTTCATAAAGTACGTAAAACAATATTCAAAATTATTTAAGGCCGTCTGCCATAAAGCTAAATGCGATCATATAAAAGGTAAAATCCTACAATCACCTAATAAAGTAAAAACAATTTGGACCATAATAAATAGAGAAACGGGTAAAGCAAAGTTAGGAGACCGAGATATTTCACTTAAGATTGATGACAAAACAATAACATCAAATGAAGGTATCGCTGCAGCTTTCGAACAGTTCTATACTAATGTCCCAATAATAACTACAGCTCCGTTAGACTCGTCACCTGATCGTGCGGCGGCATTATTCAGGGACAATGTCCCCGCATGCGAACACGATTTTACGTTTAATTACATTGAGCCCCATGACATTGTTAAGAATTTTAAATTACTAAATCTTAAAAAAAACCGAGGACTTATGGGATATGTCAGTAACAATAGTTAGTTCAGTGATAAATATCCTAGCTTTGCCGTTAGCACAGATTTTCAATAAATGCGTAGATGAAGGAGTATTTCCAGACCTCATGAAATATAGTAGGTTAGTACCCTTATTTAAAAGCGGTGCTAAACAAGATCCAACAAATTTTAGACCCGTTTCGGTCCTACCAGTATTAAGTAAAATATTTGAAAGAATTATCTTAGATCAATTACTTATTCATTTCAATAATTACGAACTCCTCCATAGTCAGCAGTTCGGTTTCATTAAAGGGCGGAATACAACAGACGCTGGAGTCATGTTAGTTAAACATATTTTCAGTGCGTGGGAGGATCATAATGATGCGATAGGAGTATTTTGTGATTTTGTGGAATAAAAAAATTAAGTTTAGATCTTCTAAAATCATATTTAGAAGGAAGGGTTCAAAAAGCAGACATAAATCGTATTAAATCGTCAGGTTCACTTGTAAAAATGGGAGTCCCCCAGAGATCTATCTTAGGGCCGTTCCTTTTCCTAGTCTATGTAAATGATTTACCGTTTTTGGTACAAAAAATGTGTGAGATAGTGCTATATGCTGATGACACGTCACTTGTTTTTAAAATAAAGAGACAGGAAAATAATCTTGACGAAGCAAATAATGCTTTCTCGCACGTTCTAGATTGGTTTACAGTAAATAATCTATTGCTAAATTCAAAAAAGACAAAATGTATGAAATTTACCTACCTAACGTAAAATTAGTTGAAAACATTGTAATTGAAAATGATAAACTAGAATTTGTTGAAGATACTCTATTTTTGGGCATCACAATCGATGCCAAACTACAATGGGGTCCACATATTATAAAATTGGCACATAGACTAAGCTCCGCAGCATATGCCGTGAAAAGAATTCGAGAACTTACTGACGTTGCAACTGCTAGGCTTGTTTATTTTAGTTACTTCCATAGTATTATGTCCTATGGTATAATACTATGGGGCCGGGCAGCCGAAATTGAGACTATCTTCATCTTGCAGACGAGAGCGATCCGATTTATTTACAAGCTAGGTAGTAGGGACTCGCTAAGAGATTTTTTCAAAGAAACTAACATCTTAACAGTTGCAAGCCAATAAATTTATGAAAATATTATGTACGTTCGGAAAAATATTTAGGACTTCGAAACTCTTGGTAGCCATCATAACGTTAATACTAAGAATAAACATAAATTGTCATTTTCACGATTTAGACTTGCAAAAGTTAATACTTCCTTCATGGGGCACTGTATAAGGTTCTACAACAAGATACCCCAAGATATATTAAATATCTGAGTTTTAATATAGAGTTACCCCCAAAGCGATTTAAGAATTGTGTTAAGCACACTCTTTGCAAAAAAGCTTATTAAAAATCAACGATTATTTAGAAGACAATGACGTATGGCATTAAATAGTAGTTTAATATTAAATTAAATCAGAGGATAAATGTGTCTAGTGTTCAACACATCCAAGATATTATTTTGTATGTTTTATTTGTATTAGCTTTAAGGTGATTTGAGAAAAGATGTTCAGAGTGGAGTTTATTTTTCGCTGCCTTTTTCTCCACTACAGACGGCCCCAAGGCAGCGGCTAACATTATACATAACTGTATGTACATTGACATTCAACAAGCAGAATGTAAATTCTTTACGTTGAAATAAATTCTTGACGTACGATTCAAGTAGTACCTAAGGCTTTGACACTTTTTCGAGTGACTAAAAAGTCCGATTCGAGAGCGGCAGCCCCTACCCTAGCATGTTGTGGGTTGGAACCGTTTTGCTAAACTACATCCAATTAGTTGTAAGCAGCCTAATACAGCCTCCAAAGACGTGACCTTGAAAATAACAGTCAAAAACCATTGTTAATTTCAAGTTTAGGGCTGAGAAAGTTATGTACGACCCACTATACGGTACAGGCATTGTGCCCCCAGCGAGGGGCACTGGTCTCTTCCCTGGTGTAGGTATAGGCCATACTCCACCACAAGGGCCAAGTCCGGATTGGTGGATTCTTGTAAGACTAGTGGCTGGTCTTACTGTCAGAAGTTTTCAAGCCGCCCTGAGGCCTCTGACTTGGCTTAAGGCCTGCTGTCTATCGACGGCAGCCAGCACCAACTGCTTAACGTGCCTTGCGAAGCACGGAACCACTCGGAACGGTCACCCATTCATACACTAAACGCACCCTATGTTGCTTAACCTTCCTGAACGTTTAAGATCACTCCGGCGGCTGGGGCCACGAGCGGTACATTTTTATATTCCACTTGATATATTTGTTTTCCGCAAAATCGGCGAGGGCTTTACTCGTTTCTGTCGCTTTGTTATACGTTTGACGTTACTTTTTGCAAATCAAAGGAATATAAAAGTCTTAATTTCTTCCCTCTTTCTTTTGAACTCACGGACTGAATTCTGGCGACCAACTTTGATACCAAATAAGATTGTTCGTATTATTTCGTGACATAGAGCAATGAACTATGAAAGACATGGCATTGTCAGCTTTTCAAAAGGATCTCAGGCAAAAGTATCATCATCTATTAGGTGAATATATACTAAAAAGTGCAATCCAGAAAAACAAACCTAACAAAGCTTGTATACTTAGGTAGGTCTCAAAGGTTTTTCTCAGAAACGTAGTAGGTATAAGCTGTGGCTTATCACTACGCCTACCCGGCGTAGACAGCTTGCGTAACTCTTTGAACTAAATTTCTCAACGAATATAATGGAGATTAGCATGCTTGTAACGTAGCTGTTTCTGGTTCCCACGACACAGGGTATCCTAGTGTGGGGCCAGACGCAATGAATGTGCTTGTATGTAAATGTTTATGTTTGTAAGTCTTCGTTTCTGGGTAAGGCACTGCTCGACTACCCAGTAACTTGTTCACTGTTACTTTCATTATCCAAATCTTCTTGAAGCCAGGCTTCTAGAATTGAATCTGCGACGTTTTCGTTCAAATTAATAAATTTATGTCTTTTTCGAGCCATTTTACAATTTTACTACAAAAAAAATGAAACATACATAATTTAAATCATAAGAACGGTAAATGAATCAACCATTGGAAATCTGAATAAAGAAAATAATCATATAAGGCAGATGCCTTACTTTTTACTTTAAAAAACATGACGCCAAATTAATATAAACATGGCCAATTATAAAATGGCACGGTTAGTATCCATTATGTCCCCACCGAGGAGCATAGTCTCTTTCCTGAGGAAGGTATAGGCCATAAGCTCCACCACGGGGGCCTAGTCCGGGTTGGTGGAGGGTTGTAAGACTAGTGGGCAGTGGCCGATCTTACTGTCAGAAGTTTTCAAGCAGTCCTAGGCCTCTGACTTGGCTCAACGACTGCCATCTATCGACAGCAGCCGGCACCATAACTGCTTAACGTGCCTTGCGAAGCACGGAACCGTCCCTAGCGTTAGTCATGGGCGGTCACCCATTCATGCACTGAACGCGCCGTATGTTGCTTAACCTCCGTGATAATACAGTAACACAAACGAAAGATTGCGAAAATTCTTCACATTAATTTAATTTAAAAAAAATTTAAATAAACTCACGCCCGTTATCCCCGAAGGGGTAGGCAGAGGCACCAGTCTCTAGAACTGGACCCACGTTTTGCCGAGTTTATTAGGTCCCATACGTGACAAGTGGCAAGCCTGTCGCCGTTATCCGGGCACAATTTATCAGCAAATGGTGTTGCTGTACAAACAAATGTACGTAACTAAAAGTCATTGGTACATGCGTGGTTCGAACCCAGACCCTCATGATCGAGAAGCAAGGGTCAACCCCACTACGCCACCACCGCACATTTATTTATTCGCCATAAAATTCCATCTCGGGCAAAAATATAGAATTAACACAATATTTAAATAAAAATTACTCTAAACAATAAATTAATTTTATTCTATAAATGGATTCTGAAGCGGGAGACCTAGGTTTGATTCCCAGTACGGGCATTAGCCTATAAATTTGTTTTCTAAGTTCGGTACATTCGTGAAGTTATAGCAATAGCACTCTCTAAGTGTGAAGGAAAGGGTCGTGAGGAAACCTGAGTAACTAAAGTATAACATACCTTAGCGGTCTTTCTGAGTGAAAGCCTGTGCCCTAAAGCGGGCTTCCCATGGTCCGCAATATCGCGGACGGACGCGGACCAGCTCGGACAACACACCGTGGGAAGGGGCTCGGTCCGCGGTAGCACAGACAGACGACAGGTCAGCTGGAAGAGCCTCTCGTGGTACGTGGCTGTCCGTGGTCGTCGGCCGTCCGCGTCCGTCCGCGATATCGCGGACCGTGGCAAGCCAGCTTCAGTGGGACGTATATAATAGGCTTCGTAAGCAAACATTTTTGTAGGTTTCAAAGACGCTCTGGTCAATTCTGACTTCTCTAAAGTTCTTCATTTATTTTTGACTAAACCTGTACAAAGATTGAAAGCAATAAACGTAATTTACTAAGGACTATCTTTGTTTCTCAATTTCAACGCGAGTTAGAGTTTTCTTCCTGAGAGTTCTGACAAGAATTTGTAATGGAACTTTAATAATTATTTCCATTTCTTTTCCTTCTTCTGATGAATACAGAAACAGATTGCACAAAGGAATTTCTGATAGCGGCACCTTTGCTTACCTTCACATTCCTAACAAAGGATTATGGAGAAAACCAGTCAAGAGCGGGTCGGGCGAACGTGAGGGTTCCGTCACAGCTTATTATTGCCGGCTTGGGATTGGACGATTGCCGCTACCGCACAACATCACACAAAAAGGGTACGTCAGCCTTAGTAAATGTATGAAACACTCAGGCCAGTCGGATATATGATGTCGTTTCGGTATAGAAGGCTAGATGACAGTGTAAAAAAAGGTGTTATTTATACATACCTGTCTAGATTAAATATGAGTCTTAAAACCGTTTTCTAACAGTTTGCTAACATCCCAAGTTTTGGGATTTTATTTTGAATATTACATTTTTTTGTTTATTTTATTAGAAGAACTACATAAAAAAAACCACTTTCTGAACTCTCAATGAACATTAACAAAAAAATCTGAGATAGTTTTCAGAAACCTGTCAAATAGCCTATTTTATGATTATTTTTGTTTTTTTTATTTGACTCCGTAGTCAACAACGAACATTAATAAAATTGTTTTGCCATGTTCGTTCGTCTCTCTGTCTGTCCATCGTTTTATCCGCGGTGCTTAGCAAAAAGACGATAAGCACTAAAGAGACATATTAATAACTATAACCCATAGCGCCGAAAATATGGTGAAAAAATAAACATAAAATGGTAGGTCTGTACTTACACATCACATCATCCTATACATACAGCCATGCACTCTACTCCGTTGCATTACGGGTGACTTTGCAACTAAAATGTACCTCCACTGCACTTGTTGGGGTGCATTTTTTTCTCACCTACGTCATAGGTTTCTTTGGATTGGTTGTTTAATATTGTGGGTGTTTTTTTTTTGTTAGAGTAAAGCGGAGGTAAAAGGCCGATTGTAGAAACATAAAAAAATCAGGACAGCTGCTCATGATTTTAATGAACTTAAAAATAAATCTTAAAACTATTTTTACCTAAAACACTTTGATGAAGATATTTATTGCAGGTATAAACCAGATAAAACTAACGTATAGACACACGGCGTATTTGCAATGAGTAGGTCGGGTTGTCACTGGGGACCTGAATTGTACTTCCAAGAAATGAGGCCCAGTTTACCATAAAACATTGGTCTTCGCAAACTACAATCAGTTCTGTTTTCACTGAGATACTCTAAGGGATGACTTTATTTACTATAAGATTATTTTTATCTGTAACTCATCTTGTTGCAACCCCAACAAATAAAACAAAATAAAGTTCCGTTGCCACCCTTTGAGTACGGAACTCTAAAAACGTCCAAGAACTTTATGCAACCTCACTGAAAAGGCGATTATTTTTATTGCGTTGAGTTTTTTCTTATTTTGTTTAGCTATACTGCACGGAATAAAAGTTTTCCACAGACAATATTTATTACTCTTTTGAGATTGTTCAAAATTGTGTAGAATTCATAATTTCAGTTTTTCTTAAAGTAGGTAATAAATGTAAGAACTATTAAACCCCTAACATTTATTTCTTATTTAAGTTGATAGTCAAGTCACAGGTTGACGGCCAGTTTCTGAACTGAGAATTTCACTATGTAATGTAAATACGAGTACTCAATTGTAGTGTCCAATCGTCAAATTTAAAAAACTTGCTGAAGTGTTTACTTGCTCGAGTTCTCAATTCAGAATCCGGCCCTTTGTTAACAAGAAAGAAAAACAAAAATTGTTTTTTCTTTTTAATCTTTATTGCTTATACTGTGCTCAAATTTGCGGTGCAGAGACTATCGAATATCACGTTGAGAGTTTCTTAAAGTTTCATAAAAGCATTTGAGAAGCTTAGGCTAAAATTTTCCTTCAAAATTATTTTTTTAAAGTTTGAAATTCTAACCCTTTTTCTGCGGCGAGGTTCAGGGTGGCGGTCAACAAAAATGTCTTTATTATTTCACAGTTCACTGTCTCCGGCCAGTAGCGGCCCAGTTTTAATATTTAAAGATTTATAGCCCCTGAGGAGGCATTCATTTTGAAAAAGGTACACGTCAGGCGAAAAATATCGGACAGATTTGTGTATGAAATACTGTAGCGGTTCCGTCACGAGCCAGTTCTTATGTATATTGAATCTTACATTTATGTGTAAAACACGATTAATTTTAAAACTCCATAAGCATAATATAAAACAGTCGTTGGTAAAATCTTTCTCTAGGTAAAAATTACCAGCAGATGGCTACTCGTGACGGGGAAGACCTGACCACCTGACCATACAATTAGTTAGGTGAGAAAAATTGGGCAGGGACAAGAAAGAGTGGATATTTTAAGGAGAAGCATTTGCACAGCAGCGGGACATGCATGCAATGCAATGGCTACCTCAACGATGTCGCCCGTCCGTTGGGCGGTACGTAGCAACATTTAACGTCTTGAAAACCTTGACCGATACTGACCCGTAGCTTCTTCGCAATAGAGACTTAGTGAACTGTCGTTCAAACAATATTCCACGTTATACAACCTCCACGTGACCTTACGCTTTGTCTCAGGAAGATTCCCCTCGTGTCTCATTTTGCGATGTACCTGTAAATAATGAAAGCCTTCTTAATAACGAGGTGACGTTGTGTTAAATTTGTTTTTATCCTGTTTGTTGCTTAGGGGAGCAAAATATCTATGGCATAAACAACAATCTTGTTATTTTACAACAATCTTGTTATCTTACGGGTCGCCATAATTATATTCAGTGAAAAACACGTCGTTATACTTTAATTTCAGCTAACTTTTCATTGGTTGAAATCGATTAAGCCGTCAATCCATACACACCTTACAATTTCTGAATTCCGTACACACACACAAACACACATACATACACCCTGACACACACACACACACACACACACACACACCCTCACACACACACACACACACACACACACATAAACAAACAAACAAACAAACAAACAAACACACTTGCATACATACTCTCTGAAAACATAACATATCAGCATTGGTCGAGCCGTTTGTAATGTCCTTGCCTGGTTACCATAGCACAGGGTATCCTAGTTTCGGATCAGGTCAAGTGATTGTGTTGTGTGTGTGGGAGTTATTATTATTACATGCACGCATGTCGGTTTCGGGTACTTTTTGTCTTCTTCTTTAGTGATTTACCCGGATCGTGGCCGGTGGCAGTCCCTGCCTACCCCTCTGGGATACAGGCGTGAGCTTATGTATGTATGTATGTATTTCAGAACAGTTGAGTAACAACCCTATACGCTTACGTTCATATTATTTGAGCTTCATTTTGCGCAGTATTATTTTCATTTCAAGACAGTAGTTCGTGCATACCGAGCGCAAAAATTTCTCGGGCATAAATAAATTAAGCGACCATCGGGCCATGAATCCCCAAAGAAAAAAGGGAATAAAGAAAGTTCGGTAAAAGAAGAGAAAGAATCATAAAGCTATATAATTGGAGTTGCCGCATCCAATATCCATTAAACAGCTCAATGCCAAGACTAATCGTGCGAAACTGTTAACTTCGAGCCGTTAAAGAATAAAGACATTGCCCTAAGCTCAGTATTCACTGCTGAACATTTTCCTAAAGCCTTTTCATACTTTTGGAACACATAACATAAGTTCACGCCCGTCTCTCGGAGGGTAGCCAGACCAGGACCTAGATTCTGTTATTACATTGTAGTACAATGACAACTGGATAAACGTGGCGATTTAGTTTCATTGCCGCTTCAAGTCTACGCGCGTACGCATATCAAAGCGTCAATGATATGAAAAAACACGTCACATGGCCCGACCGTGTTTTGTCATCGTACTGCAATGCACTAGCAGGAGGTTCTAGATTCTGCTAAGGGGTTGTAGTATAATGACATTTGTATGGACGCGTTGATTTAATTTCATTGCCGCTTCAAGTCAACGCGAGCACGCGTATCATAAATTCTAAAGTCCGTTTTTGCATTAGATGCAAAAAAATGACGCCGTGTTACCGCTATAAAATATAAAGGTTTATTCGGTAGATTTTTTTTACCGTGTATAGAAAACTCGTGTGACCAAAATCCTTATCACATCAAAGACATTAAAATTTCATTGGATTAGATGCTCTTGCATTGGATGTAAAAGCTTAAACTCTAGGTAATTTAAAATATACATATATTGTTCATATTGCGTCGGACGAATGCTCGCGGCAAATGCTCCACATTACGCAACTCTGGAGACTACTAAATACCATTCAATGACCTGACCGTCCCTTCTATTAATCTTTTTAACAGCCCTTAAAAAGATTAAGTTACTTTCGGGCGGACCTTTCTTCGGTGGATCTAATTAAAATTGTCCAATTTGTCCTAAATCCGGCTGGCTCGGACAGGCCAAAGGATTTTCAACTGAAGAATGTCTAGGACGCTAAAAAATTCATTTTGTACAACCTTTATCCGAACCCGTCAAATAGCTATCGAAGTTGGTCGTGTGTTGGGAAACGCGAGGCCAACTCAAATATCAATGTTACAATACAAACAGCTACCACGTTACATCGTGGCGTGGACATAAAGGCATATTGAATTGGCTCCGTATTGTTGCTTTCATATATGTTAGAAAGTTCAACAGATCGTTGTGCGAATAGTGAGTTTTTCCGTACATCTTTTTCAGTATTGCCTTTGTCCTAATCTATACTGATATAAAGATAAAATATTTTTTTTTGTGTGTCTGAATCTTTGTAATGAATAGGCTCAGAAACTACTGGACCGATTTTCAAAATTCTTTCGCCATTAGAAAGCTACGTTCTTCGTGAGTAACATAGGCTGTATTGGATTTTCAAAAAGTTTAGGGTTCAGCACGAAATCTCGAAAAATGTAACCCAAAGTGTAAAAAGCTACTACCCCGGGAATTTTCCAGGGAACTAATATAGCTATTTCCATGAAAACGTTTTTGCCACCCGTGTGAAGCCGGGGCGGGTTTGTGACTCTGGTATACTAAAATAAGTAGTAAGTTACAAAAAATACTTTAAAATAAAATTTCACGAATTTTTCTTAGGGACTTACAATCAATTTGACGATCTCTGTGGCGCAGCGGTTAGTGCATCTGCCTACCATGCGCGGTTTTGAATCTCAACTAGAGACAAAAAAAAACTCCAGGTCTTGACACAGGGTACCCTGGTCTGAGGCCAGAAGCTATGTACGTGCCTGTATGTTTATGTAAATCTGGTGAACTAACCACACGGGCGCTAAACTGGCTAACATATGTTTTAAAGATACACTGGCCTATACTTGAGCCATTACAAACGTGCGAACTGAGTCATAAACATTCGTATCAGGCCTCTCTCTCACACATATACTAGTAGGAGGCATATCAGGCATATCGGAACTCTCGCTCGACCTTTTATGACTCGTTTCGCACGTTTGTAATGGCTCAAGTATAGTATCTATCGTCCTCTTAGGTCAGGTCTACTCTACAAAGTAATGAAAATAAAATTGTTTTCAAAAAGCATCTTTCTCTTTACAAGAACGACCGACATACATAAAGAGGTACTTCTACATAAATACTGAAATACAAATAGAGATAGTTTATTTGGTAAAATAAATATGTCATACTGTCTGACATGTTTTCAGACTTAATGCGCTATAATACCTTTTTAAACTTACCTAGCAAAGCAAAATACATAGCAAACGTTTGAGGTTAGTACTATAAGTCACACAGTGAAAGAAATAAGTGCCAATATTCTGACGGCAACCACTGACATCCACGCCAGCTAAAAACTGTTTTGCGGCAGAATCGAAGCCTTGAATGTAATTGGAATAGGTAATAAAGTTTTTATTTTTTATTTTGGTTTTGCAAGTTCATCTTTACCTGGCGTTTTCCTACTTTATTTGGGATCGGTTCTCCGTATTGGAGCTTCTTAGGTTTGTGGTTCTTGAGGTTCTTATTTACTACGGGCATCCGTGTGATTTAGGGTCTTACTCGAACTCGGGGATTAGTTTTCATATCTGGTCTAGCTCTTTTCTGGTTATGTCGGATGGACGGATGAGTTTAGTATTGCAACCATAAGAAAAAAAAATTTTGAACGTGTGGACCTTCTCTTCGTTCTTAAATTCATTCAATAAGTCAATCCACAACGATAAAATCGTAAAGTCAAGGTACCTGTATAGGTAATATACACAAATTCTACAGGTAAGTTACAGAGTATCATTAATTTCCAACTATGGCTCTCTACGAAGCTTTTATATTTTGCATCATCACTTCTGAATTAATTCAACGCGTAATAAATGATTGCTCATTCAATTACTACTCACTACTCCGTCAGACAATGGAGAACAGACATAAAGACCTTGTTAAAACGTCTACCATTGGCTTTTTCAAATCTCAACAAAAGAAAGTAAAATCAGAAATAATGTGGCACGTAACTGTAAGGATAGCAATATAGCCATATTATCTACTTCTAAATCAAAATTACCTACTGATTTACATAAAAAAATCCTTAATGATTTAGTCCGTTAAAATTTAGGTGCATTTGCAGTCATCGTAATCATATTATTTACTATCACGGTTAATCATAGCATAAGGGCCATTTTTAGGGTTTCATAGTCAACAGAGAAACCTACGTTGTTCCGCTAAGCTATGCACTGATACTTTAAATACTAGAAATCTGAAATTTGGTATTGGTACATACATTATGATCTAAGCTATCATCAATTTATTAAGTTTTGAATGTTATAAATAATAAGGTTTGTCATTAAAATAATAGATCTGTCATCAAAGTTCTGTCACCAAACAATATAAAAACAATTTCATTATAAATCACATATAATCATCGGGATACATTATCAAGTATCAAATAAATAGGTTTTTACTTATTTTAATAGGTTTGTCCTGATCACTGTATAATCAAATTAAGGAAAAACGGTCATTAACAAAATGAAATTATGTAGCTTAAATAAATCATAAAGATCCAGGAAAATAATGTTTTTGTACCTATGAATTTAACTACTATCTTACATTAGGTACTTGTATACCGGTTGTACCTATTGTTGTTCAATTGTGTAACGTAATACGTTACATGTTTATTAAAAATAGACCTTAAGAGCTACTATTTACCTAATTAAAAATATATTTACAATTCTGAACCATATTACAACTAAAACATACAATAATACTGTCTTAAAACTGTGTATTTAGGATTATAAAATCATCATCACGCTGATTAATTCAAATATGTCGCGCCATAGTTATAACATTCACTCACAATAATGTTCACATTCGCGATTGCAAGAATGAATGCACGGAACGATGCGCTGTGTCATCGGGTCCGGCCGCTCGCTCATTCATTTTACCATTGAAGTTGAGTGGAACGCACGTCGTTTATAGATCGATCTCTGCTACGGATCAATTATCGAAACCGTAATCGAGTTTTAACTTCGTCCCTACGTGTTCCTTAACAATTTTAAAATCACTGTGGTGTTTAATTATGTTTTAAGTGTACCCCGAATTGGGGTCCAAAGTCCAGAGTGACATTTATTGGCTTCCTGCTTGCCGTTTGCTTGCCGCCCGCTTGCCGTTTCGCTACTGGCGTGCTTCTGGCCCTCACCCCGACTCAGCGCCACGCAGTACCAAACTCAGCGCCGTCCAACAAGACCTGCGCCTACCACCTCGGCACCGTCAGGGGAGTACTTCGGCTACAAACGTAAAACAGAATCCGATACTGTCAGTATTACCGCCATTGAACCACACATTTTAACCATTGTCATCTACTTAGCTAGTTGTGGAATAAATATTTTTTTATTGAACGTTCTTCCGCCTACTCATTTAGTCTCCCATACCTAGCGGGACATCTAGTATAGTAGGTCGAGCATCCCAGAACGCGACACTGGCGCCCAACGTGGGGCTTACTGGCTGGGTACTTCTTCACTATAGTTTTTTTCATAGTCGTCGTGGCCTTTTGTCAACCGACCCTCCATTTTGTATAAAAGAAGTAATTGCATTTAAATTCCTTTCTTTCGTTAATTTATTTCGCCTTTTTGTAAAGTAGGTCGAGCATCCCAGAACGCGACAATTGATTGTTGGTCAATTTTCATAGCGCGCCAATTTGGCTCCGCCCGCCCCGTTGAACATTTTTTCATAAAATTAATGAACTGAACTATGAAATTGGTAACGAATAGTATTATTTGGAAAATTGATCGAAATAATTTTTAACTACTGTACTGGTGACAAAATAACAAATAAAAACAAATCTCAATCTGCGGACGATAATCGATTTATTTGATGACAGATCTACTATTCTGAGTACGGAGCTGTTATATTTGGAATAAACCTATTATTTTGAGAACAAATTTTTTACTCAATGGATGAACTACGATTATATAGATAATCCATCTCTTTTTCTACGTACATATTGACATTAATTTGGTAATTTGTACCTGGCGACACTTATTATTATTCTGAGAATGAAAAGATTTCGTGGCGATAGATCTATTAATTAGATGATACAAGTTGATGACAAATATAAACTTTGATGACACAAAATATAGTTCCCTTATTATATCGATAACACGGTAGAGTACATTTTTGGAGACCTTACACCTGAAATTAAAATGCAATATTGTTCCGTATACACCACCAAGACATAAAATGTATTTAATAAAATAGTCTCATGATACGACCAAAATCAGAAGTGCCGATGTCACTATTCAAAAGTAACCAGTTGCTAGGTTGGTAACACTGCGAAAAAATATGGCGGGGAGCCTTGGTGAGTTGGGACCACAGAATTGAAAGAAGGATCACTTTACGTTATTCCGTGCATGGCGTGAAGAACTTGATAAGTCCAAAATGGCAATTTTACAGGGCAGCGATTTTAAAGTTTGAAATTTTCTCCAAAATCAGTTTTCATCTTGAACTTATTTTTATAGCTTGATTATTGGATAATTTTACGTGATCTTTCTAATTATTTTACGTATTCTCGTGAAATCTGCTTATTTTTAAAGATATTAGACTTATTAACATACTGCCCGGAGACTTATCAACTTATTCCGCATACATTAGTGCTCAAACCGGTGAAAACTTGTTTAATTTAATTCCTAAAAATCAGTTTTTCAGTGTAATTGAAATGTCTAAATTGCTTTATGTGTAACTTTAGATGTTTTTTCAAATGTATTTATGCTTTTCTTTCTTAGTATCTTATTATTTATAATAATTGACTTATCAACATGTTCACGGATGATTTATGTTTATAAGTCATCAGTTGCACAAGTTGTATTCACTACAGAGTTGGGGATCAATAATACACATTTATCGTTTTTACTAAAAAAATGTAATAAAAATTTTCATAATGACATTTTAATCATTCGGGAATGCAAGGGCATTTTTTGTTATACCCAATTATAAGAGTAAATGAAAAATTAGAACGACTATTGTTCTGAGTGTCATATTGAACTTCGAAATTCTCTAACAACAAACTATTGTTTTGTCGAACTAAGTCTTGTCGAACGTGTGTTCTGTCTAGGCATTGTACTAGTCGAACCAGAGTCTTGTCGAAGTAATCGCTTTGTCGAAGTTGGAGAATGTCGAAGTTCAAAATGACACTCTTTTTCCGATACTGTCCTTATAAGGTATATTGTAAGTAACCATTAAGGTAATATTTAAAGTCCATATTTGAATTATATTATTTTTGCCGGGTGGGAGCAGAGTCGTGTAAGTGGGCTATGACCTTTAGGTTGCCAGAGGAAAGCTTCTCCCTGCTCATTTTCAGAGAAAAGGGCCCTTTAGTTTTTAACTTTGAGTATAAGTAGATAATCATGAATCGCTCGTAGCCTGGGCTGCCTGAGTGAATCGCTCGTAGCCTGGGCTGCCTGAGTGATCTTGAACGATCACTAAGGTTAAGCAACATACGGCGCGTTCAGTCCATGGATGAGTCACCGTCTATGACTAACGCTAGTGGCATTTTTTCCGAGCGATTCCGTGCTTCGCAAGGCACGTTAAGCAGTTGGTGCCGGCTGCCGTCGATAGATGGCAGTCGTTAAGCTTAGTCAGAGGCCTTAGGGCGGCTTGAAAACTTCTGACAGTAAGACCAGCCACTAGTCTTACAAGCCTCCACCAATCCGGATTTGGCCCCCGTGGTGGAGTATGGCCTATACCTTCCTCAGGGAAGAGACCCGTGCCCCTCGGTGGGGACATAATGGGTTGATGATGATGATAAGTAGATAAAACAATATATTAATTGCTAACGTTTTAGTGTTAAAGTAGGTATAAATTGACTCATAAAGTTACGTTCGTTTTATCGGTAGTTGAATATACGTAGATAAAACGATATATTCGTTCAGTCGCTTTGATATCTTGATTTGTCAATTCACGTATGCTGGGTCGGTTTTTGAGTATAAGTTGATATAAGGAAATATTACGATATTTTTTTTTTGTGTCTCATCGCGTAGATATCTCGTTTTATTAAATAAAATACGTAAATTATGGACATATTCACATACTGTCACAGGCAATAATATGTAGAAAAGTAACGTAGATATCGAGTTGTCAATTTTTTTCTATAAAACCAATACCGTAGGAAACCATTGCGACGATAAAAAAGTTCTTCACGCCATGCAATTTAGTAAAGAAAACATCTCGTCACAACGAAAAAATCAAAAGTGACTTTTGTGAAGTTGCTTTTCGGACAAAATCCCCTCTTTCTACGGAACCTTAACTATGCGCGGCCCAACGTTTTTTTGTGAAGTAGGCTGTTACTTCTTGCAATGTGTTTTTTTATGGAAAGATGAAAAAGTAGAAGAAAAAGAAAAACATTTGTTGAACACCACAAAGACGTCCCTATATGACGTAATTCAAATCAAACAATCAAATAAAACAAAAAGTTTCGTTGCAAAATAACTTCGCAAATCTACATCAAGTAGAGTCTGATTACGTGAGTTATTTACGAACAACTTAGTAACCTTTACTTGAACAAACACACCGTGCGAGCTCATTTGTAAATACTCGCTTCAGTCCTAAGTATGAACAATAATGACTTATTTGCCTCCGACCAAAGAATCTGTCTTGTGCAAAGTTTTGTGCGCCATAAATTCTCGAGCCTCAGTGAAACGTATAAAGTGTAAATCCGACACGCCGCCATACATCACAAAGATTTCAAACCGGCCGTGTGTAGACCGGTAGGCTTAGCAAGTTGGGCCCGAGTTACGACTTTCCCCTGTTCACCTTCAAATTGAAACCGATTTTCTTAAACTCTTAAACTGATTTTTTTATTCAAAGTAGCGCAGTACTTAGTCGAAACATCGAAAGCTAAAAAAAAATACCTATAGTATTGTATCTTGAAGAAAACTTGCTAAAGTAAAAAAAATATAATACTTATTTTCTCACAAGAATATGGAGTGAAGGTTGGCTGAAAAATTTAAATAAATTTTCAAAATTGAAAAGGTTTAGAGATAGGTTCTGTTAGTTATCAGCATCAGTAATATGATGACAAGAGTCACGTGTTTAGTGGCCCTAAAATGTCAGTATTTGACAGTTAATGTAATGGAAGGTAGGAGGTAGCGACTTTGGGCCTTCAAAACAAGCGACATCATACTACCGAGGCAGGTTTTGCGTTTTGGTTTTGCGTTGCATTTTTGCAAGCCCCCGTATATTAATATAAAATTGCCTTAAGAGACTTATTCTTTCATTTGGACTTCACCCGTCTACATAGCTCAAATGCTTGCTGAGTTGATACAATTTGGTCCGACGGGTCTCAGCCTGCAACCTGCAGGTAAGCAAGCCAACTTCTTCGGTTATTCAAATTAAAATTACTTACTCCGCTAGCTCCGTAAAAGCGCCGATGTTTACTTTCGCAAGTTGGCCGCAGATTTCGCTTAAAGCGGCCTATTAGACGCAAAGGCGAGTCTTTAAATTTAATTCTCTTGATGTTTGCCGTGGTATAATTTTGTTAGGGAGGAATGTTTTGCCCCTGTTAAGATGACAAATATAGAGGGGCTGGGAGCCATTTTGCAACGTTTCCAATTTCGCCGGCGCGGAAGCTAAATTGTCGAATCGAGTTATTTTTCGAGTTGCGTCGTTTATTCTTGAAGGAGTTGCTATTTGTTTTAATTTTCACTTCTCTCAGGCGCTTTGCTTCTCTACGTAAGGGCTTTGCCACTTGAGGGCTATTTTTCAGCTCTGTTTTTACCCGACGGAAGTAATGGTTGTTTTTCTCGCGTGTGGTATTGCCGACAGGAGTCAAGGTTGATATAACTGACGAAAAAAGTCAGCTTTCATTATCTTTCTATCTATATATATCTATATATATAAAAGGAGAAGCTGACTGACTGACTGACTGACTGACATATCAACGCAGGGCCTAAACTATAAGGGTTAGAAACTTGAAATTTTGCACAGGAGTTTCTTTTATAACGTAGGGGAGCACTAAGAAAGGATTTTTGAAAATTCATCCCTTAAGGGGGAAAAAGGGGGGGTGCGAACTTAGTATGAAACTTTGCCGTTTTTAAAGTTATACGAATGAGATTCAATATGAAGGTCCTTCATTAAATGTTATGAAATACATGGAAAATAGTTTTTCGAAAATCATCCCTTAAAGGGGTAAAAAGTGGGGTGCAAAGTTAGTTTGAAACTTTGCCGTTTATGAAGTTATTCGGATGAAATTTAGCATGAAGGTCCTTCATTAAAAGTCGTGAAAGACGTGTAAAGTAGTTTTTCGAAAATCATCCCTTGAGGGGGTTGCGAAGTTAGTATGAAAGCTCTTCCGCATGCGCTAAAAGTATCCCTATCTTATTTGCAAACACTTTACTTAGCTAAAGCCCACGCGGACGTAGTCGCGGGCAACAGCTAGTATAATATATATATATATAAAAGGAGAAGCTGACTGACTGACTGACATATCAACGCAGGGCCTAAACTATAAGGGTTAGAAACTTGAAATTTTGCACAAGGGTTCCTTTTGTAACGTAGGGGAGCACTAAGAAAAGGATTTTTGAAAATTCATCCCCTGAGGGGGTAAAATGGGGCTTCAAAGTTAGTATGAAACTTGGCCGTTTTTGAAGTTATTCAAATGAAATTTGGTACGTAGTTTTTTCATTTAAAATTATGAAACACGTATAAAATATTTTTTTTTAAATCATCCCTATCGGAGGAAAAAGGGGGGTGCAAAGTTAGTGTGAAAGTTCTCTGATTTTCAAAGTTATTTTAATAAAAAGTGGTATTTGGGTTAAAAGTTTTTAATAATGATTATTTCCATAATCCCTTTTTGTGAATTCACCCCCTAAGGGGGTAAAAGGGGGGTGCAAAGTTAGTATGAAACTTTGCCGTTTATGGACTTATTTGAATGACATTCAGAATGGACGTCCTTCATTGAATGTCTTGAAACACATGTAAAATAGTTTTTCGAAAATCATCTCTAAAGGGGATGAAAGGGGGCTGCAATGTTAGTATGAAACTTAGCCATTTTTGAAGTTATTCGAATGAAATTCAGCATGAAGATTCTTCATTGAAAGTTATGAAAGACGTGTAAAGTAGTCTTTCAAAAATCATCCCTTAAGGGGGTAAGAGGGGGTTGCGAAGTTAGTATGAAAGCTCTTTCGCATGCGGTAAAAGTATCCCTATCTTATTTGCAAACACTTTACTCAACTAAAGCCCACGCGGACGTAGTCGCGGGCAACAGCTAGTTAGTATATAAGAGGTGACGAAGAACTTCAAACAAAATGTGTGCAAACTGAGTATCTCAGTTCAGGGTACCCAAAGTCTATGAAAATTTCAATTACTAGTTTGGGACCAGACCAAATGATTGTGTTGTTGTTGTTACACTTTAATGCACAAAAAAATAATTTTGTGTGGAATTGTGGAAGATAAATAACATGAACAAGCTACAACGGTGTGCATGAAATAATAACCATTATGATAATGTCTAATATAAACTAGCTGTCCCGGCTAAGTACGTATAAAATTTTCGCCGAAGTTTTCGTTTTTTTCCATATTTTCTCACCATTCAAACCTTCCCCTTTTTTAGTTTTTCTCTCCGTAAAAACCACCCTCGCAATTCAAGGAATATTCTAAAAAAAGAATAAGTGAAATCGGTTCAGCTGTTCTCGAGATTTGCGCTTAGCAACACATTCAGTGATTTATTTTTGTATTATAGAAGATGACGAGTATTGACAACGACCATTAGTGGTAATACCTATTGAAATGAAGTAAATTTTCAAGCGAAATATGTACGGAGTTCTAATTTGAAAACAAACTCACAAAACAGCGTGCCCAAGTAGGTACAATCAAGAGCAGATAAATAAGTAGAATTAGTCATAACGCAACTGATTAAGGCGCAAGAAAGAGCATCAATCAATTAAAAATTTGCTATAATCACCCCTTACCAGGGCCTCGATTCTGTTCTCATCCTGTTAGAGGATCACATTTCAATTACAGTTAAAAAGTTGGATCACGTGACATGTGATATGTTTTTTAAATTCCATTCACGCCTAGAATTACGAAGATGCGCGCGTCAATTTGAAGCGGAAATAAAATGAAATCGACGGAGTCGAACAACTGTCATTGTATTGCAATGCATTAGCATAATCTAGGACCTGGCGGTCTGATCAGCACAAAACTGGAAAGCTTGGAAAACCTACTCCTACGTGTCTACCCAGTCCTACTCTGAGCGTCAAACGGCTGATGATGACATGATGACGAAGCATTATTAAGCACTTTTCACGTTTCGTCAGCTTCAAACGTATTTAAAAGCATTTTCTCACCCCTAAACTACAAAGTGATTTTTACAGCAGGGCTCAAAGATCAAAAACCACTTACGCCTACTTTGGGAGTAGCGAAAAAATAATTCGCGCGGCACAATGCGAATATGAAACCCCGCATATTATATCGTGAGGGATCCAATACCCGGGTGTGGTGCGTAACATCTGCACGGATAGAATTTGATTATATCTTAAACACGCCACGAAAACGTCGCCCTAAAGCGATTAAGGATAAAACGCACTAACGCGGTCTCGGTCGCGGTGATGGCGGTCCATACAAACGTGATTGGCGGCAGTAGTATTTTGTATAGACCGCAACCGCGACCTCATTGGTGCGTTTATATATCTTTTATTGTGTAATCATCTAGTACTGCGTCATGGATCTAGCTGCTAACGCGCTTAGCTGCCAAAACTGTGGTCATGGGTTTGATTCCCGTTAGAAGCAGCCGTATTTTTTTTTTTTGTAGAAATGGCTGTATTTAGATTGCATTTCTATGTATGTAATATCCTTGCTTGGCTACCAGCACACGGGATGTCTTATTTTGTAATCAAGCTCTAGAGTCTTATTTGTGTGTATTGGTTTATCAAAAGAAGCATTTATAATTTTTTACAGTTATGATTAATTTGAAATACTGAGCAACATGTATTTAATTAATTACTTAAGCAATTTTTACCTACTATAAATTGTAATTAGGTATTTATATGATATAGTTTATAGTAAATTATTTTAATAGACTGCTAATTAAGTTTTTATCATCTCATACTTGTTTCCGTTTAAAAATCGATAAAAATAATGATTCACTATAAATTAAATTACTAGAAATAAAAATTAATATAGCATATATACAAAACTATGCTAATTCTAATATATTCAAGCAAGGCACGTCAAGCAGTTGGTGCCGGCCGCCGTCGATAGATGGCAGTCGTTAAGCCAAGATAGAGGTCTTAGGGCAGTTTGAAAACTTCTGACAGTAAGACCAGCAACAAGTCTTACAAGCCTCCACCAATCCGGACTGGGCCCCCGTGGTGGAGTATGGCTTTTACCTTCCTTAGGGAAGAGACCCGTGCCCCTCGGTGGGAACATAATGGGTTGATGATGATTAGATTCGTTCAATAAATAACTATAGATGGGCATGGCGAGTCATTAAAAACTACTAACTACTGTCCGGTAAATTATTCAAATCAATTTAATACTAAAAAGCAGAAAAACCACACACGTATTTTGAATGTTTCAATTAAATAGTATTGCATTTACCTTTCTTACACATAAAACTTCCTCTTCTACTGATGAACTCCAAAGCTGGGCAAAAATAACAAGGAAAAGGTGCCAAAAATCTGGCGTGGAATCCGATGCCGCCATACCCGGTCACGGGCGCACTTCGCAAATTACCAGGCTTTTAAGCCTTGTGGCATATTCGCCATGAGTTAGTCTATTTTGTACATAATCCCCTTGTACCAGCGCTGATAAAAACCGAGTCTATGCCTAACATGTGGGCTTGATTTAGTAATGCAAAACGGCATGAAACCACTGTCGATGCACTATGTTTAACATAGATAGATATTATGTCTATTATAGAGCAAAATCAAACACGTCAGCGTTTTAAGGCGTCGACGCCATCCTATGTGAGCTTGCAACAAAGATTACTAACATTATTCCGGATTCACTTACTTATTTTTTTTCGGAACAGTTTGACCAGATTTCGCTTTGATTCGCAGAGCATTATCATGTGTAGCTTACGAAAGTTTTAGCTCAAAAAAGATTCATCAGCAAGATTGATATCTCACAAACGGCCTTCCGCGCCGATGATCTCCAGAGCTGGACAAAAATAACAACGGACAGCCAAACATCGAGAGCGGAGGGCGATAAGGCCATATCCGACGGCCGCGGGGGCACTTCGTAAATTACCAGCGACCAGATGTCGGCTACGTATCTCGGGCGGATATAAGAGGATCGACGCGGCCATACTTGACCGCTGAGCGAAAGTAAAACTAGGCGCAGCAGTAATAAACATTTATACACAGTCACATACATTGTTTCTGGCCCCACACTAGGATAACCTGTGTTGTGGGAAGCACAAACAGCGACATAAAAAAATGTAAACATTAAAGACAAATGGAAAATAATGTAAAGTTGCTTCACCATTACCAAGCCTGTTTTCAGTTTAATTGTAAAAATGTTTTTGAACAATACTTTCGCAAGCTCTACACCAGTAACCCGTGTCGCGAGTTTCCTCTTGATTCCACATAATTTAGATATGCGAAATAAAGTGAAACATAAAAAAAGTAAAAGTGTTTTTTATTTCACGTGCTCTAGTGTAAAACAAAGACTATTATATTATCCTGAATCGCTCGTAGCCTGGGCTGCCTGAGTGATCTTAAACTATAACTAAGGTTAAGCAACATACGGCGCGTTCAGTCCATGGATGGGTCACCGTCTATGACTAACGCTAGTGGCAATTTTCCGAGCGGTTCCGTGCTTCGCAAGGCACGCAGTCGTTAAGCCAAGTTAGAGGCCTTAAGGCGGCTTGAAAACTTCTGACAGTAAGACCAGCCATTAGTCTTACAAGCCTCCACCAATCCGGACTTGGCCCCCGTGGTGGAGTATGGCCTATACCTTCCTCAGGGAAGAGACCCGTGCCCCTCGGTGGGGATCAACCCATTATGGGTTGATGATGATGATGATGATGATGATCTTATCTTATATTACTTTCATCGATTGTTATTCATAAATCTGTTTCTTCTTTGCTCCTTAAATTCTTACGAGACTTTCCCACATTCCCACTTTTGACGGTGCTTCGCGGTTTTCTATTTCGATGCCGATCAACTTAGCCTCTTTAATCGGTTTTCTTACAGCGTTATTTTGTTATATATTTTTTTATATCCGAGCATGCGGGAAACCATAGCATTTGTTTACCTTTCAGGATTTTTACACAAGTAACGATAAGTACTGTAAAAAAACTCATTTTTGGTGACTAAAATAATTACAGCGGTATTTTTCATTTACCTCTTTCACTAGAAGACATGCAGCCATGAATTTGGCATAAAAAATTTATAAACGGATAGTAGTTTTTTTTCAGTGTCTGTACAGTCAATTATAATTTAATAAATTGCTTTGAAATTCGAAACGGTTACTTCGTATCATTATCACCATTAAATAAAGTTTGACCTTTACTTTTAGGGCGTAAAGGAACTTTACAAACAACACAGTATTTGTATCCAAAGTTATCTACAAAATCTAGAGCAAAAATCTAGAACACTTAAAAAAATACGAAAGCATTCGAAATAGGTAATATTTTTCACAAAAGATCTTTTTGCCTCGTGGCAAAACCGAGCAGCCGCCGCGCGGTTATACGAAAAGTTTTGATTACGGAACCACCGGTTATGAGAACGGGTGCACGGATCGATGTTTTGTCATTTAATATACGGAGGGAACTCGCGTTATTTATTGCAGGAGCGTTCTACGTATTGAAAAGTAAAACTTTGCGCTTCATATTTGCTCGCGAAAGCGTTTCCTGCTAGCTACATTACGCAACAACAATGTATTTTCATTGTGTACTTAAATAGATTTTGCAGAGACGGCGTTTTGTTACTCGTACGTACATTTATTTTCAAACGGTGAACTTAGTTGAAAAATGAAAAAGTTCGCGATGAATCGTTTGTATCTCATTTTTCCTTCAAAAAATTAAAAATAAATAAATAAACTCACGCCCGTTACCCCCGATTTTTTCAAAACATACTAGCTGATTAAAGAAAAATTTGGGTGGACCACCCTTATCACTTAGGGCTTTAAAAAATAGATAAGAACCTATTCCCAAACCTACCAAATTTACTTATAAAAGGAGAATGGTCACGGTCCATACAAAATTTACCCAGGCCCGACACGAATGGGACCTATCCCATTTGTTTTGTTATATTAAAGGTATAAAAGATATGTAATATTTATATTCAATATCAGTGGCTAACATATTATTTTTTTGCTTTCTTTTTTTCTTCAGGCGCATATTAAGAGTGCTAATATTATGTAATTACCTATATTCAATATCAGTGGCTGACATAAATATTATATTACTTTGTTTTTTTGCAATTTCCAATGCTGTAATATTCCACAAAGGCTGCCACACATCTGCCTTCTAATATATTTATTATGTTAGCTACTGATATTGAACATTTACATAATTATGAGCACTTTTTATACTGTGTCTGAAGAAAACAACAAAGCAATAAACTAATATGTTAGCCACTGATATTGATTACAAAAAATACATACTTTGATTACATTTAATATAACAAAAAAAATGGGATAGGACTCTTTCATGTCGGGCCTGGGTCACAAAAGACCATTCTCCTTTCAGTAAAATCAGTGGAACCGTTTCGGAGGAGTATGCGCACTAACAGTGTGACAGGAGAATTTTATACATTAGAATCGCATAATTTTGAGGCTTAAAGATTTATATTTTATAGTTCACTGCTGTCTCTGTTATTAAATTTGAAGTGTTAACTATGAAGAATATTCTTATTTCACCTTACAATTGACCTTATTCGTAAAAGTTATTTAATTCTGTCAACCCTTAAACTTAAATAGAAACATAAACATTTACATGCAGGCACACACATTGCTTCAAGCCCCACACTTGGATTCCCCGCGTCGTGGGAAGCAGAAACAGCGACATCACAAACATGAAAACATCCAAGACCTGCGTTTTTTTTCCCCAGCCGGGGTTTGAACCCAAGACCTCTCGCTAGGTCTTTCTAAGCCATGGCTTTTTTAAGCCATGGACACTTCCCTAGAGGTTTGAATACCAACTATGAATTACTCGTATCTCCGTACGAACACTGCCATTCTTGGTTACTTCGCACATCGCAACTCGACGTCCCATTCGGGACGGAAAGAAAAACCCCGCAACAGTCACATTATTTCCTTTTTCTTCTTTTTTGGGCAATACATCTTGTGCTGTTGTCACAGCACAGCTTTATTACTTGGTCCGAGGGACATTTTTCAACCGCTTAACACCCCGTCGCGCTTTGCAAACTTAAGCAAATTTATTCGGGCTTTACGGAGCCGCTTGCTGCAGGACCTTCTAGGAACATTAGAGTTGACCCCTTTTTTCAAAAAAATAGCTATGGTAGAGCGGGAAGCTGGCAATTGAACTGTAGATATCTCAGCCGAGAATCGGAGAGTGATCTATGGACATTCTAAGCGATTACCCGGGTACATTTACTTGATTTTGGCGGAAAAGTCCGACCAGGTTTTAGCCTTTGAAGAGCTTAATCTGGCCGGAGGGAAACATGGGCTTCCATTCTGTTCGCGCATTATAGTTCGATGACAGATACATGGTCGGGTCAAGTGACGTGTTTTTTCTTACCACTGACGCCTAGCTTGCTTGATTTGAGTGCGCGCATAGACTACGTAGTGTAGGACGCCCTCTAACCAGGTGGGATGACGATCTGCGAAGGACTGCAGGCAGATGCTGGATGCGGCAAGCTGAAGACAGGGCGCTATGGCGCTCATTAGGGGAGGGCTATGTCCAGCAGTGGACTAATATAGCCTGATGATGATGATGATGATGATGATAGACTTGAAGCGGCAATGAAACGTAATCGCCATGTTCACGCATCATTGTACTACAATGTTTTAACAGAATCTGGGTTCAGGTCGGACTCTTCTGACAAAAAAATAAAGTAGTTGTATCCGGATAGATAATACTTTACAATACTTTAATATAATACAATACAATACTTTATCCGGATGCACCTACTTTATATACCGGCAATAGTTTTGAATGTGTAGTGCTTACGAAATTTTTAGTTCAAAGATCTATGGATAGTCCAGGAACCTGTTATTGGTTCGGAACCCTTCGGGTGCCAAGCTGACTCGCACTTGGCTGTTTTTTTTAGATTATCTAAACAATTTCAATAAAATATTTTGTTGTACCTGTTTAAGTCAGTATTTTGACATCTTTAAGTAAAGGAGTCGCTCACTATTGTGTTAATTTCACATCTTAATTTCATCTCGACGTTATGTTCTGCACCATGTGAACAAAAACTTTTTTATCTCTTGTGCGGTTTTTAAATAAATACTATTGAAATTTTAATTACTTTACTTAATGTAATTTTGAAAAAAGGTCCGTATTGACTAACATAGAGACGTCCCTTTTCCTAGGTCTTCTCTGTTCTTTATGGACATTTTGTTAAATTCTTCCATACGTCTCTACATACGGACGAATTAACAACAAAGTGGTTCTATCGTGCAAGGGTTTTGTTATTTCTTTTCAGGCACGTAACCCTAAATATCTCAGGACACACCCTACGGCCTGGAACCCCCAAGACCAGAAACCCATTTTTGTGTATAGATAACATCCACCATCGCCTTCTCGATATTCCTCTTTTTAAGATTTTTATTTTTGTTCAAATAATAAAGATGCAGTAAATAATTTGCCACCATGTGATACAGAGCAACTGCCTCTACCATTTTTTCCGCAAAATTTAGCAACGTTCTAGATTGTCGCGACGTAGCGAAGGTTTATTTGACGTGGCCAAGCTCTTCGCCGTAGAGGGAACACGAAGTTTTGTCGCATCTTCGCCTTCTGTGGCCTCCACACTGCTCGCGAAGTTGACCGAGGTTAGGCGAATACGGTAGTGTGGAGAGGCCCTTCGTCTTACTTCGTCCAACCTCGAGTGTGTAGCGACGTACTTCGGTCAACTTTCCCGAGTAATTTGTCAAGGAACTTCGCGAGTAGTCTGGAGTAGGCATTCAAGTGTGGCCGTAGCATAAGGGACGGACGAGTTCACAACCAGGCGTTGTTAGGAGCCCCTTGTTTGATCGGCCAAGGTATTTAAGGGCAAACGTCGATATTATCGAGGGCTTTCCAATAAAGATTGCGCCTCGTTTGAATGGGGCTCGGTTGTGTTTTTCCTTTTGTTTGTATTTGTCTGGCTTTTGTTTCTCGTAATTTGTTCGCAGTTCGTCTTATTGTTAGCGAGGACGTAAGCGGACCAATCAGGGACCGTGAAAATGTGAAAGAAGTCAAACGTTTGGTGTAAGGAGTCGAAGTTATTTATTAATTATCGCTCACACAATATCCAAATAAATATAAACATAAACATTTACATACATGCACATTATATTGCTTCTAGCCTCACACTAGGATACCCTGTGTCATGGGAACCAGAAACGGCAACATCACAAACAAGTAAACATCCAAGACCTGGCGTTTTTTCTGTCCCCAGCCAGGATTCGAGCCAGGGACCTCTCGCATGGTAGGCAAATGCGCTAGCCGCTGCGCCACAGAGGTCATCAGATTGTGTTGTGTAAAAGTATTTTTTTCTAAGCTGATAAACGCGAATCGATCATTGAACGCGTTGTGTCGACATCGACTCCGCTAAGTAAACAACGCGTTAGCTCTAAGGCTTCATCGCCACCCCAATAGCTTCCACCCTATTCACTAACGAATGAAGTGTCAAAGACTTGTATCACCGGCAGGCCTTACTGACGAACGCCCACACGCTTTTGTCTCGCATTCGAGTTGCCGCTTCATTTTGTTTTGCACAGTAGCTTTTAAGGGCTCGTTTACACGATGTCAGTAGCTGAATAACATTAATGATAATATCTTTAAGACAACACAATCACTTGTTCTAGTCTCAAACTAGGATACTCTGTGGTAAGTGACCCATTTCCGACTAAATTATGGAATATAAGGTGCTGAGTACGTCTACTCGATTACATTTCACTGCATGAAAGGAAACATTTTTTACTAAAAAATGTTTTTTTTTTGTTCATGAAACTTGGCATAATAATTTATCTTTAATATAAAAACCACTTTATATGTTTTACATTTGGATAAAAAATTTACATTTCCTATGAATCCTATTTTTTCCTTTCCAATTATCGAAGAAGGGTAAAAAAAGCATTATAATTTTCGTGGACCAACTTTGACAATTTTAATAGTCCCTGTCTCTTTTTTTGTAATTATTTATTTAAGAAATTTCACAAAAATATTTAAACGAAAAACATATATACAAAAAACCGTCACTGAAACCTGTGTAGGTTTATCTGTGAAGTGAGTTACCTTTTGTTACAACTACATTTTATTCAACTCACGAAGTGTTGTTTTAGGGAATTTCGGCACTTATTTGGTTCACACAATTTTTTTTAACAAGTTCGTTAGCTAGATCGTGTAAAATCATTGGAAGAATGTACTCTGCTGTACGAGTCCCGTAATAGTTGTAGTGATGTATGTAGGAGTTGTGGTAAAATGTATGTAGGAAGGTGACACACTTCGGACCCGGCAGGGTCCGAAGTTGTCTTGAGGACGGTTCGTTGAGTCTATATTCTGCTGCATTACTCACTTAAACTTGGCCATATTAACTTTACCGAAACCATTGATTACTTTATATTGTCTTAACAAGCCAGCATCGATTAAGACATGTCGTCCTTTACCAAACACCTCCAAATTTAAGAGTAATAAAATAAAAATAAAATAATAATAATAAACTCACGCCCGTTATCCCCGAAGGGGTAGGCAGAGGCACCAGTCTCTAGAACTGGACCCACGTTTTGCCGAGTTTATTAGGTCCCAAACGTGACAAGTGGCAAGCCTGTCGCCGTTATCCGGGCACAATTTATCAGCGAATGGTGTTGCTGTACAAACAAATGTACGTAACTAAAAGTCATTGGTACATGCGTGGTTCGAACCCAGACCCTCATGATCGAGAAGCAAGGGTCAAACAACAACCAAGGTCGCATTTTTGTAAAAAAAAAATTTAATCTCAAGTATAGTATGAAGTACAAATTGGCCATAGAGCAAAAAAAAAATACAAAGATGTAACATTGGTTGTTTATCCAAAACACCCTTCAATTGCATAACGTTGAAGGCGTCCATAGTTAGTGGACCAGTGTGAATCCGCCCTAATGTGTATCTCCCATAGCAGGCCGCAATTCGCTTTTTCGTACAGAGGCCTGCAGATAAAACTAAATGTTTCAAAATGAAAATACAAAAAAATTTATTTTGGACGGTTTTTTTGGAACGTAAAATTTTTTTGAAGCACTTCTATTTATTAAACTAATTCTGGAATTGTTTGCTTGAATTTTAGTCGGAAGAGTCCAACCAACCTCTTATGGTCGGACTCTTCTCTTTTTGCTAAATTTAATAAAAAGAGAGAAAGTTATGTTGCGTTGGTTTGGACATAAAGAAAGAAAGAAAGAAGGATTTTATTAGAATTGTCACAGAAACACAATGAAAACACAAGTACGTAATAAACAAAATACACAAAAGTCAACAAAACAAGAAAAATAAAAGAAAAATTAAATAAAAACAAATGAAAACAAAACATCCGTTTTTTTTAATCTACGGCAGCAGGGCTCCTCACAGTAGTGTATGGTGCCCAGCCACCCTCGATTCTAAACGCCTCAGGTGCTCCTGTGACAGCAAAAAAGGGGCTCCAACTCAGCATACTTCACTGGTGTGTGCTATGGATAGCACAACACCAGTAAAACTGATTTTCAGTTGGGACCATATGGTTAAGACGATGGAAGAAGATTGACAAAACAAATATATTGACCGAATATGAGTGGAAGGGCTGGTAAGTCGTCGCAGGCGGACATTTCAACTATTATTTTATTAGCAAACAACAAGATAAAAAGTACCCGAAATCAGCGTGCGTGCATGCAGCCAATAAAAAATGTGGATGAAGCGAAAGTGATTTGTCAGGATTGTGGCAAGTGTCAGTAGCCTAGTCTTTGCTTACCCCTCTGGGATACAGATGTGTGTTTTGTATGTATGTTCATAAAATAAACGAGAATCCCTAGTTTTATACCTTAAAGTGACGTAATAATAAAAAGAAAAAGCGAGAAAAAATCATTGAAAAATAATCACGCAGTCTTTAGTACAGTTTTCTTTACCTTCAAGTGTAGTCCCCAGCACATCATGGTATACACCCATGCACTCTACTCCGTTGTGTTACGGGCGACTTTGCAACTAAAATGTGAAGATTGACGTGCTGTCGACTGTACAAACGGCCTAGTTGCAAATGTGACAGTCTAGAAAACAGGGCATCCCGCGTTTTCTACTTGTGTATAAATTTTAATTAAAACTGTAATTAATGTAGCTTTTGATTCCTCTTCGTGAGCTGACTTTCGACAAGCGTTTGACACCCTATTGACTGAGGATTAAGGAATATTTTGCTTTGACTATACCTTTGACTTCCTGGGGTCTCTTTGAATTCTTTTCCTTTCGTTGCCCCGGATTGATTCTTACAGCTCTTTTTACTTCACACTTCTTTATTTACATTTATTTTTAATTATTGTTCAAGAAACTAATTATTTCAGAACATTAAATTTATAGGTGCTTATTAGGAAATTTAATTTTATAAAGAGAAAATGTTATAACGCGTTGTAAACAACTCTTAAGACTGTTGAGAAAATTTTAACGGTGTTTCTTTTAAAAACATGGACACACATAAGCTCACACAAGCCTAAATCCCATAGGGGTAGGCAGAGACCAGAGACCACGCCACGATCCTCACATATCTCTTTCGCTTCATCAACATTTATTAATGGTTGCACCCACGGTTCGAACATAAGCTTCTGTTGATCTAATATAGCAAAAAAATGTCTACTTAGGCCCCTTTTTAAAATTGGACGTAGTTTAGCAAAAAAGTTCCAACCTACACAAAGTGAGTTTTGAGATATTTGAGTTTTTAGGGTTAAGCTGATTTACTATCTCCATACATGTGGGTTGACTACAATGTGCCATAACTTTGCACATACTCATCGGATAGCTATGTGTTAGCATTATTATTTTCAGTGTTTACCGTACCTATGTAAATGTGTAATTATGCGCATTAAAATATTATTGTTTTAAATATAATTAAATATTAATAGTGTTCGATTAATTTAAAAATGAATAAATAAAATTTAAAACTAGTCAAGCGGAAACACGCGGTGCAAAGTTGGCGCGCTAGCTGTCAACGTGACAGATAGAATTGTGGCAGCGCGCCATCTTGGCAGGGCATTCTGTTCCCGACTTTCGCCGTGTGAACTACCTTTTGAGGTGATTTATTTTTGTGAAAACGGCTCCTACTATTACTAAGGTATGTACTGCAAAAATGTAAATTATATTGTATAAAATGTGAATTGCTGAATAAATCGTGATTATTTTGTGTAACTCTGTTCGTTTCACTGTTTTTCCATGCTTTTGACCCAATGAATTTTACATATGCTAGTCTGATTATGAAAATATAGAGCGTAGTGATCATATTGGTATATTTTACTAAAAAATTACCATGTTGGGCGTTGGAACCTTTTTGGTAAACTACATCCAATTAACGCAGACAAAATCACTAGGTAGTAAGATATGGTCCGGAGTGACTAAAAATATTGCTCTGCTTTATTGGTTTTTTATCACCATCGTCATCATCATCAGCCCACCGTTGTTCACTGCTGGGTATTACTTTTTCCGCAAATGCCATCTCACATGGTCTCTCGCCATTCGCGTCCACGGACCTTCCGCTGTCTCAACGACATCGCCTGGCCATCGGGTCGCATTCGTTTTTTATGCTTCAAGTGATTTACGTTGGAGTTTTATAATGTTACCTATTTAATTTCAAGACAATGCCCATCATTATCATCTACCCATTGTTTCCCCACCGAAGAGCACGGGTCTCTCCCCTGAGAAAAGTATACGTCATGCTCCACCACGGGGGCTAAGTTCAGATTGGTGGCGGCTTGTAAGATTAGTGGCTGGTCTTACCGTCAGAAGTTTAAGAATACCTACCATATTCTGGGATATTAACATATTTGTGATGTCACTGTTTCTGTTTCCCACGACACAGGGTATCCAAGTGTAGTGCCTTTTGTTGGACGTTAATGCATTTCTTAAAAAAATATATATTATTTCATCTAAATGTAAAAAAATTGGGCTGGCTCGTAAATTTTTCGTCACTCATTTAAATTTCAGCATGCTGCCTGCGCCCACTGTTAAAGGCTGCGTCAATATTATATTTGTAGCTGGAATAACATACGGGCACGGCGTTGTTCGTATTACGACGCGCTCTGTTATGAATATTCAAGTAGAAATCCTGTGACGTGGCATAAATTTCCAGAGATAAAGCGAGCGTACCGTACGTACTTAGTTAAGTGTAGATGTTACAAGAAAAAACGTAACGTACCTAATAACGCCCACGCAATACAATCACCCGACCCGGTCCCAAACTAGGATATCTGGGACCGGGTTGGGTTTGGGATATATGTCTTAAGAGGCGGTTTGCGAATAAACAAGTCTCTTGTTAAATATTTTTTGGCTTTTATTGTCCACCAGCACACCAACACACAATGACACTCTTAATAACAGAATAGTTAAGTTCACCTGATGATGTAGCGTCTTTTTCACCAAAATACACGAGCACGTCCTGCTGTCGTAGCCTCAGCGGAGAGAAGGACGATTGACCGAGTCGCAGAGTGAATGACTGAATTGAATGAGTGAGCGGTCAATCGATGGAAATCCATCATGCACGTGAGTGAACTATAATTACAATGTTGCCACATGTCCATTTAAAATATTAATCAACTAGCTGTCCCGGCAAACTTCGTACCGCTAAAGCTTTTTTTCTCACCATTTCAACCTTCCCTGGACTTCCATAAATATAAAAAACTAAAAATCAGCCTAGTCGGTCCAGCCGTTCCCGAGTTTTAGCGAGACTAACGAACAGCTATTCATTTTTATATATAAGATTATCATTAGCATAAGCGTGATGCAGCAGCGCAGCTGGTGTAAAAACATTAAATATCAACTTTTAAAGTAACAATATTTTGTATGCACTAATTTGAAACATGTTTAAACATATTTACAAATTAGAGCATGAAATTAAGAATAAAAATAATTTGTCAATAATGTCAACCCGAGATTGTAGAAGGCACGTGACCTATTAAAAATTACAATACAAAAAAATCGTTTGTACAGCACACAGGCTTCTGACCATCTATATATATAAAAAGAGAAGCTGACTGACGGACTGACTGACTGACTGACATATCAACGCAGGGCCTAAACTAGAAGGGTTAGAAACTTGAAATTTTGCACGAGGGTTCTTTTTGTAACGTAGGGGAGCACTAAGAAAGGATTTTTGAAAATTCATCCCCCAAGGGGGTAAAAGGGGGGTTCAAAGTTAGTATGAAACTTTGCCGTTTTTGAAGTTATTCGAATGAAATTTGGTACGAAAGTTTTTCATTTAAAATTATGAAACACGTGTAAAATAGTTTTTCGAAAATCACCCTTTAAAGGGGTAAAAGGGGGGTGCAAAGTTAGTATGAAACTTGAAATTCAGCATGAAGGTCCTTCATTGAAAGTCATGAAAGACGTATAAAGTAGTTTTTCGAAAATCATCCCTTAAGGGGGCAAGAGGGGGTTGCGAAGTTAGTATGAAAGCTCTTTCGCATGCGCTAAAAGTATCCCTATCTTATTTGCAAACACTTTACTCAACTAAAGCCCACGCGGACGTAGTCGCGGGCAACAGCTAGTTCATTAATAGAGTTGTGCTATATTAACCAGGCAACTACATTACAAACATGGGAAAACACCCAGACCTAGTCCATTTGTACAAATGTGCAGCGGCTTCCAGCGGGAAACAAACCCACGACATGCAATCTTCAATTCTGTTTTATGGACTCAATGCACTGACTGATTGTAAAATTTTTAACATAACATAACATTTACATACAAGCAGATACATTGCTTCTGGCCCCACACTAGGATACCCTGTGTCGTGGGAACCAGAAACAGCGACGTCACAAACATGTAAACATCCAAGACCTGGGTTTCTTTTTTTTTTTGCCTCAGCCGGGATTCGAACCCGGGACCTCTCGCATGGTAGTTAGATACGCTAACCGCTGCGCCACAGAGGTCGTCCAGTACAACTTCACCAATATCCCGTGTTAGACAAGACTATAGCCAATCATCAATATTTTGAAACTAGACGAAAACCCGGCTTCGCTCGGGTAAAATGTAGACGCAAAATAATATTCCACTATGTTTTTTTTATATGGTGACGCCTCTGTATTTATCAACCACCAGTAGATATAAATCTCTTAATACATTCAGATACATAAGCTCACACCTGTATCCCAGAGGGGTAGGCAGAGACCACGGACTGTCACCTGCCACTATCCTGACAAATCACTTTCGCTTCATCGACATCCATTAGTCGTTGTATGTACCCACATCGGTTTCGGGTACTTTTAATCTTGCCCTTTGCTAATACATCCCCTATTTGGTCGAAGTATGTCCAACTGGGGCGTCCCTTACCGGCCCTTCCACTCACATTCGCCCGATATATTTGCTTTGTCAGTCTTTCTTCGTTCATCCTCTCCACATCTCCAAACCAACGCAACATTCCTTTTTTCAATTCTAGTCACACACTACATCCTCTTTCTCTACATCCTCGGTCTCTGATCACTATTGCGTATTCTGTCATTCAAAGTAACACCACACATATTTCTTAAGGATCTCATTTGTACTGAACTAATCCTACTTTCATGATTCTTCTGACTTCTGCCATACCCAAATCTCGCTACCATGCTTACATCAGTATTGGAACCAGCACACTATTACGGATAGCCAATCTTGCTCTTTTGGACATGTTCTGGCTACTCACGAAGGAATGCAAGGCGAAAATCGGATACTTATCATAACTTTGTCATGGGTACCTAATCACAAATTACTAACTAAATGAGCTTCCTTCATAAACTTAACAGCTAGTGAATCTAATGACGTATTCAATGAGACGTAGAATCCACTTGGCTAATCAACTAAAAACAGCTCCCCCTCTTTGGCTTTACAGCTTTTAGATTTGTATTGACCACATGTTTTTCTTCATCATTTTAATTTTTGGTATTTTTCTTATCTAGTGACTTTTTCATTTCAATAAGTTTATTGGTACCTATAACTAAGCAAAACAATAAAGATCTATTTATGACTTTGATTTCCTTTTTCAATTATTTTTCAGACCCTTCCAAAACTCAATGTCAATTATTGTCTTCCCGCCAATGAAAAACACCACAGATTACTTACTACACCTTCTCAGTTGGCATAGATTATAATAACCTTCTTGGATGCCACGGTATTCCACACACCATGGAGTTAACAAATTAGATCAAAGGGCCGGTTTAGATTATCTTAGTGTTTAGGAGAGTGCTTTACTTTACACTCTGTTGCAACGTTATGCTGAATCGGGCCCATTTTGGGGGCTCAACCTTCAATGTATTTTATTATTATTTTCATGTTGTACAGTTTATTTATTTTTACGTTTTTTATGCTTTCTGTGTTATTTTTTTTATTATTGTACGCACTCTGTGTTTGTGTTTTTTTGTTTTGTTTTGAGTATCAAATAAATAAATATTTCTTTTTCATTTCTTTCTTTCTTTCGTTCTTAAGGAGAGTGCTTTTGTAGAAACGTGTAAGCGCAACTTGCTTTAGTACGTTTTACGGTATAGTACGGTTCTAGTTGCCTTTCAATTAGAATCAAAATAGAATTGGTTTCTATTGTTCTATCCAGTAACACCTGAGTGCGTTACTATCCTCGTTACTTATCTGTGTATAAACTAAACATTTAGTGAGAACTTTAGGAGAGTGCGCAAGTGACCCGTGACGGGTGCGTGTTGTTTTCAATAACTCGAATTATCAAACTTACCTACTTATGTGTTCCATTAAAACTCATAGTATTTTGAGTAGGATAGCGCATATTTCGCGACGTCGACGAAGTGACACTCTACTGGAAGAAATATAAACGTTCACTCGAACGTCTAGTAATGTACTAATGCACTTGCCTCTCTAATTGTATTATAGCACTCTCCTAAACACTAAAATAATGTAAACCGGCCATAACAGTTCACAATGAAAACTTGTGACACTAACACGACAATGGTGACATTGACATGTTTACTTAGCAACGCCATTGTTGAATTTAATAATTTTTATATTGATGCTGCTCGATAATACGAATTTTCCGCCCATATGTTGTCGACTCAGATCAACAATTTTTTTACGCTTTTTCATTTGGTGTGCATATCGTTCGAGTCTACCGTAGACCCGAACGAAATTATTAATATAGATAAGAACATGATACTTAAAAAAAATACAGTCGAATTGAGAATCTCTTCTTTTTTTAAAGTCGGCTATCAAACAAAATGATTAAAGTGGAGCATAAAATAATTGAGCTTGTAACATGCTCCTGTTACTTTAAAACATATAGGGTTGCCCAACGTTCCTCTCAGATTTGTCTTTGGTATAAAAATTTACCCGGAACGTCTCTTAACTTAAAAAAAAAAAGTTTTCTGAAAGCGGTCAATCGCAAATAATTTCCGCCAGCATTACTTTCCTGTCAAGAACATCATCAAAACTCAATCTGGAGTTGCGAAAACTCCTAATTTCTATTCGAATCTGCCACTGAAACTAGGTGAAGGTGATAAATTGCCATCGGCGTTATCTCATCGCTCAAAGTGACCCTTGACCCGAGTGAGACTGAAGTTTGTGACACGGTGGGGTAAAAAGTATTAAGGTTTAGGTTAGGTTATTGTTTTAACGTGCCCGGCAATATTGCCAATATGCCCGGGTACCGTGTCCGATCAAATCAGTGGGTGCCTCAATGCTGGGGATCGTGGCTGTTATGACAAGGTTTTTCTTGTAAAATTTTCGAAAGAAAATTTCTAGACATTATTAACTATGTTCCGGATATACTTACTTGACTTTTCGTCAGAGGAGTCCGACTAGGTTTCGTTCTGAGTCGTAGAGCTTAATCACGGTGAGCAGAGCTCGCGTAGTCTTCAATTAATAGCCAGTTTCGGAGTGGAGAATTTTGCTAAGTAACTATTTCTCAGAAAAGAGCGTGACACAACATTATTTAAGTACTTAGACAGAGAGAGAGAGAGAAAGAATTTATTCAACGGCACAATACTCTTGCATAGTGCTTTTACATCTATGCAAGAGTATTGTGCCGTTCTTCAGTCATCTGAAGGGTGCGGCTCAATTAGGCTAGCTGAACTGCGGACTAGTTTCTTATGTAGAGACGGACCTCTAACGGCACAATACTCAAAACATAACAAAACAGAACCAAATTCACAAAATAGTAACAAATATATAAAGTACTAAGCGTATCCGGAAAAAACTTAATATTGACGAGGATGGGTGTAGAACGTTCCCATGTGGATCTGTCGTTCGCTATGTGGACCGCGTGGTGAAACTCATGTTTTGTTTCCTTGGTGATCTGGTCATCTGGGTATGTTACAACAATCAAAATGCACAAGCGCTACTTTTATGACAATACGCGGGGTCCGTACAGCTAGTGCTGAGCGCAGTTTCGTTCCTGTTACAATTGTGCCAGGCATATTGGGAATATTCCCGGCACGGTATATCGCCCTCGGGGATCATCTGCTTCACCAAACTTAAAAACTTTGCTTCTTAATAATATTGTTATGTAGATGTACTTTACCAATACGCGAATACAGACTTGGCCCCCGTGGTCGAGTATGGCCTATATCTTCCTCAGGGAAGAAACCCGTGCTCCTCGTTGGGGACATAATGGGTTGTTGATGAGTAGGCTAATTGACAGGTTTTTGAAAACCATCTCAAATATTTTGTTGGTGTTCATTTAGTGCTCAGAAAGTAGTAAGTGCCATTTTTTTTAATAAATAATTTTTTTTTTTTAGTTAAAATACCTTTTAAAACTGTTTCAAGGCTAATTTACAAGAATAGCCTATTACAGTATGTTAGCTTTTAGAGTATACCTCAACTCAGCAATCAAAAACCGATTATATTGCAATAACGTAAGGTTTATTTTGTATTATTATTTATAACCTTACATAACTTTTCAAAATAGTGAAGAAAAGTTTTATACTCGTACAAAGCAGGAAGTAATATTACACTCGTGTGCTTTCGGCTAAAATCGAAGCCTAATCTAGTATATTCTAAAAGCTAACAGACTGTACTTCCTATGGAGAAAAATATTAACGGGGACTTTTCCTTCAACAAAGAGGATTGATTTTACAGCAATTTCCGTCAAAATCTCTAAGCCAAAGATCACAGTACGGCAGGCAAGGCAAATTATTTAAGGGGATCCACCTGGATAATCACTTCGCCACATAATTCCGGTAACTAGGTCCCAGCCAATATAATAATATATATAGGATAGGGAGTACCCTTAATTACTTAATTAATTACCTAACTTGGGCGTACTATCAACGGATGCAAAATTAATTTTGAACATCTCAACCCTTGGGGTTATGTCAACCAACAGAGCCCAAGGAAATGTGTGGTGTGTAAGATTTAATATCAATTAATTAAATTTTCCAAGGATTGGCGGATACTGTACTGTAAGCAGAGCTAAAGGAGAGGTGGCCTAAAGTATCTTCGTAGTTTTCTTAGTCTAAGTATAATTTTACTATAATATCAAAGCTATCGTAGCGAAGCTGTAATACGGTGGGATCTCACACGGGAGGTTGTGAGTTCAAATTCCGGCTCGTACCAATTACTTATTTTTCCAAGTTTAGTAGGTGTATTTGTGAAGATATGGTAACAACACTACTCGCTATCTGTGAAGAAAAATGTCGCGTGAAAACTTGAGCGACTGAGGCCTGAGTCTCTAATTCATCGCTTGAAATCCCACTTGATTAACCACATTAATTTATCACATTTGAAGCGACATGGAGCCACGTAGTAAACTTTTTAATAATTTGGTTTTATCGGACTTTCTCCTTACCACCATCTAATCAAACTACCGAACACTCCAACCAATCAGAACCCTTTTTTCAACGCGACAAAAAATATTTGTCATCAAACTTTCGTAAGCACCACACATTACGTTAAACATTACATCACATCACATTACATTAGATTAAGAAATACCTGTGTAATTTCCTTTTTTATGTACAATAAAGTGTTCTCTATCTATCTATCTATCTATCTACGTTTTACGAATACATGCACTTACTGTATCCGTAAAACAATCTATAATTTTTGTCATAATATCAATCTTTAATATTCTGTGTTTCGCTCAAAGGTCGATCGTTATTCCGCCTACCCGAGAAACACACTATCGAAGATATCATTCTATGATCTCACAATTTATTCGATTCAATTAGGTGTGAGGGTAAACATTGTGAGGAAACCCACGACTAATTGGCTTTGCACGTATTGACACGGTCTTTCTGTTGATTAACGGAGCGGCAGAACGCCAGGCCCGCACTCGGAATGTCGGAATAATAGCCGTGTACACTTTTTTAACCGTCTTCAAAAAAAGAGGAGCTTTTCTGGGCACAGAATTCAAAATTATTTTTTTTTAAAGAAATTTATCGAGTTTAAGAGGGGTATATTTGTTTAAAATATTTCTCTACACTACACTAAAGGTGTAGTGTCTTAAAGTCTGATTACATTAAATACTTTTTTTTTATATCTCCGACTCTGCCAATTTTTTTCCGAAAGTCAATGTTCAAGTCACTTTAAAAAAAAACGCAACCATATCGCTTCGAGTGTATCTAAAAAATTTGAAAATTCTATCTTGATTTCTCCGGATTCCCGACATGAGGTCCAGACTTTGCGACTATTAGACTACCTGTAAGGTCTACCCTATTAAATAAAAAAGTTATTTTCCAAATCGGCTCAGTTTCTTGCAATGAGTATTGCAAGAAACCTTACATTGTCAAAATTTAGGTGGTTTAGTAGTTGACGCCGAGCATTCAGTTGTTAGTTATTTTTTTATTCCACATTTTTGTGTTTTGATTTGATTAAGATCCCATTTGTCACAATCAGACCATTAGTTAAGTTGAGAGGAAATACAGAATTGGGCCTTCCTATATACACGTACGTGCCATGTACATCATTCGTTCTTTGAATTCGTCGCAGTCGGGCAAAAGGTGTAAAAATATAAAACGCGCCACCGACAACGAATCAAAATAATTTCATTCATACCCCCAGCTACCCTTCATCATTTGCCGTCAATATCAATCATCCAATAGGTTTCACCTATACCAAGCCCATTCACCGAAGACGGAAAAGTTCATTTACATAGAAAAGATCAGGCTGCAGGGTCCACGGGCCTCTATTATGTAAATCTGATCACGTCTTGGGTTACATAGGAAGAAGATACGTTATCCTTTCGCCGAGATTTCAACTGCTCGAACCCGCAGACCCTTAGACGTATAAACAAACTTTATGGGACAGCAGACAGTGCACGCATATTCGAACATACAATAGTTTGTTAGGGAATCGATATGTTTTGCTATCGAGTCAAATAGAGTATCTTCAAGTTTCATAAGCACATTATTAACGTTATTCCGGATACGTTTGACTTTTTGTTGGAGGAGCCCGGACGAGCGAATGTGTTTTTTTGAAACGTATTTAATAGTTTGATATGTCTACTAACGGAAAGTTGTATCAATTTTTTTTTAAATTAGGTGTCAGCCGACTGGTTACTTTGCCTATAATACAACGTAATTTGGAATCGTAAGCAATATTTCATTTAAACGTTCTCACTATTTTGATGAAATAATGATAATGATCATCATCAACCCATTATGTCCCCATTGAGGGGTACGGTTCTCTTCTTTGAGGAAAGTATAGGCCATACTCCACGGGGGCCTAGTCCGGATTGGTGGAGGCTTGGAAGACTAGTGGCTGGTCTTACAAGCCTTTTTTTTTTGACCCAGGAGAAACCACTTTACGGGTACCGCCGGCTCGGGGGAGCACGGCGGTTATGTCGGACTCCCCGCCCTGAAAAGGGCAGTATACTGACTAAAACTCCGGGGGTGTTCCATCCCATTCGCAAGGGACGGGGCCACGGGAACGCTTGCGCACACTACCGCAACCCCGTCAGTGGGCGCCCTCGCCGGCACTTCTTCAGGGGGGAAGTGTTTTCTCCCCCCACTACGCTGAAGGCACTCCGGACACATGGAGCGCCTTCCAGCACGGGACCTCTGAATCGAGCGGTGAGTCCCCCGACCCACCGCCCGAAGGCCCCCGTTAAGGCGGCAGACGGTCGGCATACGCCCGCCGTCTGCGGCCGGTCCTCCGACGGCGAAGAGGGAGCGAAAGGGGATCATTCTCTCGCGCCCTCTCCGCCGCCTCTTTCTCCACCATGACGGCCTCGCTGAAGACGAGGACCGCCGACCAGGCTTCTTCGCTGCCGACCATCGCACTGACGACGGCCGGCAGCGAGAGGTCCGCCCCAATAGCCGCGGCCAATTCGGCACGCGGCTCCGCCCACGCAAGGCACACGGCGCGCGTGTGCTGCGCCGTGTCCTCCGTCGCGTCACAGTGGTGGCACGCCGTCGACGGCTCCCGACCCACAATCCGGCACAGGTACACACCGAAGCAGCCGTGCCCGGTGAGGACCTACGCCAGGCGGTAGGTCAGTGCACCGTGCTTGCGTTTGGCCCACTCCCGAAGAACGGGTCGAACGGCAGCCACCACCTCGAGGCCGGCGGTAGGTTGCGCCAGCCTCTCCCACCAGTCCCGGAAGAGATCGTCGCGGGCCCCCTCTCTCCACCGCACGATCTCCTCCGAAAGCGGCATCTCCACCATCGAACCTCCGCGCTGCGCCAGTAGACCGTCGCGAGTACCTCGGCTTCGAGGTCCCACGGTGGGCTACCGGCCAGCACCGTCGCCGCCTCGTACGAGACGGTGTGGTACGCTCGAGCCGCCCTGGTCGCCATGACCCGCTGCGGGCGCCGCAGCAGGGTTCGGTTTGCTGCGCCCAGTGCGTCCACCCATATTGGGGCTCCGTAAAGCGCCATAGAGCGCACCACACCCGCGTACAGGCGGCGACAGCTCCCTCCAGGCCCCCCAATATTGGGGAGCAGTCTCGCGAGCGCTCCGGCTGAGGCCACCAGTCTGGGGGCCAAGCGCCGGAAGTGCTCCGTGAACTTCCATCGGCCGTCGAGCACGATGCCCAGGTACCGCATGTGCGGCGCGACGGCGATGGAGGTTACACCCACCACTATCGCCATTCCTGGAGGCGGCGCCTTTCGAGGCCCGTGGAAAACCAGGGCCTCGGACTTGCTGAGGGCCACCTCCAGGCCCAGGCTCCGGATCCTCCGGACGAACTGGGCAACGCTCGCAGTGCCGAGGAGGGCCGCCTCCCTGTGGGTGGCGCTTCGTGCCGTCATGAGGGTGTCGTCGGCGTAACATATCACGCCGACCTCCCGCACGTTGGCCCCGCGCAGCACCCAGTCGTAGCCGATGTTCCACAGGAGCGGCCCGAGGACCGACCCCTGTGGGACACCGCACGACATTTCTTTGGTGGACCATTCGTCCCGGGCCGGATACGCAATGGCCCGGTCGACGAAATAGTCCGCCATCACCCTCCTCAGGTACCGGGGGACGCCGTGGTACCGCAGAGCCTCCTTCACGGTCTCCCAAGGCAGGGAGTTGAAGGCGTTCGCGATATCCAGCGAAACCGCCAACACCACCTCGCCCCGGGAGATCGCCTCCTCTGCGATGTCTCGCACCCGCGCGACTGCGTCGATTGTCGATCGCCCGCGACGGAAGCCGAACTGCGCGTCGTTCAAGTCGGGACCCACCGACGTCATATGCCCGACGAGACGTGCAGCGAGCACGCGCTCAAAGAGCTTGCCCATCTCGTCGAGCAGCACGATGGGCCTATAGCCCGACGGCGATTCGGCCGGGCGGCCGTCTTTCCGCAGAAGGACGAGCCTACCCGTTTTCCAGGGTCGCGGGAACTGACCCTCGACGAGGCACGCGGAGAACAGAGACACCGCCAGGTCTCCTAGCTCCTTCATCGCTAGCACCACGGCGCGCCCCGGCACACCATCCGGACCCGGGGTGGTGTTCTTTGACCTAAGTTTCAGAATTCTAAATTAATCTAAAGCCTCTGGCTTGGCTTAACAACAGACTTAATAAACATAAACATTTACATACCGGTACATGCATTGCTTCTGGCCCCACACTAGGACGCCCTGTGTCGTGGGAACCAGAAACAGCGACGTCACAAACATGTAAACATCCAAGACCTACGATGATGATATAAAAATATTAGTAGAAAACCTTTGCGACTTCCAACGTTTAGTTTGCAAATGTAGAAAGTATAGTGCCGCTTGAAAAAAAATTCTATGGCTTAAATGTTTCTGAGAACGATTGCTAATTTCCGTCCAGATCAATGAACGATTGGGACGGAAAAGACGACGATGACAGACGACACCGCACGAGATGGTCTGACGACCTGGTTACGATGGCGGGCTGGTTATTTCATGCGGGCAACACAAGACCGGGAAACTTGAAACCATGAGGGAGGTCTATGTACAGAAATATATGGCGTACCTTAAAAGAGGCCTGCCTCCAGCCCGTTAAGCGTACGGGTGAATGGATTGGACTTCTCTCCCTAGAGGCCTCCCTATAGATTTAACTAAAGTCTGTTTTTTAATTCAATAAAACTATCACGTTGACATCTCAATACAATCCAAAGGCTGTCTTTTTTTTTTTTTTTAATTGGTTTTACGGCTCTGGGTACAAGCCCTTTTAAGCCTTGCTTCACTTCAATATTATTATTCACTATATTTTTTTAACAGTGGTTGTGATAACTTTATAAAGAGTTTTAAAGTACAGTTTATTAGATAGTAATTCTTGTAAATTATTAGGCACTTCTTTGTCTTTGTTCGAGTCACTCGATTGATTAATTATTTCACTTAATTCACTACACATCACTAATCTTTCCATACCGAAAGCACGGCATATCATAAATAAATGTTCTAGGTTAGAATTTTCAGCTCCACAGTAGGGACAATCCGAATTTTCCACCAGTTTGAGCCTTTTCAGGTGAGTTTTTGTGTGACAGTGACCAAATCGCAGTCTATTAATAGTTGTTATAAAGTCTCGGCTGTCTGCTTCTCTATTATCATGGTACCAGGGTTCAGCGGGCAGGGCTTTTTGTATCCCTGCGTACCATCTGCCTTTTTCTTGGCTTGCAGTTGCCCAGTAATCAACCCATAATGCTTTCAGGTTTCCAGCCATGTGAGCATAGAAGTCCGTGAATGGTATTTTCAAGGTTGAAGAGTGATCTTCATCAAAGTTGGATCTTACAGCTTTGTCTGCTTCTTCATTACCAGTAATGCTGCAGTGAGAAGGTACCCAATTAAAACTTACATATTTGTCTCTTAGAATTAATTCATACAATACTTGCCTAATATTATACACTATATAATTCAAATTGAATTTGAAACTGGAATTTTCTAATGCTGCTAGAACGCTTTGTGAATCAGTGAAAATAATAATATTTTTACAATTTACAAATTCATTAATGTACAATAGTGCTGAGAACACTGCATAGCATTCAGCAGTAAAGATGCTACATTGGTTATCAATCTTAAAACAATAACTTATCTTTCTCTGTGGGTCATAATATGCAGATGACACATTATTCTGGCTCTTAGAACCATCTGTGTATAGCCTGTAATAATGTTCATCAACTGAGGCTAATAACTCATATTGGTTAGTAATGTTAAGTTGAAGATTATTTACATTGTAATTTACAAGTGCATTGAAATCCATGTTGTACAGTGGCCAAGGGCTACTTTTGTGCATATTTACGGAAATATCATTTACATGACTTAAAATTCTTAATAAGCTTGGAACACATCCAGATATTACATTAGAAATATTTACATTAGGTCCTGACATGTTAAAGGGCAATGGGTCAAGAGGTACGATTCTACTGATAATGTTTTTGTTGTCTGAAGCTACTATTTTAAGACAAAATCTTTCAGCAATTTGCAATCTTCTCAAGGTTAGAGGAGGAATGCAAGCTTCACACTGCATTGCATTTATAGGTGTGGAGCACATGGCTCCTGTTATAATTCTTAGAGCTTTATTTTGTAAAACATCTAATTTTCGTAATAAAGTAGGACTACAGTTCATGTAGGCTATAGAACTATAATCAAAATGACTACGTACAATACTTTTGTACAACATTGATAAAATTTTAGGGTCTGAACCCCAGTGAACACCTGCAAGAGACCTAAGCACATTCAAAGCTCTTGAAGCATTCTTAATCAAGTAATTAATATGATTTCCAAAAGTCAATTTTTGGTCCAAGTAAACACCTAAAAACTTCTTTTCAGAAACCCAAGGCAAAGCCATGCTATTAAACATTACAGAAGTATTACAACCCAATACTTTCTTTGAGAAAATCATTGCGGCACTTTTTTCTGGACTTATATTTAACTTTAGCTTATTACAATAAAAAAAATTAACTTGTGAAAGACCTCTAGTCAAATTATTTACAGCTATATTCACATCTCTATTTACACTATATACAACCAAATCATCAGCATATTGAAGATATTTAACATTTTTTTCCGTGAGGAACTTATTTAATTGACAAGTGTACAAATTATAAAGCAAAGGCGAAATGGTTGCACCTTGCATTGTTCCTTCATATACATTTCTAGGTCCGTGGATGTTATTATTATATTTAACAAATAACTGTCTCTCATATAGGAAATTGAATATCCATTTACAGACTCGTCCGGGAATTCCTATGTCCTTCAAGATGCCAACCAGGACACTTGGATCGACATTGTCAAAAGCGCCCTGTACATCCAAAAATGCGCACACAGTGGATGAATGACTAAAAAGAGAACTGTTTATGTCAGCCAGTAATGAAGTAAAGCTTTCTGCAGCGCTCCTCCCCTTACGGAAACCAAACTGTTCTGCAGGTAAGATATTTTTTGATTCCACAAACCAATCTAGTCTAACCTTTAGCATGTATTCAAAAATCTTACCTACACAAGAAGATAATGATATAGGTCTGTATGAATTATGGCTATTTTCTGGCTTATCAGGTTTTAATATAGGTATGACACATTGCGTCTTCCATGAAGAAGGAATGGATTGAGTTTTCCAAAGAGTGTTGTACAGTTTGAGCAAAATTTTCTGTGCATCACTGTGCATATTTCGAATAAGCTTATAAGGAATATTATCTAAACCAGGCGTGGTATCTTTTCTGGATCGAAGTGCACTTTGAAACTCTGTCCACGTAAAACTTTCAGAAAGAAAAGAGCTTTCAGGCTCTAATTCATTAAACAAAGAATTTAATTGATTTGTATCAATATTCTTTTCAGGTGGTGAAATTGGAGCATACTTTTCTAGAAAGGCTGGGATCCATTCATCGTTTTTTGAGGTCTTAAATGAAGATATACGTTTAAATCGGCGAATATGGTTCCAAATAACTGAGACAGGAGTGTATCTATTAAATGAATCACATAATTTTCTCCATCCATTTTTTTTTTCGCTAATAATTCTCTTTTTAAGGGCATCTAGTTTCTTATAATTTATAAAGCTCTCCAAAGATGACTTTTCCCTATATTTATTTAAGGTTTCAATACTATTTTTAACTGCAATCGCACAATCATCATCCCACCAAGGAACGGATTTCTTGAGAGTCTGTTGTGAACAGGTTTTAACTTTTGGAATGCATTCATCTTTAATTTTATTAAGCATATCACAAAATAAGTTATAGCTAACCAATGGGTTTTCAGAATCAATAAAAAAGTTCTTAAAAATATTTTTTGTTTCAGATGAAAACTTATTCCAATCAGCGTTGCTGTAAACATATCGCTCCATGGCTTCACCCACCTCAAACTTTTGGACTGCTGTTTGAATGTCAACTATTGTTGGGTAGTGGTAGCTACCCATGGGATCACTATGAACTCGCCATTCACATAAGGGAGTTATACTTGGACTAACACAAGAGATATCAATGGCTGACTGATTCTGATGAGGCCTGTCTACTGTTGTTGGTAAGCCTGTATTCAATATACATAAGTCACACTCATCTAATAAATTATAGACATCAGAACCTCTAGAATTGATGGATCTGCATCCAAAAGCCACATGATGGGCATTGCAGTCCCCTGCCATAAATAAGGGTTTCGGTAATGTGTTTATTATTTGTTTCAGCTGCCTGCATCTGAAGCGACCCCCTCTCGGAGGACAGTATAAACATAAAATGGACAAATCGCCAACATCCGTTTTAAGAACTACAGCAACTGATTGTAAATTATCATTATAACGTGTTTGAATGCATTTGTATTTAAAGGTGTTTCTAATAAGTATTCCAACTCCACCGTTACCATTGGGCCCATCCTGTCTAACAAAATTATAACCAGAAATCCTGAAATCACTTTTCTTTTTTAGCATGGTCTCATTAAACAAACATATATCAATATCGTTCTCAGATAGAAAATCGATTAATAATGGTTTTTTACTGTTTACACTTTCAACATTAAATTGAGCTATACGTAAATACTTCTTATCCATTTTTTAAATTGCTTAGTAGTACATCCTTAATAACTGAGGTGGTGATTTTTTCCCCATCTTTGGAGTTCGCCAAGCAAACCAAAGCAGCAACCAAACCTTTTAATATTACGTCATTTTTTATAATTTGATCAATAAGTGTTTCGGAGGAAACTACTTCTGGTGACACAATAGGTGTTTTCGAAATAATCGAGATAGGTGTGGAAGAGGTTTTATTGCTGGCTGTTGGTGCTTTTCGTTTTGGTAGCGTGGGGAAATCTGCAGCATAATTCTTTAATAAATTTTCTCTGTCTGACTTATTAACAGCACTTGCATAAGTGACTCTATTCTTTTTTTCCTGCATCTTACTTTGTTTAACCGGACAATCCCTCGAGATGGCCACATGAGCCCCACCACAATTGATACATTTTAGTTCCTGCTCATTGGTGCAGTCCGAGTAGCGGTGCTCACCTGCGCAGAGGGAGCATCGCTGCTTGGAACGGCAGACTCTCGCTCCATGATTAAACTTTAAACACTTAAAACATTGCAACAAAGGTGCAATGTATTCATGAACGCGGTATCTGAATATATCTAAATAAACCGCGTCTGGCAGCGCATTAGATAGGAAAGTCACACTTACAGATTCGTAAGGCTTGATCTGTCCATTGACTTTGCGGGTGAACCTTCTCACCCCGATGATCTCGACGGATGCAGTGAGTTTCTTGAAAAGCTCTTCGTTGCTTATATTTGTAGGAACATACCTGAGGACTCCTATTTTCTCGATTGCTCTGGCTGGAATGTAGGCTTTGAAGCCATGTCTATTAAGGAAATCCTCATTCTGGAGGAAATTGTTGGCATTGTTGTACTGGGCAAAAGTAATTGCAAGTTTCGTAGCCGAAATGCGTTTTATATCAGACACGCCATTGATATCATTTCTGAACAGACTGGCTAGAAAAAGTGGATTTCTGTTGCCGATGTTCTCGCCTTTGCTGCTCTCTACGAAGACCGTCAGCGCAGCGGGGTCTGCATTCTCCGGGAAAAGCCTAACATACCCAGGCTTGATGTATGGTAAATAACATTCATCACTTAGTTTTGCACAATTTGAAACGTCCCCATCTCCGGAAGGTTCGTTTGAATCTGTCTCTACAATTCTTCTTTTTTTAGGTCCCTGCAGCGTCCCAGGGGGCTCCGCCCCTGGGAGCGACATTTTTAAAAACTATTCACACGTAATATTAGTTATTTACAACACAAATAACACAATTAAATTAATTTCGGAAAAAAGTTTTTCAGAGTTTCGAAATTCGCGCCCTCTTCTTTCAAAAGCCCGCCGAAGAATCCCAAAGGCTGTCAATGTCTGAATGTTGCTAGTATGCAAAAACCAAATAACCCCATTTTACTTCCAAGTAAAAATTGTTTATGCTACTTACTTAAGTGTTTTTTTAGACTTTGCTCTTATGAGGAATTAAAATTTAATGTTTTTGATGTGATAAGGATTTCCTATTCACGGTAAATATAAATTTACCCAGTAAATCTATATATTTTGTATTAGTAAATCTATTTATTTTATACATTTTTTTTGCATCGAATGAAAAAACGGACTATTAAATAAGGGCCAGTTTCTAAATTGAGAATGTTTCTAAGTAAATACTAACAAGTAGTGCTGTCACGTCAACTTTCTCAGAAAAATCCTGTCAGTACCTTACTTACTTACTTATTTACTCTACTCTCCGTTCAGTAGAAGAAGACTTAAAAAATAAATATATTATTATTATTATTATTATGTAAACATCGCGAGTCATTAAAAATACTATGTTAACTTAACTGCAATAAACAATTTATTACTTTCCTTCGACCTCGAAAGCCGTGCTAATATGTTCGTGTACATCCTTGCTAAGTGTAACAACGGCGCGTACATATTTCAGTGTACAGTAAGAGCTTAGTCTTACTTACTCAAGTCGACAAGGACAGGAAGGCTGCGGCCACACGCGCTAGTATTCTTTGGTCACTACCGATTTGGGTTTCATACCCGAATCTCATGGTTGTTAACCAAATGGCCGTTTTATCAACTCATGAACAGTTAAAAATATCATTATGCAATTAGATAATTGAATTAGAAAATAACATCGGAGCCCTGCACTACGTTGAATCCTCTGTTATAGGTAGCTCATCTTTTATTTTTATTTATAAGTTACTAGCTGAGGGAGGGAGGAGGCCTTTGCCCAGCAGTGGGACACAATAATAGAAGCTACTTAAAAAAAAGTTACTAGCTGACTCGGTAATAATGTGGTTTATGTGGTTATGTGGTTTTAGCAAATTAATTATTACCCTACGACCTATTCTGAAGACTATCAAATACGCCGAATAAAAACATAACATATTTGAGAATCGCTCGTAGCCCCGGCTGCCTGAGTGATCTTAAACGATCACGAAGGTTAAACAACATACGGTGCGTTCAGTGCATGGATGGGTGACCGTTTATGACTAACGCTAGTGGCATTTTTCCGAGCGGTTCCGTGTTTCGCAAGCCACGTTTAGTAGTTGGTGCCGGCTGCCGTCGATAGATGGCAGTCGTTAAGCCAAGTTAGAGGCCTAAAGGCAGCTTGAAAAGTTCTGACAATAAGACCAGCCACTAGTTTTACAAGCCTCCACCAATCCGGACTAGGCCCCCGTGGTGGAGTGTGGCCTATACCTTCATTAGGCAAGAGACCCGTGCCCCTTGGTGGGGACTTAATGGGTTGATTATGATGATATTTGCGCTGTCTGGACCCAGAGGTGCTCTTGCTATTCAAGAACCTTATATTATAACCGCGATCTATTTCTCATAACATTGAAAACGGCCGTCAAAATCTGGAATAAATGATTCGCATTTATTCTAGTCAAATTGTACTTTCTGTTTGTATGTCTATTACCTAGCAATATTTTAATATACATTTATGTTGTAAATTACTGCAAAGTGTGTGTTTCTAAGCAGGCATGCGTCCACGGCCTTAGGAAAGGACCACGAGGCTTCCAAGTAACACCTCGCGCCACTAATTCACTGACTTGAGTCACGTCGCGCGGTTTAGCTTTACCGCGAGATATTGTGCAGCACCTGGTACAGCACTTTCCCCCTGCTTTCAAGGTTCCGTAGTAAAATAACGAACCCTTAAAGTTGGTTTCAAAAGGAATAGCCTTTAACCTGTAGAACTTTTGGTAGGTTGATCGCTCACTGTTACTATTTTGCATTGTTCTTTTCAAGCTCACAACACAATTCGCACCTCCCATGTAAAAGTCGTGTAACTCAACTTGCGCCATTTTTTTTTTATTATTGCAAAAAATCGAGCGTAGTCTAATACACCTTCTCACAAATTTCCATGAAGCTAGCGCCAAAAATAAGGTTACTGTCACAAAAAATGTGTTATTTTGCGAAAAAATAAAATATAGTTTTCCATCGTTATAAAGATGTAAGCATAAGTACATTGATTTATTTCACAAATTTCCCTGAGTATAAAGCCATAAACACACAAACATATTACTAACACGAAGAAGTAAAATAACTTTATAGACGTAAATGAACATAAGCATTTGTTCTTGGATACTATTGCGAAGGCGTGTTTTACAAGTCCATTTACTTACCGTTACGTTATCGTTACGTTGTTGCTCCAAGCAGTTGTCATAAATACTGGAGACGTACTCGTAGCTACACTTACTTCTTTACTCTACGAAGAAAACAGTTTTATTCAAATCGAAATAATGAACACTTGTTTTTCCATAGATATTAAGTGAAAGTTTTTGGTGTAACTGTAGTTAAATTATATTATAACGACAATCGTAGATCGGTAACCCTCTAAACTTACTTAAAGACACGTTAGATTTTAAAACCAAAGTCTGGAACTGCACTTGCGAGTGGGCGGCCATGGTAACGCTTTGGGGGATGGGCACCGGAAGCCGATTACACAGCAGAGCTGCCTGGTGGCGGGGACGTCAATAGACCAGGCGTCGCTCTCAGTGCTCGATTTTCTATGACTGGCACTGATGCTTCACTGGTTGTGGACAAAACCGTCGTGGTGGCAACCACCTCCAAAAAGAAACGGCTCAGAAAAAGCGTGTGCTCGAGTGACAAAACGCTGAGGAAGGGTCCTCAAAGAGGGCACGAAAAGTCAGTAATGAGGCCACTGATCCCGCGAGTGTCTCTAACAAGCAGAAAATCTAGTTTTTGGCTTCTTATAAGGAGGCACTAAGCGGGCGCAAGATGGCCATAATTACTGATGGTGATCCATCGAGGATCAAACCGGATGCGGCTCAATTAATAAAGGCAGCAGTCATTGATTTAATTGAAGCATCGCCGAACCCGCTCCCTAACATTGAGGAACCAGCCTCATCACGGGGGCACTGCATGTCCTATGCGAAGGGGACAGCGATACACAGTGGATGTGTGGCCTTAACGAAAAAACCGTGGGGACGTAAAGCTACGAGTGGCTGACGACAAGGATCTGCCCAAACCGGTGAAGTTGGCCTGGAAGACCAGGAACAACTACACTTTGGACATTTCCAGGGTATTCCAGCTCTAATGCAGCGTTACAACCCGGAGCTGAAGACCCGTGAGTGGAATGTGGTGAACTCACAGGAGGATAAAACGCAGGGGACCATGCAGCGCATTGTCCTGCTCGACCAGGACTCTGCCAAATAGGTACATCAAGTTGCAGAGATACTGCCTCCGTGCGGGCCTCAATAAGAGTTATGTTAAGAGTTATTAAGCTCTTGGAGGCTGTGTAAGGCGCCTTTAGTGGCTTGATGACTGCATCCACTCCCAACGTGGAAGCGTGCAGCGCTCCTGTATTAGAGCTGGCGGAAGGGGTCTCGGTGACGGTGGATGGGGTACCGTCGCGAGAGAGTGCTTAAATCGTGGCGACTCAGACTCAAATGCATGCATGGATCTTACGGCAGTGTAGGTCATATCAGGAGGGCAGGGAGAAGATAAAAAGCTAGTCGTTATGGCACCTGCAACCTGCCTTTTGAACAAGAGGACCCCGCTTCAGCTGTGGTAAGAAATTTAACTAAACATTGTAGTAATGTGCACCACACTGCCTGGGTGCAGGACACTGGTGTGAACAGGAGAGGTGAGAAGCTAATTGACTTCATAGTCAATGGACCTTTACAAATTCTCAACATAAGTAATAAGCCAACCTTTATCAAGTCAAGGAGAGCGGAAGTAATCGACGTCACGCTGGCTTTTAATCGGGGTAGTAAAAACGTCACTGGATCTGATGAAATCTGTGGATCAGACTATCAGCACATCTGCTTCAGATACTGCACTGAACATTCTATTCAATGCGTGACAAGAAGAAACCCGCGTTACACGAACTGAGAATTTTATCAAAATGACCTAGGGATTGAACTAAGTACTGCTAAAGGAATGCTCAATTCTATATTCGACACAGAATTTTAAGCTGACAGAATAGTCCACGCTGTTCGCTGGGCATGGACAAACAACTGCCCCGAGAAATAGAGCATGGGCAAAGGGAGCCTTGGTGGACTTCTGAGTTAGACAAATGTCTCTCATCTTTTCTGCTTAAAAGTCAGAGAAGGCCCGCTCAAAAAACGGCCATTTCATGAACTACAGTGTAGTTCAACAAGGCAAGTCTACGGAGACAGCTCTGCTCTATATTACGTAGTCTCAAAGGCGGAAAGCAGTGGAAGAAATATGTGCTGGCGCTTATCTCGACACAGATGAAGCATTCGACAGGTCTAGCTTTGAGGTCATCAAAAAGGCGGATTCTATATAGATATGCAGACGATTTAGTAAGACTGATCAGTGGCAAATTTCCATCACAGTCTCGGAAATCACGCAAATAGCACTCAATAAAGTTGAAAGGTAATCGATAATCGATTACCCTAAAACCCGACAAAGACGACGATCGTGCCCTTAATACGGAAACGGGACTTATAAAGACTGTGCGGGCGGGAACTGGATTGGTCCACAAGTGTAATATCGAGGTGTAATACTGGAAAAAGAGATGATGTGGAGTACCCATGCGGAAAAGAGCATTGAAAAAGCAGTTCGTGTATTCAATATACATAGATCTGCTAATGGCAAGACCTGGTGTCCATGGTTGGCCGCTGGATCTATACTATCATTGTTTGGCCTATACTTACATACGGCAGAATTGTTTGGTGGGCTAGAATTAGGCTATAGACTTGTGAGGCTAGACTAGACTAGACTAGAAACTAGACGAGAATTGGGTTAGAGACTGGTGTATGTGGCGACAACAGGCGCATATACGACGACGCTAACGCGCGTGTTTGAGGTTTTGTTAAATCTTAAACTACTTAATATTCTGATTCAAAAAGAAGCGGCAAAGGCTTTACACAGACTAGCAGTCAACTGCTGTCGGTGTCGGTGCTGTAATCTTTGCACAGGACTTCAAAGGAAGTTTCAGTTTGGGGCAATATGCAACAGTGTTTCAAGCAGAAACCTATGCAATCATTGCCTGTGCTCAATACAGGAATGTCAAAAACAAAACTTTTCCTTTTTTTAGCGACAGCCAAGCAGCGCTCATGGCCTTGAAAACCCACGTGGTAGATTCAAAGCTCGTGCTTAACTGCGTTAAGACATTAAATAAACTGGGCTGTGACAAAAGGGTGCAACTAGTCTGAGTTCTTAGCCACGAGGGACACATGGGAAATGAGGCAGCCGACGAACTGGTGAGAGAGGGATCTGCGCTGCCTTTTCGTGGCCCTGAACCATGCGTGGGGTTCTCATTAAGCACTATTAATATTGTGCTTTCAAAGCTGATGCCAATGTACGGTACAAACGCGAATGGGCAGCCATTGAAGGACTGCAACATTCTAAAAACTTCATTGATGAAGAAATCGCAGGCTCAGAGTTTATCTATATTGCGGCGAGGACGACGGGACACTTCTTAACAGAAAAATAACTCCGCAGAATGGGGTTGTGTCAAGACGACACTTGCAGGGCATGCGGTTTCGAAATGGAGTCAATGGTACACGTACTGTGTGACTGCGATGTCCTTGCCCGAAAAAGAATGAGTCTTCTGGGAATGGTGTACCCCAAACCAAAAGTCTTCAGGCACCAGTCCCTAAAGAGTGTAACCGACCTTGGAGAGTACATCTTCGACTAGGCTTAGGAGCAGACACAACAGATCCCACTAGTCATCATCATCATCATCAGGCTATATTAGTCCACTGCTGGACATAGCCCTCCCCTAATGAGCGCCATAGCGCCCTGTCTTCAGCTTGCCGCATCCAGCATTTGCCTGCAGTCCTTCGCAGATCGTCATCCCACCTGGTTAGAGGGCGTCCTACACTACGTTTGCCGAGTCGCGGTCTCCACTCAAAAACACGTTTACCCCAGCGGTTGTCGGTTCTTCGCGAAATATGGCCAGCCCACTGCCACTTCAGCTTGCTAATTCTCTGAGCTATGTCGATAACTTTCCCACTAGTGTCGCCGACTAATTTGTCGACCCCCGCACGACTACTCAAGATAAGATAGAGGGGGCATTAGGTAGTGATGAAAGTGTAAAAACAGTATCACTTTATTAAAGTTTGTTAACAGACTGGAATCACAATGCTTTAACGTTAAAAAAGGTACAATTAACTGTGTTTAAATTATTGATAGAAAATTTCCGTTTTTTAACTTTTGGGCACTTCATTTTACTTAGTTACGGCTTCTACAGCTTGTTTTGTTTTTTGCACATATATAAACATAATCTAAATCAATTAATATTAAAAACGCACCAACTTTAATTATTATAAATATAATATATTTATAATAATTAAAGTTGGTGCGTAGTACTGACATACAACTTTTGTACATGACGAGCTGTGACCAGTAAAATAGAAGTTTACGACGATCCACTTCATTATTTGAAAATTTTTACAAGAAAAAAACAAGTTTATTCAGTTACTCCAGCAAAACGAAGATACTTTAGCATGCATAAAGTACGTATTTCTGATTACTTACACAAATTCCTCGTGCAAGAACTACGTAATTGATACTTACACTTTTTGACTAGCCTGAAATGGAAGCATAAATAATGGGATAACTACACTTAACACAACCATTGCGATAAAAAAAAGATCGTAACAAAGCAATATCCGTTTTTACACCTGCATCTTTTGTTACAGTTTCGTGGAATATTTAGGTAACCGTATAATTCAACTTTATCTCACAGTACATATAACACAACGAAAAATCGGAAACACTATCATTTCGCCGCTGCTAAATGCCATCTTTTGTTCCTAATAAGGTATTTTTAGGATTTTTTTTAACAATCTTGGACAGTTTTTTTAAGCTCCTGAAAAGTTGGCCGAAATCACTTACCGGTTTCTTACAGGAAGGGTGCGAATTGATTACACATCATAAGCTGGACTATTGATTGTTCGTTCGACTGTCAAGATTATTTTTTTACCGAACGGGTAAGTTGAATTACTATTACTTTAACGCTACTTATATATTTTGTATTATTAAATATATTTTTACAATGTATTATACTAATTATATTCATGGCGTATTTAGTTTAGATAAGTACTTAATTTTTTCTTAACAATTTTCCATATTATGGAAGATTAACTCCCGGTTTTCTTGAACGCTAAGAATCCGTTAATCTACTGTTAACAGATGTCAGTTAGCAAAAGGGCATAAAAAGACTACTGACAGTGGTTAACAGTAGATGAAGAGTCTGTTAGCGTTCGAGAAAAAGGGGATTATTATAATGAAATTTAAATTTGACTGATTCTTGTGCCATCGAAACTTCTTTGACTGTAATATATGTAGTAACAACTGTTTACCATTATTTCCATAGACGGAGGGATTTTTGGGATTCCTTGTTAACTACCATAAAACCCCCTCTTTCTACGGAACCCTACATTGCGAGTGGCTCGACACGCACTTGGCCCGTATTTTTCTTCTTATTTACAGACTGTACAGTGAAAACAGAGAAAACAGGGGTTAATGATATTTTATGGAGGATGCTGCACTAAGCCGATAAGAAAAAAACATAGTGAGATGAAACGTTAAGAGTTTCAATCAAGAGTCAGGAATGATAAGTTCCGCAGAAAAATACAAAAATTACGTACAAAAATAATAATTAATTGCCGCCAATTATACTGTACTATGCTATTGTCAAATTTCATGTGTAATTCCTGGTGTACATACAATAAAGAATATTGTATTCTATTTTATTCTATTCTATTCTATTATTTTTGTATGTAATTTTTGTACTTTCTTCTTGTTTAATTTGTGAGATGATCGACATAGTCAAGAATAATTCTTGACTATATCGATCATCTCACAAATTAAACAAGTAGAAAGTCTGCACAACGTACCTCAAATTGGTATAGATAATAAAGTAAAATTTTTAGTTTTGTAAAAATCCGCCTAGATCACCACTATATAAACATAACATAAACATGTACATTGCCTTTCTTCATTGCTTCCGGCCCTATACAGTGATACCCTGTGTCCTGAGACATGTCATGACACCAGCAACAGCGACATCACAAACATGTAAACGTCCATGACTTGGAGTTTTTGTCCCCAGCCGGGATGCGAACCCGCGACCTCTCACATGGTAGGCAGATGCGCTACCGCTACGCCACAGAATTCGTCTATAGTCCGTTTTTTAATTCGATGCAAATATAATGACGCGGTGCTACCGCTATAAAAGCTATAGGTTAACTCGGTAGATTTTTTTACCGTGAATAGAAGACTTATGTGACCAAAATCCTTATCACATCAAAGACATTAAAATTGAATTAATCGTAAGAGCAAAGTCTAAAAAAAACACCTGAGTAGCATACACAATTTAACTTGGAAGTAAAATGGGGTTATCTGGTTTTTACGTACTAGCAACATTCAGACATTGACAGCCTAAGAATAGGGTAGTTTCCAGGGTCAAAATAATTTAATTCTATTTAGTCCGTATTTTAGATTATAAAAAAATATTGGATACGTATTTTTTCTTTTTTCGATTAAACAAAAAATAACAAAGATATAGCCCATTGAAGTTACGTGTGACGTCACTCAGTGCTACAAAATGCAGCACGGTGTGACGTCACACGTAACTTTAATGGGCTATATCTTTGTCATTTTTGGTCTAATTTATAAATAAAAAAATACGTGTCCCTTATTTTTGAATAATCTAAAAGACGGACTAATTACATTTTTTTGGGAAACTAGCCTATTGTATGGAGATGTCAACGTGACAATATTTGTTTTTTGTATTGAATGAAAAAACAGACTGTAGTTGTAAGTAAGTACCTATACTTTTAATCAAACCCCAACTCATGAAATGTCAGGGAAAGCAGACAGTTTATTACATGTTACAACAGTTTTTAACATGAATTATGAATTATGTAGTCAAGCAACACTTTTAATTAATAACACGATTCACCAGACCATGAATAAACTTTCATAACATGTGAGTTACAAATTAATATGGCCATGTTTCACACATAAATAAACACTAGACTGCCTCGGGTTGCCCTCGAGACAATTTTGTGTCTACCATGAGTTGCAGGTTTATTCAACCATTACCTACCTATATCGGTACCCTAAGCTGGAGTTTGCTTGGAGCGCAGACGTTATCTCGTTGCGATCTCGGCCTTTAATGATTTAAGAAAATTTGTTGTAAATTTTTACTAAGTATCATCAGAAGTAAAAACTCTTCCACCAATCGTTTAAATAATAGACTTGTAGCATTCTTAATAAAACATGCTATAATAATAATATTTGCTTCGAATAACATGATTCATATTTGGTTACTACATTTTAAACTTAAATTTATGTTAGTAGTATGTATCTATATCTATAATTTGATGACTGAATTTTTAAATTTTTTGTTCAGAAAAATATGTAATGATTTATTAATTCTTAGTAAACACATTCCTGACATGCATTAATTAATACGTATAGTATAATATACTATACGTATTAATTACCGATCCGATGTACGTAACCGATCGTAAGCAAAAACGAAGCGTTTTGTGGATATTGGAACCGGGCATTAGAGATTTTTTTACTCCACATCAAAGTTTTTTTTATTTTGAACTTAGTAAATGCTGCGTATGACAATTTATCACTCAAATTATAGGCTAGTACTAGCTTTCGCCCGCGACTCCGTCCGCGTGAACTTTAATTCAAAATTTTGCAACCCCGTTCACTCTCTGAAGGGTTAAATTTAGAAAAACGGCGAAACACGTGCTCAATCAATTGCGTTGAAGAGTATTTATTTTAAGTTTAAAAAAAATTAGACAATATTCTTAATACCTCCCATACAAATTTTGGCAACCCTTTTCGCCCACTTAGGGGTTGAATTTCAAAAAATCCGGTCTTATTCCTTGCCTACATTATATATAGACCCTCTGTGCAAAATTTCAGCTTCCAAGGTTCAACGGCTTGGGCTGGGCGTTGATGAGTGAATGAATCAGTCAGTCAGGACTTTGAATTTTATTTATATAGGTAGATAGATAGATAGATTTTTGACGTGATAAAATAAGTAGAAGAAGAAGAAGAAGAAAAAAACTCAGTAACGATTTGACGACACAATACTCAAAACAAAAAAATAAAAATAAATCACACAAAACCAATACAATATGCATACATTATGCAACAATTAACACAGAAAGCTTACAAAAAGTGGTTAATTGGTAAGACTGTCATTCCGAGTGGCAATAACTACGTGTTTTTTTTTTTTTTTTTTATAAGCGTTAATATTGATTTCTGCCAGTTAAATTTTAATTAAAATAAGAAAAAAATATCTTACTTTCTATTGAAATTAAATTATTACGATTGGTAAAAAAGGTTTTATTTTATAATGAGCTGAATGGTTTCCCCTATTCTAAAATAGTTTTGATTCGAGATAGAAAAAAATAAAATCCATACAACACAAATCACCTGACCTGGTTTCAAACTAAAATCATCAAAAAAGAAAAGATGGAAAGAAAAAGAAAACCGTTAGCGCATCTGACTATCTAGCGAGAGGGCCCGGGTTCGAATCCTGGCTGGGGACATGGGGACCTGGCTTGGATGTTTAAATGTTTGTGACTAGTGTGGGGCCAGAAGCAATGTATGTGCCTGTATGTAAATGTAATGTCATTCTAACTGAAATGGAGTTGGCTGGTTTGCGAATTGAAGGTATCGTTATGATTTTCACCTTAAGTTAGCGGATATGCTACTCGTACATTGGACTAAGTTTTTCTCTTTAGTTTTATATCTATATCTATATCTATATCTATATCTATATCTATATCTATATCTATATCTATATCTATATCTATATCTATATCTATATCTATATCTATATCTATATCTATATCTATATCTATATCTATATCTATATCTATATCTATATCTATATCTATATCTATATCTATATCTATATCTATATCTATATCTATATCTATATCTATATCTATATCTATGTCTATACTAATATTATAAAGAGGAAATATTTGTATTTTTGTGTGTATGTTTCCAATGAATAGGCTCACCGATTTTAAAAATTCTTTCACCCTTAGGAAGCTTTCTACGAGAGTAACATAGGCTATAGATTTGATTCGTGCAAAATCTCGAATAATGTAACCGAAGGTGTCAAAAAATTACTATCCGGGGAGCGTAAACCTGTGTATTATTCAACACTGTATGAGTTGAGCCGCAACAGAACGCGTTTCGTAAAAAAATTATAAAGCTTATTTTGAAAGGACAAAGTATGTTACGCGCCAGCAGCGTTGAGTCTACTTGAAATTAAAAGGCAACAAAATGCGTTAAGTTTATGTTCTGTTATGTGTATATCTGTAGCTAATAAACTCTAGGTTTGTTTATTTAGGTTCATCTAAATATAGTGTACTATTAATACACAATAACATAAAACAACATAATATACTATAAATAAATATTTATAAGGTTAACATTAGTGTTTTCAGCACAAGGTACATTTGTTTTGACACTATCAGATAAAGAATGTCCTCGTTTCTTGCTTGCTCACTTCCGTCCACTTTGAATGCGGTTATTAGGTAGCTGTTGATGTATCTTATCCTTGCGTCTAGGAATTGCAGTCGGTTGTACTTATTTTTTTTTAGAATCCACCATCCTATTCAGTGCATATTGCACATCATATTCAAAAAGTATTTACTGTCAGTCAAATTCATAGTTCCAATTCGATTCAATAAGAATAACCAACGCTTTTTATTATTACTCGTCTACGGCCAAGGTCACAGTTATGCATGCAATATTTGACATAGATTGGATGCTTCATAGTGATGTTTTAGATAGAAAAATCATGTTGCGGCTCAGCGCGTTATCTTAGAATAGTGTTGAACGCGAACATAATTTGGCTCCTCGAAAGATTGGACAAAATATGTTGCGTAAAATTATCAATATATGGCGCTGAGTAAGAACAGATTGTGTCCTCATATTTTTCGGAAAATGAGAAACAATATCTATGTGATGTAAACACTTTTATGTGTTGAATAGTACACAGATAGTGGCTTTACGCACCCGGGGATTTTCCACGGAACTAATATAGCTATTTCCACGGAAACGTTTTTGCCACTCGTGCGAAGCCGGAGCGGATCGCTAGTAGAATAATAAACATAACATTTAATTACAAAACAGCCTTTGAAATCATCATCATCATCATCAACCCAACGTTGCTCACTGCTGGTTATACGCCGTTTCCCCCAGGCCTTTAAAATACTTATTACATTTATGAAATAAGGTTTTCGTAAGCAATGTTGGCTTAATTCTCGACTCACTTAGTTGAAAAATCAAGTGAGAGAGTCCGGAACAAAGCCTATAACTTATTACGTTTATAGGTAAGTACCTGGATGACCGAGTTTTGCTCAGTATGTAGGTTTTCACACAAAAGGAGGAACTTGAAAAATCTCGTCAATCATTATCAAGTCTCGAAACAGGGTCTTCTGTTTACGGTATCGTCCTATGACAACCTTACAGATGGTTGCGAAAATTACCTTCTTGTAGTGTAGCAGTTATTTTTTTGCCTTAAAACACGGTTAAAACGACGTTTTATAAAAATGAAACCTAGTTGGATCAATTAATTGCCCCCGAAAACCCCTGCATACAACATTTTCATGAAAATCGTTGGAGCCGTTTCCGAGATTCTGATGTGTGTATGAATACAACACATACAAGAATTGCTTGTTTAAAGAGATTAGATACTGCTTAGTTTTAATACTATTTAGTCTTAGAGATTAAATAGTATTAAAACTAAGATATACTATTAAAAAAGATATACTATTTTGCAGACGTTTTGTCATAATATAAAGTCAAAGATAGATGATACGATCGAAAGTCATGAGTAGGGTCCTTTAATTACAAACACATCAATAATGAGCTCTCAGTTTAATTCGAACGCGATCTCGTCTAATTAATTTAGTTCTGCAAGTTCTGTCAATATAACGTAATGTAATTAATAACGTGTTGTTTTGGTAGCTATACAGAGGTATTTTTAAATGGAAGGTTCTTTTGTAATTTGATAATAAGAGTGAAATTTGTGGTGCCGAAATTATAAGACGTTAACAGTAAAAGAAAATGACGCGAGGGAACGGTAATGTATGTGGTGTTCATTTAAACAAACATAAAAATTTACATACAGGCACATATACGAGGGCTGCTACTTATGTATGCGGAATAGAAAAAATAAACAAATGTATATGGCTAAATATGCTTTTATTGTTTTTCAAAGTATTCTCCACTATGATCGATGCACTTTTGCATTCGATAAAACCAATTTGTAAAACACTTTTTCCACTCTGATTGAGGTATCTCCAAAACGTGCTGTTTGAACGCATCTACGGCATCTTCACGGGTCGAAAATCGTTGACCACGTCATTTATTCTTTACATTTGGGAATAAATAGAAATCATTGGGAGCCAAATCAGGTCTGTACGGTGGATGACCCATCAATTCTATTTTTGGACCATCCAAAAATGTAGTTGTTTCCTGAAATGTATGACAGCTGGCATTGTCATGATGAAGTATGATTCTGCGTCGCTGGTTGTTTTGGCGTATTTCTTCAAATACTTCCGGCAAACAAATGGTCGTGTACCACTCCGAATTAACCGTTCTGCGATTCTCCTGTGGTATTGTAGCTACATGGCCATTAATACCAAAAAAGCAGGCCACCATTTGCTTTTTGCACGAGCCACTTTCGTAGGGTTTGGCTCATTTCGAAACACCCAAACTGTTGATTGTTGTTTAGTTTCGGGATCGTACGCGTAGATCCAGGATTTGTCATCTGTGTAGATATTATAAACAGATTTTGAGTCGCCTCCGTTGAATTTTATTAAGGTTTTCTTGCACCATTCGACGCGAGCATCTTTTTGATCCTGAGTTAAGTTGTGCGGGATCCAACGCGAACAAATTTTTTTTACAGACAAATGTTCATATAATATCCTATGAATGCTCGTCATACATATGCCCAGATTAGCCTTTATCTCGCGATACGTAACATGGCGGTCTTGCATTATTAGTTTTCGCACAGCTTCAATATTTTGCACAACCACCGATTTCGGGCGACCTTCTTTAACTTCGTCCGTGAGCTTACTGCGCCCGCGATTAAACTCACTAAACCAGTAATACATAGTAGTTTTTGATGGAGCTTCACCACCAAAAGTCGAAGTTAATTGATCTACGCACTGTTGTTGCGTTAAACCACGTCGAAAATCGTAATAAATCATAGCACGAATATTTTCACGAGTGAGTTCCATTTGTTCAGTGATATGACATTTTAAACCCAACAAAAACAAAACACTAACGTATATAAGAGAAAAATATTAGCGGCCAGTATTTAAAAAAAGAACGAATTTGACCATGGAGGTCAGACATTGCGTTTAAAATTATTGGAATCCCAGATTCCGCATACATAAGTAGCAGCCTATGTATTGCTTCTGGCCCCACACTAGGATACCCTGTGTCGTGGAAAACAGAAACAGCGACGTCACAAACATGTAAACATGTAAACATCCAAGACCTGGAGTCTTTTTTTCTCTCCAGTCGGGGATCGAACCCGGGACCTCGCGCATAGTAAGCAGATGTGCTCACCGTTACGCCACAGTGGTTTTCTTACCATGAGACTTTCGATTAGACTTCCATGATCCTCACCACCATCAGCCATCCTATCGGAGAATTTGCGAATACGTCAGCGTCAGTGAAATCAGCATCTGTCCGTCACGTGAGCGACTGTATCGATGTCAAAATTAACTTAACTGATAACGACTAGTAGTTTCTCAGCAATGTTTAGGTATTAAAACTACAATGTACTAAAGACTCAATAGTAATTAGCAAATTAAAAAAACAAAGATATATTTAAAAACGTAAAAATCTACAAAACACGATGAGATGCCAAAGTTATGACAAGATAAGAATATGCTTTACTGCACCTAAGAAACAAGAGACAAATGATAAATATAAAGGTACAGTCGACAGCACGTCTATCTTCACATTTTAGTTGAAAAGTCGCCCGTAACGCAACGGAGTAGAGTGCATGATGTGCTGTCGACTGTACAATAGGCAATGTTGCTAACGGCAATTTCTTCCAGACAACCTTGTGACGGAAAGGTTATATTCATACATAAACTCACGCCTGTATCCCAGAGGAAAATAGAGACCAGTGACTGCCTCTTGCCACGATCTTCGAATAATCACGAATAACTACTAAACGATTATACCTGAAGTCAGCATCGGTGAAGTCAGTCATGTCAGCGACTTAATCAATATCAGAATTAAATCAATTATTTTTGTGTCTTAAATATATTTAATTATTTCAGCTGTCATTACCAAATAATATTAATTTTACTACAATATAAAATGTAGTAACTAATTAAAATAACCACTTTACAAATTACAACCTATAGTCAAAACCTGTAAAGTCAGTCGCGTCGGCGACTGTATCATTGTCAGAACTGACTTGACTGATAACGAATAATAATATGGTGTCTTAGAAATTTGAACAATTTTTCAGGAAAATGTTATTACGAGTACCAATTAACCGCTGCTTACTGCTGGGTAAAAAGCCAATTATAAGGAAGGAGATATAAGAGCTAGATACTTGAGAGTTGGATCAAAAGAAAATTTATGTCCTTGGCTTTACACAGAATTTAAAAGTTATCATAAATATAGAATAGATCACGTTTTGTGGTCCTTACTAATTAATAATTTGTTTTTTTAACTGAATGCATTAGAAAATCTAGCAAGGGCTGTCACTAGGTTTCTAACTAACGTTGGCGCTCAAAATCCAACTGTCTTTGAAAATTTCAAAAACCTAGCAAGAAGCCAAATCACTTTAAAAAGCTAGCAAGGGACACCCTTTACAGATTTTATAAAATGGTTTTTTGCCTTGCAAGGTTTTTGAAATAGTTTTTTGCATCCTCCAGCATTATAACTCTGCCCTTACTAGGTATTTCTATATTCAAAATCCCGCTTCTAAGGCTTTCTTCGACCTTTTCAAAGTGCAGACCGATGCTTTGTGGTCTAGTAAGCTGCATAATGCAAAAACCTGTTTTTTTTTAGATTACCATGTCACTTGCTGCATTTTAAAATTGTCCAGTATTGGTAAAGGCGAGCAGTCTGCTATGACTGGAACGGTCACTGCAGTCTTCCCGACTCGCCAAAATCCCGCCCATTTCCATTTCTGTTTCAAGACTTTGCCAGCGTATCAGCTTCTCAACCCTTTATCATCCTGCCTAGTAATATTGTTCAGGCAGGTGATTGCCTCAAATTACACGAGCGCAGTAATAAAGGCGCAGATTTAACTCTTATTAGCAACCTCGCCGTGAAAATCTCGACGTTCTCTAAATTGACATTTTGCTCACTTATTATTACGCGAAACGAAATTGGGTGATGAGTGTAATTTATCTTTTTGATATGTTTCAGCTGAGTTAAGCGTCACAGTAAAACAGAAGGAAGAATTTGGATCTACTCTCTTGATATTATCGTAGATGGATCGGTATAAAATTTTAGAATGTGTAGTGCTTACGTGTAGTTTTAGTTCATAACGAAGAAGTTCAAGAGTATATTCCTATATATTTTTTTATGAAAATGTGTGAAGTAAACAGACATAATCTTAACGGATTTTGATATTTGGTACGCAGATACAAATATTTAATTTCTTTCATTGAAATTGAAACACGCATTTAAGTCGTAGCAATCAACAGCATCAGTCTTGTGATCATGCTATCAAAAGTTTCCTTACCAATTGGTATTAACAGATTAATAAACATATAGCACAATAAGACCATTTTGAAGAATTCTACTATTTATCCAGGCTCCATCATCAGATCAGCTCGATGATTTCAAACTACTTTGTTATCATTATTATAACACTTCAGTTAGGTTAGGAATCTAGAATTTTTTCACCTGCAGAAGAATTTTTAATATACTCACCCAAATCGTGACGAGAAGTTTGTCAAAGATTATGCCGCTACGTTGTGCGAAGCGTAAGATGAGTTGCGCATTATAACCTTTATTCCGGATACATTTACTTGAATTTTTGTCGAAAGAGTCCGATTAGGTTTTTAACCGGCTGGTTCGAAAATACAAAATTTATTTCAACGTAAAGAATTAACATTTTTTTAGTTGGTTGTCTATGTACATACAAATGTTAGACGCTGCCTTGGGGCCGAATGTAGGCAGCGAAAAAAACTCCACTTTGACCATGAAAGTAAATAATAAACAAACATAAATATAAACATTTACATACAGGCACATACATTAATGTCGGGTATCATTTAAGCTATCACCAATTTAATTAGTTTTGTGTTTCTTAAATAATAGGGTTTGTCCTCAAAATAGTAGATCTGTCACCAAAATGTAGTCACCAAACAATGCAAAATCAGTTCCACAATAAATCACCTAAAATCCTGAGATATAAGGTCTGGTACCAAATAAATGTTTTTGTATGTATTATAATAGGTATGTCCTAATAAGTATTTAAGCAAACTAATTTAAAGAGATCACCAATAAATCATATTATGTTAAAGAGGCAACAAGAGGCAAGGTAAGAACGCATCAAAGTCGAGTCTGTTTTCGATCTTACATAGAGAACCTAACGCTCCGACGCGCTCCGCTTCGCTACGCGCGTCGTCGCACCTATATTTCTGTTGTCACGTATTCTTTACACGATTTATTTGGTGACAGATCTACCATTCTGAGCACAGAGCTATTATTTAAGTAACAAAACTGTTATTATAAGAACGAAGTTTATATTCATGTAATGCAATATAATTTTATTGGTTATCGATCTCTTATTTTACACATATATTAACATTAATTTGATAATTCGTACCTGGGAACAATTTTTGTTTATCTGAGAACGAAAATATTTCGTGGCGATAGATCGATCTATTTATTAGGTGATACAACTTGATGACAAATATAAATTTTGGTGATAGAAAATATAGATGCCATTAATGTCTAGTGCTTATGTAAGTTTTACGTAAAAAATGAGTTTGTCGCCTATCTGACCTTCCGACGCCGATCTAGCGTGGCAGGTCAGACGTCAAATGCGTAGCACAAGACGCGTATCCAAGTGGCATCTTGAAATAACGATAGATTACTTAGATTACAGATAGGTATGCTATTGTCAAATCTTCTATGCAATTCCTGATGTATACACAATAAAGAGTATTTTATCAATCTATCTATCTATCTATGAAAGTTTGATTTTGAAATGTTTGGTCTTATTTGTAAAAACGATTGCTTTTGTCACTTGATAAAATAATATTTATTCTAATCAAACGCTTACTTTATCAACCTTCAAAATTTCTGGTTGCCCGTTCGGCTCACCACAGCTATGATTTTAATTATACTTTTCAATTTCATAACGCTACTGATGAAAAAAAATGAGACTTTGAACTGTGCAAAAATCACTTCCGCCCGGCACACGCATCTTAAAACGAAAAAAAGGTATAAGACAAGAAACGGCAAAAAGTCATCCATCTCAGGAAGCAAAACAAAACCAAAATCAACATGAGACGATGGCAAGCAAAGCGAACACTTTATTATTCAATCTCACTCGTTCCTAAGAAATATCAACTTGAAAGGTAGGAAATAAAAGAGTGGAAGGAAATCATGAAAGCGGCTTTCATCGGAAGTAAGAACGCTGTGGTATCTTCATCAAATGGAGTGTGCTGTGTGCGTAGAGGCCAGAGAACCCCGCATCGGCAAACATACTCGTATCTTGCTAGACGAATGAGTGCGTTTTCATTCAAATCGTAAACTACTCGACGTTCCAGAGAAAAACGGTGAGGAGTTCTTTTTTTTACAAGCGAGTCTTTTTAATTAGGGTAATGTTTTGTAACACTAAACATTGATTTTTCATCTAAATTCAATGCACTAAATTAACTCAGACTAAATGATTTGTTTAAATGTATGGCTTATGATAAAGACTGCTAATTTTGATGTCCATGTTGAAATTTTGTTATTTTTAGGTTTATTAGTTATTTATCAGTTATTTTACTAGTTATTTTTATGTTATTATGTATTTCATCATCATCATCAACCCATTACGTCTCCGCCGAGGGGAACGGGTCTCTTCCCTGAGAAAGGTATAGGCCATACTCCACTACGGGGACTAAGGCTCAACTCACACCGAAAGAGCGTCGAAGGGCAGCGAAGCGGAGCGCAGTTTCAGCCTCATATGAATTTTAACTTTATTTCCTTACTTTAATACTTATTATCGCACGACAAACTTGAACGAGTCGTGCGACTGCGCGAGAAGTCGCGGGAGGTCCCGAGAATGCTCGAGCAGTCGCGAGCGGCCGCTGGCAATATCCCGCCCCACGCGCGCGTTTATTGCGCGCGAGCATTCCACAATCATTCATTGCAGTGCACCGCATACAGAAGTGATGGAAATGGATGAAGAAAAGCTTATTCATTTGGTGCAAATGTACGACAGCCTATACAATATCAAATCAAGGCATTACAGCGATAAACACATGAAAAATAACGCTTGGCATAAAAAAAGTGAACTGCGCAGAGAGCGACCCGTAAAGGCGTGCGGAGTCCCACGATTTCTCGAGCATTCCAGTGACTTCTCGAGTATTCGCGGGAATCCGCGCGCTTTCTCTACCGAGCGGGTCGCTGCGCTTCGCTGCGCTTCGCTGCCCTTCGCCGCTCTTTCGGTGTGAGTTGAGCCTAAGTCAAGAGGCCTTAGGGCGGACTTGAAACCTTCTGACAGTAAAACTAGGCTTACAAGGCTCCACAAATCGGGATTATTTATTTATTCGTTTTTTTATCCGTATCAAGACGTTATTTTTAAACTGGTATTGTATTTAAAGACCCGATGCAAGAGCGAGACCAACCAGACACAGGTTTTTTGCGGGGTCAGCTAGTCTAATATATAAAATTCTCGTGTCTCAATGTTAGTGTGCGTACTCCTCCGAGACGGCTCGACCAAATTTGATGAAATTTTGTGTGTATATTCGGTAGGAATCCAAGTAGCAGGAGGACGCTGGATGCAAGCCGCTTCCAACCGGTCTCTTTGGAAATCCACGGAGGAGGCCTATGTCCAGCAGTGGACTTCTTGTGGCTGAATGATGATGATGATGATGATGATTTGTTAGGAATGAGAAAAGGTTATCTATTTTTCATAGCCTTAAGTGAAAAAAAAAATATGGCGAAACAACGTTTGCCTGGCCAGCTAGTCTTTCTATCTAATATACCTACAAAATTCTCGTGTCACAATGTTAGTGCGCATACTCCTCTGAAACGGCTTGACCGATTTTGATGCAATTTTATATGTATATTTGGTAGGTTTGGAAATAGGTTTTTCTCTATTTTTCATGCCCGTATTTGGCAAATCAACGTTTGCCGGATCAGCTAGTCTAACCGTTTCGGAGGAGTATGCGCACTAACATTGAGACATGAGAATTTTATATATTAGGTATTCTCTACCTATTTATGAGTACAATAAGGAATATTCTATCTATCTATCTACCCGACACATTCACATGTGAGTAAACACTAACATGAATTTAATAGCTAACCTCATCCCTTTTACTTCCATCCAACCGACTCTGAAAGCAGCGCAGCGGAAGCTAGAAAAAAAATGCGCCTTTTTTAAACAAAATGGCACAAGCGTCGACCCGTAAGCTTGAGAGAACGAATGCTCTTTTCAAAATGAAAAGGAAACAGTGCAATATTCCCGAGCATAAATTCCTGCCACTCGGTAAAATTGAAAAGTCCACTCGGTGGGTAGGTCCCACTTACGTTCGGGAAGTTTCTAAAATTGGTTAAGCTTTTGTTCTTGCCCGTCCGATGACGTTTAGAACCAAGCTTAAATTGGATAACTTGTCAAGTGCGAATAAAAAGTGTTGATTTCATTGCAGAAGCCGCAGCCGTATTAATTAGGCTTTTTTCTAAAAACCATATCATATTTTTTATTGGTTTTCTTATAGTCCCTAGAAAGTGGTCATTTTAAATTCTTTCGTGAATTTCTTGTAAGAAAGGCAAACGAAAATTTACTTTTGAAATAAGCGCCAAAACGCTATTTTAGGCAATATGGTGTCGCACAGGAATTATGACGTTACTGGTCAGTAAACAAACCATAAGACGTAATCATAGATTCGGCCAATCCAAGCCGTTTCAGCTGCAGATACATAATAGGGTAGTTTCCAGGGTCAAAATAATTAAATTCTATTTAGTCCGTATTTTAGATTATAAAAAAATATTGGACACGTATTTTTCGATTAAACAAAAAACAACAAAGATAGAGCAAAAAACAACAAAGATATTATGACATGATATGATTATGACATAGTTGTTGTACTTTACATATACCTACTTGGCTTTAATCAGTCTCAGGGCCTGTTTCACAATGTTCAAATAAAGTTCCAGATAAGCTTTCCGCAACAAAGGCTGCGGTTTGTTCTAAATTTGAATAATTTTTCCTATACTGCGTGTGTTCGTTTATGGCTAAAAATTCCCTGCCCTGGTTGCGGATAGCTTATCCGGAACTTTATCTGCAGATTGTGAAACAGACCCTTACTCTACTTCGTTTGTTTACTTAGGCACTACTGTTTAGCACTACTGGTTGTGTCTTTGATGACGTCTCTGAACTAAACATTACAAATTGCTTCAGGCTGATGCTTCCATAGCCCATTAAAGTTACGTGTGACGTCACTCCGTGCTAAAAAATGCAGCACGGCGTGACGTCTCACGTAACTTTAATGGGCTATATCTTTGTAATTTTTGGTCTATTATACAAATAAAAAAATTCGTGTCCTTATTTTTGAATAATCTAAAAGACGGACTAATTACATTTTTTAGGGTAAATAGCCTATTGTCAAATTTTATCTTGTGTTTTTTTTGTAAATATAATCATGTTTTTTTTAGTTAAAATGCCTTAAAGCGGTTTTAAGACTCATAAATTATATGGCTACGTATAAATAATTAGGTTTTTTTAACACTGACAGATAGCCTATTCTAAATAGCCGTTTTTTTTTTAATTAAACCTTTCGTAAGCACTACACATTGTACATTTTTGGTCTTGCTGCGCGCTTGCCCGTAGTTTGAGACGTCTCTGCTCACCATGATTATGCTCTTCGAATCGGAGCGAAATCTGGTCGAACTCATCCGATAAAAAGCCAAATAAATTGGTCTGGCCCAATAATTTACTTCACTTTTTGAGTCCGGCCGGGTTTCGCTCTGATTCGCAGAGCTTTTTTTTGGTGACGAACAACCGACGACGCGAGCTCCGTCTCTGCTCACCATGATTAAGCTCTGCGAATCAGAGCGAAACCTGGTCGGACTCTTCCGACAAAATATCAAGTAAGTATATCCGGAATAAAATTAAAAATTTCAAGTTCTAACGGAACTCTTATGAGTGTCCATCAGAAATCGCCTGTGTGTGCGTAATAGATATATTTGTTTAACCCTTAATTTGATTCCGTGAAGAATACGGGAAAAATCTGGAGCATTAACAAAAAAACTTACGCGTTTGAAAATTATAACACTACAATTGTACTATAATCTATTATCATAAAAAAATTACAGCAAGACAGTCTGCTTATTTGATAAATCATCAGGGACCACCGCAATACCGAGGAGTGAAATCGCTTCGCGCAGCTTCACGTTAAAAGGGTTTTTTTTTTTTGTTAGACAACAACTACTTATTATTAATGAACGGTATTTATAACAAATGTATGAAATTGATCCTTTAGAGGAAATGCCAATTGATCGATTTGTTTAGGTGCAATATTTGTAAAAAGTTTAATGTCCAGTATTCTTCCCATTTATAACTACAAAGAGATGTTATGTTCTATCGCAACGTCCCGTATTTTTCCCATTTCCCACTATTTCTTACATTTCTGACTAGTAATGTTTTCTCAAATCAAGACAAAAATAACGTTTTATTTGTGAAACTATGTAATTATTTTGTAATTCTGTAATTGATGTTAATTTCTGTAACAATTTAAGGTTTATTCTTTATTTTTTAAAATTTTATTCATAGTAGGTTGATTGTACCTAAATATATTTTTATCAATTGACCTGCAATTGTTAAATTAAATTTCAGTAATTTCAAAGGTTCTCCAGAGTCAAAACACTTATGCAACTGGTTCCAGCGAAAGATACCCTATTGGATTTTGGTGACACAGATATGTAGATTGATAATAGAGGGTAGTTCATAAATTATCTGAATCTCCCTCCATAAAGTCATCATAATGATGATCTTTTTAATAAAAAAGCCATGATTTATGATGAAATATTGCACACAAATTGAACACAATTTCAGTTTGGTGCAATTTCATCGTATGTAATTTCTGTGCAATATTTCATGGTAAATATGAAGTACTTTTGGCTGACGAGTTTTGAACACAAACTCTTACTCGGTTCCCAATTCTGGAACAAAGAACTGAAAGACATCATTGTCGTTATTTTATTCATGGGAATAGTATTGAATTATCAGACAGCAGATTTCTTTTCGAGTCTCTGGGAACCAAAAGAGTTCAACAAATTCGAAGGCATTTATTTATATTTCGTTGACAACTCATGTCACGACTTCTCTGACATTATATATCTCAAGTTATGATCTGATCATAATAAGAAAAAAAAAAACATTTGTGTAGTGTCTAAATGTAATCTATTGTGTATTGTAGGAGAAAATTCATTTCCGTAAATGGAGATTGGACCTGCACGTGGTTGGACGGTATAAAAGGCAGCGCGCGCTGGCGCGCGCCCCTCAGTCAGATGTAGCCCCCGCTCCCAACAGTGTCCCCGGGGACACTACTCTCACTTAAATTTGTTTCTGTCACTATGTGACGATTCCCTCTAAGCGGTAGCTCTAGTGAGCTCCGCTGTGCGCCCTCCTCGGCCTCGAGGGGGGTCGCTCATGATGTAGGTTTAGGGGTCTTTACGACCAAACCAGCCCCAAGGTGGTGTTTAGTGGGTAGGCGCACTCTGTGAGTTCCACATTGGCAGCACAGCCGGGCCCGTGCTGTTATGCATGAGCATTCACCACCTCCCTCCCCCGTGTCCTCCAGAGGGTGCCCTTTATAGGGCTAAAAAAAAAAAAAACGCGCGCCCCTTATTCCGCTCCGAACCGCCGTCGGTGTAACATCCATCCGATATTATTATTTTGCGTTACTTTGTTTCTGATTAGTGTTTGCTAATTGTTTACTAAATTGTTGAAGATTTCTGTGCTAATTATTTTCTGTTTTGCTAAAGATTTCCGAATGAAATTATTTGTGTTCATGTGAAAATTTGTTCAGAATTAAAACTATTTTGTGACTATTGATTCCACCTTGTTTTTAATACCTTTCGCTCGAATTTGCTAAAATCAGAAGTTGGATAGAATCAACGTAGTTCTAGCCTATCGGCTTTTCTGTCTATTGCTTAAATTCGCAGCGAGGGTACTAAGAGAAAGGGAGGAAAAAATGTCAGATCGCGAACGCCGTCATAGTCGTTTTAATTCTGACGATCAAGAACGATACCATCGCCGTAGTAGATACCGCGATCATACTCTTGAAGGTAGCCTAAGACGCGAGATGGATGCGATGATGGCTCTTCTGAGGGCGTTAGAAGGTCAACCAACTAATTCACGAAACACAAAATCGCCCGAGCGCACATCATCGCCACCATCGCGGCGCCAGCCGTCAGCACGGGTTGAGCGGCGGACAACCTCATTGTCTGCTACTCCGACACAGGAGTTGCCGACGCCTGCGTTGGGCGAGTCGCATATGGAAACGGTTGATACGGATATTGTGGTAGCTGCAAGGGATACCGGTTGATTTTTTTATTGATAATGATGATGTTTTGATCTTGAGTAGGACTATAGACCACGGGTTTGTTCTCTTGCGCAGCGTGCTCACGGCCTTGACAAATGCTGATCTTTCGATGAATGTGAAGAAATGTTCTTTCCTGGCGACCGAGGTCGAGTACCTAAGTCGAAGCATTAGTGAAGGTCAGGGAGGCCAAGTCGTGATAAAACCAAAGCTTTAACGGACGCCCCCGAACAAAAAAAAATGTTGAGCAGGTTCGCCAGTTTAGCCAGCAGCGCGACTGATGGCTCAGGTAAAACCAGCAAAGTCTAGACGCTTATGTGGACCAGAGGAGAAAACCGCACTGCGGTTATGAATTAACTTTTTAGTTTTTGTCAGGGAGCAGGCTCAGTCAACTGGGAAGCTGGACTCCTGCATGCGTGGTCCCTACCGCGTGGTGAAAATCCTGCCACACGGGCGCTACGAGCTGCAACTGTAAGCTGGCTCGTACGGAATGTCAACCCAGGCCGCGGCGAAATACTGTCATGGTCCCGTGGCACGGGGAGTGGACTCCAAAGGTGTTAGCTGCTTACTTCAATGGCGAGATCTTGTCTCTCTATAAACATGTTTTGAACGGTGGCGGCCTGACCAACTTTCGACATTGTTTCGAACTGTCCGTGCCGGTCCTTTTCAGGCATTTTGTGAAATGTCTATGAGGAGAAATTTATAGCATGTTGAGAACTGTCTATGTTTCAGGCATTTTGTGAAATGTCTATGAGGAGAAATTTATAGCATGTTGAGAACTGTCTATGTCATCTACAGGCTGTGGGTGTGTATGTCTGTGGGTGGTGAGAACTCGCTAGGCATGTTGCGAACTGTCTAGTGAGGGCTCTGTCTTATTTAGGCATGTTACGAACTGTGTACAGTTAGGGTAAAACTAACGCTGTGTTATTTTTCAACTTGTTGTGTTACGATTTACTGATTTGATTTTTTTGAAGCCAAGTGAGAGTTGTTAAAATTCTTTGAATGGTTTATGTGCGTGTGGGACACGCTAACGTGTTACAAATGTTGTCTTTGCTAAAAGTTGCGCCAGTGATCATGGCGATATTGCGATGTTAGTTTTATTGAGATGCAGACGCGGACGAAGAGGGGTATACATCTGCAGCCTTCGTGCCCGGCTCATCATCGAGCCTGGAGACGCCGGGGTCTGCTGAGCAGTCGAGCAGCGCCAGCGGCGCGCCGGTCGGCGAGCTGCAAGCCACCCCAGTCCTGCCTATGTCCAAGTGCTTCTGGTCGGATGCGCTAACGTCGTGCCTATGTCCAAATGTTATAGTTGTAGATGCTAATGGCATGCATCTATTCTGCCGAGGTTATGTAATGTGGTGCCAATGTGGTGCCTATGACTAAAAGAGGTAACTACTGTTGTTAACCGTTTTTCCGTGTATTGTTTTCTATGGCCTGCAGACGCAGATAACGAGGAGTCTACTTCTTTGAACGCTGAGCCGTTGCGAGGGACAGCGTTGCCGTCCTCGAGTTTGGAGATGCTGCGACCTGCCGAGCGGCGAGCCCATGATACGCAAGAAAACTGACGAGCCGCGAGCCAACTGCGTTCTGCCAGAAGATGAACTCGAGCCTGAACTGTCCATGCCACTGCTGGAATCGAACCTGCATAGCGAAATGGGAGCCCGAGGACGGACTCCTGTCAGGAGAGGCCGTGTAGGAGAAAATTCATTTTCGTAAATGGAGATTGGACCAGCACGTGGTTGGACGGTATAAAAGGCATTGCGCGCTGGCGCGCGCCCCTTATTCCGCTCCGAACCGCCGTCGGTGTAACATCCATAGATATTATTATTTTGCGTTACTTTGTTTCTGATTAGTTTTTGCTAATTGTTTACTAAATTCCGTATGAAATTATTTTTGTTCATGTGAAAATTTGTTCAGAATTAAAACTATTTTGTGACTATTGATTCCACCTTGTTTGTAATACCTTTCGCTCGAATTTGCTAAAAGTATTGATACGAAAATGTTCTATGAAAATGGACTGAAATTTTGCTCTTCTATATAAGTACATAAATGTCATTGTGGTGTCAACTGCGCCTTATATTTTTATTTTTGTACGATTTTACTTGTGAGTTAGATTCGAAAAATAGTAAAACACATAATATTTACAGAATATGATTGTAGCTATATTGATAGATCGATGGATACATAATTATGTTGAATTTTAAAAATCTATTAACTTGATTAATAACCTTGTATTTATTCGGTAATTAATTTTAATAGGCCATTTGACCGGTAACGTCATACAAAACTATTCTATTTTCAAACTTATTATCAAATAAATTATATTTATTATCAAATAATAAAAAAAATCACCCCTAAGTAAAATAGAACAACTTCAAGTACACATTTTAGGAAATGTCCACTATACTGCACGTTCAAACTGATCCTTTCTTCTACGCAAAGTGGAAAATGTCCAGTATACTTCACATATATTATTTCAAAAAGTAATAAATATAGTTTATTTTTAATATTTTTCCCTACTATTTTTATACCCTAAGATCAATAAAATCAACAGCATTTACAAAATTTCAATGAAAATGGACCTTGCCAAATTAAGGGTAAATTATCAGCCTATAAAGAACAACACGATTCACTTCACAAATCTCACTTTTACCTCACTGTATTATCACGAACAACACAATTCACTTACAAATCTCACATCACTGTATAATCACTTCACAATTTAACGTTTAATATAAATTATAAATATAAATTCTGAAATCGGGCAGGGCTTCCGCCAGATCACAGCGCCAGAACAAGACTCTTAAATCGGGCAGAGCTTCCGCCTGATCACAGCGCTAGAACAAGACTCTTAAATCGGTCAGAGCTTCCGCCTGATCACAGCGCTAGAACAAGACTCTTAAATCGGGCAGAGCTTCCGCCTGATCACAGCGCTAGAACAAGACTCTTAAATCGGGCAGAGCTTCCGCCTGATCACAGCGCTAGAACAAGACTCTTAAATCGGGCAGAGCTTCCGCCCGATCACAGCGCTAGAACAAGACTCTTAAATCGGGCAGAGCTTCCGCCTGATCACAGCGCTAGAACAAGACTGACGGTTTATCGTTGAGCCCTCCCTTTTATAGACTAAAGGCGAGCGCATGGAACTAGGCAACATTTTCTGACAAATCCGTTAAAATGTAATTCTATTCAAAATGGCCACTTTTAAAATAATGAACTGTTAAAAATTATATTAAATACTTCTTAGAAATTACCAGTCGTTCTAAAATAATGTTTTAATGTTAAATTAAATGGAACCTTTGCCACAAATTTATCAAAATCATGACAAGCCGAAAGAAAAATATATAAACACGAATATTTAAAACGTATTCTCCATATACGTTGCAGTGCAGGTCACATGTCGCCTTTTCTTGCAAAAAACAATGAAATAAAGAATTTTCCATCTAATTTCTACTTTAATATAACGAAAAACTGTCTCGTGTGCACTTGTTCCCGACTGCTCGCTAAAATGTTATACGAAAATAACAATTTCATTACGCAGTTCCGTGTATCCTCTAAAAGCATCACCCAAGAATCCAGAGTGCAGTATTTCCATTAATATTTGGAGTGGCGGTCGCAGTCACGAAGGATGTGGTATTGTGAAAATGGGGCATTGAAATTCATTGAAAAATTTAATATCCAAAGCATTCGGTGGCGGTACCGAGTCCGCCATCCATCACATCTCGGCCGTTTATAAAGTTTCGCACAACTAAGTGACTACCTTCGTAAAATATGACTTTAAATGTGTTCCATATTTTCTAAGCTTCTACTGCAAGGTTCTTTGCAACGAAACTGTCATCCCTTTAGGCTAAAAACTACTTTTTATAGACAAAAAATGCAAATATCATTTAGAAAGTGAAAGTGAAGTGAAAGTGAAAGTGAAAGTGAAAGTGAAAGTGAAAGTCTCTTCATCTTTTTCTCAGTATCGTTTTGTTTAATATTATTACTATTGTCACGTTGGGACCTAATAAACTCGGCAAAACGTGTACCCAGTTCTAGTGATTGCTGCCTCTGCCTACCCCCTCGGGGATAACTGGCGTGAGTTTAATTATTATTTTTTTAAAAAAATTTAACAAAAAAAGACAACAATATCATGTTTGTTGTATCGGAGCCCCCTTTAAATACTTATTTGATAATTTTTTTTGTTTTTAGTAAAAATAGAATTAAATACTATTGTTACTGTCTACCTGGTGACAAAAAAAGTCTATTGTTTGTCTGCACAGACGGACCGATGGACAGACGGAAAATGGAGTCTTAGTAATATGTTCCCTTTTTATCCTTTGGGTATGGAACCCTAAGAATCTAATCAGATTTATTATACATCGATGTACATTAATTACAAACCGAGGCTCAGACTCTTATGTCTTCATATCCGTTAACGCCATCGCATCTCATTCCTTTATTCACCTGCGTCTGTGATTCGCCTGTCTATTAATATTCGACCAATTTTCTCTGACATTAAAACATTATCTTATTTATAATTATAAATCAATCGGTCGTTCTTAGGGTCAATTAAAAATATATAAAATATTTTTAACACGGCAGCGAGTCAAACTCCCGCTACCGCTAACTCAGGACGCCCTGATCTCCGTTTTTATTTTATCTTTGAACCACAGTTTTCTTCATCATTTTGGTCCTTCGAGCCGGATATTGCTTTCTTTCACCTTTCCCGCTTGGTTTTGTCTATTCTACAGTCAACAGCACCTCAACCTTCACATTTTAGTTGCAAAGTCGCCCGTAATGCAATGGAGTATAGTGCATGGGTGTATAGGATGACATGCTGTCGACTGTACAGCTGAATAACGCTAATTTGTTCGCAACAAAAATGCTATCCAAATTCAAAGTAGCAATAGTATTAACTATATTTTTCTCAAGTTTATCTTGACATATCCTTTTTTTTTTACCGTTTCACCCCTCGGGACCAGAGTGCGTATACTGAGTTTTGTCATTCACTTTCGATAGCGAGAGCGTTTGCGATTTGCATAAGAGTGACAAAGCGCGCCATCTAGTTGTCTCTTGATTGCTCCTATGCAAATCGCAAACGCTCTCACTATCGAGAGTGAATGAAAAAACTCAGTATACGCACTTAGAACACTTTTTCTTTCACAGCTAATTTAGTTATTCACAAAGTAATAACTATTCAAAATTAATCACAGTTTATTCTTTACTTATTCTTATTTGTTTATTTATCAAAACATGCTCATACAACTGTGGTCTGTATAATCTTCAAAATTCGATTCAAAGTGCAGTCGCAAGAAAGATCCGCCGGTCGGTCTACGAGGCTTAACGGAATACACCGTAGTTTACATCGGACTCGCCGGCGGGTCCTCGGGGCTTTAGAGGTTAAATGCGGTTGCTAATGCTATTTCTATGCCAATTGCTAAGCAATCAGAATGTAACTTTTATATATTTTTATCCACTAAAACTAAGTCGCTATCACGTGCGGACCGGCGTCCGCCATTTCTTAGACATTTTCAAATTTTTACCACTCATGTACATTCTCTAGGAATAATTGAACTTTAACTATTTGCATTAAGAGTCTAATTGCGCGCGAATTTCCATACAGTAATAACTTGTCAAAATGTGAAGACAGCGCAAAAATGCTGTCGATATTCTCGAGCAACACCGCTTTTTTTAAAGAGTGATGAAGTGGGAGTTCAGTCCATAGATGGGTGACCGTCTATGACTAACGTTAGTGGTATATTTCCGAGCGGTCCCGTACTTCGCCAGGCACGTTAAGCAGTTGGTGCCGGCTGCCGTCGATAGATGGCATCGTTAAGCCAAGTCAGAGGCGTTAATAGGGCGGCTTGATAACTTTTGACAGTAAAACCAGCCACTACTCTTACCAGCCTCTACCAATCCGGACTTGGCCCCCGTGGTGAAGTATGGCCTGTACCTACCTTCCTCAGGAAAAAGACTTGTGCACCTCGGTGGGGACATAATGGGTTGACGATGAGGTGCGTGTCGGGCTATACCCAGTGTAGAGTTCCGTAGAAATTTTAATAGAAGTAACAAATTTATAAAAGTAATTTTCAATACATTTTCTACGACGTTGATCTTTTATAAGTTGGTCTAAGAGTAGACTAATCGTCGCTGACCTACGCCGCGCACAGACAAACGGATAGACAGATACACAAACAGCAAGACCGATGCACTTAGGAACATGGTAAACCCACAAGGGTTTCTTGTAGACTACGGGACATTAAAAATAACGATACTGTAGCTACGGCTAATTACAAGCGTACCCATGCTCTCCGTATTTCTGCGCTACCATAATACGTGCGGTAAGCAAAAATAGCTTGAAACAATAACAAAAAAAGAACGTAATAACTCGTTAATAACCGGATGAAAACGCTTGAGCAGCGTAATAAAAACAATCGAGTCTCGATAACTACATAGCCCGGTAGCCATTCTCATTTTCCCGCGCAATGTTTTCCCTAGAACCGGCGTAAACATTTTTGACATGCAAAATCGGTCGCGAACACCCGGATAAAGTACTGGGAATCTGTGTGAAGGGTATACGTTCATTTTATGGGAAGCGACGTGATTCGATTTGAATAAAAGGTATTGGCCCGTTTGGACGGCCCGGCCCATATGTAAATCGGGTTAAAAAAGGGAGAAAAGAAAAACAAAACCCACGAAAAATTCTGTGCTGGCCAATTGTCTTGAAAACAATTTTTCAGTGTTTCGTTTTTTTATTATTACGTTTTCCAAATTAGCCCTTCAAGCCTCGAGTACCCACCGGGGGGTCCGATGCAAACTACGGCGCATTCCGTTAAGTCTGTAAACCGGCCGGCAAGTTTTTGTGGTTTTGCAACTGCACTTTGAATCGAATTTTGAGGATGATATAGGCCACCAATCCGGACTTGGCCCCCGTGGTGGAGTATGCCTAAGAGCGGGTATGTACACACTAGGCGTTTTGAAGCGCGCGCTTTTGTAACGCGCGTTGTAAGAACTATGAGGTCCGATTGAAGTGTACACATGCAAATGCACGCTTACAGCGCGCTTACTGCGCGTTTGCATGTGTTCACTTTAATCAGACCTCATAGTTCTTAGAACGCGCGTTACAAAAGCGCGCGCTTCCTAACGCCTAGTGTGTACCCGCTCTAATCCTTCCTTAGGGCAGAGACCCTTGCCCATCGATGGGGACATAAAGGGTTGATGATGATAATGATGATAGGCCACAGTTGTATGAGGATGTTTTATTTTTTTTATCTGTGTTAAATTTCATATATTTCTCTGTAAATAACTAACTTAGCTGTGAAAGAAAAAGTGCTCTAAGGCTGAGGGGTAAGGGCCTTTTTTCAGAAAGAGAGAAAGTATGGCCAAAGAACTGTCTAATGTTATGTGTTATGTGTTATGATCTTCAAAAGAACAATTGAAAACCGATCCCGAACCGATCCGATATGGTGAACCGATCTGCTTTGCCAAAAACTCTTATCTCGAAATAAGTATAAATATTACGCGAACGCGTGTAACACTATGAAATGTTTATTTTAGTTCTTTATTTATTGCATTTTAGGAAAACCGTCGACTGAAATAACAAAACCTGTGACGACCTCTGTGGCGCAGTGGTTAGCGCATCTGCCGACTATGCGAGAGGTCCTGGGTTTGAGCCCTGACTGGGGACAAAAAAACCCTAGGTCCACAGGTTTACATGTTTGTGATGAAGCTGTTTCTGGTTCCCATGACACAGGGTGTCCATGTAGGGCCAGAAGAAATGTTTTTGTTTATGTTTAAAATTAAACATGCATTATAGCAAAAAAATATTATCATAGTTGTTAAGACCGTATCAGAATTATGCGTTTACAACATCGACAGCAAATATTTTTATTACACGAAGGGTCATAGCGCCTTGGGCAATGATACTGCGGATGAACTCGCCATAAGACCACGTGACCATAATACTGTCAAGGCGTGGAAAAAGAACGGACCGCCATCTTTGGGAAGCTGGGACCCCTTCAGGAGGCCTGCAGAGATATCAGAGCATTGCTGTTCTTCTGGGAAGAGATGGGCTGGCTGAAGTAAACTCACAGCCTTGCTACGTACAATGACCCAACTATGAGGCTAAGTGCGGAAATCATAGATCTAACTAACTTTATGAATACTTTTTAGACTGTCAGGTTTTTTGACAATGTTCCTAGCTAATCGCCAAAAAATTGGTATGCAGAGGCACCAATCACTAGAACTGGGCCCACGTCGTAAGGGATTTATCCTTGGATAAGCATTACCTATTTACATACTTAATTGTGACACTTAACAGCTGTTAATTGTCTTTTTTGTGTTCACTTTGGCTAGCTGACAGCTGTTAATTCATAATTCATTTATTTGATCTGTGAGTCACAATAACATAAAGATGTTACAATATTAAAAAGTTAAGTTGCTGTATCCTCTACCTTAATAGGCATACACATCATGTAATTAAAATAAGTTAAAAATGTCAAAAAAATAGGCGATAATCCAAAACAAGTTAAAATGAAATTAATAACTTAAGCTACAATACAAATGTCAATATAAAATAAAATAACTACAAAAACATAATGTCAGATACGAAGTAATTATTACATTTTGTCAGCAAAAAACATCATGTAGGTCATAGCAGCATTTATTAACTAAAATGTCATAAAGTTTTCTTTTTAATAGAATTGTATTTAATATGAACTATTTAACACAAGTGTAAAAGATTGTCAATCTACAAAAAACCGGGTGTTAGTATTATTTTACACCAAAATCCTAAATGAAGAAAAACAAAACTCATATACTTTGTGGATACTTATTTTTGTGAATACGAAATCCTAAGTGCGTGAGTTCAACTTTCACGTGATCGATTATTCTCAGAACGCCAAAAGATCTTAAACCAAAATTCTGCAATCAAAATTCCACGTTAATTATTTTGAGTGAAGACTCCGTGAATACGCTATAAGTTTCTAAAGCCGCCATTGAAATGATTAAAAAGGCAAGAGAGATTCTAGAGCAGGCCGTTTCATAATACAAAGAGGGATCTGATCTCAGTCGCTTAAAAAGAGCCATAGACGGATAAACTGCTTCAGTTACGATAAAAATATAATTACTTGATCTTTGGTATAAAGCCTCATGGTAATAAGGGAAATTCTTAGAGCAAAGTAAAAACAATATAGTGCTTGAAACTGCGACAGATGGCTCTGATAAAACGTGATTTGTTTTTTTTTTCACAATATATCTGTAATCTGTGAACGCTGAGTACGTCATGCCTTCGTACAACATTTTACCGCACAGTATTGGCGATATGGTATCTCCATTATTTTCGAAAATTTCTTGGTGCCGATCGTATTCGTCTAAGTTTCGAAGTCCATTTACCAGTACCTTCATGACAGATGACGATGACAGTGACGTACCAACACAGATCCTTAGGGCTCTCAGCTGTATAAAAAAAACCACGTGCGTAGACACGATCGCCATCTAGTTGCGAGTTTGGAACCATTTTTAGGGGCTGTCAGGAAATCGCTCATTGCGAAAACATTTGAGATAAATAGATAAATAAATCCCACACAACGCAATTACTTGACATGGTCGCAAACTGGGATACCCTGTGCTATGGTAACCAGGCCAGGACATTACAAACATAGGAAGATACCCAGGAGGTGGATAGTATCCTAATTGAGATAAAATGTTATCTATCTATCTTTCTATTTGTACAAAATACGCTATCTTTTCCAGCTAAATCAATCATTTACGGCCTTATTTATAAAATGCTTGATTCTTGTAATATTAGTAAGTTGTAAGCAGTCTATATACGTTCCACGGGATTGGCAATTTGAAGCGCTGAGGTACGTGAGTACCTCAGACACTTGGGTTTCCTCACGATACTCCGGTGAAGGATTATAATAATAAAAAAAAAATCCTCAAAACATTCCTTAGAAGCAGTTGAATAGACTGTCACCACAACACTCTTAAGATGGAGTTATAATCAGTATGTAAGAGGATCTCCTAGCATATACTGGCTTAATTAATAGAATCGACTTTTTATCCATAAGACTGTCTAAATATATGATAAATAAATAAAGTACGAATAGAATAACCTATAGTAATATATTACTTAATAGCAATAAATATATTATTATTAATATACTAATTCTACTTTATTTATGATAAATAAAAATTATGAAGAATAAATTATACAGTAAACATCGCGTACTTGAAATTGCAAGTTGTAGTTAATATAAGCAATTTATTAAGTAAATCAAATATTTAGCGATGACATGGTTTTTGAACTAAATCTTTCGTAAAGCCCTACACGTGCTTATGTTAATTATAAGATAAGATAAGATAAGATAAGAATATTCTTTATTGCACATAAGAAACCAGAGACAAATAAAATTTACAATTAAAAACATACAATAGGCGGTCTTATTGCTAACAGCAATTTCTTCCAGACAACCTTGTGACGGAAAGATTGCCGAAGGAAACAGAGAAACGGGTAGTTGGTGCAAATACGAATAATACATACTTATACTTAATAATATACTTACATAAATCTTACTTATATAAATTATTATAAACTACTACATAAATAAGTAATTGAATGTTTGACTCTGAATGTTTTGTACAGTAAATTAATCCGTATTTTTTTGTACAATGCAGTCTTCATGATTAACTTTATTCCGGACATATTTACTTGCACATAATCGTACAAAAACTACGGACAATATTTGATACCGAGCAATGTGACAGACACAGTGTACAAATTATTATTTTATTATTTAAATCTACTAATACATAGAGATGGAAACTTAAAAAATATCATGCAATAGATACTAAGTCAAATTACAGAAGTCTTTCAAACCAGCCTTCTGACCGATTCAGTTTTGCGTTTGGGCGCAACAGATTTAAAAATTAATAAGTCAGCTTGCTGTAATGGAACACGCAATAAATTCGTCATAATAACGCCACGCGCTTTCGGCTGTGGAAATAAAATATTAATAACTTGGCTCTGCCTGAAAAAACTCTATATAATCCAAGGAGATATATTCTTTTCTATCTGCGGTTATATTATCTTGGGTCCCATAATGTATTCCAATAAATAGGCATACCTTATTAAATAATCTTATTCAAAACAAAACGTAAAATGTCTTCTATATCATCATAAACATAAACATTTACACACAGGCACATACATTGCTTCTAGCCCCACACTAGGATACCCTGTGTCGTGGGAACCAAACAGTGACGTCACAAACATGTAAACATCCAAGACCTGGGTTTTTTTTTCCACCCAGCTGGGGTTCGAACCCGCGACCTCTCGGATGGTAAGCAGATGTGCTAGCCGCTACGCTACAGAGTATCGTCAACCCATTATGTCCTCACCGGGGGGTACGGGTCTCTTTCCTGAGAAAGGTATAGGCCATACCTTGGCCATGAGGCCAAGTCCGGATTGGTCTCCTTTATCATCATCATCATCATCAGGCTATATTAGTCCACTGCTGGACATAGCTCTCCCCTAATGAGCGCCATAGCGCCCTGTCTTCAGCTTGCCGCATCCAGCATCTGCCTGCAGTCCTTAGCAGATCGTCATCCCACCTGGTTAGAGGGCGTCCTACACTACGTTTGCCGAGTCGCGGTCTCCACTCAAGAGCACGTTTACCCCAGCGGTTGTCGGTTCTTCGCGAAATATGGCCAGCCCACTGCGACTTCAGCTTGCTAATTCTCTGAGTTATGTCGATAACTTTGGTTTTCTGTCGGATGTATTCGTTACGAATCCTATCCTTCAGAGAAACCTTTATACTTGCAATTAAACCGGCCAAAGACCACTTTTCGAGTTGCATATCCAGGGTTCCGTGCAAACACAAGGAATATTACGTTGGTTTCGATATATGGGGACCATAAACGGAGAAATATTGACAAAATAAATTTATGGAGCGGATGTGGATGGGTAGGCCGGTGAAGAAAGTGGTAGACGGACATACTTCGGCCTAATACTCGTAGGAGGTTCATCAGACAGGCAGATAGGCAGGCCGGTAGAAATTTAATCTTAACTTCAAATTTTGACTACTTCACTGCTTCAAGAGATCGTAGACTTACGAGTAGGTAGTTTTAATTTTATTTCAATACATCCACTGGTTCCCAAAATATAGGATCAATGACAGACAAACGGGCAGGGTTCTGTATTTTCCTTTTAAGGTATGAAATCCTGAAAATTAAAAAGAAACAAAACCGTAGAATACACGCCTAGCTAATTATTTTCTTATTTTAATGCAGAACTTTGGTCGAAATGTTTCTAAAACGCTTCTAAGCGCTTCTCAGTTTCTTAGTAGCAGTTTCTTATTGATGAAAAAATACAGTTAACACTCTTGCTTTGTTTGGTAGCCGTAAAATGTAAATAGGCAGATCGCGACATTCTTAAGTAGGAGCTTTTTGTGCAGAACCAGGTGTTGCTCCAATTTATATTCTTTCCAAGGTGAATTTGGGTATTACGACGCCTCACCCTCGAGATGGGAGGGTATTTGCACTTCATAAACGCTAATTTGATCATTACACACTGTCATTGTTGAATAAGTAACGCAATAAACTTGGCAATGTACTTAATTCAGGCAGGGTGTTTCTTCGAAATGGCGCCAGTACTTCCTGTCAGATTTTACGATGTGAAAGTGTAATAATTATTGATATTTAACGTAACATAACATTTACATACAGGCACATTCATTGCTTCTGGCCCCACAATAGGATACCCTGCGTCGTGGGAACCAGAAACAGCGACGTCACAAACATGTAACTTTTTCTCCTCAGCTGGGGATTGAACCCGGACCTCTCGCATGGTAAGCAGATGCGCTAAACACTACGCCACAGAGGTCATCTTTGCCCAGTCACTATATAAGTGCAGAAATCTTCTTTTGTAAATTTCACATTACGTACCGATCGTCATATTTTGACAAATACGTCCTAATGACGTGACTAAGCCGATTATTTCTAAATTGAGTAGGTACTTAACATAGTATAAAACATTTTTCCTTATACACACCAATGATTCTAGTATAGCGCTAAAATTATGTTCTATTGGATATACCAAAAATTACTGTAAAATTCTCAATTCAAAATCTGTAAAAAAAAATAACACACTATTTACCATATATCACTACTAGCTTTCGCCCGCGACTCCGTCCGCGTGGACTTTAGTTCAAAATGTTGCAACCCCGTTCACTCCCGTTAAGGGTTAAATTTAGAAAAACCGTGAAACACGTGTTCAATCAATTGTGTTGAAGAGTATTTATTTCAAGTTTCAAGAAAATCTGACAATATTTTTTTATACCTCCATACAAACTTTAACACCACCGTTTACCCCTTTAGAGGGTGAGTTTCAAAAAATCCTTTCTTATTGCTCCCCTAGGCTCCCTAAGGAACTCCCATGCCAAATTTCAACCCCCTAGGTTCAGTAGTTTGGGCTCTGCGTTGATTCTAAGTCAGTCAGTCAGTCTCTTCTTTTATATATATAGATTTCAACACGCAACTACTTCAAAGTATTTGATCTTAATTCGTATGTTACGAATAAAAGACCCAGCTCAATGAACTTTAAATTTAATCCTCAAAAGAGAATGATAAAGCAACAACTCGGCTAAAGAAAAAAGGCCACAAAATTTCACTGCGAGGAGGAATTTCAATGACACTTAGGAGGGGAAAGCTTATTAGTCAGAGTGTAATTGTCTTAGGGGTGTTAGTAATTCGCGTCTTACATACTTAAGGCCCCCACATAAACATTCCGCGGTGAACTTCCACTGTCGCTGATAATTTTCATACCTATATTTAAATTGCGGAAGAAACTTTGTAGCAAGGCCTTGGAGATCGTGGAGTTTACAAAACTTGAAATCTTAAGGCGACAGTTCGCTGATATAACGAGTTTTTAATTTGCCCGTATGACATTGCTACAAGGTTTATAGATTTGATTTCAGAGTATATGATTCTAGACTATATTCTCTGGCTTTTGTCAGATGGAAAACTCAATTGGATAAAGTTTCCTCGATAGAAATTAATTCCAAAGTACAGTCTTACTTTTGCGTTTTTTCGTCAGTACTCAGCAACGCTTTACCTATATCAGCTGTGTTTATTTCTCTGAATAAGCAATTTAGGGATGCAGTTTTCTGTAGACCAGTTTTTCATTTACTGTCGTAGTTTATTTTTAAGAAATTCATTAAGTTTACGCGTCAAAATGAAGCTAAGGGTGAGATTTGCGCGAACTATTGTTATCGCGTTTTCCTCCGTGCAGCGCATAAGTCTGTCACTGTCGGTCACTGCTCAGTGCCCGCCACAGAGTACATTACTAAATAGAGAACAAACTCCGGCTCTAAAATCGGTAATGCTTAAAGCGCCACCTGATATCAAGTTTCAGTACTACATTGCCATATAATATAAACATAAATAGCCATAGGCAAATAGGTACGCTATACCTATAGGTACCCGTATGTATAGGTTCGAAAAGAGATGTGGATTTATTTTCTAGTTTTTAAAAGAAGAAAACTCCAAGTTAGATCAATTTTTTATTTCTTTCTTCCTTTTTTTCTCCTCCCAGCCCAAATATTTAATTTTCACAACAACAAATCCACAACACAGAGTCCTTTTTCTCAACGCAATTTCTGGATATATAGCCGGAGGTACATTAGCTCAACTCAACGGAATACAACACTCCAAAAACTAAATAAAACGGGAGCCAAAACTACGAAGCGCAGACACAAAGAAAAGAATTAGGTAGTTACCTACTTTACTTTTACGAGCGCAGATGCCACCATGACGCAGTGTTGCCAGTGGCAGAGTCAAATATAACAAGCGAGGCAGATCAAAAAGTTACATTTTCTCGAGAAAAGTAACATAACCTTTTATGTTTTAGGTATTATAACCAATACCTTATTATGGCAGTTTATTACACAAAAAGTAAAATAAGTTCCTGGTTCCATTCAAAAAAATCTTAATAATTTGTTGATCGAAAGACTGGCGATGTTGAAAAAGAAAAAAGATACAATCAATGATGTTTGTCTAATGGCTCAGTACACACTATGCCGCCGGCACTGCCGGAGCGTAAAAAGATGCCGGCAATGCCGCACAAGCCGAGCCTCGGCAGGCCAGCGGGTCGTGCCGGGTTACGCGGCAAGCCGGCGGCAGTTCGCTCCTGGCATTCGTTTGAAAGTGTTGTGCTAGAAAATGATGCCAATGATGCTCTGCGGCACCAGCGGCAAGTGCCGGCGGTCTAAACATGCCGGCGGCAAAGCGGCCCGGCCGTGCCGCCGGCATAGTGTGTAGCAGCTATAATATAGGTACCCACCAATTTAAGAATGTCTTTCAGTATTTCAGTCTCAGCTTTGTATATGTCGTACCGTACCTATGCACTTCCATTACATGTCATAATATGACATTATTCGACGAAACATCGGTGATTTTCATTTCTGAAAAATTGGACATTAAAATTTCACATTCAGTCAGTGTGTCAAACGTATTTTGTAAATGTGTGAACGAGTTTCAGTTGCAAATGTACTGTGGAACTCTACGTATTTTTTTTAGTATTGTACTTCTCTCAGTGAAAACTGTTATGGCGTTCACAAAAAAAATAACTACTTCCCTATAGCGGTATTATTTCCTTTATAATAAAATAAAATACCTATATCGTTTTTGTAAGATAATTATCATTTTAAGAAAGTAAAATTTTAGTTAAATGTATAAAAAGAGTTTGAAAAGCGCCATCTATTTCCAGTTATTAGTTATTATTACTTTATTGCACACGAGACATTAAACATAACATTACATTAAAAACAATATGTACAAAGGCAAGCTTATCTCTGTAAGAGATTTCTTCCAGGATGTATGAACTAAACTTATAACGCTATCTCTCGAAACTAAAAAACTACTTTAACCAAAATTGTCGTGAGGCGCCATCGCCATCTAAGTTTCAGAAATAGCTGATTGTTATGCTACTTAATTAAAAATACACGCCTTATGACAACACTCAAGGAATTGGGAGTGATTCGCGATTTTATATCGTAATAATATTATCTAATACCCATTTTTTTGTTTGCAGCTTAATCACTCTGAGCCGGGCATACATACATACATGATTAGCCAATAAGGCGTACAAATGTTTTAAACTTAAAATAATAGTGACATTTACGGGTATATAAAGAAAACCTATCAATAATGTTAATTGATTACATAATAACAAAAAAATATAATTGAATTAAATAAGTACACAATGTCAAAATTTGTCATTTAAATATTCGAGGACGCTATAAAACGATTTGGTTAAAAGTACATTCTTCAACTTACATTTAAATTTGTCTATGGGAAGTTCCCTCCATGCTGAAGGCAGTTTATTATAATATAAAGTACAGCGCCACCAAGTTATCTGTTCAGGTGGGCAAAATTGTAACTAAGTAACTAATTGTAAATCTTGCTACCCATTTTTTGTTTTATTTATTCACTTACTAAGATTTATAGATATATTTTCATTACAATCAAAAGACGCGTTAAAATATTCTTATTTTTCTAGGTAACTTTCTTAAATGTTACTACTAAATTCTCCATTAGCGCCGCTATCAACTGAACAGATAATATGGCGGCACTCTAAGAGCCATGTGACAAACGCTTTTTGTCATTAGTGTCATATTTGACTTGGTTTTGACTATTCTAGTGGGATCTCTTCGGGCTCGCTTATTATTATCTCTAGCTTCTTAAAGCTATAAATAGATCCTTATTTGTTTTTACAAAAAGGCATGTTTCTAATAAATATGTACATCGCAGGCGAAGTGAGAATATAATTTTTAATAAAGATAGCCTTACATTGTATCTTGTTGTTGAAGGCCAAACATGGCTCTGATGCAACATTTATGTTGTTTAAATACTGATACTTTATTTGTGCAGTTGCCCCAAAATATCGGAATATTTATTTATTTTGGACTACTAACAGCTTTTTTATATAACAACACAAAGTACTATATTGAAGTAAAGACACATAATAGACAGTTGTCTTGTTATTCAGGCACGCTATATTTTGGGACATGTATGGGAATCTAGTTTGAGAGTAGCAACCCTGGAAATAAACGAATGGGGCTGCAACAGTGCCATCTATAGAGAGCCAATGAAACTAATTAGCCGTGGTACCGAATTCAAGTTCGATTAGCGCCCCCTGAACGTTGGTTTTGGTACTACTATTTTATGCTACTAAATTAAAAATATACATATTACACCAACAACGTGTCATTTAACAATACTTCACGATTTTGTATCCTTAAACAAAATGTATTTCCCTGTTCATTGTTCTAAGATTAGGCCCCATGGTGCCCGCCCAGCTCTAATGAGAGAAGGAGGTCTGTGCCACGCATGGCGGTGCATTTTTGCAACTTAAAAGTCGTAAATATTAGTCTTAGGACAGTGTAGTATTCATTTTAGTAACATAAACATTTGAAAACTGTGACTTAAATTGTATCGCAATGAGCCACAACTGTACAAAAAAAAAAGTAAAATTAAATAAATTAGACACCTGAAAGAAGAAGCCCGGTTGTGGTTAAAATGGTTAAAACATTATCTAAGTAAGATTTTTTTATTTATTTAAATTATTTTTCAATCAAAATATTTTTGATTAATCTACATTATTTTATCAGCTCTTCCATACATAACGTAACATAACATTTACATAAGGCACATACATTGCTTCTGGCCCCACACTAGGATACCTTGTGTCGTAGGAACCAGAAACAGCGACGTCACAAACATTTAAACATCCAAGACCTGAGTTTCTTTTTTTTTGTCCCCAGCTGGGATTCGAACTCTGGAGCTCTCGCATGGTAGTCAGATGCGCTAACCGCTGCGACACAGAGGTTGTCAAATACATTAGTTAGGTAGGTACTTTAGGTAGGTACAGTCGACAGCACGTAGACCCCTAGGCGCAAAGCACATTGATCTGGCGCGCGGGTACGGACATGGCGCAGACATTTACTTTTCTATTCGAATACCGTATTAAATGTTCGGTAATAAAGTCGTTATTTCAACACACATCAACGGGCGCGGGGCGCCGAAATGGCATGCTATAGCGAGTCCGATGACGCCCGTTGTTGTGTGTTCAAATAACGACTTTATTACCGAAAATTTAATACGGTATTCGAATAGAAAAGTAAATGTCCGCGCGCCAGTTCAATGTGCTTAGCGCCTTATACGTGTGCACTTTACACCGTTACGTTACGAGCGATTTTGCAACGAAAGTGTAAGCGTATTAATCCACATAGCGTATTTATTTTATTATTATATTATATTGTGTAGCGTATTTATCCACATTATAGCGCCGAATGGCTCGCGGCATAAGGTGGTCTCCATGGCGGAAGTTGAAAGACTTGCTGCGACGGATGATGGGGCTCCAGCGGTGCCGGCCCCCGGCAATCAACCACCAAAAGATCACAGATTAAGAGAGGGACGCCAAGTTGACATTTGCTTCTTTTTTTTTATTCTCTTCAAATGCGTTTCGTTCTTTGAACAATTTTTATTACATTAATGTCAACAAGATTCTTCGAGCGACAAACTTTGTGTTCACATTGTCCGTAATATTAATAATGTTTATCTTACAGCTGGCGGGTGGTCGGGCATTTAAAGTGCTTATTTATATATTAGGTATTTGTACCTATAGTATTACTGGTTTTTTTTTATATTATATTATATTTACTATTTATTTTAATAGTCCCCCACCTACCATGTCTGACACCGCAAGCGACGTCAGCGAGTACCTGTCTATTTCTTCCACTTCCTCGCCTGGATTGAGCAGCAATGACTGTAGCTTTCATAGTATCCCTTCCCTGGCCGATTCCCTCGTTTCTCAATTTTCTGTTTCTCAGAAACATTTCAATGTCATACATATTACTGCCCAAAGCATCCCTGCGCACTTCCCTGATATGCTAGCAACTTTTAACCTCAAAAATCTACACGCCATTCTTGTCTCCGAGTCTTGGTTAAAGCCCTGTCTCCCATCAACATCTTATTCCCTCCCCGGTTTTCATCTAATTCGAAATGACCGTACTGGCAGTGGTGGCGGTGGCGTGGCTATTTACCTGAAAGCCCACATTCCTTTCACAGTTATTAGCTCATCAGCCCAGCCCCCACCCGCTAATGCAGGAGAACATCTATTTTTGGAGGTTCTCTTGAATCATACTAAGATTCTCCTAGGTGTATACTACTGTCCGTCACTTCGAATCCCCTTCTTCTCTTCTTTTGAACGTCTGCTAGAAGACATCACCCCTTCCTATAGTCACACAATTATTATGGGTGACTTCAATACATGCCTAATAAAAAATGACCACCGTTCCTGTTCTTTCAAATTACTCCTTTTGGCAAGCAACATCTCAATTATTCCTCTTGATGCTACTCATCATTTTCCTAACAGCACTCCTTCGCTTCTCGATCTCATACTAGTCAGTTCAACACAGCATGTTGCATCGCACGGCCAATTCTCTGCTGATGAGTTTTCGTTCCATGATCTAATTTTCCTTTCATATAAGCTCCGTCCGCCCAAAGCAAAGCCGAGGATTCTTATTCAGCGCAATTTTGGTGGTATGGACCTACATCAACTCAGGGAGGACGCTCTGAGTATCGATTGGTCTGTGGTAGCTAAGGCAGATACCGTCGATGAACAGATCGCCATTTTCAACACTCTTCTCACCAGCCTTTATGACATACATGCACTCAAACACATGCCTGCCCCTTGGCTCACCGACGACATCAAGATAGCTATACACAGGAAAGCGGTAGCTAAGTCAAGGTACAAAGCTAGGCTAACTGATCACAATAAGGACCGGTTTGTGAGTCTGCGGAATCACTGCAACAAGGTGTGTAGGGATGCACAACGTCGCCACATTCACGAATCTATAGAAAACGGTGATCCAGCCAAAGTCTGGAAATTTCTTAGGACTTTAGGAGTTGGTTAAGCACGACAAGATATCGCCTGCAAAGACTTAGATATAAATTCTCTTAAGCTGTATTTCTCTTCTGCTTCTGATATATAATATCAGACCATACCTTACAGAAGCTATATAATATCAGACCATACCTTACAGAAAGAATACGCATTATACTCGTTGAAAGCCTGGTATTATCTCTCTTAAACTTCGGCGATGTGGTTTACGGTCCGCGTATTTTCACCAAGATGGAACGAGCAATACAACGCGTTCAAAACGCCTGCGCCAGATTCTGCTTCTCCATCCCAAAGCGAGCACATGTCACACCTTTTCTAAACGCAAAAGGATTGCTAAAAATGAAAGCGAGGAGACCACTACACCTATCAAATCTGGTGCAGAAAGTAGTACACAGAAGGCGTCCTTGGTATCTCTTCAAAAAAATCGTCTGGGCAAATGACAATATAACACGCAACACTCGCAGCAGGGACTTGAATCTAATGTTAATACCAAGACATAAATCCGCAGGTTTTAGAGGAAGTTTCAAGTATGCAGCTGCAAAGATATGGAACAACCTGCCACCACCCTTGCGCCAGTTTATGACTAACATAAGTTTCAAGAAGAACCTAAAGTATAAACTTATCGAGCAACAAAAATCTTTGTAACTGCTAACTGTCCACACAAATATTTGGTTGAATGTCAATGTAGAGTTCAGGTTCTCCATTTTACTTGAGATAGGCCATACCGGTCACGCACGCCGCGGCGTAACAAGCCAATGTACTTAGTGCTCTTTGAATCAGATTTAAATTAAATTAAATTGTATTAAATTGTTTTAAATTGTATTAAAATGTATTAAATTGTATGAAATTGTATTAAATTATATAAATTTTATTAAATTGTATTGAACTATTAAACTAACTTAAGTTAAACTAAATGGAACTAGATTGAATTGAATTAGATTAAATTAAATTGAATTGGGCGAGACTGAATTGAATTTAATTGAATTGTATTGGATTGAATTTAATTGCTTTGAATTTAGTTGAATTGAGCTGAATGGAATAGAATAGAATTGAATTGGATTGGATTATATCAAATTAAATGGGTTTGTAATGATTGTTAGTTAATTTATAATTATGTAATTATTTTTATAGTTGGATAATTTTAATGTGTAACTGAAGAGATGATTTTTGTATTAATAATTATTGATTACTTTTGTGTGATGTAAGTGATATACGATAATTTTTATGGTGCCTATTATATTTTTGTTTGGAAAGTATCAAAAGGGACGGGCTGAAAACCAGCGCTGCGACTACGCATGCAGTCACGGCAATAAAGCTGAGCCCGCTCCTTTTTACCACAAAGGTGTGATTCTTGTAAGAAAACATATTGTTAATTAATGTAAAAATTTTGTGGTACTTAAACTATTTTCACTTTCACTTTCACTTTCACTTTCCTCCATCGATGGAACGACTAAAGCCAATACGTTGAAAGTTCTTTCTACGCTTCCAACTCCTACTTTATCTCCATTCTGTTTTAGTCAATTCACCGATTGTGATGTTAAGAAGAGCATAGCATCGATCACATCCAGCGCTGTTGGCACTGACGCCATCAGTCGGAAGATGATCACTCCCATCATGGATGTCATTGTTCCAGTCATCACTGGAATTCTCAATGAGTCTGCTGTGTCTGGAATTTTTCCAAACGCTTGGAAGGAAGCCCAAGTAACGCCACTACCCAAGAAACCCAATCCCTCGTCCTTCTCCGAATATCACCCCATTTCCATTCTCCCATTCCTATCAAAGGTATTAGAACGTCTAGTACATCACCAACTCTCCAATTTCCTAACCAAAAGTAATCTCCTTAATCCTCTTCAATCAGGTTTCCGTCCCGGGCATAATACGGTTACGGCACTCATCAACATCACCGATTACATCAGACTTGGAATGGAGAATGGCCAGCTCACGGTCCTCACGTTGCTGGATTTCAGTAACGCCTTTAACACGGTTGACTTTGACATTCTGTTGGGCGTGCTATGTTCCCTTAACATATCTCCAACGGTTATTGACTGGTTTCGTAGTTATCTACATGGGCGCCGGCAGCGTATACGTATTGACGACTCCTATTCCAGCTGGTGTAATACGACTGCCGGTGTCCCCCAAGGTGGCGTGTTGTCTCCTCTCCTCTTTGCTACCTTTATTAACGGTATTACTCAGAAACTTCATTCTTCCTACCACCTTTATGCAGATGATCTCCAAATTTATACTCAATCACCTCTGGATGGTTTAAACTCTGCGATATCCAAAACGAATACCAACCTCCTACGTATATCAGAGTGGAGCAAATCGTATGGATTGAAAGTCAACCCTAGTAAAACTCAAGCGATTTTTATCGGTAGTGCCAGAATGATCTCCAGGATTGACTGGCAGCAACTGGATCAGGTCCGATTTAATAATGTTCATATCCCGTTTAGTGAGAAGGTGACGAACTTGGGGGTTGTGATCGACAGGTGCTTGTCTTGGGTGCCACAACTAGCTGAGGTGAGCCGGAAAATGTTCGCTTCGGCGGCCTCCTTGAGGAGATTACGGAACTTCCTACCGACCCCAACCAAAATTGCTCTCGCACAATCACTACTACTCCCTATCCTCGACTATGCTGATGCTAGCTATCTTGACATCACACAAGAGCAATTAGGTAAGCTTGATTGCCTTCAGAACTTCGCTATACGGTTTATATTCGGTTTACGAAAATATGACCACATATCTGAATATCGCACTAAGCTCAAGCGGCTCCCTATCCGCCTCCGCAGGAATGCACACATTGTCTCACTTCTCTACTCCGTGCTGTTCAATCCTGCCACTCCTATTTATCTCAAGCAACGCTTTAAATTTCTCAACGATTCCCACAGTCGCACGTTGCGATCGGCTCAAAGGCTGTTACTGAAGACACCTACTCATTCGACGAAGTTCTTCGGTAACTCCTTCTCAGCCACAGCCGTCCGACTGTGGAATGAGTTGCCATTAGCAGTAAGACAGTCCCCTTCACCAGCGGTCTTTAAAAAGAGGGTGAAAGAATATTACCTGTCCACTGCATAGATAATGCAGAATTTGATCTAGGTATCCAATATTATGTAGGTATATTATGTTATTTCCTCTTCCCACATATAATTTTTATTATTACTATGTATGTATGTTTATTTATTGAAATATTTATGTATGGTTTAAGTAGGTTTATATAATTATAAAAATATTTCTTAATTTCTCAGTTGCACGACTACCCGTCTCTAATTTATTTATTGTCTCCGTCTGTGGTTGCCTGGAAGAAATTGCTTATAGTAATAAGGCCGCCAATTGTACTTAGATTTATAAAAAATTGTAAATGTTATTTATGAGTACAATAAAGAATATTCTATCTATCTATCTATCTATTAAATGCTGTTGACTTATACCTAGGTACTGCACTAAACGTATAAAATAAAACAAGTGATCTATTGTGCGCTTTGCTAGTCCGGCAGTTTCGACCGGCGCTCTTGGCGGACGGACGTGCGAATTTGACATACAGTCTACATACGTGCGCGTGCGCAATTAAAAATGGTGCAGTGTAAAAAATGTCGCCTTTTCCTGTCAGTAAACAAGGCAGACGTAGTGCAGTGTAAAGGAGTGTGTGGCAGCTATTACCACAAGTCGTGTATCAAGGACGACCTAAAGCGATTTGAGGAGAAAGGAATTTGTCTAAAATGCGTGGATAAAACGCCACAAAAGCCTCCTACCATAACAATGGCCGAGGCGAATACAAGTATAACATCTTTACTTCGAGAAGTGAATAAGAAGTTGGAAATTATGTATAACGTTGAGAAAGGCGTTTCAGAACTCACAGAAAGCGTGGATTTCTATGCAGAAAAGTATCAAGAGATGGTCCAATTTCAAAGAGAATCGAATGAAAAAATGAAAAGGCTGGAAAATAAGGTCAATGACCTGGTTAATCGGAACACTTTTCTTAGCAAATACAATGAGTCTTTGGAAGAAAGAATTTCTGTTCTAGAGCAAAAGGAGTATGAGAAAAACATCGAAATTGTCAATTTGGAAGAACATAAGGGTGAGAACCTGAAGGAAATGATGAAAAAGGTGATAAATGGTCTTAATATCGGCGAAGAAAGTTTCAGAGAAATTTAATCCGTATGGCGGGTTGGCGCGCCGGCAGTTTCTAAGAACAAGGACGGTAGCCAGAGAGGCCCGAGGCAGCGCCCGCGCCCGATAGTTGTTGCTATGCGCTCGCGTGCAACCCGCGACCTCTTACTAAAGGCGCGCAAGACCAAAGTTACTAATGATTACATTCATGGTGGCTCCAACTCCTCGCGTATTTACATAAATGAGAATGTATCAAGAAAAACCAGAGAACTTTTTTGGCAAGCAAAAACCTCGCTGAGATCCCACTATGCTTTCATATGGATCCAAAACGCCAAAGTCCTCGTAAAAAAAAGCGAAGACGAGCCAAAAATTATAAGCATAAAGACAGAAAAAGACATCCACAGTCTTCTTCCAAAATAACTCTCTTATAGTTAATATAGATTATAAAATATTATGTGAAAGTAAGTAAACATTACAGAACTTGCGTCTATCAAAAACTTATCACTAAGTAGTGACATAGACTACACAAAGTATTAAATACGGATAAATAACATAAAAGAAAATTGCAATAAAACACAAATACTTCATCTGAACATAAGATCCCTCAATAAGGGATTCGATCAATTCATGATATTGAGCCAAGATATTCTGGCCTATATATCTATAATCATACTAACAGATGTAAATATCAAGGAAGAACATGTACTGTTCCCTATTCCTGGATTTACTATTTTTACAAACACAAGGAAAACAAAGAAAGGTGGGGAAAACAAAATGGGGGCATTCTCATTTATGTCAGAAGCACTGGCTCATTTGATTGTGAAAACAAAAACGGATGTACTTTCGAAATGATTCATGGAAAAGTAAATATAAACAATGAAATCACACACATATTGGGCATTTATAGGCAGCCTAACTCAAACAAAGTAAGATATAAGTATAATTAGTAAAGTTATTGGCGGCTCGAGTCAGCTTGCAAAGATAGATTCTGTCTCGCTTCCCTCTTTGCAGGTCAATGGATGCATCATAATGTTCAATAGCCTTTTCCCAAAAGGTTACTGATCTCGGCCTCGTCATTGACCAAAAGTTGTGCTGGGATGCTCAGATAAAGGCAGTTTCGCAGAAATGCTATCATCATCGTCATTCAGCCACAAGAAGTCCACTGCTGGATGGATGCTGCATAAGCCTCCTCCATGGATTTCCAAAAAGACCGGTTGGAAGCGGCTTGCGTCTCCCTGCCACTTGGATGTGATTGTCTGTCCATCTTGTGGCTGGTCATCCTACGCTGCGCTTGCCGATGTGTGGTCTCCATTCAAGAACCTTTCACCATTAGTTTTTCATGCTATATGCCCTGCCTACTGCCACTTCAACTTACTCATCCGGTGGGCTATGTCGACGACTTTCTTTTGTCTACGGACCTCATATTCCGTATGATTCTGATTCGGTCTCGTAGAAAAATTCCGAGTGTAGCCCTTTAAATAGCTCGTTGCGTGACCTTGAGCTTTCTTATGAGGTCAATAGTGTAATAGGAATTTGAATAATTGTGTTTTAAATTTGGTAAGAGGCAGGTTTGAAATGTTTTGAGGCAAGTGATTATATATCTTTATGGTCATGCAATAAGAGTTGCCAGAGTGTAGTGTTAGTGTTTGGGACGGTACATGTAATTTTTCACTATTTCTACCTCTTCCGTTGAATATTTCGTGGTTCTTTTTAAAGATATAAGGGTATTTTTTTACAAAAATGCATATTTCCTGAGTGTACAGACATGGAAACGGAAGTATATTAAGGGATTTGAAGAGTGGCTTACAACTATCAAGACAACCCGCCCCTGTAAGTGCCCTGATACATTTTTTCTGTGCTTTGAAAGCTCTTTCGATCTCAACAGAATTGCCCCACAGGATAATGCAGTATCGGAGAACTGATGCCACATAGCCATGATACGCATTTAGGGCTGCTTCCGGCTGCTTTCTGCCGGAGTCAACTAGTGAAAGTAAAACGTATCGTAACGTTAATATTCGAGTATGATGGAAGTTTTAAATTTTATGCAAGTAATTGACATATTTTCAAAATTGTATGGCACTCTAATTCAAAAACCATTTCAAGGTTTGGCTTTGTAAAGGACGTAAAAATTACTTTCAGTATTTTCTGTGGTTGTATTTCCGAGAAAATAGTAAAAACACAAAAATACCCTGATGACGTCACACCGTGACTTTCAGTAAACACACCTTTGCCACAATAAAAAAAAAAGTTACGGCATACACAACACATTCACATAAGTCAGGGTTACCATACTTACCATTATCAGTAACCTTGAAAAAGTAGGTACAAAAGTGATAAACTGGTAACAAAACACTCCGAACGCAGATTAAGGTATTAAAAACACAAATTGCATTTAAAAAAGGAAACTCTAGGTATACACAAAAGTAATGGTTAATTGAACTAAGCTGATTTATTTGAATAAAAGAAAAATATATTCGCAGACATAAAAAATACAGAAAATGTTTTTTAACATAGTCCTGGCAATACTAAATTGACTTTTGTAACTATGTTTAAATCTTCTTAAAAAAATGTAACTATGTTTTTTTAGGATGTTATGCAAAGGAAAACATATCTTTGAGCCTTGTTGTTTCGTCACTTCCAGTAAAAATATTTTAAACTTTAAAATTAAAAAAAATATAAGAAAACGGGCGTATTTCAGAAAATTAAAAAATACGTGTCTCCTATCTTTGTGATATCTTTTAAAAATCATAATAACATCTGTACGTATTTGTGATGAAAAGATGTCAATTGTTTGGATTTAAGTGCATTAAATATTTTATTTTATTTCAGTACAAAAAAACAGTTCACAAAATCGAGAAAATATCACTACACTAAGAGAAACTGCCAATACTGAGAGAACGGATCTGTAGCCACGGAGCAAAGTAGACAGACGGAGTCGCAGTTGACAATTTTAGATTTATGCAAACAAAAAGTTTTGACCACCTAATCTTTTCCAAAAGAAAGGTAAGAGGTACAAATTAAACGTAACATTTATTTTAACCAATGTAAAGAAAAAGCAAGATGTCTGTTGTCAGTATAACGAAATTTATAGTATAATTTTAGGCTTGTGGCTTTTATTCTTAACGGGCACCTCAGGGCATGGATGAGCAGATAAGATATCTGGAACATGATTTCCAATCAAGTACTTTATTGTTACTTTGATTTATACATATTTCTAATTTCAGATCAAAGAATGTGACTAGGAAGCGGAAGCATATTCCAGAAGATCAGACAGGTGCTGGGCCTCTTCAGACTAATGAGAAAAACACTATCATACCAATTAGGTGTCAAAAATTACCTAAGTACAATAAAACAGAGTAAGTTAAACATAATGCAGTTCTAGTGAATTTGCTACAAATTAGCAATTACATTATCCGAGCACGAATCATTGTTTGTGTGTGGGCTCAAATCTACAACCATAACGTCAGAAAAACGGTCCGGGTTAGCATCAGCACTCACAATAAATTACCTACTTTGTAAAAGAGAATCAACTGCAACTGAAAATGTGAATTCAAATTCACGTCAAAGTTGTAAGTTTTACAATAAATAGATTATCTGGAAAACAATTGGTTTCTTAGGTAGGCCTTATACATAGGCCCTCCACATTTTATCTTTTAATAACAATTTTAGTTTAATTAACACATTTGTTTCGATGTCGTTATTTTTTTAGTTCTATCTCTATTGAATACAATTATAAAGATGGCTAATTATATTCTAAATAGCATCTAATAAAATATTTGAGTATATTTTTTGTATTTTTATTCAATTACACCTACCCGTGATGCTGATAAAATTTTGTACAAAACCCCTTTTTATAGTATTTTTCCTTACCAAAATTCATACACAGTCATATTAAATATGTCTAGTCTATTCGCTTAGATAGTGATAAAAAAACCATTATAAATAATACTCGCACATAAGTTAACTTCAAATCACTTGCCACTACCTAAAGAGCATGTATGTACACTTGCGTGTGTACGCTGCACTCGGCCGGCGGGCGGCTGGCGATATGGCATAGGTGACCATATGTACCTATCTGATCTGGTTCATTGCTATCCAAGGAATTAGACTTTACGTGATATGATAGCATTAAATCCGTTGTAATTTTTACTTTTGTGCAATAAACGTATCAATAATAATAATAATGATAACTACTAAAATCCGAAAACATTTTAATTTCATATAAGTAGGTACGACTTGCTCATAACCAATACAACCAATTTTAAAGTAGAAAACCATTTATTGCAAGAACAGAACAGAATGTTGATAAAACTCATGCAAAAGAACCATCGCTAGAAAACTTACTTCCAAATAAAAAAAACCGTTGCCAAATCGGTTCACCGGTGACACAAACAGACTTACACACTCATTGCAGTCAAATTTTATGAACCTCTCTTTTCGCGTCAGGAGTTAAAAGAATATTTACGACTCCCTACTCCCATCCACCGCGCGCGCGCGCATGTAGCTAAGCCACGCCCTTCTTAGTTCCGTTTAGCCACGGTATAGCGCCTTAAATGGAATATTAAGGTTTGATGTCTCAACATTATTGATCCCAGACCTCTATCATAATTATGATAATTATGTAGTAATTACAGAATCCCTCGTAGCCTGGGCTGCCTGAGTGATCTTAAACGATTACTAAGGTTAAGCAACATTCGGCGCGTTCAGTCCATGGATGGGTCACTGTCTATGACTAACGCTAGTGGCATTTTTCCGAGCGGTTCCGAGCTTCGCAAGGCACGTAAAGCAGTTGGTGCCGGAGGCCGTCGACAGATGGCAGTCGTTAAGCCAAGTCAGAGGCCTTAGCGAACGGCTAGTCTTACAAGCCTCCACCAAACCGGACTTGGCCCCCGTGGCGGAGTATGGCCTATACCTTCCTCAGGGAAGAGACCCGTGCCCCTCGTTGGGGACATAATGGGTTGATGATGATGATATTACAGAAATAAAGCACCAGTCAGCTTTTGTTGTTTCAAAACGAATCAATGGTTTGAAATAATTTTGAATCAAATATTTAGATCGAAAACTTCTTCAATTTGACTAGCTATTTAATATCCGTTCCTTTACGGAACCAAAAAAGCATTAACACCAAATGGTATGCTTGGAAGAAGGTTTCTTTGTTGTAAGCAAAAAGCGGCAAAACACAGAGCTTCGTGGGCTAATGCTCCACCACGACAATGCGCCCGCGCACAACGAGCTCAAAACGAGGGATTTCGTAAGCAATACCGCGGTAAAACTCTTGGCTCATCCTTCTGCCTAGGAGCCCTTCTAGAGTTCTGACCTAACATCGTGTTACTTCTTTTTATTACCAAAAATATAAAAATCAGTTCAAAGGAATACAATCGTTGCCGGAAAACGCTCTGTCATTGTTCGATAAGGCTGGAAAAAGTGTCTCAAAAACTGGTTGAGTTGCATAAAAACTTTGGCGGCTGAGACTAGTGGAGAGTATTATGAAGATATTTAATGTAAAACTTTCATAAGCATTACACATTTATTCCAGATACACTTACTTGACTTTTTGTCGGAAGAGTCCGACCAGATTTCGCTCTGATTCACTGAGCTTAATCATGGTGAGCAGAGACGGGGCTCTCGTCGTCAGTGGCTCGTCTCTGACCGCGGTCTGTGACCTGGTCAGACTTTTCCGATAGAAAATCAATTAAGTGTATCCGGAATAAAGTAAATAAGATTTAATATATCTGTGTAAAACACTTTATTTTATTTTCGCGAAATTTTCTATATTACGATGTCATATGATATATGAATAGCTCGTAGCCTGGGCTGCCTGAGTGATCTTAAACGATCACTAAGGTTAAGCAACATACTTCGCGTTCAGTCCATGGATGGGTCACTGTCTATGACTAACGTTAGTGGTATTTTTCCGAGCGGTTCTGTGGTTCGCAAGGCACGTTAAGCAGTTGGTGCCGGCTGCCGTCGATAGATAGAAGTCGTTAAGCCAAGTCAGAGGCTTTAGGGCGGCTTGAAAACTTAGACCAGCCACTAGTCTTACAAGCCTCCACCAATCCGGGCTTGCCCCCCGTGGTGGAGTATGGCCTAAACCTTCCTCAGGGAAGAGACCCGTGCCCCTCGGTGGGGACATAATGAGTTGATGATGATGATATGATATATGAAGATATATGAAGTATAGATGGCTTAAATAAATATTTCCAGCTTCACGTAAGAATTTACATACATTTTAAGTATAACTAACATGGTGAAAAGTTACTTGTATTGATGAGTAGAACGATCGCCTTGATATTTATTCAACACCCCGCATAAGTAACTTATCCAAAAGTTCATAGGGTACACCACCATTAACTTGAGTGAACTTTATCGTTACCATTAACTTGAACTTCACCTTTGAAGTTTCCGAAGAAAATTTGTAGTTGTGACCTTGTTGACTTATTTTCTTTTTTATGGTTTTCTGCTGAAGAATTTAGATTGTAAATAATAGACGTGCTGAATTAAAATTTTATTTATGATAAAAACAAAATATTTCACAATTAATAGAATATGTGACGAAGAAACTAACAAAGAAACTCCACATTTATTATTTTCAGACCAATCCCATCTTGATTATAAAACTGAAAAATGATTACTCGTGGATGTATTGAACACTAGACAAAATTTACCTTTGAATATATTTAATATTTATCTACTGTTTAACACCAGACGTCTTAAGACAAGAAAACCCATCCTTGAACTGAACGCGCTTTATGTTGCTTAACCTCAATATTACGAATTATACGTCATATTACGAACTATAAAAATTAATAAACGTAAATGCTCAAAGGCCGTCATAACTTTTATGTGGTGAGCGGTAAATATTGGCTTCTAAAAATGAACGTTTATGGGAAAAGTTTCTTTATGTTCCATTAATCGCTGAACTTTCCTCGCAATAGAATCGAAATGGCTTTTATTTACTGAAAAAAAAACGATTACATAAATCAATACTTACGTTTAATTAGATAAGGCAAGTTGAAAATGTTGAGAAAACATTTCTGTAGGCACATTAATCATTTTATCAAAGTTCAAACTTAACAATGTTTGTAACGTTGTATCATTGAACGATCAACCTTGAACTCTGGTTAGTCTCGATGACAGTTAAATAAGTTAAACTTTGGTCGTGAAATTGTTTTGCACCTCTACTAAAGCCAAATAAGAAGACATAAATATCAAAATACTATCACATACTATGAAACGATAATCCATCTAAATCTAAGTTAGCTAGATTTTATCCAATATGCGGAAGAATGTATCATGTTCGGGAATGATGGAATATGAGTAATCCAATATGACGTTACCTTATCATGTTATCATGTACTTGGTATTATATTGCATTTATTACATTTATATATAAATGATTAAGTAAGTTGTTTACTAGTACTTGGTAAGTATACGTAGTGTGTATTAAAGGTATTTTATGTGTACGTAGTTGTAGTAGCAACATGTTGTGGCATGTTTATTTAATTACATAACATAAAGTAACATTTACATATAGACACATACACTGCTTCTGGCCTCACAGTAGGATACCCTGTGTCGTGGGAACTAGAAACAGCGACGTTACAAACATGGAAACATCCAAGACTTGGGTTTCTTTTTTTTTGTCCCCAGCCGAGATTCGAACCCGGGCCCTCTCGCAGGGTAGTCAGATGAGCTAACCGCTGCGCCACAGAGGTTGTCAATTACGACCATGTTAAATAATTTTCTTAATAAATGTCTTCCGGCACTACCCAATCCATTATCCCTATCAGCAAAGCTAAGCTAGAAGAAAATATTTATTAGTATCAAGCTCACAAATGTACAAATGTTTTTGTTGTGCAATAAAGAATTTTCAATCAATCAATCAGTACGCAATCGGGTGGTTAGGAAACGTTGCGGACCGAGAGAGAATGGGGTAACCATCAAAATGAATAAAATTATGTAGGCTCACTGAAAATGTAGTGAAGATAGATATATAGCGACCGAGGGTATGCAGAGGGCTAGTAAGGGCAGCCGAAGTTGAGCATGCGTGGATCAAATAGAAAATGTGTAAGCAAATGGCGGCTTAAAAAGTACTCCAAATGAGCGTGGGAAAAAACAGTAACAATAATAGCAACCAAATGTTGGAATAATATCCCACCGCCTTTTCGTAACTTTAAAAGTAAATGTACTTTCAAAACCCACTACAAAGCACATCTACTCCAAGAACAAGTAGCTAACAATAGCTTGATTGCATGCGTACCTTCAAACTGTGCTGGTCCTTCTAACTTTATCACATAGTGGTAACGATACGCAGCTCGCAGCGAGGACGCAGTTTCGCCGGCAAAACACTGTATATGGGTTACGTCACTCTCAAAACAATCACTGTATATATGTATATTACCTATTCACACACACTTCACAGATACCACGTCACAACACACTTTACATCTCCCACGAGTTATTCTGAGCACCCGCTTCTATTCATTGTCCTTTACTTTTTGTTTCACTGTCAACAAACATGAGTCATGACTAACCGCATAGTGGTTGCGACAGAATATCAGCGTTGTGGGGGTACCTTTGTGCTCCTACGACACATGCTGAGTCGGAACCATTTTAGCGGCTCAATACTTCAAACCCAGATGTGAATATCTGTATATAAATATGTAGTTACAGTATGTCCAAAAACACTAGAAAACGGAAGTGAAAGTTTACTAATTTATTTATTGAGAAGTCAAAACATTTACTTTATTTATTGAAGCACAATACCTTATTTTATGTAATAGCCCAAGTTTTTAAAGTTATATAATGCTTGTACGCTTACAAGCTATTAAAAAAAAAACACAGGCAAAAAGTCTGAGCAAAACCGTACTCTTTAATTTCTACTCTTTCTGGACAAGCTGTACGATGCTCTGTTAAGTTTTTGTTTTTGAATGTGAGTATGCTTTGTATTTAAACCTGTGTCTTTTTTCTGCTTTCTTTTTGTATCTTGTATCTCATGTTAAGCTGTGTTTTTAGTATTGTGTCGTTAAATAAATGTTTTATCTATCAATCAATCAATCAATCAAAACATTTATTTGTCATAAGCATAGGTATTGAGTACAGGTCTTGAGGGTCATTTAGATCTCCATGCTTTACCCACAGGGCATACAAATATTTTTAGGGCTTAATTTCAAATTAATATCAATAAATTCTGAAAATGTCTAAGTTTACAATGTTGTTTAAAAAAATGTTAAGATATGTCAAATAGAATTTGTAATTAAAATTAAATAGTCAACACGTTAAGAAAATTGTCAAGATTAAGTAGTCAATAGATAATAAAAAATGTCGCATATTCAATAGAGTAGGTAGTCATTAAAAATAATACAATTATATAGTCGAGTCGCTTAAAAAGTATTGTATCGAATAATAACATTTGTCAATTAACAGCTTATTCAGATTAAATTTAAACATTGGCAAGTTCATCTTAGTAATGTGAAGTGGAATTTTATTGTAGATAAGCGGAGCCATACACAGAACACTTTTTCACATAAGGGCTGTCTTGCATTTTGGTATTGACAATTTTCCTTTGTATTGAGATCGTATTGGCTGTTTACGTGAAGAAGATAGTTCATGAAATAGACCCGGATTCATTTTTACAAATACACATAGCTCATACACATACAGCGAAGGTACCGTAAGAATTCGTAGCGACTTAAAGTAAGGCGAGCAACTATCTGTTGTTTTGATGCCACACATGGCTCTTATGCAACGCTTTTGAGCTTTAAATATGGTTTCCCTTTCTGTACAGTTTCCCCAAAAAATGATACCGTAACGTAGAATGGATGCCACAAAGCCATGGTATGCTGACAAAACCGTATTTGTACAAACTACATATCTCAGCCTATATAAAGCGAAAGCAGATTTGCTTAGTTTCTTACATATTTCTGCCGCTTGTTTTTTCCAATCTAGTTTATCATCAATTATTAGACCCAGAAACTTCGTCTCTTGGACTTCTTCGATAATTTTGTTCTGATACCGTATTATTAATTTTTGTGGTTTGAGTCTTTGTCGGAAATGCATTATATATGTTTTATCCAAGTTGATCAGTAGGTTATTATTTTCAAGCCATTTTATTACATTACTTATTGAATTATTAATGTCATGTTCATAATTTTCAAATAAATCACATTTAATTATTAAAGTACTGTCGTCAGCAAAAAGGATCATAGGGTGTTCGATGTGCATCGGCAGGTCATTTATATAGATTAGAAATAGGAGCGGCCCTAGAACGCTTCCTTGAGGAACACCATGCATTACTTTACGTGGCCTTGACAAATACTTAATTTCAGTTTTCTTTAATTCACAGATTCTACAAATTTCAGTGTATTGGACTCGATTTTTTAGGTATGAATTCAACAAATCTAATACATTTCCTCTAATGCCGTAGCCGTTTAGTTTATGGATAAGGCGATCATGGCTTACGTAGTCAAATGCTTTAGTCATATCCATAAAAATAGAACAAACTGGGGATGAGTTATCAACATTTTCTAGAATGTGCTTTATTAGGTCAAATATAGCCATGTTAATTGTTTTGTTTTTTTTTGAAATCCTTTTTGTTCAGAACATAGAATGTTGTGTCTATTAAGATATTGATAGATTTAATTGCAGATTACTTTTTCAAATATTTTCGATAATATGGATATCAATGCAATTGGTCTATAATACTGCATACATTCTTTGTCTGTTTTCTTGAAAAGTGGTTTAATAATGCACGTTTTTAATTTGTCAGGGAATATTCCCTCACTAATGCATAAATTTATTAAATAGCTTAAATGAGTTGCTATTGTAGGATTCACAAATTTTATTACTTTGGTTGCTATGCCATCATACCCCGTGCTATTTGTATTTTTGAGAGATTTAATATTTTTTTGTACTTCTGTAGGCGTTGTTGGTTGCATAAACATCGATTGAATAAATGTTTTTGAAGTTGTTTTTAGAGGGGTCACGTTGTTTAGAGAGCTATGAATTTGATCAATAAAGAAATCATTAAAGGCGTTTGCAATGTCAAAAGGAGCTGTAAGAATTCTGTCATCTTTTTTTATTTTCGATATTGAGTCATTTTGACATATTGGTTTTGTTCTGTTGATTATTTGCCATGTTTTTTTTTTTTTTTTTTTGACGCGGGGAAATGCATTTGCGCACTTCGCCACTCTGCTGCCGGGGGACAGCAGAGCGACTTTGTGGTGGACTCCCAGCACTATCGAGCCGCCTGCTCAGTGCTGGACTACCCCCTAAAACCCCGCGGTGTTCCTCCGCTACTCTACCGGGCCACAGGATAGGCCAGAGGTTAATTCACTGTGACCCGGCAAGAGCTCGCCCCCGAAGGGGCTCTACTGGTGGGGAGCCAGATTGGCTCCCCGGCGGCGCCACTCGCCCCATCGCCCATACGACGAGGCAAGGAAGCGCCGCCCCTCCTCTGGGGGGCCATAATGGCCCCCAACCGCTTCCTCGCGCCGCCCTCCCCCGACCCGTCGCCCATACAACAGGCAAGAGGAGGACGGCGCGACGCTGCGACGCCCGTCGCTCGCTCTCCAGCACTTCTCTGAAAGCAGAGAAGGTGGAGAGCGAGCGCACGGGCCCTCTCCTTGCGCGAGAAGGCACCCTCGGAACACACGAGGGTGCCTTCCGGCCCGCCGCGATCGTGGGCGTCGGGTCCCCCGACCCTCCGCCCGCGGCCACTCTTATCCGACTAGTTTGAGGCGCGACTGCGCCCCCCCCTAGCCGGACCTCCTTCGGTTGGTCGCCTGGGTCCCGATTCACAGAGGAATTGGAACCCACGCGACCCCTCGGGCCAGATCATTCGCCGTTAGCCAGCAAGATTCCACAAGGAGAAGTCACTGACTAACGCTCAGGGCGCACCGACCCCACCACTTGCCCTTCCATCTGGTTCACAAGGAATCAGAGGGAACGGAAGCGGAGGGGTACACGTGAAGGTTATCTGGCGTGGCGCCCCTTATTTGCCATGTTGCTTTAGATTTATTTTGTGCTGTATTAATAAAATAATTGTTTTGTGCACGTTGGGTTAGTTTTATTATGGTTCTAAATTTTTTTGTAAATGTTTTGAGTTGAGTTCTATTTGCTGTCGTTGGCGAATTTCTGTAAGCCCAGAGAAGCTTTCTTTGTTTTTTACTACACGCACGAATACCGCGTGATATCCATTTTGGTTTTCTTTTTTGTTTGATGGTTATAGTTTTTAGAGGAAAGCAAATATCATATAACCACTTGAACTTTTCTAGGAAAACATTATAGGCAATATTTGGGTCCTTCGATCCATACATTTCTGAAAAACTAAGGGATTGTAAATGTTTATGGAAAAGCAACAGATTCGCCTTACTGTAGTCTCGTCTTTTAATACTCCATGAATTCAATCTGCTAGTTTCTCTAACTGGAATTCTCAGGGTTTGACAGGTATGGTCAGATAACGCGAGGTCAAGGACCTCAGTTTTACATCCCCGTGTATTGTGTAAAAAATTATCTATACATGACTTACTTTCTAATCTGGTAGGGACTTGTATTTCAAATTTAAGGTTGTAACTTCTCATAAAATTTTTAAAGGCAAGTGATTTACTATCTTCTTTTAAAATATCTATATTAAAGTCACCACACAGGATAACTTTTTTGTTCGTATTTTTACACAGTTGATTGAGAATCAGGTCAAGTTTGTCATAGAACAGATCTAGATTTTTTTAGTTCGGAACCCTATAAATACAAACAATAATTATATTATGTGCTATCAGTTCTACTGCACAGCATTCGAAAGCACCCGCCACTGAATGCTTCTTGATGTTAGGAATTTCTCTATATTCATGCCCTGATCTAATAAGAATGCACGCTCCTCCTCGTTTTTGGGTTTTTCTTGAATAATTAGCAGCAAGATTATAATTGGGTACACATAGTAGTTCTTCATGCCCTGACATCATAAAATGTTCAGTAAAACATAGAACATCCATTGAATTTTGTGTGCTAGCCAACTGTTCTAGGCATAATAAGAGTGGCTCAGATTTATTAATGAGTCCTGCAATATTCTGATGTATGATTCCGATAGTATTATATACGAAAAAGCTCCTGATTTGGTCTAGTCGTTCCTGTAGCATTTCCAGTTGTTAAGTTGGCATTATTATTCTTCTTTATAAGATTATTTAGCCGGACAAAAATATTAGCCATCCCTTTGTCCTTTATGGAGCCACTTTTCCAGTCATGCATGTCTCTATTATATGTCAACTCTAGGTTAGAGTCCAATATCTGAGCGTGTTGGTGAGTCATTACATCGAGCCAGAGAAGATTATTAAATATTTCGGCTCGAGAGTTGTACATTGTATAAGGCGATTCGCCGTGTTTATAAATCGGCAGACATATAATTATATTTGTGTGTTTGATGTTTTTCATAGTTTCTCGTATTAGGGAGATCAGCTCAAGGTAATCATTATTCCACTGAAAATCAGATTCACCGATCATAATTATACAGTAGTCCCTTTTTCCGAAGTGTTCTAGTGACTTTTCTAATCCATCAAGCAATTGTTTTGTGCCTCCTCCGGAGATCACCTTGTGGAATATAGAGCAAGTGCTGAATGTTTTTTCGGACATGCTCAAAATGCTGTTTCGATTGTTACTACTTATAAGCTGTATCTTAGGTTTTTGGTGTTGATGTGGTTTGCCTCTAAGGATGCCAGCATAGCTTATCTGATTTTTATTTTGTGTTGTCTCATTCCCTGGATAGCTATTTGGACTATGTAGAAGATCCTTCGCCCCTTTTTTTTGGGTTTTTAATTTGCTTTCTAGTATCGTTTCCGGTGTCCGAAGCATAGGAGTGTTCGTTAAATTGTTTTCTCGTCTGTTCCCTTTAGTAGGTGTAATTAGACTGCTATTAAGACTGACTGTCGCCTTTTTCAACATTGCGTGTTTTTATTTTTATTTTTGCTAGGTCTTGTTTTAGACTTCCATTTTCTAAAGATAAGTTTTTTATCTCCTCGTTAGCAATCGAGAGCTCTAAAGTTAAATTATCTATTTGTCTCTTCAACTCATTAATTTCTATTGGTTCTTCGGTATCCGATATGTTTGGTAAACTAACAGTGCTGCCATCTGGCGATTGATCGGAACTATCGTGATTATTTTCCAAATCAAGATCAGTAGTAGACTGGTTTCGTTGTTTTCGTATCGTAATATTAGAAAGGAATGAGAACGAATTCATATTGACAATTCCAAATTCACAAAAAGATGAACTAGTGTTCTAGCGCCTCGAACCGGCAACTGACGACCAGCGTTGATGCAACTGTCGATACGATTACGCCAAGCGGTCACTTAGAGAAGTAAGCAGATTTTGTCTATGCTAATTTCGTAATGTGATAGTGACTCATCACATTGGAATGTTGTTTGGGTTTACCAGTTAGAAGTGTAACGGAAATTCTTGACACAATTTTGCTTAAAAACTTCACTTTCCCACACAAATTTCTGCATAATCGAATTGAAGTTCACTTTTAATACTTTTCTTCACTTGATACTTATGAATCAGAAAATTATATTTGATGAGATGGTTTAGTTTATTGATTCACATATTATTTCTTCAATTTTGTACGGATAATGTTGCCTTCATTTTCACTCGCCACTGAGTACTTTGTTTACACTTTTAGCACGAAAAAATCTCTAGCTCTAATCGTTTAAAATAATAAAATGTAATATTTGGACGGAGCGATAACGTAGTTTAACTTATTCGCACAGCGCCATCTAGCGTTATTTATCTATCTATCTAATTATGAATAGAAATAGAATAGAATTTAGGACCCATTATTAGGATCCCACGTGAAACAAACTGCGCGCGTCTTCAAGGAACTCACACGTTTTAAGACACCATATTTTGACGAAAATTAATAATAAGTACCTGGGTGACCGAGCTTTGCTCGGTACTTTTTTGTAATATTAAATATGTATATAAAATTAAAATAATCCCTTTTCAACAAAAAAAGAACTTGGGAAAAAAAAATCATGACTCGAACCGGGTCTCTTGACATCGGCCCGAAACGGGTCGCCCGTTTTCCCGTCAGAACTATCCCAACCTTGGAGATAGACGCGAAATTTACCTCTGTATGTTATTATAGCAAATTCCAATCGCCTTAAAACACGGATAAACAACGTTTTCTAAAAATGTAACCTAGTTAGATCAATTAAACACCCCCGAAAGCATCTGCCTACAAAATTTCGTGAAAATCGTTGGAGCCGTTTCCGAGATTCTGATTTTATACAAGAATTGCTCGTTTAAAGAGATTAGATTAGATAACAACACTTAACACGACTAATGAACTGATTGTGACATGTAGTGGCAGCTCCTGGTCTCTGCCTACCCCTCTAGGATACAGGCGTGAGCTTATGTATATACTACTGGAGTGAAACCAATCTTTCGGAAAATCGAATTCTTTTTTTTTATAACGGAATAAAATATCAATGTGGCTTGAAGTTGAACTATGTCATTTTAATACAAGCCAATGGTTTTCAGTGGCCAAACCTGGCCTCTATGTACCTGTTAACTCAATTTAACATGTATTTCTTAAATTATAATATTTGTACCTCGAATTTGGAAACTGGTAACGCCATCTATGATCAATTTGAGCGCCTAAGTTAGCCCCGGTGTTACCACTAATCAATCTACTGGTGTTTGGTGTGACAGCACCATTGTCTCAATATTGTGACTCAAATTGTGATTAGTTTCTAATTAGATAGGGTAACACTGCGTATTGGCATTCACTGGGTATCGCTTCAACGTCTGTGATCAAGACGAAAATTGTTATTTTGTAGGTTAGTTTTGCTACTAAGTACATTAAAGGTGTTCACGAAGTCTTGGAGTCTTCATCAAAGGGGATCCTGGGTTGGGAATTACCCTGGTATCAGTATCACCCGTTCGCACGGAGTGTGGGTCGGCGAACTGCAAGGAGAGGAGGCGCCGACCACCTGAGGCTACGGCGAGGAAGCTGGACCTTGGATCCGGTGGCAATTGCAGTGGTGCGGTTGCCATCGGTGGTGGCCCAAAACAGATCCTTCGACTGGCCGTCGAAGGGGACAGTACCAGTGACGTGGTAAGTCTCGTCACGCCGACGAGGCGGCGTCGTTCGTGCAACATTCCTGGTGGCCCACGAGGGGATCCAGGAGACATAAGTCAAACATTCCTGGTGGCCCATGAGGGGAGCCAGGATTAAATCAGACAGTACCCCTCGGGGACGTAAGTTTATATATCTATGTATTATACTTAGATTTATAAAAATCTGTAAATGTTATTCATGAGTACAATAAAGAATATTCTATCTATCTATAATTAAATTTTTATAATTCGGTGAATTTCAAGCATTTTAAAGCTGGCCCAGCGTTTGTAAATGAATAAAACAAGCAATATATAAGATAAAAAAAATCTATAGCCCCAAAGTAATCCACTGCCACTTGCCACTGACTACTTCCAAACAACAAAAACGAAAGAAAACAAGCCTCCTTTCTTGAACCCGAGTCTATAAGTCGGACGACAGAGATAGAAAAATAAAACTTATTATAAAGTAAAAACCCTACTTCACTAACAAAATTCGCCAAACCGCGGTAGGCACGCATGGCGATTGAAGCCTATGCTGTTTCTCTGAGAGGCCAGTGCTTTATAACATGACGTATGTATATAGGCTACTTGGGACCTAAGAAACTCGGCAAAACGTGGGCCCAGTTCTACCGATTGGCACCTCTGCCTACGCCCACGGGGATAACCTGCGTGTGTTTATATATTTATTTTTTTATTTTACATCATACAATATGGACGTTATTACTGTAAGGCTTGGTTTTGAGGCACGCTTTGCATAGATGTAGAATAAACTGGAGATGTTAAAAACGAATGCCGATTGATAGTTTTTAGTACGCACCATATAATAATAAAATTAGTTTAAAAAAATTATAAATACATAGTATACAACCAACCATTACTGATTTATTATGTTTCGAGTCACAATATTTCACGGGCTATCTTGGCCACTGTTCCGTTCGCCACCCGAATGAAATTAACTACAGAAGGACATCGTAAGGAAACCTGCACTTTGGAATTCCGCACAGAGATTTACAGATTCACTTAAAGAAATGTAGCTTCTTCACATACTAAAGGTTGAAATCATCAACCCATTATGTCCCCATCGAGGGGCACGGGTATCTTCTTTGAGGAAGGCGTAGGTCAAACATCACCATGGGGGCAAAGTCCGGATTGGTGGAGGCTTATAAGACTAGTGGCTGGTCTGAGTGTCAGAAGTTTTTATAGTGATTTATTATTTGCTTATGCACTTATAAAAGGAATTGGCGTCTCTATTTTGCTCTACCTTTACGTAAAGCATGCTTAAAAAGCATGAAAGTAAAGCCTGATTTACCTCAGATTTAGGAGCTAGAAATAGTTGTCCACATCATCATCATCATTATGATGAATAGACTTAAGATTACAATCTAAATTGCGCATCTGTCGTATTAGGCCTGTCCTGTAAAGATAGTTGTAAGAAATTGAAATTGAAATAAATAAATTAAAAAATTATCATCAGCCTACGCTTGCCCACTGCTGGACATAGGCTTCCCCCATTTCACGCCACTGAGCACTGTCTTCGCCAACTCTCATCCAGCTCTCGGGAGCCCCTTGCGAACATTATCACTCCACCGAGTATGAGGACGTCCTACACTACGTTTACCGATGCACGCAAAGGAGACGGGGACCTCTGGCCCCATTATTGTAATAAGCTGAAATGTGGTTTAAAAAAAATCTTCAAAGATGGTTTGACAATATAAAAGCTGTTAATTGACACCACTCTCATCTTTTTACATCTAAACACAAGAATGTATGAAAGCGTATCCGTCTCCAGTGGGCTATGTTATGACCCGTGCCCCTCGGTGGGGATATAATGAGTTGATGATGATGATTATGTTATCACTAACATCATCATCATCATAATCATCAACCCAGCCAAACATTAACCAACCGAGACTGTGACTTTGGTTAAGTAGTTAGTAGTCCACACTGTCCTCACTTTTCTTGGCGCGGTCGGTTGAAAAAGGAGCCCTTAAACATCATTTCCTCGACCGCGCTGGCCGACACCACTCCTGATCGACAGGAAATGGGAAAGCTCCGCCTTTTATCGGGAACTAGGTAATCGTGATAAAACATTGCGTTATAATAGTCCTTTTGGCGAAGTATGGACGCGGCTTAGGGAAGGCCAGATAGGTTGATTTGTGATTCGTAGATATTTGTGGTATTTTTGGGGTGACAACCTTTGCCCGTAGATTTGGTAGCTATCAGCGCACATATCTTTTATACTATACTACAGGACTAACCGCCGGGTTCTCGAACGCCGACAGTCTGTTAATCAATGTGTTTTCTTCTTTCTAATCTATTGTTAACGGCGGTGGCGGCGTAGCATTGTCAACCCGGGGCGGTTTCTAATAACCCTAGAAGCCTAACCTTTCTAAAACATACAGAAAGCCTTAACATACGCCTCAGAGGTATGCATATTTAAATAACCATTTCTAGGATAAAATACAATTATTGGTCAATACATATTTTTTTATTTTTAAGGTTGGTTTCAATAAGTAATAAATAATAAATTAATCACTGAAATCTTTAATGACACAATTTTTTTGAAGCAGAATAAAATAATCTCCTTGTATTAGAACAAAAACGTAAGTTATTTTTTATTGATTGTAATATTTATTATTACTTATTTTTATACTTTTTTTTTACTAATAATGAATTATTGTAGAATCAATTATTAAATTTTATCAAATTTTTAGTGACAACCTTATAGCTTTGAGCAGTCTACACATACATCTACTTTGTGTTCGCAACATGCTGACTTTTTTCACCTATGACTCACTAATTTAGATATTTTCTTCTTTTTCTAAGAACAAAAGGAGCAATATTTTCGATATTTAGGTTCTGGGTTTGTCTGCCAGAACTTCTCTACTAGAATCAGTAGATTTCATGACAATTTAGGTATTTTTTCGCGTAAAGATCTCTTCAACGTCGCACTTCAAGTCTCTTCTCCATCAAAGGCTTTACAAATCTGTACTGAGCTGCCAACACGTCGCCACTACTTATCCCTTTAAACAGTGACATATTATATCTGAAACATCGCCAATAAACACATAAAAAATACAATAGCAGTATGTCACACTCTTGGTTAAAAGTTACGCAAAGCCTATACATACGCCTCACAGGCGTACTAAACGTCTATAAATCAAAAATCGCGGAACTTACCTTAGCGATATGGGCACCATTCGCAAGCTCCCGGCGACCACTGAGTTGGCAAAAGTGCACGGACCCGTAACTACACCCGTTAGAAAGACATAGACAATTTTCGAATGCGTGTACGCCTCTGAGACGTACATTTTATATCATTATAGATCATTATCTATATAAGTAACTTTTTATTAATTTTAATTTAGAGAAACTTCTTTCACAAGAAGCCACTGAAACACAAACTAAACCCCACACTAGGATACCCTGTGTCTTGGGAACCAGAAACAGCGACGTCACAAACATGTGAACATCCAAGACATGGGATTTTTTTTGTCCCCAGCCGGGATTCAAACCCGGGACCTCTCGCATGCTAGGCAAATGCGCTAACCGCTGCGCCACAGAAGCCGTCCTTCAAAAACAAAACATAACCTTTAGCAAGCGCTACACATTATTAAATTTATTACGGATACACTTTCTTGATTTTTTCTGGCAAAGTCCGGCCAGGGCCTTGAATTTGCTAATGCACTGTAGCACAATGACAACTGCATGTTCATGACGATTTAGTTTCATTACCGCTTCAAGTCAACGCGCGCACGTGTGTTCGTAATTCTAAGCGTTAATGGAAGTTAAAAATAAGTCACGTAGCCCGACCATGTAATTGTAATTGAATTATAATGCACTAACGAAATCGAGACCCAGGTTACGCTCTGATTCGCAGAGCTTAATCATGGTGCGTAGAGACGGAGCTAGCGTCTTCAAGATTTCAAGTACTTCAATACGAGTATGTTACATATATAATCCATTTATCCATACTTGACATTTTTTGTGGACTTCAAAGGACACTGAATCAAAAACCTTTAGCGTCAGAAAACTCCATACCGTTTGCAAATTTAGTACTAGCTAGCACTAAATTTGCAAACTGTTTCGAGCCTTCTACCGCTAATGGTTTTTGATTTAGAGTCGTTTAAAGTTTGAAAAAAATGCCAAGTATAGACAAATGGATTATACGTGTAAACATTATTCTATCAACAATATTCTCAGTCATTTTAATTCAAAACCTTGTACAAAACATTCTAGCCAACAATATTCTTTCCCTCTGTGCTAATAATAAGAGTTTTGGACACAATAAATGTCCTTTTAAAATAAAAGACGGTAAAATTCCAGGTGAATACACGGGCATGTTTCGAGCCACAATATTTCACGGGCTATCTTGGGCACTGTTCCGTTCGCCACCCGAATGAAATTAACTACAGAAGGACATCGTGAGGAAACCTGCACTTTGGAATTCCGCACAGAGACTTACAGATTCACTTAAAGAAATGTAGCTTCTTCACATACTAAAGGTTGAAATCATCAAGCCATTATGTCCCCACCGAGGGACATAATGGCTATACCTTCCCTGAGGAAGGTATAGGCCATACTCCACCACAGGGGCCAAGTCCATACTGGCGGAGGCTTGTAAGACTAGTGGCTGGTTTTACTGTAAGAAGTTTTCATGTCACCCTAAGGCCTTTGATTTGGCTTAACGACTGCCATCTATCGACGGCAGCCGGCACCAATTGCTTAACGTGCCTTACGAAGCACGGAACCGCTCGGAAAAATGCCACTAGCGCGAGTCATAGGCGGTCACACCCTATGTGCTTAGCTTAACCTTCGTGACCGTTTAAGATCGCTCAGGCAGCTGGGCTACGAGCGATTCTCTCGATTAGCCATAAATAAAATGCATTGGCAAACTCTTCTGTAAGAGGGCAGTTTGTGACTGCAGCGAATGCCGAGAAAGCTGACGACTTAGAAGAGGAGCGTTCGTTTATTGTTGTGAAATACCGCCTCGGCGCGCGGCCGCCTCGCGGATAGTGTTTTGTTTTTTAAGTGCTTCCATTCAATTTCGCGCGAGACCTTTCCATCCGTCTTTTCCAGAACAGTTGAATTCTTTGACGACTGTGTACCTACTGATGTTCTTTCTTGTCAATAATAATTCGAAAGCGGTGTCGGTGCGTCGGCATTGGACGTGAATGGTCGCTTGATTTGATATCCTTTGAAATCATGCACTCTTCTTTATTGCACAAGAAAGGATCTGGACGAAGGCGAGCTTAATACTAAAAAGTTTGGACACAATACGTCATTGTGCGTCACTACAATTTACATTATAGGTTATTTGTTAGTTGTGTAGAATGTTATGTTCACGCAATCAAAATTACGGAAAAATATAGATCCGTCATTCAAGGAAGGCTAATTTATTAAAATATTGTTTATTTTTTATTTGTTATTGAGGATTAATCATCTTATCTAATGTTATCTAAGTAATTAAGTCATTGAATGATAAATATACTTTTTTTATTATACACAGAAAAAAAAGAAAAATAAAATTACATTAAAAGAAAAGTAAATATAACTAATGAAACATTTTTTGAATAAATTAGGTTATAAATATTAACACACGCACAGCGGTGGTGGCGTAGTGGGGTTGACCCTTGCTTCTCGATCATGAGGGTCTGGGTTCGAACCACGCATGTACCAATGACTTTTAGTTACGTACATTTGTTTGTACAGCAACATCATTCGCTGATATATTGTGCCCGGATAACGGCGACAGGCTTGCCACTTGTCACGTTTGGGACCTAATAAACTCGGCAAAACGTGGGTCCAGTTCTAGAGACTGGTGCCTCTGCCTACCCCTTCGGGGATAACGGGCGTGAGTTTTTTTTTTTTTTTTTTTTATTTTATTTATAAATATTAAAAATCTATCTTTGCTAAAAATTATAAAATATCTTAAATGGAATTGCGGCATTTTATTTGTGTAGGTTTTTATACACTTATACGAAATTCCACTTAGAGAGGCATACAAGATTCTTTATTGATTCGAGGGGAGGGCTGAAACTGGGAAAATATTGGCAGACACTTGATCCAATTGCCTTGCGATCGCATCGACAGCTGTCAATGAACCTTATTTACTTAACAATAAGGTTTGGTGACATCGTCATACTGACAATCGATATTGAATTTTCCATTAGCTCGTCACAAAAAGCGTCTATAAAATATTCCAAGACGTTCGTTAAAATATGTTAACAGGCTTTTGTGATTGCTTACTTGGAAGAAACTCGATGTTCATTTACATTATTTAGAAATTGATAAGTATCACAAAGTTCGATCGCCATGTAGGTAATTGGTCTATAAAAACCTATTATTTAGGTTAAGGTAATAACCATTAACTAAAAAATGTAGTTTAAAACCTATGGCGACACATAAATAAATCTCGTATGTACTTAAAAAAGCGAATAAAATTATTGGGTACATGATACAGGGTACGGACTACACACTAGGCGATGCTTTACCCATGTGGGAAAGAAATAATAATTTACCAACTTGAATACGACAACAAAATACTATTGTGCTAATGACAATTAAATTAAGTTAAACTTATGTCTTACAAGCCTCCACCAATCCGGGCTTGGCCCCCGTGGTGAAGTATGCCCTATACCTTCCTCTGGGGAAGAACTGTGCCCCTCAGGGCATAATGGTTTGATGCTGATGATAATTATGAGCTAAGTGAAATTTAAATAAACAGGAGTATGTGAAACAATAACGAAAATTAATATATTTTCTGAAATTAATACAACACAACAACATGGGGTCATTCAAAACCACAAAAGGCCAAAGGAAAAAAAGATTTTCATGAGTTTTTCCTTAGTGACGCTTGTGCTACTCCGTGGAGCCCCTTAACCCTTTGCAACCGAAGAGTTTTTTTTCTTAAATTTAACTATCTTGGCTAAAATACCTTGTTTTGGTATGCCATAGATTCCAAGAAAAAGAACCAAAAAAATCCTACTTAACTGCTAGTCCGGCTAAAAAGTAACTGCACGATCGTGCAACTACATTTTTCCAGCCATATTTTATGACTAAAAACTAACTTTGTATTTATAAAAACATTCTACAATGCTTCCTATACACATTCAAACTTAATTATTGTAAGGCTTCAAACAAAATATATTAATTATCTGTACTTTACGTGAAGCACGTTTACCGCCAAAATAAGCAGAAATCTCTACTAGCGGCTCGCGAGCCAATCTGTGGCCAATGGTCGCCGACAAGTGAGGCGCCGCACCTTGCAGTAGGTAAAACAGATAAATGCACGATCGATCGAAAGTTAATTTGTATGGAGTCAGGATTTTTTTTAAATTATATGCACGGTTGTGATAGCTCGGTTGCAAAGGGTTAAGTTGTGCAGGTTCCTTTATGCTCCTTTAATGTAAGTTTTTTGTGCTCGAATCGATTTAAAAGTGAGTTACAATAGTGTTATTAATTATTGTCGTGCCTGATAATATAGTGTTAGTGCCAAATTTTGGCACAGAAGGAATGACCAACGTCAACGTTATCTCCCCATAGAGAACAGAGGCTACAACGGCGACGTAAAGCGCTCGGCTCCCTCTCTTGGGCTTTCTCCACAGCTTAGGGAAGACGTATGCTAGCCTCATTGCAAATTGTGAGATAGACTTTGTAATTTTCCGTGATTAAAATAAAAAAAAAACTGTATACATAAATTCGGAATTTTTTATGTGACGGAAATTGAGGCTAGTTTTTAAATCCGAAATCACTCGTAGCCCCGGCCGTTTGAACGATCTTACACGATCACGAAGGTTAAGCAAATAGGGCGCGTTCAGTACATGGATGGGTGACCGTCTATGACTAACTCTAGTGGCATTTTTCCGAGCGGTTCCGTGCTTCGCAAGGCACGTTAAGCAGTTGGAGCTTATGTAACGTTAAGCTGTCGATAGATGGCAGTCGTTAAGCCAAGTCAGAGGCCTTAGGGCGGCTTGAAAACTTCTGACAGTAAGACCAGCCACTAGTCTTATTCGCCACCAATCCGAACTAGCCCCCCGTGGTGAAGTATGGCCTATACCTACCTTCCTCAGGGAAGAGACCCGTGCCCCTCGGTGGGAGTATAATGAGTTGATGATGATGGTGATGAAGCTAGTTTCTTACAATACTTTTAGGAATTTTTCACATTATGAAATCCCTTTTAATACACACAAAGATCGCAAGACGAACATAGAAAGAATCTAAAAGAGGGCAAAAGACTCGTCTTGATACTTTTTACTTCAAAAAGGACACAGACCCGCAAACAGATGGTCGGTTAGTGGCAATAAATATCGCGATTCGGTAGCTAACGACGCACTCGGTCTTACAACACGGTATTGCTTTATACTGGAAACTTGCCTAGGGGCCATTATCCTGCGGTTGTTCACTGGAAAAAACGAAGAGGGTCGGACGTGTAATGGGATTTCACCTGCGCTGTAAACAAGCATTTAGTCTAAATTTCGCGCTGGTAAGAGCTTATTTTGTAGGGTTCCGTACCTTAGAAAAAAATGGAACCTTTATGTGATCACTATCGTCAGTCCGCCCGTCGGTCGTTCTCGGGAACGCACAAAGGTACTGGTAGTAAATAAAACCGCATACTCAAGATTTTTAAAGGTTTTCGGAAGCTATGGGAAATTGAACTTTTAAGTTGACGTCAAAAAAGATACGAGTATAAGGCGCAAAAAACGTATACCACTGAAGTTCGATCCCCACTGGGGAGAAAAAAAAAACTCCAGGTCTTGGATGTTTACATGTTTGTGACGTCGCTGATTCTGGTTCCCAAGACACAGGGGTATCCTAGTGTGGGGCCAGAAGCAATGTATGTGCCTGTATGTAAATGTTTATGCTTATTTAAAACATCCAAATTAATACGGTACTTTCCGTTGACCTAGAATTATATTTGGTAAGTAATATCGTCTTCTACCACAAGTGCAGGAAAAAATAATATATACATTTTTAAGCAAATGGTAAAAACATTGTTATGTAAGTTTGAGAAAAACCCAGTAAAAACCTACGTACAGTACAAGTATGTACGGAACCCTCAATGGGCGAACCCAACTCTGAATCGCTTGTCCGGTTTTTTATTTATTTATTTTGGTTAATTTGCATTGCATGCGAAGTATTACATCGATATTGTACGTTAGTTATTGTTTTATTATTGCTATTCTTTAGTTTTGTTTCAATGTATGAATAGGTAAATTGCATGGAATGATCATGGCGTAATCTGAGATGTGTTAACTTTACGAAAGTTCAAGAATCATTAAGCTTGTTGACTCTCTATGAGTGTTTTATACCAACATAGACGTACATAAACTCATGCCTGAATCCCAGAAGGGTATGAATAGACCAGGCAGTGGCAGTAGGTACCATAATCCTTTCAGACAGACGAACAGATCAATTTCTCTTCATCCAGTATTTTATATTTTGTGAACATATTTTTATTCTTTATTTCTTTGCTAAGATATTTATCTAGGTACTAGCATAGTTTTATGTTTAAGTTATATTTTTATTTATTTTTAGTTAGTTAGTTCATAATTAATATTATTTAATTAATGTTATTTAGTATCGTTCATGAATAAACAGTAAACATTTTTATATTATTTGAGCATTGTTATTAGTACGCTATTTTAACTGTCCCTAATCGTTCCCTTTTATGTTATATGCCTATTATGATTAAAGGAGACGGGGACCTCTGGGCCCAATTATAATAAGCTGAAATATGGTTTAAAAAAGCGGTATTTTTTTCTGTTTCAAAATATAAAAATCTGCTCAATTCACAATCTGGGAGACGAGAAATCTTAAAAACAAGTTTATTGCACTGATGAAATAAAGTATCGATTACTATAATCGATTACTGTGAATGATTTTAACAATTATTATTGAACATAAAAAAACTCTCACCGGATGATGGATTCAATCAAAGTGAATAAAATCTACGGAATAAATTATTATATTGTCAATAGTTTACAATAAAACAGAATATCAACTTTAAAATCTATTCTCGTAGATTCTCGTTTACAGACCGATTTATTTATTACATATCAAATATATTTAATCTGTGCTGACAGTGACAGCTCCCGGACTTTCAATCTATGATCATTGATCACCGGATTACCTAATCGTCTTGTATCGGTTATCGTTTGCGTATTTCAATTATATTCCTCGACCAGTGCTTTCTCTCTACGGACTTTTACTATATTGTTTAACTGGTACGTACGACTGTGGCATAGCGATAAAATCAGCTGTTAAGTTTAGGTTATTGTCAATTTGTTGCATAGCTTCACTTTTACCAAAATCTCTTTTAACTGCTCTCAGATTGCCAAAATCCGCAAAATTTTCAAAGATGGTTTGATAATATATAAGCTGTTAATTGACACCACTCTAGTCTTTTTACATCTAGGCCCAAGAATGTATGAAAGCGTATCCGTCTCCTTTAATGACTTTGCTTATATTTCGTACTTAATAAGATTATTAAGGGCTTTGTCCAGCAGTGGACTAATATAGCCTGATGATGATGATGATGATGACGAAGATTATTAAGATCTCTCTTTGTATGTATATCAGACTAAATATCCGATTGAACTTTTTCAATGAAAAATGTTGATATTACAACATTTTTAGTTGAAATAACATAGTCAGATGGAAATTCTAAAATAAAGCCGTGAACTGTCAACCTTGAATTTTAGTACCAACTAATACTAATATTTCTGTAAGGTTCTTAATATACTAATAATAATAATAATAATAATAATAATAATAATAAACTCACGCCCGTTATCCCCGAAGGGGATATTATTATTATTATTATTATTATATACTAATAATAATATTCTATCTATCTTTACAGATATGAACTGAATTACATCAGTTCTTTATCCGTCCACTCAAAATGATATATCACAATATGAGCCATTTCTCTATTCGCACCGCCGATGATTCATGAGGAAACCTGCGAAAGAAATGAGGAAGATAATCGACAGCGTTATGTATCACGGAAATGCACCAAATTTTCGTATTTAGGCAAGATATATTTGCCCGAATAGGAACAAAAAGGGGACAGAATGTATGCGACATATTTATTTAGAGCTATGCATCAAAACAGATGTCGTAACGGGCTCATTTGTTACGGTCGCGCACGAGGTTTACAAGCGTAAATCGGATCATATGCGGTGGAAAAAAATGCGTGTGTGATTTGGTTTTTGTTATTTCCTGGCGACGCGGGGTCGGGTGAATTCGGGACTAGATATTTTGAAGTGAAACTGTCCTATGTATAATAAATAGATTAGATATACGTGAATATTTTAATGTTGCTTTTAGATTTTTTTTACCCCAAGAGGTAAGGAATAATATTACCAAGACTCCACCGTTTGTCCGTGCGTCCGTCCAAACTTGAAAGCAGATCTTCGAAAGATCGAAAGTTTTTTCCCAAAAGGTCTTATTTTGTTCTGTCTATTGAAGAGTTTCGTTCTCTATCTCTCAAAGTCTTCATCAGATCTTTATCAAATTAAAATGGATCCAACGGGAAGCTGTACCAAATAAACAAAAAAAAAATTTGCAATCGGATAAGATTTGACAGAACTACATAATAACATAGCAGAAAAAAGGACTATACCTACGCACCGAATTGAGAATCTGCTCCTTTTTTATGGTCGGTTAAAAATAAATTAAAATGGTGCCTAAAGCAACCCTAAGATTGGTGCAAGTCGTGCTATAAAACAAATGAGATGGTGCCAGCAAACCATAAAAGGATAAAACAATCACTCCGGCCGCAACAAATAATCCAGACAGAAAAATGTAATTTCAATTTCTCGCTCAATAAAGCAAACTTCGTTGGCTGCCTACCAGCGCAAGCCGACATCGATAGATTCCTCTTTTCTTAGATTAATCCGCTAGGGAGATCGCTCGTCACGTATAGAGACATACTCTGAAAGTCACTCGATGTCCTAAATTGACTAATGTGGCGACCGATGCGAGAGCTTGACGCTAGATGCAAAAAGCAATGCACTGCAAGTTTTTTGACGTGAAATATTTTTTAGTTCGGCAGTAAGCAATACGTAATAGTAAAGGTACAGAAGATTTACCCCGCAAAATCAATTAAAGAGAAAGGGACTCTATCAGCGATACAATTAGGTGCAATAAAGATCGCACGGCGCTAAAAAAGCTACAGTTGATTTACCTACATACATGTTGCCTCTCTTTCTACAGCGTAACTCGCGCGCGCGTCACTGCTCGCTCCTGCGTGAGTTCCTACTTATCAGCCACTCTGGAGTGGCCGCCGTCTGCGCAGGATTACCAGAATATCAAGTAACCTATGTCTCAATTGACTGAAATGGTAATGGGCGGGATACCTGGCGAAGTGGGAAGACGGCAGGTGGACCAAGCCAATCACAGAGTTAAGTGGCAGTTTAAGCCACGATTCTCACATATCTCTTTCACTTCGTCAATTATTCATTCGCTCTTTGGGTCCTTAAAACTAATAAAATATTGACAAAAACATAAAATCTTGTTTATTTTTACAACGACAACAGTTAACTTCTGACGTTTCTTTTGCAATAGAGTTTTGAATACTTAATTATTTTACTCATAATATTTAAGAGTTTTGACTATATTACCAGACTAGCTTTCGCCCGCGACTCCGTCCGCGTGGACTTTAGGTCAAAATTTTGAAACTCCGTTCACTCTTTTATGGGTTAAATTTAGAAAAACGGCGTGTAATGTTAGAAGATTTGTTATAGGTGGTTGAGTGAAACAGCGTCTAAATGGAGTAACGTTGTGTATTGGACTGTCGAGAAGAGAGCATGTTACATACACTTATATGACTATGATTGTGTGGGTGAGGTGTCACCACACTACAGGCGAAACACGTTTTAATCAATTAATTGTGTTGAAGAGTATTATCCCATACAAATACAAATTTTGGCAACCCTTTTTGCCCCCTTAGGGGTTGAATTTAAAAAAATCCGATCTTATTCCTTTTGCAAAATTTCAGCTTCCTAGATCCAACGGCTTGGGCTGGGGGTTGATGAGTGAGTCAGTCAGGACTTTGAATTTTATTTATATAGATTTTTACAAGGGCAGTTAGGACAGTGGGTGAAAGTCATTCGTCCGCGGCGACTCCATGCTCAGCCTGGCAAAAGTGTGCCTTGTCCCAGGGGGGGTGGGCAGAGAGACCCCGCGCGTGACCGCCTAGAATTGGCCAATAAGAAATAGAATCTTTGACTTGGGCGAAAATGTCGAGGTCGACTTTTTACATTCGTTTTTACTGTATGTAACATGTGATCGTCAATTATTTAATGCACTCGGATTTCTTTTCATAACACAATGACTTGTTCTGATCCCGAATCAGGATTAAAATTTAATTTAAACCAGACAGGTTATCACAAACATAGAAAACACCTCAGCGTCCAAAGGAAATCAACCAAAGCCAGCGTAAAACAGTGGTACAAACATACGAAAGATTTGTAGAAGACGAAAACATAGAAGAGTTTGTGATTAGCATTGTGTTTACTGCGGAATTTTGTGAAAAAATGAGTCGCTTTGAAGTTGATGATGATGATGTATGATGTTGTCCTGATGTTGTCAATATAGATGACTTTCTTAAGAATGCTCCTCTCTTATGTAGGCTCCCGATCGACTGTGAATGAATACGAAAATTCCCGCGCTTTACTAAGTATGACTTTAACTTACTATGCTAAGACTGCTCTAAGCGTGAACTTGGGATTCGTCTGAACGTCAGCCTAAATATGACCAATTGGAGAAAAAGGAACAATGCCCTGCTATGGAACGTATGTAGGCGTAACAAGTATATTCGGTTGTCAGTTGTTTTTTTACGTGTACAGATTAGCCAAGTGATAATTAAATTGTTAGTAAACAGTTTATTGATGTGAATTATTAATCAATGTTTTATTATTATTAAATAATATTAAAAGTTGTAGTGCCCTTGCAGGGTGTCATGAACTGACTCTCGAAATTACAACAAAGAACTGTAATTTATTGACACACGACAATGCAATGAATAAATGAATATGAATATGAACTGGAGCGTTAGTGGCTAGTAAGTCCTAAATGCGTCAACTAGAAAAAAAAAATCTACTAATTACAGAAAAAAATGCATGGAGCGACTTACCGACTCAGTGTGAGTGTCCTTCCAAGTTGTAATGTCCTTGCCGGGCAGGATATCCTAGTTTGGAATAAGGTCTTATGACTGTGTTGTGTAGAAGTTATGCTTAATATTGTGCTGACTTACACTATGCAGAATTAGATAGGTCTTACATGTCAAGAACTTGTTTAGGAACATAAGTGAATATTTTTTTTATTAATTTTAAAGCAAGATGTCAAAATATTTTGTAGTTTATTTATTTTAGGTAAGGCATACATTTAAAAATAACCCTTTTTTCGTTCTCTTTATATTGTATCCGGTCTGTTGGTTTCACGGTAAATAAAATAATAACAACAGCCTAAAATAATAAGCACAGGGTAATGAAGATAATTATTGCCGTTACTGGCTTCCCTTTATACAAATCGTGGTCAGTGCGCGTCTTAACGAAGATAAAAGGGAAATAAACGTCTTGGCATAGGCCTTTCTCGCTTATGGTCACGACAGGCCGCAGGCAAGAGAAGGCCTAATTGGATTCATTTTAATGGACTTTTAATGAGTACCGACGAAAGTATCACTATGATAAAATTGAATTCAATTGGAGGTAGCTATTAGTGAAGTCAATACCATATTTATTTGGGGCTGAGACAAAATGTAACAACTTTTCAGTACTCTTTAGACTATTTTCACTGTCAAAAATGTTATTTCGGTTTTTACACTAAGAATTAAATAAATTAGTTAAGTCTAATCTTATCTGTTATTCTATCTATTAATCTCCTCTAATTTACTTAATTCTTAGTGTAAAAACCGAAATGACATTTTTTGACAATGAAAGTCTAAAGAGTACTGAAAAGTAGTTTACATTTTGTCTCAGCCCCAAATAGATATTATGAAATAGATATTTGTTTGTTAGGTAGTGTTCTTTAAAGGCTGCGTTGTGATTAACCCAACATAAGTGAGGTGAGAAAGTGCTACACAAGCTATGAGGTGGGTGTGACAAACTACGATGTTAAATTTTTGATACAGTGACTGTGTAATTATCTTTTGTGACTTGAGACGTATTGTTAATAGTATCTTCACATCATCATCATCAACCCATTTAGTCCCCACCGAGGGGCACGGGTCTCTTCCCTGAGGAAGATATAGGCTATACTCCACCACGGTGGCCGGATTGGTGGAGGCTTGTAGGATTAGTGGCTGGTCTTACTGTTAGAAGTTTTCAAGCCGCCCTAAGGCCTCTGACTTGGCTTAACGATTGCCATCTATCGACGGCAGCCGGCAGCAACTGCTTAACGTGCCTTGCGAAGCACGAAATGTATATAATGTAACATTATTTCGTATGATCTGCATTGCTGCAGAATATCGGTCGCAGATGTTTGCCAATAATTAACAAACATCTGCGACCGATAAACACAAAATGTTATATAAAATTCCGCTAACCCTCAGAAGACTTACTTTTTCGACGTTCATGTCGCACAAATATTCCAATACTTCCCGTCACCAAGTACCTAACAAGTGGGATTCTGTGAAATTTAAACAATACCGCGCAGAAGTTGCGGGACAAGCAAGACAGCAATTCCACTTACAGTAAGCGAGTGCGTAATAGTCATATCAGAAGGGCAACTCATGAATAAACCGTCTGCATTTTAGAACGTGTATTTTTGAACTAAAATTTTCGTAAGTACTAGATATTATTAAATGTATTCTTGAGTCCAACCAGGGTTCGTTTATTTTAAGCATTTTCTATTTAATCAACATTGTAGACTAAAAGAGTAAGTAGTGACTAAAATTGACTACCTTATAAAGCACATGATGAGCTTGACTACTGAATAATTATTAATAACGATGATTAAAATTAGAATTGTTGCATCAAAACAAATGAGACACATCACGCTAAAAGGTGCTTAAACATTTAAATACATGTACAAAACACATCAACAGATACATAACATAAATTATATTAAAACTAGCTGTTGCCCGCGACTACGTCCGCATGGGCTTTAGTTGAGTAAAGTGTTTGCAAATAAGATAGCAATACTTTTAGCGCATGCGACAGAGCTTTAATACTTACTTCGCAATCCCCTCTTACCCCCTTAAGGGATGATTTTCGAAAAACTATTTTACACATGTTTCATGACTTTCAATGAAAGAACTTCATGCTGAATTTCATTCGAATAACTTCAAAAATGGCTAAGTTTTATACTAACTTTGCACCCCCCTCTTACCCCCTTAAGGGATGATTTTCGAAAAACTATTTTACACATGTTTCATGACTTTTATTCAAGGACCTTCATATAGAATCTCATTCGAATAACTTGTATAACGGCAAAGTTTCATACTAACTTTGCACCCTCTTTTTTCCCCCTTAAGGGGTGATTTTTGAAAAACTATTTTACACATGTTTCATGATTTTAAATGAAGGACCTTCGTACTAAATATCATTTGAATAACTTTAAAAACGGCAAAGTTTCATACTAACTTTGCACCCCCCCTTTTTCCCCCTTAAGGGATGATTTTTGAAGAACTATTTTACACGTATTTCATTATTTTAAACGAAGAAACTTCATACTGAGTTTCATTTGAGTAACTTCAAAAACGGCAGAGTTTCATACTAAATTTGCACCCCCATTTTACCACTTTAGGGGGTGAATTTTGAAAAATCCTTTCTTAGTACTACCCTACTTTATAAAAGAAACTCCTGTGCAAAATTTCAAGTTTCTAACCCTTATAGTTTGGGCCCTGCGTTGATATGTCAGTCAGTCATTCAGTCAGTCAGTCAGCTTCTCCTTTTATATATATAGATATAGACTAGCTGTTGCCCGTGACTACGTCTGCGTGGGCTTTAGTTGAGTAAAATGTTTGCAAATGAGATGGGGATACTTTTAGCGCATGCGAAAGGGCTTTCATACTAACTTCGCAACCCCCTCTTACCCCCTTAAAGGATGATTTTCGATAGACTACTTTAAACATCTTTCATTACTTTCATTGAAGGACCTTCATACTGAATTTCATTCGAATAACTTCAAAAATGGCAAAGTTTCATACAAACTTTGCACCACCCTTTTATCCCCTTAAGAGATGATTTTCGAAAAAAATTTTTACATATGTTTCATGACCTTCAATGAAGAATCTTTATAAAGTATCAGACTAACTTTGCACCCCCCCTTTTTACCCCCTTAAGGGATGATTATTGAAAAACTATTTTACATGTTTTTCATAACTTTTAATGAAAAACCTTCATATTGAATCTCATTCGAATAACTTCAAAAACGGCAATGTTTCATACTAAGTTTGCACCCACCTTTTTCCCCCTTAAAGGATGATTTTTAAAAAGCTATTTTACACGTGTTTCATAATTTTAAATTAAAACCTTCGTACCAAATTTCATTCGAATAACTTCAAAAACGGCAACGTTTCATACTAACTTTGAACCCCCATTTTAATCCTTTAGGGGACGAATTTTCAAAAATCCTTTCTTAGTTCTCCCCTACGTTACAAAAGAAACCTCTGCGCAAAATTTCAAGTTTCTAACCCTTAAAGTTTAGGCCCTGCGTTGATATGTCAGTCAGTCAGTCAGTCAGTCAGTCAGTCAGTCAGTCAGCTTTTCCTTTTATATATATAGATGGATTTAAATGTGCCTGCATGTAAATGTTTATGTTTAATGACTTGCAGACTAATTGTACCAACTTAACAACAACTAGTAAGCAACGCAAATTAAAAGTAATGCTATACATATTATAGAAAAATACATAAGACAATTTTGCTTGTAGTATTAACATGCGATTTCTATGTAATACATACGTATACTGATAAAAACATAACTTTAGCTTTTTCTTTAGCGCAGTCCTCGTAAATTATGAGACATGAACGACTTTTTTTTATTTTGATAAAATGAGGAAGCGTATTAAATATAAACAAGTGTACCTCCTGTCATTACATACTTTTTAAACTGCATCTCATCTGAAGAAGTATAACATCCGCATATCGAACACATTGCGGTCGCAGATAAATGAAGGCTGGCTGTGCAAGAGGCAGTTTGAAGAAGAGGAAATATAACACTTTATCAAGAAAGTATTGTACCTCCTGTCGTTGAATACTTTGCAAACCGCATCTCATCTGAAGCGCAGTAACATCCGCATCCCGATGTATTGCGGTCCCGGGGAAATGCACTTGGACCTGACAGGCGCACGACAACCACCGACGCTCACCTATAAGGCCGCAGGCTGACTACGCGAGAGGCAATGTGCAGGCAATAAGGCGATATAAGAATTACATTTGGAGACATAATTCTCTTTGTTAAAGCGATCCTATTAATGAAACCTCTGCATAACCAGGGACCAAGATCTAGATTCTGTTAAAGCAATTCGAAATCAGCCTGCGCGCACGCAACGACTAATGAAGCGAAAATGATATGTCAACTTCGAGGTAAATGGCAGTCCCTGGTTGCCTACTCTTCTGGGATACAAGCATGAGTTTATGTATGTATGTAATGATAACTATAAGGGTACCTTGTCAACTACAGAACAGTAATAATATACATAATTTTAAAGAAAGAGGTTTCTTTTGATCTAAACTCCAATGTTCTGCCTTGCTGCACGTTGCACAATTACGACGCTCACGGGTGTCTGAGTACCGTAGACAAATTATGGATCTTTTCACCCACAAGTCAAATTGGACTCTGTACCCTTGACATAAGACCCGTCTGAAGTTCAAAATGTAAATTTATACGCCATCGCTAGCTCAGAACTGTACGAGGGTGCAGTGCACAATAGATGACGATTGTCAAAACTTTAGCACACGCTCCGGAATTAAATGTAAGTTACACTTATTTGCGAGGGGAACCAGTTCTGTGAGTTGAAACTGCTACGCTTTTCAAAATAAACTGACTGAGATATGGCAGTTTTTAACTCTGTCTAAATCTATAATAATATTATCAAGAGGAAAGATTTATATATTTGTGTGTGTCTATGTTTGTAATGAATATGCTCAGAAACTACTGAGCCGATTTTAAAAATTCTTTCACCATTAGAAGGCTACATTCGTGAGTATAGTAGGCTATATTGAATTTTCAAAATGTTTAGCTTTCCGTATGAAATCTCGAATAATGTAACCCAAGGTGTAAAAAAACTACTTCCCCGGGAATTTTCCATGGAACTAATATAGCTGATGGTTTTTGCCAACCGTGCGAAGCCAAGGGGGGGACGCTAGTTCCTAATAAAGAAATATATATATAAATAAAAAATTTCACACATCACAATCAATTAACTTGGTCCCAAACTAGGATAACCTGTGCTAGTGCAACCAGGCAAGGACATTACAAACATTGAAAAACACCCAGAATGAGGTCATTCGTACAAAATGTACGGCAGCCCCCTAAGGTAATCGAACCCATGATCTTTTTGTTGGTAGCTAAGTGCCTTAATGACTAGACCAACGAGGCAGACAATTTGTGAACTTTCAGGTAACTCTGATTAAGACATAAACAGAAACCTGTTACAAACAGAGGATTCACTTTGTTATCACGAGTAAAGCTATTGCCTTTGTATTCGCATTGCATTTATTTGCTTAGTTTTAGTTCAAAAACAAACATTCAGTTGCAAAAAGGGTGCAAAAATAAAAGCAACAAATTCGCGCAAACATAAAGAAAATTGTACTCCATTCAGTACCATGCTACTTCCACTATAGGGCCTCTACTTTGTTATGTAATTATGCCGTCGCATTTATTTTATATTTTATTTTATTCAAGAAACAAACAGTACATTGCTTTTCTTGTTTAGACTACTACTACATACATAAACCAGTAACGTTTTCACTTAGTACTAATAATAATTCACTAAGAAAGGTCCAAAGTTCCTTGTGTAATACATATTACATATTATTATAACACAAAAAAAAACTGTAAAAAAACTCTCTCGCTGTCTAGACAGTTGTCAAGTTTAATTATTTTAAAATAATGTACCTAGGTAATAAAAGTTAAAATACGAAATGTATTTTTCTTCTCTAAAGAAGGCACAAAATTCACAGCTAAGTGAAAAATATCCAATCAGTAGCGATAGTTAATTTTTCCTTCCAAAATCGAGAGTAGGCGCCCGAGCTACAAGCGACCAGACGTCAACGGACGCGGCATAACTTAGTTTGTGAAACAAAGTAGACGCTTTCTATTCAACAGTTGTGAAGCGCAATCGCGGCGATCGCGTGAATCGACGGGTTTAAATGACAATCGGTGTAGTGGCCAGTATCAAGCATTTTCCCTTTTTTTCAATGTAAACATTTTGCAGTATTTTTTTTTCAATTCAGAAACGACGGTATAGCTTTATGACATTGTCATGCTATGTGTTGGTATCGCGGGTATTCGATAATAAAACCAGTCTCAATCATGCCGTCGTTTGAATTAGCCACACCTATACTTCTACATGGCGCAGCCGGTACGGAATATCATACCAGTGATAATACATTAAGCTAGTGAAGTTAAAGCCAAGAAAAGAAGTGAAAAAGTATAATAACAAGATAAAGTGCACAAAAAACCAATTATAAAATGGAATCAGTCCTGCAACCGCCACCCTCATTTAAGTTCGAGAATGATCTTGTGTGTTCACAAGATCATTCTTAGATTACAAGACGTTATGTTTAACGTCTGGTAATCTAAGCAAACAGTGGCAGAAATGGAAGAAGTCCCTTAAAATATACTACGAGGCTTGTGAATTAGGAAAAAAGAGTGCAAGTGTACAAATAAACATATTGTTACACATAATTGGCGAGAAATGTCGTGAAGTTTATGAACAACTACCTGACACGGCAGAAATAAAGACCGTGGACGAATTACTGCTAAAATTCGATGCATATTTTCTACTGAAGAGAAATATAACTATTGAACGGCACAGATTCTTCACACGGGTACAGAAAGAGTATGAATCAGTGGACCAGTATGTGTTTGAACTCAATAAAATGGCCACCAACTGTGAGTTTGGACCCCTAAAAGATGATCTGGTGAGAGACAGATTAATTTGTGGAATAACAGATAGCCCACTGAGAGAAAGATTACTAAGAGAGCCGAATCTGACCTTGAAAAAGGCGCTAGAAATAAGCAGATTAGCAGAAATATCAAAAATGCAAGCCGGCAACATAACTGAGGCGGCAGTGCATCAAGTACAGTCCAGCCATAGTGAGGATGCAGAAGTCAATTGGGTGAACCGAACAGGAAATCGATATCGAAGACCCAGCGGTCCCCGTCAGACGCCAAGAAACCAAAAAATGCAGCTGCCCCCGCCCTCGTCCAGCCAGGAAGCCGCGGCCAGCGCTACGAACAACCCACCGCCCGCCCTTCCGCGACGTCGCCCGGGGTCTTGTTCCAGATGTGGTACAAAGCACGCGCGAAGCCACTGCCCTGCGTATGGTCAAAAATGTGTTAAGTGTAATAAGATGAACCATTACTCGCGAGTGTGCCGAAGCTACGTGTACGCAGTTCAGGAGGACTCCACCGATCAGGTACGATTCACAGATAATCATCAAGGTAGTGATTGGACGGTTCAATTAGAAATACTAGGCAAAAATATTCAATTTAAATTAGACACAGGAGCTGATGTAAACATAATACCTCGTGTACAGTTAGAAAAACTGGGTTTATTACCTAAAAATTTAATGCCGACGTCAATGAAATTGCAGGGTTACTCAGGAAGTAACATTGAGGTCCTGGGAAAATGTTATTTAAAAGCACATTACAAGGGCAATTTATTTCTGTTAAATTTTGTTATCGCTGAAGTAAATTCTTCTCCCATACTTAGTAGAAAAACATGTGAAGAGATGAATTTAGTAAAACGTGTCATGAGTATAAATTCAAATTTAACATGTCAAATTTTAAATGAGTTTCAAAATGTTTTTGAAGGCATAGGTTGCTTGCCAGGTGAGTATAAGATCCAGTTGAAAGAGGATGCATGCCCGATTGTACATGCACCAAGAAAACTGCCAATTGCGATTAGGGATCAAGTAAAATCAAAATTGAAAGAAATGATTGACCAAGGCATCATTGCCAAGGTCGAAGGTCCTACGGACTGGGTAAACAGCATGACCGTGATCCGCAGGAGCTCAATAAAGTAATAAAAAGAGAACATTTCAAATTACCAACGTTAGACGAAATAACTGTGAACTTAAAGGGAGCTAAATATTTCAGTACGCTTGACGCCAAACAAGGATTTTGGCAAGTGCAGTTAAGTAAAGAGAGCACAGACTTATGCACCTTCAATACCGTATTTGGTAGGTACAAATTTTTGCGTATGCCGTACGGCATATCGTCGGCGTCAGAAATATTTCACAAAAAACTCAATGAACATTTTGATGACATTGAGGGCGTAACTTTGTTTGTAGACGATCTTTTAATTTACGCAGAAACAAAAGAAAAACATAAATACATACTAAAAAGGGTATTACAAAGATGCCAGGAGATAAATATAAAATTAAACAAAAATAAATGTAAAATAGGTCTATCACAAATAAAATATCTCGGACACAAGATAACGAAAGACGGCATTTTTTCAGACGATTCACATATATCAGCCATTACAAACATACCACGACCTAATAACAAAAAAGATATTGAACGCTTCCTAGGTTTAGTTACCTATGTAGGTAGCTTCATACCGAGTTTGTCCGAAAAAACTCACGAATTACGGCAATTACTAAAAAATGATGTCGAATGGCACTGAGAGCAAATACATGAAATAGCATTCAAAAAGTTAAAAGATTGCTTAACTCATCCCCCAGTACTGAGATATTATGATGTAAACAAACCGGTCACACTTTCAGTAGATGCTAGTAAGTCAGGATTAGGCGCTTGTCTCTTGCAGGAAGGCATGCCCGTGTGCTACGCATCCAGGTCACTCACGAAAACCGAGCAATCTTACGCACAAATAGAAAAAGAATTGTATGCATGTGTATTTGCGTGCGAAAAGTTTTATATGTATCTTTATGGCAGGAGTAATATAACGATAGAAACAGATCACAAGCCACTTGTAACAATAATAAATAAACCGCTTGTAAATACGCCACCCCGTCTGCAGAGAATGCTATTAAGATTGCAACCGTATACCTTTACCTTAGTGTACAAGCCGGGTAAGTACCTATACATAGCGGACACATTATCGCGCGCCGCCGACCCGCGTGCACCAACGGCCGCCCAGCCGCGCGATCTCCTAGATGCTCAGGCTCAGGTGTGTGCTGTACTCTCAAACAATCCTTTGACAGACTCGCATTTTGTAGAAATACAGAAATACACTAAAGATGATCAGGTACTGCAAGCGCTCATCAAAATAATAAAAAAAGGTTGGCCTCAGCAAAAAAATGACTTAGTCGAAAGTTTAAGATCTTATTGGCAATTTAAAGATGAACTCACGTTTAACTATGGGATAGTTTGGAGAGGTGAACGAGTCCTTATACCGAAGTGTTTTTACAACACACAATGTTAAAATTCATTCACATTGGACATTTAGGCATCGAAAAATGTAAGTTAAGGGCGCGTGAAATTATGTTCTGGCCTAATATGAACACACCATTACAGGATTATTTGTCAAACTGTGATGCTTGTATCACTCACAGGAAACAAAATCAAAAGGAGCCGCTTATCCCGCATGACTTACCGACACAAAATAGGAGTTGACATATTTCATTTCAGGGGTCAATCATATTTACTAATGGTAGACTACTTTAGCAAGTTTGTAGAAGTAATTAAAATAAAAGATTTACGGTCCGAAACAATTATTAAAAAAATGAAAGTTGTTGTTAGTAGACAGGGTATACCAGCAATAGTAATGTCGGACAATGGCCCCGAATTTTCTTCGAACTCATTAAAGATGTTTTCTCGCGAATGGAAGTTTGTACACACGACCTCTGCGCCGATGTACCCACAATCGAACGGACAAGTGGAAAGGTCTATACAAACGATTAAAAACATATTGAAAAAGACATCGCACGATGGTTCAGAATTTAGGCTAGCATTGTTAGAATTCTTGAACACTTCTATAAGTACAGAAATAGCTTCACCAGTTGAACTATTATATAGTAAAAAATTATGCAGCATTGACCCGTGTGCCCCAAAGTTATTGCAGCCTAAAACACAAAAAAAAGTGTTGCCTAGGTTAGAGTCTTCAAAATGTAAGCAAAAGTACTATTATGACAAAGGTGCAAGGGAATTACAAAACATATTAATAGGTCAAGAAGTAAAAGTAAGATTAAACAACAATTGGGTCAATGGAACCGTACAAAAGTTGTTTGGTCCCCGCAGTTATTTGGTGCGTTTACATTCGGGAGGTACCCTGCGCAGGAATGGAAGGCATATTATACTCAACTCGCAACGCTTCTGCCCAGATGACTCACTTCAATTCTCAAACAATAGAACATATGACGATATTGTCTTAGATCAAGGTCAAGCGGGTACGTCACAAAACTACCCGCCGCCTCCCGCCATCAGCTCCAGTCCCGCGCAGCCTGAGCTACGCGCAAATATGACTCCTAATGATAATCAATATAGAACCCGTTTTGGCAGGATAGTGAAGCCTCCTGATCGGTGGGGTTACTGAGCAGCAATGACGTCTACGCAGACGTAAACGCCCTGGTTCAAACGAATGTATTCATCAAGAAAAATCCAATTGTATGTAAAGCGCATGATTCGGTATATTGAGTAAGTAAGGCATGATGTTTACATTTATAATTCTAAATGAAAAGAATATAATTTAATTAAGGGATAATAATACAATGTTATATTTTGCGATGTTTGCAATATAAATTATTTCTATTTAATTAAGTTAAATTACCTATGTAATGATGGAAAACTTTACACTTACACTTATATAAATATTGATTGTTTAATTAATTCAATTGTTCCCTTCTTATTTTTCTTTTATAAAAAGGGGATTGTCATGTTATGTGTTGGTATCGCGGGTATTCGATAATAAAACCAGTCTCAATCATGCCGTCGTTTGAATTAGCCACACCTATACTTCTACAGACATGAGATGTACTGATGACTCTGGTCGTCAGAAATAAATAAAAAAAAAACAAGCGGAGTTTATTCATCACGCAAGTTACAAGTCAAATATAGAAGTTGTTATTATAATAACAAAATATATATAAATTTAAAACTTAGAGACCACGCAGCTCCCAACCAGCAAAAAACAGTCTCAAGACTACTATTTTTTCGCTCTATTATTGATCCTAAATCATCGTATAAGCCTGCATTTGGGCACGATTATAAGCGTACTTGATTTAATATCATTCTAATGTCAATCTTATTGAATGCTGTTCACTATTATAGTAATCTAGCCAAAACTAATTTAAGCTGCTTTAGGCTAATATCGCTTTTACCTAAGTATCTTTTAAGACTACGTAGGCTAAAATTGGTCTTACTTAAGAATATTCTTAGTATCATCAATCTTATTTTAGTTTGACGTAAGACCAGAAAGTCTTCGCGAAACAATTCATTGTAATGGGTGCTTGCGTGTGATAAATGCAGCGTGACAATGAAAATAGCAAATAATAAAACTGTCTTTATCGTCTGGTGTTTGTTTATATTTAATAGTAAATATTCTCGTGGGAATAATTATTTACTGTAAACTAGACCCTGTTTTACGCTTCAAATTTCGTGAGCCTTATCAAATATTACATTTTGTATATAATTTTATTATTTTCTTTTTTTATTGTACTGATATTTGCGTCTTCCTATATTTGCATTATCCTAGAGCACTATTAGACTACATTTGCATTCTGAATACCAATGGCACGGCCATGTTGTATTAATTAGGGTTCCTTAGGTACTCGTAATAATAATACCTTAATTTTTTTTTTTTTTTTGCAACTTAAGTAAATGTATTTTTATTAAGCGCCAAAGTAAGCGGGGACGGGGACGGGGACGGGGACGGGGACGGGGACGGGGATGGTTATCGGGGGGGGGGTGGTTGCCTGTTTAAAATAAATAGCAATTCATTTTCACTAAGATCAGTTATGTAACACACTTTCATGAATATCGTATATAAGCAGAACCTGCAGAACCCTCACAAATATTTTTGTCCCCACATGCTTGTCCTGGCAGCAACAGAACATTTGAATTATTTATCATTTCGTACTTCTTCTGAACTTGCCACCGATACCCACAAGGACTTGTGCGTTTTATTCCAATTTTTGTTATCCCATTTCTCGTTATAAAAAATTAAATCACACTTTCACTTACAAAACATTGGCCCAGTAAATTTTGCTCTTACAGTTGTATTTTCAGGATCGATGTAAGATTAAGCGATCTTATATTGATCTTGTCTATTGTATTGTAAGTATATTGATCCAACATTGCTCTTACAGTTGTGTTTTCAGGATCGATGTAAGATTAAGCGATCTTATATTGATCTTGTCTATTGTAATGTAAGTATGATCCAATATTACTCTTGCAGTTGTGTTTCGAGGATCGATATAAGATTAAGCGATCTTATTTTGATCTTGTCTATTGTATTGTAAGTATATTGATCCAACATTACTCTTACAGTTGTGTTTCCAGGATCGATGTAAGATTAAACCATCTTATATTGTTCTTGTGTATTATATTGTAAATGTATTGATCCAATATCACTCTTATATCTTACTTAACTAGAGCTGTTAATCTTATTATAGCTTTCAATAAGATCAAAAACAACCATACTAACAATACTCTTATGCAATGCTGATATTAGACATGAAAATTTTATAATAGCATTCATCAAGTCTATTTTAAGATCAAATGAGCAGAGGCTTAAAATACTTTTATAACATGCTCTTATATACATATATAAGACCAATCAATAAGACTGAGTGTTCTTGAGTACGAAGTGACTTGTTCTAGACTGATATAAGAGCGAATACATATTACAAAACAGTTATTAGAGCGATTTAAGCCTACCACTCTTATAAAATGCGGACCCTGAGACTATTTTGCTGGTTGGCTGTTCGTAAAAAGTCGCTTAAGACTATCAAATTACCAACTCACTTCCAAAAACGTCTTAAATGAATGAAATGAATGAATGAATGAAAATGAAATGAAAATGAAAAAAAATATATTGTAAAACGGTTACAAAAACAGTTAAAATGGGACATTGTGCTCTCAGAGTTGTAAATTTAGATTAGTACAAACCTATTAACTTTATTCCAGATATGTTTTGGTAGCGAAGTCCCCCGTAACGCGATGCAATAGAATGCTTAACCCTTTATAAGGCAGAGAGTTAGCATTTTCATTGGTTTTGGACTCTATGTCAAAGCAATAAAGTTCAAATTATGGTGGCCATATATGGTACAGAGCCTTATTCATTTATTCATTTATTCAGTTCAAAAAACACAAGTAAGTTAACCCTTCTTAAGTTAACTTAAGAAGGGTTAAAGCTTAAAAATGTGCTGTTGACTGTACACTTCCTACTTAGTAGACATACGATCGCCTGGGGTGTCTTTCACGGCCCTTCCAACACTAACAAGTTTTATTATAAAGAAAAACTTCTAAATCACGGACAAAATTTGTACTATTTTGTACACGTGTACATAAACGTTTTTTACCGCTGCTCCGACTCGCTGAGGTTTGCTGGAAGAAATCTCTCACAGAGATAAGCTCGCCTTTGCATCAAATTGTAACTCTACCTTAAAACAGTTCATTAATTCTACAGAGTACACTTAATATTACTGCTAGTGCATCATAGTTAGCTTTGAGAATAATATTTTGTTTGCTGATGGTGGTATGATAAAATTAAAATCGTTCGTAGCCCCAGCTGCTTAAGTGATCTAAAACGATCACGAAGGTTAAGCAACATAGGGCACGTTCAATGTATGAATGGGTGACCGTCTATGACTAACGCTAGTGGCATTTTTCCGAGCACTTCCGTGCTTGGCAAGGCACGTTAAGCAGTTGGTATCGGCTGCCGTCGATAGATGGCAGTCGTTAAGGCAAGTCAGAGGGGTTAGGGTGGCTTGAAAACTTCTGACCGTAAGACCAGACACTAGTCTCACAAGCTTCTACCAATTTGGACTAGATCCCCGTGGTGGAGTATGACCTATACCTTTCTTAGGGATGAGACCCGTGCTCCTCGGTCGGTACATAATGGGTTGATGATGATGTACGGATTTTTTCCAATTTCTTTATGTTCCTAAGCACATTTGAGAAATCATAAAATGTGTCCTAATAAATCTACGACTATTATATCAAAAACGGAGCCTCAACCGCACTGAAAACGCAACAAAATCTATTCCGGATAACAATGAAAACTTTAACAACGCATATTTTCTCCTTTCCACCGGCACAATGGCTGAATCCCTCGCTTGAATCCAAGTGGAAAAATGCTTAAAAGGTTGTGTTGCATTACACTTTTAAAAGTATCTTCAACGACTCGGAAAGCTGTTTAGAGAATACTGCAAAGAAACGTAATATTGCCTTAGGGAAAAGTCTTGGTCAAAGTGAAGTGCTTTAGGCCTGAATTGGAAGCTGCCACAGGTGACCGTCCGAAGTGGAAATCTCTAGTTGACGCTCTATGCTCCCTTAGGAGTTAAAGGCACAAAGAAGAGATGAAGAAATTGAAGTAACAGCGGTGGTTGTGTGGTTGGTAAAACAGTTACCTTGAAGAATTCTGTGGTTCGAACACCGGCAAGCGGTATTTACTTAGTGTAAATTCTCAATTCAGAAATCGGCCCCTCGCGACAGCGAGTCCAGCCAAGTTCGAGAAAAAAGGAACTGGCGACGCAGCAGCCGTGTGTAATATTACAGGAATCACTTCAAGCTACTTTTGACCCCTTCACAACTCTACAACCATTTAACCTACGTATATTAAATTTAACACATTTATTGAAGTCTATTAGCTTGTCTAGAATCCAAATTTTCATCAATGTTGCTCAAACAGTTATAGATATATTAACTTTTAAAACCGGCATTTTTATGACTGACTGACTGACTCACTTACAGATCAAAAACCTAACCCACTTCTAGATGACCTAGAAACTTGATATTTGGCATCAAGGTAGACTATTAGGCATATACAAAGGAAAAAATCTAAAAACTGAAAATTATTTATATTAATATCCGCACAGTATTTAGTTCCAAATTCTGCCGGTTCGGTTTTGTCTTAACCGATTCTACCTATATAATATCTGTAAATGACTTCCTTTACACATTTCTCTGAATCGTAAATGAGTTTATACTCAAGTCGTATGTTCATAGCCGATTTCTAACCCATCGTTTATCGGTTCTTTGGCAATAACGATGTATTTATTATTAATGATCAATACCAACAATCTCTGCACAAAAAGTAGTGATATCCCATCAAAACATAAATGTGAATGAAAGCCAAGTTCATATTATGAACAGACGTCGGTATCGACTTCGCCGACAAAAGAATTGATATCTATTATTGGTGCTGCCAAGTTCTCTGTAGAAAATCATGAAATTTTAGTTACAAGATCACTATAGATGTAAATTGTCATTCAAGCTTAAGATTCGACTTGGCTAGTTTTCACGTACAGGCTAAATCATATTTATTTAATAAACTCTACTTCGTTAAGTCATACGGAGGTTAGTGTACTTTCTGTTTGTATTGTACTAATGCTGTTAGGTTGATATAATACCTATGTGAATTTTCTGAAATTTGGTTTGTTGGTAAAAACTAGCAGTCAAATCTTGAGCTTGAATTACAATTTACATATCTAGTGATCTTGTAACTAAAATTTCATGATTTTCTACAGAGAACTTGGCAGCACCCATAATAGATATCAATTGTTTTGTCGGCAAAGTCGATACCAACGTCTGTTCATAATATTGAACTTGGCTTTCATGGATATTTATTTCTGGAGTGTACAATAAATAATTCTAATCTAATCTACGAGTATATGGTTTCGCATATCTCTCGCCGCGCGCATTAACCAATGCAATGCGTGTATTTGGTTCTCTTGAGTTCCACAATTGGAATGGGGTATAGTGCTAATGAAAATTGAATTTTGGCGCTTTGTGATTCTGCTTCTCCCCAATGCGCTAATGCACACATAAAGGACCTCAAGTCGCCCTTTGTGGATGATCACATCACTAATGTACTTTCATTACGAAACCTTTGTACCCGGTAACTTCAGCTCTGTCATTACATACTCAGTGACGACGTCAAATGCTGACGCGTTTCGCATCCATTGTTGAGCTCAGGATTAATTTGTGCATACATAGGTATGCTGGATTGAAGTTCCCAGATTGAATGAAATTCGTTGAAAGTCCCGTTGTCACAAAAAAAAAAATAAACGAAATCCTATACAGTATGAAACAAATACGAAAGTCTCCAAATAGAGGAATTTTACCTGTCAATATGAATAACTTTTACGCGGGGATAAATTTTGTCTGTTTGTCTATTTAAGGCTCTCTGAGAGAAGTGTGCCCTATAGTGGAACTGATACGTATAGACCGCTTACATCACATTGCCCTTTTTGTTATTCCTGAAACCAACGTGCGCTGCTAATAAAAAAACATAGAATTATTTTCCTTTCAGACACCTTCTAGTCTCTCAATTATTCTTTACAAATGAAATTGGTGCAAGATATGTTCAAATAAATTATTTATCTATCTATCTGTAAGCTTTAGAGTAAATCACTCTGTGATTGGTTCATTCTATGCGCCATGCGTTACGACATGAAACTGGATTGGGCGATATTAAGCTACAGCGTAGCAGATGATTGGTTGTATACAGCCAACCATGGATGTAACCCGTCCAAATAATTATGTACGGCGCCATTTGGCGGACTGACGCTGACAGAAGCATAGACATTTTGATACTCGCTCCGATTGGTAACGCAATTGAAAAGCCTCGCCCTCCATCCTACAATTAGAAGGAAAAGAAAAACATTTATTATAACAAACAAGACACATCACAGAAACAAAATAAACAGAAAAGTAACATTCAGGAAAAACAAATAAATTAAAACAAAACCGTAGATATGCCTGTCTGTCTATGGTATGTCTACGCTGCCACAAAAGGCAACTGACTCGGCGTTGTGCTGGGGGTGTGAACCCTCAAATGATCTTTATGTAATTTTTAACGCGGGTCAGACAACCATATTTTGATCTATCATTGCGCGTGGGCATGAAACGACTAATGAATGTTAATGAAACAAAATCATCAAGATCAATTCCGTGCATGGCGTGAAGAACTTGATAAGTCCAAAATGGCAATTTTACAAGGCATCGATTTTAAAGTTTGAAATTTTCTCCAAAATCGGTTTTCATCTTGAACTCATCTTTATAGCTTGATTAATGGATAATTTTAAGTGATCTTTCTAATTATTTTACGTATTCTCGTAAAATTTGCTTATTTTTAAAGATATTAGACTTATCAACATTCTAGCCAGAGACTTATCAACTTATTCCCCATACATTAGTGCTCAAACCAGTGAAAACACTTTAATTTGATTCCTAAAAATCAGTTTTTCAGTGTAATTGAAATGTCTAAATTGCTTTATGAGTAACTTTAGATGTTTTTTCAAATGTATTTATGCTTTTCTTTCTTAGTATCCTATTATTCATAATAATTGACTTATCAACATGTTCAGCGATAATTTATGTTGATAAGTCATCGGTTGCACAAGTTGTATTCACTATAGAGTTGGGGATCAATAATACACATTTGTCGTTTTTACTAAAAAAATTATTAAAAAATTTCATGATGAAATTTTAATCATTCGGGAATGCAAGCGCATTGTTTGTTATACCTAATTATAAGAGTAAATGAAAAATTAGAACGACTTATGTTCTGAGTGTCATATTGAACTTCGAAATTTTCTAACAACAAACTATTGTTTTGTCGAACTAAGTCTTGTCGAACGTGTGTTCTGTCTAGGCATTATAATAGTCGAACCAGAGTCTTGTCACAGTAATCGCTTTGTCGAAGTTGCAGAATGTCGAAGTTCAAAATGACAGTCTTTTTCCAACACTGTCCTTATTAGGTATAATTGTATGTAACCGTTAAGGTAATATTTAAAGTCTATATTTGAATTATATTATTTTTGCCGGGTGGGAACAGAGTCGTGTAAGTGGGCTATGACCTTTAGGTTGCCAGAGGAAAGCTTCTCCCTGCTCATTTTCAGAGAAAAGGGCCCTTTTTTAGTTCTTAGCTTTGAGTATAAGTAGATAAAACAATATATTAATTAGTAACGTTTTAGTGTTAAAGTAGGTATAAATTGACATATAAAGTTACGTTCGTTTTATCGGTAGTTGAATATCATCATCAACCCATTATGTCCCCACCGAGGGGCACGGGTCTCTTCCCTGAGGAAGGTATAGGCCATTCTCCACCACGGGGGCCAAGTCCGGATTGGTGGAGGATAGTGGCTGGTCTTACTGTCAGAAGTTGTCAGTTTTATTGAATATACGTGGATAAAACGATATATTCGTTCAGTCGCTTTGATATCTTGATTTGTCAATTTACGTACGCTAGGTCGTTTTTTGAGTATAGGTTGATATAAGGAAATAAAAATAAAATAAATAAACTCATGCCCGTTATCCCCGAAGGGGTAGGCAGAGGCACCAGTCTCTAGAACTGGACCCACGTTTTGCCGAGTTTATTAGGTCCCAAACGTGACAAGTGGCAAGCCTGTCGCCGTTATCCGGGCACAATTTATCAGCGAATGGTGTTGCTGTACAACCAAATGTACGTAACTTAAAGTCATTGGTACATGCGTGGTTCGAACCCAGACCCTCATGATCGAGAAGCAAGGGTCAACCCCACTACGCCGCCACCGCTTAAGGAAATATTACGATATTATAAAATTTTTTGTGGTTCATCGCGTAGATATCTCGTTTAATTGAATAAAATACGTAAATTATGGACATATTCATATACTGTCACAAGCAATATCTCTAAAAGTAACGTAGATATCGAGTTGTCAATTTTTTTCCTATAAAACCAATACCGTAGGAATCCATTGCGACGATAACAAAAATTCATGTAAGTCGGGTTATCAAGTTCTTTTAATCAAGATCGTGTCAAGTGGCAGACACTGGGAATCCAGAGAGTAGATGGCCCAAATGAGCACTCCACAAATTTTCAAAAATCTGAAAAGCTAACGTAATAAAGATATGATAATGGCAACCCGCCACATAACAAGATTGTTTGACAAAAGTATTCACGGAATGGCTTCAAAAATATATAACAAACTATCTAAGTATCTGAGAGAACTCGATAATATCCACTTATTTAAAAGAGCCTTACTTAAATTTCTATTAATCAAAGCTTACTACAAAATAAATGAGTTTCTCGAAGAAATCGTCTAGTTTAACCACAGGCAATTAATATGAACACTATGACAAACATCAGCTGAAATTGTATATTATTATTTGGATAATGCATGATTGCGGCGATTTCATTTCATTACCGATTTTAATCTACGCGCGTACACGTACCAATCCTGCTAGGCGTCAATGGTGTAAAAAATCATGTCACGTGACCCGACCGAGTATCTGTCATTTAACTATAATGCACTAACAGAATTGAGGCCATGCTTACTAACTCCAGGACACGGACGTGAGTCTATTTTATGTTAAATTACTTATGTATTTTATTAAACTCGTGGTCAGGACTTGTGTGCTGCCCGAGGTATATAGTTCATTCATTTAATAACACATATTTCTACCTTTGATTAAAACAAATGGGATTATAATTACCTCCTTTTGTTACACAAGCAAACCTGTTGGCGCAAAACACAATAGAATAAATATACTCAGACATTAAATACCCTGCGAATTAATTCACTTACACAAACTAATTACTTACTTTATGGGCTTAACTTCTGAGTGCAGTTATTATTCTATGCTAATGCGTTGCTTAGACAGAAATGGACGTAGTTTGCTATTTGCATATTGTTCAAGTAGGAGCATAGAGAAAGTCGACCCGGCTGAAAGGTAAAAAACCGGATAAGCGCAAGTCTGCCTTGCCCATCGAGGGTTCCAAACTCCCAGTTTGTGATATTGTATGGAATCAGGCGTTTATTTGCGGAAATCCACCATCAACCTATTATATCCCCACCGAGGGGCACGGGTCTCTTCCCTGAGGAAGGTATAGGCTATACTCCACCACGGGGGCCTATTCCATAATAGCATTAAACTGTGAAAACTGGGTATTTTGCTAAGTTCCGTACAACACATGCATTAACTAGCCGCATGGTGCTTGTGCGATTTTGGCGGAATTGAGCAAAGTAATTTTCACATTTTAATGCTCCCAGTTTTTTCCAAACTTCAAACGCATTTTTTAAAGATTTAATTGCATATATCCATATTTTTCAGATTTTTCCTTGTATTTGTAGTAAATAAAAGTATAACTTGGTTTTTTGCGGCATCAACGGCTTTATATTTTTTTATATTAACTTAGAAGTTTAATCTAAACAGGTTCAAGGGACTTTTGATTTGAGTATATAAACAAACATTTGCATACATAAACATTTATATACAGGCACATACATTGCTTCTGGCCCCACACTAGGATACCCTGTGTCGTGGGAACCAGAAACAGCGACTTCACAAACATGTAAACATCCATGACCTGGAGTTTTTGTTTCTCCCCAGCCGGGGATCGAACCCGGGACCTCTCGCATGGTAAGCAGATGTGCTTACCGCTACGCCACAGAGGTCGTCAGTAAACAGTTTTAGTTTTAGTATATAGTTTTAATTTGATCTCGATATCTCCACTCGTTCTTGACATAAATGGTCTTGACAGAAAGACGGACGGACGAACAGACGGACAACAAAGTATGATGTACGTATTTATTTATTAATATAAAAAAATATTAGTAACGTTTCTTATATAAGACCCTACAAAACTAATTATGAGGGTTCAGCTTGTGTCCTTTTAAGGTACTCTAAAAACTGTGTCGAAATTTTAGCGCCTGAAGTTGAGCTTTAGTTTGTTATAGAACTTTAAGCGCATCACTGAAGGCGATAAAAAACAAACTTTATTTTGATAGCCACATAGTCTCACTTGATACAAAATATTGTACATAATTATGTACAGTGCCACCATCTTATCTGTTCAGTTGATAGCGGCGCTAGTGCAGAATTTCGTTGTAACATTTAAGAAATTTACCTAGAAAAATGTGAATATTTTAATCCATCTTTCAATTTTAAGGAAATTATATTTATAATTCTTAGTAAGTGAATAAATAAAACAAAAAAATGGGGAACAGGATTTACAATTAATTTGTTAGTAGCAATTTTGCCCACCTGAACAGATAACTTGGTGGCGCTGTAGATTCGGTGGAACTAAAGGGCTTTTTTTTTGTTTTTGTGCATATTTGACGACTTCTATGACGCAGCGGTTAGCAAACCTGCCTACCATGCAAGAGGTCCCGGGTTCTAGCCTCGGCTGGGGACAAAAAAACCCAGGTCTTGGATTGTATATTTTTTGGTCTGGATCAACTTATGGGTGTTTTTATCGGGTCTTGTATGTTTCAATGTTTGTGATGTCTCTGTTTCTGGTTCCCACGACACAGAGTATCCTAGTGTGGGGCCTGAAGTAATGTATGTGAATGTTCTACATTTTTATTTTAGATCTTGATACAAGTCCTATTGCTTCTGCGAACAAGAATGCTTGTTCTGCACTTTTCATTTCTATTCCAACGGTGTGCAACAATATTATTAAGATTAAAATGTGAACAGAACAGCCTGACTTCTTGAATGCAATTAAGGTTTGTTAGGATTAGCGTAGTGTGAAAAGCCTTTTATGGAGATAAGATAGATAGAAAGAATAGAAATAGAGACAGCAAAAATGAAATCTGTTTGATAAATTAATTTCTGCCTCGTTGGCATCGTTATTAAGGCGCTTAGATACAAAAACAGAGGTCGTGGGTTCAATTCCCACTAGGAGCCACCGTACATTTGAGCAAATGGCCTCAATCTGGTTGGTTTTCCATGTGTTACCGCCATAATGCGTATTCAACAGATTTGAAGGCATTTTTCTAGTTCATTTAGTTGTCCTTTTCTTTCACATGGTATTTGACGCTAATTGAGCGATTTCCTATCTCCTTCACCCCCACATAACTCCTTAGTCCTTCCACAATGCACCTACGCAACGTGTCATCGGTGCCCTTTAAACAGTCGCAAATTTGATGTACTGCTGTACGCCCCGATGTGAAATACTTTCCACCGGTGATATCCGCGAGTGCGTGAAAATATATTATAAAAACTATTAAAAATACTAGTGTCGTGAACTTTTAGACTACTATTGAATTGTGCATTTTTGGAGCGTTTGGGTGATCGATCCGCGCAGCCAAGGGCCGAAGACTGAAGAGAAGAGGAAGAGGAGTTACCGGATTTTTGAAGGTGCGTGGATTTCCTTTGCCCATCCTATAATTGCTCTAATTGCATCGATATACCATAATCGGCGTTCCTAGCGATTAAATTAAATAAAAAATACAGTCCACTTAAATTCATACCGCATAAAAAAGCCTTCGGGCGCATAACGCTAACCGCCAGTGGTCAAGTAATCATATTGATAATATTTTGGCCACACCATTTTTTTGGTCCATTCGTTCCGGACATATTGAAATTTCATTAGTGTCCTATAATTTCTCGGTATAAATACGAGATTCACTTTTTCTAAATTGAATTCCGCCTCACCACGTTACGTAACGAGTAACGTCGCGAAGTCTATGCCTACCCGCTTTTATAAAAGTTTCGGCACTATATTGTTTCTAATTGACCCGCTCCGCTCTTATAAGTGTTTGCCTTTGAGAAATATTATAATTACTTTCCCGCCCCTTAGGTACACACATTTATAAGTATATTATTTATATTCACGTACTCATTTGTAACATAATATATTTTGTTTACGTACTGCCTATGCCATATCATATAATTTTAATGTTGGTATAGTCAGTTATCATACCCGCTTTATTTTCCCGCTTAACGTATAACTTTCTAAGTAAATATTTACGCTACGTAATATTTTCTTGCATTAAAATAATTTACGATGCCGCGTGACAATATGGCAGCCGCTTCAAGTAGCCCGAAGAGCCCGCGTTTGAAAATTCTACAGGCTAAGCGAAATGCGTTGTATGAACGAATTAACGCTATTTATAATCAAGCTAAAGACTTGGATAAAGGTGCTCATGTTTCGGTAGAAGCTCGAGAGTCGTTTCTTGGTTCATGTGTAACCATCGAGGACATACGTGCCAGTTTCCACCAAATCCTCGATAGCTACAACGAAGCACTCCTCGAGTTCGACTCGGAAGCGACTCCCTCGTATCAAGGTTATGCCTCCTTCGAAGATCTATATTGTTATATCAAGCAGGTCATGTCGAAGTTCATTCACCCGCCCGCGTCTAATCGGTCCTCTTCGCCCGCTAAAGCTAAACCTAAGCTTCCAAATATTGAACTGGTGTCTTTTGATGGTGATATCAAAAATTGGCCGCTATTTTACGCTAGTTTTCATGCCACAGTGCACCAAAACTCGTCGTTGACAAACTCTGATAAATTAATTATTTATTAGGTAAATTGTCAGCAACCGCCCAGTGCTCATTTGCTGGTATTATTCCGAGCGCTGAAAATTATGAAGCGATATACCAGACACTTCTCGATAAATATCAAGATGTTAGAAAGTTAGGACTCACCTATTTAAATGAGGCACTCGGTCTTAAGTTGAATGGTCCTCCGTCTACGACTAACTATCAGATGTTTATAGATAGATTTGTTGTCGCTATCAGTTCACTTAAAGCGTTAAAAATTGATGACCTGTTGGATTTTGTACTGCTGCACATAGCAACGCAAAAGTTCGACACGGAAACTAAACGTGCGTTTGAAATGTATTGTCGTGATACGAAGTTGCCCACTCTTGACCGATTTATCGAATTTATCAAGAAACAATGTAGTATATTTGAGAGCACGCAAACCGCCACTGTTCAGAATAATAGTACGAAGTTTGGTTCTAATAAGCCTTCTGCTAGAACTAATCGTCCGCCAAATCCACAGTCTTACGTCACTTGCTCGACTTCCGAAAAGTGCCCTCTGTGTAATTTTGCGCCTCATAATCACTACTATAAATGTACCGCATTTGAAAAACTTACACCTACTGAAAGGTTTAAATTTATAAAGAAAAATAACGCTTGTGTGAATTGCACGAGTAAATCTCACAAGACGGCTCAGTGTGCATCTAAGGTCAAATGTCGTATATGTTCTGGTAACCACCATCTGAAACTCCATTTTAATAATAATAAGCCGCCTTCTGAACCCGCTACCCTTCCTCCGGCAACCTCGCATACAACCGCTGCGCCTAAAGCGCCCCTCGCTACCGCGGTCGAGTTTCAGTTAGTGCAATGCAGCGACCTCTCGCTATGTACTACATCTATTGCCGCGTCGCTTCCCGTGCGCGTTGAGACACCGACTGATAAGCCGCAACGAGTAGCTGTCTCTGCAACGGTACTGCTAGCCACAGCTCAGGCGATAGTATTCGATGCTGATAATAGACCGCATATTATTCGCTGTTTACTCGATAGCGCATCGCAAAGTAATTTCGTGACACATGAATGTTGTGAACGCCTCGGATTGTTGCATAGGTTGACGCCTTCTCACACGGTTGTTAGAGGAATCGGGGGTTCAGAGAAACACGTAAGGGGTTCAATTACCCTTAATATAAGGTCGCGATTTAATTCAAATATTAATTTTGATCTCGATTCGCTTGTTATTGACCGCATAAGCGATAACCTGCCGTCGGCCGCAGTTGATAAGGCTGCGTTTATTCATCTCGAATCACTCCCGCTCGCCGACCAGGATTTCGCAACCCCTGGACCAGTCGACTGCTTGGTCGGAGCTTCGACTTTTTCGCATCTGCTGCTGCCCGGAGTGGTACATAGCAGTTATAGTAATATACCGCCCGCCATTCAAACCGTGCTAGGATTTGTGATTATGGGTTCCGCGCCTACGTCACAGATCGTTCACAATAATTTATCAACTGTATGTTGTTCCGTTGTTCACGACTCGATGGACACACTCTTCAAGCGATTTTGGGAAATTGAAGAGGTAACCGCGCCGCCCGCTCAGAGTCCCGATGATTTTGAGTGTGAACAATTTTTTCGTGCTACTACCGTTCGTGACTGGTAGGTATGTAGTAGCATTACCGTTTCGTGATGACGTGTGTTTGTTGGGTGATTCGTATTCTGCTGCGCTTAGTCGCCTTAAATGTTTAGAACGAAAGCTAGACGCTTCGCTCAAGACCCGCGCCGCGTATAATGACGTAATACGCGACTATTTAGATAAGGGCTACTTAAGTCCTATTGATATGAATACTGATGACGTCACTCAACCTTCATATACGATTCCACATCACGGTGTGTTTCGTGAAGACAAAAAGTCGACCAAGCTTCGCTGTGTTTTGGACGCCAGTTGCAAGTCTTCCTCAGGTCACTCACTTAACGATCTTCTTTACGCAGGTGCTAACTTACAAGGAGACTTGTTTAGTATCCTTACTCAATTCCGCTTATTTGAGATAACGCTTTCCGCTGATTGTCGTCAGATGTTTCTCCAAATTGGAGTCCGCGAACCTGATCGTAGGTATCAGAGAATTTTGTATCGGTTCAGTACGGAGGATCCAGTTACTGTATACGAATTTAACCGCGTTTGTTTCGGACTAAAATGTAGTCCATTCCACGCATTACGCGTGGTTCACCAGCTGATCGCTGATGAAGGTGATAAGTTTCCCGCTGCGGCCGCTGCTGCTTCTTCATGTCTATACATGGACGATATCGCCACTTCTGTCATGACTACCCCGCAAGCTATCACCCTGAGTAATGAGCTTATCGAGCTTTTCAAGTTAGGCCAATTTGATCTAGTTAAGTGGACTAGCAATTCTGACGCTGTACTTGCTCACATACCAAATACGCACAAAGAGTCTTGTGATAAAATGTTTGACGACTCTGTCCTACATAAGACTCTAGGACTATATTTCGATAGGTCACGTGATTGTTTCTGTTTCGTGGTGAACGCTCCAGACGATAAGTGCACTAAGCGCACGATGTTATCTGCGATTGCGAGACTATGGGACATCATGGGCTTTGTGGCTCCGGCCATTTTGTACGCCAAGCTTTTGATAAAAGAGTTTTGGCTGTCAAAGTGTGACTGGGATGCCGAGCCTCCATCTCACATCACTAAAGCTTGGGTGCAGTTTTGTAAAGAGCTTTCTTCGCTCAATCAGTTGCACATTCCACGCCATTTGGGTATTGTAGAGAATTGCGAAATTAACGTCATTGGTTTCGGAGACGCGAGTGAACGAGCTTACGGCGGTGTCGTTTACATACAAGTTCGCGTAGGTTCAACGTATACTGTGCAATTAGTCTGCGCAAAATCCAAGGTGTCACCGGTCAAGGTCTTATCTATTGCGCGATTGGAACTTTGTGCAGCGGTTTTATTGTCACAGCTGCTTCGTAAGGTACTAGACATAATAAACCCGCGATACACTGTTAGTAATGTCTTTGCTTTTAGCGATTCCAAAGTCGCCCTTTGTTGGATCTACGCGTCCCCACATCGCTGGCAGACCTTTGTCGCCAATAGAGTTGTCAAAGTGACAGAAAATATTCCCGCGAGTCGATTCTTTCATGTGTCTGGCTCCGAAAACCCCGCTGACTGCTTGTCTCGTGGTCTTACTCCGGGTGAGTTAGTCGACCATTCTCTATGGCTTACCGGACCTCATTGGATCGTAAGAGAGCCTAGTGAATGGCCTCTGAATAAAATAGATGGCAGTGATTACGCTGACGCGCCTGAACAACGGGCTCAGACGCACGTCACAACCAGTCCAGGTATCCCACCGCTTTACACTCTCGCGCAACGATTTTCGTCGTACTCTAAACTATTACGCGCGATCGTATATGTTTACCGCTTCATTAAAATATTACCCCGTGGTGATTCTATAACCGCCGCAGAACTAGAGTTTGCAGAAAATAAATTAATACTCGCGGTGCAAGATGTTCATTTCCCGCATGATAAATCAAACTTAATTAAAAATGAACTTTGTTCACCCGCTTTAAATAAGCTAAGACCATTCCTAGATAATAACGGTTGAATCCGTGTTGGAGGTCGCTTGTCAAATTCCGCAGAGGATTACGCTTTTAAGCATCCTTGCATTCTTCCGCGTCGCGATCAAGTCATAGATTTGATAGTTGATCACTATCACCGCAAGCACTTGCATGCTGGACCAGAACACCTGATGTCTTTATTGAGAAGCAGATTCTGGATCCTAGCTGCAAGACGCATTATACGCTATCGCATTCATAAATGCAACGTGTGTTTTAAATCGAAACCACGTCCGTTATCTCCGCTTATGTCGGATGCGCTTAGACAGCGCGTTAACCAAGTCGACAAAGCTTTCACGCATGTCGGGTGTGACTACGCAGGGCCTCTTCAGTACACCCCCACTCGTGGTCGGGGGATAAGGAGCCGTAAAGCTTGGTTATGCATCTTCACATGTCTTACGACACGCGCAACGCACATCGAGATTGCGACAGATTTGAGCACAGTTAGTTTTCTGAATGCGTTCAAGCGATTTCTTTCCAGACGAGGACCCATTAAGTGCATGTATTCGGATAACGGAACTTGTTTCGTAGGGGCACGCTCATATCTCCGCGACTTTTATAAATTCTTAGACGAATTACGCCCGCACCTGGAAGAAAAGTTTGCTGAGAATCGTATAGAGTGGAAATTTATTCCGCCCGCTTCTCCTCACTGGGGAGGTTGTTGGGAGAGTATGGTGAAAATAATTAAAACCCATTTGTTCAAGGTCATCGGACAACAAATTGTATCGTATGAGGAGCTTCTCACAATTCTCACTGAGATAGAGGCTCTCGTCAACTCCCGCCCGCTAGTCAAAAATAGTAGTGACCCCGCCGAGCCTTCAGCTCTTACTCCTGCGCACTTTTTACATACCGCGCCACTGTCATCGCTTCCTGCGCCTAGAGTTACACCAATAGATTTGTTGGACAGATATAACTTAATAGAAGGCATGGTGCAGTCATTTTGGAAGCGTTGGCGTGCTGAATATCTGCATCAGTTGCAGGTGCGAGCGAAGTGGAACGTTCCTTCTGTTCCAATACAGGAGGGAACGTTAGTTATCATTAAAACTGACATTGTTCCACCCTTTGCTTGGCCTTTAGGCATCGTGAAAAAGGTTTATCCGTCTAAGGACGGCGCTACGCGAGTTGTCACTGTAAAGACTTCGAAGGGGAGCTACCTTCGACCAGTAGTTAAATTATGCCCCATACCTACTCAATAGTTTGCTACTTCGTGCAACGCTTTTATAACATTTATTTATGTTACACACTTTATTAAACCGCTAAATTTATATTTATCTTAACCGCTTACGACATATAACCGCTTACAATATTACATTTATCCCGCATATAATATTATATTTAACCCGCACTTTTCTCTACATAATTCTTAGCTTCTTAAAGGCAGCCCTTTAAGGCCGGGGGTGATGTTACCGCCATAATGCGTATTCAACAGATTTGAAGGCATTTTTCTAGTTCATTTAGTTGTCCTTTTCTTTCACATGGTATTAGACGCTAATTGAGCGATTTCCTATCTCCTTCACCCCCACATAACTCCTTAGTCCTTCCACAATGCACCTACGCAACGTGTCATCGGTGCCCTTTAAACAGTCGCAAATTTGATGTACTGCTGTACGCCCCGATGTGAAATACTTTCCACCGGTGATATCCGCGAGTGCGTGAAAATATATTATAAAAACTATTAAAAATACTAGTGTCGTGAACTTTTAGACTACTATTGAATTGTGCATTTTTTGGAGCGTTTGGGTGATCGATCCGCGCAGCCAAGGGCCGAAGACTGAAGAGAAGAGGAAGAGGAGTTACCGGATTTTTGAAGGTGCGTGGATTTCCTTTGCCCATCCTATAATTGCTCTAATTGCATCGATATACCATAATCGGCGTTCCTAGCGATTAAATTAAATAAAAAATACAGTCCACTTAAATTCATACCGCATAAAAAAGCCTTCGGGCGCATAACGCTAACCGCCAGTGGTCAAGTAATCATATTGATAATATTTTGGCCACACCACCATGTTTATAATGTCCTTGCCTGGTTACCATGGGAGAGGGTTATTTTAATTTCACTTTATTTCAATCTTCACAATGAAAACTATTCACCATGCTATGGAAATAATAATAACAACGACCACACAACAAAATCACTTGACCTGGTCCCAAACTAGGATATCTTGTGCTATGGTAACCAGGCAAGGACATTACAAACGTGGAAAAACACCCAGACTGAAGGCAAAAATTGAACCCACGAACTTTGTCTTCGTAGGTGAGCGCTTTAACGGCTAGACCAACTAGGCAGTCAACTAGAACTAGTCGTTGTTTGTACATTCACGCCTTCCAGATGGAGCCTGGTGCTATAGGTGCTATCTATGGTGCTATATATGGTGCTATCTATATTCTTGTATTTTTTTTGGTCAGTATTACTGTTACGATTATTAATTTAGCACAACACAAAAATAGTGTACAAAAGGTGGACTTAATGCTAATGGCATTTTCAGTATCCTCTTGACAGAGCTGTCGTGGTCCTCATGAAGAGGATTTTTTATCCATTTAACATAACAACATAACATAACATTTATATACAGGCACATACATTGCTTCTGGCCCCACACCAGGATACCCTGTATCGTAGGATCCAGAAACAGCGACGTCACAAACATGTAAACATCCAAGACCTGGGTTTCTTTTTTTTAAGTGCGTACGTCCTTAAGTTATTTCCAACACAACACAGTGTTGCACCTCTCTCATCATCACTCATTCGACGATTGTCGAAAGATTCACGAGCGAAAGTTACGAAGTGACTCCGTTATCATCGATCAAAGGCCCCACGTTTCCAACATTTGGCGTGATAAATTAGTTTCAACTTGGACAGGTCTGGAAAATAGAAACGAGCCTTTAATTTGTATAGCAATTTCGTTGTGAGTTGGTACTGGATAAGCGAATTATATTTAAGTTATCGATCTTTTCATAATTGTATTACACCTTTTTTTACCAAGTTTGACTACCACTCATAGGCAGTTTTAATACTCGTAAAGCATAGCCCTGGCTCGTAGCGCTCCCCGGCCGCCAGAGTGATCTTCAACGATCACGAAGGTTAAGCAAAATAGGGCGCATTCAGTGCATGGATGGAGAGGCACGGGTCTCTTCCCTGAGGAAGGTATAGGCCATACTCCACCACGGGGGCCAAGTCCGGATTGGTGGAGGCTTGTAAGACTAGTAGCTTGTCTTACTGTTAGAAGTTTTCAAGCCGCCCTAAGGCCTCTGACTTGGCTTAACAACATAGGGCGCATTCAATGCATGGATGGAGAGGCACGGGTCTCTTGCCTGAGGAAGGTATAGGCCTTACTCCACCACGGGGGCCAAGTCCGGATTGGTGGAGGCTTGTAAGACTAGTAGCTAGTCTTACTGTTAGAAGTTTTCAAGCCGCCCTAAGGCCTCTGACTTGGCTTAACAACATAGGGCGCATTCAATGCATGGATGGAGAGGCACGGGTCTCTTCCCTGGGAAGGTATAGGCCATACTCTACCACGGTGGGCCATGTCCGGATCGGTGGAGGCTTAAAAGACTAGTGGCTGGTCTTACTGTCAGAAGTTTTCAAGCCGCCCTAAGGCCTCTGACTTGGCTGAACGACGCCATCTATCGATGGCAGCCGGCACCAAGCACGGAACCGTTTAGAAAAAGGCCATTTGTGTTAGTCATTCAACGGTCACTCATCCAGGCACTGAACGCGCCCTATGTTGCCTAAGTTTCGTGATCGTTTAAAATCACTCAGGTGGCCGGGGATTCGAGTGACAATTTAATAGATTGATAGAATAGAGGCCCAGGAATAACAAATTGAATAAAAGAATCATCATCGTAAATTTTTACCTCGTTAATCACTTCAAAACGAAAATGGTCTTCGTTTGGAAATCTTGAAGTTAATATCAATTACCGAGTTAATTACTGCATTAGCCGCTGGCCAAATATCCATCTCTAAGTGAGTTTAAATTATTAATGGTACGAGTTAGCTTAATTGCGCGTTTTGCTTATTCAGAGGAAACCTGCCGCCCGCTATTTCTGTAATTTAATTGCTCCAAACAAGCGCACGGCTTACGTTACTCTTCGACCTACTGAGTCTTAGTTTTACAAATCTAGGTTAAGAGGCTCAACATTGTTAATTGAAACTAGGTACGCGAATTTCGCAAAGAATCGACTCGTAGCCCGGGTGCCTGAGTGATCTTAAAACGATCACGAAGGTTAAGCAACATATGGCGCATTCTGTGCATGGATGGACCGTCTATGACTAACGCTAGTAGCATTTTTCCAAGCGGTTCCGTGCTTCGCAAGGCACGTTGATCAGTTGGTGGCGGGTGCCGTCGATAGATGGCTGTCGTTAAGCCAACTTCTGACGTAAAACCACCTCTAGTCTTACAAAGCTTTTGCTAACCCGGACTAGACCCCGTGGTGGAGTATGGCCTTTATGGGGGTAATTCAGGTACCCCTTGGGTTGCTCTATCTCTGGACTTCCGCTTAACACTATTTTTAGGGACACCCTGTACATTATATTTATTCGTACACATACGAAAACAATACCAACGTTAGTTCTGAACTGAAGAAAATTCGCTTAGTGGATTCGACTATTGACACACACGAGCACAAGAGAAATCCACTTCATTCCAGTTAACATAGCAACGTCAAACGCTGAGTCAATTTGTCACAGAATAGAACAACACTCCTTTTAAGCTATTTCCCTGTAGCACTGTTATCTGTATCCAGTTTCTAAGTGGATTCTTTGTAGAGGGGGAATACGGTAATCGACCCAAAAATTTACTGGCTTGAAATTGTATAGCATAGCTTCCCATGCCTATAACCGCCTGGGTTTCTTATCAACTTGCTTTCTTATTACTTTTTTTCTACGACACTTTCTCATCGTTCAATATATATGTCCAAACAAACGTTAAACAATTAAAACCCTGTGCTTAAGTTTACAGTCCATAGAAGTATGAAAAATCAAATATCTAAGTTATCGTAAAAAAAAGATACAGCTGTTTATGCCGCAAAGAAACGTATAGTAAACTTTTAGTCCGGATCCACTAACCTGGTCGGACTCGTCCGATAAAACAACACCCGTAAGTGGATCCGGATAAAAGTTTACAATGTGTTGTGCTTACGAAAGTTTTAGTTCAAAAGAAACGTATGCTTTGACATTCAATGGAATTAAGGCCTTTCGGGGTACTAGTTTCATAGGGTACTTTCCGTTGACCTAGAACGATGCAACTTGCAAATAATATAATCTTGTACTACAAATACAGGCAAAAATCTGAAAGCTATACATTTGTGATATAATCAATTTAATTACATCTATACTTATTAGTACCACCCTAAGGGCTGATTTTTCAATAGTCAGATAACTTTTATCTGACGAATAAAAATGGCGGTTTGACAGCTTTTTTTGTTTGAAAATTATGTCAAACCGCTGTTTTTATTCCTCAGATAAAAGTTATTTGACTATTGAAAAATCAGCCCTTAGTATGAAAGTTATTTCAAACCGCCATTTTTATTCCTCAGATAAAAGTTATTTGACTATTAAAAATTCAGCCCTAAGTAGATAAAGTTAAAGATAAAGATAAGTTTATTCCCAACACCTAATTTACATTAGTTTACTTAATAATATTACAAAATTGGGGTTTCTTTAAAAGCTAGGCGTTGGTCATCACACTAAACACAAACACTAAGATGGCATTTTGAATTACTAATTACAAAACCACGGCTTGCAGACCATCCAGATTTCAGCATATAAAATAGGCACTCTTTGCTCCTAAAACTAACATTCACAGCGATGCCGACATCGTGAAAAGGTCTCGAGGCTCCACCATTATATATTCAAGCGGTTACCAAACCAGAATCAACTTAAATGGGGGCCCGTGAGAGACTGAAAAAATTTCCTCCTCTTAATTTTCTTTAAATATTCAACACCTGCTACGGGGCTTAATTTAAAACAGGGCCTCTACTTTGTCATTTGGAGAACATTCCCTTTTTTTATATTTACATACAAGCACATATATTGCGTCTGGCCCCGCACTATATCTTAGTGCGGGACACTATATCTGTGTCTATTTAAACATCCAAGACCCGTGACTATTTTTTTTTGTCTATGGGGTTCGAATCCGTGATCTTTTGCATGCTAGGCATCTGCACTAACTGCTGCGCTATTGAGGTCGTCAAGTTTCTCTACAAGTAAATGACAAAAAGCAGTTGTCAAAAATAAACAGTAACTTGACTGCAAGCGGGAACAACCTAGATGAGTCGCAATCGCAAATAATTTATATTAATGAATTTGGGTGTGACCTTAGTAGTTAATGCTTAGCATTTGCGTTGTTAGTTATTTTTATTAGAGTTTTATTCAACACGATATAGATATATCTAATAATCTTAATAGCAACAGGTAATTCTGATGCCGTCAAAGCTGTTTAGCATAAGAACTTTTTCAGTTAAATTCGAGAACAGTACATAATACCGTTGGAAAAAAATGGTATTATGTACTGTTTTATAATAGCACAAGATTCAAAAGACCCGCTCTTAAGGTTTCATTGTATGCACAAGAATTGCATTGCAAAGCGCACCATCTAGTTTTAAATGTTAGCTTTCTTCGTTAAGGTGGTGACAAATATCAGCATTCAGCTGAACTGAATATCGAGCATGCGCTGTTTCAAAAATTCTTGAGTGGAACAACGAACGCAGCCAAACACAGCTACGAACATCTCCAGTAATGATCGTCATACTCGTAATGTATTAATGTGTTATACTGTGGAACAATGACAAAATTGTTCAGCTTGGCAAAAAGCTTGATGCACATTTACTGTTGCTTTACTAGAATGATCGCTAGAACGCTACTTTGTGAGCGTTTGCTTTTAATGAACATTCTCTGCAATGCTCGTTACAAGTGAATGTCCAAGGCTATCAGCACCTTTAGGCTTCCCAATGCACCCTAAAGCTGTTGATATTATTATTCATCATCATTGATCATTAGTTCTAGTTGATAGTGTACTATTAGAATTTTATGAACTAAAACTTTCGTAAGCACTAAACGTAAACATTATTGACGACGAGAAAACAGTAAGCTCCTCGGTAGGCGTTTGCGGGAGTGCCTTGCACCATTTGCCGCATTGCTCGCTGTCTGGAAACTCACGTGAACAAAGTCTGCACATAAGTCCGCCCTTGCTCAAAGTCTAAGACAATCCTATTTCATAAGCGCTAAATTATGTATTTTGCGCAAAAGTGTGTAACAAATAAATGTTATAGTTCAAATAGATCTATTTCAGACAATCTTGGAACAAGTCTGAAAAGAAGCACTGCTTTAGCAGTTGAATAAGAGCTTCATAGCGTGCTATTCAGCGGCAAGAATTAGTTTTCTTATTTTAGCTGGCTGGTCTGGTTGGTTGGTTGGCTGGTTGGTTGGTTGGTTGGTTGGTTGGTTGGTTGTACCTTGTCACAGCTAGTGGCTGCTTGTGAATTCCTATAGTGCCTGTAACATTATTTTCATAACACCCCGAGTAGGCGCTCAGGGCACAATCAAGAGGAACGTTCGCTTTTTAATGATTGTTTAATTAGTACCTACTATTTAAGGATTTGTCTCTGTTACGGATTTATTCGAGACTTGATAACTTGCTTATGGAAGACGTGCCTTATCTCGCTTTCATTTAAGACTTTTTATCCGACCAGGCAGAAAGCGATTTATAAATGTACTAAGTCAGTCGTGTATTTAATTTTGTTTCCTTTTATTTCCCATTTTGGAATGATTCTTGCTTTCAATTTTTATAATTTAACCCCAGCGTGATACAGGCATGAAGCTAGGTTTCATTCCTCTAGAAGGTGGATTTAAAAAAATCCTTTTTAAGCGGATGCCTCAGTTACAATAACTATATCCTTGCCAAATTTCAGCGCAACGAAGCACAACGATGTGCTGCAATTAGCCACGTAAGTTTGAGTGTTATATTGATAGATCAACCTGTCAATAATGGTTTTATCTTTTTTATCATATCTTTTATCATTAACCCAAGTGTTTAATAGTGGAACTCTTCAATAGACCTTCGACTTTAGTTGCTAGTTTCAAGCTTTTAAATTTTTTCCATGAAACGCTCTGAAAACCAGTTCATTCCGAGCTAAATCTCTGCGCAGTTCACCGCGTTTGGCATTGGAGACGGCTTATCACGTTGACGGCAGCTTTGTCACCGCGTCGGGATCGCCTGCAAATCGAATAGGGCTTTGAAAATTGTCTTCCTCTGAGTTGAGTTTAGATTGAGTCTATCAGGATTAAATGCATTGGTTTGTAGACATGATTGCGTTTGAGAAATTGTGGTTGGTGGTCGAGTCAATTGGTGTTTGGGAACAAGCCTGGATCTATCCATGAGTAATTAAGTCTTCATGTAATTAACCAAGATTGATGATTACCGTTGGTCAACAATTCTGGCGCGCATGCATAGTGATTGTTAAAGTAATTAATACAATTATGCCAAATTTTATGGTACCAACTGAAAACCAGTTTTGCTGGTAATGTGCTATTATTAACAGCAAGCTCCAGCAATGCATGCTGAGTTGGTGACCCTTTTTCTTGCCACGGAGGCACTATGTCGCATTTTATATATGTTTTTCCTATTGTTGTTTGTTTTTTAGTCATTGTGTAAATACATTTGTTTAAGTGTGCTTTTGTGGCAATGTTAATAAATAATTTATTTCTTTCTTTCTAAATTTTAAAATCTTCCATACAACACAAACACTTAGTCTGATACTTAACTAGGATACCTTGTGCAAAAACATGAAAATACACCTAAACTGAGGCCATTGCGACAAATGAGCGACGGACTGCTGTGGGAATCAAACCCACGACCTCCAGCATGGCAGTTAGACCGTTAGACCAATGAGGCAGGCTGATGTATTTAGTATTTTTGTCCCTCTAAAGTCCCTCTTCTGTTTTAAGTACTAAGTATCTTAGTACGAGCTACTTAATACTAACTTAGTATTAGTTCCTAGGTTGAGAACCAGTAACTATTTTTTGTAACCGTTTTATAATAAATAAGTCTCTTCATTTAATTTCATTTTACTTTTCTACTTTACTATACGCTTTCAATAAGATAAAATACTCGTATAGTCAATCTAAACGCCGTACCACTATTATTTTCCAGGCACTCCCGCGATCATTAAATGTTACTAATGAAATCCATACAAAACAGCGCAAGGAAAATTAACGTAGCAAAAATACAGTCTAGAGAACGCGCGGAGAAGACGAGAAACAGTACGAGTCTAACTATAGAAGATATCTACACAAAAGCAAATTGTGTACAATCTATCATTACGACGGAACAGCGGCAGGGAACGCGCCAAAGAATGTTTCGCTTTGCTTCATCAAAGATTCTCAGAAAAGTTTCAAATCGAATTTCCTGCGGGCACAACACAGGGTGCGGGAAAGGAAGCAATGCGAGATATTTCTCCGGTCCTCTGGAGCTGGGAAGTCAGTCTTAGAAACTCGGTGGGCCTATTCACCTGCCTATTTTTTCCACGACAGCGGCGGAGTCCAGAAGGGGGATAACGTATTTGGCTCATTTGTTGAATTGAATTGAATTGAAATAGTTTATTCACTTAAAACACAGTACATTGACAAAATAAAAATACAAAGTAAAACAATTTTAAATTTAATTTAAGAAGAAACATGCAAGGAATGTCAGTGCACTGCACTTGTTTACATGTTTGTATGTATGTATGTATAAAAAATTTTACACAACATAATTATTGGAGGCCATTAGAGCCAAAGCGGCCTGAATTCTTACAAAAGTCAAAAAGAAAAAAAATAGCACTTATTTTAAATAATATTGTAACTTTGGTAAATTTATTTATTTCATAGTTTTGGCTTTTAACTAATCTCTTAGTGATTTTGTTAACCCCTGTGTGCTTAGTGCGAGTTTTTTTAACTACTCGATCGCGTTAACGTAAACTCATATTCTATAGGAGTGACAAAGCGCGCCACCTAGTTGTCTCTCTGTCACTCCTATACAAATTGCAAACGCTCTCGCTATCGAAAGTGAATGAAAAAACTCGCACTAAGGGCTCTGGCTTCTTATTCGTAAATTTATTTTCAGATAGGTTTTATTTTTTATTTTATATTATTCAGGACACATACAGTCACACAGAAAAACAGTGAATTGTGTTGTACAAAAATAGACCTGGAGGTCCGTTTAGTAGACATGAAAAGCTATAGGCCACTCCGGCTCTCATGGCCTCAATTTTGACCTGGTCCTAAACTAGGATACCCTGTACTAACCAGGGTAACAGGGTAACCAGGTAAGAACATTACAAACATGGAAATATACCTGTGCCCAGACTGAAGTTGTTTGTACGGATGTACGGCGGTGGGAATCAAACTATGACCTTTTTCTTGGTAGTTAAACGCCATGACGGGTAGACCAACGAGACAGTAGTCATATTTGTGTATAATTTGTATATACGTATGTAGATAGATAGATAGATAGAGAACAATTTATTGTTCATACAAAAGGAAATTACACAGGTATTTCTTGATCTAAGAGTACAGACGGCAGCCTTATCACTAAAAGTGATCTCTTCCAGACCACCTTTGTGTTCTCAATCTTAGTGTAGAGTTATAAATTAGGAACATTTTAGTGATATTTCTAGTCGAGATTTATGTTATCAAATAGATATCTAATGCCAAGTATTGTAATAAAGTAATCTAATAAAAGTATAACTCTTTTTCATTGTTTTGTAATATTTTGTAATCATTGCAATTAGGTGATCCGGTTTAAAAATAATTAAAAAAAAATGTCGATATGCTTAAGTAAAACAAAGCGAGTTAGGTTAGGCCTTTTTGTAAATCGTTCTCACAAAACTTGCCTCTGATCAGTGGTCACAGTCCTGGACATGGATTCTGCTAATGTATTGTAATACAATGACAATTGCTTGAAAGTGGCGATTTATTTACATTGCCGCTTCAGGCCTACGCGCGCGCGCTTATAAAACAATCTAGGCGTCAGTGGTATGAAAAAACACGTCACGTGACCCGACCGTGTATCTGTCATCGAAATGTAATACACTAACAGAATCGAGACCCTGATATACTACTTAAGCTCTATCAACAATCATAATGCTAGTTTCTTGTAGTTTTATCTTGCACTTGTTTAACGCTATGCAAGTTAAGTCCACAGCTCAGTGTTCAAACTTCATATCTTTGCTCTTATAGTTTGTACTTACTGATTGGTTATAAATTATCGCCTATAACTATTCCCATATGAATAGGGACAGATTTCCGTAAGTATTTGCTCGTGAAAAACAAACGTCTTCGTAGAGAAAAAAATATTTTATTAAAAAACACGCTACATAAAATAATACACGTCACTTTCCCCATAAATCCTAAGGACACAAGTAACAGCGTACACACTTGACTGCAAGTGTTATTCGATTACCTAAATAAGCACTAAGTCATATCCTAAAAGGAAAGGCAAAGAGAGGAGAGAAAAAAATACGCCTTTTTTTGTTTTTGTCGTCGACGAATACGATTAAAAGTGTGGAACGTGCAAAAAGTCCCTTTTTTAGCTTTGACAAAACGCTGCTCCGATGTAGGCGCCTTTACCCTTTGAGCTACAAAGCGTGACATACGGGTGGACGAAATGCTGAGGTTCGATTTACATACTTACTTTCATAATAAGTGTAGATTCGTCGTGATTTCACTGCGAAATCTGCGTTGTTTTAGGTCCGTGACGTTACTTTGGTTTATATGTTAGTTTTATATGTCATCTCATATCGTGTCACATACCATACCATACCATGCCACGCCATACCATACCGTACAATTCCAAACGACACCACACCACACCACATCACATCACATCACATCACATCACATCAAATCACATCACATCACATCACATCACATCACATCATATCATATAACATCACATCACACCATATCATATCACATCACATCACATCACATCACATCATATCATATCATACAACATAATGTAGGGTACAGATGGGATGTAGGGAACGTAGGATCCGCTCTCCATCTAGAAATTATGCGCGAATAAAAAATAATTCAATGAGATTATTTTTTAAGATAAAATAAGTTTTCACTTCGACCTTGAACCAAACATACAGAAAACGTTATTTAAAAAAAACTTAAGATTGTGAACCAAGCACGTGTTTTAAGCAAAGCGCGTTCTCGTGAGTCCCCATCGTGAAACTTACTTCGGACGTGCATTCAATTACTCCCACGTCGAGTGTCAAAGGCTTTTAGTGTCGCATGTCGCTTAATCCACGGCCCAAACGGTTCATTCTCGTTAGTTTTCATAAACTCTAGGTACCTGGGCTCTGTACAAAGTGCAAAGGAAATAATGCAAAAATTGGCAAAGAAAGTCCGAAGGCAGGTCTTAATTAAATAAGCAATTATTTTGTGTTTGTTTGCAATACGTAAAATAAACTATGGATTACTGATGCTCGGAACAGATAAGTTGTAGGCAGTTAATACTCTTATTTTGTCACAATTAGATACAAGCTTTCCCTAATGCACGTCTCTCTCGTTTCTTCTGTCATCCCCTATTGTCAAGCAGCTGCCACCAGGGACGTGTTTCTAATAATTACAATTCACGGTTAACTATGAGAATTCGATGTACCTATATGAGCCCTTTAGAAGGACTAACAAAGCAAACACCTTTATCAAGTCAATGTGAGTGGTGGGGCTGGTAAGGGACGCCCCAGGACATACTTCGACCAAATAGGGGTTGTTTTAGCAAAGGGCGAGATAAAAAGATTGTAGGAAATAAAATGCTGTATTGTATCGAGAGCGTGCACTGTATTAAATAATAAAATAGAAAAAGGTACAAGCAACCAGCACGAATGCAAAATGGGCAAGGATGTTGCCAGACACAAAAAATATTTTGACAACTTAAAGTGCTGCTACATTAAACAACAAAAAATATTACTATTTGGTATGTTGAAATTGTTTTTCTAACATAGATCTTAAGCCAAAAGAACCTTGCTGACAGAAAGACAGGCTTGCAGACACATTTCTTTAGTTTCTGGTCTGCTGGGCTTCCTTCATTCAGACAAGGTTTCCGTCAGCGCCCGTCTATCGATCAAAGAAGGTACTATTTTTTTAATAAGTCAGTGAACGAACTTTTTTAAAAGCTCTGAAAAGGGCAGAGTGATTGTTTAAGACACATATTAACGAGAAGACTCTGCCATGCAAGTTACTTATAAATCACAAATCAGAAATCAAAAATTTATTTCCACGTAAAGAATTTACATTCTGCTTGTTGAATGTCAATGTACATACAGTTATGTATCATGTAAGCCGCTACCTTGGGGCCGTCTGTAGTGGAGAAAAAGGCAGCGAAAAAAAACTCCACTCTGACCATCTTTTCTCAAATCAATTTAAAGCTAATACAAATTAGGTATGAGTGTTCGTGTTCGAGTGTTCTTAGAGTTGTAATAATGAACTACTGATTGTCTTTTTATGAAAATTTTCCTAGGAATCTGATCAGCTAATAAATTTTTTTTTTTAATTAAAAACTGACCACCGATTGGTTGGTTATTTATTTACATATCGCAAAAATAAAAATTTAAAAGACGGCTGCAAAAAAAATGCAGGATCTACACATAAAAAAAAAGGAATGGAACCTCCTTTTTTCCAAAGTCGTTTAAAAAAAACAAAAAAAAATAGCCATTTAAAACAAAAGGATGTGTATCCTTGAGGTGCAACGTTGATAATTTGGCACGCGACAAGGTGCTCTTAACGCTACCGTAACATGGGTCGGACAGGACAGCCAACACCGCAAGCGGGTAATAACAAGGCCTGTATCCACCGGTTGAGTTGGGACTTTTAATATTGAACCGTTCGCGAAGTGTCGCGGGAACGCGACAGGACGTGCGTTGAGTTAATGTGGGAGCTGGCTGGTTCGAAATTTGAATTTCGAGCTGTTATGTTAGTGAGGATGCCGTTAGCGGGCGATTCTAATTTTGAAAGGCATCCTCATTGTTCCGTCTAACTAGACACTGATATGTGTATGGGACAAACAATTGAAACGCGTCGCTGCTGTATTCACGCTGATGTTTATTTAATTATTGGTCTATGTTTCGATTATAGGAGTGGCGGGGCAGCACACACACTAATTTATACCTAAGGCCTGGCTTACATTTGCTTTATTTTTATGCTTTTTAAGCATGCTTTCCATTGAAGTAGAATAAAATAGAGACGGCAAAGACGTATGCTGATTCATTGGTTGATTCATTCACGCCCCATACATTAATAAAGTACTGTTTTTAAAAAAAAAAATAGATAGGAAAAAACCAACCGTTGCGGATTTATTATTTGCGTATGTACTTTTAAAAGGAATTGGCGGCTCTATTATATTCTACCTCTATGTAAATCATGCTTAAGAAGCAAATGAATACCAGGCCTTACAGACACTATTGTTGAGCCAAGATATTGATAATTAAGTACATGTAGTTTAGTACTAACGCAAATTGCGATTTTTACCTTACAGCCGGCACCAACAGCTTAACGTGCCTTCCGAAACACGGAACCGCTCCGAAAAATGCCACTAGCGAAAATGAACTCAAGGCATATTAATTTTCATATACTAAATCTTTCTGTTCCTTGAAAATGTTCTGTTGACTACGTCAATTGTAAGACGTTTGGCTATGAGAGATATAACCAAATCACAAGCAAATTTGTCCGGCTAGCCTAAACGTATTATTATCACTTTGTACGCCTATTTCTCGCAAAAAAGCGAGAGCATTATTACCAGTGGCATTATACCAAATTACTCAGGTTTACATACAAACCCTGATATACTCGTAGCTCGCTGCCCACAATAATTCTCCGAGAAACCTTCGTCCTTTTGCAATTTATTATTTGAGTCACGCTCGTCCCGCATGATTTGGCGAGTCCTAGGGATGCCAGGCCCCTACTTTGTAACTTAGATATTTCAATACTCAAATAAAACAATATTTAGAACTGCAAGTCGTAGAATTTGAGTATTAGGTATTGTTTTGAAAAGTTCAGGTTGCGACTTTTGATATTTAACTTTTGCGACTAGCAATGTCGTCCTGCTCAGGGCACTATCAATATGAAGATTCTAGAGAGAAATCTTCTTGAACCGCTCCAAATAATTTATTATTAAAGTGACAATTAAAATACTATAGTTTAAAGCAACATTGTGGTCATCTTCGGCCAAATTTTATGTTTTTAGAAACACATTTAACGGGTCTAGATAAGAATTATAAATTACAGATCGAGTTGAAGAAACATCAGGAATTAAGGTTATTGGGTTTATATCTGAAATAAAAAAACGTTCGCCAAAAGATTCTGTTTAATAAGTTACTTACATATATCAGAGACATCGTCCCTTTATTGGTAAAACCGATTATCTACACTTTTTTTCAAAAATGAGTTATTTACACCAAGCTACTCAACTTGTTGAGCTCTGTCTATAGATAGAGCTCAAAAAGTTGTAAAAAAAAAGTGTAGATAATCGGTTTTACCAATAAAGGGACGACATTACAAACATATAAATACATCCAGACGGGCTTTTGGAGACATGTACGGCGGCCACCAGTGAGATCCGAAGCTACATAAGCTTTAACACTAGCATTAACATTATTATGTTAATATTTATTTTAACGTTAACATATACGAGTACATCACAATCGCAAATAAAAAGTGAACCTATAAGTAAAAAAACACAAAATCTAATCGGGACGTAGAAATAAAACGCTTTCTAAAATGCGTAACGCAAATACAAAGCCCTCAGTTTATCCTCACTTTGGAGTAGGGGCCCTGAGCACGGCTTGTATATTTTATAAACATCCACTATGTAATCTCACTCATCATCATCACAGTGGCCCTTTCCCTAGATAGGGCTGACCCAATCGACGTGCGCTTGACCAATTGGATCCCAATCTTTTTTTTTGTAAATGGATTCCCAGATTACTCTTCATTATTTATTAATGCAACGAAAAAGAAAACAATGAAAAAGAATCGACGGTTTGTTTATGTATAAAAAGCAGCCAATATTAGTCCCACTATAAGGTATGGGTTAAGCCAACTCAAGCCTTAGGGCGGCTTGAAAACTTCTGACAGTAACACCAGCCTAGCCTAGTAACACTAGTTTTACAAGCCTCCACCAATCCGGACTTGGCCCCCGTGGTGTAGTAGGGCCTATACCTTCCTCAGGGAAGAGACCCATGCCTCTTGGTGGGGACATAATGGGTTGATGATGATAGGGTATGGGCCTTCTCTCAGAGAGAGAGTATGGGTTTAATCACCACGTGTGCCCACCGCGAATTGGCCATTTCAGGCGCTGAGGTGTGAGTTGCTCAGAAAGTCAGGGTTCTGTACAATGTTTTCCTTCATATCGTGATTAAGATTTTGAAATATTAATTTTACTTGGTATGTATTTAGCTTCCTCGCTGAAAGTTTAAGCTGCTTAGGTGTCGAAGTAAACATTTTCTAAGCGAAACAACGAAGTGTTTGTGTTCATGGTTCTTTTAGTGTTTCAAAAAGTTTCAGGGCCTTTAGAATTATGATGTGAATTATAATGTGAATTTCTTAGTTTATTTACTATATTCCTCAGTGGTAGGCCTGGTTCACATTTGCTTTATTTTCATGCTTTTTTAGTATGCTTTCCATAGAGAAACAATAGAGACGGCACAAACGTATGCCGATTCAAGCTTTTATTACGCACCATAATATTATAAAAAAGTACCTAACTACTTTCTGAAAAATCCTAAATCTATCTAATCTCTTTAAACGAGCAATTCTTGTATATATATTTGTATATAATCAGAATCTCGGAAACGGCTCCAACGATTTTCACGAAATGTTGTAGGCAGATGTTTTCGGGGGCGTTTAATTGATCTAACTAGGGTGCATTTTTAGAAAACGTTGTTTTATCCGTGTTATAAGGCTATTGAAATTTGGTATAATAACATACAGAGGTAAATTTCGCGTCCACATGCAAGGTTGGGATAGTTCTGACGGGAAAACGGGCGACCCGTTTCGGGCCGATTTCAAGAGACCCGGTTCGAGTCATGGTGTTATTTTTCCAAGTTCTTTTTTTGTTGAAAAAGGATTATTTTAATTTTATATTACATATTTTATATTACAAAAAAAGTACCGAGCAAAGCTCGGTACCGGTCACCCAGGTACTAGATAGTATACAAGCAACCATTACTGGTATATTATTTGCATATATTATTTGACTTACAAAAGGAGTTGTCGTCTCTATTCTATTCTAGTTCTATGGAAATCATGCTAAAAAGGATGAAAATAAAGCAAATGTAAACCAGGCCGAAGGCAGAACAAAAGTTAGCAACTTGTCACGATTCTGGCGAGCCTTTTTTGGTTCTAACAACTTTTGTTACTGAAGAAATTGTGGTGGGCCCATCGGCTCACCAAAACAATGGTTTTAATTTTATCGTTTTTTTCAAGGTCAGAACGCAACTGATTACATAAAAAGAATTATCAGCAAAACGTACAAGTTTCGGTTTATTTAGTAAGATATTAAGAATTTTCACGTTTTAAGAATCACCCGCTTTGCCAGGACGAGCGGGGAGGGGAGCATAATTGGGCAACAATTTGCGCTTTAAAGCTTAATCTTCTGCAAACGGAACCTTAGTTAAAAAAATCAACCGCTATGTTGGCATTAGCAATATATTATAACATAACATAACATTTACATACAGGCACATACATTGCTTCTATCGTCTGCTTACTAGGACATGGCTAGGACACAATTATAGACAGACGGACGGGCGGACGAACGGATAGACAGACTTGGAAAAAAACCCCAGGTATTGGATGTTTACATGTTTGTGACGTCGCTATTTCTGGTTCCCACGACACAGGGTATCCTAGTGTGGGGCCAGAAGCAATGTATGTGCCTGTATGTATATGTTATGTTATAACTTTAAGGATTGCTTATTTTATTTTGTGTTGTGTGAGCGAGGGGTGAATGCGTTGTCCCGTCCTTTTCTTTGGTTAGCAGGTTTATATAATAAGCTTTTCTATACCCCTAGTATATGTTCTTGTAAATATATGTATAATTATATAAACAATTTAAGATTCGAACTTCACCAAGAAAAAACTGTAACTTGAGAAGTCAAATCTATTTATTAAGATACATAATTATTTGCTATTTTTGTAGTAATTCCGTAAAAATCTGTAATTGGCCTTACTATAGATACTTTATAAGTGTAATTATGTTTTGTTTCGCTGTTAATTTTCTTATTAATAAATAAATAAAAAATTCTTTAGGTACTACGGAACCCTAAACACGAAAGTTTGTTTCGAAAGTCTTACCTCTAATATTGTCTCGCTCTTTCGTAGCAAATCGGAGAGGGCAGGAGGATACTTTAATATTTACTCAGCGCAAATCTTCATTCCGAAGCCCCAAGGATAGAAGTTAATCTCTACTTATCTAATACTTAACTTTTGAAGTACCCATAGACTGTCATTACAAATTTCTTAGCGGGGGCTTAAAAACCGACCAAAGCTGAAAAGGTAGCGTCCATTAACGATCAAGTACAGATTAAGCCCGGCAATTAGTTAATCTGCCTACCGTGATTGATTGCACTCCGAAAGACGGTTTATTAATTAATTTCTTTTTAGGGAAATGGCTAGTCACTTCCTTGACCTAAGACTGTATTATGAAGTGACTGAAAATGGTTTCACATTTGCATAGTTTACGGGTTAGTGAATGACTTAGATACTTTTTTTTATTACAATTTTACTAGTTCTTAGTTCGGCGTCTTATAAATACAGTGTACTTCCACGGGTAGTAATATGACGACATGAATCACGCGTTTTATCGCGCTGAAAATTCAAAATTTGGACTGGACAGTCGATATTTTTTTATATTCAGTCCTAGACACCCAATCTTCTCCCATACTCCATCATCACCATCACATACATAATTTTTGAACGAAAACTTCCGTAACCACTAGACATTATAAAAAATTATTCCGGATAAACTTACGTTACGTCAAGTTAGTGTATACGGAATATTAATATTATATTAATAATACCTAACACCCAATCATTCGTCAATTCGACGATCATTTTTTGAAGTGTTAAGTTTTTTTTTTTTGTACCTTCGGTGCTATAGCACCTTAACGAATGGCGATGATAAAAGACACTACGATATAACCGTGGCACTAGCATAACATAACATTTACATGCAGGCACATACATTGCTTCTGGCGCCACACTAGGATACCCTGTGTGGCCCAGAAACAGAGACGTCACAAACATGTAAATATGCAAGACCTGGGTTTCTTTTTTTAAATCCCCAGCCGGGATTCGAACCCGGGACCTCTTGCATGGTAGGCAGATGGGCTAACCACTCCGCCACAGAGGTCGTCAAATGCCGTCGGCGACCGGTCGGTCGCATGAAAATAATCAAAAATTTTTTCTGTCGCGTATTCGTCGAATCGACGAAGGTTAGGTGCCTAGGGTTTTTGTACGAAACATCAGGGTTAATAATATGATTTTAGTAAATTCGTGAGTAGCCGAAACACCTCCAAAAGAGCTGAGTTGAGGAAACAAGAAACATTGAACAGGAAGTATCATAGTAACATACTTTGAGTCACAAGATGCGCAATAGTTTGACAAGATAACGCTGTGGACTGAGATATGCTGTGAAGTGGTCTGACTGGACTGTTTCGATTGAAGCTCCGTGAGTCACTTAAAGCCCTTGCTGGCAATCTCGAAGCCATTTAATCGCTACATAGACATAACCTGGGTCCCTTATTGTTTTGAAATTATTTTGTGTTTTTGTTTAATTGTTTTGTTTAATTTTAAATCACATGTTGAATTACATACGTATGTCTTTGTTTCATTACCATCAAGCCATTAGGTCCCCACCAAGGGGCACGGGTCTCTTTCCTAAGAAAGGTATAGGCTATACTCCACCACGGGAGCCATATCTGGATTGGTGGATGCTTGTAAGACTAGTGGCTGGTCTTACTGTTAGAAGTTTTCAAGCCGTCCTAAGGCCTCTGACTTGGCGTCTATCGACGGCAGCCGGCACTAACTGCTTAGCGTGCCGCTCGGAAAAATACCACTAGCGTTAGTCATAGAACGGTAATCCATCCATGCACTGAACACGCTCTATGTTGCTTAACCTTCGTAATCGTTCGAGATCAGTCAGGTGGGCGGGCTACGAGCAATTCAACATGTCTCCACGATGTCCACTTTGTACAGTCCTAAATTGTAAACCGTAATTTTTAAAGTTTAATTTTACTTAAACAGCAACTGGCCACCCCGAGCAACTTTTAAATCCTCCGCGCCATTCAAATATCAAATGTCAACTTTGGCGGGCGAAACTTGTTACCGGGGCTGTCCTCTGGGTTATTTAATTACGTAACTGTGACGTACACTCGGCGCAACAGTTAGCGCTTCGGCGCTGCCCTAGGTGCCAGTCGCTAACAACTTTTGACCTCATTTGCACATCCATTGTCGCCGATAACCGCTCAGGTGCTTCCTGTTAGGAATTATCTTCTGACGCTTACGACTGCCGTAGTTCTATTATCTCTATACTAGGGTATTTTTGTGCGTTGTTAATCTATACAAGTTTTTTTTAACCAACCAAATGCGAATCGATGCGCATGAAGCTTTTCGTACCATTATCTATACAATATTTGAATATTGTATCCTAGAAATCCTGGATAGGAAATGGCGCTGAAAAGGCTACACTACGCCGGGACAGAACATGCCTGACCAGACAGGCCCTCACTTACACGCCCTCGGGCAACGGAAAGAGGGGACGGCCTAGGACAACCTGGAAAAGATCTTGACCCAAGAGGTCAAGTCGATCGGCACTAGCTGGCCTGAATTGGAAGCTGCCGCAAACGACCGTCAGAAGTGGAAATCTGTGGTTGAGGTCCTATGCTCGACCTATGACCTATACCGAATGGTCCTATGGTCCTATGACCGAAGAAGAAGAAGATTTGAATAAGAGTATTTAAAAAAGCACGTTACATATTTATTTATTTCAATTTGACTATTCATTAGTGCGTATTAAGCACGCCTATACATATATATACAATTTTTTTTATTGGGCAATAAAAAAAATTCAATCAATCAAATAAATATTTTGTGAATATTAGTAAAAATATAAAATATCACGTTTGTTGTAGGGTTTCAGTTTAATATTTATTTATTCTGTTTTTAGTATCTCAGTCATTTAGCTATAGATATACATCGTGATTGAAAAGTTCATCATTGCTGTCACGGTTCACGAGACACAACCTTATGACAGACACACAGACGGACAGTGGAGTTTACCCTTTGGGTACGGACCAACCTTAAGCCTCCCCCCGCAGAGCGCGATAGAGACAACTGCAGCTTGGACCGAAAATACCAATTAAAAATACACAAAATCAACGATTCGTAGTCCCCTGATTTCTTCTCCAAAACTTAACCAATTTAACTACTTTTTTCACAAATAACTAAAGAAAGGCTTTGGCCGTGTTTCTATGTTTTCCCTTTTTTATATAATCTAGTAAAATTGCTTATCTGATTTTTTGAGTACCTATAGCGGAAAATCGGGCCAATTTTTTAGATTTTTGATTGTTCATATCTCTTTTAATAATAAATTTATGAAAAAAATAAAAACATAAGGACATAGCCGTAGATTTTATGGAAAAAAAGAATTGCTCTACTGGAATTATCCAGGGAGGAAACAGGGGACTACGTTTGTATGGAAAAACTGCCGTTGTGTTTCCTCTTAAATTGTACCATTGCTGCATCATTTCAGTCAGTGTTTAAGGGTTCCGTACAGCAAAGGGTAAAACGGACCCTATTACCGAGACTCCATTGTCCGTCTGTTTGTTTGCCACCAGGCTGTAGCACATAAACCGTGATAGTTAGACCGTCGAAATTTTCACAGATGATGTATTTCTGTTGCCGCTGTAACAAAAAATATTAATAAACTAAATGTTTAATCGCTCGTAGCCTGGGCTGCCTGAGTGATCTTAAACGATCACTAAGGTTAAGCAACATACGGCACGTTCAGTCCATGGATGGGTCACCGTCTATGACTAACGCTAGTGGCATTTTTTCCGAGCGATTCCGTGCTTCGCAAGGTACGTTAAGCAGTTGGTGCCGGCTGCCGTCGATAGATGGCAGTCGTTAAGCTAAGTCAGAGGCCTCAGGGCGGCTTGAAAACTTCTGACAGTAAGACCAGCCACTAGTCTTACAAGCCTCCACCAATCCGGACTTGGCCCCCGTGGTGGAGTATGGCCTATACCTTCCTCAGGGAAGAGACCCGTGCCTCTCGGTGGGGACATAATGGGTTGATGACGAAATGTTTAAGGGGGCTCCCATACAACAGACTTGATTTTCTTTTGCCGTTTTTATGGATATTGGTACGGAACAATTCGTGCGTGAGTCCTACTCGCACTTGGGCGTTGTTTTTTGTTCGTGAGAAAGATATTAGCCGTACCTAATACAACCACCCGCTAGCCAGTGCGTCTTGGTCGAATTCGAAATGCATCTATAAATTTTCCTTATCACCTAATTTTATTTGAAGTCTTTCGTTTAAACGTGGGCCCAGTTCTAGTAATTGGTACCTCTGCCTACCCCCTCTGGGATAACAGGCGTGAGTTTATTTATTTTTATTTTATTCTTTCGTTTATATTATTTTATTGTTCTCCTGGTTTGTTTTGACACTTTCTGATAATTCAGATGCTTCCGATCGAAAATAGGATAAAACCTGATATTTCCGAAATCATCAAAATTGTCACAAAATTGTAATATTCCCAGAAGTATCAGTTTTTATTCTATTTTGTCGCAAGATTTTTGACGGTAAGCATTTAAATTATAACACAGTGCCAAAACAACCCAAGAGAACCATGACATAAACTTTTTAAACATTGAGGTATACGAGTGTAGCCTGGTCCACAAAAAAAGGGATTGGACATAATGTTTACTTCGTAGACTGCAAAATTGTGTAAGCGAGAGAATATAAATGCCAATCCTTTACCGCTCTGAACCGGATCAAACGTGTTATACCTGGTAATACATAATAATATTATCTATGTCACAAAGGAATGACGTATCCGCTGGATGTAGACGGTTCACCGTCAATAGATAAATCTACTGCCGTTTCAGTCGGATAAGGTAGCTTGCGGTATTAACTCTAAATCCTTTACATTTTATAGATATATTTGATCTGCTATATTTTCATTCTTCTCAAGCACGCTTTTAAGTCTGTTTTTTAAATCGAGCCAAAAAAATGACGCGGTGTTACCGCTATAAAATATATATATTTAAATAAAAATAATAAATAAAATAATAATAAGAATAGAAGACTCGTGTGACCAAAGTCCTTATCACATCAAAGAAATTAAAATTTAATTCCTCATAAGAGCAAAGTCTAAAAAAACACCTACGTAGCACAAATAATTTTTACTTGGAAGTAAAATGGGGTTATTTGGTTTTTGCGTACTAGCAACATTCAGGCATTGACAGCCGTTGGATTTTATTGAAATGTCAACGTGACAGTTTAATTTTTTTGCATTGATATAAAAAACAGAGTTTACGTAGAGGTAGAATAAAATAGAGACGGGAAAAACGAACGCCGATTCATACTTTTTATTGCGCACTATACATAAAAGCACTTGTAAAAAGTCTTAAATACATAATATACAACTAACCTTTCCTGATTTATTATTTGCTTATATACTATGTACTTATCATTCTTCAAATCTCACGTGTAAATCCTGGTGTACATACAATAAGAAATTCTATCGATTATTATTATTATTTATTTATTTAAATTGCATAACATTACGGTGTAACCCATTTCGTTAGAAAATTTAACATATAAAGTATATACAACTATTTTATACGATTCATTAATTACCATAATCTAACAAATAAATAAATTTGCAATTAGATACACTCAACAATTAAAAACAAATTATCACCCTTTCATTCATCACGCTCACAGTATTTCAAGCATTCCTCTGCTACACCTGTAAGCCGGTCAGCAAACAGATCACACACCGGTGCTGACCTCAAAAGGGCGTTGAGAGATGAGAGCGCGCGCACGAGTGGAGAATGGGTACGGGAGACTGTGCGCGCCGCGGGCACTGACAAAAATGCGTGGCTACGGGCGCGCAAGTAGTCTGGTACAGACAGTCTACACACCTGTTGAGTAAGCTCCGAGCAGTCATCTACCTCTCGATCAGAAATCAGAAATTTATTTCAACGTAAGGAATTTACATTCTGCTTGTGAATGTCAATGTACATAAAATTATAATGTTAGCCGCTGCCTTAGGGCCGAATGTAGTGGAGCAAAAAAAACTCCGCTCTGACCATCTTTTCTCAAAACATCGTATCGTATCGCAGCGTATTACATCAAGCACTTGTGACTCCTCCAATCCTCCTAAAAGATTACTTTATGAAACTACTTAAAGACCTACATATGATGCAGAACCAACTGTGATCGTCTAGTCTAGTGAGAACCCTATATTGTGACCGTATTCGTAACCAGAGCTCTTTTAGGATATGAGATTGAGTAATGAGAGTGCATAAAAGATCCATTAAAATTACAAGAACAGAATTTGAAAGAATGGATACCATCCAAAAGTTATATTGAAAATAATAAGTTTGGAAAATTAAATGAAAGTAGTAATAAAGCAAATTAAATAAGGAAAAACAAGATAATATGATTTAAACTGAATGAGTTAAGAAAAGATAAGAAAGTTGATATAAAATGGAAAAGTACATAAATTATAATTAAATAAAATAAGATTTCTAAAATGAAGCTACATAAATAAATGTCATACTTCGACACTTGTGGGTGTAAAAGTATAACGTCCCCAACCAAAAGGCTGGATGAGGCAGACATTATTAGCCAACTGGGTAGATAGATTGGTTTATTATGAAGTGAATACAATGCTCAGTTATCTACCAGTCGATAGTGCTAATTATACCCGCCCTGGATGAGGAATGTTCACCACTACGTTATACTGGGAATATATACTTATAAATAATAAACTCTGACTGACTAGAAATAAGAATACAGCGATTCATTATTCCAGGTCTATTTCCTAGATAGGCATACACAATTGACGCAAAAATTGGCAAAGAGACGTTCAGTAGTACAATGCATTGGTAGATGATATGAGATAGAGTGGTAGGAAACCAAATGCACAAAGTACAATGGAAGAGACTTCATCGAAGCTTACCATCACTGAAACTGTCTGGCCAAACTTACGCAACCATGAAATGTCTCTCAAGGAAAAAGTAAATTAAATAAATATAATAAAAGCAATAAAAGCAATACGCAGGCATAGAAGTCTTAAGACCCAAATCATTTCACACAGCTAACGCAAGAAGCGGCAAAGGGTTGTTCAGTAGTACAATGCATTGGTAGATGATATGAGATAGAATGGTAGGAAACCAAATGCACAAAGTACAATGGAAGAGACTTCATCGAAGCTTACCATCACTGAAACTGTCTGGCCAAACTTACGCGACCATGAAATGTCTCTCAAGGAAAAAGTCAATTAAAAGAAAGTGAAGTCTTCGAGTGTGATTTTAGAGAATTAAATATTAGACAGCTAACCCTCCTGGCCTCAACCTAGTGCGCCATCTAGGTATGAACCTTGTGCTGAATTGTTGTCCGCGATCTAGCGATAGTTGGCGAGCTTCCAACAATCAATATTAATATTAGTTGTGCCTCCTCGTCACTCTTGTTGTTACCAAACCCCAATCATCATCCCTAAATTTTTATTGCACCTTTTAAACACAACCAAATACTGTTGATGAAAGAACAAAATATTTTATTTATTCTATTTATTTAAGCTGTATTTTATTTGTGATAAACTAAGCTATGTCTCGGTTCCTCCTAACTTCCATTCGAAAACCTCTCGCTAAAAAAAACAATTCAGATTATTTTAACAATCGTGGGCACATGTACGGAACTTTGTCCGTTACACACTCCCAATGACCTCATGTCTTCGGAAAACCTAGACATTGCAAGAAATCTAATACAAAGTTTGGTAGGTACGAATGTCCATCTACTGTAGTGTAAGACACATGTAACCTAGTTTAAGCTACTTATATATATCAGTCCTTCGACATTATAGTCAGTCTTGATTAAGCACTACTCGTTTGATTCGTCTCCCAACGCTCCACCCTACATGGCGACCCTGCCTTGTTTGGTGCGTGCGAGCGCGCATCAAAATAAAATAAAGAAAGAAAATAAATAAAATAAATACCTAAGAATGTCAAAATTCAAGACCCATGAGTGCAATCAATACTTGCAATGTCAAACATTATTTGATATTCTTAAACATGTATGAAAACGCCAATGCTGCGGCCAGACACACGGACGGCACCCGTTCACGAGCGTAACGCAGAGGTCAGCCATCGCCAGTCTCAACCATATTTGAGGGAAATAGGCGACCCGGCCACCGCACCACCATTCGCATGGCCTTTGGCAAACTTGTGTGATAAAATTCTTGTCAATTCGGCGTAGCGGCACCTTAACGGTCGAGCCGTTAAAGCGCTTACCTACCAAAAAACAGGTCATGGGTTCGATTCCCTTTGAGGGCCGCCATAATTTTGTACAAATGTGCTCAGTCTGGGTATTGTTTCATGTTTGTAATGTCCTTGCCCAGTTACTATCATCAACCCATTATGTCCCCACCGAGGGGTACGGGCTTCTTCCCTGAGGAAGGTATAGGCCATACTCCACCAGGGGGTCATGTCCGGATTGGTGGAGGCTTGTAAGACTAGTGACTGGTGGCTTAACGACTGTCATCTATCGACGGCAGCCGGTACCAACTGCTTAACGTGCCTTGCGAAGCACGGAACCGCTCGAAAAAATGCCACTAGTGTTAATCATAGAACGGACACCGATCCGTGCACTGAACGCGCCCTGTGTTGCTATAATTCAAGGTAACCTAGTTTGGGGCAAGGTCGTGTAGTGTTGTGTAGAAGTTACTGTAGTTACACAAATTACCAACGCCACTCCGTAAATTACATTACTAACTTTTTAAACTGTTCTTTATAGGTGTACGCTTTTGGCTTCTCTATTTTATTCTACCTCTATGTAAAGCATGCTTTAAAAGCACTGAATCTAAATCAAGCTTTACATTCCGTTCTGATGTAATAGAAACTAAACAAATTAAGAGTTCGCAAAGTTTGAACATAAGATCAGATAGAAATTAATCCTTATAAACCGATATTGCAAAAGTTAGAAGGGGATTATTATATCCCCTAGGGATCACTTGTATTGGATTTGTCCAAGTACGTGAATGGAGCGAATCGGGCGTTATGAGTTTAATATGGACGTAAATAAACCAATTCTATAACGAGTTAGTCATTGGTACTTCATAGGCTATATAATATATCTAGTTTTTAGTAAGTTTTTCATAGATGAACATGAAATTGAAAATGTTTATTTATTACATCAGAATATGAGAGAGAGAGAGAGAAATAATTTATTCAAATAATATGTACATAAATATAACAAAAATTATAGATTTATAATTATGTGATAAAAAGGATAGGGCTCAGCTTAGTGCTGTGAGTGAATGCATCTCCACAGCGCTGATTTTCAGCCCGTCCCTGCTCTCACTAATTAAAACATAACGAAGCTTGCGGATATCTAAAGAGAACACTATAGTTATAACAAAACAACAGTATATGCAATGGTGAGCAAATAATCTAGACATACATAAATTTAATCGGTTGTACCAAATTATAGGTTTCATTTCCATTCAGTTAGAAAAATTGCAACCATAAGTCTTCTAATGGCGGTAATTAGCATAACAATTTTATATTTATATTTACAAATATTTATATATTTTTTAAACCTCTTTAGAGGCTAAAAATTGCACCCATGCCGGGACTCGAACCCGCAACCTCTGGCTGTTCGCGAAAGTAGGTACTGTAGTACAAACATCGGTGAAATTTAAAACCAAAACATACTCTGTGACTGCATACCAAAAACTGTGCTATTATTGTTTTGAGTTAGCAAGTCTTGATTACACTCATGGGTGATGACATGAGCTTCTTGGCTAAATAGATATTTGTACTAACTTATATATTAAAAAGGTGATTTGAAAAAAGATGGTCCGATTGCAGTTTCTTGTTTGCTGCCTTTTCCTCCACTACATTCGGCCCCAAGGCAGCGGCTAACATGATAAGTACATTGACATTCAACAAACAGAATCGCTCGTAGCCCCAACTATCTAAGTGATCTTAAGCAATCACAAAGGTTAAGCAACACATGGTGCGTTCAGTGCATGGACGGGTGACCGTTCTATGATTAACGCTAGTGGCATTTTTTCGAGCGGTTCCATGTTTTACAAGGCACGCCAAGCAGTTGGTGACGGCTGCGGTCGATAGATGGCAGTCTTTAAGCCAAGTCAGAGGCCTTAGGGCGGAACAATGCCACAAGCATTAGTCATAAAACGGTCACTTATCCATGCACTGAATGCGTTCTATGTTGCTTAACCTTCGTGATCGTTTAAGATCAACAAGGCGGCCGATGCCACGAGCGATTAGATTATATAACTCCGGCTTTTAAACCATATTTATTTCAGCTGTTTAAGTCCCACTGCAGTATACTTTCTCTCAGAGAGCCTCATTATGACTGGCATGCTGTTACCATGCAAATCTCACACCGAAAGTCCGAGGCATAAAGGGAGCACGTAAAACAAGGGGACGGATAAGGCGCGTCGCGTCTTTTCTGCACTGATAAAGTAAGGATTACTAGAAAATATTGTATGTGGGGTATCTATAATAAAGTAGTCTTACTTGAGGCGCTTGCTTATATTTACTTACGATAATTCCTCGCTTCGTCTCTTCTGTCTAGATTCCGTTCCGTCCTAAAGGGACAGAGGACGGGACGGGTCGGGGACGCTCCACGACCTTTCAGTGTGTCTCAGAGCTAAGACGTTACGAAGACAATAGGTATGCATTACCCGTTCACCCGGAGCCTCCTGGAAATGTAAACTCTGACGTAACTACCGCTGCAGCAGCACTGCAAATTGTTTAGCCCGGCATTATCATCTTTATTAGTCGGGAGTAGAAGTAATTTGTCCGCGAACGCGTCTCGTATTTCGCACTGGGCTTTATTTAGGCCCCGGGCGTCATTAGCATAATGCTGCATTATACTCCACGGCACCAAATATAGTTCAGGCAGAAATACAATTTTAGTCTTTGACTATGACTGAGTTGGAATGCGACTGGTGAAAAAAGGGTTTGGAAGTTTTCTGTGTTGATATTCACTGAGAGTTGGTCAATGTTACTCGTTTACTTGGACAGAGTGAGAGTGTTGAAAACTTCACTCTTCCTCTTTCCTATTTCCTTGAAAAATACCCAAAAGGTTTATGGGCAGTCTGTGGGTATTCCTGTTAACTTAGATAATTAACAATGTTTGCTTGGCTTAAAGGAAAAGTGCTCAATGAAATCTGAAAATTGTATAAAATTCAATTTATATTACATCACGTAAAGGGGCAACGTTGAAATTGCACGACATTTGCTATCTAAATAGGCGCAAAGTTTTTTGGAGGTTATTTTAGTCACATGTACAAGACCGTTCTTTGATTATTTTAAAAGCAGCATTGTTAGCAGCATTTTTCCTTTTACTCAAGTAAATGATTGATTAACTATTTTATAGCTTAGTAACGGTGAAAAAAAAAAACTTTTTGAGGAAACTTGGATGTCTATGGTATTTACATACCTCGGCGCTTGCAAGTGACATTGCAAATGTTGGGCATTAGTACTGACTTATGTATTTGATTTAAGGTGATTTACAAAAAGCCCAGTAGTGGGTCTCATACATTGTATATAGATACACAAAAAATAAAGCTTACTCATTTCGTACTGAATTTCACAATTCGTCATTTTAAAGCTTAACTGCGATTAACTAACCGTGTGTCGAACATGGTGGTAACGGTCTGAACATCTCTGTGGGGTGACTGGGGTGTCTCAAGGAAGATCTGTCCAATGGTGATGATTGCATTTATGCCGATCCAGCTACGGCGACAGTTATTGCTCTGTCAGGCTTCGTTAATGTACTCGAATGTGGCAGACGTAAGCAATATTGGCGGTAACCGTACGTCCGCATATACCACATTTCAAAATTGCATTTACTGGCTCATTGGTCTAGACGTCAAGGCTTACCACCTAAACAGAGGGCGTGGGTTATATTCCCACTTGAGGCTACCGTACATTAAATTTGTACGAATGGTCTAAGTCTGGATGTTTTTACATGTTTGTAATATCCTTGCCTGGTTACCATAGCACAGAGCGTCCTAGCTTGGGACTAGGTCAAGTGATTGTGTTGTGTGAAAGTTATTGATATTGCATGTACCTACGTAATTATAAATCCGGACCGGTCCACGTCATTAGTCGGTTGTAATCGAGGATATTACGAGTAGTGAGTTTGTGTTTAAAATTAATCGAAAAAAAAAGGCTTATGTGTTGCTATCATCGTCATCATCAACCCATTATGTCCCCACCGAAGGGCACGGGTCTCTTTCCTGGTGAAGGTATAGGCCATACTCCACCACGAGGGCCAAGTCCGGATTGGTGGAGGCTTGTAAGACTAGTAGCTGGTCTTACTGTCAGAGGTTTTCAAGCCGCTCTAAAGCCTCTGACTTAGCTTAATGACTGCCATCTATCGACCTGCTTATTCCTATTACAAAATTTAGAAATATTGTAACTACCTCTTGACTTGTTATAAATAATATCAATAAATTAAGTCTATATCTAAATAATTGCTGCAGGCTTGGCGTCGAGATCAGTTCGTACCTACATGTTAAATTAAATGTAACTTGACACACAAGTCAAAAGTAAAAGACCTAGCGTGGCTTTCGGTATTGGAAATTTCCTAAGTACCTAATTACTCAAGTAATAACTCTGTCTGTCACGCTCTTTTTTGAGAAATTTGTTGAAACAGCACTCCATTTAAGTAGTTACTCAGCAAAATTAACAGTTCAGAAATTGGCCATTTGAAAAGCATTGTGCATTTGATTTTGTAAGCGCATTATTACGTCCGGATCAAAACTTCTGAGCCGCGCTATTTACCATACGCAGACTTGCAACACAACTGCTATTTCGAAACGTATTTTGTGGTCGGTGTTTTGTGTTCATTCGTACGTTTTGTTGTCAGACAATTAGTCCGTTTCGAAATGGCCTGGGTTTTTGCCTTAATACGTCTATTAGTTCGAAGCGTTTGATATTAATTTGAGCGTGACTCTCGTTTTGATCAAATAAAGGCCAAATGGGTTCAAACGTATTGTTCATTAACTGAATAATGGCCAGATAGTAGAGATAAAATTCACCGTTACAAGTAGATGTTATCTGCATGAATCTATTCACAATATTTTTAGATTTGTTTTACTAAATATCACCGTATTTTGACCTCTGTGGCGCAAGAGTCAGTGCAATTGCCATTGCGAGAGGTCCCGAGTTCGAGCCCCAGCTGGTGACAAAAAAAAACCCAGGTCTTAGATGTTAACATGTTCGTGATGTCCCGGTTTCTGGTTCCCACGACACAGGGTATCCTAGTGTGGGGCCAGTAACTATGTGGGTGCTTGTATGTACATAAATGTTTATTTTTATTTATAACAAACCCGAAATAGATGAGAAAAGACCCAAAAACATAAAGGTCACATAAGACTGACGTTTATTCATACAGTATTTTCTACACACATGGCTTCTAAAAGATCCTAAAACTCAAGTACAAAAAAAGTTTTGACATATGAAAAATAAAATTAAAATAATTTAGTATCAGATAGTATCATAGTAGTAGCTAACATTGTTATAATTATAAGTTTAGTCTATCTGATAATGGGTCGTACACTCAGCGGATGCTACAGGATGGTCATATACGCTGTTTTTCAGCGTACACCATAATCTATATATATAAAAGGAGAAGCTGACTGACTGACTGACTGACTGACTGAGTGACTGACTGACTGACTGACATAGCAACGCAGGGTCTAAACTATAAGGGTTAGAAACTTGAAATTTTGCACAGGGATTTCTTTTGTAACGTAGGGGAGCACTAAGGATTTTTGAAAACTCATCCCCTGAGGCGATAAAATGGGTGTTCAAAGTTAGTATAAAACTTTGCCGTTTTTGAAGTTATTCGAATGAAATTTGGTACAAAGGTTCTTCATTTAAAATTATGAAACACGTGTAAAAGAGTTTTTTTAAAATCATACCTTTAAGGGGGAAAAAGAGGGGTGCAAACTTAGTATGAAACTTTGCCGTTTTTGAAGTTATTCAAACGAAATTCAGAATAAAGATTCTTCATTGAAAGTCATCACACATGTAAAATAGTTTTTCAAAAATCATTCCTTAAGGATGTAAGAGGGGGGGTGCAAACTTAGTATGGATATTTGCCGTTTTTGAAGCTATTCGAATGAAATTCAATATGAAGTTCCTTTATTAAAATTTATGGACTACATGTAAAATAGTTTTTTGAAAATCATCCCTTAAGGGGGCAAAAGGGGGGTGCAGAGTTGGTATGAAACTTTACCATTTTTGAAGTTATTCGAATGAAATTCAGCACGAAGGTCCTTCATTGAAAGTCATGAAAGACATGTAAAGTAGTTTTTCGAAAATCATCCCTTAACGGGGTAAGAGGGGGTTGCGAAGTTAGTATGAAAGCTCTTTCGCATGCGCTAAAAGTGTCCCATCCCTATCTTATTTGCAAACATTTTACTCAACTAAAGCCCACGCGGACGTAGTCGCGGGCAACAGCTAGTTAAACATAAATAAATTGAAGAATCGCTCGCAGCCCCGGCCACCTGAGTGATCTTAAACGATCGCGAAGGTTAAGCAACATAGGATGCGTTCAGTGCGTGGATAGGTGTCCGTTCTATGATTATCGCTAGTGGCTTTCGCTAGTCGCTGAGCAATGACGTGCTTCACAAGGTACGTTAAGCAGTTAGTGCCGGCTGCCGTCGATAGATGGCAGTCGTTTAAGCAAGTTAGAGGCCTTAGGGCGGCTTGTAACTTCTGACAGTCAAACCAGCCACTACACTTACAAGCCTCCACCAATCCGGATTCTCCCCCCGTGTTGTAGTGTGGCTTTTACCTTCCTCAGGGAATAGACCGGTGTTCTTTGGTGGGGACATAATGAAGGATATCTTTGGTCTTATCTTACTTGCTTGACACTTTGCTTCTAGAACTTGGAGGCGCTTCTCTTCAAAGTTCTCAACACCCTTCTGTACTGGAGTTCGCCATTCCGGGCGTGTACTTGCAAAATCTTCCTGGTGATCTTACTATATGGCGGTACGTACTACTGCCATATATGATGTACCTATGTACAGAATGCCATCGCCTCTACAACCGCAACCACGTGTTTTATCCTGAAGTTATGAACGCTAAGATTGATAATAATAATGATCATTTGCCCGACATTCATCGAAAGAAATTGTGCTTGGCAAATTCTTGGCGTAGATAGTCGAAACCCGCAAAATCACTCGACAGAGAAATACAGGGTGCGTGCGCGTAGTGAAGTGGAAATGGGCCGGGCGGAGTGGCCGAAACCATAGAGTTAAAAGGTATAGAAACGCGATCCGGGCACGTAAAGTAGAGCAAGAAATCTTAGAAAATGTGCAAATGGGTTATGGATCATTTCCAGATCTAGTAATTTGCTATTTGAGTTATACAGTTTCTGGCTGATTTGAAATTCTAAGTTGTGGTTTTATCGAAGACATATATAAGGACATATACATATATATAACGTCACTGTTAAAGTTGCTACAAATATCAAACTTTTGACGACTACTTCTACATAATTGTTTACGTTAGAAAATACACATAAACAGCTTATTCTCCTCTCATAAAATATTACAAAACAACTTCAGCTCAGATCATGAGTTTGGCGATGTCTTTGTAGCTTTTAAATCATGTTAAAAGACATTAAGATTGATTGAGATTTTATTAACAACGAAAAACAATTTTATGAAAATGATTATTTTATCATTCGTTATACTAATATTTTAATATGAGTTATGAAATCGGAACGCCATGTCATTAAATTTTCAATTTATACTACGTTCAATATATACAAGTATGATCAGTTTAATAACAGAAAGCCAAAAAAATTAGAAAAAAAACCAAAAAAATACGAATAGAAACGGCCGCAAATATAGATAGATAGAATATTCTATATTGTATGTACACCAGGAATAATAAACCTAATCTAATAAATTTTGTAAGCTATCGTCTTGATAAGCTTACGCTATTATAGTCAACAACAGCTCAAACTTTACATTTTAGCTGCAACGTGCTATTATTATAGCACTTTGCAATTACTAATTAATTAATTAATTGTATTCAATTACATTAAAACTACGTATAATTAGTATATGCTCAAAGAAATATTCGATGAAATCTTCAGTTTGAGATGTCTTAAACCACCAACTTGTTAAACAAGCTCACGATTAAATAAATAGACAATCGTTTCCTATCGACGTCAAGAAAATTTTGGCTTATGTGACATCTTTACAGCACTTTATTGTTTTTGTATTATTAGTCTATGGCTGAAACCCACCCCGGCTAGCTGGTGCTCCGCGGATAATCGAATAGTTTACGGTTCGCGGGCATCTCGTGGCTACTTTACCTGAGCGGTTTGAAGATGTATCTGTTTGCGAAGCGTTAGCCTTGGGGCTATTCCGTCGTTTAAGTGAATTTTGCATCAAATATGCAGTATTTTTTTCAGTACTTGACTCTTTTCGGGGAATAGAAGAAGTATTGTATTATCTGTGTCATTCTCAGTCTTTTTCACTCTCCATCGTCTGCAATAGGATCTTTTTGCCCAAAAGTTTACTTTAGGTTATGTAATAATTTTCTAATGGCTGCTACACACTATGCCGGCGGCACGGCGGGTTTTTACCGCGCGGGTATGCCGCCGCGATATGCAGGCGGCCGGCACTTGCCGCTGGCTGCCACAGAGCATCATCGTCTCTGTGGCATCATCTTCAAGTTATCAGCCGGGTAGACCAGTAGTGTTGTACGGTTTGTGTTCCTAGTTCTTATCGATAGACAAGGAAGCTGTTGACATCGCCATCATGGCCTTAGTATTAATTTTAATAAGGAAAAACTAAAAAAAAAGGAGATTTTGGGCGGGAACTGCCGCTGGCTCACCGCGCAACCCGCCAGTACACTCCGCGGGCCAGCCGGCGGCGCAACTTGTGCGGCATTTTTGGCGGCAATGCCAGCGTCATGACAGGCGGCATAATGTGTAGGTGCCGTTATATTTCACAAACACCATGTGAACTTAATCGAATTATTTAATCATCTTTACACTTCTATAAGACTTCATCTGGTCAATTGCAGCAACTCTGTGAAAAAGTATAGACTATTGTTCGGCCGCTGGGAGTATACGATCCTGACACATGTCTGTTTCATATGACTAGTGATGGGAGAAAATTAACGTTATCATTCCTTACGTAATTCTTAACTATCTTTGGCTACTGACTCACGATTAAGTAGTTTTGTTTTTTAGACGGCCTTCACTCAGTGATCTCTTATGCCATTTTCGCAGGCATTTTAGAAGGGTCATCATCTTTTTTGTGCGGAATGGCGGTGAAGTGTTGTGGCAAGTTGTGCGACCTTTTATTTGAGCCCAGATCAGCTCAAACGCTTTGTACAGCAGTGGTACGGAGAGATTTTGAGAACGCGATGATCTTTTTCTAAAGCCTGTTCGTCAACTTCGTATAGTTAAAGGGACCGTTATTATATTCGTTATTTTTGGTACGTCACTACAAAAAATTACGGTTGACATAACCTTGTGACAGCGTAGTATTTAACATTAAATATTGATTTCTTCTTATTCAACATTTAAATCACTGTGCAAAATATAACATTGATTGTAAGTTTACACAATGATATAGTTTCAATGACAATTATTTGCTAGTAGGATAAATAGGACATAAAAATATTTTAATCGAAAATTTAACGCCACTTCAAGGTTACGTCGTCCGTTCTAACATGACCTGTCAGGATCGTATACTCCCAGCGGCCGGACGGTAAGTAAAAACAATTCTAAGTAATTCCTTTCCATGTAAAAAAAGAACTTCTTCAAAGAATCGCGCGAGCTTAGTTTTCAATTAAAGCCCGCGAGGAAGCGCAGGCAGTTCACTTTCGATTGTAAATTACCTTTGGGCTATGACGTCATTTGTCCGGTCAGCTAAGCGGCTATATCTGGATTATTCTGGATCACACTCGCGTAATCCGCTTAGCCTGCGACCAGAGGCACATTTGTTTTACGTTGGCGCTGCACTCAGTGTTAGCCCGGGCTTAATTTAGACCCGCTCTTTTTTCGGGTTAATCTTTATTGTAACACCCTGTATGGGATTTTTCCCAGGTTCCCGACCTGCGCGTGGCTGATTATGTTATGTTTGTTTCGGTTTTGTACGTAACTTAACAGTCAACCTGAATACGCGAGATTCGGACTTGTGTAATAAAACCCCTCTCGCTATTTTCACTTCAAACTGATAGGTATTTTAAATTCTCAGTCACTTAAGTCGTAAATGAACATATTATTTAAATAATAGATCTCAAAGTACTAAAAAATACATTTTTTCAGGGTTCCGTAAGTCAAAGGGAAAAAACGGAACCGTTGTAGGAACGCTTTTTTGTCTGTCTCTCAGTCCATCAGTTGGTCCTTCAAGACCCTAAAGGGTCTTAGATATCAAGTTGAAATTAAAACAATGTACTCAAATATACGATTCCTTGAAGAATCACACTTTTACAACGAAAAAAAGATATTTCTATAACCTCCTCAGTCCTTAAAAAAAATGGTTTTATATTGTTATATTCAAGGTCAGGATAAAGAGGTAAGGTATTAAGATATACGAAAGATTTTCGCGCCGTTTAGACCGCCAAAAAACGTAAATTTCGAAACTCAAGGAATCAAAATTGTAGGTCAACGACAAACCCATTGAGCTAGAATGATGAAATTTGGTAAGTCTTATACTACTTATGCATTGAAAAACCTGAAAACCATACTTTTGTATTTTAATTATAAAAAAAGTCTTTAAAATTCGGAGAAAGTTCGAAAAAACTGAGTGAGTATGAAAGTGTCGATGGACGAGGCCGACTAGCTCTCGTGCGGTTTTTTTATATTAGGTAATTATTTACTTACATAAATCCATATATAAGCTAACGCTTGTATCACAAAGGGGCAAGCAGAGATCGGGGACTGCTACTTGCCACGATTGCAATTGTTTACTTTTATATAAAGACAGCCAATATTTTTTGCTGGGCTTTTTGTTATTCTATCTTTTTAAAAAAACGAGAACCTTTTATAGCCTATATCATGTTAGAATACATAGCGAAACTTTTATTCCAGAAACTCGTGATCAGCTCATATTTTTCTGAGAAATATTTAGGATTGATGTTTTCGTTAACCCTTTCAGATCTGACCTTGAAAATAACAATGGTTTTCTATTGTAATTTCAAGGTCGGGTCTGAAAGGGTTAATTAAGCCGAAGCTTGGTATGCAGTAAGTGTAGAATGCTATCAACTTGTACATCAAGAAAACCCTCGTATACAAGACGAAATTTCGTGTTTCCGTAAACTTTAGAATCCGCCATAAAGTGTTTCATACCACTCCGAGCAAACTATCATCGTGCCTAGAGTACAATCACAGATAGAATCGGTTAACTGTAAAAAGTTAAAAGTTAAAAGTTAAAAAAAAAAACACAAAATGACAGTGGAGTACGCCTCTGTTACACTTATAATAATTTTGTTACAATATAACAAACACGCTCACAGAACAAAAAAAAAAGTAGAAATAGTGACATGACCTATCAGTAGGAAAACCAGTGTGACCAAACTCACACACACAAATCAAAAGCACACTGTGAATACCAAGCTTCCATTGGCAAATAAAGGCAATTCTGAAAAGGTCTACATCACAAAAGTTCCAAGTAAAATATGAACCTTTTCAATCATATAAACAATGATCAAAATCAAATGATAATTATGAAATTAAGTTTGACATACGATCTTTGCTTTGTAGTACCGCTACTCTACATTAGATGGAACTACCGCCACGTGTGATCGTCGAGAAGCTTTAAGTTTTATGCCATAAAGTCGAATATTGAAAAATAACTATCTGCTATGTTGCTACTCAGGCTAAGGATGGGACATATTGCCATATCGACAAATTATAGAACTGTTTCATAAGGCGACAGTTGAAAATGAATTTGTTATGACAATGTTTCTTAATCATTTATTTTTTTAGTATCTACATTGACAAAGTAACATAATGTATTCCCTTCTGCCAAACTGTACCACAGTTCGATGTAAATTACGCAGCCGGCTACCATATTAACTGTCCTTCTGGATGATTAGCTACGCAATGTACCTAAAATGGAATTCTCATAATCTAACCATAGTCGCTTTATGAAACGAAGCCCAGCAAACTTATCGTGTACAATTTATAGAGAATAAGAAAGCCTATTGTATATATTTTTTTTAACTGTAACTTTTATTTGTCTCTTGCTTTTTGTGTGCAATAAGGAATATTCTTTTTTTTTACGTAGCCTCGATTGCCACAGAACAGAAAAAAAGAGTAGAAGGAGTGACATGACCTATTAGCAGGAAAACCAGTGTGACCAAACTCACACATAAGCCAAAACCCACACTATGAATGCCAAGCTGCCATTGGTAAATAAAGGCAATGCCGAAAAGGTCTACATCATAAAAGTTCCACGTAACATATGAACCTTTTGGTGATATAAACAACGATCAAAATCAAATGATAATGATGAAATTAAGTTTGACATTAGATCTTTGTTCGTAGTACCGCTACTCTACACTAGATGGAAATCCCGCCGCGTCTGACCGTCGAGAAGTTTTATGTGATAGACCATAAAGTCGAAAATTAAAAAACAAGTATGTGCAATGGTGCTTCTTAGCTATGGATGGCCTATCGACAAATTATAGAATTGTTTCGTAAAGCGACAGTTGATATTTAATTCAATTACAATTCGATGTAAATTACGCAGCCTGTTAGTATATTAACCTACCTTCTGGATGATCGGCTACGCAACGTATATGGAATTCTCATATGAAACTAACCATAGTCGCTTTTGAAACGAGGCCCAGCAAACTTATCGTATGTATAGTTTGTATATTTTTTTATTTAAAATGACATTTGCCAACGAAAGTCACGAGACTTCCCCATAGATTTATGGAGCAAGCGTTGATTAAATTATCTAGACCCCCCCAGATGATTTTACTACACGAGCACATAAAATCATCTAACTTTGAAATTATGCATGCTGGTTTAGTTTTGATGACAATACGCCAATCTATACTAGTAAAAATGACATGTTTTTTGAACTTAAACTTTCGGCACAACACATTGTAAACATTTAGTCCGGATCTACTTACGGATGTTGTTTTATCGGACGAGTCCGACTAGGTTTCGCTCCGATACGCAGAGCAGTGAGTCGGTGGTGAGCAGAGACGGACCTTGCGTTGTTCGGTTGCTCGTCTCAAAATGGGATGGGTAAGTTGATCCGGATTAAAAGTTTACAAAAATGACATGATACTGCAGTCAGGACCACATTCTCGCAAAGGAACTAAACAGCGTCAATGAACATGATCAATAAATTTTGCGCAGTATCGACAATAATTGCAACTAAAAATGTGTTGAATAATAATAATAATAATAAAAGATGATAATAAACACTTACATACAGGCACATACATTGCCCCTGGCCCCACCCTGGGATACCCTGTGTCGTGGGCATCAGAAATAACGACGTCACAAACATGTAAACATACAAGACCTGGGATTGTTTTTTGTCCCCAGCCGGGATTCGAACCCGGGATCTCTCGCATGGTAGTCAGATGCACTAACCACTGCGCCATAGAGGTCTTCAATTAAAATAAAATAACGACAGTTATTTTCCCAAAGTACCTAATAAGACGCAGGTACTCTACCTAAAGTACCGATAATTATTTATTAGTGCTAAGTCATAGACAAAATATTATCGATAGATTTTTATAATGTTGTGTCCCAGCTGAATTGAGTAGCATTTGAGTAGCATTCAAATGTTGACAGAAATTTGTAGAAAAAGTACACAGACTTCGACGAAAATTGAACATTATATTCCAGTAAATAAAGGTGGTTTTACTTTCTCACTTTCGGATTGCTTTCCTTGTTCATGTCATTGCAAATTTAATTTCTATTAAATTAAATACAATGGAAATACTACTTACCGTTGGAATGTTACGGCATGATCGGTACATTTTGGTCCCCAACTTTTATTTTTGCATTCTAACACAGCACTATAAGGCATTTTTGTAGAGTTTTCACAATTGTTTCCTTTACTAGAAGCGCACGGCAACTGAGGTAAGAAAAACTGTCATAGACTACGCTTAGGCAATACATTGCTAATTTGAGGCACGCGGGCAGCGCCCACTTACGATTTCTACTCTTTTTTTTTTGTTCTGTGAACACGCTTTATCCCGGCGAGTGGCAGTCCGTGGTCTGGCCTACCCCTCTGTAATACAATAAACATTATATTGTATTTGATCTGTGAGAGCTTTGGATAAAATTAAATGTCTATCACAGAATGTGTTTGTGACGTCACTTGTCAAAATTATATTAACCTATAGAATTTTTTGTGGGCCCATCAGCTTACCATAACGATGTCTTTTTAATAGCTTTTTTTCAAGGTCAAGAGTAGTATTTCGGTAATTTAAAAAATAGCCGGGGGGAGGGGTCCTCCCTTACTACATTTTTGGACAGCGAAGAAAGTATCGTACAAATCCGTGTGTTCGGGAGACTCGAGAATTTCTATAAATTCTCTAATCATTACTAAAAAAATGTCTAGTAATACTAATAACGTCTAAATCCGAGATAGTGTTAGATTCCGTTGCTTACTATACGTTTTCGTCATCCAAAACGCCATAGGCGGAGTAATGTGAAAAGTTTAGCTGTAGGAACGCCAAGCGAATTGGTGTTAGGTGAGGTTATAGGTTAATAACAGCGGAACTTTACTAATTTAATGTAAAACAACTATGCGGTGGATGTACTGAATTTATCAGACCGCCCAGCCGCTATTTACTTCAATGCGTCAAACGGGGTTTGCCAGGTATTCATTATCAACCCATTATGTCCCCACCGAGGGGCACGGGTCTCTTCCCTGAGGAGGGTAAAGGCCATACTCCACCACGGGGGCCAAGTCCGGGTTGGTGGAGACTTGTAAGACTGGTAGCTGTCTTACTGTCAGAAGTTTTCAAGCATTGGCTTAACGACTGCCATCTAACGACGGCAAACCGGCACCAGTTGGTGCTTAACATGCCTTGGGAAGCACGAAACCACTCGAAAAAATGCCACTAGCATTAGTCTCAGACGATCACCCATCCAAGCACTGAACGCGCCCTATGTTGCTTAACATTCGTGATCGTTTAAGATCACTCAGACGGCCGGGGCTACGAGCGATTCTTATCGCTCGATGCGTAAATTAGGTGACTTCTTATTTAAATAGTTCTTGTATCGTGCCACATCACTACAAACTGACAGCTCTAGGATCTTTTTTATGACATCTTAGGAAAATGGTAACTAAACGTTTTTTTAGCTGAATATGTACCTAGTTAACATAAAGTCAACAGTAAGCGTTAGTTGACCTTTAACACGAACAAAGTGTGTCATTTTCTTTTTTGTCACTAAATGGAACCAATTTAATGCTTTTACAATTTGATGAATGGTGCCAAATTGTTCGGACAATTTGCTGGTAATGTACCAAAAATACTTATAATGAATAAAAGCTCTTTAAAAATGTGTCCAAGTGCGATTCCAACTTTTACACTGTGGGTTCGGTAGTGTCGCAAAATAAGCGGATATACAATATTTAAATCCTACAATAATTCAATAGTTTGTTTAACATTTGGTTGTCTAGAAGAAATCACTTTTAGTATCACAAAGCCGCCAGTTGTACTGTTCTATGATATTAGTCAAGTCTCATATGCAATTTGTGATGTACATACAATAAAAAATATTCTATGTGTGTCTTATAACTTTTATTTTAATTGTCGTATTCAGTCCGCATCGTAAATTTGTAAATTTGTATTCGTAGATGTATACTTATACAAACATAGGTTCACGCCTGTATCCTTAAGGAGTCAAAAGAAAGGGCACACGGCTCGCCAGGATCCTGATCTCTTTAGTTTTATTAACACTCACCGCGTGCGTTGCTTTCAAGCTATCATACAATTGTAAAGTGAACTGGGTTGTTACTACTACATTTTCCACGGGATCACTTACATCTAGCATTCAACCCTTGTCATTGAAGGTATTCTGTGCACATTGAGAAATACGTTATTTGCAGGAATATGAAACGAGTCTACATTGCTCTCTTTTCGATGCTATTTCACTGTACGCTCTTCAAGTTATGAGCAATCCTCTCAAAGCGACGTCTCGCCTTTTTTTCTTTTTGGATGCAGAAATGAAAAGACGAGTGCGGCTACCACTAGTTGACATACCGCCGGTAATTTATAGATAGTAAACACTTTATTGTACATAAAAAAGGAGATTATACAGGTATTTCTTAATCTAAGAATAAAAAAAAGAAAGTAGTTACCGACATAATCAGGCTGAATAAGGGAAAAAATAAAATATACTGGGTGTCACAAAAATAGTGTCAAGAATAATTCCAGAGATATAGCACCTCTAGGGGTACCCTAATCACCCCCATGTATGTTCCGCGATTTTGTAGTTTTCGAGTTACATTTTTTTTTTTTGTATTTTTTGTTCCGCCTTGACCTACAAGACATGCTTTCTTTTTTGTCCAAAATAGGTAAAGAGTATGTCTTGCAGACACAAACTCAATTGTGGAAAAATCTGATAGAATAGCGCAACACAAAATTAAGAATCGGTAAGTTACTTAAAGTATTTAAATTTTTGAAATTTTTGAGGAGCCAAAAACCGCAAAAAATCGCGGAACATTACGTACATGGGGGTGATTTGAGTACCTCTAGGGATGGTCTATCTCTGGACTTCCGCTTGACACTATTTTTTGGGACACCCTGTATAAAAAAAGAGGGCTTCTACTTATTAATCTTTTTAACTCCGTTAACATTAGAATTTTTGTTAAGCCGATCAGCCACAGATATATTATATATAGAATATGCTTTATCGTACTCATTTGTTTTTAATTTTTATTTTCAAGATCACAACGCAAATAATCCGTTGAAAGTTTTATGAAAACAGTAAATGTGGAATAAATTTTATTATCATTCATATTAGGTACCGAAAAGTGTTGTTATACAAATCCACAGCATATTGTTTGTCATTACCGCAGGTGGTAATTTTATTAAAAAACAGCTGTAAATGTTATAGCAATTTCAAAGTTTGCCACATAGCATACATTGTTGGTTTTACGAGTAGGTACAACCTCTTTAAGTAATTTTAGACCCTGTTTGGACCTTGCTTTTATTGAAATAAAGCAAAACACATAAACGTGTTCTCAGTAGTGATAGTTTAACCAACGTTGGTAAGGAACATTATTGTTCAGTTTCAATTTGTTTCATGGGAATGTTTATGACAAATTTACTTTTGATCTCCACCCCATCGGAGCCCACTGCCTAGGCTTCTTTCTCCAAATGCCATTTCACACGGTCTCTCGCCATTCACATCTACGGAATTTCCGCCAATTCAACGACATCGTCCGACCATCGGGCCGCAGGTCTGCAAAATTTACTTTAGTGAATTTAATATTTTTTTCACGCGATTTTTTGTTTAAGTAACACACATTATTTGTGATGTTATACATGGTGTTTGTAAGCTAAGGGGGTGTTACTACAGCCCATCTAGAACATTTTGAGCCAAAGTCTGATTGTTTTTTTTAGGGAAACTTTAGAGATGTTAATACCAAAATCCCAAAATTTTCCAATTAAAGTCCGGCCGCTGGGAGAATATGATCCTGACAGGTCATGTTAGAACAGACGACGTAACCTTGAAGTGGCGTTAAATTTTCGATTAAAATATTTTTATGTCCTATTTATCCTACAAGCAAATAATTGTCATTGAAACTATATCATTGTGTAAACTTACAATCAATGTTATATTTTGCACAGTGATTTAAATGTTAAATAAGAAGAAATCAATTTTTAATGTTCGTGCGTAAAATCCTTACTACGCTGTCACAAGGTTATGTCAACCGTATTTTTTTGTAGTGACCTACCAAAAATAACTAAAATAATAACGGTCCCTTTAACGATACGAAGTTGATGAACAGGCTTTAGAAAAAGATCATTGCGTTCTCAGAATCTCTCTGTACCACTGCCGTACAAAGCGGTTGAGCTGATCTGGGCTCAAAAAAAAAGTTCGCACAGCGCATTACAACACTTCACCGCCATTCAGCACAAAAAAGATGATGACCCTTCTAAAATGTCTGCGAAAATGGCACAAGAGATGACTGAGTGAAGGTTGTCTAAACTACTTAATCGTGAGTCAGTAGTAAAAGCTAGTTAAGAATAACGTAAGGAATGATAACGTTGATTTTCTCCCATCACTAGTCATATGAAACAGACAGGTGTCAAGATCGTATACTCCCAGCGGCCGAACTATAACTGCTAAATTTAACGCAAAATTTAAGTGGTTTTTTTTTAATTGTGTTTTAGAAAGAAAGAAAGAAAGATTTAATTAGTATTGTCACGAAAACACAATGAAGACACAAGTACATAATAAACAAAATACACAAAAGTCAGTTTTATTAGCCTTATTTAAGTTGAATGATACTAAATCATTTTAAAACACTGTTCTTGCTGAAAAAAAGAAACAATCAGACTTTGGTTAGGACAAATATAGCTCAAAATATTCTACGTATACATGGTCTATACTTACACCCCCTTTAAGGGTTTGCACCCAGCATCCAAACACGCTGTATTAGCGATTCCAGTCGTGAACAAAAACACCTTGAGGGAATCTGAGGGCCAGTTTCTGAATTGAGAATTTTGCTAAGTAATTGCCAAGTAGCTGTAGTGCTGTCTCGTCAAATTTCTCAGAAAAGAGCGTGACAGAATGTTACTTAAGTATTTACTTATTGTAAACTCTCTGCTCAGAATCCGGCCCTGAGTCTCTGAGGTGTTACACATCTCGGCAATAAAGAAGTAAATAAAGCCCCTGCTCTCTCTCTCTCTAAGAGAAGGCTGTTTCTCTGCAGTGGGACGTACTATAGGCACCATGAAAAACCTCTGCCTGCACTAGGTTCTAGGCTGTGTTCGGAAACGGTTTCGCATCACGTAGTCGTGCGAATGAAATTTGTAGGCCCCACATGTCACAGCCGCGTCGAACCGTCGAATTTGCTATTAATAATTCAGTGCGACGCGGTTTTTCGCGTCCCCACTGATTTATACGAGTATATCTGCATCGGATCCGATACGTTTGAATTTAACGAGTTTGCGCATATTTTGTGCCGTACAGCTGAACAAGTGGTTGGATTGGAATCGGATATGTTTCAACATAGTGTGTTGTCTGCTTTGCTCTCATACATAGTTATATTTCTCTTGTTTTATTTTGATTAAATATGGTAGTTTCCAGGGTCAAAATAATTAAAGTTTATTTAGTCCCTAGTTTAGATTATAAAAAAGTATTGGACAGGTATTTTTTCTTTTTTCGATTAAGCAAAAAATTATAACGATATAGCCCATTAAAGTTACGTGTGACTTCACTCCGTGCTTAAAAATGCAGCACGGCGTGACGTCACACGTAACTTTAATGGGCTATATCTTTGTCATTTTTGGTCTAATAATAATAATATATAAAAAACTAAATTAAAGATATTTTTTAATTTAAATAAAATATTGGAGCTAGATCGCTGTCGGCCGGTAGAGTTCCGAGAAGGCTGGCGGCATTGCCTCGCTGTACGGCGAGTTTTAGCCTTTTGACCAAAGTAGGCACCAGCCCTCGGATCTCCAGAGGCGTCAACTAGGCGCGACGAGATCACCTTAAAGAGGAGTCGCGCCTCCGGGCCCCATGGCCCCAGAGTCTCTACCCCAAAAGGCATAAATATATAGCCCTGACCTAGAGCTGCATATTTGCATATTTTTGTTGCATGTATGTTTTTAAACTGTAAAGAAGTTGTCGTTAATCTAAAATATGCACGATGCACATCGGGTGTCAACACGTGGTGTCGCGTCGCATTTTAATAGTCTGTTTCCGCCTTAAAGGGCATTCAGTATCGCATGCATCCTTTTTGAAATAAATATTAGATGAACAAAATCAAGATCTATTTCTAGAACAATGGAGCGCCCACAAGGGATACATTCTCAATAATTTACCAATTCCATTTGATTTTGCTCCATTATGTAGTGTTGGTTTTAATACAACAAGTTGGGTTGATAAACCCATCAATTAGTATTATATTTAGTTCAATGAGCTTAAGCAAAAGACAATACCTAAATTAAGAAGTAAAAAAATATTTGAAGAACTTTTTACTGCCTTATGGGGTGTCTCGTTAGTCAAGCCGTCAAGGCGCTTGAGTACCAAGATAGCTGGCGTGGGTTTGATTCCCACTGTAGGCCGCCGTACATTACATTTGTACAAATGGCGTATATTATTTTATAAATAAAAAATAAATAAATAAACTCACGCCTGTTATCCCCGAAGGGGTAGGCAAAAGGCACCAGTCTCTAGAACTGGACCCACTGGACTGGATTTTATTTTATAAAAAATATTTAAGTACCACATAAATATTTTCTAATCTGATCTATTCTATTCTATAATTTGGGATCAGGGCAAGAACAGGATAAATTGTGTTGTATGGAAGGTGAAGTTTGATTTTGAATTATAATAATTATTTATGAAAAATAATTCACGGGATTATAGTGCAAACACAACAATTGTTTGACATAATATCAAAAGTTTGGTGGAAAATACTGTTTTTGCATTTGGGACGCTCTTATGCATCATCAACCCATTATGTCCCCACCGAGGGGCACGGGTCTCTTCCCTGAGGAAGGCCATACTCCACCACGGAGGCCGAGTCCGGATTGGTGGAGGCTGGTAAAACTAGTGGCTGGTCTTACTGTCAGAAGTTTTCAAGCCGCCCTAAGGCCTCTGACTTGGCTTAACGACTGCCATCTATCGACGGCAGCCGGCACCAACTGCTTAACGTGCCTTGCGAAGCACGGAACCGCTCGGAAAAATGCCACTAGCGTCAGCCATAGACGGTGACCCATCCATGGACTGAACCCCCCGTATGTTGCTTAACCTTAGTGATCGTTTAAGATTACTCAGGCAGCCCAAGCTACGAGCGATTATACTACGCTCATACTACGCCATATACTACGCTCTTATGCTCATACTATAATACTCGTACTAGTAGCAAAAAATAGTAAAAGAATATCAAACATTTCCAAAATTATAATCCGAAACCTGGATAGTCAAAAGCAAACTTTATACATGTATACATACATAAGCACACGCCTGTATCCTAGAGTGTTGGCTTGGACTTGGCTCGATCCTGACGATCAATTTCGCTTTATCGACAATCATTATATTGTGTTGTATGCCTGGGGCATCCCTTAGCGGCCCTTCCACACACAATTGCTCAATTCACTTGTTTCGTCTATCTTTCTTCCTTCATTCTCTCCACAAGCAAACTAAGTATATTATGAACTAAAATCTTAAATCGGGTATTACCCTATTACGTTAGCTTTAACTCATGAAATCAAAAATTTACATTATGTTAGTTGAATGTCAATGTACATACACTTATGTATAATGTTAGCCGCGGCCTTGGGGCCGTGTGTAGTGGAGAAAAAGGCACTTGCAAAAAAACTTCACTCTGACCATCTTCTCTCAAATTTTCTCATATTTTGAATAAGTATTTCTGTAGTGTAATATCAAAATACCCAACACGTATACCGTGTCTAGACGCTTCACCACTCTGTAAGCAGTTGCGTAATTGAGTATTATCCTATGTCAAACAAGTTCTCCCTTCGTTCAAAATGTTCACGAGGTCCCGAGAATTTTGCTCGTATAATTCAGCCCATTATTCTGACATAAAAAACTGGGAGTTACCCCTCACATAACTTTCTGTATTACAGCATCATTGAGCTCGTCTCGCTGATCCTTTTATAATGGTTGTCATTGGAAACGGCAGTCTCGATGACATCCGGGCCCTCGATTCTATTAGTGCATTATAGTACGATGACAGGTAGGGTCATTGTATCCTGGTCCTACATTCTCTTAATGCATTGCAGTACAATGAAAACTGCATGAAAATGGCAATATAGTTTCATTGCCGCATAAAGGCTACACGCGCTCGCATATAAAAAAATCTAGGCGTCAATGGCACGAAAAAACACGTCACGTAACCCGACAGTGTATGTGTAATCATACTATAATGCATTAGCAGAATCGAGGCCGGGTTTCGTCATACCATTGTCATCTAGAAGGTGCATTATGTGCTTTCGCGCGTTATATAGAGTTTTTTATGCCTCTACAAATCTCCGCTACAAATACGGCGCGAAGGGAGCGGCTAACATTGAACATTGACACTCAGTTAACAGAATGTAAATTCTAGATTCGATTTGTTTTGCAATGCATTAACATAATCTAGGTCCTGTTAGTTTTATGTAGGAACATGCTATGCTCAAAATACCAAACACTCGTAACAATTGCTTGTTGATACTGAAAATGTGTAGGTTTAAATTGGCTTATCTTTAAAAAAACTATAATTTTTGCTCAGGGAATCCTTTAACTATAAAGAGCTGGACACGTTTTCGAGTTATAAGTGTTAGAACAAACCCGACTTTGTTTTATGTAGGTATTACATAGGATTAGGATTTTGTATTGCATAAGAAAAAGATCTGCACGAAGGCGAGCTTAATACTAAAAAGTATGGTGTGCGTATGGAAGTATGGCCTTGCATTAGGACTTGTATGCATCACGCCAAAGCAAAGCCGTCATCGTGTTACAACTCCGTCGAAACATCTCGCCACGCTGAGCCAACCAGTGCGCCATGAAAATAACCTAATTACGCGCCCCGAAGCTGTCTGCGTTCCGCACGTCTCTCCGCTGAGTAGTGGCAGCGTTTTGGAGTTTTAGAGCCGAGTGCTTTTGCATGTTCCACGTGAGTAGGTTTTAACAAAATGGATGTAGCTCGGGGGACTATAAATCTTAAAATATGGGACCGTGCGCTCCCTGGACACGGGGCGGCCCTGATAGCTCGCCGCTAATTCACTGTTGTTACATGCGACGGTGCGGTAGAGATGGCGGTGCAGGTGTTTTGGCAATGCTTTTGAATTTTTAATCGAGTACAAGGTTAGTTGGGTTGTGTTTTGTCGTTTAGTATTGATGGACGCATTCATGAGTATATATACATACATATTTCAATTTAAGTGTAAAGTAGAATTATATTTAAATATTCAAATTTCTCTCACCAATTTTCCACCGTAAGGTTCATCATTAACCCATTTTGTCCCAACTGAGGGGCACTGTAGACCATACTCCGCCACGGGGCCCACGTCCGGATTGGTGGAGGCTTGTAAGACTAGTGGCTGATGTTACTGTCAAACGTTTACAAGCCGCCCTGAGGCCTCCGACTTGGCTTAACGACTGCCATCTATTGACGGCAGCCGGCACCAAGTGATTATCGTGCCTTGCGAAGCACGGAACCGCTCGGAAAAATGTCATTAGCGTTAGTCATAGAAGGTCGCCCATCTATGCACTGAGCGCGCTCTATGTTGCTTAACCTTCGTGATCGCTTAAGATCACTCAGGCGGCCGGGGCTACGAGCAATTCACCTTATATTATATGATATTGTGATATTGTTTCCTAATACTTTTTATCCAATACGTGTGGATTTTTTTTTATTCTTGAATAAAAGTAATAAAAAAAAATATCACATCGAAAAGCAAATAAATATAACTTAAAAAAAACCATGACTATAAAAAAAAGGTTTGCCACTTCACTAGAAATCAATCGACATCCAATTGTGAAATGTTCAAGCAATAAAAAGAGTATTAATCCGAAACACAAAAGCCAGCACTTTGGCAATCACTAGTTCGGGCAGAACAATATATGAGGGAAGAAGTTTATAATTAATTCCAGCAAACCCGCTCGGTGGGACAGAATTTAGTCCTTGACCCGGTCGTATGTCGCTATGCATGCTTATGTCGCGGAAAATTCGCGAAAATAGACATTTTGTTAATTCATTCAAGCCATCCCTGCGTCCCCAAAGGACTACGTTATGAGCCTCATGTAAACCTCCTTCTGCACTTACATTATAAAGAGATAAAGTTTGAATGTAGGAGCTATAGCCGGTTCCTGAAACGCTAATTTCGACGCTTTAACTTTACTGTAGTGCTGTATCGTCAATTAGAAAAAAACGCGACAGAACGTTACTTAAGTATTTACTAGTGAAATTCTCAATGTAGAAACTACATCTTATAGCCGATTTCTGAATTGAGAATTTCGCTAAGTAACTACTTAACTCTGGTGCTGTCTCGTCAAATTTCTCAGAAAAGAGCGTGACAGAACGTTACTTAAGTATTTACTTAGTAAAAATTCTCTGTTCAGAAATCGGCCATTTGTGTTTGACTCTCTAGATTTGATATCATCATCATCATCAACCCATCATGTCCCCACCGAGGGGCACGGGTCTCTTCCCTGAGGAAGGTATAGGCCATACTCCACCACAGGGGCCAAGTCCGGATTGGTGGAGGCTTGTAAGACTAGTGGCTGGTCTTACTGTCAGAAGTTTTCAAGCCGCCCTAAGGCCTCCGACTTGGCTTAACGACTGCCATCTATCGACGGCAGCCGGCACCAACTGCTTAACGTGCCTTGCGAAGCACGGAATCGCTCGGAAAAATGCCACTAGCGTTAGTCATAGACGGTGACCCATCCAAGGACTGAACGCGCCGTATGTTGCTTAACCTTAGTGATCGTTTAAGATCACTCAGGCAGCCCGGCTACGAGCGATTCCGCGAGCGATGGCGCAGTTACAGTACAGCACTAACTGCGCCATAATATTTCGATATATCCAACTTACATATAGCCTACATAGATATGAGAACGCCAGAAATATATATATATATGTGTAACTTAAACACAAAAGTATATAAATACTAAACTAAACAATAATACATACGAAAATATTGACGACGGTGACGGTAAAATATTTTTTTTTATGAAAGATGGAAATTTCTCCAATCTACTACTTTCATTATAGCCTGCGACATGAAATACAGTATGCCGGCTAGACAACTACAAGCGAAAGCAAACTTCACACATAACAACCGGATATTGAAATATGAACGCGCACTTGTCGAAATTACCAGACGCCCCGATCTAATTTCATAAGGGCACAAATCCCCTACGCAATTAAAGGGATATAATAGGATTATTATGAAAATGTGCAAGTTTTGGAACATGTCAGTAAGAATTACACATTATCTACTTTATCTTCTTTCTTCTATATAAATAAAATTCACCTGACTGACTCACTCATCAACGCCCAGCCCAAGCCGTTGGACCTAGGAAGCTGAAATTTTGAACAGAGGGTCTGTATATAATGTAGGCAAGGAATATGATCGGATTTTTTGAAATTCATCCCCTGAGGGGGCGAAAAGGGTTGCCTAAATTTGTATGGGAGGTATAAAGAATGTTGTCCAATTGTATTTTATTCAATATCAACATATGGACCAAACTTAAATAACATAGGTACTCTATTAAACTAATTAAAATAAGTAATAACTTAATAAAACTAATATAAACTAAATTCCACCATTAATTAAATAATAAAAACTAATGTAGCCTATAGTGTAAAACTACGCTAAAAATATATATTTACAAATAAAACACGTGCCCCAGGTCACTATCCCGCGGCAAGGAGCCCAGAACGCTGGCGACGTTGCCTCTTTGGATGGCCAGGCCGAGGTACGCGCCAGCCCTCTGGTCTCCTGATGCGTCGATTAGGCGCACCGCTAGGTCCTTGAACAACAGGCGCGCCTCTGGGCCCCATGTGCCCATCGTTTCGACCCCAAACGGCGCAAATATGTAACCGTTGCCAATACAGCTGTATTTGCGCCGTTTGAGGCTTTCGGCCAATTTGGCAATCTGTCCAATTTCCATGAAACTTAAAATAAATACTCTTCAACACAATTGATTGAACAAAAATGTTTCGCCGTTTTTCTAAATTTAACCGGAGTGAACGGGGTTGCAAAATTTTGAACTAAAGTCCACGCAGACGGAGTCGCGAGCGAAGGCTAGTTCAGTATATTACTTAGTTATGAATCAGAGCGAAACCTGGTCGGACTTATCCATAAAAAAAAATCAAGTAAGTGTATCCGGAATAAAGTTATAACAATATCAGTAAGACTTTGCGTTTGACAACCACTTTTTTTTAGTGTTTCACTTATCAGAGTATCGGGCTTATAATTTTATAATATTCATTTTAACAGTAAAGTAAAGTAAACATTGTTTATTGCCAAATGAATTATGTTACATGCATGTGCATTAATAATTATTATTCTTAGTTTAAAGGAGATGGCCCAAATCCCATACAAAAAAGTCCCAAGTCTGTAATCTGTATCTACAAGTCAGATTATTTTCATAGTTTTTGTCTAACAGAACTTGTCTGCCTAGAAATGGCTCATTTTGAGACAAATTGTGTCAAATTGTACGGTTAGGGGAAAACTTCTAGACAGAAACAAAGGTACCTTGATAGGCACCTGGTACTGATGTAAAGGCTTGAAAATCTGTCTACTTGCGTCATTGCGTTATTTCAACTTTTATATTTTATGGGTGTGTAAGCAGATGCAAATAAATGTTTTACCTATCTATCTATCTATAGCATTGACCTTTTCTGAGACTCATATTTCTAAGAATATGCAGAAAGTATCGCTCGTAGCCTGGGCTGCCTGAGTGATCTTAAAACGTTAGCACTAAGGTTAAGCAACATACGGCGCGTTCAGTCCATGGATGGGTCACTGTATATGACTAACGCTAGTGGCATTTTTCCGAGCGATTCCGTGATTCGCAAGGCACGTTAAGCAGTTGGTGCCGGCTGCCGTCGATAGATGGCAGTCGTTAAGCCAAGTCAGAGGCCTTAGGGCGGACGGCTTGAAAACTTCTGACAGTAAGACCAGCCACTAGTCTTACAAGCCTCCACCAATCCGGACTTGGCCCCCGTGATGGAGTATGGCCTATACCTTCCTCAGGGAAGAGACCCGTGCCCCTCGGTGGGGACATGATGGGTTGATGATTATGATGATATTTCTAAAAACCAGAAACCTCGCAGTTCTTACTTTCAAAGTAACAGCAAGACACTACAGAATATTCATACTTAATGCAAAAATTTCAAGCCAAAATAACAACGCGCATAGATAAAACTAAACAGAGTCAAACTGAAACATTATGTATGTAATCTATTAAAAGTTCCCAGTAACAGTGAAATTATTCACATTCCCGAACAACTTCTAAAGGTCTATTCACATCGCAACGTACGTTTCGCGGGCAAGACAAGACTCTTTATTGAACAGTTGTAGAACTGAAAACTTGGAACAAAAACGGAACATTGACAAAATCAACGCCCGCGCCTGACCGATCGTGTCTCGTAACTATCCTTCTAAAGCTGGCTTCCCACTGTCCGCGATATCGCGGACGGACGCGGACCAGCTCGGACGACACACCGTGGGAAGGGTCTTGGCTCGCGGTAGCACAGGCACACGACAGGTCAGTTGGAAGAGCCTCTCGTGGTGCGTGGCTGTCCGTGGTCGTCGGCCGTCCGCGTCCGTCCGCGATATCGCGGACCGTGGGAAGCCAGTTTAACAGTTCGTGCCCGCCCTCTTGATGCAGATTGATTTTTTAGGGATCGGATTAATTTTCCTTTAAGCTACTTATAACAAATTGGAATCGTAGCGGTTCCTGCTTCGGCTCAAGGCATAATGTAGATACACCTTTAGATGGCCAACACACGCCTGCACCAAAATAAACCAGCGATTCAACAAAATAGGTTGCTCTAATTTAGTAGCAAAATATTTCACTCGAGTGGCACCCCCGTTCGGCTCTGTACTCTTTATTTATCGGACTCACGGACCAACAAAACATAGCTCTTTATTTCAGCTTGGATAGAAAATTTTACGACATGCAGCTTATTTCTACTAATAGATAACCTTAGGTTTTTATATGTGCTTGAATAGACAAAATGCCTTTATCTTACTTCTGACAATTGTGCCCGGGGGCCCGTGGATGCGAATGGCGAGAAACCACGACCGTGTGGCGTGATGGAGAAAAGACTTATATCCAACAGTGCCCAGAGGTGGGATGATGATGATGATATCTTACTTCTAGTAATAAAGAAATAGCTACCAAGTATTGGATTGAATTTGTGGTCTGTATGGATAGCTCTGCTAGTGGATTTGAAACTTACAGCCTTATTTTCATTTAATTACTATAATACAAATGACAACGAATCGATTTAACACGTTATTCTCCTATTAGAGACAATTTTCAACTCTTTTTGAGCTAAAACTTTCGTAAGCACTTATTCGACTTTTCCGATAAAAAAACCAAGTAAGTTAATGTGGGCCATATTTCACAATGATTTTCAACTTTGTGATATTCGAATAAGAAATCACTGGAGACAAAAAAAAATGTTTGAAAATAACAATGTTATTTTCAAGGTCAGCCTTTGTATTACATAACTTTCCACTGTAAGATTAAGCATTTAGACGACTCTGAAGTGGCTAAATATGCGTGTATTTGACAGCTTGGAGTAGGCCAAATCAGACAACTCCATACAGTGGAGAACTTACGTAATCACACCCGTGGGCTGAGGAGGTGAAGTCATAATGTCTTCTCTAAAACGATTTAGAAGGTAAATAAGCTTTTCAAACTAAGCATGATGTGTCCAAATGTGACCTGTACAAATGAATACAAATTGTTTATTTTAAAATGACAAAAATTTTCCCAAGTAGAGGCCTGCGGCTGGTACAGTCACAAAGAACGGCGGAGCAGGCGATATATCACGGTGTTTTGACAAACAGTATTGTGTTTGCGCGGCGACTCACGGTTCGTTAACGTTTCGGACGCGGTTTCGTACAACTAAAGCGTGGACGATGTTGCGAAATATTTCATACAGAATTGGCCTTTAAAATGTAGAGGATAGAGCGCAGAATGTTTGTCTACGCGAGGCAACAGACCGTGTTGTAATATGTCTGTGTCCATTGCATTTTGGTGTTTACATTATGCGGAATAGAGACTGCCATATGGTCGTGTATGTTTAGTTTTATCGGACAGAAAGATTCCAGTATACACGTGGCTTCACAGCGCGATAGTTGAATTTCGTAAATTTTTCAAGTAGAACATAACATGCGATGGTTTTTTTTTGGTTGGAGCTGCATAAAGAGTGTAGATAAAGTGTTGTGCATTTTAAAATCTCCAGTTCCTTTTTCACGTTGACATCTTAGTATAATATGTGGGGATATTTTGAATACGTAGAGTCATGTGCGCGAAAAATGTACAAAGGTTTTATAATCCGAGCAGCATTGCGGACTCAAAGTTCTAATAGGATTTTTTTATCACGAGCGTAAATGTTGAAAAATTCCATAAATTTTCTGAAACAGAATAATAATAATTTAAAAGTCTGCAAAGGCTATTTTCATATACAATATTTTATGTACAGGATGAATTTTACAAGGGTTGGGACTCTCCTGTTAAGTTACAAAACCTGTGTTAGGGGAGGCCCGCTCTTTGAACGAATTAATATTTCGCCCTGTGTTACATGAAATGTGTGAGCTTATAAAATAATGTTAGTTTTATATAACACCTAGATATGTAAGGTTCCTAATGTATATGTTTTTCTGATGTGTATAGTAAAGAGTACTAATCTAATCTAAAAACTAGGACTTGGATATGTTTAATACTTAACTTTTTATATCTAGTCCTAAGAGACTAAAATAAAGTACATGATATGTAAGCAAGTGTGTCTGTGGTGATTTGTTTTCAATTTACTGCAGTGGTGTTTATGTATGGATATCCAATGCCACCTCCTTGGTGTATTTAATCCTTAACTAGGTGTTAAGTTATTATAAATGTTTACACTCCTTGAGCGACAAAACCCATCGTACATAAGTAAGCTGGCCGCACATTAAGCCATCCAAAATTGCACACAGATATCGTTGATCTAATAAAAACAAAGCTACACCTTTGACCACTCACACAATTAATTTTACCAATGCCGATCAAAAATTAACCTTAACATAATAAATCAAAGAGCCAAAATTAAACGTGTCGCGATCTAATTGGGGGACGGTCGCGTTTCGACATTGATGTATTTTGACAACGGATGATCGACCGCCTGGTTTGTTTAAACGAGTAATTGGATGCTGGCTGGGATTAAAATAGACGTGCCTATTGTTTGTACAGGGTTGATCGGCCTATATGGGAAGCTTTTGGGACTATTCCACCAATTATACTCGTGCTCCGTCTTCGAAATGAGTAACCTAAAGTGGAAAATAATATTTGTAACACTATGTAGTAGCGTATCCAGCTGCCATCACTCAACACTGTATTTGAGGGTATTCATGTTTTTTTTTTCTCTTTGTTTCCGCTCTTTTGTCCGTCGGTCATCATTGTAGCAGACAGTTTGAAAGTCACATATTTCATGCTTTGACTAAGCTCATGGGTGTGGAGAGGATGCGAACTACGCCATACCACCCACAGAGCAACGGCGTAATCGAACGATGGCACAGAACGCTGAAAAATGCACTAAAAGCTCGACTCCAAAACAGTCGAAACTGGAACGACGAGTTGACAACTGTGCTCCTGGGACTCCGCGCCGCAGTAAGAAGCGACACGGGTGTGAGCCCTGCTGAGCTTACGTTCGGCCGGCCGCTGCGCCTTCCCGGTGATTTTTTTGCCCAGTCAAAACAAAACAGTATGTGCGATTTTACCTACGTCGATCAGCTGCGCCGTAAAATCAGCGAGTATAGGCCAATCCCTACCAAATGCAATACTGCTGGTAGCTCACCGTTCGTGCATCCAGATTTGGCGACATGCAACCAAGTTTTCCTCCGTGTTGACGCCGTGCGAAGACCTCTGCAAACACCATACGAAGGCCCTTACTCTGTGCTGAAGAGACATGCTAAGACTTTTGTCATTAAGATGCCTGGCAGAGAAGCAACCGTTTCGGTCGACCGCCTCAAGCCTGCCTACGTACTGCGTGAAGAGAGCGACATCACTAAGCAGCCGAGCAACACTGGCACACCACGAAATGAAGTCCACCAGCCAGCCTCAAGGCAGAGCCGCAGTGGTAGGATCATCAAAGCGCCAGTACGCTTTGCTTGAGGGGGAGCACTGTAGCAGACAGGAATAGTGTGCGAGTGAGAGAGCGCTACACCATACTCGCGCAATACACTTCTAAGTGCGAACCTTTCTTGCTGTATTATAATTAGGAACTTTGTAAATAAATTCATTCTTTATTTCTTCGGCCATTCGAGTTTGTTTTTACCTCTGCATCCTACGATCCCACTAAACCTTACATCATCATTCACGTTTTCAGTGTCGATCACTCAGCACACTTCCTAAGATTTCGGGCGATTTTTTTTATATTTGGTCATATCGAGACAAATAAGTTAACATAAGTGAAATCGCAAGGAAGCTAAGAAAACTAAAAAAGAAAATGAAAAATAATAAATGTCGCTGCAAAAGGATTACCTCCACGTCATCGTAAGAAAGTTCGTGATCTCCAGAAAAACAATAAGGTATGTTTTTATTGACCTCAAAATTACGCAACAGGACGCCTGCGGGGCGATCCGAGCGTACTTAAATTGCAACCAGGTTGGCTTTCGGAGCCTTCCGCTGCAAACAAACTGCGTGCAACCAGATTAGCCTATAGGGCCCTTCGCTGCATTGGCATATTTTTTGTAGAAGACGAGAAACCGCCGAGGAACGTAAACTTTGACGACCTTGACTCAATTGTGCTACACGAAAACACGGCGGAAGTACAGGGACCAAGCCCTTCGCTTAGTAGCTCACAGCGATCTAACAGGTATGGAATGCTAGTTCCTAGACTCAATACAGACGCGTGCGCCAACGAAAACCGCAACGGGGCACCCAACCGCCATGCCTCGAGAGTGATGCCAGCGGAAGCGCTGTACTGGATGGAGAAGCGCTTGATATTGCTCGGTGAAGATCCTACAAGCACCATTACATATGGTGTAAATATGCAGACAGAGGTAGCCACCAGATTTGAATTTATTTGAAACAATTTATTCACATAACCGGGCCATATGGTCTAGAAAACAGACAAAAAGTGACCTCTGCAGTAAGAACCTTAAACTACTCTAACCGAACCGGTCATCAAATGCGGCAAGCTCATAGAGGCGCGCCAGAAACGCCAAGCCTCCACTATCACTTACCATGTAGGTAGTGGCTATGACATGCCTACTAGGTACTATGTCAATCCGGCGGTTTATTTGCCCAAGATATTATATTTATATCCATCTTTGGAGAGCAGCTATTAGAGTCATTAAAGACTTCAAAAGCAGTACATAAACGCCTACTTGTTGAGGCAGACTCAGCCGCGGCAGTTGACTGCGCACCTGTCTGTACGGTCTACTAGACTCGTTAAGATACGGGTAAAGGCTGGCCCTTTTCTATTAATCATGGTCTATGATTACTAGTGATCATCAACCCATTATGTCCCCACCGAGGAGCACGGGTCTCTTCCCTGAGGAAGGTATAGGCCATAATCCACCACGATATGCCAAGTCCGGATTGGTAGATGATTACTACAGAACCTCAGATATTATCTTGGATAGAAGGATACAAAAAAGTTTTTCTAAACCAGTTACTCACCTTTGTAATCCTCCCTTTCGATCATACTCAGGATGCGCAACAAATATATAAATATATTTTTAAGCCACTCACAATTAAGAAACCGTTAGGGGCCAATTTAGGGGCAATATCACCCTGCACCCCATACAGGGATCAATCTGTATCAAATATTTTCTTACGTCAAAAATCAGACGGCAAGTGGATGTTCACTATTAAAAGGACTAAATAAAAAACATACCAATACCTATCTAAGCTCTAATATAAAATTCTCGTGCCACAATGTTAGTGCGCATACTCCTCGGAAACGGCTTGGCCGATTTTGATGAAATTTTATATGTATAATCTATAGATGTGAGGATAGGTTGTTATCTATTTTTTATAGCCCTATCTGGCAAAACGACGTTTGCCGGGTCAGCTCGTATTATATAAAATTCTCGTGTCACCACTCATCGTTTCAGTGCGCATATTCCTCCGATAAGACTTGACCGATTTTGATGAAATTTTATATATATAAATTATATTCAATAGGTCTAAGAATAGGTTGTTATCTATTTTTCATAGCCCGATCTGGCAAAACAATGTTTGCGGGGTCATCTAGTCTCATTATAAAAATAAAGTTTTTAGGACTGCACTAAAACTTTTGTCTAAAAATTGTTACATGTGTAACAATTAACATAAAGTATGCTTATTTTACTTAGTATACTTATAAAAAGTATCCATTAGGCCAGCAACAGGCACGATATTTCTTCTGGAGCGCATAGTTTTAATTACGAATTTAACCTTCTGTCGTTTAGCACGTGTACTGCACCGTATGTTTTCTCCAAAATCATGAAACCCCTTATAAAACTATTAAGATCCGGTGGTTTCATGTAATCACGCAGGGCAGGTATTTTCAAGAATATCAAGAATACGTTTTGGTCTCAAACTCAAAAAAGTTAATTAATAAAATACCTTACTCGAATTCATAACCAATAACGAAAAAATCAAATTAACAACTTTAACCAAGTGCAATTTGTGGGTTTTACCTATTCAAAAAATAAATCGCGTACAAATCGACCTTCTAAAATTGATTGATACCAACCAATGCAAAATAAGAGAATTTCTTTAACTTGTTGGAGCGCTCGTATCGGTCTGTTCGACAGTCAAATACTGATGTATATACACAAAAGAGTCGTAAAGATATAAATATCTGAATTTACCTATAAACAGCGGAAATTACAAAATAGAATAGAATAGAAAAAACATTTATTTGCATTTGCGTACACACACATATACAACAGTTGAGATAGAACAATCATGAACAAAACCATCATGAACAACTTTCCGGTAGCTCAACGACTGGGTGGGGCACAGCCTACAGGAACGATGAGGCCAGCGGCCTGTGGCCCAACGAGGAGTGCAACAATCACAGAAACCTACCCACCTAGAGTTACTCGTGGCATTTGTATCGCGAAAGATTGTATATTATTTATTACCCAAGTAAAGAATATTAATCGTTAGATTTTACTTCGAGTTGACAACTTAACAGCAGTAGTCTCCTACATTCACTTGGTCAATTTCCACTCCTTACAAAAATTACCATTGATATACGGCAGCGATGCGATACACGTAGAATTCTTATCTATGCGTCAATCCTTCAATCCGACGACAATAAAATTTCTGACAAAGAATCAAGAATCTGCATTCCCATTTTAATGTCAGAGCAATTTGGACCTTATGGTATCTATCTGTTTGCCAGTCGCATAAACAAAAAATACGACAATTATGAGGCGTGGCACAGAGACCCAGATGTGGTCGCAGTAAATAAGTTCACCCTTCGATGGTCCGAATTATTCTTTTATTCATTACCTCTATTCTCGGTTATACTAAGACCATGCGAAAGATAATGTCAAATACTGGAACACAGCAACATAGTAGCCAAGCAGTATAGTACTTGTCGCCAAGTGGGAAACATAGCCTTTATTCAGACGTTTTCTCGTTAGTGATACAATTAATTTCTGACAGTGTCATTATTTCCCATTCCAGCCAGAGCAACCTTCATTCAAACCTTACTTTGATGGCCAAAGTGCTTTGCGGTCAGCGTTACAACGAAGTGGCGCACCTACAGGCTCTGTAGGCGCGCCACGTTCGTTGCTTCGTCGATGCTTGCGTTTCTCTCCGATAAATAATGCTTGGTTTGCTTACGCACATGAGTCTATCAAATCTTTTGAAACATTCATCTCCTCGGTGTTATCATTCCTTACATATTAAATTCAAGAAACCATTACTTAGTTAGTACTCATTAAATTCATACTGAGCTGCATTGTCTATGTTAATGACATAACACTCTCTAATAATAATGCAGTGAAAAGATTTTTTTAAGGGCGCATTCCATCTTAGAACTTACTTAAGAACGATGACATTTGGAACCTGTCCGTCCTAGCCAATCTCGGTAACTTAACGAATAAGCTTCAATTGAGCACCTTTTAAATGCTCAGTGCTTTTAGAACTTAGTCACACACAGAGCGAGCAGTCGCACACAGAGTGCAAACATCCTGAAAAATAAATACAACGAATATACCGTTGAATAAAACAAAAGAGTTATCAGAGAGGACAATTAAAATCTGTTTGTAAACATTGGAAGCCTCATACCACTGTCGGTACCCAATTTTCAAGCAGGCGGATCAAGTGCACCCTCGAAGTATCGATGTGTTTATATTCAACACGCAAAGCATCAGCTCGGCCTGAATGTAGACACTATCAGTTAGACAGCTGGCTGGAGCGGCACGTCCACGACGTTTGCTAAGTTCTATTACAGTTCTATGACATTGTTGTTAATAACATTTAATCACTTGTCAGATTAATTCAATTCAATTCTGTTTTATGGACTTAATGCACTGATTGTCCAGTACAACTTCGCCAATATCCGTCAGATTAATTTATAGATGAAAATCATTAATAGAGACCATAATCAATAAATCGGTAAATTTACTTGATGATAATTAATCAACCTTAGGCTTTTGCGGATAGCTATCTATAGTGTTGTTTTAAAATACTTTACAGTTTATTAACAGTGTACGTTCAACCTGAATTTGGATTTGTCATGAATAGGTTTTGCAAGTCAATTATGAAATGGTTTATTTATTACATCTATGCTTTTGATATTTCTATCTACTTCTGCATACTCTCAAAGTCTACATAGTGTTACAAATATTATTTTCCACTTTAGGTTACTCATTTCGAAGACGGAGCACGAGTTTAATTAATTATTAAACGAACTTACCTGTACGTGAAGTTCTATCATAATTATACGAGGGCTCCGTCTGAAGAAATGAGTAACCACATTCCGCCCTTCCCGGCCCCTAGCTAGAAATATCACAGCATAGAACTGAGCTGCAGTCAAGCTGGGTGCCATGGGCAGACTCCAAACTTAATGATGACCGACGGACAAAAGAGCGGAAACAAAGAGAAAAAAAAAACATGAATACCCTCAAATACAGTGTTGAGTGATGGCAGCTGGATACGCTACTACATAGTGTTACAAATATTATTTTCCACTTTAGGTTACTCATTTTTTTAGACGGAGCCCTCGTATAATTATGATAGAACTTCACGTACAGGTAAGTTCGTTTAATCATTAATTATACTAGCTACGGGCGACAGCTATCACCTAGAATCCTACCTAAATACCGGTCCATCTAGAAATTCTGGTTACCCCTCTTATCTAAATTAATTAGCTATTATCTACTTTTATAAATTTATTAGTGGTGGTGGCGTAGTGGGGTTTACCCTTGCTTCTCGTTCATGAGAGTCTGGGTTAGAATCCCGCATGTACAAGTGACTTTAAGTTACGTACATTTGTTTGTTTGTACAGCAACACCATTCGCTGACACATTGTGTCCGGATAACGGCGACAGGCTTGCCACTGGTCACGTTGGGACCTAATAAACTAGTAAAACGTGGGCCCAGCTCTAGTGATTGGTGCCTCTGCCTATCCCTCGAGGATAACGGGCGTGAGGTTATTATTTATTTTATCTTTATAAATCCATAGAATACACCATAGTTGCTACTTATTCAGCTTAAGTTACATAAATTATTATCTCATGTCGTTTATTACTTGGAACTGCTCACTTTATATATTTTTATGATGTTACTTCATGCCTTATAAGTCATATTGTGGTCACTTATAAGAAACAGTGCACATGGTCTTTTAGATTTTAAGCTTATAAACTTTTAAAACTTATAAAAAGATTATGTTGTAACTCTGGTTACAGCATAACCAGATGATCATAACCAGTGATCCTTAATAAAATAAAAAAATATATAAAACAAACAACAAAGAATTTGATAAATCGTTTACGTTGCGTTTCACCTACACATGCCAACGCAGTGCTCGTTGTATGGCGTATGTCATTGGTCATTCAGGATTAACGTTAACAACCAGTTAACTCATAATGATTACCAAAATATTATGAGGTCAAAGTTTACGCCTATTTCGATAACTCTGCATTTGCGCAGGGTCAATAGCATATTTAAACACACGGCCAGGAACAAAACTACGATCATTATCAAATTTACAAATATAATTTACTAGCTGTGCCTCGCGGCGTTACCTGCGGTTTATTAGGGAGAATAAATAGTATATTAACAGTAAAAATTAGAACTATTCACATTTTTAAGGATTTTCGATCCCATTTTCGTTTTCGCAGCCTATATATTAATCCAGGGTGTCAGCTAACTCCATACCAAATTATATTGAAATCGCTCCAGCCGCTTAGACGTGAAGTAGCAAACAAACATACACACTCACACACTCACAAACTTTCGCCTTTATAATATTAGTGAAATCGTCGGCTAAATTCGCAAACATAGGAGATGTTTTATACACATTTTTTTATGCATTCTTAGAAAATACATTTCTGGACGCATCTGATACATAGCCAATCACTTAATTTTGAAAAAAATGGAGTTAAGAGGTTTGCAAATTTAGCTAACGAAATATAATTTATTCTTCGTTCTAACCTAAAGATAAGGGCTCCAAAGCAAGTATCCTAGTTAGGAGTCCCGTGAAATATTTATGAGACCCATACCCGGCGACCCAGACGTGATGGACTCGTTAAATTCATTATGAGAGGTGAAGGTGACATGCCTCTTACATAATACAGCCGCTAATTAGTTGTGTACACATGTGCTTGACCCTTTTATCGTAGGAAGAGATTTAGGTGGACGTTGTGATGAATGAGCACTTTCAACATAAACTCTGTCGCTTCTCTATAGTCTTATTTTTGAGAAAGCTAAAAGCGTAAAATTATAAATACAATGGTATTAAAAAAAAAAACTCACGCCCGTTATCCCCGAGGGGGTAGGCAGAGGCACCAATCACTACAACTGGGCCTACGTTTTTCCGAGTTTATTAGGTTCCAAACATGACAAGTGGCAAGCCTGTCGCCGTTATCCGGGCACAATTCATCAATGGTATTCAATAAACAGAATATTAATTCTACATGTTTAAAAAAATCAGATTACTGAAATACGAGTATTTGATAGAAAAAGTAGTAGATTTATAAAGGATAGTGTTTGTTTTGAATCCCGGTACTATCAAATTACTTTGTTAACTAAGGGCCAATTTCCGAATTGAGAATTTCGCTAAGTATCTACTTAGATGTAGTGCTGTCTCGTCTAAATTCTCAGAAAAGAGTGTGACAGAATGTTACTTAGTTAAAATTCTCAACTCAGAACCGGCCTATGTTACTTATATTTGTGAATCTATAGTAGCTGACATTATATGTTTTCTATTTCTATTAAATGCTGTCTGTAAGTCAGTTAGTTTATGTACATATCCCATCACTGTATTTCATGTACATTTACCTACCTCTCTCTAATATTTTTCTTTCTATCCATCCCAAAGTTGTCCGGAAGAGATCGCTTTTAGCGATAAGACCGCCAATTGTATACGAAAATTTTTAGATGTAAGGTTTCAAATGTATATATATTCTCTTTCTGGTGTGTACAATAAAGAGTTCTAATCTAATCTAATTTAATCTAATCTAATTATAGTAGCAATACTACAGGCTTCCTGTGAAGGAATACATCGTGAGGAAATCTGAGTGTTTAAGCTGAACATATAACGTAGCGCTTGAAATTTCCAAACCGCGGTGAGCACGCGTGGTAATTAAGCCCATACTATCTCTCTCTCTTTGAGAGTAGGCCTGTGCCCTATAGTGAGACGTATATAAATGCAAAATCCAAATTAAAAAGTTTTTTGTAAAAATAAAATCTTTACTTTATAAACGTCAAAGTTGTTTGTTTCACAATTAACAGATTACGTGGAGAAGAAACTAACAAAGAAACACCACATTTATTCTTTTCAAACAGTCTTAGTTTAATTAACAAACTTGCAAGTTTGAAAATATTACTCATGTATGTGTTGAACACTAGACACAATAAACAATATTAATTGAAATCAAATTAAAAATCTCCTCTAAATACATTTAATATAAATCTACTGTTTAACACCAGACAATACTTGTCCTCCAAATAAGCTGCTTACAAGACACATCAGACACTCGGGTTGATCCACGATGTTTTCTTTCACAGTCAGCATGTGACATTGCTGCTATAAATTTCCAAATATTCATAGCTTGGAAAACAAAGTCATAGGTGCATGCCCCTATTGGGAATCGGACCTGGGTCTCCCACTTCCTAGTCCATTGATCGTTAGATCCTCTTGATTGTGACGTAATCAGATTGAGGAACAGTTGCAGATCAATAAGCGATATTAATATAGAGATATACTTATGAAGTTCTAGTACACTCGAAGCGGTTAAAATATGTGCTACGCCAAACTTGCTACGTACGTGCGTAGCTAGCGCTACGATACTACGCCGTAGTCGGCGCTACGGCATGCTACAATATTGACAGCAATTTGTATTAAGGAGCTTTTAATTACATATTATGCGTAAAAGATAAAGGATTTTTTTGGGCCTAATATTTTTTCATTTTTGATCATTCGCCTCTTCTTAAGAGCGTTTATTTAAAGCGCAGCTGGTTGACCTAATAAATTATTATCGATAAACTCTAGAAATAAGAAACAAAAAAATTGGTAATAATTGTTTAAATATGAACGTTATTAACAAAAAAGTTATCATAATTATTTACCAAATCAGTGTGCGTTTAGCAGGCAAGTGGTTTAACCTGGTTTTTGCCTTCCTTTTCTAGATTCTAACCTAAGTGTATATACCTATGTACGTAATTGTCTCCACACTAACAAATTGGTACTTAAGTTATAGATTTTTTTTTATAAAAACGAATTGGCCTTTATTTGAAAAACAAATATAAAAACCACCTTAAATGTCATGCTTACAAGTGAATCTTGGCTCAATTTGAGTGGAAAATAACTAAAAATAAAGACAAGAAAGAGGAAATTAAATAAACAAAGTTACGGAACTCGTCCAAACTTAACGATTTATTGCCGGCTATTAATTATTTTGCTCGTCCGAAGACAGCGAAATTATTTTATAGCAGCCGTCGCGATGTAATCCCACGCTTATAAAGCGCCTTGCTCACCCGAATAATCACAATTTATCAATGAGCTAATTTAAACTTGACATTTTCTTTAAGCTTTTCAAACGACACTGCCAACCAAAAAAGGGGTGAAATATTTTTGGCATTGATTCATGTATGTATGGTTGTAAATTTTATAATTAATACGTTCTGTAGGGAACAATACAATGGTAATGCGACGAACTTAAAGCTATATGTATTCTACCAGGCAACCGCAGGAGATGGAGGTAGTTTTTAATAGACAGTAGGTAGATAGATTGGACTCACTTTATTGTACACAAAAAAGGAGATTACACAGGTAATTCTTAATCTTAGAGTACAAACGACGGCTTTATCACTAAAAGTGATCCCTTTCAGACCACCTTTATAAGGACTGGAGCAAAACATTGGAGACGGAAGTAGATGTACATGTACAAAATACGTAAAATATTATTTTCTAAGGTATTTTAAACAAACATGAGGTATATTAAGTAGACAGTAATTATTAATGCTTTCAACGTAGAAGTTTATTGTAGCGTCGTTAAAAATACAATGTCATCTGGAAATCCTAATACCCTTTTATCGGCGCTGCAACTTTCCAAATTTTGCTGGAAAAAATCACTTACTAAGCTCGTAAACATTTTTTTTTTATTTGTAGAAGTAAAATGGTTTTCTCAAGATCGTGTTAAATGGCATACTATGGCCTCTACCTACGCTTATAAATGAGCACGTGTAACAGATACAAAGCTCAGATTGCCGACAACTTCACTTTAGCACGAAATAATCCAAAAACTCCCCAAATCCGAACAAACTAATCACCGATAGTGTCTCCAGCTTCCCGAAAACAAAAACTAACTTTCCCCTCTCAAAACATGCCATTCCCCATTCCGACGAAACAACACTAACATCGAAACACTAGCGAGTAGAGTCTCAAACAATAAGCGGGCGGAGCTGGCCGGAAAGAAATGGCATTGATTGCTTCTGGCATCAGTTAGTTGGAAATTGTCCGGGCCGCGTGGAACAATGTCCGACGGTGTAGCACCGCAGTGGAAAAATATACGGTAGTTTCTTTCGTCAGTGACACTTTGAGGAAGGAAGGAGGGACTCAGAGAAGGAAAGAAGGAAGGAAGGAACAAAGAAAGGAAGGAAGGAAGGAAGGAAGGAAGGAAGGAAGGAAGGAAGGAAGGAACGAAGGAAGAAAGAAAGGAAGAAAGGAAGGAAGAAACGAAGGAACGAAGGAAGACAGAAAGAAAGAAAGAAAAAAAGGAAGGAAGGAAGGAAGGAATGAAGGAAGGAAGGAAGGAAGGAAGGAAGGAAGGAAGGAAGGAAGGAAGTAAGGAAGGAAGGAACGAAGGAAGGAGGGAGGGAGGGAGGGAGGGAAGGAGGGAGGGAGGGAGGTAGGGAGGGAGGGAGGGAGGGAGGGACGGAGGAAGGGAGGGAAGGAGGGAGGGAAGGAGATAAAGAAGGAAGGAGGGAGGGAGGGAGGGAGGGAGGGAGGAAAGATGGGAGGGAAGGAGGAAAGGAGAGAAGGTAGGAAGGAAAGGAGAGAAGGTAGGAAGGAGGGAGGGAGGGAGGGAGGGATGGAGACAAGGAAAGAAGGAAGAAAGGAAGGAAGGAAGGAAGAAAAGAAAAAAGGAAGGAAGGAAGGATGGAAATAAAGAAAGAAAAACATAATAAAACTGACTCAGTGCGTAGATTTAGAGAGGGTTTACCTCATTGCTGATTTTCAGTCAGTGCCGATAGCCTTACGTGCTCAAGAGCGCAGTTACGATCCCGGCTAGAATAAGATTATCTATTCGTACAGACGAGATACGTATCTCGGAGGAAGTCAAATAGCAAGGTTTGTCCCATGCTACGATCTTGACAAACCTGTTATGTTCATGAGCATTAAGTAGTTGATGCATCTACACAGAGAGTGAACTGATGTTGTAGCAGCATAGTAGGTACTCGCTAACAGTGAAGACAACACTTCAGCGCTTGATAATGTAATTTCATGCTGATGATTCTCCAAACCGAATAAATAAATAATACCAATCCGTGGTGAGCACACGTCATTTTAATGAAGCCCTATTTTTTTATCTAATAGAAGGCATGTACCGTGCAGTGGGATTTATGAAGGCTTCATGACCTCTGTGGCTTGCCAACCCTTCCTGCGCAGCGGTTAGCGCATCTGCCCACCATGCGAGGGCTACCGGTTACGAACCAAAACAAAACCCCGGTATTGGATGTGTTCTCCAAATCGGTTCCCACGACACAGGGTATTCTAGTGTGGGGCCAAAAGTAATATATGTAGGTGCCTAAGTGTAAATGTTAGTAGATAGATAGGTAGAACATTGGTATTTATGTTCATCAATCCGGACTTGGCCCCCGTGGTGGAGTATGGCCAATACCTTCCTCAGAGAAGAGACCCGTGCCCCTCGGTGGGGGCATGATGGGTTGATAATGATGATGATGATTTATGTTCATAAAAAAATAACTAGAAAACTAGACAGTTTTTGAGAAGAATGTTGTATGTTCCATGCCTTTTGTCCCAACACTTACTAACGGCATACGAGCAAACACTCCGCAAATACGGTGTGACTTCCACTTGTTCACTTTTAAATTATTGTACAGATTTCCTCACGATGTTTTCCTACACGAGTAGTAAGTGGTAGTAGGGTCTGAGTTATTATATCACTATAACTCAGCGAAATCGTAAATCCGCGGTGGGCACGCGTGCGTTCAGCAATAGGTATCTCTCTTGTTAACGGTGAAGGAAAACATCGTGAGAAAACCTGAGGTGCTTACTTACCTCAGCGTGTGAAAACGGCAAAGGGCACGGGCGATTTATTTATTTTATTTTATGTTTATTAAGGAAACCAACAGCTTTAATAACAATAGGAGCTTAAATGCTATGTAGTGACAATGTTCAAAAGCCAATAATGGGTTTCCACAGATTAACAAAGCTTACATGAAAAATTAAATTCTATGTATTAAGTATTAAACCTTTTTTTTTTCTTTTTTTTTTAAAGACCATAATATTCTCCTTTAGTCAATAAACTTATAATAATAAAAAGCGGCCAAGTGCGAGTCGTACTCGCCCATGAAGGGCTCCGCAGCAGCAAGTAACATAATATAAATTTCTTGTAGTTTTGCGGTTTACGATTTATGACCCATTAAAAAAAACTACTCACTAGATCTCGTTCAAACCAATTTTCGGTGGAAGTTTTCATGGTAATGTACATCATATATTTACATCATTATGTTAGAGTTTATCATTCTCTTATTTTAGAAGTTAAATGGGGTTTAGAAAAAAATATGTTATAAACTTCAATATCATTTTTGAAGACCTATCCTACCTTACACGTATGGGTTTGATGAAAATAAAATTGAGTTTGTTCTAATTATGGGGAACTCCCAAAATTTATTGTTTTTTTAATATTTTTATATGAAAATCATTATGTGGCTTACAGAAGACATCTACTTACCCAGTTTCAATTGATAGTTCTTATAGTTTCCGAAAAAAGTGACTGGCATACGGACGGACAGACAGACAGACAGACAAGACGAATCCATAAGGGTTCCGTTTTTGCCATTTGGCTACGGAACCCTAAAAATGTTCACTTGGTCGTGTCCGTCACAAATTTATTCTGTCTGTAGATTTTCATTCATGTAATCTGCCGAACATTATACGCACACTTAGTTTTTTTTTTACTGAATCTATTAACCTCTAGAATATTTTGTGGGATAATCGGGTCAAAGATAACAATGGTTTTTAATTGTTCTTTTCAATTTCATGAGTAAGGCTCTCAAAAAATGTACCGTAGCACACGTGAAATTGTAACACATAGTAACACACTGGAAAATCGCAACACCTGCCTGCTACCTAATCATGTGGTCACTTTACGTTGCATTCTGGTTCTTTTTTGAACTAAAACTTTCGTAAGCACAACACACTCTTCCGATATAACAACACCCGTAAGTAAATCCGGACAAAAAGTTTACATTCTGGTTCTGTAAAGCTTGCAACTGTAAATTTGTGACCGACCAGATTGTCTTCTCTAAACGAACATGCAACATCCCAGAAACATAAGAAAAACATGATTGGGTATAGCAGTCGGGTGTTGCTATTTTCCAGTGTGTTACTATGCGTTATGTATTTTTTGAGAGCCTTGCCCTCATAACGCAACTGAATAACACAATTCCCGTTGTTCACTAAAAATATGTTGCAAGTTTTCATAGTTATCGCCTTTATCCAGCAGTGGAACACAGATATAGAGGCTACATAAAATAAAAGTACTTGGGTGACTGAGCTTTGGTCGGTATTTTTTGTTTTGTAAATTGTGTTTTTTTGGAAACTATTCGTGGAATAGGACAGGTAATATAACGGCGCAGGCCAACTAATTTCAAATGTCACAACCATCCAGTACATTGATTGATTTGAGTTGCAAAATTCTTTATTTAGCTATAAATGCATAGATATAATACATAAAGATCTTATTCTGAGTGTAAACTATGTAGGTTTCAATCTGTAGATTAGATTTAAGTACCTTTTTGAAAATTAAGATTAAATTTCTCATTCTAAAGAAGCTTAATTGTGAATATACACAATCGTTTTCAATATTAAGACTTACTGTGTAGTGTAAGGCTTAGAGATGCCCCTCGCACTTTTAACAGACTGGCAAATACCTATAGGTAATATTATATGACCACTTGACAAACAACTAGTATATAATAGTATATAAAACAGCTATACAGCAACAGCAAAATAGAAAAATAGATAGAACAAGGCGTATCCTGGAAAAAAACAGCATAGCTTTTTTAGTCACATACATTGCTTCTGGCCCCACACTAGGATACCATATATCCTAGGAACCAGAACCAACGACATCACAGACATGTAGACATCCAAGACCTGGAGTTTTTTTTATGTCGTCAGCCGGGATCGAACATGGAACCTCTCGCATGGTAAGTAGATCCACTAACCGCTACGCCACAGAGGTCGTCACTGCGTCACAGGTTTTAATGCGAGCGTACTGTCCTAATAATCCATCTAAGTACACTAATTGGTAATACTTCCGTTTTAGCGTCACAAAATGCGTGGCTGTTTTGTCGTTTCATTATACTACAACTCATAAATCGCTACAATCGCTCGTAATCCGAGCTGCCTGAGTGATCTTAAACGATCACGAACGTTAAGCAACATAGGGCGCGTTCAGTGCATGGATGGGTGACCGTCTATGACTAACGCTAGAGGCATTTTTCCGAGCGGTTCCGTGCTTTGCAAGGCACGCTAACCAGTTGGGACCGGCTGCCGTCGATAGATGGCAGTCGTTAAGCCAAGTCAGAGGCCTTAGGGCGGCTTGAAAACTTCTTACAGTAATACCAGCCGCTAGTCTTACAAGTCTCCACCAATCCGGACTTGGACCCCGTGGTGGAGTATGGCCTATACCTTCCTTAGGGAAGAGACCTGTGCCCCTCGGTGGGGACATAATGGGCTGATGATGACAACTCATAGTTTATTAATTTATTACACAGCCGACGGGTACAATAAATTAGTCTTCAAACTTGTTAATCAGCGCGACAATTGGACGTCCAATGTCCACCAAATTATCATAGAAGAAATTGGCCATGCTACCTATTACTTATATATGTTTTTTATAATTAATTATGTAGATATTGACCAAAATAGTTCCTATAGTCCTACATTTTAATTCTATAGTCATGTCCGCAAATGGATTAGTTTCAACACGTCTTGCTAAACATCTAAGATGGTTGGAACCTCGTGTGGGCATGTTTTTTTCGACAATAGTGTCGTCTGACTGAAAGGTGATAGTACCCTTTTTGTCTATATAATAGTTTTAATATGTAAAGCCTTTATTAGTGTTTATTACATTTAAATTGAATTTATTGAAAAATAGATTATTTAAATAAGTAATTATTTAAGTAAATTATAAACATATTTCTACCTGTGTAGCGAAATGCTAAGGGTTCCGGGTTCGAACCCCGGCTGGGGACAAAAAAAACCCCCAGTTCTTGGATGTTTATATTGTTTATACGTTTGTGATGTCGCCGTTTCTGGTTCCCGCAACACAGGGTATCCTAGTGTGGGACCCGAAGCAATGTATGTATCTGCATGTAATTATGTTTAATTATTTTTTTTCAGTATTTTACGCATGTTTACTTAGGACGTCTCTCTGAGGTAGTCCAGTGTGCTTAGTGCGAGTTTTTTTAACTACTCGATCGCGTTAACGTAAACTCATATTCTATAGGAGTGACAGAGCGCGCCCCCTATTTGTCTCCCTGTCACTCCTATACAAATTGCAAACGCTCTCGCTATCGAAAGTGAATGAAAAAACTCGCACTAAGGGCCCTGTTTGCTCACACACCTAAATAGCACCTGCACAAATAGCACAGTTGCAGAATAAATACATTTGAATTTACTAACCGCACCTGCAAAAATAACAAAAGGTGCCCAATTCTGACTAGTCCAGGTGCTATTTAGGTGGGTGCGCAAACTGGTCTACCTCATCCCTCTCCAAGACCTGTCTACCCTCCAAGCCATGTGGTTTGTACGGTGTGGTCTAAGGCTAGCTGATCAAGCTCTGCTGGGTGATTTAACAAATAACATTCCCCGGCTGGAGAAACAAAAAACTCCTAGTCTTGGTTGTTTGCATGTTTGTGACGTGGCTGTTTCTGGTTCCCACGACACAGGGTATCGTAGTGTAGGGCCAGAAGCAATGTATGTGCCTGTATGTAAATGTTATGTTAATATTGTCTTAATTAAACGCATAACAGCATTATACTTACATGTATTAGCAATCAATTTTAATAGCCTTGTATTTCGATAACGAGGCGGACGGCATCATACTCAAATTTCAATTTGGTCGAGATAATGAGTTTGTTCATATGCTTTTGGGAATTAGAACAGATACTTTGATAGGCGCTCATACATACCGCCGTTTACAAAGTGACGGGGTTATCTATAAATAATATTTATCATTATAAATATAAATATTATAATAATTCTGATCTTATTCTTTAGCCCTTTTGTTCCCGGTACGCCACACCATCTTAAGGCACACTGTTGCATTTTGTACTTTATTCCCCAGTAGGTATCCCTTACTCCTACTCTGAACTGTCATATTATACATTATTATTTTGACTCTTTCGATTTGTCTAAAGACTTAACCCGATAGAGTGGAAAATTACGTAATATAAGTGCAGGTCCATGGACGCTATCGACCCATGAATCTTAAGATGGACCACATAATAACGATTATATGACAATCATGGAATCTCATCAGATTTATCTCAAGACTTTATCGCCACTAAGCCCTGATGGTCTGAAGAGATGGTCAGAGTGGAGGTTTCTTTCCGCTGCATTTTTCTCCACTGTAGATACGGCTGGGTAACATAGTACGTTTAAATATAAAATGTTAACTTAATTAATTTAAAATAATATCTTGATCGATCTAGCTAAATTAACTTAAAGGTCCATAAAATTATTTTGCTTTAAGTAAAATAAAATGTATCTACTTGACATATAAATGATAATAAATATCTACCTAAGTATAAATACACACATAATCATCAAACACGTTCATATTTTATATTTGGTTGATTTTATATTGGTAAATCAATAAACATTAAACCAATTCCAACAATCGAACTTGTGATAAAAAGTTGTTTCTATAAGATGCCCTCAGCCTTCATTCTATAAATAAAATACTCCGAGGTTCGCGATATAAGGACAACTTTATACTTGAGAAGAGGATAATCTCACGTTGGATAAGTTCTTAAATACTAATGGCCTTTTGCTCTAGCCAATCTCTACGTGAACACTATAAGTGTATTTGCACACGATATCTTTTTATCGCGTCGACGACGCGCGTAAAACGCCATCTGAGTGCTTATACTGAGTTTTGTCATTCACTTTCGATAGCGAGAGCGTTTGCGATTTGCATTGGAGTGACGGAGGGAGGGAGGGAGGGACGGAGGGAGGAAGGAGGGAGGGAGGGAGGGAGGAAGGAAGGAAGGAAGGAGGAAGGGAGGGAGGGAGGAAGGATGAAGGAAGGAAGGAAGGAAGGAAGGAAGGAAGGAAGGAAGGAAGGAAGGAAGGAAGGAAGGAAGGAAGGAAGGAAGGAAGGAACGAAGGAACGAAGGAAGAAAGGAAGGAAGGAAGGAAGGAAGGAAGGAAGGAAGGAAGGAAGGAAGGAAGGAAGGAAGGAAGGAAGGAAGGAAGGAAGGAAGGAAGGATGGAAGGAAGTAAGGAAAGAACGAAGGAAGGAAGGAACGAAGTAAGAAAGAAAGGAAGGAAGGAAGGAAGGAAGGAAGGAAGGAAGGAAGGAAGGAACGAAGGAAGCAGGGAGGGAGGAAGGGAAGGAGGGAGGGAGGGAGGGAGGAAGTGAAGGACAGAAGGAAGGAAGGAGGGAGGGAGGAAGGGGGGGAGGAAGGGAGGAAAGAAGAGAAGGTAGGAAGGAGGGAGGGAGGGAGGGATTAGGGAGGGAAGGAAAGGAGGAAAGAAGGAAGGAAGGAAGAAAGGAAGGAAGAAAAGATAAAAGGCAGAAAGGAAGGAAGGAAGGATGGAAAGAAAGAAAGAAAAACATAATGAAACTGACTCAGTGCGTAGATTTAGAGAGGGTTTCTTAAAATTTCTTAAATGTTTCTACTAAATTCTCCACTAGCGCCGCTATCAACTGAACAGATAAGAAGGTGGCACTGTACACAGGTATTATAGTGCACCGCCATTTTGAAAAAAAAAAAACAAAATGGCAGCTGGCCAGTATTATAGTATACAGTCTTCCATTAAAAATCTTCAGACCTCTTTATTGAGGGTTTTAAGGAATTTCTATGTACCTAGTTAGTTTAGAATTAATTTAAACAAAAGCTGGGTTTGTAAACATTTGTTTGATAAAGTAACACTTGTTTACACGCAAATCATTGTAAAAATCTAAATTGTTAACAGGAAATTCGCGAAAAACTTTACTTTTACGCGCAGCATGATTCTGTTCTGCTCCTAACGAACTAAGTGTTACAGATGGAATAAAAACTAACTTGTCTGAGCGGCTATTTTCAAACCTCGTGTACCTTATTTTGCTACAAAAAGAGGTGATTTTCCCTTGTTTAGAGGGCACAGATGATCTGGTCTAGGTGTATTTGAACAACGTTGTCTGCAACGACGCGGCGGTCGGCTTCAACTTTTTCGGTATTTGACGCCTACTCAGGATAAACGGTTTTCAGCTGTTTTTTTACTGATTATGTTAAAAGATTTGTGAAACATTAAGAAACTAGTTTTATGACTGCAAATATTTATTATTGTTAACTTTATACCGGATTCACTTGTTTCCTTTTTTATCGAAAGAGTGAATCTGAAATGAAGTTCATATGTTAAGTTATGTTATTTAAGTCATTTCATGTATTTTTTATTGTGCAATAAAGTGTAACAACAACAACAACATAATGTTTGTTGAAAATACAGTAAAAACACGTTATAATCGCTGGCCCACTAAACACAATTAAGGAGATAAAAAACATTACTTAGTTACGTAATGCTCAATGTCTTAGCTTAAATACCTTGGATACTTTTGTTTTAATTTATTAAAAGCCCATTATACTGAACTTATTAAACGATTCCATAAAGCGTTGAGAAAGAAGAGATCGTGAGAAAAAATTGTTAGAAAAGGTATTTTTATATTTTAAAATTACGCGCGATTATGCCCACATTTCTCTTAAAAGAAAGCCAGTGTCTTGCAGTGCAATGAAAAGACATCCTAAAGCTTTTCGCTGAAACTAAACTATATGAACGTGAGTAAAGATATTTATACTTAGGTTTACTTTTTGTGCCATGCCAAAAAAAAGTTATTTACATAACATTAGACTAATGTTATGTAAATCACTTTTTTTTTTTGTAGGAGTAGTTTAGTAGTTTGGTAGTTTTTCGGTTTCATTGGACTACAAAACTAAATATTTATTTCAAAAAACCTCCCACTTAATTATATCCTTAACAATGAATCGTAAAGCATAGCTTCAGTAACTCTAAGAAAAAAACGTACAAAGAAAGTTATTGAAAGATGAATAAATAACTTCCAGCCTACACAATCACTTGCGCTGTGTGGAAGTGAGCGAAAATGTATAAATAAATAGGCGAAGATACCACAAACATGTAAATACACCCAGACTGAGGCATTTGTACACATTAATATACGACAACACTCTGTGGGAACCCACGATCAATCAACAATTTTTTAAGTCCCCGAAATTTCTTCTTTGCAGCGACCGCGAGTAGGGGCCCAATATAAACTTTTTCGGAAAGTACAGCGAAATTTGAGGCCCGGAAGTTTTTGTTTAACCGCGCCGACGGTGTTAAAAAACTGTACAAATTCCACCGGCGCTGAATGCAGCGACCGGGTTTTGGCACCGAAACTTTCCTTTGCACTTATTTGCTCGGTTTTTATTCCATGTTAGTTGTTTAACTCCGTCATAATTGCATTTCCCTGCGTCGGATTGCGCGGATGCATGCTCGTGACTTGTGTAAAAAGGTTTGTTTTGCATGTTGACTGTGTCTGCAACTTGGTTTACATGAGAATCGAGTTAAATTATATTTTTGATTGTGTGGGACTTGAATTTTTTTAAGACGTAGTGCTTCTAATTGTTTTTGTAGTAACTATTTGTAAATTTTAGTTATTATTTGGAACATGTTCTTATATTATTTACAAATAAAAGACAAAGTCGCAGCTTTTTTTCCATTTATCGAGTACCGTACCCTAAAAAAAAAACCTTTATTACTGTCAATCCTGGCAAGAGACGGCCGGGCTGCCCTCGCATTACCTGGAGGCGTTCCTTTGAGAAAGAGGCTGCATCAACGGGACTCAATTGAAACGAGTTAGAAGTTGCCGCACAAGACCGTGAGAAATGGAAATCCCTTCTACGAGCCCTATGTCCCTGATAAGGGATAAGAGGAAATCATCATTATCATCATCACTGTGAATCCTTTTGTTTCTCCTCCCTTCTGTCTGTCAAGACCCTTTGCCTTAGGAAAGCGAAGGTATACCAAGTACTTAAAAATACAGTCATACAGTACCTTGAAGCTGTAAAAAAAACAAATTTAAGCCAACATAAAAAAATGGCCGAAATCGGTCGGACAATCACTATGAAATTTGGCAAGAAATTATCTATATCCATATATCAAGAAATATATATAAATCTTGCACGTTCGGGAAAACCTTGGACAAAACTGGAATACGGAACCCTCGGGCGAGGCCAACTCGCACTTGTCCGGTTATTCTTTAAAATTATTTGATTGTACAGACGCTGTGATTGCATACAGAAACTATGCTATTATTTAGATAATTGACAAGAACTTTATCACACAAGTTTGCCAAAGGCCATGCGAATGGTGGCGCGGTGGCCGGGTCGCCTTTTTCCCTCAAATATGGTTGAGACTGGCGATGGCTGACCCCTGCGTTATGCTCGTGAACGGGTGCCGTCCGTGTGTCTGGCCGCAGCATTGGCGTTTTCATACTTATTTAAGAATATCAAATAATGTTTGACATTGCAAGTATTGATTGCACTCATGGGTCTTGAATTTTGACATTCTTAGGAAGATGGACATTTGTACCTACCAAACTTTTTATTAGATTTAATATGTTTTGAGAAAAGATGGTCAGAGTGGAGTTTTTTTTGCTGCCTTTTTCTCCACTACATTCGGCCCTAAGGCCGCTGCCTTTATAATTATAATTTTATGTACATTGACATTCAACAAGCAGAATGTAAATTCTTTACGTTGAAATAAATTTCTGATTCTGATTCTGATTCTATCAAGTTTTTGAAAAAGCCACTTAGATTTTTGTACATAATGACAGTTTCATTATAACTAGGGATAAAAACACTTTGATTTTTATGCAACAATGTTAAATGTTCAGTATATTGATATTTTAATAAAGAACATAAAAATTACGAAAAATCTTTGCAAACCCGCTATTAAAAACATGCCGACTTATCATATAACTTCTCTAAGCAACATAGAAACATTAATTTCAGCTCTTAGTTCTCTAGATGTGACAAAAATCATTACCAGCGGAACTAAACAGACTGAAAAGAAGGCAGAGCAAAAAGGATCTTTGGGCCATTAGCAGAAGGTGGAAAATAACAAAAACGGGAGTACGTAAAAATACATTTATGTATCACAGGCACCATTAGCAGCCATTTCCTCGGGCAACGGGATTCTATATTCTACGTGACGATAACGTAACGCGAGTTAAAACGATTATCACTATCGTTATTATTATAAGAACGCTGCGCGGGTTGTGAACCGATTCTTCCCTTAGGTCTATTCCCTCAACCTGTAAAATACCAAAGTGTCCGTTTGGGCCCGCTGTATGAAAAATCTCTGGATGGCAAAGAGCCCGATCGGGCACCTGCAAAGGTTCACAGATTATATTTAAGTATTTATGAGTACTTTTATTGCACTTACGGTTACAATAAAAATAAAGTAGTACAATGCGGCGGACTCAAAGACATAAGCATTTTCTACCTAGTAAACCGCAGAAAGTAAGGGAAAGAGTTTGAATATGTGGTTGGATAGCTTATAAAACAGATAGATAGATTGGAAACACTTTAATGTACATAAAAAAGGAAATTACACAGGTATTTCTTAATCTAAGAGTAACGACGACGGACTTATTACTAAAAGTGATCTCTTCCAGACAACCTTTAATAGACAGGCTTGAACTTTAAACGCACTTCGCAACTTTGCCCAAAAAAACATACAATAAAAAAAATTAAATATCAGGCGGTTTCGGAGTAAGTTCTGCTTATAAAATCTTTAGCAGTAAAACTTTCGTTAGCACCACACATTATTGAATTCATTCAGTCAGAGACGAGCCACCGACGACGTGAGCTCAGTCTCGACTCATCACGATTAAGTTCTGCGAATCAGAGCGAAACCTGATCAGAGTGCGTATACTGAGTTTTGTCATTCACTTTCGATAGCGAGAGCGTTTGCGATTTGCATAGGAGTGACAAAGCGCGTCATCTAGTTGTCTCTTTGTCACTCCTATGCAAATCGCAAACGCTTTCACTATCAAGAGTGAATGAAAAAAATCAGTATACGCACTCAGAGTCTTGCGACAAAAAATCAAGTGACTGGATCCGTAATAAAGTTAATATATTTAGAAAAGATTTTTTAGTTGATTTTGAATGAACAGGAATAAGAAATATATTCATTACATATCTATTTATTTGGGGATTACAATTTATATAAAAAAACAATCAATTAATGTGAAAAAAAATCAAGACAATTTGAAGGGTGGGTGTCTTAATGGGCCTAACTATTGATACAAGTTACAAATTACTCTTCATCTTAGAGATAAAAAGTCATTTAATAATCTACAATCATAAATTAATAATATTCACCGATTTCTTGTATTTTTAGAAATACTCGTAGGTAGGCCACTGATTCGACCTTTTAGGGCCAGATTCACAGTCGTGACTTTACTTTATAGCAAGGACGTCTTCACAAAGTAAGCTTTGTCTGACAAAGTATACTTTCAACTTTTTCAATTTCAGAGACAGTTCCTGGTCTTTCCTTAGCAAAGCACGTCCCCAAAGTAAAGTCTGAGCAGAAGTATTCAATTTGACAGAAGCTGTTACATTACACGCATAATTTTTATTCAAGAAAATATTATGGTGAAAATAACATCTAAACTTGATTTATTTGAATGAAACGGAACGTCATTGAAAGATGCCAACTTTACCTTGACTTCAAGGATGTATGGTAATAAACCTCCTTTCGGGGTACTTTTTGGTCCGTAAAAAGCGAATAAAACAAAAAAAAAAAATTGACTTTACGTTTCTGAAGTATAACCCAACCTAATAAAATTTGATTCGGTTTTATGAAAATGTCTTAATCATTCAGGACTACATTATTTGTAGGTATATTGATGCTAAGTTTACTTTGAGGCCAAAGTCATGATTATCGACTCCTTCGGCTTTACTAAGCAAAGTGTAGGCTAGTGAAAGTAAAGTAATGGTGTGACAGGGCTATGAAACATATTTTTGATTGAAAGTCGATCTTTTCCTCAAAGTAGAGTCAAAGTGCAGTTTAAGAATCTCAGCCTTAGACTTGAATGAAATAATTTTAATGTATGTGCCTGTATGTAACTGTTATGTATGTTAATGTGTTTTCAAGAAGAAACGGCAAGACATATCGACACCTTTCTTGAAAAACAAATAAAATTACACGTTTTACTTTGCTACTACTACCTATACATATACCACTCTAAAGACCCACCATGATTCTAACAGATCTTTAGATCATCATCAACCCATTATGTTCCCACCGAGAGGCACGGGTCTCTTCCCTGAGGAAGGTATAAGCCTTACTCCACCACGGGGGCCAAGACCGGATTGATGGAGGCTTGTAAGACTACTGGCTGGTCTTACTGTCAGAAGTTTTTAAGCCGCCTTAAGGCCTCTGCCTTGGTTTAACCTCCTAACCCCTGGAGGTATAAAATATACCAGAATTTGACGAAACTTGGTAAGTTTCCTTAAAAATGTACTAACACTACTAGAAAAATAATGAAAAAAATATTGGACCTGGAAAAGTTACTTTTGTGTGTATAAGACATTCGGTGTCAGTTAAGAAAATATTCAAGTTTTTAAGTCCTATGCATAGTACTTTCGGGGTAAATTAAGATATATGATAAAACATTTAAAGATATTTATTTGGAAATTAAAGTTATTTTTTAACTTATAATTTAAATTATTATTAGACACAAACTTAAAAAAAACCTTCTCTTATAAAAAAACCCACAAAAAATACTAAGACTCCAATGAGATCAATTAGTATGCGTATACTTTGGCTAACAATCAAATATTGCAATTATCTTGCAATAACTATGTGAAATTAAAAAAAAAACAGTTTCAGCCCTTTACGAGGCACAAATATATGTCCCAGCATATACATTTAACTGTACTTTTCATTTCCACGGGTGAATATCGAGCTAGAAGGCGAAGGGTATCGGTATTGGAGATGCAGTAGGTTCTGAGACGTCATCTTCGCTGAATTCATCGGAGGTTTAACCCAGATAACCCTGAAACTATTTCACATCACAGAACTTTAAAATATTTTAGTATATTATTACTTATGGCTCTAAAGATTCGGGAAAAATTATTAAAAAATTCAAAGTCGATCGGGAAAGCCGGAAAATGGGTGGTGTTATAACACCTGGTAGGAGAATGCCCTACTATACTAAGTATTGAGGGGTAATGTAAAGGTTTAGAATAAGAAAAACATATATTTAATAATATAATGTTTTATTAGTTCTCGTTATATAAAGTTAAACTGGAGTGTGATACGCCACACAACATGTGGCGTTTTAGGATATAAATAAACGACAAACTTCTTACGAATAAAATTTGTTTTCTTTTTGCAGAATTTACTTGAGTACTTCGTTGTATTCAATTATAATATGGTCAAATCTATCAAATCGTGAAGTTTCGTTATGAATAGTAGGAGTGGGACAAGGTCCACGCTTTTCATATTTCTTATAGATTTCTAATAAAGCTCTTGCAACAACTAAGCTGAAGGTAATGTGGCAGATTACCCTTGATATTGATCAAACCACAACACATATCCCAGTCTTGTAGAACCAACCGAAAACTTATACCCCTACCAAAGCCAAACCAAAGCCTCATCGATACTGTAGACTTTCTTCAAAGGAGCCGGAAAAAAAATCGTAAAAAAAATTTGTTCAATAAATTTAATAAGGGTCTAACTTTGGCGAACTTGTCGAGTTCTACTTGTAGAAATGTATGTATGTGCGTCATTATAAAGCAATGTATGTGCGTCATTATAAAACTGAAACGATCTCGAGACATAGCATTATACATCAATGGGAAATCAGTATCTGAAGACTTCTCCCAATACATTATCTTAAGAGGCACCACAATATATCCACTAAACAACAATATACCATGTAAACACTTTATCTCTGCTTCAGTTATGTTACCAGTCTTGTTCCTTTGATGTGCAAAAATATTTGATTGTGCAAGTTTACGACGTTTTCGTCACCCGAATCCTCGTCAGTTACATCCGCATTTCCATTATCAGGGGGCAAAATACTAATAACACTTGGCAAGGTTGTATTATCATCGGCTTTCTCCAAATCCTCAATTGTTTCAGTAAGTTTTCATGCATTCATGCTTTCCTAGGCCTTATCCTAAAATTTGATCCAAATTTTTTTTGTAGAAGTTGATTTTACTACCAGGTGTTATAACACCTGTGATATTTCAACAACAAAAACATACTATAATATGTAATTACCATCTTTAACATATTTCTATTCGGGTAAGTAGAAGTCATATTTATAAATATTCTGTGCCTATAGATAGAAAAAAATACAAATTTGTATTATAATAGCTTACCTTTGACACGACATAATTCATCGAAAAAATTCTGCCACTGTATTACTCAATTTATGTTTCAAAATAACAATTTTTTTTGCTTACCACTGCACACAATCCAATTATGATAAGCACAGAATAAGTTAAACGAAGAAAAACTATTCTAAAGTTTTTTCTTAAATTTAAATTTTGAGGATAGATTTGAGCGTGTTATAACACCTGGTAGGGTCAAGTGGGTTAATTAGGCGAATCACCCAACTGATTTGGGCGATAGTTGGCATCGTCTGCTGAGTCATCAGAAGAGAAATCACAATCGGAATCATTCAATATATCCAAAACTGGAAAGTAAGAAACATGGTAATTCACGATGGTTGGCTTATGAGTAGGACATCAAATTGAATAAATGAACTTACTTAACAACGGATGTCATATGAATAGGACATCAAAATGTCAGGCTGTGTAAGAACAAGAAAAAAGAGGGTAGGTCAAAAATAATTTCTAATTGCGGTAACATAATCGAAGGAAAAAAAAAATTGACAGATTACTTACTTTGTTCCGAGTGCAAAATCCTGCGCCTGCGTTGCGAAAATGTCAAAGGTGAACTGCCAAGAACTTTTTTTTCTGAGTGTTGCGTTCATAAACTTTATTGCTATGCATAAAAAAACTACACAGGTGATTTTATTTTCACACCAGATTTTTTTGTTGTTGATGTACTATGCATAGTGCACCAGGGGTTAGGAGGTTAACGAATGCCACTATCGATGGCAGCCGGCACCAACTGCTTAACGTGCCTTGCGAAGCACGAAATCGCTCGGAAAAATGCCATTAGCGTTGGTCATAGACGGTGACCAATCCATGTCAGTCCAATAGTTAAACATCCTTGGCGACCTCTGTGGCGTAGTGGTTAGCGCATCAGCTTACCATGCGAGAGGTCCCGGGTTCGATCCCCGGCTGGGGAGAAAAAAAAAACTCCAGGTCTTGGAAGTTTACATGTTTGTGACGTCGCTGTTTCTGGTTCCCATGACACAGGGTATCCGAGTGTGGGGCCAGAAGTAATGTATGTGCCTGTATGTAAATGTTATGTTGTTAAAAATGTTAAACAATTTCATCTCTAGACCAACGAGGTAGTCCAATGTTCATTATCTCAATCATTGCTTAATTTAATTACCCAGTGTATCAGGTCAAAAGTTTTAAGGTAAGTAAGTCTATGCCCTCAATAGAGAAGAGAGTATTTAAGTAAAGGAAAGAGATAACTGTTAAAAGAAAAGTCTTCTAAGCTTTCTTGCCTTTATAGTTTCTTTTAACAAAGTCGTTCTCAAGCCAGAGACAGCAAGCATTATCACCTTGTTATGTGGCCTCCACTCTGCTCGCAAAGTTGACCGAGGTTAGGCAAATGCAGTAGGTGTAGTGAGGCACTTCGTCTTACTTCGTCCAACCTCGATTGTGTAGACGTACTTCGGTCAACCCTCCCGGGCACTTTGTCGAGCAACTTCGCGAGAAGTCCGGAAGAGGCATTAACGTTTTTTTACATAGCCTTTTTTGTGTCCCACTGCCACCCCTTCTGCTTTCCATGTCTCTCTATTTCCAGCTACCTTACACCATCCCGGCAATACTGCATTTAAGGTTAAAATAACTAATCGTCTTTATAAATAAAAAATAATTACCGTTGCCGTCTTGCTAAAACTCGAGAACGGCTGGACCGAGTTGGCTACTGTTTGGTATTTGTGGAATTCCTGGGAATGTTTCATCATCATCAACCCACTATGCTCCCACCGAGGGGCACGGGTATCTTCCCTGAGGAAGCTATAGGCCATACTCCACCACGGGGACCAAATCCAGATTGCTGGAGGCTTGTAATACTAGTGGCTGGTCTTGATGTCAGAAGTTTTCAAGCCGTCCTCCAAGCCTCCATCTATCGACGGCAGCCGGCACCAACTGCTTAATGTGCCTTGCGAAGCATGGAACCCCTCGGAAAAATGCCACTAGCGTAAGTCATAGATGGTCACCCATCCATACACAGAACGCACCCAATGTCGCTTAACCTTCGTGATAGTTTATCGCCCGTGAATCACCCCGGCTGCCTGAGTGATCAGGCAGCCGGGACTACGAGCGGTTGACTACTTAAAAATATAATATTATAATCACATCACGCCTGGCCATAGCCAGCTTCGTTTAATTTTTAATTCTTCGTTACCTACGGTGTCGAAGGCATACAAACATAATCTTTTAAGGGTATTAAGTAAATGGAATTAAAACGATGGAGCTTTAACATTCCATTTTGTAACAAATTGTAATACTATGTCGGCGAGTGCAAATGGAAATTAAATCAATAAAGGCTTTAGTAATAAGCCGCCAATAGGCTAGTTGCCCTAAAAAATGTAATTAGTTCGTCTTTTAGATTATTCAAAAATAAGGGACACGTATTTTTTTATTTGTAAATTAGACCAAAAATGACAAATAGCAAAAAAATAAAAAAAATATTGGAAATTTTCTTTTTTCGATTCAACAAAAAATAACAAAGATATAGCCCATTAAAGTTACGTGTGACGTCACGCCGTGCTGCATTTTTTAGCACGGAGTGACGTCACACGTAACTTTAATGGGCTATATTTTTGTTATTTTTTGTTGAATCGAAAAAAGAAAAAATACGTGTCCAATATTTTTTTTATTTATTTAATAATAAAATTATAAGGGAAGAGAAATAAAAATAATACACCTACATAAAGAAACGAAAAACAGAAAATGATTTCTGTTTTTTTAACGCATTTTTTTATCGGCCGTTCTCAAAGTTTCGTTAGTAACTTGTTAACAATCTAATACCCAATTTGCAAAATCTAAACTCGAAAATTACCCAATCTATCGGGTGAAGGGTTCGGTAAAATTGCTGTTCTACTTAACGCAAGTACAACTTTGCAGGGAGCCCGAATTTAATTTAGTCGGCTTATTGATGGCGGGAGTTATCAAATCAGGTCAAAGTTTTGAACTTTAGATCCCTTAGATGACCTCTGTAGTTAGTTACGCTTTTGCATTTAATAAAAAACAGTCCTGAGGTGTTGGCAAAATTTATCAAAGTTAATCCATTTTATTACAATAATTGAAAATTTTCGAATCGCTCGCAGCCCCGGCTTCCCGAGTGATTTCAAACGATTACGAAGGTTAAGCAACATAGAGCGCGTTCAGTGCATGGATGGGTGACCGTTCTATGACTAACGCTAGTGACATTTTTCCGAGCGGCTCCTTTGCCTGCCTTGCTTTGCAAGGCACGTTAAGCAGTTGGTATCGGCTGCCGTCGATAGATGGCAGTCGTTAAGCCAAGTCAGAGGCCTTTGGGCGGCTTGAAAACTTCTGACAGTAAAACCAGCCACTAGTCTTACAAGCCTCCACCAATCCGGACTTGGTAGTGTATGGCCTATACCTTCCTCAGGGAAAAGACCCGTGCCCCTCGGTGGGGACATAGTTAGTGGGTTGATGATGATGATGATTGGTTATACACAGAGGCGCTTCACCAGCACACCAACAGATTAGCTACTATCAAATCCAGACATTTTCAATGACACATAAATGTATGTAGATACTTTGAAATAAATAAAAAAATAATTATAGGACTAAAAGAGCTACTGGTCTGTCAACATCGTCGCAATTGGCCATCCCTGCGCCTAGATTCTGGTAATTCATTGTAGTATAATGACAATTGCATGATTGCGTTGATTTCAATTCATTGCCGCTTCAAAACAACGCACGCAAGCGTTTGTAAGTCTAAGCGTCATTGGAATGAAAATAAACATTGACATGACCCGACCACATAACTGTAATTGAACTACAATGCACAGAATCGAGGCCCTCTCTGATTTACAGGCGTGAGCTTATGTATGTTTGTATGTTTAACAGGACTATTTCTTTTGCGCTCGAAGCTCAGACTATTCCAAAAATAAAAATAGTAGGATATTTTTAAGAGAAAATACAGCACTAGGAATAAGACAGATAAATAAGTAACGTAAAAAATACAGGTACTATTAACTCAATATCTTATTCGCAATACGAAAGTCGCGTAGAGAGAATAAATACCTATATCAAAGATGTTCTTTTGCGAATATTATATTACGGCATCACCGATCGGCGACATTTTTTAGCAGTTCTGTATACTAGCGATTCTTAAACTGTTCGGGAAAAATAGTGTACTCCTTAAATGGTCTAAAGGTACTTCTAGTTACCGTGTATGGCAGTTATTTTGATTCTCACGGGGACCGACGTATATTTTGTACAAATAACCTCAGAGTACCAGACTACGTTCATTTTCATGTTTGCCGTGGGATACTTGTGCCCCCCGCCGGACATCTCAGCCCGTGGGGGCCTTAAAAACCGGCAAAATGACACATTACCAGGAGGTGCGCAGCAGCGCCTTCTGCGGAAATGCCCGGAAATGCCATATACTGCGCTCGCCAATCCGCATGCTAAGCGTGGCGAGTATGGCAAATATTCTTAATGGCAGAATCCATGGAGGGGGCGTATGTCCAGCAGTAGACTTATTGTGGCTAAACGATGAATACGATGTCCTTGTCTGATTATTGTAGCCCTGAGTACCATGGAATAAAGAGATTTGAATTGCATATTATGCCTACCTATCGCTACGAATAAGATCATGGGGTGTGTCAAAAAAGAGAGTTAATAATGTCAGAGTTTTAAATAAAATTAATCACATTTGTAACTTTTACTTTCACACTCTACAATTTTGAAATCGTTAGCAATATAAGAAATATTTTGAGAGAAACTTATTTTTATTTTATTGTGAAAACAGTATTATTAATTATTTAATCAGATTTAGCATCAGCGGTTAAATAACAGTGACCTAATTATGCACACCAAATCCTGAGCAATTTCCTGTCAAATTTAATATTTATTTGTCAGCTATACGATACTATGATCAAGATCTATATTTATGCATATCAAACCCATAATATAGGCGCTGAATTTGTTGCAGCCATCGTTTCTTTACCCTATGTCAAAAAGTAGACAGTGTATGAATCAAAAATACCTGAAAATAGCTTAAGCAAAAATATTGCAATCTTAATATTTTTCTAATCAAAGTATTAATTATGTTTTGATTTAATTTTATTTGGTAATTTGAGAAAAGATAGTCAGATTGGAGTTTTTTTTTTTCGCTGCCTGTTTCTTTATTGCTTTAAGCTCCAAAGCAACAATATAAGTACATTGAAATTGAACAAATAGAAAGTAAATTGGTTACATTGAAATTAATTTTTGATAATGTAAACTTCATCTGATTTTTTATTTTTGTGCGTGCAGTCTGATCCTTTAATTTTTTTATTCTCTTTTAGAGCCTTACAACTTTGGGTACCGCTGCCGTGCCTGCCGTACGCAACAACACATTGCCCCCCACATCATATCCACTCTACTCGGCTTACATCAAGAGCTAGTTTTACAGCAAAAGTGTAAATATTGACCACCTGTCGACAGTACGAGTACTTTGTGCTAGTTACATTGTCCAAAAGTGTAAACAATATCTAGGTGATTGTTGATTATATATTTTTTTTACAAAACTGAACTTATCATTAAATAATAATCCAAAACAATTTAATTGATGTGAACTCAGGATACAATTTGGACTCAAAATGTTAAGTAAGTAATTTATTCAGACTGGGCCATAATTTACTATAAAAATCGAGAATTTTTGTAAACTTGTAAAGTTGACTTGGTTACCGTTGAAGAATAAAAAAAGTTCGATTTATGGAATAAAAATTGAATGTTATTAAGGGTAATGTGAATTTAATGTATTAGAAAATAAAAGTAAAAAAATAATTCTTCTGCTGCACATATGGGACCTAATAATGATAGCGAAATTAAGTACTTTGCGATACATTCATCAATGTATCGCAAAGTACTTAATTTCGTCAAGCTTGCTTGCTAGTCAATGCTCGGCAGCCGAATTTTTGTTATTTTTTTATTTACACTAAAACTTCTATTCTGTATTAAAAGGCTTTACAAAACCAAATAACATGGAATAATGTTTAAAAAATGTTAACATTTTGAAAAACAAAAAAAATTCGTATAATATTAACATTTTTTGTTGAATTTATGCTGATTTCAGGTGACCTCTAACTCTGTTTTTTTTTTTTTTTAGCAAGGATCTGCCACCATTTATTACGTGGCAACCTTTAGTCTTTATTAGTTAAAGTACCTTTGATGAGCATTGTATGATTATTTGTCTTATTATAATGGGTTATACATGTTTATGTCTGTCTTTTCTCTTTCTTTCCTTCTCTTTCTTTTTCCTTTGTTTTTTTTTTTCTGTTTTCTTATTTTTTATTGTTATTATAGATATATATGTATGTGTTTTTTTTTTTTTTTTGTTCTTTTTTTTTTTTTTTTTTTTTTCCAACCCATTTACAAAGATTATTTATTACAATTAATTTAATATCTTTAACATAATGCTCTATAGGTATAATACAATATCATATAATTAAAATAACTTTAAATTACAATACTCGTACAATATACAATGTCGTTCGCTTAAATTTAAGTGTATACCCCGGCGCCTTATCTCTGTCTACTCAATCGAGTAGTCACAAGCAAGGCGCCGGGGCTTTACAAAATTAAAATGTCAATATAGTTAAAACTTAAATTTGATTTCAATTAAAATTAAATTCATATAGAATAAAATGTCGATTAAGTTAAAATTAGAATTAAATTGAACTGCCTAAATTATCACATAATTAAATTTTTGGTGTGTTCCCCGGCGCCTTATCTCTGTCTACTCCATCGAGTAGTCACAAGCAAGGCGCCGGGGTCCCATAATGAATGGCAGCTTAAAATCTGCCCTTCTCGCTCGGCCAAATTAAATTTGTACAATTTGTATAGAACGGTATTTGGGTCGCCTTGGCTAAACCCGGCTCCCGTTCGCTTTTGAGGCCGCGCGCGTCACGCCCAGGGCGAAGGCGAGGAAGGCGTCTCGACTCTTGGAGTCGGCCATAAAGGCGGCGAATGCCTCGCACCTCACCGCCTCTCCCAGGAGTATCTCGCAATCGGCCCTTGCAGCTCCGAAACGGGGGCACTCCTCCAGCAGGTGCTCCAGCGTTTCGGGAGTCACGTCATCACAGATGCAGGACGGACTCCCCGCGAGCTTGAACCTGTGGAGGTACGCTCGAAAGCCGCCGTGCCCCGTCAGGAGCTGCGCCTTGGCATTGCACATGGTGAATTTGCCAAGGACTTTGTGGGCCGATGCCACGTCCGGGAAGAACAGTGAGGTGACGCGGCCTGTGGCAGACTCGCTGTATCTGGTCTGCCACTTTGCCACCGTCTCCCGTCTCACCTGCAGTTTTGCGTGTGAGACGGGATACAGGTCGTAGGCTGCCGCGTCTTTGCGGGACAACGCCGCCCTCTTGGCCAACTCATCCGCTCGTTCGTTGCCGGGGATCCCGACGTGGGCCTTGATCCAGTAGAACCGGATCAGGCCCCCGTTTTGCTCTATGTTCGCCAGCTGGCCGTGGATCTTCACGGCCAGCGGGTGTGTGGGCGAGGTGCTCCTGAGCAACTCCAGAGCAGATCTGGAGTCGCTCAGGATACTCGCCCTGATGGGAACGGGTCCCCCGGCAACGAGGTCGAGAGCCTTGGAAATCGCCACCATCTCCGCTTGGAAGACGGAGGCGAATCCCTCGAGCCTGAACCCCCTGGTGCGGACTTCAGCGCCGTCTCTCCACAGAGTGACCGCTCCCCCCACCTTACCCTCGATCTTACTGCCGTCCGTGTAGGCCCGGGGCCAGTCGTCGGGCACCTTGCTGAGCTCCTCCACGCTGGCCACCTCCTCGAATTCGACCGGAGTCCTGCGAGCGGGGTGTGCCAGCGTGAACGGGCTGCAGCGGCTCTCGACGTCCCGGCCCGGGAGCGAGGCGAGGGGCCTCCCCCTTTTCAACTCATAGAGTTGAAGGGCCTCCTCGGCCCTTAAGTCGAGGGGAAGGATCCTCGCCAGTAGGACGGCTGCTGTGAGGGAGGTGGTGCGATGGGCCTTCGCAATGCGGATCGCAAAGGCCCTGGTCACTCTGTAGAGTACGGCCCTGACGCCCGCGCGCTGCGCGACAGGTGCCCAGACGTTGGCCGCATAGAGGATGGTCGGCTCTATGACGGTAGTGTAGAGCAGCCGGACGATATCGGCATTTAAGCCCCAAGTCGCCCTGGCCGCTCTAGACACCATCTGGAACCTAGCCATGGCTTTGCCGCAGACCCTGTTGAGGTGGCTATGAAAATTGAGGTTCTTGTCGATCGTTAGACCCAGTACGGTGATCTCGTCCGAGAACGCGATGTCCTCCCCTCCAAGACTCAGTTTGGGTGGGATTACATCGCGCTTCCTGGTGACCACCATAGCTTGGGTCTTCCGAGCGGCGAACCTCATCTTAGCCGCCTCTCCCCACTCTGACACGGCTTCCAGAGCGGTGTTCAGGATCCTTCCAAGCTCACCCGCAGTCTGCGCCGCGGCGATAATTAGAATATCGTCCGCGAACGCCTGCAGGTGAGCTTCGAGGTCCCCACCTCGCCGGAGCAAAGGGTCGAGTAACAGGTTCCACAGCAGGGGACCGCACGTCGAGCCTTGGATGCAACCTTTAACCAACCTCTAACTCTGTTAGAATCACGAGAAATTGACTCAGGTTTTATTTGTCAATATGTCATCATTATACTATACTTGTCAATCGGTCGGTTACGTGGTTAAAAATAAAATTGGCTTACATTCAGGAAATAAGCTCTTTAGACGCAGCCCTAAATATTTTAACGATTTCTTGCAAGATATTGACATATTTAAAGTTACATTAAACGAATTCAAAAAACAGGCGGGTAGCCTACTGCTTAAGTACAATTAAGTTGAAATGTCTCATATTTAACCGTATTGTTTAACTGCTTAAGATTGCATGCTTACTTTTTTTTTGTCTACTGAAGGGACCTTCATGTCTATTTTTGTATAATACACTTTTACCATTTCTCTGTGTGCCTGTATGTGTCCTGAATAAAAAAATAAATAAATGAAAGCGTGTCCGAGACGAAGTATACTTTTTTTCCCGCCTTTCCTTTTTTGTGCAAGAAAATATCGGCCGGATCGGGAGTTCCGTCACGCACCTATTTCGGATTCCGTCGCTGTGCTGACTTAAGCACCTTATACAGCTCTTTGTTCCTTGATCCCAACTTAAAGTTTACCGCCCAATGGTTAACTTGCAACTTTCGAGGCCCCCTTAATCAGGGCCACTCGGAGGTAGCCGACGCGCCTTAAATCTTGCCCCGATTTATGCATACGAATACTTAGATCGACAGAGTTTGGGCTCTCGGCTACATGGTCTTACATCACTGAGACTTATCTCCGTCGCTGGTTACGTTTTACGCCTTCGAAGGTTACTGGGGTGACGGGAAACTTAGTTTGTACTTACCTTATAAGCGGTTGTAGGATACAGGTAGATGTGTTCCTCACATGTGAGAGGTTCGGTACCTGTTAAGTTTCAATTTTAATAACTTTATTCCAAATACACGAATAAATAGGTACTTGACTTTTTTGTCGGAAGAAGATGAAATGTTAAGTAAGTGTGTCCGAAATAAAGTTAATAAATATTCTTACGTACCCCAAACCAGAGGACTTCAGGCACATGTCCCTAAAGGGCGTGACCGACCTCGTAGAGTACATCTTCGATTAGGCTTAGGTGTAAGGTCATGGGGCAGACACAACAGATCCCACTGGGTCGAAGTGTCGCCGACTTATTTATCGGCCCCCGCACGACTACTCAAGATAAAGGTCACAGCACACATATCAACTGGGAAAGGGATCGTTACCGTATCGCCTTTCACCTCGCCGTCAACCAGGCGTCAACCTGACGTATGCATCGTAACCAACGCATATCAGCAGCTCCTGTACGTCAACTCGGCTACGGCTAGGCGACACCGCGCTTACGGCTCGCCGACCACTGCTTCTTACCAGATTGCTCTGAAGTAATACTTGGGGTGGACGAAGAGACGTTAGCTCGGGTACGGACAGACGTAAGCGCGGGGACGACGAGCCGTAAGCGCGGGAACTGCAACTTGACCACGCACCGCATCGCGGTTCGGAGCCAGTTCCGAGGCGAGGCGATTACGTTACGATTCCGATTAGTGTGCGTTGCAGTAGGGAGTTCCATACAAACAATTCTGAACGGCTCGAGGCGATATGGTGACGATCCCTTTCCGAGTTGATATGTGTGCTGTGACCTTAAGATAAGATAGTTCTTACGTAAGATTTATTTTAAAAGTTACATTTTATTTGTATGTTTTTCCATGGTTGTGATGTCCTTGCTGGTTACCATAGCACACAGTATCCTAGTCTGGTGCTGAAAATATGTGCTTTCGTTGTGCGAAATTTATTTATTTCATTAACTTAGAGTAACAATAGGCATTTTTTTAACTAAAGCTTTCGTAAGCACCACACAATTACACACTTTCTTTGTTTCTATTTAAGGTTGGTTGTGGAACAATGAGCTTTAGACAATTTATTAATTCTATACCTCGGATATTTAACGGGTACTTTAAATTAATTTGGGATAGTATTTGCAAATAGTATAGTTTAGCAAAAAGGTTCCAACCCACACAAAGTGAGTTCTGAGATATTTAAATTTTTAGGTTGATTTACGCTCTCCATACATAGGGTTGTACTAGCGTGTGCCATAACTTTAATTCTTTAAATACAGGGCATAGTGGTAATTTGGGTATATTTAACTAAAAAATGAACATGTTGTGGGTTTAAACCTTTTTGCTAAACTACCGCCAATTGTGAAGCCTAGCATCCTCGAAGAAGTTGTGAAGCAACACATCGTAAAGAAACCTGGATGTCTGAGGTGGCTACACACCTCAATCTCTTAAATTGTCAATTCACAGTAGACACACCCGCTAATTATACTCTCTCTCTCTCTCTCCGTCTCTCTCTCTTACTGAAAGAAGATACCTATTCATGCAAGGGCATAATTATGTATTTTGTACACCTCAGATGTTGAGATGTATATAGGCTATATAAAAGAATAGTTTTTTGTTCCTCATTACATGAATTTGGTTTGACCCATGGTATGCTCACCGACGTTTCTATAGGGCTTATAGCATAAAAAACTAGGTATTCAACATGTTCTATTTGTAACTAGCTGAGCCGGCAAACGTTGTTTTGCCAGATAGGGGTATGAAAAATAGAAAACAGCCTATTCTCAGACCTACCGCATGCATATACATACAAAATTTCATTAAAATCTGTTAGAAAAAGGCACGGTAAAAAGTACCCGAAGCCGGCGAGCGTTCATGCAACGACTAATGAATCTCGATAAAGCGAAATTAATCTGTCAGAATCGTGGTAAGAATCAGTCTTTGGTTTCTGCCTACCTCTCTGGGTTATAGGTGTTACTATATGTATGTATGTCCAAGATAGTAATTATTGTCGCTAAAAATGTAAAGGCATTATTTTATTGCGATCAGAGGCCGGATTTTCAAGAGAGCTACGACCGACAAATTATAATAATATGATCCCGATTTGGTCAGCCGAATATTACCTGTCATTATTAGGTACAAACCTAATGTTACCACGAACTAAAGTAATAATCACACTATATGAAAATAATTATGGTTACCTGGGCTGATGACAATAATCAAAATGTCACCGCCAGGTATTGCCTGGATTGATCGGTGGTATGTCCCTTAATCGAGTAAAACCACAACCAGGTGAAGTTTCCTGTAAAGTAAACAAGGTAGTGTTTAAAATCATTTAAATTCAAAATTCGAAATCACCCAAATACGAATGCTCGGAAAGTTGCCTGTGTAATCTCCTTTTTTATTTACAATAAAGTGTGCTCTATCATTGATGTTTAAAACTGAAAATAATGACAGTCTGTCTCATCATCAACCCACTGTGTCCCCACGGAGGGGAATCTGCCTGAGGAAGATTTATAGCCATACTCCACCACGGGGGCCAAGTCCGGATTGGTGGAGGCTTGTAAGACTAGTGGCTGGTCTTACTGACGAGACGAAACGAAAGAGTCTGTGTATAAAGAGAAAATAAATATCGATACCATTTATTTGGTTTTTAACATTCTACAGCCTACTGTAGGGTTCAAACCTTTTCTCAGAGACAAAGAGATTAGTATTAAAATATTCTTTACTGTACAGTCGACAGCACATCATGGTATACACCCGTGCACTCTACTCCGTTGCATTACGGGCGACTTTGCAACTAAAATGTGAAGATTGACGTAATGTGGACTGTACCAGGAAAAACACAGTCAAAACATTTACAAGGATACATTACAATTGGCGGCCTTATAACGATTTAAAAATCTCAGTTAAACTGGTTTCACGATGTTTTCGTTCTCAGTGGTAAGTTTGAGTGGTAGATTAATGAGTCAATACAACGCTTAAGTTGTTTGTTTTCGTCTACCGAATATTCAACTGAAACAGATTATATAAAGCTCACTCTATCAAGTTCTAGTGATTGCGTCTACTGGCTTACGTTGGCTATAGGCTACTTTATTGATTTCCTCGGCCAGCAATATACGGCCAGCCATATTTATCACCCAAATGTATACGTGAATGTTGAAATTCAATCAAGTAGTGATTCCCGGGCTTTTCCAAAAGCGGCATTTGGATCCAGATGTCTTTAAAAAAATATTCTTCTATGGAGAACTGGTTAAAATTGTTAAGCAAAATGGTTTGAAATTTTAAAATTCGCCAACGTCGCTACAGTTTTCACAAACAAATAAATTAGTCGTCATGGTACATAAGTATTTAAAACATAATGGTAATTTATTGTATCACGGGAAATTTACACCAACATTTTGGAAAATATTTGTTTATAGTTTTTTTTATTTTACCAAGGCCAGCAGTGGGACACAATAATACAAGCCACGTTAACATTCAAGTGACAAATATAAAAAATATGTAACATTGTGTTAATTAAGTCTAAAATCAAAATCATTTTGAAATAGAGTCAAATTTATAAGACAAATACAAATATTTTAAAATTCAACTAACATAATTACTAATATTTGTAGCTAAGCCTCTCCCAATTCTCTGAAAAAATACCTCATCTTTTTTCTTTATTTCCAAGTGATCATATCTCACTATTTTTTGCTGTCTCCAGGTCAGTGGGTCAGTGGGGAATGACCCCGACCCCCGGTGGTTCCGGAGCAACATCGCCCTGGAAGCCATCCAACAAACGATCACGGATAACTATCACATTTCCATATGACTGTTGCCATATTGGAAACAATCTGGGTGGATCGTGAGTAAATAAGCTTGATTTCAGCGGAAATTTTAATTTTTTTGTGGTATCTAAATCTTATTTTTACTGGTTAGCTGCCAAAACATCATATTTTATTCTCATATAATTCGTTGTTCAAAAACCGAACTTCAGAAATTTACGTAAATAAAATAATAAATAATTTAACTTTCGCTTTAAAAAAAAAGGCCTAAATACTAGGTAATAGTTTTTTGTTAAAAAAAGTGATTCCACTCCAGTTTATGGCAGGATTTTTTTGTAAGCCGAATTTAACTGCGTCTTAACAGTGTTATAATTGCATCAACTTCATAGACAAGACCGTACGAATTTAAAGTATTTAAATTTGTATAAGTATTTTTACAAAAAAACCGGAAATCGATTAAAGGTGTAAGTTATTTATAATAAATTTGTGGCGTCTGCGCACGCACAGTTTTGCCGAGTAATCAGTTTCTTTAAGCTGTAGCGACGCTAGTCGCGTACCACCGCTCCGCTAGTACGGTTGTGACCGAATTAAGTTAAGTGTATCTTCCGTGTGTGTGGACAATAAAAAGCCGTATATCCGTTGCTGTAAAAATGACGTTTAAATTAATCCCCAACGCAACCTTCTGAAACCACGAACTTTGAGACGTTCGAGTTCGGTGCAGTCAGGGGTGTCACCAAAGCACCAACAAATTTATGCATACTTATAGTCTCTAAAACATAGCTTGAGCTCCGCGACAGCTGTCATCGAAATTGCGTCCATGAAGTTTTGAATTTTTTCACAGAAACAGCTATGTTTTACAGACTGTAGGAGATAAACAGCATTTGAGAGGGTCAAAAAAATTGTAAGTTTTACATATTTTAGGAAAATTTTAACCCAACGAGGATTACTGTAGTTGTAGGTACTCGTATGCTTTAGAATTCTAACTTAAGATTAAAAAATAGATTTATTCAAGACATCGGAGTCATGAACAAGCATAACGCAAGTCTAATAGTAAACTGTTTTTTTTTTTATTTAATTTCATTTGAAAACAAACGGCTCCAAGGCAGCGGCTAACATTATACATAACTGTTTGTAGTACATTTACATTCAACAAGCAGAATGTAAATTCTCTACGTTGAAATAAATTTTTGATTTTGATTTTTGAAATCTGAGAGTTAAGCATTCATTTCGCCTTAACGACTTTATAACTTTTTTATAAGTCAGAGGACAGATTTTTTTAAAGAAAAAATACGTTTTTTGTGGATTCAAGTATTCATAGCTTTTCAGTCCAACGTCCCACATAAAACATGTATAAAGTCATATAATTACTAACTGACCCCGGAAACGTTGTTTTGCCAGATAGGGCTATGAAAAATAGATAACAACCTATTCTCTGACCTACCGAATATACACAAAAAGCTTCATCAAAATCGGTCAAGCCGTTTCGGAGGATTTTAACACGGTGATAAGAAAATTTTATATATTAAAAGATTCTAGTAACACATTGAAACATAGTGAGAAAACCTAAATGCCTGAGGTAGTTTGCAACGCTTGGAATTGTCAATTCGCGGTAATTAAACCCATACTCTCTTTGCACTTGCTCTAATAGACGACCTCTGGGGCCCACTGGTTGGTGCATCTGCCTACTATGCGAGAGGTCCCGGGTTCGAATCCCGGCTGGGGAAAAAAAAAACAAACCCATGTTTATATGTTTGTGACGTCGCTATTTCTGGTTCCCACGATACAGGGTATCCAAGTTGGGGGGCAGAAACAACGTATGTGCCTGTATGTAAATGTTATGTTATGTTAATAGAAGACCTGTATTATGGAGTAAAAAGTTTATAAGCAACATAAAATAACAATTATAACATAACAAAAAATAACATTTACATACAGGTACATACATTGCTTCCACACTAGGATACCCTGTGTCGTGGGAAACTAGAAACAGCGACGTCACAAACATGTAAATATCCAAGGCCTGGGTTTCTTTTTTTTTTGTCCCCAGCCGGGATTTGAACCCGGGACCTCTCGCATGGTAGTCAGATGCACTAACCGCTGCGCCACAGAGGTCCTCAAATAAATAGCATAACTCTGCATGTCTATCGATAGAAAAATTCTGCCGTCTCATTTCTCAATGCACACATTTTCTCCTGTAAACTTGCCACCTCGTGACTGTTTCAAGCCTTGTATGCAAAGACAGCTCGGACGTTAATTCGCCGAATGATCGAATATTTAACGCTCCAAAAACTTTTTCCGATTCCGCAATCCGCCAAAAAGTTATTCAGGTCAGTAAATCTATCTGAACGGAGGTTTTATTTTCAGTAGCCCGCCTCAGATTTCCTCTGACGTTGAGCTCATACCTCTTTTTGCATAAAGTATAAAAGGGTCCGTTTTAATAAGCCCCGCCATTTTTCTGGTCGAGTGAGTGGAAACTGTAAATTGAGTACGGCGATTAATGCAAGAGTATCTGAAGCAGAAAATAAAAATCAGTTATTGCGTGGCTCTGCTCATATGACGAATCGCTCGTAGCCCCGGCCGCCTGAGTGATCTTAAACGAACACGAAGGTTAAGCAACATATGGCGCGTTCGATAACCGATCGTTTGCAAAATTTTGTTACTTGATTTTGAGTGAGACCTCAAATTGGCAGTTGTATGCAAGACCGCGTTCCAAGTTTCTAGACAATGCATCGCTACAAAACCGATTACAAGTAGTACAATCGACCTCTTGTCCACCTTTACAGTTAAATTAAGGGCAACTACGTAATGAAAAGGAAAGATTCATCAGCTTACGCGCATCAAGCCCTGAACGATTCCAATCGTGTAACTTTGAAATTCCACACTATTTCCTATCGTGAACGTCAGGATTCTTACATAATTTAAAGCGCTCTTTACTATGTGTTAGAAAGAAAGTCGATGATTGAGGATAGAAAAATAAGGCGCAATTTGTGAGACCTCAGACTCTGTGGAGCGATGATCTTCGGAAGGAGGCTAGCAAGAACTGGATGAGAATAGCCGAGGACCGTGCTCAGTGAAGTGCAATGGGAGAGGCCTATGTCCAGCAGTGGACAAGCATAGGCCGATGATGATCATGATGTGAGAAACAACACAGTTCTGAATCTCAGCCGACTTGACCCCAATTTCCTAAAGGTTATATTCGATCAGTTATCTGTCAAGATCGTGGCAAGTGGCAACCTCTGGTATCTATCTGCCTACCCCTCTGGGATGTAGACGTGGGTATGTGTAATATTCTACATTTATATGTTCAGTTGAACATGGCAAATGTTTTTTTGTCAGTCTTGCAACCGACGCAAATATTTTGGTGTATATTTCGATAAATTGTAAACCAATCGAATTCATTTTAATCTCGCAAGAGTGTTATGAAAAGAGAGGCATTTAATTTCGTAAAAGGATTCGTTAACAAATAACTAGAAATCAGCAAAATTGTAAGCAAGGGTTTTATTTATTTATTTATAAGCTGGAACTATGTTTTCTGAAATTAAAGCATACTATTATTATTATTATTTGATATTGAGAATACTAACAGCATATAATAGAGATTATCATAATGTATTATTTATGTGTTAATTATTCAATTGTGCCCAGATAACGGCGACAGGCTTGCCACTTGTCACGTTTGGGACCTAATAAACTCGGCAAAACGTGGGTCCAGTTCTAGAGACTGGTGCCTCTGCCTACCCCTTCGGGGATAACGGGCGTGAGTTTATTATTATTATTATTATTTAAACATTCAGACGGCCAATTCTAAGTCTCCACTATTAGATCAGGATCAGGTTCAAAGCGTATGACGTTAACCATTTTTTTGGATATTTCTTAGTCTACTACGAATATTAAGGCTCTTCCACACCATGTTTATTTAGGTCCAAAGACCCGTCTTGACGCGCGTCTCCTGCGCGTTAATCGTTTTGGCAGATTTGACACTTATTTGTCGCAAATGAAACGCCTGCCTACCTAAATGCCTGCCTGCCAGTCTCTCTGCCTCCCTGCCTCTCTGTCTTTCTGCTACTTCCTGACTGCCTAATGTCCGACAAAAACGTCGTGTGGAAAAGCCCTTATGGACACCTGTTTACAATGAACTGAGAAACCGGCGACAGACGCGACCTGTTTTATGATAATGCAAATAAATTGTAAGTTATTGTGTCATGAATAGTTAAAACACTTTGTGATAAAGGGAGAGGCGTCTTTTACTTACGATGCGAGTTTTGAAACAAATTCGTTGACATTTAAGTGAGAAATGTAAAGAATACACGTTACTTTTACTGCCACGTTGGTCCAATGCTTAACGTTAGTTTGATTAGGCACTAATGTGGTTGAGGGTTCAATTCTCACTGGAGGCAGTCGTACTTGATTTGTACAAATAAAAAATAAAAATAATTAAAATTCATTTATTTCAGATAACTAAAATCCATTCCATATATCTAATTATAATTCGCTATTTCTGGTTCCCACGATACAGGGTATCCTAGTGTGGGGCGGAAAGCAACGTACGTGCCTGTAATAGAAACTTTGGCCGGGAGATCCGATCAGCACCATATTCCGGAACGCAATGGCCTCCCGCCGCCAGCGTGCGACGTGAAGCCATTTGCAAACCCCTCTTTAGTTTCAGTTTCCTTTTACAACTACCCTTCAATATTTTTACTATTTAATGCTTGTCAATGTAATGTTCACATACCCTACGATTCACGATTCTCTAATTAAATGGTGACGGATGGGACTAATCTTATGATAAAACTTACTTAAATATACGTATTTACGTGTAAAGTTAAATATATTTCAATAAAATCATGACATTCGGCCATCCGACTTCGTGCAGCCTCCGGCGCACGAGCACACACACAAACTGGACATGTAATTAGAACTTAATAGCTGTAACAAATTCTCGAACATGTTTATTGTACTTAAAGAGTTGTGAATTTGTAAATGAACACAATTGTTAAATCCCTTCGTATTAGGTAAATTAATTAAATTTGGGGAATACATTCAGTTTTGTTTTTCTCGATAACTTCTACCTAGTCAGCTTTTATCTACTTAACTATTACTACCTCTGTTCTGCGTGTCTGTATCACAATCATGACATTCGGTTACTATGATTCTCATTTAGTTTTTTAAGAACGGAACGGAACGTCACTTTGACATGTAAACAGAGTTACTATTGGTTCGCTCAGTCATTAATTTATTAGTTTTAAATAGTAATCATGCATGACCCAAAATAAATTGCAAATATGAGTGACGCTTCAAAGTAAAGGCGACACTGTTACATCTTCACTTTTTGTTTCCTGATTCTCAACCGAGATCGTACTGCAATTAATAAATTAAGTAAATATGCAGAACTTCCTCGAAAATATCACTTTTTCACGCCAGAGCAACCACCCAGAATCAGAGTCAAATAATAGTCAGGTCATAGAACGGACATTAGACGGCACAGCGAGTAGTCTACCCAATATATCAGACGACGACAATTATAGCGAGCAATTAAACAAATGAGAAAGAGGATTGAAAGATTAACTAACGAATTGCAAAGCGCTCATTTTCAACTTTAAATCTAGAAAACACCGAATCGCGAACAAGAAAATATGAATTAATTAGACAAAACGAACTCCTGAAATCTGTTACATGATCTCTTACAACTCTAAGAACACCTTCGAAAAACATAAGCCAATCAGCAGAAGCCAATCAGTTAAACAGCAAGCGCAAAAAAAAAAAAGGTCCAGGTGGAATCTGAAAACAATAACTCGCCTTTATCAACATGCGACTTAAAAAAACCACAAAACTCGAAAGCTAAAAAATTAAGAAAACTTACAAAACAAAACTTTCTTACAAAAAGCCGACCCAAAACAGACTGAATGTAAAGCTAATGATCAAACACAGAAACCATCTGAAAAGCAAGCACAAACAGACCAACCAAGTCAAATAAGAAGAAAACCCAGACTATTCGTAATTAGTGATAGAAATAGAAACATCCTGCAAAATCTGGACGACTTACCTATATGCAAAAGAGTTTTCATTCTGTCACTTTTCCAAACCTACAGCACATATTTCTGAGCTTCTAATGGGATTAGAGGTCAAACTGTCCAATCTTACAAAGGAAGATTTGCAAAACTACATAGAAATTGTACACTTATTGAGAAGTGTCCTAGAAATCTGTGGCGCTCTGATGTTTAATTATAGAGCTGAACAATTCTTAAATCTACTGTACCTTGATGTGGAAATACACAAACACTGCTGGTTTTTAGATACAAATCTGAATCTGTCACTGGATATGTTCTCCAGTACCACCGGCAACTTAATAAACATGACATGAGGCAAATAGTAAATTTAAGGACATAAAACGGTTTACGGAAATGGGCTATTCAATACAAAAAAATAAATGATCATTCAACAGAAAAGGGTAATATTATGTTTTTTCGAGACTAAATTTCTGAGAATAATTCATCAAAACATAGCCGGGCTCTTAAATAAATCAGATCTATTGACAATTAACCTAGAGGAACTAAAAGATAAAAACACAAATATAGATTTTGTATGTATAACAGAACATTTTATGATGACGGGACAAGAATAATTCATAAATATACCAAACTATGCTCTGATGGCTTGCTGTATATAGTAGAAATAAGAGCATGCGGGGTGGATCTTGTGTACTTGTGCATAAACAATATAAACACAATGACCTCCCGGAAACTAGAAAAATGTCGTTATTGAACATATTTGAGTGCTGTGCAGTGGAACTAGTTGACCAGTTAATAACAGTTATTTGTGTGTACAGAGTTCCAAAACATAACAATTTTAACCTATTTTTCTAATGGTTAGAGAAAGTGTTAGACTACGCTTCTAAATTTAGTCTCATGAAATAGTAATTGCTGGAGACTTTAATATTGTCGTGTTAAAGAATAATAATATTACTCTCGATTGAATCTCGATGAAATTGGCAATCAGGCAGCCTTCACGCCTTGTCAGTAAAACTTGCACAGATAATTTTACAATCAGCTATAAAAATGTAAGACCGAGGTGTAAGAATTCGGACTCTCTGATCATACTGCGCAAATAATAACCATTCCAGTAAAAAAAAAAACACTAACATTAAAGTATTGGCAAAAAAAAAAGACTACTAAAAGGAAAATATAAATAAATTTGTAGAATGCATAAAATCAATTTCCTTCTCAGATGTTTACCACACGACTAATCCTACATTATCATATCGTCGCTAGACAATGGAGACGGGGATCTCTGGGCCCAATCGTAATAAGCTGAAATAAGGTTTAAAAAAAAACTTTTTTTTTTTGTTTCAAGATATAAAAAATTAGCTCAATTCATAATCTGGGGACGAGAAATCTTGAAAACAAGTTTATTGCACTGATGAAATAGAGTTTCGATTACTGTGAATGATTTCAACAATTGAAGTGAACAAATTCTTCAGAATAAATAGTTATGTTGTCAATAATTGAAAATAAAACAGAATATCAACTATAAAACCGATTCTCGTCGATTCTCGTTTACAGATCGATTTATTACTTATGTTTCTCAACTGTATTTAATCTATGCTGACAGTGACAGCTCCCGGACTTTCATTCTATGATCATTGATCACCGGATTACCTACCACTCGTCTTGTATCGTTTGCGTATTTCATTAAATTCCTCGACCAGTGTTTTATCTCTACGGACTTCTAGTATATTGTTAAGTCGCACGACTGTGGCACAGCGACTAATCGATGTAATACACTGGGCCGACGAGTTTTAGATGATGAAATGACACAAATCATTTCATTATCTTTTAATATATTTGTGAGTTTCGTTACATTCTCCCACTCAATACAATACAATAAGAACTACAATAATGTCATACATTACTGTCTTTTATAAGAAAATAGCAATCATAGTTAAAAAATCAGCTGTTAAGAATAGGTTACTGTCAATTTGTTGCATAACCTCAATTTTACCAAATTTCTTAACTTTGCTCTCAGATTGCCAAAATCCGCAAAATTTTCAAAAATGATTTGACAATATATAAACTGTTAATTGGCACAACTCTCGTCTCTTTACATCTAGGCCCAAGAATGTATGAAAGCGTATCGGTCTCCTTTAACACATTCTATGACTTGTGCTTTCCAAAAAATAAAAGTTTAATAAAGGAATGTTCAAAGTCCAATCGGGTCTCCCGAGGCACAAAATATGCAGCAAAAAAAAAAAAACTTTGGAAATTCAGATTACAGCCCAATATTGAAATTAAATCAAATCTTAAAAATTGTACTAAGTTATTTAAAAAAAAATTAAATATCTGACAAAAAGGGCACAAAACAGCAATAAAATAAAATAATCAATAAATAAATCAAAAACAACATGGAAAATTATTATTCAAACAAGACAAAACCTTCATAAAGAACAAATTACAAAAATAAAGGTTGTGTCCTTAACATAATTAAACCTAGCAATATAGCAACAGCTTTTAATGACTATTTTATTGAAAAAAAATACACCTATACCAGGTGCGGGAAAAAAATAGTGACTTGTCTCATAAATAGTCAAACTACATCTATGTTTATGGCACCTAGTTCATCTTAAGGTATTGATAAAATAATAAGAAATCTTAAAAACTCAAATAGTGTGGGTGTAGACGATATATCCACAAAATAATTAAGGCGGTATGTCAATATATTATATGTCACCCTTATAGGGTGCTATATTATAAATCTGAGCATAGTGATGGGCATATTTCCACAGGATTTCAAACTCACACTTATTACACCGCTATTTATAAAAAAATATAAAGAATTGATGGAGTACTACCGGACGATTGTTCTGATATCGGTATTTTCTAAAATATTTGAAAAATACTACTACATTCAAATAAATACATATTTAGAGAAAAAATTAAATCCTGTGCGTGGCCAAAAGGGTTTCCGTCGAAATAAAACTATTAATATGGCATTATACGACTTCCTAAAGAATGTTATGTGTCAAATAGATAAAACATCACCAGTTTGTTCCATATACTGTAACATGACACAAGCGTTTGACTATGTGGACCACAATATCCAAATAAACAAGCTTGATGCTTACGACTTAAGAGGTAACATTCTGGATTTAATACGCTCATACTTAACACATAGATTTCAAATTACAGAAATCTCGAGATTAAACTATAAAACGAAGACAGAACAATCTTACAGACTCAAAGCGCGTAAAACGCAGTGTTATGGGACCTATGTTATTTATTTTATACATTAATGACATGCCTAAATCAATCGATCATCCGATATCTCTTCTTGCTGATGATAGTACAGTTACTATCAAACATATTGACAGTAACTACGCATTTGACACAATTCTCCGACATCTTTAGTAAAATGGCTTGACAATAATAATCTAAAAATTAATCTTAATAAAACCAATATAGCACTTTAGCCAAAGGAGAAAAAAAAAATGGCATACAATTAACGCGTCAAAATAATACCAAAAATGAAGTCGAAAGTGCCAGTTTTTTTTTGGGGTTGAATATAAACAATAAACTGAACTGGAAAGATCACATTAATGGACTGACAAAAAGGTCAGCAGTTCTTCCTATGTTCTACATAAACTGTCGACCATTGTTAGCATCGAAGCATTGCTTACGGCATATTACGTCTTAGTAGGATCGGGCCTTAGATACGGAATTATATTCTGGGGCAATTCAACTGACAAAGAAATATGTTTTAAAATGCAGAAACGATGCTTACGAGCTATGTTTCATATCAGGACCGTCGAATCCTGTAAGCCCCTTTTACCAAGCACCGAATTATTACATTTCCGTCATTATACCTACTAACGCCAAAAATCAAAGCTATCAAATCTGACCATTGATAGACCAAACAGAGGCCAAACCGCACTCACACATTCAAAATTCACTTCCACTGAGTGACTATAAAAATAAACTGGTGTGTCTTTTATGCCCTTACGAAGTTACATTGACAAACAAAAAAATATATATAAGAAACTAAGAAAAGAGTTTATTTCTTTCTTTTCCACTTTTACCTTTTGTGATTAATCACGAATCTTCTTTGCCAGCCTCTTTTTTTACACATATCATTAAAAGAACAGGCTACGTTCTACTGAGATTGGTCTTGTGCTGTAAACCGAAAGAAAATATTGTTGAATATTCTAGTGTATAATAAAATAACATAAAATAAATAGCAAATTAGATTCTCATATTAAAACTGCTTGTTTCTCACAATGTCACATACAGTCGACAGCACATTGGTATTTACTAAATCCAACTTAATAACTTATGTATAAATGTAAAAACAACCTGATCAGACGTGAAATTTTAATAGTCGTATCTTCACATTCTTTCCAGTACTTTCAATAATCCGAATTCCGACTTTTTTTACTGCTTGTTATTAACTTGGCAATCAAATTTCACAGTCTCATCATTTCAATTTAGTCTGAAATCCCACAAAGTAAATAAAACAGACTCAAGATTTTTAATATCAAAGACTCGTCACATTTTGAATTTTACACAAAAAAAAAAAAACATGTTTCCCGACACATTAATTACTTAGACAGTGACGCCCTAAGGCCACAGTAATTAAAATGTTAATTCTAGAGAAATGTCTCATTTTTGATATTTTATTGATGCCAATCTCACGTTTTATGAAAAAAAAAATCGCATATAGAGAACATCAGACGCTCTCTCACGTCAAATCAGACGCTCTCTCACGTCAAAAAACATCAGACGCTCTCTCACTTCAAAAAACATCGGACGCTCTCTCACGTCAAAAAACATCAGAGAGAGAGAGAGAGAGAGAGAGAAATAATTTATTCAACGGCACAATACTCAAAACATAACAAAACAACAAATACATATACACTGCAATACATTAAAAAAAGAAAATAAAAACCAGACATCATGAACCAAAACTATCTTATTTTTAAAAATTTAAACAAATGAACAAACAAACAGAGAAAAAAACAAACATATAATAATATTCAAAACTGAACACTTTGTCTAAAAATATAAGAAACCGGAAGTGAAAGTTTAAAAATAGTTTTATTGAAAACTCGAAACATTACCTACTTATATTTTATTGAAACACGATACCTTATTACATTGTAATAGCCAAAGTTTTTAATTTACATAATGCTTGTAAACTTAAGCAAACACAGACAAAAAGTCTGAGCAAAACCGTACTCTTTAATTTTCTACTTTTTCTGGACAAGCTATATTATAATGAGTGACGACACCTATGTTTAGTTTAAAGTATAGCCCCTGAAATGGTTCCCGACTCAGCATGTGTTGTATAGGAGCCACCGAGGTATCTGCTTACAACGCTGATATTCTGTCGAGACCATGTTGCGAGTTAGTCGCGTGTTTGTGAAAATAAAAAAGATAAAACGTATTGATATTAGCTTAAATGGTTTGAAAAGTGTATTCCTAATTAGATGGTGTGTAAAAGTGTGGTGAGGTGTGATGTGTTAGTATATGTGTGGGGATATTGTGCAAATAAATAACTGGGTAAAATCATATTGTAAAACAAAACAAAGTGAGAGGTGACTTGTAACTTGCCGGCGTAAGACGGTAACAAGTAGTTACAAAAGGACCACCTCCGCTTAAAGGTACGCATGAATTACTTTTTTATTTTTGTGTTTGTATTAGGTATTCCTTGTAGTGGAACTTGAAAATAGATTTATTTTTCCTGTTACGTAATGGCGGTGGTATATTGTTCCAGCATTTGGTTGCTGCGTACCTAAAACTGCCGCGAAAGGCCGCTGTCTTATGTTTCGGTATACTAAACGGTGCAGTAACTGTTCTCACCCCTTCTGCTCGACGCGATTGTCTCCAGGTGAGTTTTTCAAATAGATACGGAGGCGTACACGTTTTTATAACTCCAAACAATAATGTTGCTAACTGAAGTTTCTGCCTCGCTTCCATTTTTAGCATGTTCGCGCCATTAAGAAAGGGAGTCACATGAGTACGAGGAGGAATGTGAAAACAGTACCGAGCACAGGCGTTTTGCACCCTTTGGACCAGATTTTGTGTACGCTTTAGTAAACGAGGACCATACACAGTAGCGCAGTAATTTAACTTGGACAAAACCAATGTCTCAGATAACCTTATACGGAGCGTATTACTTATAAATCTTCGAATGCGATAGAGTGTCTTCAGCCGATAGAAACAATTTCTAACCACCACCTGGATATGGTGCTCGAAGTGTAACTCGCCGTCCATTAAAACACCCAGATTACGTGCTTCAATAACACGCTCAATGTCTTTACCATTTAAGTGTATACAAAAATTGCACTCATTCAATTTTTCAATTTGATTTTTTGTACCTAAGATCATATTATATTTGGATTTGATTGAATTAAGTACTAGGCAGTTTCTTTCGGCCCATAGTGCAACTCTTCCCAGGTCTTCGTTCAGACGCGATACGCAAGTATCAGCATCTGTAGGAACTATTTTCGTATACACCTGCAAATCATCTGCATATAAATGATAGTTGCAACTTTTTATACAGTCGGTTATATCTGATGTATAGATTATAAAAAGCAATGGACCTATTATGGAACCCCCCGATCTACGGGTTTATCTTGTGATATTTTCGTAGTGCCGTCTGATTTATGTAATATCACTCGCTGCCGACGATTTGTCAGATAACTTCTGAACCACATGACGCTGCCTGGGTCAAAACCGTAATAGGTTAGTTTGGACAGGAGAAGATCCGTATTTATTGAGTCAAAAGCACGTGAAAAATCTAATAAAGTTAAAATGCTTCCGCTGCCCGAGTCCCGGGCATGTATTATGTTATCCACAACATCCAGTAGTGCACTTGCTGTACTATGGCTCTTTCTAAATCCTGATTGTGTTTTTGAAAGGATGCAGTTCTCTTCATAGTAGCGTACCACCTGATCATATATGATTTTTTCGAGAATTTTAGAAACTATAGGTAATAAACTAATGGGTTGGATGGAGATCAGATATTTGAGCTGGGTTGGCTGTTTTGGGAATCGGACTGACAGCAGCCGTTTTCCAGTAATTAGGGAAAGTTGATGTTGCGATAGATCAGTTTATAATTTCAGTGATTGTAGCTAATGAAGAAGGCAGCGTAGCAATGACCATATCCAAGCTTATACCGTCCATGCCATGGGCATTTGAGGATAATGACAAGATTGCCTTGGAAACCACTGTGTCATTGACTTGTTTTAGGGTCAGACTTGCATCATTATTGTGCCTATTTTGTGAATAGTATGCCAGAATGGAATGATTGCAATTGTTGCTGCCGGGTATATTAAAAAAATGATTATTTATTTCAAGTGGGTCCTCAAAGAGGTCTGGTATATCCTTTTTTTTATTTAAATGTGGTAGAGCCACTTCTTTAATACATTTCCACAGTGTTTTTGGATTTTTTAGATTACCATTCAAATGGTTCTCAAAAAAACAACGCTTTTCTTGATGTAAACAGACATTTACCAAATATTTCAAGTCTTATATTCTTGTTTATGCAAGTCACTTTTCGTTTTAGAATATTTGGTGTGTGCCCGGCCACGTAACAGCATCATGTATTTGACATTGCTAGTGAGCCAAGGCTTCTGTTTTTCCTTGATCACGATCGTTTTTAATGGGGCATACGTATCATAAATGGGCATACGTCAAGAGTTTGGTGAAATTTTCTACGATTAAATTTACATTTGAAAAATTATATATAGCAGTCCAATTAATTGAGTCTAATTCTAAGTTAAATTTATTCATGTCAATTGATTTTAACGATCGTACTGTTATTTTTTGAGGTTTCGTTTTGGGCTTTTTTATTTTTATTTCGGCAGTGACAATTGCATGACTACCTAAGTCGGGGATATGGTCGACTGCAATTGATACTTTAGAAGACGCAATATCGGTACATACCAGGTCAATTGAGGTAGATGAGTCCCTCGTAAAATGAGTAGGAACAGTTATAAGATTTTGTAATAGGGTGGTAGTTAAAAAGTTTTCCAACTTGTTTCTATTTGTACTCGGAACTATCGAATTTACGTTGAAGTCTCCCAACAATATAATGTAGTCAAAGTTGGCAAATGTAAAAATAGACTCGGTTAGAGCATCAAAAAATGTATCGCAGTCAAGCCAGGGCGGTCGGTACGCTGTACCAATAGCAAGCCGCGTGGAATTAACCCTTATTGACAGCCACATCTGCTCGACCTGCTCGGGCGCAGGCGGGTGGGGCTCGGTGACGGTGCGCACGCCGTGGCGTACGTAGAAGCCCACTCCTCCTCCCGTCCGCCGCACCCCGCGTGGTCGTGGCAGGTGCCGCAGCCTATATCCAGGCAGCGTAGGCGCCCGCCCCTCTTCGCCGTCTCTTAGCCAGGTCTCATTAATGCATATAATATCCGGAGAAATCCTACCAAATGCAACTTCAAACTCGTCATGTTTTGTTCCGAGCGAGCCAGCATTGAATAAACAAATTTTAAGTCCCTTTCCAATCAGCTCTGCAGTAAGTAGTTTCCCACAGTTGTGTGTTTTATGGTGGCAATATTATATTGTGTAGAAATGGAGTTATTGAGTGTATTGGTACGTCTAGTTAATATGAGAGTTATAATAATATAAAATAGGTTGAATAATAAGTAGATAAGTATATTTTTAATTTTGTATGTGTAGTAATAGTTGGTACTGTGTGGTCTTGTGTGGTGTGGCGTTGTGTTTAGGCACCAATTTTCCTTCATGGGAGAGTTAATAATTTCTTTAATGCGCTAGGACTGAATACTTATAAGATTAATAATTAAATTTGCACAAAATTGTATAACAAACAAAAATCAGATCTTTACAAAATGTTTAATGTCCGCCTCACTGCGTAGAATATACCGGGGGAATTATTTTCTGCACGAGCGTAGACACGAACGTCCCGGGTCCAGACAAATCGCCAGCGTGCCGCGCGGCCTGCGTCGCGGGCCATGGCGAACAGCGCTCGGTTGGCCCTTGTAAGCCGTTCGTTTATATAAAACCGACGTGGTTCTTGCGGCGGTAGGCCCAGCTCGGCGGTAGTGGTCCCGCGGCGCACGCGCGCACTCTTGAGCAGCTCGTCACGGACCGATCGCCGAGTCAGCCGCACCACGATGGGGCGCGGGGCAGTCTGAACTCCATCAACCATGCCACGCCTTGGTCCGACTCGCACCGCACTGACGATGTCTCGCTCCTCCAAAGTCATGCCTAGTTTCGTGGCTGCCGTAACAACAATATGCCCTACCGACTCCCCGAAGTATTCCGGGACGCAAGTCAACTCCACGTCGTTTGTGAGGAGTTCCTGCTCCCGCTCATTGAGCTGGTTTCTGAGGTCAGATATGGCCTCCGACATTTTGGTCACGTCGGAAGCGACAACCTTGCGCTCAAGAGCAGAAAAATCCTCCCTCAGTTTGGCGTTTTCACCGCGCAGCGTGGCCACTTCATCACGGAAGCTTTCCCTTAGCTTTGCCAGGATCACATTAAATTCAGTCGTAATGGTGGCTCTGAAATGATCCAGCTTGGAGTCCAAGAGTTTGCCAAATTGGTCGTATGTGATGGCCTGTGACCCAGAAGTGGAGGACACTGAGCTGCAGACCTCCATAGGGAGCTTCTCCATCGACGGTGCAGGCGCCACCTTCGCCGACTGAGCCTGTGGTGCCGATGGTTTCGGTCGCCGCTCGAACTGCTTCCGCGTCGGAGTCTCCTCTCCTTTTCTACGACTATTTACGTTGTCACAGCCCGGGCACTGCCACCCCTTTTTATTTAGCTCCCTGTATGTTGCGGAGGTCATGTTTATGCACAAGTGATGATAGGCCTTATTGCATAGGTGGCATTTGAGAGCCTCGCTACCAGTAACAACACTAAGGCACGCTTCACACTTCATTTTCACGAAAGTCTCTGAGAGACAAACCGGCTGCGGCGCTGCGACTCCTGACGTATCTGATTCTCGACGCTCTTTGGTTAATCACCCGGCACACGTGAGTCACACACAAGCCAACGCAACAATCGAGATTCAACCCTGTGTCGTAGGTCCAAGCGCAAAATTTGCATGTAGCGTTACGCTCGCACGGCCGTTAGAAACTGCTCTGTACTTTTATATTTTACAAACAGGCACTTTATTCACTTGGTTTTGAGAAATTATTTTATGTTTATTATATTTACTGGCACTTTTTTCACTAATAAACTGTTCAAGTATTGCAAATGGACTGTTTTTATATTTATTAGTGCTAACTTTGCGCGAGAGGTGACAACTAAGTTGCTTATCAGCTGACAGTCAAAGACTAACCTCTGCGCGAGAGGTGACAACTAAGTTGCATCAGACGCTCGCTCACGTCAAAAAACATCAAACGCTCTCTCACGTCAAAAAACATCAGACGCTCTCTCACGTCAAAAAACATCAGACGCTCTCTCACGTCAAAAAACATCAGACGCTCTCTCACGTCAAAAATATCAGACGCACGCTCACGTCAAAAAAACTCAAGACGCACTCTCACGTCAAAAACATCAGACGCACGCTCACGTCAAAAAAACTCAAGACGCACTCTCACGTCAAAAACATCAGACGCACGCTCACGTCAAAAACATCAGACGCACGCTCACGTCAAAAACATCAGACGCACGCTCACGTCAAAAACATCAGACGCACGCTCACGTCAAAAACATCAGACGCACGCTCACGTCAAAAACATTAGACGCACTCTCACGTCAAAAACATCAGACGCACGCTCACGTCAAAAAAACTCAAGACGCACTCTCACGTCAAAAACATCAGACGCACGCTCACGTCAAAAACATCAGACGCACGCTCACGTCAAAAACATTAGACGCACTCTCACGTCAAAAACATCAGACGCACTCTCACGTCAAAAACATCAGAGTGCGTATACTGAGTTTTTTCATTCACTCTCGATAGTGAGAGCGTTTGCGATTTGCATAGGAGTGACAAAGAGACAACTAGATGGCGCGCTTTGTCACTCCTATGCAAATCGCAAACGCTCTCGCTATCGAAAGTGAATGACAAAACTCAGTATACGCACTCAGTCGCACGCTCACGTCAAAAAAAACTCAAGACGCACTCTCACGTCAAAAACATCAGACGCTCGCTCACGTCAAAAAAAAAACTCCAGACGCTCTGTCTTCTAGGCTCGATGTAGATGTCTTGAGTCTCGCCTCGTGGTGGTCATACTCCACCACGGGGCCTAGTCCGGAACATGTGAACATACTTAAATAAAATCGGAATTAAAACAATATCAAACTTCAAAACCTTTATTCATTGTAGCGCAGAAAATGTCGCTTAGTGAACATTAAATGAAACATAGGTGTACATTTCAATATCTAGAATGCTAGGGTGAAAAACCGGTCAAGTGCGTGTCAGGCCACGTCCAGTGTAGGGCTCCGCCCTGTAGCGTGACGTATTTACATACATACTATCGGCGGCCTTGTTACTAAAAGTATCATGAGATAAGATTTTTTTTTAATGTTCCAGGAAAACACATACAAAACATTTAAGAAAAGAAAAGAAAAGAAAATTTATTGAACTTACAAACGTCTTACATACTAATTACATGTAAACTAAAAACATTACGGAAATGTGTGAAAAACAGTATGTTTAATATTATGACACGTCGAAAATCAAACTAGGTCACCCTGTACTATAATTTTCGACGCCAAACAAACAAAACATAACTATTGTGTTTACAATGAAGGTAGGTCTATAAACTTTTCATTATACCATAAGATACAACAATAAGAAAGTACAACCAGAAAAACCAACATCATTGCTAGTACCAATAGCTTGGTACGCCCCAGAGTACAAACTTCGAAATAATAAATCAACAACATAAAAGGAATAATGGAATAGTTAGTCAACTAGCAACAACTGGCGTGTTTGCGCCGCGTCGGTTACTTTTGTCAAAAGCCGCCATGTGGCGAGGTGGTAAATATCAAAGTGACACTATGATAGCGAACAGACTTTACCTGTAACTTCACAGATTTTCAAGAAACTTGCATGCGTTTGTCTCTTAGGCGAATATTTAAAACGACAATGTTTTATTAAATGGACAGATTCAAGTGCAGCAACTGTTGAAATAAAACAAAACTGTCAGGAAACAGACTACGCGTCTGAGCTAAGCGAATTCGGTTTTTTTTTTTCAAATTAACGGTTTTTTCACAGCGTGATTGAAATTACTATTAAAACATTTAAATCGCCATCAGTTTTTAACCGAACTAATTTCACATTTATAAAGAGAAAAAGAAAAAGCTTGGAACAACTAAGACTAGTTGTAAAAAACGAAGGAAATATCTGTGTGCCATAATTATCAAATTCTATTCAGCAAAATTTGTTGAAAAAGAAAGATTATAATAATTTAAACTTAATTACTGGGGTTCGCAGGCCGAGCACCTCATGGGTGAGGTCTTCTTTTAACACTTCTGAATTAATAGAAACTGTGGCCGGGAGATCCGATCAGCACCATATTCCGGAACGCAATGGCCTCCCGCCGCCAGCGTGCGACGTGAAGCCATTTGCAAACCCCTCTTTAGTTTCAGTTTCCTTTTACAACTACCCTTCAATATTTTTACTATTTAATGCTTGTCAATGTAATGTTCACATACCCTACGATTCACGATTCTCTAATTAAATGGTGACGGATGGGACTAATCTTATGATAAAACTTACTTAAATATACGTATTTACGTGTAAAGTTAAATATATTTCAATAAAATCATGACACCTGTAAGTATTTATTTATGTTTATGTTACAAAAACCACACACACACACACACACATACACTCATCAAGTACGCATGCATCTTATTTTTCTATTAATTTCCTTATTTAAAACCTATAAGACATTACAGTTATAATTTTCCTGTTCAAATCAATAAATTAAATATATATATATATACATAACATAAACATAAACATTTACATACAGGCACATACATTGCTTCTGGCCTCACACTAGGATACCCTGTGTCGTGGGAACCAGAAACAGCGACGTCACAAACATGTAAACATCCAAGACCTGGAGTTTTTTTTTTCTCCAGCCGGGGATCGAACCCCGGACCTCTCGCATGGTAAGCAGATGCGCTAACCGTTACGCCACAGAGGTCGTAACAACGCCTTGTTACTTTAGTGAGGGCTTGGAGATCTGTCACACAGGGTCTTTCCTGGTATGGGCTCCAGCCTCTCACATAGGAATAAGTCCTGATTACTCCAATTGTTCATATTTTGTGTTTCGTTATCTCTGTGAGAAGGAAATAAATAAATATATTTTTTTATATACCATCTCAATGTTTTACTGTATATCGATGCTATGATCGTGAGAAAATCCTTTGCCTTGTCGTCTTGGTTGGCTCCGCACGCAATGACTTGTCTTTCCTCTGGAGTTATCTGACTTAATTGTCAGGAAATTATGGTGCTGCTAAGCAAGCCTGTAGAATCACTGCTTGAGAACAATAACTCGGCTCGACAACACGAAATCACCTCCTTTCCACTCGATGGTCATATGACAACTGCCTGTCCCTTTCCATCGGTTGTGTGACTCAGCGCACGAGACGAGATAGCGATATACAATACACTACATCCCTTTCTTGTTTTAAACTTGACTCTTTTAGTTAGAGTATCATCAAAAGTGTAAGTAAATTGCTTTTTTAGCATTATTAAAAGAATAGCTATTAGCAAACATCGATCATCATTTGTATTTACATAATTGTATATAATTGAATTATTATTATATTGTTTATTTTACACACTAGTCCGAATCATTGTCGTACATCACATCTCTATCATCCCTGTTGCATATTTCCCATTGGCCTTCAACTTTCTTAAGATGCACTACGTTCCGTCTATACACTTGTCCCGTTTCATTATTCCGAACCTCAATGTCCCCGTCTTTGCTTTTTTCCACTGTATGTTTTGTTGCATCATAATTTGAAGCAAGCTTATTATCTTTATTCATATTTTTTATATATACTTTATCTCCTGGTTCTAAATCACATTCTTGGGCTTTTCTTTTCCTATCTGCGTATATCTTCCCCTTTTCTTTCTGCTCTTGATCTCTATCTCTAACCTCCATATCATCAATCTTCTGCCCAACATAGTTTATCATAGGTAATTTATCTCTAAACTTTCTTTTGAAAAATAGCTATGATGGAGTCTTCCCGGTCACTGAATGCGGTGTACTATTGTACATACTCATGTATTCTTGCAGACTCTCTTTCCAATCTTTTTTCTCCACCTGACTAATCTTAAGCCTTTTAAGAATATCTCTGTTGTGGCGTTCCACTTCGCCATTCTGTTGAGGCCAGTATGGTATAGAGTTAAACAGGGTGATGTTTCTTTCCTTGCAAAACTGTAGAAATTCCTCACTTGAGAATTGCTTACCGTTATCAGATGTTATTGATAATGGGTTCCCAACACGGCAGAATATTTCCTTTAGCAGATTTATGATTTCACTGCTCGTGATTCTGCGACATATTTTAACTTCTTTTTATCTGCTATAATAGTCAACCACAACCAGTAGATAATCACCGCTTGGGAGGGGCCCCATCAAGTCTATTGCGATATCGACCCAGGACTCTTCAGGTAACTCTCTGCGCTTCAACGGTGTTGGTGGGTTTGGAGCTGACACTAGCGTGCAGCCTTTACACGCTTTTACAATATCCTCAGCAGCTTTGTCGCATTTTGGCCACCATACTTTGGTCCGTAGTCTTGCTTTCATGGCCACGATACCAGGGTGTCCCTCGTGTGCTGCCTTCAAAACTCGCTCTCGCAATTTTTCTGGAATGACAATCCTTGTACCTCTCAACAATATGCCTTCATAAAAACATAATTCATTTTGAAAGATTTTGTACAGTTTCACTTCCTCGTCCCAAGTGTTATTATATAGGCCTTCTTTCACCTTCAGTATTTCTTGGTCGTCTGAAGAACAATCAATGATTTCCTTTGTCGACACTGCGATAGGCCTAGTGCTTTCTACCACTTGGTGGATGTAGTTATCCTGCATCCTGGGAACTGTCACGGGTTCCTTGCATAGTCTTGACAGGGGATCTGCAATATTGCTTTTGCCTGGCCTATAAATTACGCTATACCTATACGACTGTAGACGTAGGATCCATCTGTCAATTCGAGCACATGGTTTGGATTTTGTTCCAAAAATTATCTCTAGGGGCTTGTGGTCCGTGACAAGCTCGAATTCCTTGCCGTATAAATATACGTGAAAATGCTCGACAGCCCATACCAATGCCAATGCCTCTTTCTCGGTCTGGCAGTACCTTCGTTCGCAGTCAGTTAAGGTCTTGTGTCCGTACGCAATGACGCGTGGCCCCCTGTGGTCAATCTGAACAAGTACTGCACCAAGTGCCACTGGACTAGCATCGGCTATAACTCTTGTTTGGTCTTTTACGTTGTAATATCCTAATGTCGGAATATTGGTTAAAACAGATTTGAGTGAATCAAAAGCCTGTTGTTGCTTGTGTGTCCACAGTTCCTTGATATAAAACCCATCAGTGTGTCTATTTCTTAGTAACTCTTTCAATGGTTCTGTGAGTGTCGCATAATCTGGAATCCATTTACTTACGAAGTTTACTAGGCCTAGAAAGCTTCGCAACTCTCCGACAGTATTGGGTGACCTAAACCCTTGAATCGTGCATACGTATTTTTGCAGAGGCCTCACACCTTCTTCAGACAGTTCATGTCCGAGAAAATTAATTTTTGTTACGCCAAAAATGCATTTCTCTTTACTCAAGAGGACATTGTTACTTTCCAAAACCATCATTACTTTCTTCAGTCTAGTTTGATGTTCTTCCAGGTCTTTTCCGAAAGTAAGAATGTCATCGATAAAGTTTATGCAACCCTCACATCCTAGCAACATGCGTTCTAATATTTTTTGGAAAATCTCGGGAGCGCATGATATACCGAACATCAAACGCTTATACCTATAGAGGCCTTTAGATGCAATAAATGTGGTGATATATCTCGAGTCGGGATGAATTTCAACTTGATGAAATGCGTCTTTGATGTCCAACTTGGAGAAATACTTAGCATCCCTGACTTTCGGTAGCAACTTGTCCATTATTGGTAGTGGATGATTCTCGCGTACTATTGCTTGATTAGCTCGTCTCATGTCCACACAAAGACGCACTTCTCCGTTATCTTTCAAAATAGGTACGATAGGTGACACCCATTTCGATGAACCTTGGACTTCTTCAATAATATCTCTTCTAACTAGGTCTTCTATCTGTCTTTCAACTTTTTCTCCTAAAGGTATGGGTATCCTCCTACGAAAGAAAATTAAATTACCCAAATTACGATAGAAAATTAATATATTTTATTTTATCCCAATTTTAATAAATTTTAAATTATAGTAATCATTGTTATCAATTATAACTTATTATGTATGTATTTTATAAATGGAATAACTCTTCATTTACTCATACAATACCCTTATGAAGTATAATTTACATGAAATTATTATTTATTATTTGAGTTATACTACAAATAGTGATTATTACTTTTTATTCATATAAATTAAATTTGAAGCATTGATGATCTCTTATTAAATGTACATTTTACTGTAGATCATACCTGTAAGGCTGGGAAACTGCAGGAACAGATTTCTCAATTGGCAACTCAACCAAAACGTCCTTGAACTTCGGGAATTTCTCCGTTTCAACATTCCTTCAAGTCTAATCCAATTTTAAGAACTCCCAGAGTCATAGCTGTTGTTTTACCCAAAAGGTTCTTAGTGCCTTCAGCAATTACAAAGAACGTAGCGTTATCCGATTTGTCTCCTACCTGTATGAGTGCCTCAAATGAACCTTTTATAACCAGTGGTGTGTTACTGCCATATGCCAAAAATTTGACGTTCGGGTTTGGTACCTGATTATAAACCACCACCTTGTTTGCTTTCAGATTCTCCCAAGTTTGTGCTGTTAAGAGATTTTGCTTGCATCCTGAATCTATGAGCATTCTGGTTTGTACGCCTCCTATGGTACAGACAAATTCAGCATCATCATCAATGTGAAATACGTAATGTGTATCTTCGGGGCACTCTTTCTCTTCGATTTGGTGTACTTCCTGTCTGCTTTCATTGGATTTTTTCTGTTTATTAGACCGTATGGTACTGTCGGTTGTTTCTTCAATTTTCCTTTTCCTTATTTGTTTGGTTCTACAGTACTGTCGAAAATGTCCTTTTATACCGCATTTCAAACACGTCTTATCTCTGGCTGGGCACTTAGCATCGTACGATGCGTGTTGTTTATTACCGCATCTTCCACACGGTATCCCTTTGTTTACAAACTTTGGTCTAGGTTTGTATTCGACTTTGTTGATGCTTTGACTAGTGTTAGCAGTGGTGCCAAAATCCTCCATTTGTTTGTTCACAGCTTCTAATGAATTAGCTTCAGCTATAATTCGATCCAAAGTGATTTCATCCCCCACTTGGAGAATTTTCTTTCTGAGTTCGTTTGAAGAAGCTTTCTCAGCTATCTGGTCAATAATATTATCATCTTTGTCTTTAAATTTACATTTGTCAGCTTGTTGTCTTATTCGAATAAGAAAATTCCCAAATTTTTCACTAGGCCCTTGCTTAATGAGCCTAAATGTGTGCCGCTCGAAAACTTTACTCTGTTTTGGTGTGAAGTATGCATCGAGTTTCTCTAAAGCAGTCTTAAAAACATCATTGTCAGCTGTTGGTTCTATGTTTGCGCCCGGGATGTTATAGAATACTTCTTGTAACTCGGGACCCCCGAGATGCAGCAAACTTGCCCTCTTTTTCTCTTTCTTTTCTATGCTCGATGCATCTATGTAAATAAGCAGTGCTCTTTTCCACCGTTCCCATCTGGCTCCCACTGACGTGGAATCGCCATCGCAATCAAATCGCTCTAATGTTAATGGCGTTGCCATTCTGTGATTTTTTATGGGGTCGTCCTGAAACCAATCAATTCACGTAAGAATTCATCAATGAATTTAATTATAAATCCGGACTGTGTCTGTCATAATCCATTTGCATTCAAGCATGTCAATTTAATGACCAAACCGTGTTTGCCTTTTTAGGGTTCCATACCCGAAGGGTGCCAAACGGGAACCTATTACTAAGGGTTCGCTGTCCGTCTGTCTGTCCGTCTATCCGTCACCAGGTTGTATCTTACTAACCGTGATAGCTAGACAGTTAAAATTGTCACGGATGATTTATTTCTGTTGTTGCTATAGCAACAAATACTAAAAAGAATAAAATATATATTTAGGGGGCGCCCCATACAACAAACGTGTTTTTTTTTTCTAATGTTGTACGGAACCCCTCGTGCGCGAGTGCGACTCGCACTTGGCCGGTTTTTTCCTTAACATTATTTATTTGCTAAGAAGCATGTCAACTAAATGACCAGACTGTGTCTGTAAGTGTAAATTGCATTAAAGCACGTCAATCGAATGACCAAACTATGTTTGCTTTTTCCTTGTAAAAATGTATAATTTCTCAGAAACAATGACATGTCAATTTAATGACCAGACTGGGTCTGTTAGTGTAAATTGCATTAAAGCATGTCAATCGAATGACCAAACTATGTTTGCTTTTCCTTGTAAAAATGTATAATTTCTCAGAAGCATGTCAACTTAATGACCAGACTGTGTCTGTTAGTGTAAATTGCATTGAAGCACGTCAATTGAATGACCAGACTATGTTTGCCTTTTCCTTTTAAAATGTATAATAGCGTGTCCAGCATGTCAATTGACCTCGTTTGTAAGTTTGATCTGAGCCACAATAGTAAATAGGTGTCTTGATAATTTCTTATAGGGTGTGGTGTGACATCCCTACCTACTACTATGTATGCATTATACAAATACAGTTCATCAAACAGCAAATAAGTTTGCACGGTATTCACTTTGTTCAAGATTGACTATCGAATCTTAATCAGCGCGCAATAAGGCCAACCGTCGGGTCAAAATTTTCGACTATGAAAATAATGCATGCTGAGAGTTTGAACGGGTTCGTAACAACTAGCTCATCCAGTTTCAATAATCTAGGTAATCTAAACTCATCCTTAGGTCAAACTGAATAGGATACCTACAGACATTGTAATCATAATAACAAACAGGCTTCGCACGATTACTCGAACAAAGTAATTAGCAGGTGAAATTGCGCCTTATTATCGGTCAATACAGTTCAAAAGGAATAATACGAGTAAATGTCTCGCCTTTGTATATGGTGAAAACATTTTTTTTTTTTTTTTTTTTTTACCCACACATTTTTCGTTGGAATCTTTGAACTGGTTTAGTATTTTGAAGTTTTTGTTTCATAGTACTCACTGTTTATCCCGTCGCCACATGTAGAATCACTGCTTGAGAACAATAACTCGGCTCGACAACACGAAATCACCTCCTTTCCACTCGATGGTCATATGACAACTGCCTGTCCCTTTCCATCGGTTGTGTGACTCAGCGCACGAGACGAGATAGCGATATACAATACACTACAAAGCCTAATCTTATTAATCATCATCAACCCATTATGTCCCCACCGAGGAGTGTCTACCCTGAGGAAGATATAGGGCATACTCTACCACGGGGGCAAGTCCGGATTGGTAGAGGCTTGTAAGACTAGTGGCTGGTCCTACTGTCAGAAGTTCTCAAGCCACCCTAAGGCTTCTGACTTGGCTTAACGACAGCCATCTATCTACTGCAGCCGACATCAACTGCTTAACGTGTTGTACGAAGCACGAAACCGCTCGGAAAAATTCCGCTAACGTTGGTCATAGAACAGTCACTCGTCCATGCACTGAACGCGCCCCTATGTGGCTTAACCTTCGTGATCGTTAAGGATCACTCAAGCGGCCAGGGCTACGAGCGACTCTTCAGTCTTATTAATAAACAAAAAAATATCCACCGTAGAGATACGACTAGACGGGTTGTTTATCGATACAAATACAAAATTCACACCGACACGAAAAATCCAAAACCAACCAACACCTCAGACCTCACAACACACCACGGCAAGTCAACCCAGCGACGTGTAATGATTCCGCGCCAGGCGACACTGACGCCGCCGCGAGAGAAATTTAAAAGTAAAATACCAGAAGAGACCGAACCGTTCAAAAGAACCCTGCTCATTCAGCCAAATAGAACGTTGATCCGGGCCCCCAACTATATGTGTCGTTCCTAAAACATACATGACGTCGAGTTCCAAGCCTGCGGAGATAAAATATTCTATGAATAATTCACACTTCATACATCGACTGAACTGAATGAGATCTGTCCCATTCGTCTCATTGTCATCGGGCGTTCTCGAGGCGATACCTGATCTTTTGTACCGTTTACGGCTCGTGTGTTGTAACGTTTTTGCTCGTGATAAGAGGTTTTCTTGTATTATGAGCAAAAAATTTGTGTACGTGTATTTCATTGCTATTCATAAGCATAAACAAAGGCACACACATTGCTTCTCGCCACACACTTGGATACCCTGTGTCGTGGGAGTATGACAAATATGTAAACATCCTAGACCTGGGGTTGTTTTTCCCCCAGCCGTGTTTCGAACCCAGGAGATGCGCTATTGTAACCGCTGCTTTGTTTGTCTGTCTGTCTTTTTATTCCTTTTTAGATATGTTAATCAAGCTTAAAATATAACAAGTTATGAATACATAGATTATCAACAATATTAACGTAAGCACTACACAATATTAACTTTATTCCGTATACACTTACTTAACTTTTTGTCGGAAGAGTCCGACCAAGTTTCGCTTTGATTCACAGAGCTTAATTATGGTGAGCAGACACGGAGCTCGCGTCGTCGGTTGCTCGTCTATGACTGGCCTATGGCAATGCCTTCCACGAGTACGTATGTACGAGTATGTGTTACCAGCTTATGTCATGATTTTCTTGAAAAATATTTAATTTTACACATAAATACGTATATTTAAGTGATTTTTATCATAAGAATAGTCCCATCCGTCACCATTTAATAAGAGAATCGTGGAGTATGTAAACATTACATTGACAAGCATTAAATAGTAAAAATATTGAAGGGTAGTTGTAAAAGGAAATGGAAACTAAAGAGGGGTTTGCAAATGGCTTCACGTCGCACGCTGGCGGGGCGAGAGGCCATTGCCTTCCAGAATATGGTGCTGATCGGATCTCCCGGTCAAAGTTTCTATTACTTGTAGACGTCCCACTTTAGGGCACACGCCTTCTCTCAGAGAGAGAGAGAGAGAGAGTATGGGCTTTAATCACCACGGGTGCCCACCGCGGATTGGCGGCTTCAAGCGCTGACGTAATAGATACTCAGGTTTCCTCACGACGCTTTTCCTTCACCGTTACCAAGTGCTATAATTGCTACTGCAACTTCACAAATGTACATAACTAAGAAAAAAAAAGTGGGAAATAGCTTGAAAAAGTGGGAGGGAGGGCGGTGCATCAAGAAGTCAGAGGCCTTGGGCGGCTTAAAAACTTCTGACAGTAAGACAGTTTTTTTGGTGACTAGGATAACAGCGTTTCGTTTGTAATAACATACAGTCTGTTACCAGTCTGTTAGAATATACCTCGGGCTCTAGAGTAGGCTTCGGTTTTCATATCGTATGTCGTACTGTTGATCTAGTTCAGATTTCGAAATTAAGGTACTGCTTCACAATGTTCAAATAAAGTTCCAGATAAGCTATCCGCAACCAGGGCTGCCATTCGTTCTAAATTTAAATAATTTTTTCTACAATGCGTGTGTTAGTTTATGGCTTCAAATTTGGAACAAACGGGAGCCCCGGTTGCGGTTAGCTTATCCGGAACTTTATCTGCAGATTGTGAAACAGATATATTCGTTCCGATATTTCTATTACACGAATATATCCGATTCTATCCGATACCAGCCGAGGTATATTCTAAAAGCTAACAGACTGTACTCCTAACTCTCCAAACAACGGAAGACCAACACGGAAACAGCAACGCTTATTTGAACAATTAAATTGAAAAACAAAACGCAGTGTAGAACATCACTCTTTCCTGGTCGGCGCCGCAAAACATATTCCGGGCCGGATAAAAATGAGGATAATAAATAAAACAATAGCTTCGTGCGCGAAAAATTTGCAACTTCTTCACGGACATGAATATTTGACACTGAAATCCTTTTGAAGTAATTATTATTTTATTATCAATAGAAATTAAACAGATTCTCAAATCAGGAGTGCCTAGGTAAGGTAATCGTTATACATATATATTTTTTTATTCTAAATTAAAATTTGCTTGCAGATTAATTGTAGGTTTATTAAACTACTAAATGAAAAAAAAAACTTAAACATTAGCAAAGGTGCATGCTGTGGCAACCCTAATAGGCTAGGCACTTACTTTAAAACCCTTTATGTTATATAATTAAGATGTATTAGTGTACATCTTAATTACTGGTTGTCCTAAATAAATAAAATAAAATAAATTATTATTAATTTAGCTTTTTTATCTTTTTCCATCAATGGTTGTCTGGAAGAAATTACTTTTAGTAACAAGGCCGCCAATTGTACTGTACTATGCTATTGTCAAATTTCTTGTGTAATTCCTGGTGTACATACAATAAAGAATATTCTATATATCTATCTATGCATCAAATAAAGGGTTAAATATTCTAATACTCGTATATAAATTCTCGTGTCACCACTCACCGTTTTAGTGCGCATACTCCTCTGAAACGACTCGGCTGATTTTGATGAAATTTTATATGTATTTTTGGTAGGTCTGAGAATAGGTTGTTATCTATTTTTCACACCTCTTTTGGGCAAAACAACGTTTTACGTGTCAGCTAGTTACGTATAAAATAAAGTCAAAGTAAAAATATTTTATTCATAACTGTAGTACAAACAAAATGTTTACTTTATGAACTTAAAATTTGTTAGTTTTGCAATTAATAGATTACGTGGAGAAGAAACAAACAAAGAAACTTCACATTTATTCTTCTTTTATAGTTCAGCACATTGGTCTTGTAGTGAAATAAAACAATATAATAAAGAATATTTATACGATGGAAGTTATATAAAACCTAATAAACTATAAGAACTAATAGAGATGCAAAACAACCGTCAATAGAACAATATTACGCTAAACTATTTTATTTAAACCACAATTCGTTACTCGCGAGGAAACCGCTTTTTTGTGTAGTGAGGGTTTACTTCCATATTTGAACTCAGACGAGTTTAGTAATTGCAAACGTTTGAGCAAAACCCTGGAACTAAATAATGTTTTAGATAAAAACTGGCCAAGTTCGTGTCTCGCCACATATTAAAATACAGTAAAACTTTGTTCAGCATCCAGTGAAAATTATTTTAATGAACTTTTTAGTTCCGTCAAGCAGACGAAACCCCTTTTTCTACGGAACCTTGCACTCCGTGTGGCTTGGCTTGCTTTGACAAATAAAGATACTCTTATTTTACGCCACATAGACACTCATAATTACACAAGAAAAGCAAATGCAGCAAAATAAGGCACATATTGCAGTGGGCTGGCCACATGGCCCGGCATGTGTGACATCACCCGAAGACCTGATAACCGATGGGGTAGACGAGTACCTACTTGAGTGAAGACCGCGGATCGGTTAACGTAGTGTAGGACGTCCTCAGACTCGGTGGAGGGATGATCTTCGCAAGGCATCTGGCAAGAACTGGATGAGAATAGCCGAGGACCGTGCTCTGGACATAGGCCTCGAGAGGCCTATGTCCAGCAGTGGATAAGCCTATGCTTATCCACTGCTGGACATATCATCATCATCATCATCATTGGCCTATGCCAATGATGATGATGATGATGATAAAGGCACATATTAGACAAAAGTAGAAGAAGTATGAAGCTACAGTGAGAAAAAGCAAACACTAAAACTACCTACAGTAGATTTGCGCTGTATGTCGATGCAGCAGAAAAAAGCCTCTAGCTCAGTATTAGCCGGGGGTTTGCACCCAAAGCACTGATTTTCAGCTAGACCCTTACGGTGACTCACGAAGCATCAAAACGAAACAAATACGCTCTCATACTTATAAACATAATATACCTACAACCAAATTTGTATATTATGTACATAAGTAAGAGCACTTGATACGGTTTCTTCTATAAATATCTAAAAACGGTGCAAAACGCAAAGAGTCAGTGTCAATTCCGATCGAGAGTGAAAATAATGAAAATAAAATAAAAGTTGAAACGCAGGAAAAAATATGCGAAGCGAAATGGCTGTTTAATTTACCCCGCACCGTTTATTATCTTTGAGGGAATTTCAGCGGATCGTGACTTGGCTGCGAATTCAAGTTTTGTATACGGGTATAAAAAAATAAAAGCCGCTGCCCAAAATGAGAACGCGGAACAGTCTCCGGGGGAAAAGGGAAATGTTCGTCGATGGGGAAAACACATAAACTCACGCCTGTATCGCAGAGGGGTAGGCAGGAACCAGGGAATGCCACTGGCAACGATCCTGACAGACCATTGTCGCTTCACCGATATTCATTAGTCGTTGCATGCACGCACGTCGGTTTCGGGTATATTTAATAAATTATTTATTTATATTGGTTTAGGTATACAAATTTAAAATAAAAGATTTTCAAGTGTCAGAATGCTTATATCACCCCATGTAACGTAAAGTACTGCTAATACCGTTTTACTTTCTGAAATAATATATTTTATTGGTTAGGTGACATCAAATCAGGACAGTAATGAACATATAATTTCCTTTTCATTACAATGAATTAATGCATTAATTCATTCACCAAAATACAAAATGCCACATAATCAGCATGAATCAGCAGAATCGCTCATAGCCCCGGCCGCCTGAGTGAGCTTAAACGATCACGATGGCTAAGCAACATAGGGCGCGTTCAGTGCATGGATGGATGACCGTTCTATGACTAACGCTAGTGCTATTTTTCTGAGCGTGCTTGCCGGTCGATAGATGGCAGTGGTCAGATGCCTTAGGGTGGCCTCCACCAATCCGGACTTGGCCCCCGTGGTGGAGTATGGCCTATACCTTCCTCAGAGATGAGACCCATGCCTCTCGGTGGGGACATAATGGGTTGATGATGACATAATCAGCTACAGCATTGTAGTATTCAAAGCAATACACAGTCTATTGCCATAGTCGGGTAAGAACTCAATTCTTCTCTGTACTGGTTGCCGGTCTGTGAAATGAGTTGTTCTTGCTCTGTAATTATTAACTTGAGATTATGCTCCGTTAAGTTCCCGTCTTTGAGGGACAGAATATCAAGCGGGAAACGGAATTCAGTGGTTAATTGAAATAAGAAGCTCTAAACAAACTTAACAAATTCAAAACAATAACGGCCAAGATACAACACTCGGATTCGGTGTTTTGTAAACAGCCTATATTCGTTCCACCACAAGGCACAGATCTTCTCTCATGTTACGGCCACACTATCGCGATAACGCGAAGATTTGCGTTGTCGCGACATGTCTGTGCAAAAAATTCGTCCTATCGCGAATCATCATCGCGAATACAAACACCCTTCGCGCTGCTGTCGGTAAAATACCGCACATCAAAGGGCAAAATGAATTTAGCAACGTTCTAGATTGTCGCAACGTAGCGAAGGTTTATTTGATGTGGCCAAGCTCTTCGCCGTAGAGGGAACACGAAATTTTGTCGCAACAACGCGAACACGAATCTTCCCCTTCAAGTGGGGCCTCAGCATCAGAGAGAGTGCATGGATAGGCTTATTAACCACGCATTCTATCTGCGGATTGGCGGTTTCAAGCGCTGATGACCACGAGCGCTCTCCGCGATTGTTGGTATCAAGCGCAGAGATATGTGAAAAGCTCAGTTCAGGTCCTTATCATCGCACGTATATAGCACGTTCTGTGATTTTCAATCTAAAGCTTATAATAATATAGCTCTTATCGTTAGTTTTTACATATCGCACACTTGCAAGAACGACGTGTTATTTCGGAACCCTTACGTTACATGAGAGCATTTTTTTAAGGTTCCAAAGTAATGGCCGAAAGAGATAGCACTAGAACGTGATGTAGTGTCTCTTTTGCTCATTATTCGGGGATTTTTGGAGTAATAAAAGCACGTTACAAAAAAAAATCTATGAATAAAAAATGGATTCTTCGAAATAATATCACGTTGTTCTTGCAAGGGTGCGATATTATAGCCTAATCGTCAATGCAAAAATAGCCCATAGGAGGAGGAGGAGGACCTCCTCTCAGAAAGAGACAATTGTCTTAGTGACTGTGGTGGCAAGACTTATGATTGCTTGTTGCGTGGCATACCACTTTTAACCGCTAATGTCTTCTGGCATTAGGATTTCTTCACAATGTATATAATTCACTCAACACACTTTTTTTTTTAACATGAATATTTTATTATACTCTCTCGCGACAAGTAAATGTGGATATAAAGATTTCGTCGATTATTCACGACATTCCTATAGCTTAATATATTAAATACTTTAAAACCCGTTCAATAACATAGTACCCAAATTTTACCGTACGGTGTACATATAGAAGGTATTTCCTTCTTAGTGTCACTGAAAAAGCTAGTGTGATACCGTGATTGTGCTTCGTGAATGTTCTAATCATGGTGCCATTTTTACTATTACACGCACAATGAAGACTTGTGGATTGATATTAACATAACATAAGAAAATGTTCAAATGTGATTACTAGTGTGTAATGAAAAGATATTATTAACTTCTCATAAATTTAAATAAAAAATTGAGTTTGACTTGAAAACATTTTTTGATCTGCCAATTACTAATTTGAATGAAGCAAGGCTAATCTTTGTTTTATAAAATAAAATAGCAGTTTAAGTACTGAGTTTCACTAAAGAGTGATGATTCCGGTAAATGAAAGGCGGAAATAATTAATCACTGAAGTAGTAACATAAATATCCAGCAGTTCCACATAAAGCTCTATGTACATCTTTTAAGTCAAGATCAGTGACTCATCAAGACTTAATAAGTCAGATATTTTTGAGATCAGTACGCAAACTTATCTGTTAATCAGATAAACCATTTCCACATTAGCCCAATGTCTATTGGCTTAATAAAATTTTCAGTCCGATAATAAGTTAAAGTTTCATTTCAAACACGCTGCTTTTCTAAATCCTTAAAGAGAACACCGTGTACTTGGATTTCGTGTGTGATGAAATACGGCATCGTATCCAGTCCATTCTGTAAACGGACCACGTAGTTTGCACCAGCAACGGGGTGTAGGCAAATAAATTTGGCGATTTGCGGTTGGAAGACTTCCAGAGGGGTGTTGCGCCGGACTTGCAATGTTGGACGCCGCCAACTATCTGCGGCTCTATCAGGAACTTGACGGTACCCTCATTTATTACGTAAGGAGCCTATAATACGTCCCACTATATTCTCCTCCTCATTTGCTAAAGTATTATGTTCATATGAAGGAACTAACAAAATTAGATTGTAGTTTGTGTAGTACCGACTAACGTAATATATTGTTTACCTACGTCTTTTGTTACATGTAAAGCTTGTCAGAGTTACTTTTTTTTCGTCTTAAATTAAGAAAAAAATACTTGTGTTGCCATTCCCAGAGGTGCTACTTTTTCGTAACACAGACATTCGCAGAACGATGCATTTTTGTCCGATACATTATAATAGCTAATGCGTTGACAATAGTAATTGTAATCGCTGATCTTTACATTAATCATGCTTATAATCTGGTGGGGGACAAGGTGAAGGTTCTGTCACACTTCGAAGAAATTTGACGAGACATCACATAAATAATTATGTTGCAAAATTCTTAACTCAGAAACTGCTCCTTCATCATCAACCCATTATGCCCCTACCGAGGGGCACGGGTCTCTTCTCTGGGGAAGGTTTAGGCCACACTCCACCACGGGGGCCAAGTCGGGATTGGTGGAGACTTGTAAGACTAGTGGCTGGTCATACTGTCAGAAGTTTTCAAGAACCCTAAGGCCTCTGACTTGGCTTAACGACTGCCATCTGTCGACGGCAGCCGGAATCAACTGCTTAACGTGCCTTGCAAAGCACGGAACCGCTCGGAAAAATGCCACTAGCGTTAGTCATAGGCGGCATCCATCCATGCTCTGAACATGCCCTATGTTTTTTAACCTTCGTGATCGTTTAAGATCACTCAGGCATCCGGGGCTACGAGCGATGAGGAACTCCCCTTTAAACTGAATTAGATTTGATTACATTAGAACTCTTTATTGTACACACCAGAAAAACAAACAAATACATTGTAAGATTTATATATCTAAGTTTTGCCGTATACAGTTGGCAAATTTACTTGATAAATTTACATTAAATTGATGCTTTTACATCATTCTCACACCTCTATTAAGAATCCTGATTATCACGTTTCTATAAGAAATATGTCTGAACAACAGAAAGCTTGACAAAAGTATATGAGACATACAGTTTTTGATAGGAGTATAGACCGTTGCCGTAAAGGGTACGTAGATTATAAGCGATCGGTCAGTGTAAGGTGTTATTGCATTCTGAGGGTGGGCGGGCGCTGTGCACCACCTTCGGAAATAAATAGATCTACGGGAATCGCTCGTAGCCGGGGCTGCCTGGGTGATCTTAAACGATCACTAAGGTTAAGCAACATACGGCGCGTTCAGTGCATGGATGGGTCACCGTCTATGACTAACGCTAGTGGCATTTTTCCGAGCGGTTCCGTGCTTCGCAAGGCACGTTAAGCAGTTGGTGCCGGCTGTCGATAGATGGCAGTCGTTAAGCCGAGTCAGAGGCCTTAAGGGCGGCTTGAAAACTTCTGACAGTAAGACCAGCCACTAGTCTTACAAACCTCCACCAATCCGGACTTGGCCCCCGTGGTGGAGTATGGCCTATGGTTTCCACAGGGAAGAGACCCGTGCCCCTCGGTGGGGATATAATGGGTTGATGATGTGGGTATTACAAATTTTACATTGACATACGAGTTTTTGCTAATTAAAGTTGAAGTTTCGCACCATTTAGTTTACTTTTTATATACGGGGTGTCCCAAAAATGACACGTCACAGTGACTCCGGAGGTAGACCTGCCCAAAAGGCATCGAACCAACCTAACATGACCTCAGTAAAAGTTACACGGTTTTGGAGATATGGCCAATTTAAACTTGTTCTAAATTTTCACTTTTATTAACAAGTTTAGTGCTAGCATTAAGTTCATAGCCCTTGCGTTTGGTTTTTTTTATTTGCACTCGGTCACGAATTTACAAACTTGCGTAAGTGCTAGCACAGCACTAAAGTTGTTAAAAAAAGTGGAAATTTAGAATAAGTATAAATATCTCGAAAGCCGTGCAACTTTTACTGAAGTCCAGTGTCACTGTGAGGTGTCATCTTTGGGACACGCTGTATAGTATATATATACGTCCCATTTTAAAGTACAAGCTTTCTCTCAGAGAGAGAGAGATTAAGGTTTAATAATCAGGCCCCAGCGCTTGTATGTGCCGATGTTTTCCTTCGTAGTTAGCGAATGCCTTAGTTTTTATTTAGTATTTTAAAATTTCTAACGCGATGTTGGGATAGCCTGTTCAGAAAAACGTTTTTCTTAAATCTTAGACTAAATATTGTTTTGTAGTAAAACTTATAAAACAAGTAAGTTATATTTTTTTAAAGTCTAACCTTTAGAGGGGGTGTAATAGAGATTAGAATTAAACATACTGTTTATCTTATGTGTGATTCCTAGTGCACATACAATAAAGAATATTCTATCTATCTGTTGTCTCATTTTAGGTCCTTACCCTCTTATATGTCACGCGAGATGAATTCTTAAGGATTCAAATAGCAGGTATTCGTCTTTAGGAGATCTGATTTTCGGACGGCATGTTTTACGATGCCTGCTCTAGAGTGAGCTCTCTTTTGATCAGCCTGGTCATGTTAACATCGTAAAGAATAAAGTTTAACATAAAAAGTAAAGAGGTTGTAATTTAAGCTATAATTGAAGAGGTCAGTTCTTAAAATAAAGTGATTTTCGTATGTTACAGTAGGGGCAGTGGTCAAAAAGGCAAAATTCGACAAAAGCTAGGTGAAAATAAAGGCAACACATTTTTTTCTTACATCTATTTTATATGCGCTGAAAGTATAAGCAACTTATGTAATGTAATGGTTGACTGAAAGAAATTAGTTATACTCGTGCTTCGTTCTCGAGATTAGTAAGCTGAAATAATAAACTTATTATATATTCACACTTGTAGTTTCACCCAGGATTCCACATAGCACTGTATTTGAGAGAAGAGGTTTTTTTTTTTTTTGCTGTAGGTAGTTGTGTAGGTGTTGTAACATCTACCATCCGACAAGGAAAGACGTTCAATTCATAGGAATTGTTTCGACTTATAGCAACGAATAATCTAACGTCCAATGGCTATATTGATATCAGTTGATAAGGCACCAAATGAGTCAGGTGAGCAGAGCGCGCATTCCATCAAAACAACATCGCCGCGCGCACATTCCCTCGAGCCGCCATCACAGGCGTTGCTACCATCACAGCCGCCAGCAGTCCCTCTGCCGCCTCTTCAAGACACTGAATCTTGCCCGGTGGCCGAAACTTCCATGGTCATTGACCGTAGCACATCCATTGTCACCACGAACGATGCAAGTATTACTGCCGATGATGACGTCATAATTATATTGGGTGATGATCCAACACAGGCCACAGAGTTTGGTAAGGATATCCACAACTGCCTAGCTAACCGTCTCGGTCACATCATTATCAATGCATTGCACAATTATACCCGGAGAGATATCTATCTTTCCCTATTTCTATCTAGAGAGATAGACAACACTTTATTGTACATAAAAAAAGAAATTACACAGATATTTCTCTAAGAATCCAGACGGCGGCCTTATCACTAAAAATGAACTCTTCCAGAAAACCTTTGGATGTACTGGAGTTAAACATTGGCGAAGGAACTAGATGTAAAAAATAAGTAAAATAATAATTTCTGAGATAATCATTAAACAAATAAACATGCCTAACTAAACAAGTTATATGATACATAAACTATCAATAGATATATGGGTACAAATAATATACAAAAGTAAATAATAATTTAAATACATAAATACATAAAATTAGAAAGAATTATGTAAAAAGCACTTGATTCCAGCCAACTGCCCTAGAATGAGAAAGATAAACGGTCTGTACTTTTAAAACAACTTATAGACGCACCAAAGTGGATATGCGATGCTCTGCATTCTGATTCGGTCAAGTGACGCTATTTTGCTCTGTGTACCCTAAAAAAAGATATAAATAATCGTTTATTGCAGACTAAAATAGACAAGTATCTTTTTGGAGAAACTTAGTATGGAACCTTTAAGACTGCAAAAGCAGTGACTATGTCTGGCGCTGACATTAATTGATATTATTTTTATCGTAAGAAAATAAAAATCAGAAGACGCATCAGCCACGACCACGGACTTCACGTGGTTTAAGCTGGAAGGCTCTCCCTCTGACTGGCAGGCAGTCGGGGCCGCAGATGAGCGACCGACCTTCACGCCTGCTGCAGCGAGGCTGGCGCCGCCGGCGATCAGGGTGCTGCCGCCGCCGCACGCCAGCTTGTCGAGGACATAACGCCCTCAGCCGCGGCCAACCCGCCGCCACTAAATGAGGTACATTATGCTGGTCATCTAGCGTCATTTGCAAGACAATAGCGTCTTCTGAAGATAAAAATATATTATTTCCTTAATTGACCGATAGAATTTACAATTTTGTACAAGTCTCACCAAAAAAGTACCTGCCACCCCTGTTTTAACACAAAGAAAGATTAATTATTATCGCGAAATTACGCAAATCGGTGCTGTAACTGTACATTATTAAGTGTTTCGTGCGCTGATCAGTTTATTTCAAGTGTGTTTCTCGTGACCAAACAATTTGGCAAGAAAAGATTTATTTCAATTTTAAAACATTTAAATGAGAATATAAAACCTGAACACTTTAAATTTAGAAGATCTATGAACAGCAGTACAATTAATGGCTATAAAGTGTTATATACAATGTTAAGAATGCGTATTCTTTGTTGAAAAACTATTAAACTTGCAAAAAAAAAAAAAAACTTTGTTTTCAGTTCGACAAAAAAAAAATTTTTATTCAATATTTTTGAACTAAAACTTTCGGACTAAAAGTTTACAATTTAATATTTTACCATTCGGGTTGAATACAGCGGTTTGTTAAATTGCTCAGATTAGCCGGCCTTATGTCTACAGTATATTCTTCTAAATTTAGAAGATTTATATTTCATTGGACATTCATATAATGATTACATGGATAAAATTAATACAACAGTTAAATTGAGCAGTGTTTATAATAAATTACGACAAAAATTGTTTAGGTACAACCTTACATGACATGCAAATTGTTGGGATTTGTTCTAGATTTAAACAATTCTTTATTACTTTACTAAGATGACTGTACTAAGACGGTCTAATAAAAGAGTTTATTGCATTTATGAAAATAAAACGGAGCAAAATTAAATATTTTGCGAAATCAGTTGGTTTATTAGTCTCAGCATGCCTAGCCGTAGAATACGGCTAGCGTTATACAAAGGATTTAGAGCGTTGCAAAATTACGTTAATTTAAAAGATCACGATGATTACAATTATTGCTACATGAATGTTTCTGATTATTTATTTGCATGACGACTTAAGATGGTGCCTACAGGCCATGGTAAAGCCTGGAGCTTCGTATCAAAGATGATACCTATTCGGTGAAGATACTCTCTGACGCCTCAACTACGGGGTGGGGCTTGTGGCTCAGAGACGGCGTGTGGCCGGTGGTCGTACGCAGAGCAAACACAACACATTAATTACCTCGAACTTTTGGCTGCCTTCTTTTCTTTAAAAGTCTTTGTAAGAGATTTTCACGATTACCAAATACAAGTGCGAGTCCCGCAAAATGTTCATATTTTCATACTATATCAAATCATGCGATATTTACATAGCGGGTAAATAATCAAGGCGAGACGATCCAGATATAGAATCGTCCTTAACAGATAGTATGTTTTGTTATATCACTCAAAATTTTAGTGTGTCAGAAGTAGACTTATTCGCAAGTCGTACTAACAAAACATGTAAAAATACATTATTTGGCATCGAGATGCAGACGCATTCGCCACAAACGCCTGTAGAATTAGCCGGTCAAAGATGTTCTTGTATGCATTTCCGCCTTTTCCTCTTATTTTAAAGTACCATTATGGCCTGCGCAGCCTTAGTTTCCTTTGTTAAAAAAAAAAAACTAGTTTCGGAATTAATCACTTTGAAATAAGACCGTTACAATATAGTTTTTTATCATTCCGTCCACGTCAATATTAAAAGCCATCTTACACTGGCTGCAGGGATTTTATCAGGGCAGTCTTATCACGAAGAAGCATCCCGTAGGTGGCCATTGGAACATATCATACCAGTTTCCTTAGGTGACAGTTCTCTAAAACCTTAGAATGTATGGTTTAAGATATGGTTCGATTTTTGCATTCTCGTAATAAAAATACCAGATTTAATTAAAACTTCGAAAACAGGAATCAACTAACTTGTTGTTACCATACTTTTTACTAGTAATAGTTACATTAATAAAATTATATTACAAAGTAAAACAGAAATCCTGTTCATAAGGTGCAAAAAGCCCCATAAAGCAGCGACCACACAGACGCTGTGCCGCTGGATAAAGAGCACGCTTTACAACAGTGGCGTTACCGTGTCGATATTCTCGGCCTGTATCTGGGTGTCAATATCGACCTCATCAGAAAAACTATTGGCTAGAGTAACAAATTATTATTCTGATACGTTTTTTAAATTTTATCAGAGAAACATAACTAAACATGACTCGACAGGCTTAGCAAGAGCTATCATTAACAACAAGATGAGGGATTAAATTTGCTTACAATTTATTTTGTAAAATTATTTGATTAATTTCCTTATACATATTATTTATGGAAAAATATGTTTATTTACATTTTGTTAAATAATTCAATAATATGAAATCCATTTACAGTATGATTTTGATGGAGCTATTAAACATTCATTGAGTCTGATATGGGCGTCGATATTTTCAGAATTAACTCTCAAAGTCTACAAGTGTGAATATATAATAAGTTTATTATTTCAGCTTACTAATCTCGAGAACAAAGCACGAGTATAATTTATGATTAAACGAACTTACCTGTACGTGAAGTTCTATCATAATTATACGAAGTGCTTCGTTCGAAGAGATTAGTAAGTCCCGCCCACCCACCCTGTATCATTCTAAAAATATCAACGATGCAAGTTGGGTATAATTACTCTAAACTAAATGACAGGTGGTGTCATAGAGCACAACTACCTACAGCAAAAAAAAAAAACCTCTTCTCTGAAATACAGTGCTATGTGGTGAATCCTGGGTGAAACTACAAGTGTGAATATATAATACGTTTATTATTTCAGCTTACTAATCTCTTCGATAACGACGTACAGGTAAGTTCGTTTAATCATAAATTTTACCAGGAAGGCCGCCAGTTGTACTGTAATATTTTATCGTCAAATCGCATGAACAATTCCTGGTTTACATACAATAAATAATATATTGACAAGTCAATTAATTTATTTTGATTACTTGTTTTGGTCTGGGTGTTTTCATAGTTTTAATTTTTGTGTTTGTAATTTTTGACTGTTGTAAAGCGTGACTTTTTATTCAATAAAATAATAGCGTTTATTAATACTGGAGTTATTACTTAATTATGTTTTAATAAATTTTAACTCTTCTTAGTAAACGTTTAGATTTGAACCAAAACTTAAATGTACCTAATAAGTTTTTTATATTAGTGTTACGTAATTTTTTGCACTTTTCATACGAATAAAATATTCTATCTATATATTCATCTAACTTATTTAGAACTACTCTTATGAACTAAAATCCACGTGGACGAATTTGCAAACAAAATCTAGTAGCTGTTCAAGTTCATAAAATCATGAGTCAAAGTTCATAAAATCTAGACAACCTCAGAAGAGGCGGCCTTAATCAGCCGCAGTTAGGTTCAGCAAAGTAAATCAGATTGCAAATTACATACGTCGCATACCTAGTCAGAGTCTTTATCACATAAGATTGTAGATAAAATTACCCAATTATATTCCAACTTTACGACGGTTCCAGACATGTTTGAAATTAGTTTAAAACTCTTACGTTCACACGTTGAATGGAGATAAAAGTAGCAAGTTAGTTTGAAAGCCGTTACATTAGAATTCGAAACTTGAGTTTTTAGAGTTGAAGATAAATTCGAGTCTTCATGACGCGGTATTCAGAAAGTTTACGTCAGAAATGTTATTCGGATCTTGAGCAGCTACTTCGTGAAAGTTAATTTTCTACCCACGCAGTGACTGTGAATTCAATTGTATACTCAGGCTACGCAGATCATACCAAAAAGTGTTAAATACGTTATACACAACCGGGCTCTTGTACATTTTTTTCTATATAATTTTTGTTTTTTTTTTTTCTTGTTTAGTAATTCTACCCAAATGCATAATAAATGTGTGTTTTGGTGTGTAAATAAAATCATAAGCTCTCAGTATTTTTAGTGAATTTTGGTTTACTGCTAGCCATTAACAGTAGATTAACATTTAATAAACAATTGATTTGCAAACATTCAAAGCATATTATTATTCTTTAATCGTCAAGAATTAAAAAATATGCTTTAAATGTTCGCAAAACAATTGTTTATTATGTAATGTTATGGTGGTCTGTAAAGCATATTTTTTTATCTTTGACTTAGGTTTTTGATTCATATTCATGATTCATCATTTCCAATTATTAGTAATACAAAGAGATAGAGCGCTTCGCCAACAAATAGCTTTGCAGTTTGGCGAAATTGTGTAACTGAATAAGGTTTTTTTAATATTTTTTTTATTTTTTTTTATCAAAACTACGAAAATGTACTTCGCTAAACAAAGTGTAATCATTATTATTACGATATAAAATAAAATATGAGAGTGAGACGGGCTCGAAAAAAAACATTTAAACTCTTTTTTATCAAAACTACGAAAATGCACTTAGCTAAATAAAGTTTAATTATTAATATTACGATATAAAACATAAATGAAAGTGAGACAGGCTCAACATGCTCCAGTAAGAACAACCTTAACCTGTATTTTCGGTGGGCCGACTGGATCACCACGACGTGTAATGGTATTTAATTATTCCTTTCAAGGTCATACTCGTAACGCAACTGATTAACAACGGTTAATTAGTATCAGTGCACTTTCCTCAATTAGGTAGTTGACATGACCAACAATAAATTATTTGATATGCTCGATTAAAACAAAAATTACAAAATATTTCGGAAAATGTATCTCTTTACAATTTATAATTACTAGTTATTACAATTTTTAAATAGATGAAACATAAAAAGAGTGCTCTGAAATATGACGTCATAATCCGGTATTCTCATACAAAATTCCGTTTTAAAAGTAACTTATTTGACACTCCAACCAAAATGGAGCTTCACTTATTATTATAATATATTATAACCAATAGAAATTATAGTACCCAGTTGCACTGTTAACAAAATTTGTTGGTCATGGTCAAATTACAACACTGTTATAGTCTTCCATGGCGGTCCATTTACATACAGGCACATACGTTGCTTCTGGCCCCATACTAGAATACCTTGTGTCGTGAAAACCAGAAACAGCGACATCACAAACATGTAAACATCCAAGACAAGGGTTTTTTTTGTCCTCAGCCGGGATTTGAACTCGGGACCGGGATATAATGCTGATACCGTCTTGTACCGTGCGTACCGTATCTTAGTCATTTTAGTTGGATCTATTCTGTCTAGAATTTTGTTGGAGAAACCGAAATTGATATTTGTAACTCATAACGTGATCAGTTTATAGAAATGATAAATTTAATTTGTTATGTTCAATGTCTTTGAGAGGGTGTATCAACTTGTGTAATAAATATCATCATTGAGATATTTTGAAACGTAGCAATATTATACAGACGACTGATTTATTTGAAGAACTATTTGGGGGTAATGAACTGAAATGCTTTTGTCTGATGAAGCCTTTTACTTGAAGTATTTACAGACAAAATACCCAGTATATACTCCACTCCACGAAACGAGCTCCTAAAGAACATCGCCCCTGTTGCTCATTGGTTAAGGCGCGTGACCTTCAATAGCCAATGAAGCGGACCGTATTCGCTTCTTGTTTCGCTTCTCTCTAGCCGCGCGCATTTACCGATGAGATACGAGTATTTGGTACCCCAGAGTTCGACTTGTAGAACGAAGTCTATATAGGTGTTGGGCACCGTAACAGTGCCGTTACTTTTCTGTTTTAAATAAAAGACTTGCCACTGTAATTCACTGTTTACTAATAAACTGCTTATCAGAATCAAGTAACAATAACTTAGACAACTAGACAGTAGACACTAAAGGACAGTAACAGACTGACATCAATACAAAAAACTAAATTTAAAATATGAAATCAGTAAAAAAGAAAACAAAGTAATCTAAAAAAGGTCTGTCGGCAACAACGGGGTTACCGTAAAAATGCGCACTTCCACTACAGTTAGTGTTTATGATAGTGCTCATCATTTCTGACTCGGTCTCGTGGAGAATCATAGATCTCTAGCCGAAATTAAATACTTTATGATGAAGAGATTCGCGAGGTGAAGCTATGTATCTTCACCTATCGCATATTGTGTTAAATTTTGGCTAAGGATAAAAATATAACCCAATACGGTATTTGACACTATCAACAATAAATTATTTGAGATGCTCGATTAAAACAAAAATTATAAAGCGTTTCGGAAAATTTATATCTTTTCATAATTTAAAAGTTATTACAACTTTTACATAGATGAGACATAAAAAGAGTGCTGTGAAATGTGACGTCACAAGCAAGTATTTTCATACTAAATTCCGTTTTTAAAGTAACTCATTTGACATCCTGTCAAATACCCAATTTACTTAAAGGAAAACTTAGTATGCCTTTAAGTCACAAAAGCTGGATGGCAACGAAACTTTATCTCTAGGCTTATAGGACATAAAGGTTTGCTCACAGTTATAACTAAGAATAACAGAACAGAATAACAGTGCGGTTGTGCAAGTGACCTCAGTCTGGGTGTTTTTGATGTTTGTGAGGTCCTTGCCTGTTTACCATACCACTTGGGATCAGGTCACGTGATTGTGGTGTGTGGAAGACAAAATTATAATCTCATAAGACTTTTAGGGCGGCTTGAAAACTTCTAACAGTAAAGCCTCCACCTATCCGGACTTGGCCCCCGTGGTGGAGTATGGCCTATACCTTCCTCAGGGAAGAGACCCATGCTCCTCGCTGGGGACATAATGGGTTGATGATGAGGATGAAGACTTTTCAGACTGGTCGGTCAGACGATGTGGCCGCCAGGTTGGCGGGCCCGTCGATGCGTATTGCGAGAGACCGCGAGATCTGGCGTGATGGGCTAAAAGGGCTACACTCGACAGTGGGCAAAGGTGGGCTGAACGATAAAGACGTTTTATAGAAACTTTTCAAGGCTATAGTTTCTTTTTAAATAATTTATTTCCGATTCTAAGGCCCTGTTTCACAATCCGCAGATAAAGTTCTGGATGAGCTATCCGCAACCAGGGCTGCCGTTTGCTCTAAATTTAAATAAATTTTCCTATATTGCGTGTGTTGCGGCAGCCCCAGTTGCGGATAGCTTATCCGGAACTTTATCTGCAGATTGTGAAACAGACCTAAGTATGATTAAATCTCAAATTATGTACTGAAAACCAAATTGCGAAGTTGCATTACGAATTTACGATCCATCGTCTCGTTTGTAAATGGAAACCGAACGTATGTACGAGAATTGCTCCTCAAGGCTTCTATGTATAAGCAAATGGAGCTCAAGACGGCCGAATGCTATCCTTCCAGCTTAAAACAACATGTAAAATTGAAACCAAAAATACGTACAAAATGTAGAGAAATTGACCAACTTTCTCCAGCAAAATTAAGCGCCCCGCGGACGAGCCCAACTTTGTTTATCCCTACCAACATTTCGCGTCCGCCGTTCCATTTAAGTGGCAAAGCGTTAACTGGGAATATTTTCTAGTATTTTGCCGCCACCGTGTTTATTCACAGAGCGGGGAGCTGTGATTGTGTCCGCGGTTCTGGACTGGCGCACTAACGAACCCGACCCGATTCTGTGCGCTTTGGATGACCGAAAATAGGCAAGCTCTAGCTTTTTTGAAAATGGAGAACTTGTAAAAATGTTTCATTGTAGTAAATCACTTGTAGCCCCGGGTGCCTCAGTGATCTTAAACGATCACGAAGCATCGTTTAAGATCACTCAGGTCTTCTTTAAAAGCATTAAGCAATATTGGGCGCGTTCAGTCCATGGATGGGTCACCGTCTATGACTAACGCTAGTGGCATTTTTCCAAGCGGTTCCGTGCTTCGCAAGGCACGTTAAGCAGTTGGTGCCGGCTGCCGTCGATAGATGGCAGTCGTTTATCCAAGTCAGAGGCCTTAGGGCGGCTTGAAAACTTCTGACAGTAAGACTAGCCACTAGTCTTACAAGCCTCCACCAATCCGGACTTGGCCCCCGTGGTGGAGTATGGCCTATACCTTCCTCAGGGAAGTGACCCGTGCCCCTTGGTGGGGACATAATGGGTTGATGATGATATTGATTTCATGATTTTGTGACATAGGAGACATCACATCATCAACGCATTATGTCCCACCGAAGGGCACGGGTCTCTTCCCTAAGGAAGGTATATGCCATACTCCACCACGGGGGCTAAGTCTGGATCAATTCTTACTCAAAATCAAAGTGAATTTACGCTTTGTTACCAATCAACACGAAGTAATCGATTACTTTTCAAAAGAACCGGTTAATATTAGTTTAGTAAAAACGTGGTTTTATAGACCTTTTAGATTTTAATCAGATAACAACATTAGTTGACAGGATTCGGTAAACAGCGCGGCAAATCAGGGCCTAGATTCTGTTATAGCATTATAGTACTACGGCAGATACACGGTCGGGTCGAGTGACGTGTTTTCCCATACCATTGACGCCTAGAAGGTTTGATATGTGCGCGTGTGTAGACTTGAAGCGGCAATGAAACTAAATTGCCATGTTCATCGTTTTTAACGTTCGTTTTTTTTTTAAATTGTCGTTAACAAAATCTAGATCCAGGTGTTTCGACATAAACTTTGTTGGACTCCGGCGGCAAAAATGAGGTCTTAATTAATGTAAACTTTTTTTCGGAACCTTGGCTAAGAAAAAAAAATAACGATGCTTCGTCCTAGAATCGGTCAGGCAGTGGGCCGCGATGGCGCTGTTTACCCCGGAGCCGCTTGCCGCGGGACGTGACTCGCACAATGCGCTCGCAAGCGCAAACTTGGGGCCTCTTCATATTAGACCGTTGACTCAAAATATTGTGATGCATTATTAAAGAGTGTTTTTTTTAAATGTTGTAGCAGAATTCGTTTTTCAAATTCGGTACCTGCTATTGCACATTTTCATTGTAAAGTCCGTTCGCTTAGATAGCGTCGGTACACACGAAGTTTTAGTAAAAAACATTTATTTCAATAATACAACTTAGACAGCAAAAATACTTTAAATAGAAAAAAAACATGGTACGCAATATACCTAATGAAGCACAAAATAAAACACTACTCTTCATCATTCGAAGTGTCCTCAGAATATTCATCTCCGCCACTATTTAGAATAGGTACGTACCTAAGTGATGCAGGATTGTCTCGTTATAAATCCATTCTAAAATACTGATTGATTTACTTCTTTCATTGCGTGGTCTACATAATAGTAGAATGAGACGAGCTGCGAGCCAAATTCACTGGCGTGTTTGCGCCGCGTCAGATTCCTTTAATTTCTTTTGTGAAAAGCCGCTACGTGCCGAGGCGGTAAATATCAAAGTGACACTACGATAGCGAACAGACTATAATAATTAAAATTATTATCTTGTAATAAAATCCCCCAGTCTTATCGGATAAAGGAGGTTTTATGTAAAAACGATTTATGTACACCGATTCTACGAAAAAAGTACTTCCACATAAACATATACTTTTTAAATGTTTGCTTGGTAGCGATATTATTAGCCACTAGCTATCCCGGCAAACTTCGTACGGCCAAAGTTTTCGTATTTTCCTTATTTCTCACCATTTAAACCTACCCTTCTTAGGAAATTTTTAAAATTTTTCTTTTCGTAAGAATCATCCTCGTATTTCAAAGAATATTCTAAAAAAAATTAGCCATATCGGTTCGACTGTTCTCAAGATTTGCGCTTAGCAACCCATTCAACGATTCATTGTTATATTATACTCGTCGAAGATAACTGGCTGCAGCATATTATTATGTCAATGACTTAAAAAAATAAATGGTAGTCGACCCCGTCTTCTCTCTCGCTCTCTTTCTGAAAGAAGGCCGCCGGTGCCATTCAGTGGGAGGTGTATTGGCTACACGAAAAATTAAAAAGTGTTAGTACTGAGTTAAACTTATAGAGTGAGCATTTTTCGCCGGAGGGTTTATCTGGCGACTTCTTTAAAAGCCGTCTACTATAAATCTGGTAGCTGTCTTTGCATCAGCGTTAGTCTTTTTGTGGGAATGAGACTGAAATAGAATTTGCGGTTGGAACTAGTCTCTGAGAAACATTGGAAACTTGGGGGCGAGCCTTTTGGAATTAGACACAAACTTGAACCCATGCCCTTATCCCAAAGGGGTAGGCAGAGACGAGGGACTGCTTCTTGATACTGCTACTTCATGGACATTAGTGCACGAATGGGCATGCATGCAGGCCGGTTTCCGATACTTTTTAACTAGACATTTAAATCATCCTCTACGTCCCTTATCGGCCCTTTCACCTACATTCGCTCGATATATTTGATTCATCAGTATGTTTTCCTCATCCTCACCACATGTCCAACACAACGCTTCTAGAAAGAAGCGTAATTCGTAATTACGTAATTCTAAGAATAGAATTACGTAATGAAAAAATCTTTGTTACTATGAAAAGTATCAAAGTAAAATCTCGTCGCATAAGAATACCAGACTTCGTCTATCACGTGTTTTAGCGTTTCATCATGGTTGCATCGCATGGTTGATGAACCAATTATGTCCCACCGACAGGCACGGGTCTCTTCCCTAAAGAAGGTATATACGATACTCCACCACGGGGACTACGTACGGATTGGTGGAGGCTTGTAAGACTAGTAGCTGGTCTTACTGTCAGAAATGTTCAAGCCGCCCGCGCCCTAAGGTTTCTGACTTGGCTTAAGGACTGCCATCTATCGACGGCAGTTGACACGAACTGCTTAACGTGCCTTACGAAGCATGGAACCGCTCGGAAAAATGCTATTATCGTTAGTCATATAACGGTCACCCATCCGTACACTAAACAAGCCCTATATTGCTTAACCTTCGTGATCGTTTAAGATCAATCAGGTGGCCGGGGCTACGAACACTTCAGGGAGACAGATGAGACTCCCTATTCGCGTTTTGTTCTAATGTTTTGTCGGCGAGATTAATATTATGCTTATGCCAAATTTAAGCTTTCAAGTACTAGTCTGAGCTAGGCCACGAACAGACAGACAGATAGATGGACACAGTGTTGTAACTATGACGGTTTCTTGTTGACTAGGGTATCCTAAAATCATTATTATTTTGTGGGTCTGAACACTGATCTGAAAATTATTTTTTTTACACTTAATGTGTTTTTTCGGTAAAACTTAAAATGAATTGTGTTTATGAGAGCCAGAGTAGCCTATCAGTTTTTCAATACCTATCCGAAAATAAATTAATGACTAAGGTGCCAAGGGTTAACAAAATCACTTAAAGATCACATTAAAAGTGCGTAAGACAGCAAAAAATTATGAAATAAATTTATTTACCAAAGTAACAATTTAAATTAGGGCTTAATTTTTTTCTCGTTCACTTTTATAAGCAGTTAGGCCGCTCTGGCTCTCATGGCCTCAATTGCATTCTGGTTTGTAAGCACCTTGTATAAACATAAACATAAACATAAACATTTACACACAAGCACATACATTGCGTCTGGCCCCACACTAGGATACCCTGTGTCGTGGGAACCAGAAACAGCGACGTCACAAACATGTAAACAACCAAGACCTGGAGTTTTTTTTTTCTCCAGCTGGGGATCGAACCCGGGACCTCTCGCATGGTAAGCAGATGCGCTATCCGCTACGCCACAGAGATCGTCTATATTATACTATAGGGCGAAGGCCTTCTCTAAGTGAGAGATTATGGGTTTAAGTCCCCACGCGTGCCCACCACGGGTTGGAGATTTCAAGCGCTGACGTATTCAATAGCTCGTAGGTACACACTTTCCTTCACAGTTAGCGAGTGGTATGGCTACTATAACTTTACAAACAATAATTAACTTCTGTATTCTGGTAAATGTTTTAAATTGATGATTTTCACATTTGGTTCACTACGAATACTTAGTGAAACAAAGGGTTTATTGGTTAATCTAACACAATGAACGTTCAATATCACTAAGTCAATTAAAATCTTGAATTTTAATTCAAATTGACTGCGTACAAATTGTATAAAAGAAAATTTTGCCATATATATTGTAACTAAAACTTCCGAAGAGTCCGACCAGTTTTCATATAAATAAAGTTATTTTTTATATTTATATTTTAAAATAAATTTAAAAAGAACGTGCTAACATTACACATAGAAAATATAACAGACATAAATGGAAACAAAAACGATGGATTTTGGAACCGGAAAGGCGATTTTGAATGCGACCATCGGTGATATTATTTTTATTCACCCGTTCGCCAGTTGAACAAAACGCTTTCGGCTCCAAAGCCACTGAAATTTCAGCGGCAAGTCGCGTTTAAAACCACACTAAAGTGGGCAAGCGTCACAAGAACAGCTAGAGCATATCCACACGTGTTCAGTGCTTTATTGCAGCCGGCAGGTGGCGAGAGAGTGCTGACCGAAGCTATGCACTTAAATAGTAACACGCTTGAATTTATGGCTCGCTCAGTTTGGAAGGGCTGTTCTCAAGAGGCCACGCCATCATCATCACCAGCCGTTTTACGCTCACTAGAAAACATAGGTCTCCATCATGGTTTTCCAAGCTTCGCGGTGTTGTGCTACCTGCATCCCTTTCAGGGCACTTGGTCCATATTATCAAAATGACAAATATATTAAATGGTCTATAAGAAATACCTGTGTAATTTCCTTTTTATGTACAATAAAGTGTTCTCTATCTATTTCTATAGTGTCTGAACGTCCATAGAATCAGAATGTCCATAGTATGATATTAACCATAGTATCGGAGTGTCCATAGTATCATATTCCAGCGTTCAGCGTACAGCATCGTAACAAGACCCCAGATTCTACTAATGCATTGTAGTACAATGACAACTCCACTAACATGGCGATTTAGTTTCATTGGCGCTTCAAGTCTGCCCTTGTGCACATGTCAAACAGTCTAGGCGTCAATGGTACGAAAAAACAGGTCATGTGACCTTATCGATTATCTGTCAATGAACTATAATGCACTAGAGTAGAATTGAGGCCCAGGGCCCGATTCTCTTACCACATTATAGTACGATGACAGATAGACGGTCAAGTGACGTGTTTTTTCATACCATTGTCGCCTAGAATTATTGATAATACGTGCGCGCGTTGAGGTAAAGCGGGAATGAAACTAAATCTCCATGTTCATCTAGTTGTCATTGTACGACAATGCACTAGCAGAGTCTAGGGCCCAGGTCGTCAGATCATCAGGTGGCGGGGCTTCCCACGCTACTCGTCCGGTCCGCGGTCACCAGGTCTGAACTTTTTCGCCCCACGTTACTTGTATTCTGAACAATTCCCATGAACTACCTGTAAAATTTCGTACTTATTACAATAATCATCTTATTAAACGCCAATCATTTGGCTGCAATAAGCCCGTGAATGGTAGTTGGCTGTCGTCTGAGGAACAGATTTTTGTTACTGCCATGACAAATAACCTGACTGCCAAAAAAGTTTCAAGTGAAGGCCTGTACGTGTACAGCGTCACCAAGTTATCTGTTCAGGTGGGCAAAATTGAAACTAACTAATGAATTGTAAATCGTGTTCCCCATTTTTTGTTTTATTTATTCACTTACTAGATTTATAGATATAAAGAATAGAATAGATATATTTTCATTAAAATTGAAAGACGGGTTAAAATTTTCTCATTTTATTATGTAAATTTCTTAAATGTTACTACTAGCGCCGCTATCAACTGAACAGATAAAATAGTGGCACTGTAGGTGTTTGAATTTTAAGCTTTAGCAGGTGAAACGCCTCAGTCAGCTTCAGCGTTTAAACTTGGCCGACATGATTTTTTTTCTTAATTAAGAGTGCCAACAAAGTTTTCCTTTAGGGAAAATGCAGATCTAGTAGCAACTTGTCAATAACCCCAGCCGCAGTCACCACAGTTGTTACCGTGCCACACTCATCGCACTAAATTTCTTAGCATTAACTAGCGCTGGAGTATGGCCTATACCTTCCTCAGAGAGAGAGACCCGTGCCCCTCGGTGGGGACGTAATGAGTTGATGATGATGAACTAGCGCTGGCCGTAGCGTCTGACGCGGCGAGAGTGTGACGTCATTAGCTGGGCCGCTTTAGGTACTGCGGCAACTGCGGCGCGGATGAATGGGTGGGGTTGCACGGAGTTCAAACGCGGGACGTGCGGTGTGGCCACGTGTGCGTTCACCTTTAATAGGATAATAAGTTATTTCAAGCAACCTACTGAATAATCCGTGTTACTTCGTAATGTAACATTACAAATAAAATGTATTTCAGTATCCACGGAGAAGTTAATTGAAATAAATATTGAGATTATATTCGTTCACTCATGATGAGTTCAGTTCAGTAAATTTAATTAGTTACCGGAAAACGTGCTCTTTGATTTTAGCCGCTCAAAATTACCTTCATTGGAGAACACGATGAATTCTCGGAATCGTAACAACGTGAAAATAACTTGCCTAGCTGACATTTAACTTTAGCTAGGATTCACTTGATTTTTTTTGTTTTGCAGTAAGTTTATCCGGAATAAAGTTAATATTGAAAATTCCTGTTTTAGTGACAGCTTAACAGGTCATGAAGATTTAATTTTTATCCTCCCTTGTTCTAATAATATACTGAGACAGATACTTTTCACCCGGTCTCTCGGATGCGAACAGTCTGTTTCTTGAGTAGTCCAGTTTGCGCACCCACCTAAATAGCACCTCCACAAATAGCATCTGGCCTAGTCCAGATTGGGCACCTATTGATATTTTTGGCAGGTGCTGTTAGTGAATTCAAATGTATTCACTATGCCAAAAATATCATCATCATCATCAACCCATTATGTCCCCACCGAGGGGGCCAAGTTCGATTTGGTGCAGGCTTGTAAGACTTGGCTGGTCTTACTGTCAGAAGTTTTCATGCCGCCCTAAGGCCTTTGACTAGGCTTAACGACTGCCATCTATCGACGACAGCCGGCACCAACTGTTTAACGTACCTTGCGAAGCACAGAACCGCTCGGAAAAATGCCACTAGCGTTAGTCGTAGACGGCGACCCATCCATGGACTGAACGCGCCGTATGTTGCATAGTCTTAGTGATCGTTTAAGATCTTTCAGGCAGCACGGGCTACGAGTGATTCAAAAATTTCAATAGGTACCCAATCTGGACTAGGCCAGGTGCTATTTGTGAAGGTGCTATTTAGGCGGGTGCGCCAACTGAACTACCTCTGTTTCGAGGTTAACAGCTGTAAAAAGCTGTGTGTTCACTAAATGTAGCGGCGTGTGTGAATCCTACTTTTTCTTAAATTTTCGCGCAAGCAATTGAGGAATTTGGGTTTTCCTAATAAACTGATGGTCGTTCCAAAAGTATATTAGGTAGCACCAAAAAATTACATATTTTATTTATTATTTAATGAAGAGTTTGAATAGTGATCATGCCACCCTGATTGAACACTAGTGATACTAACCAAACAACACAATTAATTACTATTACGCTACACAGTTTCTTCTTATTTTAAGGGCGATCTTAACTAAATCAAGTACGGACTTAGCCTCAGTTGACACTGGGGCGACTAAAACGATGTTACAGCCACCTACCTACTTCGAAAATTACATGTGTCGAAGAAAGTGGTAATAGAGGGGAACATTAAGATTTGCCTAAGCAATTGCATCGAACGTCACGTCATCGTGGCTTCTTCCCATTGGCTATCGATCACGCCATCCCATACATCCCATTGGCTGATACAGGCACCACAGACAGCGCAATGAGCCATAGTGGTGTGACATGGGTCCCAAACACTAAACTTTATCTCACCCTTATCTTAAGTACAATTATGCAAATTTCGGCGCATCACTTAGGAAGAGCCCGTATTCACAGAGCTATAGAATAGAGGTGGGAATCAGATTCTATAGAATTTACTGGCGTCTCATAAACCCCCACATTAAGCTCACCAAGTGCCTTCAATTGGAGATGTTTAATTCATATTGCCTACGTTTTATGTACGTAGACACGTGATTACTTGTTGAACAGGAAAGTTATAGCTTCTTGGAATGTTATTAGGGACTTTAGTGAAATTAATTTATCAAACGCTTTGATACCGATACAATATTTGTCTTTGATCTATGTCGTTTAGGATAAGTAAATGTATCTCTATGCGGGAACCAAATAAGTAGTAATATTATTTTATAATGAAGTGTGTGTGAGGGTGTGTTCGTGTGTGTGTGTAAGATAGAGATAATATAGGCTTAATAACCACGCGTGTCTAACACTTTAGATGTGATCTTAAAATATCTGTGAATTAGAATTCATAATGGCAATACAAAACGTAAATGTCAGTAACCTTCATCATCATCATCATCATCATCGGCCTATGGTTGTCCACTGCTGGACATAGGACAGTAACCTTAATAAATTAAAATCTCAATAAAATTGCAACCCAAATTCATAATTAAACGTTTACTTACCACAAGAAAATTCGCAGCGTCAATTTTTTGTTGTATCGATTGCAATGCTTCACAGCTTAGCACACACTATGGTCTAGATCTTCTTATCTAAACTACTTGAACTCACATGCATGCAGCATGAGAAGGCACAGGCTTTCTCTCACAGAGACGGAGTAGGTATGGGCTTCATCGACATTCGTGTCCACCGCGGATAGGTGATTTAGAACGATGATAAGATAAGAATATTCTTTATTGCACACAAGAAACAAGAAACAAATGAGAAAGCCTCAGAAACAGAGCTTTGCTCACGATTTTCACTAAATTTATAATAATATATATATTTATAATATAAAATAATATAATAGTACTTTCTACACCCCACAATAACTTGACCTGGTCCCAAACTAGGATACTCTGTGTTATGGTAAGTAACCAGACAAACACATTACAAACATCGAAGAACACTTAGGATGGGGCCATTACGAAAGCTTCATCTGGGAATCGAACCTACGCAATCATTAAAATAAGCAACATACATAAGCTTACGCCTGTTTTCCGGAGAGGCAGAGACCAGGGACTGCCATCTGCCATGATCCTGACAAATCACTTTCGCTTCGACATTCATTAGTCAAACAAGCAAATCACTTTAAAAAGAAGGGTGGAGAAAAATATCGTGATGAAACCTGAGCACCTGACGTGTTCACATACCTAATTTGTTTTAGAAACAATAGACCAACTATTCAGTGAGTGTAACGAAGCTGAGCCGGCTTTACGATCTGCGTGCCGTGTATCATGCTTAGAAACTTTGCCGGTTAGTACATAAGGTTCAAAGTTGCTGCAATACGGAGGCGTGAATATTAATTAACTTTTGCAAAGTTAAATCTGCGTTCCGACCATTGTGCAGCATTCGACCCACCGTCCGGCTACAGAGTTAGAACCGCAGAAGAACCGCGAGTGTGAATATTATATATTTTTTGTCAATGTATGAGTAATTTCCTGAAAAGATCATTAACCTGTGACATCTTATTGGTCAGCGTCCATCGATACCCTATAATAATAGTTTTCCATTGTTAATTTTCAAGGTCATAACGCAACAGATAGTAAAAAAATAGTGTTTTTGAAAGAAGAAAGTAACCAAAAAAGAATAAAATATATTTATTAAAATCATCACAGAAACACAATGTAAACAACTAAGTAACAAACAAAATATAAAAGATGAGCAACCGGACGGAGCGAGCTCCGTCTTTGCTCACCATGATTTGAGCTCTGCGAATCGAAGCGAAATCTGATCAGACTCTTCCGATAAAAATGAAGTAAGTCGATCGGGACCATCTGTTACAAAATATAAAAGCTATACTTCTTAAAAAGGAGGGAAGAGGGAGGTGAATGAATTCTTAATAATCATTCAGAAACTACACTTGGCCATTGAATTAAATTCAATGACTTGGCCTAGTAATAGTAAACTTATTAAGTCTCTGCCGCATCTGCCATGCGAGAGATCCCGGGCTCGAACCCCTGCTGGGGACAAACAAAACCGAGGTCTTGGATTTTTAAATATTTGTGATGTCGCTTTTTCTGGTTTCCACGTCACAGGGTATCTTAGTGTCGGGCCAGAAGCAATGTTATGTGTATGTGACTGCATGAAATGTAAAATGTATCTTTATAAGAATTTATTTAGTTTGTAGAACACTTATCTTCATCTATAAAACAGCTACAAATTGAGCGCTGATTGCTCTCACGATATTCATAAGTAGCGCACAATTTATTCGAGAAGATTAGTATATTTTCGAATTCAAACAAAATTATAGTTACTTACCAGAATTAAAACTACAGATTTCTTGTTTCGGATACTCACAATTTCTCAACCTAACGCAATCAAAGTAAGTAAAATTATTTATAATATCTGTTTTCGTAACACTTTAAAGCATTTTTTTATGTTTGAAAACAAAAGGAAAGCGAGATTTACTAGAAAATTCACTAGAAAGTCTAACCTTTAGCGGCAAACCAATGTCGCAAATGTAACACGATGACGTGTCATCACTTTAATCGTCAAATGTAAAACCGTCGTTGGCTTGTTAAGTACTCCTTGAATGAGTGAACGGTTTTACATTTGACGATGCACGTATACATACATATACTACTACTGAACAACTGTTATTGCGCTGATGTTTCAGTCGAAATCATTGATAACGTTTTAAAATTTCTGAGAACTTTCTGTGTATTCTTAGAATCTCATCCCGCTAACTTACTAGCGGAATTATTCATGTGACTCATGAATCGTATTGAAAGGCAACAAGAGTTATTATCGGTCGGCGCACATGATGGATCAGATAACTTAGTTAGCAAGTAATTTATAACTTTTGCCTTGAGGGTACAAGTCGCCTTAATAAATGGAGTACATATAATTTTTTTATCTGTATTCCAATCTGGGTAATATGTAGGTATTTGTATCTTATATTATTGAGATAGAGTCGCTCGTAGCCCCGGCTGCCTGTGGATCTTAAAACGATCACGAAGGCTAAGCAACATAGGGTGCTTTCAGTGCATGGATGGGTGACCGTCTATGACTACCTAGTGCCATTTTTCCGAGCAGTTCCGTGCTTTGCAAGGCACGTTAAACAGTTGATGCCGATTGCCATCGATAGATGATAGTCGTCGATCGATAGTGATCGACAGATGGCAGTCATTTAGCCGAGTCAGAGGCCTTAGGGCAGCTTGAAAACATCTGGCAGTAAGACCAGCCACTAGTCTTACAAGCCTCCACCAATCCGGACTAGGCCCCGTGGTGGAGTATGACCTATACCTTCCTCAGGGAAGAGACCCGTGCCCCTCGGTAGGGACATAATGGGTTGATGATGATACAAAAATAGTATATTTAAAATAGTTCATCATCAGGCTATATTAGTCCACTGCTGGACATAGCCCTCCCCTAATGAGCGCCATAGCGCCCTGTCTTCGGCTTGCCGCATCCAGCATCTGCCTGCAGTCCTTCGCAGATCGTCATCCCACCTGGTTAGAGGGCGTCCTACACTACGTTTGCCGAGTCGCGGTCTCCACTCAAGAACACGTTTACCCCAGCGGTTGTCGGTTCTTCGCGAAATATGGCCAGCCCACTGCCACTTCAGCTTGCTAATTCTCTGAGCTATGTCGATAACTTTGGTTCTCTGTCGGATGTATTCGTTACGAATCCTATCCTTCAGAGAAACTCCGAGCATAGCTCTCTCCATAGCTCGCTGAGCGACTTTAAACTGGTGGACCAACCCTTTCGTGAGTGTCCATGTCTCGGCTCCGTAGGTCATAACAGGTAAGACACACTGATTGAAAACTTTCGTTTTCAAGCATTGCGGTATGGATGACGAGAAGACCCGGCGTAGTTTCCCAAACGCTGCCCAGCCCAGCTGGATCCTCCTCTTGGCCTCCCTCTCGAAATTGTTTTTACCTAACTGCAGAATCTGCCCGAGGTAAGTGTATTCGGAAACGATTTCGAGTAGGTGACCATGTACGACGACCGGTATTGGATCAATGTGACCATTGATCATGACTTTGGTTTTATCCAAATTCATACCAAGACCGATGCGTCGCGAGGCTGATGCTAGGCTGGCCAGCATGTGGTTCAGATCCTCTAGCGACTCCGCCATTAAGACTATGTCATCTGCGAATCGCAGGTGTGAGATGTAGTCGCCGTTTATGTTAATGCCCTTTTCTTTCCAGTCCAGCGTCTTAAACATGTCTTCCAACGCGCTTGTAAACAGTTTCGGGGATATAACATCCCCCTGTCTTACGCCTCTGCACAGTTGGATAGGTTTAGACTGCTGGCCCTGTACTTGGACACTCATGGTGGCGGCTTCGTACAGACATCTCAACACCTCGATATAACGATAGTCTACTTGGCATCGCTGTAAGGATTCTAGAACAGCCCAGGTTTCGACAGAGTCAAAGGCCTTCTCATAGTCCACAAAAGCAAGACACAGGGGCTGATTATACTCCTCGGTCTTCTGTATAATCTGCCTCACTGTGTGAATGTGGTCTATGGTGCCATATCCTCCGCGAAACCCGGCCTGTTCCGGCGGCTGGAACTCGTCGAGTCTTCTGGCGAGACGATTCGTGATCACTCGTGAAAACAGCTTATAGACATGGCTCAGGAGCGAGATGGGTCTGTAATTTTTAAGAAGAGTCTTGTCACCCTTCTTAAAAAAGAGCACCACCAAACTCCCGCTCCATGCCTTTGGAGTTCTCCCACTGTGAAGGACGGCGTTGAAGAGCTTTTGTAATTCCTGTATAACAGGGGCTCCTCCAGCTTTCAAGAGCTCTGATGTTATTCCGTCCTCACCGGGGGCTTTTCCATTTTTAAGCTGCCTCAGAGCTAGCACGATCTCGTCTTGACTGATGTCAGGCAGTTCGTCGGTGTAGTGGCGCGTCAGGGTGGCTCTGGAATCTTGGTCGTCTCGTTGGGAATAAGGGGCATGTGCAGCGTATAATCGGCCATAGAAATCCTCTATCTCGGCGGACATCTCCGGCTTCGACAATACGGTCCTCCCGTCGTGCGTTGTAAGCTTCGTCAGGTGGCTCCTGCCAAGCTGCTGAGTGAATACTTTGGACCCTCGGTTTTGCTCTATTGCCTCTTCAATGAGGCGTGTGTTGGAGCTCCGAAGGTCGCGCCGTACCATCTTCGCAATTTCCTTGTTCAGGTTTGACCTCTCTGACGAAGTCGCTTGGGTGGTTTCCCGTCTTTTTGTCAGCAACCGGAGAGTTTCATCCGAGAGTTTGGATTTCTTGCCTGTCCGCTGCGTTTTGCAGAACTTGATGCCCTCGTCCCTAAGAGTTACGACCAGATTGTGTAGTGTCTCGTCAGCGTCATCGGTGGGCTCCAAGGCAACAAATCTATTCCCGAGAAGCTGCTGGAACTTCTCGGTGCCCGCCATGATTTGGATTGGGTTTGGTCGGAGCGTGGACTTCATCAGACGGTTTCTCTCAAGCTTCAAGTTGATATTCAGAGAGCCTCGGAGAAGTCGGTGATCAGATCCGGTATTAAACCTGTTGATCACTGAGACATCTCTGAATATATGCTTGCTATCCGTCATGATGAAGTCGATCTCATTTTTGGTCACAGTGTCGGGGCTTCGCCATGTCCACTTCCTTTGAGGCTGTTTCTTGAAGAAAGAGTTCATCAAGAATAGTTCCTCTTTCTCAAGGAAGTTGACAAGCATTTGCCCCCTGTGATTCCTGACTCCATAACCATGCGGGCCTATTCGGGACTCGTTGCCACTCTGGGTTCCCACCTTGCCGTTAAAGTCCCCCATAACAACGTTGAAGTGAGCCTTCGTGGTGTTATGTAAGGCTTTGGATATGTCTTCGTACATATCCTCAACTTCATCATCCGAGTGTGCCGAGGTCGGTGCGTAAACCTGAATGACCTTCATGCTGTAACGCTTGGACAGCCGAAGGATCAGATACGCTACCCTGGTCGACACACTAGAGATTTCTTCAACGTTGTTAGAGAGGGCCTTATTGACGAGGAAACCTACGCCACCCTGGGATGTTTTATCACCCTCGCGAAAGTAGAGAAGATGGCCCGAGTCTAGGGTTACGGTGTCCTCCCCCTCTCTACGGACTTCACATAACCCCAGAACATGCCATTTAATGTTCTCTAACTCCACTTCCAACTGCGCTAGATGATGGTCAAGCCTCAGAGTGCGTCCGTTGAACGTTGCCAGGGTCAGATGTTTGTGGCAGCCTGAGGTAGCCCGGTGATTCTTAGCACCCCCTACCCCGCCGTTACCATGGCCGCTGCCACGATGGCCAGGAATAGCGAGGCGGCCGGGAACTGGGGGCCGTTTCCTGGGTTGTGCCATCATGGGGTAATGCCCATAATCCCCACGCTGGGCATGCGGGTTGGGGATCGCAGTGCGGTAGAGTTGTACTGCAGGAGGCGCTGCTGCCCACCCCCCGGTTTTGTGTCCCTTAGTCGCCTTTTACGACACCCGCGGGAAGAGTTGGGTTGGTGCTATTCTCTAGGCCGACACCACACAGCATACGTTATTTAAAATAGTTGTTAACGACAAATTCTACACGGAACGTATCAGGAATTCCGCACTTTAGAAATTACCTTGAACAAAGTATGTTTACAGAAATTTCTCGTACGAGATAACAGCACGGGCAACTCAATTAGAAGCTGCGCTCAAATAAACGCCGGCGACTATTTGTATTTTCATTAGACACTCCATTATCACAGAAATTAACTTATCTAGAACCTTGTGGGAAACTAGAAATTTGCTCTACGTGGATAGCAAATAAGCTTGTACCTTTTATGTACGTGGAGCCTACGCCAGACAATTCTGTGCCTTAACCCTAATTGCGATAAATGTTATTTATGTATCTTATTACCAGCCACTAACTTTAGAAAATTTACTTTGAAATGGAGAGAACTATGCTCGGAGTTTCTCTGAAGGATAGGATTCGTAACGAATACATCCGACAGAGAACCAAAGTTATCGATATATCTCAGAGAATTAGCAAGCTGAAGTGGCAGTGGGCTGGCCATATCTCGCGAAGAACTAACAAACACTGGGGTAAACGTGTTCTTGAGTGGAGGCCGCGACTCGGCAAACGTATTGTAGGACGCCCTCTAACCAGGTGGGATGACGATCTGCGAAAAACTGTAGGCAGTTGCTGGATGCGGCAAGCTGAAAACATGGCGCTATGGCGCTCATTAGGGGAGCGCTATGTCCAGCACTGTACTAACCTGCGACTGGACTAGCCTGATGATTATGATGATTTTGAAAAGGGAGGCTTTTGTACAGCAGGTGGGTAAAATAATTATGCGGTCTATTTAGGTCTTATATGTCTAACTGCAGGGAACAGGCCTTCTCTCAGAGAGAGAGAGTATGTGTTTAAATACCACGCGTGCCTACCGCGATTCATGTTAACATCTAAGACACTCGATTAGAGGTTATATAAAATTAGAGTTCTGTCGCTTTTGCAAATAAATTCATATATGAAATTAAAAGGAAAAGTTTGGTACATATTGAGATTCAAATCAAAGTTCTATCAAATGCGAAGACAGCGCTTTAGTTGTAATCTTGTACAGATTTACCTAGATTTCTTTACCAACCTCTTAAGTTCTGACTTTGAAAATAACAATCGAAAAATCATTGTTATTTTCAAGGCCTTGAGAGGTGTCCCGTTATGACCTTGAAAAGAACAGATTACCCAACAAAAAATGTACAGGTTATGTAAGTATTTCCAAGTTAAATGTTATAGAACTCTGGTAAAACTTCGAATACAGATTAAAAAAATACCTTTCCTTCCATGATACATAAGATTTTACATATTTCTGATACAAACATGCGTTTTATTTTTGCTGTCGTAAAAAGGTCCACGCCAGTCCGGGTTCATTTCATTTTTTCCTTTTTGTCCTGATCAATCAGACTTTGATACATGTAAATTCCCCTCTATCCTACACAAATAAGCGGAAACCAGGATTTCTCGCCGAAGTTTAGCTCTATATAACCTACATAACTTTTTACTCTACCGGCTTAAGCAAAATATCAAAATATGTATACACACACACTCACTTACTCACACACACACACACACTCACACTCACACACTCACTCACACGCACACACACACATATACACACACACACACACACACACGCACACACACACATTTGCACACCACAAGTCTATAGCTTAACTAGCCTTATAAAAAATGTTTTACATAAAATTGAAATATAATTCAAACGTTTAATTTAATTGTTGAACCTTTATAAGTTGTTTTCGGGTTTTCCTGGCACTGGTATTTTATTCTTACAAGGAAGCCCAGAAAAAGTGTATGTTAGAACAGTTTTGGTTGTATAAATAAATATTTAGATTTTTATTATTTTTATGTATGAATTATAATGGAGGACTTAGTTAATTTCTCCTCTGGTCTATCAAAAAGTCACCGACAAAAGCGAAGCGTTTTAATCAGACAAACGATACTTGTCTACAACAACACAATGTTATTTATAAGTACAATAAAGAATATTCTATCTAACTATAACATAACATAACATTTACATACAGGCACATACATTGCTTCTGGCCCCACACTAGGATACCCTGTGTCGTGGGAACCAGAAACAACGACGTCACAAACATGCAAACATCCAAGACCTGGAGTCTTTTTTTTCACCCCAGCCGGGGATCGAACCCGGGACCTCTCGCACGGTAAGCAGATGCACTAACCACTACGTCACAGAGGTCGTCGATCTCGTCTATCACAGAGTTTTTCAATGATAGGGGGACATTATTAACCTTATGCCGGATACATTTACTTGCCTTTTTGTCAGAAGCGTCCGACCAGGTTTCGCTCTGATTCGGAGAGCTTAATCATAATGAACAGAGATGGAGCGGAGGTTTCATTCTATACGTAATCGTAAACATTTAGATATAGGCACATACATTGCTTCTGGCCCCACACTAGGATACGCTGTGTCGTGGGAAACAGAAACAGCGACATCACAATCATGTAAACATCCAAGACCTCCAATTGAAATTCCTTCTCCTTCTATTTCTGCTGTCATTGATTTTCTAATTGGAAAAACCAAAACTTGACCCTTTCTTTCACGCATGGCTTAGACTTTTCCAGAAAACATAATTCATCACACAATCCACCATTTTTCGGCCTAGCCAGTACTATAGTATTGTTTAGAGACTAGCGATTGATCGTGTTCTTCCATTGCAAAGAGAAATTTCCCACCAGGCAGATTGTATGTCTGAGGATGGTCGATCTAACTGTTGTTGGACGTAGTATTTAAGGTAAAGTCCGTTCGCTTAGATAGTGTCGGTATACACGAAGGCAATCTTGGTTTTAGTAAAAAACATTTATTTCAATAATAAAACTTAGAGGGCAAAAATACTTTATATAGAAAGAAAAAAATATGGTACACAATATACCTAATGAAGCACAAAATAAAAAACTACTCTATATCACTCGAAGTGTCCTCAGAATATTCATCTCCACCGGTATTTAGAATAGGTACCTACCAAAGTGATGCGGGATCATCTCGTTATAAATCCATTCTAAAATACTGATTGATTTACTTCTACAGCTGCGAGCCAAATTCACTGGCGTGTTTGCACCGCGTCGGTTTCCTTCAATTTCTTTTGTGAAAAGCCGCCACGTGCAGAGGCGGTAAATATCAAAGTGACACTATGATAGCGAACACACTTTACTATGTGTAACACTTTGATTGCGCGATGCAGGAAAGTTTGAATGTTATAGTGTACGTGCAGATTTTCCATGTGTTTGCTACAAAACTAACATAAATGTTACATTGGGACGAAAAACGAAGCTCAAGCCGCAAGAGTAGAAGCCGGGCTTGGTAACAGGATAATTTAGCTAAGTAATTACAGTGCAATTTATTTGTCCGCACTCAGTGATTAAAATCCTGCGTTCACGGATATGCAGCGGGTTTCGGCTGGCAGGCAGGAAGCCTGATTATGCTGCAAGGAAGGCTGCGCAGGTAGGCAATGAATTCCGCGAAGCACAGGATGGGTACAATAATTGCAAGGCTTGGAATTACGACTGAGGCGGTGTATTTAATGAATTGGCTGGCAGTTAGTTCATCATTTAAATACCATTTAAAGAACGTAATGTCGTAGACGGCAGGTGGACTAAGGCAATCACAAAGTGATGGCCGAGAACAGGGCCTAGATTCTGTATGGTAATGCATTGTAGTACAATGAAAAATGCATGAACGTCAAGTGATTGTGTTGTGTGGCAGCTATTATTAGTATGAATATAGGGTTCTTGCCTCAGATTGATTTTAAGTACCGAATTTAAAGAAAGAAAACAGCAACTCTCACACAAGAGCAATTTCAGAGGTATGAGCGCCGTGTTAATCAAACTTATGACCTTAAAAGGAACAATTCAAAAAATGTAATCGAGTTGATAACTTATTGAAAACTAGCTTTCCTCCCCGGTGTTACCCGCGGTTTATTAGGAAAAAAAATGGTGTATTAACAGTAAAAATAATAACTATTCAAGGGATTTTCCCACGGTAATTAGATACTTTCGCGGTAAAACGTAGCCTATGTGTTAATCCAGGGTATCATCTAACTCTATGCCAAATTTTATTGAAATCACTCCAGCCGTTTAGACGTGAAGAAGTGAAGAAGTAACAAACATACACACTCACACACTCACAAACTTTCGCCTTTATAATATTAGTATCGAGTATCACTCGATAATCCGAATTTTCCGCCTGTATTATGTTGTCGACTCGGATCGTCTATTTTTTATGCTCTTCCATTTTATGAGCATTTCATTCGAGTCTACCGTAGACCGGCACGAAATTATTAATATAGATAGACTATTATCTACAATCAACAAACCGGCCGATTAGGTTTATTAAAGAGTAAACGAGTATTTCTGAGAATCATTTAAGCGGAGAATTTCAGATGAATTTATTGTCTTCAGTCGGATGAAAGGCAGAAAATGACTAATCGAATTCGCTCAAATCGAACAAAAGGCCTAAAACCGTCTGCGGCTTGGCGGTGACACGCGCCCAAGTCAGAAATCATGCGCAGTAAAAAACTTAACTCAGCAAGGTTACAAATGCCTCGGCCGACAGCGGAAATTATTCAGCGGATCCCGCGAGGCGAAAATTAAATTTTGCAGCCAAATGATACAAATTTAAATTTAGAGATTCGGCTGCGCGGTGTATTCCAAAACGCTTCCAACAGAATAATTACGCTCCGTCTACACTCTGGGAAGAAATTAATGCCGACAATAAATCAGGAGCTTTTGTTCCTGTTTCTGTTAGGTAGTCAGTCTTTTCAACACTAGAGAAGGGAAATATAAAATTCGTACACACGGCTGGTTTCAATTTTATTTCTTCCCTCTGCGCCGGCAGTCGGTAACAAATAGTTGAGTGTTCAGAACTTTTGTGCGCCCGCTTAGTTGGGTGCTCTGCAAGGTATAGGAGTGTTGAAATTAAAGAGGGAAAAGGAAAGTGTATTCTATTTGAATCCCTTGATTCGAGAAAGTTTCAATTGAGTATAAGATATGTATTTTCGTACCCCATTTTACTTCCGAAATTTTTGAAAGCTTTTTGCCTACTTTATTTGCTCAGTAGCTATTTAAGACTTTCGCAACCGCTAGATATTATTAACTTTGTACCAGATAGGTTCACTTACTTAAAATTTTGTCGAAACAAGTACTCAGTAGCTTTTTAAATGTATTATTTACCTACTTTATAACGGATTCACTAACTATTTTTTGTCGCAAGATTCCGACCAAATTCCGCTCTGATTAGCAATTTCAATGTGTATTATAATAACTTCCACACAACTGAATCAGTCGACCTGGTACCTAACTATATTACTCCGTGCCATCAACTGTGCCATCAAATAAAATCAAAATTGTTTTATTGAGCAGCACAAAACTTGACAATATAAAGTAACTCTGAACCCTAAACTAAATTTGTTATTTGTCAAAATTGTCTCTTGGGGCTCAGTGAGGTAACCGATGGTAACCGATGTCAAAAATATGGGAATATATCTAGACTAAGACTATTTCGGCCATTTAAGGCCAGTGGGTATCGATGTTACTAGTATGGAAGATAGTAATCTGACTTGGTAATCCGATGCATACCACTACAAATGTCAGAAATTTATTTAATTTAAATTTAAGAATTCACATTCTGATTGTTAAATGTCAATTTACATAATATAATGTTAGGCGGTGCGTTGGGGCCGAATGTAGTGGAGAAAAAGGCACCAAAAAAACACTCTACTCAGATCATCTTTTCTCAATTGTATACAGCAAAACTTAGTTATATAAGTCTTATAATTTATTTGTTTGCTTTTCTGGTGTGTACAATAAAGAGTTCTAATCTAATCTAATCTAATCTCAAATCACCTTAAGCCTTATAAATTAGTACGATTATCCATCTACCTAAAAAGCTATACCCATGAGTTCAATGAACTAGACAATTAAGACAATCTTTTAGAGTCATATTTTCCATACGATTTACAATAAATCGTGACAGATATTTGAATTAGATTAGATGTTGAATTGACTTGACATCAATTGTCGCTTTGCAACTTATAATCGCACAAGTAATATCCTCCTGCTTCACAGGAGACACAAAAAGCTCAAAAATTATGTCAATAACTTCTGCGGTATTCAAAATTAAACTATTACAGTGCTTTTTTTTTTATTTTTAAAAGATGATAGTCTTTAATCGTTGCATGCACGCACGCCGGTTTCGGGTACTAATCATCTTGCCCTTTGCTAAAACATAATTATCATATTTCGTCGAAGTATGTCCACCAGGGGCGGGGCGTCCCTTGAAAGTCGATTGAAGCGATTTTTTTAGGATCAGGTGGCAATCCTTAGTCTCTGCCTTCCCCTCTGCGCTACAGGCGTGAAATACAAGTAAATAAATAAAAAACAAGAAGAAAAAATATTTATCATACCAACAAGACACATCACATAAACAAAATAAACAAACCAGTAACTAATGTATGTAACGCAACTTACGCAACAAACAAAATAAATAAATTATTTAAAACAAAACCATTGATGTAGTCTACGGTGTGTCAAAGTTGCCACAAACGCGTCGATTTGTATAAATTTGGTTCTCTGCCTCCACGGTAACATTCAATTTTACAGACGTTATTTCCTAAAGCCCAAAAGTCACTCGAATGGATTTTCCCGATTTTCCAGAACAAATACGAACGCTGGCCGGAAATCTGTGGCGCCATAAAAACTGATAGAAAAACAAACGTTTCCAATCAGTCTCCGATTTCGCACTATTTCGTCGCGCAGTGCACGGGAGATTGAATGACGAATTGTGTTTTACGTATCTTTACTTTTAAAACACTCAGACTGGTGAAATTTCAGTAATTGCTCGGATATTTGAGAACCCACCCGTACATACCCGTTTGCAAATGCACTCTGTCGAATAGAGTGCGCCTTGATCGCGATCCTCAATCATGAGGGAACGATGAAATCAAAAAAATCAAGAATTTATCTCAACGTAAAGAATTTACATTCTGCTTGTTGAATGTCAATGTACATACAGTTATGTATAATGTTACCCGCTGCCTTGGGGCCGCCTGTTGTGGAGAAAAAGGCAGCGAAAAAAAACTCCACTCTGACCATCTTTTCTCAAATCACCTTAAAGCTTATACAAATAAAACATACAAAATAATATCTTGGATGTGTTGAACACTAGACACATTTATCCTCTGATTTAATTTAATATTAAACTACTATTTAATGCCATACGTCCTTGTCTTCTAAATAATCGTTGATTTTATAATAAGCTTTTTTGCAAAGAGTGTGCTTAACACAATTCTTAAATCGCGTTGGGGGTAACTCTAATATATCTTGGGGTACCTTGTTGTAGAACCTTGTACAGTGCCCCATAAAGGAAGTATTAACTTTTGCAAGTCAAAATCGTGGAAATGACAATTTATGTTTATTCCTAGTATTAACGTTATGATGGCTACCAAGAGTTTCGAAGTTCTTAATATTTTTCCGAACGTACATAATATTTTCATAAATGTATTGGCTTGCAACTGTTAAGATGTTAGTTTCTTTGAAAAAATCTTTTCGCGAGTCCCTACTACCTAGCTTGTAAATAAATCGGATCGCTCTCTTCTGCAAGATGAAGATAGTCTCAATGTCTGCTGCCCGGCCCCATAGTATTATACCATAGGACATAATACTATGGAAGTAACTAAAATAAACAAGCCTAGCAGTTGCAACGTCAGTAAGTTCTCGAATTCTTTTCACGGCATATGCTGCGGAGCTTAGTCTATGTGCCAATTTTATAATATTATGTGGATCCCATTGTAGTTTGGAATCGATTGTGATGCCCAAAAATACAGTATCTTCAACAAATTCTAGTTTATCATTTTCAATTACAATGTCGTTTTCAACTAATTTTACGTTAGGTAGAGTAAATTTCATACATTTTGTCTATTTTGAATTTAACAATAGATTATTTACTGTAAACCAATCTAGAACGTGCGAGAGAGCATTATTTGCTTCGTCAAGATTATTTTCCTGTCTCTTTATTTTAAAAACAAGTGACGTGTCATCAGCATATAGCACTATCTCACACGTTTTTTGTACCAAAAACGGTAAATCATTTACAAAGACTATGAAAAGGCTAGACTAGGATGAAGACGAAGAAGGTGAACAAGAAGATCTAATCTAAACTTAAATAACGGACGTCATCTACAAGGTGACAGGAGCACCTTATATGCTTGTAGCCCCAGCTGCCTGAGTGATCTTAAACGATGACGAAGGTTGTAAGGGCGCGTTCAGTGCATGGATGGGTGACTGTCTATGACTAACACTAGGGGAATTTTTCCGAGCGGTTCCGTGCTTTGCAAAGCACGTTAAGCAGTTGGTGCCGGCTGCTGTCTATAGATGGCAGTCGTTAAGCCAAGTCAGAGGCCTTAGTGCAGCTTGAAAAAATCTGACAGTAAGACCAGCCACTAGTCTTACAAGCCTCCACCAATCCGGACTTAGCCCTCGTGGTGGAGTATGGCCTATACCTTCCTCAGGGAAGAGACCCGTGGCCTCGGTGGGGACATAATTTCGTTTGTGAAATTATCAGAGGATGATTTAAGATCTTTGCCTGCATACAAAAAATATGTAATTTGTATTATTTTTTTTAAGTAAGACAAAGGATGGGCACAGGATTCATACTCGTACTCGTATAGAAAAGTCATTGAAAGTTAAGGCTTTTTATTGGCAGACATAATTATTTACAAATCTGATGAAGAGAAAATGTACTGAAAGCATACTTTTCGAAATGGTTTCGAGATTTCCGCTGATGTTCAAAAATGTGGAATGGCCAAATCCGTTCGCCGCACAGACCTTCCCAGGCTCCTCCTACTCGTAGTTTATTCTGCGTTTTACATATTAGGGAATTCAAATTAATTTTCGTTGACGAGGGCGGAAAATAAAGCGAGGTAACCTGGGTGTCAGAGATAATAATGAACGGTAGCACTTTTAATTGAAAATTGAGCCTTTATGAGTGTATGAGAAAGGCGATTTGCCTGAATGGAGAGATTATTAGGCCTGTGCTGTTGTACTTATTGAATTTTATTGAACGATCACAGTTTCTAGGTCCGGTTTTAAAGTTTATAGAGTTGTATTTAAGGCAGCTGTTACACTTGGTAGCCGGCCGCCTTGCTGACACAATTGGTTATTTTTACATGAACAAAAGGCAGGCAGAGGGGTAAAAGGGGCAAAAGGGTAGGCAGAGACCAGGGTCTGCCACTTGCTATGATCCTAACACATCACTTTCGCTTCATTGACATTCATTAGTCGTTGCATGCATGCTTACCGGTTTTGGGCACCTTTTTATCATGCTTAGTATATTTTTTTCATGACTGAAAAAAAAATTGTCTTGTTTTATTTTTTTTTCTGAAGAATCAGGGCATGAAAGACGATAGCGAACATTTGCGACATACTTTAATTATATTATAACATTTTTTTTATTTAAAAAAATATATTACAGAAAAAAATATTTTTAGAAATCACTTTCTGTAATCCAAACCTTAGGAAAAAAACCTATTTGAAATATCCGTAATTTTATTGCAGCTAATCCTCGGACCATAGTTATCAAAAGTAGATATAGAGTATTTTTATAATCTTTCAAAAGGTTACATTATAGGAGCGAATGAGCGAGACAGCATACCAGAAATTAGATCAGCCAGGCCTTAGCTGTAGCGCTGAATCGTCAAATTTATCAGAAAAGAGCGTGACAGAACGTTACTTTAAGTAGTTACTTAAATGCTTGATGTAAAAACCGACCCTCACACCCAAATTGTGTAAAATCGCTTTGTACGAATCACGTACACCTGCAGTGGGTAAAACTCCTCTTAAACGCGCCATTCGGTCGAAACGTCTCTGCTTCGTATTTGAAGACAAAAGCCATCTATTTTGGATGTGAATCACTGAATATTTACTATCAACAGATCAACTGAGTAAAGTTCTGAAATATAGCATAACAAAATAAATCCTTTGCCAGGCTCCTTGCACTATATGGAAAAAATATGTAACGTTAAATAAAAACATAAAAATCAACTTTGAACACTCAATATCGTAATTAAAAGATATACATACGTCAAGTGATCGTGTATATCCTCCTCAGTCCTGACCTAATACGGTATTTGACACTATGACACCACACCAATAATAAATTAATTGAGATGCTCGATTATAACAAAAAATACAAAATGTTTCAATGTATTTCTTTTAATCAGCATGCTAGTTATTACAATTTTTAAATAAATGAAACATAAAAAAGAGTGCTCTGAAATGTGACGTCACAAGCAAGTATTTTCATACAAAATTCTGTTTAAAAGTAACTCGTTTGACATTTTGTCAACTACCCAATTGAAAACCATTGTTATGGTGTACATATGTGTACCCAGGGTCTTAAGAGGGTATTCCTTTGTAAGCAGATGTCAATTTCCACGCAAGTTTTCATGTTTACGACGTACATGTCTAGTTGTTCTAGCATAGTAACCTGGGCCTCGATTCTGTTAGTGCATGATAGTACGATGACAGATTTTATTTATTTATTTATTTATTTAGATAAATGGTCTAGTCACGTGACGTGATTTTTCATAGATTAGATTAGAACTCTTTATTGTACACACCAGAAAAACAAACAAATACATTATAAGACTTATATAACTAAGTTATATAGCATTGACGGCTAGAAGGTTTGATATACATAAATCGCCGCTTTCGTTTGAAACGAAAGAAACTAAATCGCCACGTTCATGCAGTTGTCATAGTACTACAGATCATTAACAAAATCTAGATCCTGTTTGCTACGATGCATTCTAAGATGTGTCACCGAAAAAAATTCACCAATTGGAGCATTAGCCTTCTGTGGAAAAGGTTTTGTCTTTATTTCAGAGTTATAACACTAAAAGCCTACCAGTAAAATACTCCAACGGTACACGTTACCTTTAACACAAAGTTTCACAGTCTTTTCGCCTCCACTGAACCACCTATCCTTTCTTCCGGTACTGAGAAGAGCCGATGTGACCTTCAGTGTTAATCCTATAGAAAATTGTAAACTTTTAGTCCGGAGTCACTTACGGGTGTTGTTTTATCGGACGAGTCCGACCAGTTTCGCTCCGATTCGCAGAGCTAAATCATAGTGAGCAGAGAAGGACCTCGCGTCGTCGGTTGCTCGTCTCACATTGGCCGGTCTCGTCCGATAAAACAACACCCGTAGTAAGCTTACGAAAGCTATAGAAAATTGTTGGATCTTCTGTGGATAATATTATTTAAAAAAATTGAAATGCTTGCTGACAGTTTACCTATTGATTTACACAAACCCTATAATAATAATCCTTTCCTTTTTAAATTTTCTTTCTTAGTATTCAACATAAACAATTTTTATGCCAGAACTACGTTGTGAATGCATTAAAACTATAATTTTGAAATAGATTTGGACAAAAAAATTGTCATGTTCGTTCCTGCAGCGTTTTTTCACATTTTCACTTTCATTGTGCTTTAATTCAATTTACAATGTGTAGTGCTTCATTATCAACCCATTATGTCCCCACCGAGGGGCACAGGTGTATTCCCTGAGGAAGATATAGGCCATACTCCACCACGGGTGCCTAGTCCTGATTGGTGGAGGATTGTAAGACTAGTGGCTGGTCTTACTGTCAGAAGTTTTCAAGCCGCCCTAAGGCCGCTGTCTTGGCTTAACGTGTAGTGCTTACGAAAGTTTTAGTTCAAGAAAGTTTAATTTGCTTGAATTTTACCTAAAATGGTTGTTACCTAATCGATCAATAGAAACAACAAAAATTAGGGTCGAACTCTGAGGACCGAATATAGAAAAACCCGACTGAAGCCGTAGATGCTCTCTTTTCGCTTTTATTGGAGAGCGAGCGCATTGAGCCCCTTGTGAAATGTGTAAATTGCCAACACAGTGGGGTTCAAGGGAAAACTTTCGAAAACTAGTTTCCAAACAAAAGTATCGACACCGAAGGCGGACCAACGAGCGGAGTCGCCATTGCAGCTTCTTTTAGCAGTTCAATTAGCTTGATGAGATTAAAATTCTTAAACAGCTACTTTTTAAGGTGAGCGTAGTGACTTTTTTTCGGTAAAATCACTTTAATGAATATTATCGTTCTGATGTATTTATTGAATTGGAATTGCTTTCTTTTGCAACATTAGTGAATGTTGAAAGGGTTAACTAATGTCAAGTATGACAATATGGTATGGACAATATGGACATCATCCATAAATTTAGTATTGGAAAATACTTTTTAATACGTCATCGATCAATCGTCATCGTCATTTGGCCACAATTAAGACAAAAATCAGTAAATTCCTAATATCTTAAAAAATTATTACTGTCACAAAATTTTGACGATTTTTCATCAGCCTTATTTCTTTACAACGCAATTTCCACCTTCACCATTACTAGTAGAATGCAAACACGACTGGCTAATCAAACAAAAACGTTCCCGACTAAAATGACAAAGCTCTATTCACATTACTGCCGTGTCGCCGTCACTGTGCAAATTAATTAATTTACACAGGTGACGAGGTGGCCGACGGTGCGCGAGGTTAGGTCAAACACCGAGTTAACTAGTTATTCGTCATACTAAAGCTGCAGTTGCAATGGACCTGACAAATAAAGCTGCGTTTGCATGTCAAACTTAATATAAGGTCCTAACAAATCAAGCGCAAATATTTTAAGGGCCGATAGAGCAAAAGATAAATAACAATTTAGAATGTTCAATACATCAATTAAACAATTATTATTAGAAATAATAGGGCGAATAAAAATCGATCATCCATACCTACTAAATAAACACCCTTTAAACAATGTACATGCACACATAGGTGCCGCCGCACTACGTATAGTGCCACAAAGCTATCTGACCCGGTGGAGATGTCAAATTTAGTACGGAAACGTCCAGTTTACTATGAGAAAAGTGACGCCTTCACCGGGTTAGATAAGTTTGTCGCACTCTACACATGTCATATATGTAAAATGTCATTAAAATTTGCATTGTTTACCGCCAGATACTTCAATCGTGTGTGTGTGTGTGTGTGTGTGTGTGTGTGCATGAAAACAGGATGATATAACATTAATTTGTTTAGAAGTTTTAAATTTTGTGGTATAAAAAATTAAGGAAATCCTTTCATGATCTTATATTTTTTGCTCAAAGGTATTATTACTCCATGTATGACTACCCCTATTAAAATATTTGCGCTTGATTTGTTCGGACCTTTATAAGAATGATGCCGCGTATACTGTAGTAGACAGGCATTTTCTGAGAAATAAAGTAGGTACCTATGTGCCGCATACGAAGCGCTGCATTTGCAAAAACCTAAGACGGTTAAGTTTTGTCACAGTTTTTTCGTTCACAGTTAGCGAATGCTATTGTTATTGAAACTTCGCAAATGTACTCAATTTAGAAATCAAAGTTTGGTACATGCCAGGACTCGAACCCCCGACCTTCCGAACAAGAACTACCGCTCCGCTACCACCGCTTGCAAAAATAAATACTGAAAACCTTTTTAAAGTAAACCAACAATTTATTTATTTATTTTTAAGCTCATAAATAATATATGATTCCTTGTTTTGTCTTCTGTTTGTATAAATGAAAATAATTTTCTTTCACGAATAGTGAAATAAAAGTTTTTTCTTGCTGTTGTTGTTACAAATTATTGCACAATAAAAAAAATACATAATATAACTTTAATAACATATGTTCGTGATAAAAATAGAGTTTCCGACGGTCGATAAGATTTTCTTATTCTAAAAAATTGCAGCTAAAACCGGATTAATCCGGATTCAGACTCTCGACTCGGTTTATCCACTTTGTCTTCTTTTACACAATAACGAGGTGTTTGTAACTTTGTGCAAGTCTCGCGCCTCATTAAAAGTTACTACAGCGTGAAGTTGAAATAGTTTACAATATTGTAACGGTTTTTTCGTTACTTTTTTTATAATTATTGTGATCTTGACATAATCGTTCTGTTTTTTACGGCGATAACATAAAAAAGACTATGCTTGGAAACAAATAAGTACTACTTTAAAGCAATCTGGTAAGTACCAGTGGTCGGCGAGCCGTAAGCGCGGTGTAGGCTAGTCGTAGCCGAGTTTACGTACAGGAGCTGCTAATACTCTTTGGTTACGTGCATACGTTAGGTTGACGGCTGGTTGACGGCGAAAGGCGATACGGTGACAATCCCTTTCTGAGTTGATATGTATGTATTTTAGAAATGAGAAAAAATTCAGAGCAGTTGCATATTATTAAAATGTAATAACAAATTGGTCGAATTGCATATTATTTGATTTATTTGTTTACTGTTAGACGACATGTAATATTATGATTAAGTATTAACATTCGAAAATTATTATTTATAATTATTATGTAAGAGACTATTACATAATTTTTTTGTAATAAATCAATAAATAGTAGGCATTAACATTGTAATATGTAGTTTTAGTTATTTAATTTATACCTTATATTTCAAATAGAATGTCAATGTTACTGAATAAATAAATTTAATAAAAACTTAATATGATTTATAATATGGAAGAGCGGAGTCATCCAGTACAGGCATTGCATGCTTAAAAGGTGACTCCATTTACTATGTACGGAAAAAAATTAAGTTAAAGAATAAATATTTTGTATTTTGTATTGTATTTTATTTTGTAAATGAAAATTAAATGAATGTAATTAAAAGTTAAATTATCGTGCGTCTACTAAGCTGCTCAAAGTCATCGCCTGCAATGGCTCTTAGAGTTTGTGTTTCATAACAGCTTTTGTTCTAGAGTTCAGACTACGCTGGAGACACCAAGTCGTTCAACAATTCTTCGGTATTTAATTTACTATCACAGCTCTCTGTCTGTTGAACGATCTGCATCTAGCAGCAAGGTCCTTATAGTCTTTGTTTATATTTGAGAGGTTATTATGAGACGACTACCTCTGTGACAGTGATTAGCGCATCTGCTTACCATGCGAGAGATCCCGGGTTTGAATCCCAGCTGAGGATAAAAAACCCAGGTCTTCTGTATTTACATGTTTGTGATGTCGCTGTTTCTGGTTTCCACTTCACAAGGTATCCTAGTGTGGGGCTAGAAGCAATTTATGTGCCTGTATGTAAATGAAATGAAATTTATGAAATGAAAAAATCTTTATTATGAAATGGTGTCAAAACATGTTCACTGGCGCTAAAACTAGGATTTTCTATGCTATGAGTAGCCAGGTAGTGTCCGCAGAAACATAGTATCCCCAACAACATAGTTACCGTATGTGTATATATTTAAGAGAATATTGTCTGCAGTCTACCGTCTAGCGGCCTTACTAATAAAGGTTATGAGCTGAGTATACAGCTGTTATGCGAGGTCTGACAAACTGGTTATTTGTACGGTAAATGCAATTAAACCAGTATAAATTGATACACTTCAAATAGTTATTCAAACTGTATAACTTATTACTAGTAAGCCCGTCTTCTGTATAAAACATTAGACAAGTTAAGATGAAATAAGATAACAATATTCTTTACTGTACCAGGAAAAACACATTCAAAACGTTTACAAAGTTTACGTTCTATATTGTTACGTTTTAAGCCCCGGGGGAAAAATAAAACGTTATGAGTTTCTGAGTTTTTTCTTTTATAATAAAATAAAGTATAGTACAGGCTTGTCATGTAAGCTAGATTATCGATTCGGTTTCCACCGTTGCTTAGCTCGCAGATCAATAACTCTTATCGTGCGTGCAACCTCTGCCGGTCTCCGCTGAGCGTACCGTGTATCACCACCTTTATCCAGCATCGCTTGGTGGCCCACTCCCAATTGAATACATTCGCTGTTTGTGACACTTTCAAAACTAATCTAATTCGCAACCTAGTAAGTAAATTGATTTGTGACAAAACATTTTATTGTCTCATTGCGGGGCGTTCTATATTACAAAAAAGGTTTAGCCTATGCGCACACTAGGCGACACGCGACAGCGACAGTTCGGCGACTAGACGCGACGACAGGCTATGGCGTCAATTTTCATATATTTTGTTCGAATCGCCGCACACTTGGCGTCAGAGTCGCGGAGTCGCGACGACAAGACGCCAGAAGCCAATGACAACGTCGCGTTTGACGCGGTGACAAGTCGCCCTGTTTGCGATGGCTTTTATGGTGGCAGTTTTTTTTATATCAGCCATTAATTTTTATTACAAACCCTTTGCTGATATTCAATGAATAATAAGAAACTTAGAAAACAAAAAAAAAAACACAAAAAAAGTAAATAAACGACATCAATGTAGATACTTCACTATGACTTACAATATTGAATTTGGGCACCGCCTCCTTACTAGACAATGCTCAGAAGTCTGGTTTTCATTACATTTTATTTCAGTTTGAATCTGTTCTTACACTAAAATGAAGCGCTTAATTTGTCCGTTTCCAGTTAGAAATCCAGAGGAAGACCGAGAACCAGCTGGATGAACTTAGTGAAAAAATACTTCATAGAGTGCGATGCTTCTGAAAAAGATACCTGGAATAGGGCAAAGTGGAGGGAGAAGATAAGGAAGGATGACCCCACCATCATGTGGAATTAATAGCCAGAAAAAGAGAGAGAGATATATATACATACATTACAGGCATACATACATACATACATACCGAACACATTGCCCTCCTTCTGGGATCTAGCGCTAAAAGTACCTAACTCTTAATTAAGACGATTAGACTGAAGTAGAGTCAAAGTCAGACTAATCGGGCATGCCACTGATCTACAATAAAGGCAATCGTCTTAGTAATTAATTAACATCGGCCACAATTTATCCGCGCCAGATCGACCCGATTGATCGTCCCATTGGGACTCAGCCCAAGTATGGCTGGTATCACATTGGACGATAATTATTAACATAACATAACATAACATTTACATACAGGCACATACATTGCTTATTGAACTTGTATTGCGTGACAAGTTTGCATTCATACATACTCGTATTTTGTCACGTTACCAGGGATTATGTGGAGGCATAAATAAATAAATAAATAAAAAACCCTTTATTGTTCTTCCGAGAAACGTTATACATAATTTACATAAAAAAATTATAACTATTTTTTTTTTGCATCCAAGTAAAAAATAATAAAATAAAAATAAATAAATAAATAAACTCACGCCCGTTATCCCCGAAGGGGTAGGCAGAGGCACCAGTCTCTAGAACTGGACCCATGTTTTGCCGAGTTTATTAGGTCTCAAACGTGACAAATGGCAAGCCTGTCGCCGTTATCCGGGCACAATTTATCAGCGAATGGTGTTGCTGTACAAACAAATGTACGTAACTAAAAGTCATTGGTACATGCGTGGTTTGAACCCAGACCCTCGATCGAGAAGCAAGGGTCAACCCCACTACATAATAATAATATTATATAAATCCAAGTCTAAATATTATATAAATCAATCCAATATGCATCCAAGTAATATTATATAAATGAATTGATTACTTTGATTCTACATGCAATGAATATAATAAAGTCAATATATTTATCTATCTATTTACAATTAGGTAATCCGAATCAGATACGAATTTTATTTTATTTAAAAATAATGAATCATATTCAAATCAATAGAATTATAAACTCAATTGTTAACAAAATGTTCAATTCATATTAGAAGAACCCCCATGTGGAGGCATATTCCCAGGTAAATGGGCTAAAGAAGCCTCCTTTTTATTTCTTTAGTAGAGTGAAAGTATGATCGTCAAAACCCCTAATTAACAACACTAAGTTTTTTTTTCTAAAACTTTCGTATGCATTAGACATTATTAACTTTATTCCGGATACACTTACTAGACTTTTTACTCGGAAGAGTACGACCAGGTGTCGCTCTGATCCGCAGTGCTTAATCATGGTGAGCAGATACGCAACTCGCGTCGTCGGTTGCTCGTCTCTTAAGTGTATTCGGAATCAATTTAATACTGTCAAATGTAGAAGTCTAAACTAAAAATAAATAGGTACCAGAAACTGTGGCAATTTGGGAACATGCTGCTTAGTTTGTACTCGCCTGAAAGCCGGCAAGGTAATTTGTTTCCAAGGATTATCCGCAATAGAGTTCATTTCTACATTAGGTACCTACGTCTCCTGAGCTTAGCTTAGCGTAGCTTAGTGCCATAGTAATGGTTTTGGTGAAGTGCCTCTGATAAAATAGGGGATTTCGCGACTTGCCATGATATATTCGAGCGATGGAAAATTGAAAATTGGTTATAGCTTACCGTTTGTATGTTGAATAGTTCCTAGACAATGATGGATTTAATTTAGAAGCAGTAGTCGGAGATGGGTATGACGGTAGTCTTACGTTTCTGGTTTCAGCCTTACAAGAGTCTTAGGTTTGAATCTCGGTTCTACTAAGGACGTTTCTTTGGAATTTACATTTGAAGATGTCTTTGTCCTACATTTGATAATAGTTTTAAATGCTAAGATAAGAATATTCTTTATTGCACATAAGAAACGAGTGAAATAAAAGTTACAATTAAAAAAAATACAATACAAATATATATTCCTACTATACTTCAACCATTACAAACGTGTGAACCGAGTCAAAAAAGTGCGAGCGAGATTTCAGATATGCCTCCTATATGTGTAAAAGGGAGGTCTGATATAAATGTTTATGACTCAATTCGCACGTTTGTAATGGCTCAAGTATAATCATCATCATTATCAACCCATAATGGGATAGTTCTCACCGCTATCTCTGCCTACCGCTTCATGATACAGGCGTGAGTTTGTGTATTTTTTTATTTCATTTAGGTTTAGTTTTCTAGTCCAAGCGCAAAGGAAATAAATCCAATTAAAGTGATAATTGACTACAGTACCCGAGTCTTAAATTTTCGTCCGAGTTAAGGCGCACGAATCAGCAGTAAACTATCCGGGTCCTGTCGGGCGTCACTATTAAGATTAAAAGCTGCTCCGAACACTGTGCAAACAGGGTCAGGGTCTTAATTAAGAGATCCTGGATTCGGGAGTTCTAGAATGACGGTTTTGTTGTGTTGTACCATCATCAACCCATTATGTCCCCACCAAGGGGCACGGGTCTCTTTCCTGAAGAAGGTATAGTCCATACTCCACCACGGGGGCCAAGTCCGGATTGGTGGAGGCTTGTAAGACTAGTGGCTGGTCTTACTGTCAGAAGTTTTCACGCCGCCCGAAGGCCTCTGACTTGGGTTAACAACTGCCATCCATCGACGGCAGCTGGCACCAACTACTTAACGTGCCCTGCAAAGCACAGAACCGCTCGGCAAAATGCCACTAGCGATAATCATAGGACGGTCACCCATCCATGCACTATGGGGCTTAACCTTCGTGATCGTTTATGATCACTTAGGCAGCCAGGGCTACAAGCGATTCAAAAATCATAACAAATATTTTGTCTTAGTAACCGAGTTACTAAGACAAAATATTTTTTATTATATCTAACTTGTTTTTTTTTTAGTACAAAAGTAGAAATCTATTAATAAGCATTGCATATTTTACATAATTACTTTTTAATGTATCACCGTTGATACTCGAATTAAGCTAAATACAAAAAAAATAAACTCAGCAAGAGTGCTACAGAAATTGTCACCCTAAAACCCGCTTTCTGAGACGCGATAGCTTGCAAGAGATTTGTAGTGGCGCCCGACGCAATATTTCGCTTGGAGAAGTGTTTTTCCTGCGACTCAAAACGTCATTAAAAGCCAGTTGTTCTACGATGGCAGTGCAGTGTAGAGATGGCACGTGGCTCTTACTATTTCTATCTGACCACGGCGGACTTCCACACGGAAGTGTTATTATTTTAGCAGTTTATAATTATGTTTATGAATTAAAGTAAAGACTAAAACTGTCGTAACCACAAGACATTAATAACTTTATTTTCTATACACATACTTGACTTTTTGTGTGAAAGAGTCCGACTAAGTTTCGTTCTGATTCGCAGAGCTAAATAATGCTGAGCAGACGCGGAGCTTGCGTCGTTAGTTGCTCGTCTCTGACTGCGGACCTAGTCGGACTCTTCCGACAAGAAAGTGTATGCGGAATAAAAGAAATAAAGTAAAGAAGTTTTTAAAGTAGAAACGGCTAGATGCTCAAACTCTGACACTGTGACTGCGGTTCGCCTGTGGAGCAGCCTCCCTCTGCATAATATTATATCGATTCAATATAAGCAGAAGGGCCGGTAAAAGACGTTCTGCATAAACATATTTCTACCAAATAGAATATATATTAGCAAAGGGCAAGACAAAAAGTATGTGAAAACAGCGTGCGTGCATGCAACGACTAATGAATAAACATAACATAAACATTTACATTCAAGCACATACATTGCTTCTGGCCCTACACCAGACTATACTGTGTCGTGAATGTTGATAAAGCGGAATTCATCTGTCAGGATCGTAGTAAGTAAAGGTCCCTGGTCTCTGCCTACCTCTCTGGGCTGCAGGCGTGAGTTTATGTAGGTATGAAATTATTTACCTATTACTTACTTACCCTGTGTCTTGGCTTAGTCAGCCTTGGAAGCATAATGCAAACAAGGACAAAAGTAGCAACGCATCTCTCTAATTAAGTCAATGGAAGGGTTTATTGTACCTTGTCAAAATGTAGTACGAAATTGCTGTCCGTCTAGTGAATTTTACTGCCGAGTTACGTTGCCTCCTTCGTTGTGTAACGCCAAGTTTATAGGCGCCTTTATGTAGAGTTATCTTGCATAATGGGTCCGTAATAAAGTCAAAAGTTTTATCAGATATTACGGCGCAGGGAATTTTTTCCCACTTTTTGTTGGCTCTTATCGTATCATCTTCCAATCTTAAGGTATTCAACGTGAGCTCCCGCTAGACTAATTCCGAGCTTTTTTTTCAGAACAAGGTGTCAAGGATTTGTGAAAGACTCGTGGGGCGTAAAAGTTCTGACCTGGCGCTTCGGACCAGACTGAACTGAACTAACGACCAGGGCCCAAATTCTGGTAATGCATTGTAGTTGAATGATAACAGCATGAACATGGCGATTTAGTTTCATTGCCGCTTCAAGTCTGCGCGCGCCCCAATATCAAACAATCTTGGCGTCAATAGTATGAAAAAAACACGTCACGTGAGGCCACCGTGTATCTGTCATCGAACTATAATGCACTAACAGAATCGAGACCCAGCGCCTCAATTCTGCTAGTGCATTAAAGATCAATGGTAGATATTCGGTCGGATCATGTGACATGTTCTTTAATTCCATTGACGCCTAGAACGTTTGGTACGTATGTGCACGCGTAGATTAAAAGGTTCAATGAAATTAAAACCTTGCGTTCATGGAGTTGTCATTGTACTACAATTCATTAACAGAATAAGGGACGCCTATTTTCTGCAGTGGGCATCAAATAGCTGATAATAACAACAAGTATTAAAAACAAAATAAAATCAATATTTTAGTGGGGCTTACATACAACAAACGTGATTATTTTACCGTTTTTATAGATAATGGTAATGGAATCGCTCGTAGCCCCGGCTGCCTGAGTGATCTTAAACGATCACGAATGTTAAGCAACATAGACCGTGTTCAGTGCAAGGATGGGTGACCGTCTATGACTAACGATAGTGGCATTTTCCGAGCGGTTCCGTGCTTCGCTAGGCACGTTAAGCAATTGGTGCCGGCTACCGTCGTTAGACGGCAGTCGTTAAGCCAAGTCAGAGGCCTTAGGACGGCTTGAAAACTTCTGACAGTAAGACCAGCCACTAGTCTTACAAGCCTCCACCAATCCGGATCAGGCCTCCGTGGTAGAGTATGGCCTATATTTCCTCAGGGGAGAGACCCGTGCCCCTCGGTGGGGCTATAATGGGTTTATGATGATAGATAATGGTACGGAATCCTTCGTGCGCGAAACCAACTCGCATTTGGGTGGTTTTTTAAATTTGTACTGGACAAAATAATTAATTGTATTCATTACATAAAATTAAATAACGAATTGTTTACCAAAATCCGAAGCGGACGTAAGCGCGGACAAAGCTTATATAAAATATAAGAGTCGGAAACTGTTCACCGAACTTTAATCAAACGCTCGCCGCAGTAAAGTTGTTTGAGTTAGGTGGTGATTGTTACAATTTGCCTTTTTGCTATGGAAATTTAATTAAACTGGCTTTGGCCCAGAATACGAAATTTCATGAGTCATAACATCTGCGTGTAAAGAAATTCAAAATATCAACTTCACTTTCGATTTTGGACACTTGCTAGTGGGTCGTCTTTACTGTTCATTGGCTAGTGGCATTGCTATTAAAAAATAATGTACGGTCAAGAAAAAAAATAAGATACAGGAAAAAAAGTGTTTATGGAATCACCGTTTTAAAGTACAGATGAGGAAAAGTTACCATCTTAAAATTTACCGCTGGCGAAAGTTCTTTTCTGTCACATTTGCTTTCTAGTGCCATGTTCGTGATTAAAGGTATTATTATTATTATTATCATGTACTTTTTCGTGGGTCCTAAAAATCACCATTGACGTAGATGAGGCAAAAAATCCATTTGCAAAAAAAAACAAATATAGGTATATCAAGAAAAACCCACTTGAAACAAACTTTTCTTTAACTATTTGGTTTGAAGTCGGTTTTTATTTCTTAAAATTTTTGTTTTTTTTTAATTTCTAGTGAATCTAAAATACACTTACTAGTAGGACGCCAACAAATTATTCAATAGACCATACGACGATTCGCGCACATACTTAAACTATGAAGAAAAAGGAAGGCGCCTGAACAGGCAAATTGAAAACGTATAGTTTTCTCATGGATGCCATGTCAAAGGAACAATTTGAAATGCGACCACACTGGAAGTACCAGGTTTGAAATAAAAAATTCAATTCATCTCCACGTAAATAATCCGTAGTAGTCCATAGTAACTATCCATGTCCACAGTCCATATAATCCATAGTAACTCCAAATTATCAAATTCAGTCCACGTAGTCAAAAGTTCGGATATCATCATCAGCAACCCATTATGTCCACACTGAGGGGCACGGTTCTCTTCTCTGAGGAAGGTATAGGCCATACTCCACTACAGGGGCCAAGTCTGGATTGGTAGAGGCTTGTAAGACTAGTGGCTGGTCTTACTGTCAGAAATTTTCAAGCTGCCCTAAGGCATCTGAGTTGGCTTAGCGACTGCCATCTATCGACGGCAGCCGGCACCAACTGCTTAACGTGCCTTGCGAAGCAGGAACCGCTCGGAAAAATGCCACTAGCTTTAGTCATAGACGGTCACCCGTCCATGGACTGAACGCGCCGTATTTTGCTTAACCTTAGTGATCGTTTAAGATTGCTCAGGCAGCCCAGGCTACGAGCGATTTGTTAGAAAAATACAGTCAAATGGTCAAAAACATTAAAAAAATTGCAGTCTAATTAAGAACCTCCACCTTTTTTGAAGTCCGTTAAAAAGTGTCGCAAAACACTTTTTTGCAAATTTGATCTAACAAAAGTTTTTTTTTTTTCTCTCAGTGGCGCTAATGTTACTCCCATGAGCTATTTAAGCTAATACTCTCTCCCTCAGAAAGAAAGCCCTCTGTGGCGTAGCTCTGTAGCTTTGTACTACTTCGTGCGAAGCTGCAGCTATGAGCCTCTTCTTTCAGGACACTAACCCAGGGTTATTTTACGAAATACGTTGGCTTAGAAGCGACGCAGTTGGGTTTGCTTTTGAGATTTGCTTCGGATGTTTACGCGATTGTCCGCCTGTTGTTTCCGGTCTTTGCAATCCGACTGTTGGAACAACGTTTGCAGTTACACGCTCTGATTGAGAGTAGATACGCAAAATTGAAATTGAGCGACTGGACGGGTTATTGCGATTAAATAGAGAGATTGCCAAATTTATGATGATTAGGAACGATGACCTGTGTGACGCAGCGGCTAGCGCATCTGCCTACCATGCGAGATTTCCCGGGTTCAAATCCCAGCAGGGAATAAAAACAATCCCAGGTCTTGGATGTTTACATGTATCCTTGTGTTGGGCCAGATGCAGTGTATGTGACTGTATGTAACGATAAATGCCAAATTGATGATGATTCTTCCCGACCACGTTCGATCACGGTAACGAAAAACCTAGTTTAAATATCACGTGACATAGCATGTAATAAAGTTAGGTTTAGTTGATTAGTACGTATACTTAAGGTATCCTTCACAGTTTTTTATTACAAAGAAACAAAACAACAAAATACCTGCATAAAACGTAGACATTTATCTCACAAACGTAAAAAAGGTAGCACAGCGTCAAACACATCCCCTACCTACCGCGACAAAATATTAACCCACTCCCACACCGCTACAGTTATAAAACAGTGATCTCAGAGGCATTTGCTTCGGCGTGTCGCAGAATAAAAATCATCGGGGAGCACCCGATAGTCGTTGCTTCTTTCTTTCTCTCCGCGGCGAAGCGGCCGACGCGGTTTGAATTCAATAAACGGGATTGAGTCACAGGCTCAGATCGCTTTCCATGGAAATGAAGGGGTGGTCTTTTTTATTTTGCGAAGAAAGCATAATTCCATTTGGCAAGTAATTGCGCTGGAGATTGGAGGTTGATATTAAAAAATCCAGTTCGATTCGGTGGAGTTATTTAAACTTTGACGTTGGCGATTTTTGAAAGAGGTCTTTGCTTTTGCTTCTAAGTTCAGTGAAGCCAACTGGCTTTTAAACATAAACATTTACACACAGGCATTGCTTGTAGCTTCACATTAGGATGGGTCTCGTACTCCACTTCGAACGACGATAGCTCGATGCTTGATATCTCGATGTCCCTACCTCGATGGTACGTTTTGTCGGTGGATCATTACCTCGAAAGATCAGCACCTCGAAGGGTTTTACCTCGAACGGTCTTTGCCTCGACAGTACACTTTATCGATCTCTTGTTGCCTCGAGAGACCAAAACCAAAGTAAATTTAAATTATACCTTAAAGATGTTTTACAGACCAAAATGCCCATTCTCCTGTGGTTCGAAATGAGAATGATCATTTTGGTCTATAAATAATTAAAAACGAAAAAAAGTGAGTGGCAGTCTCAAGTACCCATAGAATATCTAGTGTTGTGGGAACCAGAAACGGCGACATCACAAACATACAAACATCCATGACCTTGGTTTTTTTTTGTCCCCAGCCGGGGTTTGAACCTGGGACCTCTCGCACGGCAGGCAGTTGCGCAGGCAGTAACCGCTCCGCCACGAGGACATCAGTATGACTAAGGTATATGAGGGTAGATACAAGCACTTTCTTGCGTACACACAGGCAGGATGTGCTGTTAGTGTCACTTGGTCGTGTCGAGTCGTGCCGAGTGGTTCCATATTATTTACAACATTTGGATATTTTAAGCGTTTACTTATTGCCGTTATTTATATCGTGCAAAAATATTTTTTTATTTTAATTTCATCACTAATTTATGTAGTGGAACCTAATATTCCTAATATTAAAGTTCGTTACCCCTTAGGGTACGGAATTCCAAAAATTATTAAAATTGGTGAAGCTGTTTCGGAGTCCGATAACAAACATTGTGACACAAGAGAGAAATATATATTTTTTATTTTTTTTTTGCTAAAAAAATGTTTGATTATTAAACATCTAGTCTAGTCTAAGAATAAAGAAAAAGAATAAATGTCTAGTCTAGAATATTTTTATGTCTAGTCTAGAAATTATCTTATCTCATCTAATTAGTGATACCAAAATCAATGTATTTGTCCAAAATTAGTCCCGGCTTACAATATATGTAAAGTATTTAATTTTCTATTCAGAATAGTCACAAATTTCACCAAACGTTACTGAAAACAGATAAAACCATAAAATAAACATTCTCTCTGCCCGGCGGGAAAGTATTCAAACCGTACAAAATTAATAATGAGAAACGAGCCAAATGAGCATACCATTTAATAATGAACTTTGATATCGGTCATTGTCAGTGGATTGTACAAACAACGCTCAATGATAGCGTACTGTTCCAATATGGCAGCGCAATTAATATCGAAAGATATATTGTTTTATTATTTGCGTTTCTCAACTTTAGGACAGACATTATGTTTCGGTAGTAACGTCAATTTAAAAAAAAAATAGTTACGAATGAAATAAAAATTGTACCTTCTTGGTTTTCTTTAATAAATATTGTATAAAATAAATACAATTATACACAATTTTAAAAATACACAAATAAAAAAAAACAATTTTGTAAAATACAGAATTTTTAAAAATACGTCATTTAGAATCCTTGCTTTCTTCCTTCCTTGCTTTCTTTATACCTCTTCCCTCCCTCCCGGAGCTTTCCTACAGACTATATTTATATTTAAACACAAGATTTTTAAAATACACAAATAAAAAACAAAATTTTGTAAAATATATTTTTTTTTAAAAACGTGTCATTTAGAATTTTTCCTTCCTTGCTTCCTTTCTACCTCTGCCCTCCTACCCGCAGCTTTCCTACATACCTACAATATTTATATCAAACACAAAATTGTTAAAATACACAAATAAAATACACAATTTTGTAAAACACAATTTTTTTTTAAAACACATCATTTTCACACACAGAATCGTTCCTTGCGTCCTTTCTACATCTTCCCTCCCTATCGCAGCTTTCCTACAGACTATCTTTATATTTAAGCACAAAAGTAAAAAAAAAAAAAAAACACAATTTTGTAAAATACACATTATTTTTAAAATGCGTCATTTAGAATTTTTTCTTCCTTCCTTCCTTGCTTCCTTTCTACAGCATACCTCCCTCCCGCAGCTTTCCTACAGACTATCTTTATATTTAAACACAAGATTTTTAAAAAACAAAAATAAAAAACACAATTTTGTAAAATACACATTATTTTCATAATGCGTCATTTCGAATCCTTCCTTCCTTCTTTCTTTGCTTCCTTTCCACATCTTCCCTCCCTCCCGCAGCTTTTCTACAGACTATCTTTATATTAAAACACAATATATCATGACTCCGTATTTGCTTTTGTGATGTTACTGCCTAGTTACTAAAGCTACTAAATTTTAGTACAAGATCAGGGCCTAGTGCAATTACAATTCTATGACTGCGTCCATTCCATTTCATTGTCTCTTCAAACTAACGCGCGCACGTGTATTCGTAATTATAGGCGTCAATGGGAACTAAAAAACATGTCACGACCTACACGACCATGTCGTGTAACTGTAATTTAACTACAGTACACAAAAAAAATCGAGACCAAGGCAGTGACCGTGTTGCGTGGAACCACAACTCCAACTTATAAGAGAACTCTACGTGAAAAAAGTGATGTCTCTGCGATCAACGTAGACAAAATGTCTGCCAAGTGAGGCCGTGTTTCTAAAAACTAAAATTCAAACTGTATTATGACAGTTTGTGGTTCATTGCGTAGCCGAGTCTTCTTACTTGTTAATCTGTGGCTGACCCCTCTGCAATGTACAATGTCATGGACAATCCATGAATTGTTGTTCTGTAGAACTGGCCCTAGGTATTTTATCTTCCCTGATATCTTGCCATACTCCACCATAGAGGGCAAGTCTGGATAAGTGGAGTCTTGTAAAACTAGTGGCTGGTCTTACTGTCAGAAGTTTTCAAGCCGCCCTAAGGCCTCTGACTAGGCTTAACGACTGCCATCTATCGATGGCAGCCGGCACCAACTGTTTACCGTGTCTTGCGAAACATGGAACCACTCGGAAAAATGCCACTAGCGTTACTCACCGGTCACCTACCTGTCTCCTATATCTACCTGTACCGCCCATGAAATACTCCAATAGGACTCTTTCTCTTCTAAAAGGTCTTATCAAGATAAATTATTACCAATCTCTATTGGACAATATTGAGAACCTCTGGCCGAGAGTAAATATCGACTGTAATCACCAGCCATTGGCACGAACCGTTTGTTGGAACATTCCCCTGCAACAGTTAAATGTACTTTCGATCAATTCAGCCTGTTATCGCGAATGTACATCGGCATTCTCTAGAGCTAAGAGCGTTTACACCGCTGGGAAAAAACTGAAATAATAAAAACCGACTGCTAAGCGTAGAGTACTAGGTAAGCCCGCTTGTCTACCGACCAACAAAGGTTAATCCATTTTTAATTTTAACCACTGAAAATAAATTGACTGCAAAAAATAAGATGTAAAAAGAAATAAACAAAAAAAAATCAGAACCAAAGAAAGAACGAAATAAAAAAAAGCCATCTATATTATTATTCCATTATTCTTATATACAGGGTTACAGGGAAAGTCGTACACAATATTAAAGGAGGTCATTAATTAGGTAATTTTTGATGGATTTTATTCTATTATATAGGGTACGAAAATTAACCGTTATGGAGATATTGACTGTTAAAGATTAAAAAAAAATATCAAATTTTTTTTGGCTTTTTGGTTGATTTTTTCTCAGAATAGAGCTCATAAAGTGTTTTTTTTAATGTATTTAGTTAAAAGGCATGTCAATTGATAAAAAAATATCAGCAAAAGCTGCACCTAATACTAACAGCTTTAAAAAACTGCTCGGCAACGGTTAGAATTAAATATCTTTTCTCTAAATATTTTTCACATTGAAGCTCTTAAAAAAAAATTACGTATGGAACTTATTCTGCAAATAATTTTAAAAACTTCTACGACTCTTTAACTATTCAAAAAAGTATAACATTCAATAGGTATGTGCATGAAATTTTAAAATTATGTTATTTGAGTAGGCTCTAGTGGTAGTACCGAAATAACTGAACTTCGATAAAAAAAAAATCTTTTTACTTCCTGGCACCTTTAAACTATGTAAAAAGGTCAGATAGGCTTTGTTGTGCTCTGGAGACATGCTGTCTCAGGTGTTCAGGTACCTACCTATTTCAGTATTTCTTTTTTAGAATATTCTATTGTTTTTGTGTTAGTCTGCTTGTGTGATTCTTCCGTGGTAGATGTGTTAATACGTGCTCTGCAAATGATTTGCGTTGTAGAAACTTCTACGTCTCTTTAGGTATTAAAAAACGTATATCACTTTCTATTACATCGAAAAAACGTTAGCCAAGTGTCACTTAAGATGGCAAACGGTAAATTTTTAGTTGAGGTAAATACGTGCTCTTTGATAATTTCCCGTAAAACGCGATTTAGTTTGGATTTTTGTATTCCCAGGTGGTGGTGGCGTAGTGGGGTTGACCCTTGCTTCTCGATCTTGAGAGTCTGGGTTCGAACCACGCATGTACCAATGACTTTTAGTTACGTACATTTGTTTGTACAGCAACACCATTCGCTGATAAATTGTGCCCGGATAACGGCGACAGGCTTGCCACTTGTCACGTTTGGGACCTAATAAACTCGGCAAAACGTGGGCCCAGTTCCAGTGACTGGTGCCTCTGCCTACCCCTTCGGGGATATCGAGCGTGAGTTTATTAATAAAAAAAAAAAATTTTTTTTTGTATTAATTCATCTTCATTCTGTGGCTTGGCTTGGATTTTGAACTGATTCATCTTCATACTGAGACTTGGCTTGGATTTTGGACTGATTCATTTTCATTCTGTGACTTGAATGGCGAGACACATATGAAAACTTTTTGAGGGAGGAGTTTTTTAATACCGTTTTACGTTTACGTTTTTTTATAACTAACGAGACGTAGAAGTTTCTACAACGAAAATCATTTGCAGCGCACGTATTAACACATCTACCACGGAACAATCACACGAGCAGAAACAATAGATAGATAGAATATTCTAAAAAAGAAATACTGAAATAGGTAGTTACCTGAACACCTGAGACAGCATGTCTCCAGAGCACAAAAAAGCCTATCTGACCTTTTTACATAGTTTAAAGGTGCCAGGAAGTAAAAAGGTTTTTTTTGTATCGAAGTTCAGTTATGTCGGTACTACCACTAGAGCCTACTGAAATAACATTATTTTAAAATTTCATGCACATACTTATTAAATGTTATACCTTTTTGAATAGTAGAAGTTTTTAAAATTATTTGCAGAATAAGTTTCTTACGTAAATTTTTTTTAAGAGTTTCAATGTGAAAAATATTTAGAGAAAAAATATTTAATTCTAACCGTTGCCGAGCAGTTTTTTAAAGCTGTTAGTAGTAGGTGCAGCTTTTGCTGATATTTTTTTATCAATTGACATGCCTTTTAACTAAATACATTAAAAAAACACTTTATGAGCTCTATTCTGAGAAAAAATCAACCAAAAAGCCAAAAAAAATTGATATTTTTTTTTAATCTTTAACAGTCAATATCTCCATAACGGTTAATTTTCGGACCCTATATAATAGAATAAAATCGATCAAAAATTACCTAAATAATGACCTCCTTTAATATTGTGTACGACGTTCCCTGAAACCCTGTATAAATAAAATTAAAAGTCCTCACTGACTCACTCACTCACTCATCAACGCCCAGCCCAAGCCGTTTCAAGTTCAAGCACAGGACAAGCTGTATCTGCACAAGCTGTATATAATGTAAGTAAGGAATAAGACAGGATTTTTTGAAATTTAACCCCCAAGGGAGCGAAAAGGGTTGCCAAAATTTGTATGAGAGGTATAAAGAATGTTGCCTAATTTTCTTGAAACTTAAAATAAATACTCTTCGACACAATTGATTGAACACATGTTTCGCCGTTTTTCTAAATTTAACCCTTAAGGGAGAGAACGGGGTTGCAAAATTTTGAACTACATAAAGTCCACGCGGACGGAGTCGCGGGTAAAAGCTAGTATTATATAAAAGGTAATAAAACAAAAATGTAAATCGAGAAACCTTTCCGTCGAAAACTATTTTAAAACCGAATAATATTAGGACTCATGTCTGTAGAGAGATTGGCGAACAGTCTAAAAAAAAATACTAAGATAAGATAAGAATATTCTAAGACCAGCCACTAGTCTTACTAGCCTCTACCAATCCGTACATGGCCCCCGTGGTGGAGTATGGCCTATACCTTCCTCATGGAAAAGACCCGTGCCCCTCGGTGGGGACATAACAGGGTTGATGATGATGAATAATATTCTTTATTGCACACTAGAAAAACAAAAAAAAAAAATTTACGAAAGTTCATGGTACAATTGGGTTTTCTTTAACTAATATATGGACAGGGTTGCCACGTGTGGAAACTCAATAATAAGAGAGCTGTCTGACAGGCTCTTTTTGACTGATACGTACAAGTGTTGGATAAAAGTATCTTGTAATCTTAGTACTAATGTACCCTCTGACCCTACTTTGTTATACAAGTAGTTCTAAAAATATAGTTTTAATTTTTGTACTGCTTGCTTATATGGACATTGAGTCTGAATTAAAGTTATATTTATCATTATTATTATAATATAGGTTTCTCCCAATGATATAATTGTAGGCTATGGGTACCGCGTGGAACTGACGGTTGATTTGTTAGTTAGTTACTTAGTTTTACCTGAGATTTACCTGGAGAAAACCTGAGTGTCTGTGCTGTTCATTATCTCAGTATTAAATAGTTCGTTTTTTCAGGATGTTTTCCTTCACTGTTATAGTTAGCGGTTATTTTTACTGAAAGATTTTTTTTGTCTTTTCAATGTTTTTTTTTTTGTTTTATGTCCATTTCGTATTGCCTATGACACTCGTGCACAGACGTCGTATCGATTGAGATCCTATTTATCAGGCTCTGTATTGATAAAAAGAACATAAAATTTAACTATGTACTTTCATACATACGAGGCAAACACACTACCCTCGTCTTTGGCTTCGACGCAGTCGGGAAAAATACAGTATGCTCTTAGTAAATGAGGTCTGAGTCGGCACCATAAAATAAACTTACTTACATTTAGGGCTGCAGCAAGGAACAAAATACAGGAGGCATAAATTAAAATTTAACGTAAATAATCTGTCGTACTTTTGCCTATATTTTAGCGTCTTCGGTATTACGTTGATTCGTAATACCAAAGACGCTAAAATATCGGCATTAATTGAATAGATTGCAAATAAATTTTTTTGTAAAATTTCGGCGGCCATCCTCTACTTATAATAATTATGTACTAAAATCGAACTTTGTTTAGGTTTGTTAGGCCATTTTTAAGTAGCCAATTGCAGTGCAAAGGCCTTCTCTCAGAGAGAGAGAGAGAGAGAGAGAGAGAGAGAGTTTGGGTGATTGCCACTGGCAATTTTAATAGGCCCATACACCTAATTGAATATATCGTTTAAGATCACTCAGGCGGCCGCAGCCGGGGCTACGAGCGATTCCGTAAGTATCATTAACACACAATTTTAAAGCATTTCTAATTAACAAATGAATGTATAGTTAGGTACTACAGCATCAGTATGAGTACGAAATAAAATTATTCTTTTCTATTTTCATTCTGTTCCGTCCCACCCCGTCCCGTCCCGTCCCGTCCCGTCCCGTCCCGTCCCGTCCCGTCCCGTCCCGTCCCGTCCCGTCCCGTCCCGTTCCGTCCCGTCCCGTCCGTCCCGTTTTTGTTTCAAAGTCACCCATATCAAAACTTAGTACATGGACGGCTGAATACTGCTCATATTGACAAAAAGTAGTTTCATGAAAATAGCTGTACATTAAAATGTTAGTGAGCTTCTAAATGAAAGGACTATGCAATCTACGGGGAGGTTTCAATTACTCAAATCTAATTACTATTTACGTGCACCCTTTGGCTCTATAATACACAGTTTCATTTGAGGGTTTATTTATGTTTCCATTACACTCAGGGCATTATAGTTCACAGCCAGAGTCATTAATTTAAATTGAATTATGAATTCGCTTTATAAATGGCCATTTTCTCTTGCGTAGTCTTCGCGTGTAATTATTGCAGAGAGGAACGCGTCTGGTTTCGGTGTGAGATGAAGTTACCTCACTTAGGGTGGGCGGCTGAGAGATGGGTACACCTACTAATTAACAGCGCTACAGCATAATTATAGTTACACCGAATCATTAACACATTGAATGCCACCTACGAAGTATTTCGTATTACTTTCAGTGAATTTTACAGGGGAGAAGAGGCCTCTCAAAAAAGACAAGGTGTGGGGCTTGTTTGCGCCCCGGACAAATGATTATTTTGTGTGTAAGTTATTATTATTGTTACTTAACGATTACACAATTTTATTTTAACATATATTATGCTCGTAGCCCCAGCTGCCATAGTGATCTTAAGCGATCACGAAGGTTAAGCAACATAGGGTGCGTTCAGTGCATGGGTGACCGTCTATGACTAACGCTATTGGCATTTACTGAGCGATTTCGTGCTTCGCAAGACACGTTAAGCAGTTGGTGCCGGCCGCTTCGATAGATGGCAGTGGTTAAGCCAAGTCAGAGGCCTTAGGGCGGCTTGAAAACTTCTGACAGTAAGACCAGCCAGTAGTCTTACAAGCCTCCACTAATCCGGACTTGGCCCCCGTGGTGTATGGCCTATACCTTCCTCAGGGAAGAGACTCGTGCCCCTCGGTGGGGACATAATGGGTTGATGATGATATATTATGTATTTTATTAACTGTATTCCGGATACACTTACTTGACTTTTTCGCCGGAAGAGTCCGACCAGGTTTTGCTCTGATTCGAAGAGCTCAAACATGGTGAGCCGAGACGGGGCTTCCGACGTGTATCTCGTCTCTGCTATGTATTTTCTTGTAAACCATTAGAAACTACGGATTGAGGGACCCTATTATTGTACGAGAAGCAAGTAAATTGTCAGAGAAACTTTTATAAGAAAGCAATTTCCGCTGTTTTTATTGAAAACTCAATCAAACGTAGATTATAGGATAAGTAGCAAGTCAGGTTAGGTCAGGTTTCTGAGGTGTTTTAGTTAGAACTTAAAACTGTGATGTCCGTACTTAGCGTCATTGTGAGGCCGTTACACTTACGAGTAAATTTGATGCTAGGGTTTTCTTACAAAGTTTTCCCTCATAGTTAACAAGTCATATTGTTACTATAACTCCACAAAAGAAAAGAAAAATAAAAAAGTCATTTTTGCAAGGCGGGGTTTGAACCTACAACCTACCGATTAAGAAGCTGGCGTTCTACCGCTTCGCTACCGCCGCTTTGGCGTCCCTGTTCTGAGGTATGAAATTGTAGGGCGAAATGGCGGGTAAATTTTATAACAAAATTTTAACACTACGAATACTTTAAAGTGCATCTAATACATTGGCATCTTAAACTTAACTATATCCCAAATGTTCAGAAGTTCTTGTTACATCATTTAAACTAGTTTTAATACTCACTGTCTTATGTAGGTACCTGAAGACATCTGGAGGCGCGGAAGCGCATCTGCCTACCATGCAAGAGGTCCAGGGTTTGAATCCCGCCCGGGGACAAAAAAACCCTAGGTCTTGGACGATCACATGTTTGTCATGTCGCTGTTTCTGGTTCCTATGACACAGGGTATCCTAGTGTGGGGCTAGAAGCAATGTTTGTAAGTATGTATTTTTGATGTTTATAGAAATACGATTCCAAATATCCTAGTGTGGGGCTAGAAGCAATGTTTGTAAGTATGTATTTTTGATGTTTATAGAAATACGATTCCAAAAAAGACTATTTTAATCAGCTTTTGTCGAGTGATTTTACTAACGTAACCACAGACCAAAGAGTATTTTAATGAATCGATAAGAGTTCCACCAAGCCGGACGTCGCAGCAAGATTGACAAATTTGAGCTCTTTACAATGTTCGTCCAATCATAGATTCGCTCAACCAGGGCCCAGAATCTACTAATTGCGAAGTTATTCAATAAATTTTATCGTTGATCAACAAATGAGAATCAAAAGAGATGGTTAGTTTTTTAAATTTTGCTAGCTCCATAATTCTCATGGTGTCTCTTGTCAACTCGGCGTTTATGACGGCTTGGGAGAGGCAATGAATTCTGGTAATTCAAAAATACATACAATGCAATCGCATCGGAACAAAATATTACTGAAATAGTACTGAATGGGCGTAAAAAAGTAAAGTTTTTTCTTCTTTTAATTTCTTTAATTGAAATTTGGACCGAAAATGTAAAAATTGATCATTTGATTTTTGTTTTCATTCAATTTTTCATTTATAGAAACTCATGTCATTTTAAACCGAAAAAAAAGAGTTTGTGGCAAATAACAACAAATCATTTTACTAAAAATAACGAAAACCTAGTGCAATAAAAGTACCTTAAACGAACAAGTTCCATTTAAAACAGACTCTTAAAAAAATGTCCTCGAATTGGTTGGTCTAATCGTTAGGTATTATAGGATGTGTGAAAAGGTTAGGTGTCTAGGTTTAACTAAGATAGCTTAAATTATTGTTCTTGAAATCGCCTATGAAACTGTCTAGTCCAGACATCTCCGTAATCTGAATAATCTGTAATAATATATTATTTGCCTACCATGCGAGAGGTCCCGGGTTCGAGTCCCGGCTGGGGACAAATAAAAACCCAGGTCTTGGATGTTTACATGTTTGTAACGTCACTGTTTCTGGGTCCCACGACACAGGGTATCCTAGTGTGGGGCCAGAAGCAATCTATGTGCCCATATGTAAATGTTATGTTATTAGCCCCTTTTGCAAAAAGAGTGTTTTAAACATTTTACACACCGCGTTTCTAGCAGGCTCATTTCAAATATCGACAGCAAATATTACTCAATTTAACAACTTATGTTTTAAGTAGACTTGCACCTCGGCTGTGCCTATCTACTCGAATAAAGGACCATCGAATGGTCCGGAATCGAATTCGCGTGCATCCCAATCGGTTTGAAATATTAATGAGGCAGTACCCCTAGGGGCCAATTACGTACCGAGTGGACACTGGACACGCTCGATGTATCGAGAAAATTGCCACGTACACCCTGATCAACTTTATATTTTGAAATGGACGACTCCTATGGTCCGTATTACAAGGATGTAGAGCTTAAATCAGACTGCGGGCGCAAAGATAGACGTGATTTGGTGAGTGAGAAAAATCGCTTTGCGTCGAATTTTTAATTCAACGTGTTTCAACGGCGCATTATTAGGGTTTTCGTCAAATTAACTGCTGCTTATTTGTACTTTCTTCGTAGAATCTGTGATGCCTACAACAAACGCCTGGCCTCGGTTGATCTATTCAGCAATTCGTTGCGTCAGTTTAAGGAAATGGTATATTTCACTGTACTCTGATTGTGATTCTAGCAAAATAACAATGTGATTTACTAACCTGTAGAGTGACCTATGCCTATTTTTCTAGTAAATTCCTTTTTTTTCCTCTTTTTTGTATGCACGTTATACGATAGCAAGTGCCAGTTGCTTCTACACTATCTCTATAATATAACTAACATTACTAACTAACATTACATAACTGTATGTACATTGACATTCAACAAGCAGAATGTAAATTATTTACGTTGAAATAAATTCTTGATTTTGATTTTAAAAGGAGAAGCTGACTGACTGACTGACATATCAATGCAGGGCCTAAACTATAAGGGTTAGAAACTTGAAATTTTGCACAGGGTTTCCTTTTGTAACGTAAGGGAGCACTAAGAAAGGATTTTCAAAATTTCATCCCCTAAGGGGGTAAAATGGGGGTTCGAAGTTAGTATGAAACTTTGCCGTTTTTTAAGTTATTCGTATGAAATTTGGTACAAAGGTTCTTCATTTAAAATTATTAAACATGTATAAAATAGTTTTTTTAAATCATGCCTTAAGGGGGAAAAAGGGGGGTGCAAACTTTGTCGTTTTTGAAGTTATTCGAATGAGATCCAATATGAAGGTCCTTCATTAAAAGTTATAAAAAACATGTAAAATAGTTTTTCAAAAATTATTCCTTAAGGGGGTAAAAAGGGGGGTGCAAAGTTAGTATGAAACTTTGCCGGTTTTGAAGTTATGCGAATGAAATTTAGAATAAAAATTCTTCATTGAAAGTCATGAAACACACGTAAAATAGTTTTTCGAAAAATCATTCCTTGAGGGGGTAAGAGGGGGTTGCAAAGTTAGTATGAAACTTTGCCGTTTTTGATGTTATTCTAATAAAATTTGGTACGAATGTTCTTCATTAAAAATCATGAAATAATACATTTATATAGAAAACTATGGATGATTTTCGAAAACTACTAAGTAGTTTTCGAAAATCATCCCTTAAGGGGGTAAGAGAGGGTTGCGAAGTTAGTATGAAAGCTCTTTCGCATGCGCTAAAAGTATCCCTATCTTATATGCAAACACTTTACTCAGCTAAAGCCCACGCGGACGTAGTCGCGGGCAACAGCTAGTCTGCTATAAATAAATATAAGTGAGAATTCTTCCATGGGGCAGAATAGTTATTCCCTATATTGTAAGCTATGAATGGAATATTTATTATCGTATCTTTTTTATTTTATTTATAAGGACCATCAACAAGATTACACCAATAGATTCACAATAGACAATATACTAAAAATAATCTAAGTGTTACCTCACTTACAGGCAGCCACAGCCATCCATTGTATCTGTATTGAATATTTTCTCCAAATAAATAAATTCATTAATTAATGAATGGTAATCTTCGTGCCGATTCTAAGTCAATAAATATGTCATTAACTTATGAAACTAAATTTCGTAAATGTTTGTCATATTTTTACAGGTACTCGAGCAATTCGGGTCGGAGACCATTTAACTAACCCGACTACGATTATTCGATTACCATCGTGAAGGTCATTGGTTCGATTCCTACTGGAGGCCACCGCAGATTTGTATGTATTGCCTCAACATGGGTGTATTTCCATATTTGTCTTGTTTGAATGGTTACCATATCACAGGGTATCCTAATTTAGGACTAGGTCAAGTGATTGTATTGTGTGGAAGTTAGTTATTATTTATCAACGAATTATTATTACAAGTTTTCTCCTTTTTGAGTTACTGAAGCTCCTTTTTGAGTTACTGGGCCAGAAGCAATGCAAGTGCCTATATGTAAATGTCATGTTATGTTAGGTAAAGGTCTAAATAGATGGCATTTTTAAATATTAAATACCATTAAGGAGGCTCTCAAACCTCTATATTCAGCGCGTGTAAAGATTTTGTTACAGTCTGTATGTAACGTCCTAACAAATCTAGCGCAAATATTTTAAGGGGTAGTCATATAGTGTAATAATATCTTTGAGCAAAAAAAATATTAGATCATTAAAGGATTTGCTTATTTTTTTTTCTACAACAAAAATTCAAACTTCCAAACGAATTCATTTTATTTCATCCTGTGTTCGTGCACACACACACTATTGAAGTATTTTAATAACATATGACATTTATTACTGTGTACGTAGTGGAGCGGCACTTACGTGTGCGTGTACATTGTTTAAAGGGTGTTTATTTAGTACGGATGATCGATTTTTTATTCGACCTATTATTCGTAATAATAATTGTTTAATTGATGTATTGAACATTCTAAATTGTTATTTATCTTTTACTCTATCAGCCCTTAAAATATTTGCGCTTGATTTGTTAGGACGTTATATACGAGTAAGGAACTACCAGAAAAGACTACCTCGTTTCCCTCGGTGAAAAATCGAAGTTCACCCTACCGCCGTATTCAAAGTGGGCAAGTAATTTGCCAATCTCCAATATTCCTTCAGCTTTTTCTAAAATTTAACGACCTGGGGTTTATTTTTACAGCCGAAATTGATGACTCAACTTCCCCTTAAAACTCAGGTTTATGGATTTTTATTACGTACTCCAGTTTCCGATAAGTTAGTGGTCAACTTTTTGCGAGGTATCTGGGTTTTTCTTGCTTAGAGAACAAGTCACATTATTAAACAAGCGTTAAGATTACTTAGGTACCATATTATAATATCTAGAGTTTTTTTTCTCGAGTAGAAGGGCCGGTGAGGGACGCCCCAGGCGGATATAGTTTGACGAAATAGAGGGTAAATTAGCATAGGGCAAGTTAAAAAGTACCTACTTGCCTGCATGCAACGAGTAATGTATGTCACTGACGCGAAAGTGATTTATCCGGATCGTGGCAAGAGGCAGTACCTCTATGGAATTCAGGCATGAGCTTATGTATGTATGTAATTTTCTTGTTGTTGCAAATATTTTTGAAATTCGATAAAATAATGTGCATCAAAATTGAAGTCAAAGTGAGTCAAACATTGGACACATTGTATTATTAAAACTGCTTACCGTCATAGTTTATCAAATTCAATTTTTTTTCTTCAAAGTTCAAACAAAGTGCTTACTTTATGAACGTCAAAGTTATATCAAAATCATATTAGTTTTCTTTTGGGCTACTTTTTGGTATGCGCCATATAGTGTTAATCCAGCCTTTTTATTTCGAAAAATACACAGCCTTCCGTCCAATTTCAAGGGTAATAGCTTTCAGGTTGTAATACATAAAGAGGCATGTAGAGTAATACGGGTTCGTGACACTGTCGCAATAAATCGCTGTAGACCCCAAAAAGGGGTAATCCAATTTCGACCTTTATATTTTAACATTGTAGAGAAATACTTTGATAATGATTCTTTCCGACCGGGTTCGGACGTTTGGCCAGCATGGCGCATTTAGCAGAACACACCGATGAGTAATCGATTACAAAGCTTCAGAAGCTTTGCAAGTAAATGTATCCAAAATTAAGTTAATAATGTATAGTGCTTATGAAAGTTTTAGTTCAAAAATTTACAGACATTTACCAACATGTAAAGTGCAATGGGCTGGACATAAGTTATTCCTTATCACGGTAACCCTCTCGGTCACTTACCAATCTCGTCTGTTATTTTTGGTCCTCTATTAATTTTTTCTATTACATTTTACCCGTTTTAATAATATCATCGACCACCGTCCTCAAGTTTGGTCCATTTCCGTTTAAGTTATGTATTTCTATGATCATCGACTTTGGTCTTTTGCTGAATCTTTGTGAAAAGTAACCATCATGAATCCAAATGACGGTTATGGCTACTTCCAGGACATACAGCCAAGAACCTAACAATTCTACATATTCTAATTCTAAAATTTCAAAGCATTTTTAGACAAAATCCTTTAAACTTATTATGTTTTTGGCTATGAGCGGTATTAAAAAAATTGCTTAGCGCTAGTTACGCTCGGGTAGACTTAAATGTGCGGTATTAAAAAAATTGCTTAGCTCTAGTTACGCTCCGGTAGACTATAAATGTGCGGTATCTCTTAACAAATCTCGACAATAGCTTAGCTTAGGAGATTAACAGCCGCATTACAGTTCTACATGAAATGACTTAATAACTTAAATTAAATATAAATCTCTACTTCTTAAAATAAGGAAATAGACTTCTACCTTTCAAACATTTTTTGCTTATAACATACCTAGATCTTATTTTAATTCTAAGGAAAAAGGATTTCTTCAATGCACAGCAGTAAATTAGGCCTGATGGGAGCAATCCTACTGCAGTTTTTTTATATGTTTCAGAAAATATGTAATAAATATAGTCCCAAGATCTTCACAATATATCTAAAAAATGGAAACTTTAAAAAACAATAATAATTTAGAATCAGTGCCAACTTTCATGATCCACTCATAATTTTCGGGTACTGCATCCAAATTATACTTCAGAGTACTGACTTTAGCTACTTCGGTCAGTTTTTATGTTTTGTATTCATGAAATCTGCATCAATAAGTATAAATTCACTTTGTTAATTACATAGGCCAAAATTTTAGGTCGATTTTAGCGCAGACCATCGCATCCAGCCAGCGGGTTAATTGGCAGGTGGCCGGCCAGATTATTCAATTCAGGCATTGATGAATTTAACAGAAACGCGCCGTTTCATATTGTGGGTAGAGCCGCCTTGATTGTATACGTAGTTGTCCTATTATTATTTATTTATTTCAGGCAAAGCCCATATAGTGTTAGTAACAATTTGACTTATGCTATGTTAGTAAACAATTTACAATGTACATATTATTATTACACCACGCAAGTTGAAAGGCCTAGTCCCAGCCAGCCCCACAGCTTGTCAGCATGAGGTGCATTGACACCCAGTGGCGCTGTATGGGGCTATCCATCCGATCAGCCAACACCCTCAGGAGGCTGCTGGTACTGACCCTCACCCTGCACATCAGGGATGCTATGCCTATGGTGCCGAGATTTATGATCGAGATAGACAGAATATCGCTTATTGTTCATTAGTAATGAAATATAAAATATAAGCAAAAATTATGTGTAGTACAATTAGAGGCTTTATTACTAAGAGTGATTTCTTCCAGACAATCAGGCGGATGTATAGAGGGTATCCCTTTAGGATGTACAAAATGGAATACTAAAATTGTTAAATTAATTTAACGGCTGATAAATATACAAGTTCTCGGATCGTGGCAGGTGGCAGTCCCTGGTCTCTGCCTACCCCTGTGGGATACAAGCGTGAGCGAGGCGTAATGGTACTGACACGCATGGTCATTAGTAGCACAAAAGCATGATTATATTGAGCAAGTGCTTTACTCCCAAGCTTTTCTGTATTTTTGTATTCGATGTTTGAATCTATCCGTCTCCCTTTTTTTGAGGTTTGATAACCTAAAACTGCATTGTTGTTGTCAGTGTTACTGTCGTAAGAAATCGTAAACTTATTTCAACGTAAAGAATTTATATTCTGTTTGTTGAATGTCAATGTGTCTACATATGTACAGAAAAGCTCGGGAGTAAAACACTTGCTCAATATAAGCATGCTTTCGCGCTACTAATGAGCACGTGTGTCAGTACCACAAGATCACTCAGAAAGCCGGGGCTACAAGCGATTTGTTTTTTTTATCACACTGTAATTGTTAAGCAAACGTTTTTGTCAATAGTGTTGAATATATCATTTATATGCATTCACTCATTCATATTATTCATTCAATCATTCATTAGTTTAGTTCGGTAGTTTGGTACGGAGCCCTAAAAAATAACAACATCAAGTAGGTACAGTGCTATACAGGAAAAACAAACTGTTCTGTTCTAAACTAACTCGGGAGCACGATAGAATCTCGTCGAAACTATTGATTGCGTTGCCTCTTCCAATCTCCAAGACTTTGATAACTTTTCTTATTAAAATGGGAAGGAATAATTCCATTTCTGAATAATCTCAAGCTCGGATCAGATATTGGAATTCAGAAAGGATTGGCGCGCACTATTCATTGAATTTTCATTGGATTTTCATCTTATGCCGATGTTCAAGTAACTACTTATCATCGGAATTGGTGGAAAACCTTATGGTTACATTACATGCTCCTCTTATCGCACGGCGTTTGCACGTCCTCAGAGTATGTGTAAGGTTTCATCTTAACATGTTATAGAAGTGTTATAGATGTTCGCTGTTCTTCTACAAAAGAGCTGCTTAATTTATTGCATTGTATATAATACTTTATTTCACATGAGACATTGAACAGACCATTACGCTCTGAAAAACAACATGTACAAAGGCGAGCTTATATCTGTAAGAGATTTCTTCCAGCAAACCTTAGAGAGTCGGAGCAGCGGTAAAAGAAAACGGGCCTATATACTCGTAGGTACGTGTACAAAATATACTACATAAACTATAAATACCCGGAACAACAGCCTACTTTAGGCAAAAAAAAAAAACTACATAGACTATATACCTGCCAGAATTAATAAAATACATAAAAAATTAATAATACATAAACAAATCGACCTCTCTGGCGTAGTGGTTAGCGCATCTGCTTACTATGCGAGAGGTCCCGGGTTCGATCCCCGGCTGGGAATTAAAACAAAACTCCTGGTCTTGGATGTTTGCATGTTTGTGGCGTCGTTGTTTCTGGTTCCCACGACACAGGGTATCCTAGTGTGGGGCCAGAAGCAATGTATGTGCCTGTATGTAAATGTTATGCTATGTTATGTTAAATATATAGCTCAAAGTTACGATAGAGATAGATAATGCTCTTCTACCTTACATTCGTTTAATAAGATCGCTTACTTAATTGGCTTACGTCTGTTTGTGAACCACATTTTTAGTTGTCTTGTGTTGAACAGAACATTAATATTAAATAAATTTAGAAGACATTTGTGTCTAGTGTGTATTTAGTTTGAAAAATTGTTAATTAAGCTAAGACTGTTCCATTAATTGTGAAAACTAACAACTATGAGGTTGATAAAGTTGAATAAAAAATATTTCAATTTGTTATGATCTCTCGTTATCAAGCGAATCGCTCGTAGCCTGGGCTGCCTGAGTGGTCTTACACGATCGCTAAGGTTAAGCAACATACGGCGCGTTCAGTCCATGGATGGGTTACCGTCTATAACTAACGGTAGTGGCATTTTTCCGAGCGATTCCGTGCTTCGCAAAGCACGATAAGCAGTTGGTGTCAGCTGCTGTCGACCGATGGCAGTCGTTAAGCAAGTCAGATGCCTTAGGGCGGCTTGAAAACTTCTGACAGTAAGACCAGCCACTAGCCTTACAAGCCTCCACCAATCCGGACTTGGCCCCCGTGGTGGAGTATGGCCTATACCTTCCTCAGGGATGAGACCCATGCCCCTCGGTGGAGACATGATGGGTTGATGATGACTATGATCTTGCCTCCTCATTCGGAAGGCCGTGGGTTCGAATACCGGCATGAACCAATGACTTTATTTGCTAATTTTTTCTAATGGTACATTTGTGAAGCTGTTGTAGTATTTACATTTGCTAACTTGAAAGAAAACATCGTGAAGAAACCTGAGAGTCTGTGAGGTGTTCATAAGACTTCAGCGACTGGAATTGCCAATCCGCGGTAGGCACGCGTGGTGGTTAATCACCTCTCCCACGTACTCTTTCACTGAGGAAAGGCCTGCCCTACAATGGGACGTTAAAGGGGCGATTACTCGGAAAAATATGAACAGGAGATCTTTGTAATTTAAGTACTGTTTACAGTTCTATATGAAGTAACTAGAACCCGAAACTGGCGTATATACATTTAACGACTAATTAATGCTGATGAAGCGAAAGAAAGATATCTGCCAGGATCGTCCTCAATGGTAGACCATTTTCTCTGCCTACGCTGCTGAGATAAAGGATTGAGTGTATATATTATTGGCTGAAAAACAAAGTACTGCACATGCAGGCGCGGCACGGTATATCGAAATAAAAGTAGAGATTTTAAAACCATGAACAAAACCAAACAGTTACTCTATAAAGACCCCTTTTTGTTTAATCTCACGCTTTGAAATAAAATCTCCATCTTTGCAGCATCGCTAAGCCGTTTCTTAAGCGGGAGCTAAGCATAAACCATAGCTGAGCATAGCTTAGTTACGCGTCATCGCGTAAATCTTACAAATTCCGCTCGCCATCCAACGCAACTTCAGCGCGGCGGCGGCGGTAACCATTATAGCAACACTCGGCAACAGTGAACCACAGACGACCATTAGTGAATCATTGGTCGCGCGACTAAAGAGGGTGTTCTCGTCGTGGACGTGGTTAGAGTATAAGCCGCGACGTTTACATTTTGAAACGCGCTATGGCCATTTTCGTGCTATTAATGAAAAAAAAAATTCAGAGGATAACTATGTCAATATAGGATAACTATTTCTATATCCATTTATCTATACTTAGATAAATGGATTATAGTGTTCAACATTTTTTAAGTTTGAAAGTGTGTTAATTAGGCTAAAACTGTTCTGAAAAGAATAAATGTGGAGTTTCTTTGTTACTTTCTTCTCCATGTAATCTATTAATTGTGAAACTTACAACTTTGACGTTCATAAAGTAAACATTTTGACTGTACTATGAATAAAATACTTGAATTTGAATGCAGACTTGCGATCTTCAAAAATTCAGTAATTCAGTTTAGTAATTTATTCGTTATCAAAACGAGAATAATAACATTATTTATGCTAAAGTATTTATGCTTGTAGTGCATATGTACGTTCAAGGAAAAACCATGAAATCTGAACTAGTGGTAAACACTCTATCTCAGATGTCGACGACGCTGAACTCTACAGAGATTCGTGAAGTCGATTTAAAGATACAACCATTTAAAGATACCACGTCAACTATAAGCGAGGAAACGTTGAAAACCATTGTTTTTTTATGGTTTTGTATCCAAAAGGTAAGGAGTCTTTTTTCTACTCCACTGTTCGTCTATCTGTGCGCCCTGTATGTTTTGTACTGTCACAAATACACAGTTGACATTTTTACTGATTATGTAAATAATATGTTTAAATAGGGCTTTCTTACAGAAAATTGTGACTATTTTGCTCACTTTGCTTTGCATGTAATCAGTGTGTTGTGTAATGTGCAAAAAAAATACATTTTTGGTAGACTTTGGTTGGACATCAACTTAGAGATTTCACTTTATAAATTATAATTAAGTCAAGATCGGTCTTAACCCGTTAGCCCAACTCTCCAAATGATAAATTGCCTTGACACAAGAGACTTTAGAACGACGGTTAACTAATATAAGGTTTAATTTCGCTTCCGAGTACCCGCTACCAAATTTGGTATCTGCCGAGCCTAAGGGTTAAAGCTGACCTAAGCCTCACTAAGTTCTGTTCCTTCTTTTCCTTTTTTGAGAAAAAATACCGTTTGTATTTGGTTTCTTCCGGTATTAAATGAAGGAATCTTTTCATGGGCTCAATAGAAAGATTGATGTGAAAATTATATTAAGTGACAGTAACAGAAAGAAATCACTTTGTCTTATGACCTCGCAAGGTTCCCGGGTGGGTCGCTGGGTACATATAGCTTGTTTTAAGATACGGTTATTAAAACTTAGTGATTAATTAAGTCGTTGTAGCGAAAATGGTTTAATATGCAACGCGTCTCGCCAATGCTGTACTGTACAGTACTGTAAACGTGGAACGTTAAACAATATAGCTTGCCAGGTGCAGTTTAAGTGGCGCACTCATTAATATTTAATCCTTTCAGAGCTTGAGTGTTATATCAGCCACTTAATGAAAAAAGTTTACTACTACACAGTTCGAGCCCGAAACATCTTGTATCTTGTATGTGAGGCAAGCATTTTATCTAGCTCGCTACCATCGCTAATATCCTGGCATATATCGTCTGATGTTTTAGGATGATAGGGCTCAATTGGACGTAGTTTAGCAGAAAGGTTCCAACCCACACAAAGTGAGTTTTGAGATATTTGACTTTTTAGGTTAAAGCTGATTTACGCTCTCCATACTGTGGGTTGGACTAACATGTGCCATAACCTTGCACATACTCGTCGGCTCGCTATGAAAGTCTTTGATTCTTAAAATATAGAGCATAGTGATCATTTTGGTATATTCAACTCAAAAATGACTATGTTGTGGGTTGGAACATTTCTGCTAAACTACTCCCAATTAAGACAATGAAATCAGTCTAAGCAAATGGTGGTACCATTTGTTTTGAAGACTAACGTCTTATTTATTAAAAAGTGAAGTACCTACTGCCTCTCTTGGAGTATCTTTAAGTAAAATTATATTTAAACTTAGTGGACATTCTTTTTTTTTATTAATGAACGATCAGTTAGATCCCTAGATCCCCTAGATCCCTTCTGCGAGCCCTATGTCCCTGATAAGAGATAAGAGGAAATCATCAACATCATCATCATCATCAAAACCTCCCCGGTGGCATTAAACCGTGCGTTGTGGAGACCAGGGGGTACTGCCTAGAAACAGCTTCTAGTGCTCTCCTGCACCGTGCGTGCACTCTGCTCTGGGTTGGCTGGGCCATCCCAAGTGCTATTGCTACGGCAACGAGGAGCCACTCCAGGTTGCCGTCTTCCCGGAGTCGCTTAACGGACGAATCGAGCCCCCACTCCCACCGGCCACGACTCCAAGGTCCCCTTTTAGTCGCCTCTTACGACAGACAGGGGCTACCGTAGTCCAATTCGTCGCCCAGAACTACAGGGCTTAACTTATGGTACCTAGTTTGGTCTTCCTACTCAGTAATGAATTGTCAAGGGTCGGGTTGTTGGTAATTTTTATTTCCGCTTTTTACACCCTGTATACCTAGCCTCCAATCGTCAATTTGTGGTGGGCACGCGTGGTTATTAAAGCCTATACCAGGCCTGTTTCACTACGCGTGTCGGTATCGAACGCGTAAGTACATGCGGCGACCACTCCGGAGTGGCAAATAGGTAGGAATTCAGGCCCCAGAAGAGGTAAGAGTTACGCGGTAGAAAGAGAGACAACATGTAGGTGAAATAACGTAGCTTTTTTAGCGCAGTGCGATCTGAATTGCACCTAATTGTATCGCTGCTAGAGTACCTTTTTCCCTAATGAGCCGTTGTCAGAAGAACTAAAAAAAATATCTAACGGCTGTCAAAGGAGTGCAATTTTGGACCTCAGCCCAATAGCCATGTGTGATACATCATAAAATAGCTCTCAGCGAGCTGAACAAAAGTTACTATGACGCCAACGGCCAAATGTTTGTCCTTTCGGAGTTATATTGTATTTAAAAAAAAACTAACTTTTTCAATAAAATATAACTCCGAAAGGACAAACATTTGGCTGTTGGCGTCATAGTATCTTTTGTTCAGCTCGCTGAGAGCTATTTTATGATGTATCACACATGGCTATTGGGCTGAGGTCCAAAATTGCATTCCTTTGACAGCCATTAGAGTTTTTTTTTAGTTCTTCTAAAAACGGCTCATTGATTTTGCGGAGTGAATCTTCTGTACCTGTACTATTATGTATTCTGTGCCCATACTCTCTCCGAGAGGAAGCCTGTGCCATATAGTGAGAAGTATAATATAGATTGCTTACATGTATACGAAGCTTATATTATATCTTTTTGTCAGACAGAGCACGGAACCTCCCTCGATCTACGGGTTATCCTAAAAGGGTAATATTTTAACAGCAAACAGCGCCGCGGGCCAGTAAGTGCAGTGGCGCGTTCACTCTCTCCATTAACACCGGCAGTTTTTAATGCATGAGGTCATGAGTTTGATTCCAGCTGAGGGGCGTGCTTTGTGTTGCACAAATGGCCTTGGTCTGGGTGTTTTTTTTCTCGTTTTTTGGTAGCTTTGTCTGGTTAAATAATACATTATAGGCTATCCTAGTTTCAGAAAAGTGATTTTGTTTTCTGTCCCTGATCTCTGACTGCCCCTCTAGGGATACAGGCGTGTATTTATGTATTTATTTAACCTATTGTATGACGTTACATTTTTCTACAAGCACAGGAAACACTTAGCAACAGTCTGACGAAAATGCTGTCAAAATCGGTACGTTATCTATTTCTAGTTTTCTATATAGTGTCGTAACAGAATAAGCCTACTTAATATAAAATGCATTCAGAGAAGAATGGCGTCTGGTGTTCAACAAATCAATGAGTAATAATTTTTAAGTTTGAAAATGAAAATGAATTTATTTAGTAACCAACATTAAATTTGCCACGGACAGAAAATAAATTATAGGTATTACTATACAATACAACACAATCAAAAGCAACTCGATCCTCAATATTATGTACCTTACACTATTAATTAATTTTCGTTACGTGTGGCCGTGCTATAAGGATCGACCCGCCGCCGACCGCAAGTACCAAACCAATAACTCAGGGATACCTAACTACATATTTAAAGTTTAATGCAAGGTGCAAAACAGTCCGTCCGGGCCCACTCAGTTGTTACCCTGGCTACCAAACTAGGTTGCCCTGTATCATGGAAGCCAGTGGTTCTACTGTCTTTGTGCAAAATATAAAGAGAAAAATAATAAAAAGGTGTCTACATTTCTAAGACCGGATGCATGCAAGGTCTAACATAAATACAAACGGTAATCAATAGGAGTATAGATAAACTAAATATATTTAATAATCACAATAAAACTCGATACAAACATGTCGAACAAAAAACAAAACAAGACTGCATAGCAAAATCAACCAGAAGTATTAGTAAAAGTAGCACATTACGGGCTGAGTTTGACTGTGGGAGTCTAGTGATGCGCTTACAGCGCTATTACCATAGAATTACGAACGATTAGATGCGTCCAGTCAGCCGATTGGTTTAAGAATTGTTTCGCATTCGTCAATGTCATTGATTGAAGCCAATTAAATATGACGACTTTAGCTTTATATTTCGTGAGAGGGAAGATGTGTATTTTTTTGTTTACAATATTATAGATATGGGGACAATGGTACACGAAGCTATTTTGCGCATACTTAGTTTTTGTTTGGGGTGGATTGCATACTTTATATGAGAGTCGTTTGGTGGGTACCGTACTGTGTGTAAATATTTGTTTAGTGTGTTGGCGCAAGAGAATAGATTGTATATAATTTTCTGACGGATAAAACGTTGGCGGCTTGATATACTTCAGTAGTAGGAAATCTGTATGGTTTCAATAGCAATGTTTTTAGAACCGCTCTTTGAGCACGCTCTATTTTAATCAGATGTGTTTTTGCTGCGCTACCCCAGAAAGTTGGTTAATTAATCTAAACCTGTTTTGAAAAGAATATACGTGGAGTAACTTTGTGAGCTTCTTCTCCACATCTATATTAATTATTTGTTACTGGTCTACGGTAGACACGAACGAAATGCACATCAAATTGAAGAGTGTAAGAAATAATCGATGCGAGTCGACAACTTAAAGGCAGAAAATTCGGACTATCGAGTACCTATTTTCAATACAAGAAATTAATGCGAAGTAAACATGTCGATGTCACCAATGTTGCGTTGGTGTCACGTCACCACGTGTCACAGGTGTCATTAGATAAGATAAGATAAGATATTTATTTCATCAAAAACAGAGATACACAGATATGGTACAATAAAATATGTAGAGTACATTTTCGACATTAGGTTACAAGGCTTATACACAAAATAATGAATTCCTGATGTCTAAACTAGGCAGGGCCTGTTGTATAGAACACCAGTGTTTCTTCCATAGTTATATTGTAAAAAATTATTATTATTCATTAATAATTATTACGATCAATTTGACCTATGATGTCACATAGATAAAACTGTATATTCAATATTGTTATATAATAAGATTTTAATCATTCTGCAATTAATTATTATTTATGTTTAAATTAAAATTGTATTATTTATAGATTTTTAGATTCCTATTTATGATTTATTTTAAACTATACTAGCATGCATGTGAAAAGTGTGAGGGTGTAAACTGTGTATCTGTGAGGTGTAGCGAGTGTGTGGAGAAATTATGTAGCGTGTGGCGAATGTAGAGTAAAATATTTAGTGCCATATATTATGTAGTATTGTAATTTTAACTAATTATTCTCAATAGGTCTTCAGTTTCTGTGTAGGAGAGAGTGAGAAGAAAGTTTTTGACCCACTTTTTACATTCATATTTTGTTAGTTCGGATACCGAAAATACCCATAAATAATAAAGATCTTTGTGCGAATGTTGTACGGACGCGTGGTAGCCGAAGTATTCTGGTTTTGTGTCTTCTTGTTCTGTCTGAGGAATTAAATTTTAAGTTTTTATGTTGTTCAAGGATGACGTGTAGGATATAGAGTTGTCGAATCGTGAGTACTTCTGTAATTTGATAAACCTCAGTCATTGTGAACTCTATGTCTAATTAGCTATAATTCTTAGTTAAGGGAAGACACTTGCTCCTGACGCACAGGTTATCCTAGTTCGAGAGCAAGGGATTTATAATTCACTGTGGCAAATTGTATTTCTCAATAATGACATTTCTATTTTTTTTATTTACATACAGCCACACACTCTTTGCAAAAAAGCTTATTATAAAATCAACGATTATATAGAAGACAAGGACGTATGGCTTTAAATAGTAGTTTAATATTAAATTTAATCAGAGGATAAATGTGTCTAGTGTTCAACACATCCAAGATATTGTTTTGTAAGTTTTATTTGTATAAGCTTTAAGTTGATTTGAGAAAAGATGGTCAGAGTGGAGTTTTTTTTTTTCGCTGCCTTTTTCTCCACTACAGACGGCCCCAAGGCAGCGGTTAACATTATACATAACTGTAATGTACATTGACATTCAACAAGCAGAATGTAAATTCTTTACGTTGAAATAAATTTCTGATTCTGATTCTGATTCTACGTTGCTGACGTCACAAATATGTAAACATCCAAGACCTGGGTTTTTTTGTCCCCAGCCGGGGTTTGAACCCGGAACCTCTCGCATGGTAGTCAGATGCGCTAACCACTGCGCCACAGAGGTCGTCAATTCTATTTGTTAAAACGGAAAAGAAAAGCAAGTCTACATTTTAGCCAAGCGAAGTCGGGTTTTCATCTAGTAATCCATTAATCGTGATACTAACAAATTTGACGTTCATAAAGTAAACAGTTTTTACTGTGAATAAAATATTTCAATTAGATTGCCTCCAGTGGCTCAAACAATTCGGTAGATTTACACAAGTTTTGTGAGTTTAGTTTTAACAGAATAATGGTCATAGCCCACTTACACGACTCTGCTATTGGCATCATAAATTAGCTGACAGCTGACAGCGAGCTGTCTGCTGTCATTGATGCCAATGTAAAATATATCTAAAGAGCAATATTTAAAGCCCATATTTGAATGATATTATTTTTGCCGGGTGGGAGCAGAGTCGTATAAGTGGGCTATCTCTAGCCTCCAATAGGTTTGCTAACTGGAAAACAGTAGTAGGGCAACCGAGCGTTTACAGAATCCATTAAAACAGCCACAAGGTACCGCAATGATAGGCGGAAATGGGATAGTGGTCAGGAGTTTATTAATTTGAACCCTCGCCTTAGGGTTGTATAGTGATTAATTTGCTTTGTCGTAGGTAGATAGATAGGTAAATCCTTATTCTGCATTCGTACTTAGTTTACAATACAGGAGATCCAAACTTATCCCAGCTACAGAAGTAGATTCGTAGTGCGCTCACTCACACCAATACAATTTGCACAGGGAGAGAGAGAGAGATAGACAGATGAGTAATAAATACTTTGTTATTAATTTAAGGTTATCGTAACTGTGTAAAAAGTCTAAAAAAAATAAAAATTCTGTTCATTTATTTCTTGGTCGAACATTATATTTAGTTTTTTTATGTACACCAGGAATTTCATATGAAATGTATTTATTTAATAATAGGAATAAATAAATAAATAAATCTCATGTAAAATTCCTGGTGTAGGTACATAAAAAAATTAAAAGTTTGATATTGATTTATATACTTTAACTTGCCATTTTTCGTTGGGATTTGGCGCTGGATGTCGTAATAGGTACACATTTTATGCCTAGCTTGGCAACAGAAGCTAATCTACTAATAAGCTAATCTTTCAAACGCTGAGGTAACGATGTTTTCCTTCACAATTAGCGAGTGGTATTGCTACTATAACATCAGTACGTAAATTACATAAGAAAGTCGCGATTCAAATCTACAGTCTGTTTTTTCAATGAAAAAAAAAATATTGTCACGTTGACATCTCCATACAATTCTTAGGCTGTCAATGTCTGAATGTTGCTAGTACGTAAAAACCAAATAACCCCATTTTACTTCGAAGTTAAATTGTGTATGCTACGCAGGTGTTTTTTTTTTAGACTTTGCTCTTACGAGTAATTCAATTTTAATGTCTTTGATGTGATAAGGATTTTGGTCACATGCGTCTTCTATTCACGGTAAAAAAAATCTACCGAGTTAACCTATAGCTTCTATAGCGGTAACACCGCGTCATTTTTTTTTTGCATAGAATTAAAAATCGGCCTGTAAAAACTCCCAAATGAGAAGCTTCCAATCGCGCGATTTAATTAGAATTGTCACTAATGGAAAGTGACTGGTTTGATAGGAAATTCATCATATTATCAACCCATTGTGTCCCCACCGAGGAGCACGGGTCTCTTCCCTGTTGAAGGTATAGGGCATACTCCACCACGGGGGCCAAGTCCGGATTGGTGGAGGCTTGTAAGACTAGTGGCTGGTCTTACTGTCAGAAGTTTTCAAGCCACACTGAAGCCTCTGACTTGGCTTAACGACTGCCATCTATCGACGGCAGCCGGGACCAACTGCTTAACGTGCCTTGCGAAGCACGGAACCGCTCGGAAAAATGCCACTAGCGTTAGTCATAGACGGTCACCCATTCATGCACAGATCACGCCGTATGTTGCTTAACATTCGTGATCGCTTAAGATCACTGAGGCGGCCGGGGCTACGAGCGATTCAATAGGAAATTACTTTCTGTCCATTCTTCACTCAATTTGACTTAAGTTCAAGAAGAGGAAAGAAGACTCAAAAAGTATGTACCTATCAAATAACGTTTTTTGTTTTGGCTCTATACTTAAAACAACAGTAAGACATACAAACGCCCAACTTAGTGAGATTAGTGGAGTATCTGTAGAAGAACAATAAATTTTAAAAACTAATCAGATGTGGGATAGATTTTCGATAGAATGCCAGGATAGAATGAAAAATAAAACACATTTCGCGTAAAAAAGTTATGTATACGGTTTGGTATAACGTTAAGTGTTTAAATCATTATAGAGGTAATGGACATTCTGATACTATGGTCAATATCGTACTACGGACATTTTGATACTATGCACGATCTGATACTATGGAGCATTTAATTATATTTGTCATTTTGATAATATGGACCAAGTGCCCCGAAAGAGTAAATTCGCTGGGGTATAGGACGTCGGCGTCTTAAGGTGGAAACAGATTACTGAAACGCGACGCGACCCGACGCAACTTGACGTATGTTGAGTCAAATCAAATCTACTATTTTCTATGACCAGAATCATTTTAGGCGTCGTGGGTTGGCAATTTGCACGTTGCACATCGGGTGTCGATACGCGGTGTCGCGTCGCAATTCAATAGTCTGTTTCCGCCTTTATTCTGGAGGTAGGTTGAAGGCGACATTCTTTGATATGACAACTTCTTTGATAACTAAACACTTAATATTGTACATGCAAAGTATTCATCGAACATATTGCAATGCATGCTCAATGTACCTACTGTGTTACTATCCTTTTTATTTCCTTGCAGAAATGTAGCAGTCTGTTGCTATAGGTGAAAACCTGTAATTGGCTCACAAACTAGTGTTATGAGTTTCATATACTGTTTTATCAGCTGTTGGTTTTCCATAGATAAGTAATAAAATAAAAAAAATATGGGTTTTGGTACATAAATTACTTAATTCATCACGCTTATGCATACTGAAACATATTTGTATACCCATATTGTTTTGGGTTAGCACTCTAAAATATACGGTAACACCTTTATTGTCAACACACCTATGTTCACAAACAAATTCAATTCATTGATTGGTTGACTGTAGTGGGCTTAAAACCCGGCATGTAGCAATGACTTTGTTTCCTAAGTTACGTACATTTGTAAAGTTATAGCAGCGATACCGCTCGAAAACCGAGAAAACGTCTTGAGGAAACCTGAGTGAATCTCCAGTAGGCACGCGTGTACCTAAGCCTGCGAGAGGTCCCGGGTTCGAATCCCAGCTGGGGACAAAAAAAGGAACCCAGGCCAAGACCTACATGTCCTGTTTACATGTTACTGACGTCACTGTTTTTGGTTCCCACGACACAGGGTATCCTAGCGTGGGACCAGAAGCAATGTATGTGCCTGTGTTTAAATGTTATGTTATGTTATATTCTCTATAAGAGACTAGGCCTGTGACCTGCAGTTGGACCTATGTCATCATCATCATCATCATCATTCAGCCACAAGAAGTCCACTACTTAACATAGGCCCCATACGTTAATTTTCAAAAGACTGCTTGAAAGCGGCTTGCATGCAGCGTCTTCCTGCTATTTGGATGAGATTGTCTGTCCATCTTGTGACTGGTCGTCCTACGCTGCGCTTGCTGATATGGTCTCCGCTCGAGCACTTTTCGACCCCATCGGCCATCAGTTTTGCGTGCTATCTGCCCCGCCCACTGCCACTTCAACTTCCTAATCCGCTGGGCTATGTCGATGACTTTCAAATTCAAATCACCGTCAACCCATTATGTACCCACCGAGGGGCACGGGTCTCTTCCCTGAGGAAGGTATAGGCCGGTAGAGGTAGAGGTTTGTAAGACTAGTGGCTGGTCTTACTGTCAGAAGTTTTCAAGCCGCCCTAAGGCCTCTGACTTGGCTTAATGACTGCCATCTATCGAATTCAAATACTCGTAGTTTATTTTGGACCTTGCAATCCATATAACTTAACCTAACCTTAAATTTATCGATGAAACATAATTGAAAACATAATTGATTGGTTGGTTAGTAGATTTATCAACTGAACATAGTTCGTTCGACCTACGGTACAAATTGATGTACTTTTTTCATTAAAAACACGCACAAACGAGAGTTGTGGCTAACGAGCAAATTCATCCGGGCCATTAAACATAATTGATTGGTTGGTTAGTAGATTTATCAACTGAACATAGTTCGTTCGACCTAGGGTACGAATTAATGTACTTTTTTCATTAAAAACACGCACAAACGAGAATTGTGGCTAACGAGCAAATTCATCCGGGCCATATTACACAGCAAATTCATGTTGAGATACACCCTAAATGGTATGTGGAAGCATCTTGAACGTACCTGTTTACAAAAAGTAAAGAATAATTGAAATCGGACAGTGCAAAAGAAAATTGTCGCTGAACATATATATGTATGCATACAACTAGCTAACCCAGCAACATTATTTTGCCACACAAATTTTAGCCTATGACCTTCACAGACATACCAAATATGACAAGGGATTCGTTAGAAAATACGAACGATTTGAGAACCTTGTTCTTTTTTGAAGTCGGTTAAAACTAAAACTGGCTTTTTTGTGTCTTTTTAATAAAGAGTAAAGTATTTAATTTCCTATTCATTTATTTTATAAGAAAAAGATGCGTGTCACAGATACCTAAACTAATAAAACCACAAATGGTTCACGAAGGGCAAGGGCTTTATACGTACAGTCGACAGCACGTCAACCTTTATATTTTAGTTTTTAAAAGTCACCCGTATTGCAACGGATAGTACATCAATCCACATAAATATTTTCTTAAAATCACAGAAAAATCCCCCATCGTTTAAAACACCGATTTGGCATAATATCGCCATTATGCAACTCATATTTTACTTTTATCGCGGCTAAATTAAAACCCTCCCTTGAGCGCGATAAAACTGATGAGAAAAACAGAAATAACGTTAACTCTGAAAAGGTAAAAAGTTATACAAAACCCCCGTACACTCAAGGAGATAAGGTAAAAAATGTAAGCCCTTGCCGTACCTGGCTAAACATACTAACTACCTCTTTCTATGCAATGTTAAATAATACAGGATTATAACACGTAGCCACGCCGGCTCTCGAGAGGACATGTCTTTGGTCCAAGGTATAAGATTCGTGTAAATAATCCTAATTTAATGTAATCTGTTTTAATAGTAATAACTTGTAGACAATACAATCACTTGACCTTGAATCAATACCCTGTGCTATGGTGCACCCAGACTGAGGCCATTTAACGACCTCTGTGGCGTAGCGGTTAACGCATCTGCTTACCAAGCGAGAGGTCCCGGTTCGATCTCCGGCTGCAGAGAAAAAAAAAACTCCAGGTCTTGGATGTTTACATGTTTGTGACGTCGCTGTTTCTGGTTCCCACGACACAGGGTATCCTAGTGTGGGGCTAGAAGCAATGTATGTGCCTGTGTGTAGATGTTTATGTTATGTTTATGTTTATTTATAGGTATAAATGTACGCCAGCCCACAGTGGGAATCGAATCCACGACCTTTTTGTTGGTAGCTAAGCGACTTAAGGGCTTGACTAACGACGCAGTCTCGTTATGTATTTCTAATATTTGGTTTGGTTATGTGCGTTTGTAAGTATAACTGACTGTGAGTGTGAGTGCGTATTTGTTTTGAAATTTGCTCCGTGTGTCACTTAAACTCTTACTGAAAATAAGTATTTTAGGTGAATTCTGAGCTATAGAATAATATGCTATGCTATAATAAACGTAAATACATACCCAGTGTCGTGGGAACTAGAAACAGCGACGTTACAAACATAATAAAAACCCAAGACCTGGGATTTTTTTCCTCAGCCAGGATTCGAACCCCGTGACCTGTCAAATGGTAGGCAAATGTGCTAACCGCTGCGCCACAGAGGTTGTCGATGTATATGTTTCAATATGTCTGTTTATTTTCCTTCGGTGATGTTTTTTTATTGGTATAATAAATGTTTTTCTTCTTCCTCTTATATATTTTCTACTCGCGATCTTTTCTGCACTTGGACCATCCCTTCGTCCGCTATTGTGTAAGAGGCATTCGTGCAGGCGTCAGATCTCTAGTCTAGTACGTGTACGTTGAACCACAACGATATTATAACAATGTCGCCGGCCTTGTGGTGTCTTCGTCAGATCTGGTCTATTTAGGTTTAGACAACAACCTCTATGGCGCAGCGGTTAGCGCATGTGCCTACGATGCGAGAGCTCCCAGGTTCGTATCCCGGCTAGGGTAAAAAAAGCTCTAGACCTTGGATGTTTGCATATTTGTGATGTCGCTTTTTCTGATTCCCACGACACAGGGTATCCTAGTGTGAGCCCAGTAGCAATCATGTATCATGTATTTTTTTAAGTTTTTATGTATTCTCACACACATCCAACCTTCTAAGTGTCAATGGCGTGAGAAAACATGTCACGTGACCCGGTCGTCTATCTGTCATCGTACATCATTAATGTACGAACAGAATCAAGGCTCTGGTAGAAAACTTGCAATACCTTTTCCTCTCAAGACAGTAAAACACCCACATTTGCGTGTTGATTGTGAAACGTACGTGGGAGTAGAGTTTGTTTACTTCCTGCGCGTTCGATCACTTAGTTTTACGCTTCATTGATTTCCCGAACTTGAATGTTTGATTAGCAGCTACGACTTTTAGCCGACTTGAAAAAAGCAAGAGTTAAGATTTTGGAAGTCAATGTTTGCATATTTGTGTTTGTGTACGTTTAACCGTTGGTACTACTCATAACGTTTTGACGAATGAGTTGTTCATCGATTTGTTGCAATGGTACATGTGACATACGTTATAATTTAAACGAAAAAAAATATTAATAGACATACCTATCGATTACTTAAAAAGTGGGGTTTTTGACTATTGTTTTCTGTAATTTTGCGTGGAATGTCAGATGAAAGAGGCGAAAATTCTGGGTTTTAAAAGAGAAATAGTTGAAGCAAGGATCCATACGTTGAAGTTGCCTTTTTCATCTGACACTTGTCAAATAAAAACAAAACGGCCAAGTGCGAGTTGGACTCGCGCACATAGGGTTCCGCATCTGTACAACATTCGAAAATGTCAAGCGTCTGCCTGTAGCCGTAATTAATATTAGAAAAAACAATCAGGCTTGTTGCATGGTTGCCTTCTTAAATATTTATTTTATTTTAGTTATTTTTTTGAAAAGTGAATTTACAACTTTGAATATTTCAAGCGTCTAACTGTTGCCGTTATTAATATCCAGCAAAAGCACACGCTAAACAAACGTTATCACGTTTGTTGTATGGAACTCTCGTTATATTCTGTTATTGGCATCTCTTGCTACAGCGACAACAGAAATTCATGATCTGGGGTCTGTGTTTGGCAGACATGACAAGCTATATGCCACACTAAAAAATAAATTTAAGTATAATGTAATCTTTGAAACATTCCTCTAAAACCAAACCTGTTATTTAAGTTATATTATGTATTTTCTTTTGTGTAATAAAGTTTAACAACAACAACCAATCAAAAACCTTTTTTCAATACAATGTACATCTCTTCCTTGTGAAAATGCTTTTATTTTTTATCTTTTCAAACAACTAAGGCCAGGTAGGTAACTCTGTTTCCTGTTTAAGAAGGTTCTAAAAATGTGTCGTTTTAAAAGTATATATGCATAATTGGCCTATCATTGGCTTACATTAATTACCTCTTTTAATTATGTTTTGTGCTAGGGGCTTTAATAAATTAATAAAATTTAAAATAATAAATCTCCACCACAGACTACCTACTAACCGGCGAACACTATTATGATCGCCGTTTTTGGAGTATTTTAAGGCATTCCGAGCGGTTCCGTGCTTCGCAAGGTACGATAAGCAGTTGGTGCCGGCTGCGGTCGATAGATGGCAGTCGTTAAGCCAAGTCAGGGGCCTTAGGGCGGCTTGAAAACTTCTGACAGTAAGACCAGCCACTGGTCTTACAAGCCTCCACCAAAACCGGGCTTGGCCTTCCTGCTAGAGTATGGCCTATACCTTCCTCAGGGAAGAGACCCGTGCCTCTCGGTGGTTACATAATTGGTTTATGATAATGAAGGCACTGAGTTTTTTATAAAAAACACCGCAAGTGTTTACAAAGCCGTAATGGTAACGCACTTAGTCATATTAGAAGCTTCACCTACGACACAATTCCATTTACGATAAAGCTTTCAGCCGACAACAATTTCATATTCCGACAACGTAGCAATTACTTACGCTCTAACGTTACTTTTCACACCACTTAAATATGTATGAGAAGTACCGAACTGTGTGGAACTTCCGCGCCACCTAGATTGCGAACTCCGAAACGGAAACTTAAGTATCGCGGTGCACTGTCAAGAGTTGCTTTAAGTTAAGTAGGTACAACTTTACGAGCGCACTCCATTAAGGTTTAAGAGACAATGTACAGTCAAATACAATATTCAGGAAAAGCTATTGTAGAGGAAAATGTTCGCATTGTTCGGCGCAACCCATTGTGGCCCGACTCGGTACTTACTAATGGAGACTGTATTGTCTTAGCCATCGCTGCGAGTGTTGCCAGGTTTGGCAAATGATTTCAATTATCCTACAATTATACTAGACTTAGCATGTGCCTTCTATTTGGTACACTGCCGTCTTAAGAAGAAAGGCCATAACTTCAATGTTTGCTAGTGAGAAAGAGTAAACTGAATATAAATAAATAACAATTAAAATTTAAGAAAATAGCTTATGAAATAATGATATATTATTTTCATTTTTCTTGTGTTTTTCAACTAGAAATCACCGACGGCAAGTTAGTCGACATGCTTGAAATTTAGTTTTTCACTCAACTTCAATTTGCTCGAAATCAAGTCGATGGTAGTTATGGGACTTTTTATTATGACGTCCGTACTGAGTAATAGTGAAATCCTGAAATCTTGAGAGTGATATCCAAATTTTCGGCCATATTAGGATACATACATAAAGGCGGCCCAGAGAATCTAAATTGGTTTGGCCAATGATTTTAATTATCCTTTGATTATATACTAGACTTGACAGGTGCCTTCTATTCGGTATTAATTTCTACGGTTTCCAGGAAAAAATTACACACAGCAATGAGGCCACCAAGGGTATTTAGACTTACAAAAAACTCTGGAAATGTAATTTATATCTACTATAAAAATATGCTATTTAGGTATGTATAATTCCTTACAGCATGCTAATAATCAGTAGTTTGGTGCTTAGTTCTAAGACCGACACAAAAATTAGTTTAATATTCAGATGTACATCGCGATTTTATTGGTTCAATACGGCTTTTTTTATTTAAATGACGATATTGCGACTAAATATTACCGTTACTTTGGTCACTATTTTGTGTTATGGAAAATCAAATATTCTAAATAATATTAACTGGCAATACTGATTTCTCCCGTGTCAGCAGTGACTGCAGCGTTGTCGTCGACTTGAGATTATCGCTCGATTTGAAATTCGAATTGAATGCGAAACGGTGGCCTGTTGATTTAACTGAAGTTGCATTCAACTCATCCGTTGTTTCAATTATTCTGGAACGTTAAACCTATATTCTATTTTTTGAAGCGAACGACTAAAGGTAAACAAAGACACAGCATCTCTCAAACTTACATGTCACTCAAAATAGCTCATGCACGCAGCTTTGCTTGCATCGTATTAGGTTAGGTATATAGGTTAAGGCCTACCTTACCTTATTAGGTACCTATACCTACCTACTGTTTAAGGAAAACAGACAGACAACCAAACAGGACGAAACAAATACAAAAGAAAATAAAATAGCTTAGAGAAGTTGCACTCGCATTAACAACGTCAATCGTGAGTAAAAATATGGCGTCGGGGTGGCTATATTACTTTTTTTTGCCTCTAATTAAAAAAGAGGTTCGTAGTCAGCTCTCCATACTTCTTCCTACACATCGCGTAGCGCATTAGCATAAAATAATCGATCATAATCGGCCTTTAAAGAAACTCTTTGCTAGTTGCGATTTTGCGAACATATTTGGCAGCAGTAGGATCGCTTTTATTTTGAGGACCACTGAAATTTTAGGTATTTTTTGGGCCACAGATCTCTTAAGCAAATTGTATTTTCATGATAAAATTAAATATTTAGTTAAATAAACTGCGAGTAAGGGATAAATCAGGTTATAACAGTGTTATTGTGTTTATTGCTTAATGACATTTATTAGGCCCATCGTTTTGTATAACTTTGCTAAATATTATGCAGCGTTGTAAATTTGGCATATTGAAAAACCAAATTTTTGACATGTTAACAATTAGTCGTTCGCTTCAGTAAATAGAATATAGGTAGAAAAAATATATTTAGATCGGTGAAATTTAATCAGCCAACCGATCTCTGACCACTTGATAGCCTCAGATATGCCTTCTTCAATATCATCGTGCACAGTTTTGTATCGTGTAAGTACCTTATATGTAACAAAATTTGTAGGTACATCGGTAAACTTTAAGTGTGCAAATAAACTTTTTTATTATTATTATTATTATCGAAACTGTTAGTAAGGTCAATTTGATAAGAAAAGATAAGAAGAGATCAGGCAGTAAAGAACAATAAACATGCAGTTTTTATTTAATTAGCGTTAGTGTTCTTAAAACCTGATGAGTTTTGTAAATTAAGAAACAGTTCATTTCCACTCTCGATCACTGTGGAAAACTTTAATTAAATAGACCGCTCTCCTTTCAACCCCTCCTAATATTTTTTCGTTAGCCCGCCCATTTTCTCATTAGTCGAAATTCCATCGCCAAGTTTAACTATCCATAAAGCAGCTGGAGCTACGTGAACTTTTTTCACCCAGCCACGGCTAAGAGGAATGCAAACTTGAGGCGCTGAGACACGGACCAATTTAATTACGCACATCGCAGCGTGTAAGATGCTCCCTAATTCTTTGTCTGTAGCGCCGGTTTTGGATTGATGCAATGGCAGAGGTATATTGGTTGAATGGTATATGATCTGTGACGGGAGGAAACGCAGTGCGGTGTGGCATCCAAACTGCTTAATAAACCGGCGGGTGTATATTCTTGGAGTTAGTAGTTTTGTGTTTTCACGAAGCATGTATTGTAAACAATCTATCATGTTGTGTATTGCTATTAGCAGACAGGTGGGATCTGTACATCAAAGTTGGCCGTTTTAAACAACTTCAAAAAGGTTCTCATTTCTTCGGGATCTTTTTTATGTACATATGCTCCCCGATTACTCGAAGATATGCGGACCGATTTGAAAAAATCTTTTTTTGTTTGAAAGAATATACTTCACAGGTGGTCCCGTAGTCACCAAATCAGGATCTGATTATCCTGGTGAAATTGAGGGAACTTATCCAATTTGACGACCCATGTGGCGCAGCAGTTAGCGCATCTGCTTACCATGCAAGAGGTCCCGGATCCGAATCCCGGCTGTGGACAGAAAAAAAAAGAAATCTAGTCTGGGATGTTAACATGTTTGTGACGTCGCTGTTTCTGTTTCCCACGACACAGGGTATCCTAGTGTGGGATCAGAAGCAATGTATGTGCCTGTATATGTTTATGTTAACTATGAGTACAGAACAAAAATCAACTTCTATAGTCTGTAAAACATAGCTTGAGCTCCGCGACAGCTGTCATCGAAATTGCGTCCATGAATTTTTGAATTTTTTCACAGAATATTTGTACCGTAAAAACTCCGTACTTACTGCACACTATTCGATGTCTAAGCAATATCGTAACCTAGCCCTGTCATCCTGTCAGTGTGACAGCTGTCGGGGAGCTCAAGCTATGTTTTACAGATTGTAGTTTATTTATCTCTTGATATATCTTCTTCCATTACAATATTTTTAGTGCAAGTTCACTATTGAAAAAAAACTTCATCAGTCATTAACCAGGATAGGCCCCGTATTGTTGTCACGTGCCCTCTTAAGAGGTCCACGTCTGAAATTAAAGAGGCAAAGAGGATAGGACAGTCGACAACTGATCTACCTCTACACTTTGAACCTTGAACAATCTTAAGTTGAAGGCATAGAGTCGAATTTAGATTGACTGTGTCAAGAAAAGTCTGCCTGTACGGTGCCGCTCCATTTATACTACAACGATATTGTTATGGTCTCTGAGCACTTTAGAAGCATTTAATCATTTACGCTTTGCATGATATTAAGGTAGGTATGAAGATAAATCATGTCTACGTTATTTTAATCAGTTCTTTTATCGAATGAAGAGACTCAGCGAGCAAGCAGATTGCTTCTCCAATATTTTGCTCAAGTCCATCTAAAGATTATCTGTAAGAGATCACTTTTAGTGATTAGGCTGCCGTCTGTACTCTTAGATGGGGAAATGCCGGTGTAATTTCCTTTTTTATGTACAATAATAATGTTCTCTATCTAACTATCTATCTTACCTGCACTGATGAAAGAAATATTTTGAGCGAAGGTTGTAAGAAAAACCGGTAAGGAACATTGCAGAAGGATATAATTACACCAAGTAGTAGTAACCTCTGTTAGGTAGGCAAGGCTCGCCACCGAGTGGGTGCCACAGGATGGACATCGAAGTCGAAGTCCGAGAAGATGGTGAAGAGACAATCTTGACCAACATCTGCCGGAGTGGTCTGAGGTGGCCCAGGACTAACATCTCTGGACAAAGCTAGGGGCCTTTACCCAGCAGTGCGGCACAACAATAGAGGCTGCTACGAGACTGTGGCGTAGAGGTCAGCGTATCTGTTTACCATGTGAGAGGTCCCGGGTTCGAACCCCGGCTGGGGAGAAAAAAACCTCAGGTCTTGGATGTTTACATGTTTGTGACGTCAATGTTTCTGGTTCCCATGACACAGGGTATTCTAGTGTGGGGCCAGAAGCAATGTATGTCTATGTCTATCTATGTCTACTCTATTATTGTGAAAAACTATTATTTATAAAAACATTTCACAACGATCTAAAGACGTGTTCAGACTATTTGCAAAGCGAAAATACTAGACAGAATAGCGCGTAAATAATAGTGCCATTGTTTAGAGGGTTCACGGACATTTTAAAAAGATTAAAAATTTCGTGCACGTTGCATCGGGTCTCCTACCTAATAATCACTCATGTTGAGTTGACACAATCTGTACACGTCTTTATTCCGTGCATGGCGTGAAGAACTTGATAACTCGACTTACATGATTTTTTTTATCGTCGCAATGGGTTCCTACGGTATTGGTTTTATAGGAAAAAAATTGACAACTCGATATCTTCGTTACTTTTAGAGATATTGCCTGTGACAGTATATGAATAATGTCCATTAGGGTGGGTCGAAATTTTTTTTTTAAGTAATTAATTTCTAATAGCAAAAATATGGTAACGCTAGGTATTGTAATAAACCCTGTAAAATATTATTGAATTATTTTAAGTGGAACAGTCCGCGCAAAGACATTGAAGTTTTGAAAAAAAAAGTTCAAGTACCCACTTTTACACCTTAAGTTACGCGTTTGACGTTGGGTAAATTTAATTTTTTTAATTAGTATCCATTGAAACACACGTTACTTTTGTTATAAAAACTGTGTTTTTCATTAAAAGAAGATTTTTTGAGGTAAGTACATTCAACGAATTCATGTATAAATGTGGCTAGTTTTGGGTGAAATCTTGTGAAATTGCAAATTCAGTAATTTTAGTTTTAGGACTTGGAAGTGATTTTTTTCTATCATTTCGAATAATAGACAGTCTTATAAGTGCTCTATAATTGGAACTATAGCAGATGTAAGAGAAACAATACCAGGATGTAATGAAATGTTACGAGTGGTTTTCCCGAAATTGTAACCCAGAAAATTGAAGGAGTATGACAAAAGAAATCAATTCCTGTAGTCTTGCATACAAGTGTCATACAGCTCCTAAAAGCTTATCATTATAAATACAAAAATATTATCAAATCACTGATTCACCTTTGAAAATAAAATTAGTTCTTGCAGCAAAGCGAAATTTCGTTCAATATTTGTTCATGCAAATGTAGGATAATAAGTCAGTGCAATGAGCCGTTTTCAGAAGAACTAAAAAAAAAAATATTACGGCTGTCAAACGTCTGTCAAAGGAATGCAATTTTGGACCTCAGCCCAATAGCCATGTGTGATACATCATAAAATAGGTCTCAGCGAGCTGAACAAAAGTTACTATGACGCCAACAGCCAAATGTTTGTCGTTTCGGAGTTATATTTTATTGAAAATGTTCGTTTCGGAGTTATATTTTATTGAAAATGTTAGTTTTTTTTTCAATACAATATAACTCCGAAAGGAAAAACATTTGGCTGTTGGCGTCATAGTAACTTTTGTTCAGCTTGCTGAGACCTATTTTATGATGTATCACACATGGCTATTGGGCTGAGGTCCAAAATTGCATTCCTTTGACAGCCGTAATATTTTTTTTTTTATAGGTCTTCTGAAAACGGCTCATTGTTCCAAAGAAGTTAAAGGTCCTAAATAGGAACACCACTTTTTGATTGATCAATGGGGTGAAAGAAAAATGAAAATCGGCGGCATTGATCGCAATGGAACAAAAAGTTTACAAAAAAAAGTTTGTTCGAAAGCAAGCTTCAACAAAAATCTGTCTGAAGAGCAATAACTACCCATCCAAAATGCCAGAACAAGAATTAATGTTATCAACAAGTAGTGATTCTGATACAAGTGTTTCATTTCCGGAAAAGCTACACAAACATATAAAAGAGCCCTTACCTTCTACCCCTGAGGTAGAACTATGGAAAATAAGAAATGTGTGAAAAGTTTACCTGTGTGGTCTCAAATTTGGAGTATGTAGTGTCCGGAAGAACTGATGCTGCGATTGCTTCTGCAGTTTTACACAATCTTTCATCAAATATCGTTATAAATAAATTTAATCCACCTTTTCTAAGAAATCAAACATATGACGAACTTATTCTTAGAAAACCCAGGTCTTGGATGTTTTCCGTGTGGAGTTTCTGGTCTTCCATCGGACGCGTCCCCCGGGTGGCGGATAGGGGAACGCCATCCAGATATGGAGGGTACCGGCTTCGGCCGGCGCGGGCCAAAACCAGAGGGAGGGGGACGTCCAGTGGCTTGCGCTGCTGGATGTCCCGCGGGGTCCACCATGGGCCCCGCACCCGTAACCCCACATTGAGCGGGGCCGGGGGCCTTCGGGCCGCGAGGAGACAACCTCTATAAAAAACACACGGTGGGGGCCCTCTCTATGTCCCTCTGTCCAGCAGAGGGCATGGAAGAGGGCTGGAGGGGCGGGGAGGGGCGCGGGCTCCGCAGGCCGGGCTTGCGGGCTTGGGAGGGAGGGATTTTGAGGGAGGTAAGCCAGGGACCAGGGACTGGGCACCCCATATGGTCTCTGGCCGAGGGGTGTTTTTATGGGAGGGAATTTGGATGGGCCGAGGATCCGGGCAGAGGGCCACAACGGGTCCTTGGTAGTTGGAGGCTTGTGGAGCTCGCGCCTCTCCGCCGGGAGAGCCGGTGGCGCGGGGGACGCTGCGCGGACCTTGCGCCGCCGGTTGAGGGAGGGTCACAGACGGCAGGTTGGGGGACCTGCCGTCCAAAATCGTGACGGGAGAAGGGGGTGGGGGGCCCATGTCCCTTCTCCAGTGAGGGTGGGCCCGACTCCTTACGAGTCGGGTCGACGTCGCCGGGGCGCCGCTGTCGCATTCGCGTTGTGGTTCACACCACTTGCGAGATCCGGCGGCGCCCCATTGCACGAGCGACAGGATGGCCCCCGGGGTGTTTTAGGAGGTATGCCTCTCCTATTATTAGGAGAGGAGAGTCCGACATACGGCCGTCGCCCTCCCCCAAGGGTGGCGGTTATGGTGCACAAAGCATTTCACCACGTTAACAAAAAAAAAAAGGTCTTCGATGTTCACATGTTTGTGATGTCGCTGTTTCTAGTTCCCACGACACAAGATATCCTAGTGTGGGCCCAGAAGCAATGTATGTGCCTGTATGTAAATGTTATGTTATGTTATTCAGATAACAGAGAAAAAAGGTGACGAAAGGATGTGGTTTTTTAGGCTGCCTTGCCATACACAAGCGGTTGAACGAAGTGTAAAGATAGTGACAGATGCTGCAATGTCAACATGTGATAAAAAAAGCAATAACAACAAACAAAAACAAAAGAACAAACATTTATGCAAAACTTGCTTCAAGAAAAGTTATGCTGAAATTTGATAGTAAACGGGATTTTTTGTATAAAACTTGATATTTTTTTGGTAACCTTTATGTGTATTTGTTTACGTATTTTTGTTTTAAACGTTAAAATATGTCTTTTACTAAATATTTATTATGTTTTAATAATACTTTAAGTAATTTCTAATAAAGAACTGTGCCATTTAGTAACACGCGTTTTTTTTCAAAAACGTTTAATTTTGCAGCGCATGCGCGGCATGAAGATGTATGTTTAATAATCCGTTTTTTAGCTAAAACTTATTTTTATGGTACACAACAACTTAATATCACTATTAGAATTTGATTCATCAAAAATTATTTTTTTCCATACTAGAGCGACCCACCCTAATGTCCATAATTTACGTATTTTATTTAATAAAACGAGATATCTACGCGATGAGTCACAAAAAAATTTATAATATCGTAATATTTCCTTTATCAACTTATACTCAGAAACCGCCCTAGCGTAAGTAAATTGACAAATGAAGATATCAAAGCGACTGAACGAATATATCGTTTTATCTACGTATATCCAACTACCGATAAAACGAACGTAACTTTATGTGTCAATTTATACCTACTTTAACTCTAAAACGTTAGCAATTAATATATTGTTTTATCTACTTATACTCAAAGTTAAAAACTAAAACAGGGCTCTTTTCTCTGAAAATGAGCAGGGAGAAGCTTTCCTCTGGCAACCTAAAGGTCATAGCCCACTTACACAACTCTGCTCCCACCCGGCAAAAATAATATAATTCAAATATGGACTTTAGATATTACCTTAATGGTTACATACAATATACCTAATAGGACAGTATCGGAAAAAGAGTGTCATTTTGAACTTCGACACTCTCCAACTTCGACAAAGCGATTACTTCGACAAGACTCTGGTTCGACTATTACAATGCCTAGACAGAACACACGTTCGACAAGACTTAGTTCGACAAAATAATAGTTTGCTGTTAGAGAAGTTCAATATGAGACTCAGAACAAAATTCGTTCTAATTTTTCATTTACTCTTATAATCAGGTATAACAAAAAATGCGCTCGCATTCCCGAATGATTAAAATTTCATTATGAAAATTTTTTTTTTTTTTTAGTAAAAACGTAGAAGTAGAAGTTTTTAGTAGAAGGGGAGGCCTTTGCCCAGCAGTAGGACACACGAGAGGCTACGTAAAAAAAAAAAAAAAGTAAAAACGATAAATGTGTATTATTGATCCCCAACTCTATAGTGAATACAACTTGTGCAACCGATGACTTATCAACATAAATCGTCGGTGAACATGTTGATAAGTCGATTATTATGAATAATAAGATACTAAGAAAGAAAAGCATAAATACATTTGAAAAAACATCTAAAGTTACTCCTAATGCAATTATTATTTTATTTGTTTTTATTTATAGTTAGGTAGTTGATTATTAATATTTTATATTATTGTTATTTAGCATTGTTAATGAATAAAACATTCAAACAAATCAAGCAATTTAGACATTTCAATTACGCTGAAAAACTGATTTTTAGAAATTAAATTAAACGATGTTTTCACTGGTTTGAGCACTAATGTATGGGGAATAAGTTGATAAGTCTCTGGGCAGTATGTTGATAAGTCTAATATCTTTAAAAAATAAGCAGATTTCACGAGCATACGTAAAATAATTAGAAAGATCACGTAAAATTATCCATTAATCAAGCTATAAAGATAAGTTCAAGATGAAAACGGATTTTGGAGAAAATTTCAAACTTTAAAATCGCTGCCCTGTAAAATTGCCATTTTGGACTTATCAAGTTCTTCACGCCATGCACGGATATATCAAAAGTAATTCCTCCCTGTCTTTTTGAAGCAATAATAAAGGCCAGACCCTTCATAAAATATGATAAATGTCAAATCAATCTCAAACGATTAATTTGTTTACGTCACGTGTTTGTCTATAAAGCTCATTTAAATGACGGTCTCCCAGCTTTGTCACTCGCCTCAATGTCACCGAACCCTGTCACAATAAAGCGCGATTACTAATAACCTAATCGGTGACATTGTCGGCCATGATGGGGCAGATCCGGTCGGCCTGAACTGGTATTAACTGGAATTAGCCGGTCCGGAATGAAGGAACGAGCTTTGCGGTTAATTAAATTCTGTGTATTTTGTATCCGATACGCGATGGCTGTTTTCGGATGATGTAGCGGATTTTTATAATATTTAACTCAATATTCATGAATGTGTTAAAGACATGGGTGGATTTCATGTGAATTACAATGAAAATAAAATTCCGAGGAATCAGTATTCTACAAGACTTAAATGTCTGTTGAAAATTATCTCATCAGACGAGATGGTGATTTCGTAATCAATGTATTATTATAAATTAATTCTTCAATGCACAAAAGAATACAGTCTCGTTTTTTAAGGCGACGTTAGGATGATAAGGCCCAACCAACCTGCTTAGGTTGGTTGGACCATCATGTCTCACTCCAGTGTTATTTTCTTCCGTTGAAACTCAACAAAATCTTAATTTAAATATTAATTCACATAAATAAATAAAATAAATAAACTCACGCCCGTTATCCCCGAGGGGGTAAGCAGAGGCACCAAGCACTAGAACTGGGCCCACGTTTTTGTCGAGTTTATTTAGGTCCCTAACGTGACAAGTGGCAAGCCTGTCACCAATTCACAATAATTTCAATTTTATTTTAGTTTTATAGTATTCATAATTTCGTTCTAAAATTCAGTAACTATCTACGTTGCGTCAATATCAATGAATCTACTGGACAAAAAAATTGAGGTTGACCGTCATTTCGTATTAATCAGTTGCGTTATGACCATAAAAAGAACAATACTTTGAACTGAAACTTTCGTAAACACAACACAATGTAAACTTAAGTAAACCCGTAAGTTGATCCGGACTAAAAGCTTACAATAATTGTTTTTTTAAAAACCATTGTCAAGGTGAACCGAACAGCCCACCGAAAATTCTACACCTAAAGTGCCAACAAAATTAAATCGTTTGATCTCCATTCAGGCAGTACAGTTATCAAATTACAGCAATTTATAACACCTAAAATAAATTTAATGTTCAATACTCAGCTGCGTGGTAATGAGCCGTTTTCAGAAAAAAAAAGAAGTTAATAACACAAAAACTCAATAGATGGCGCTCAGTTGGCGAAAATAGTTCTGTCATTAACGTAGCATTTTTTATTTAATCTGTGGTTGTGACCGCTCGCTTCTTGACGCAGCAAAGGTAGTACAGCGCCACCAAGTTATCTGTTCAGGTGGGCAAAATTGTAACTAACATGTAAATTGTAAATCCTGTTCCCCATTTTTTGTTTTATTTATTCAGTCACTAAGATTTATAGATATATTTTCATTAAAATTGAAAGACAGGTTAAAATATTCTCATTTGTCTAGGTAAATTCCTCAAATTTTACTACTAAATTCTTCACTAGCGCCGCTATCAACTAAACAGATAAGATGGTGGCACTGTACGAGGACGCGAGTCGCGCGCGACAACGCCAAAACTCGCGAGAATTTGACAGTTAATGTACTGGGTGTTGGTTAGGTCGACCGTTCCGAATCTCTCGGTTCGGCAATATCACTCGATGAAGTCGAAGCCATTGCCGTCCAAGGAAAAATGGATGGTACAGCTGTTTTCTTTAGTATTCTTAGTTTGCCACCTAAAAACAGAGAAAAGTTATGTTAGATATGTTAACTGTTAACTACTTGTATTTCCACCGTCACCCGTTTGTGTTTTCTGCTGATTGTTGTATTATGTTGCGTGATTTTGTGATTGATTTTTGATTTTGAGTATTGTGTCGTCAAATAAATATATTTTTCTTTTCTTTCTTTTCTTTAAAAGCAAACCTGAATAATAATATTTTACATCTCCTTCACTAATATTTTATTTTACTGAACTTAAACGAAGAAATTCGTACTTACGTGTCATATAATCGTTTGGGGTGAAATGATCCGAACAAATACATGAATGTTTACGCATGTTCCATCCAATTTTTCGATTTACTTCGACTCTGGTTGCTTTGATCCATTGTCGCTTCAGGGTTTCATTGGTACTGGGGAATGTATGAATTCCTGTATTGTTGCACGTCACAACGGCACAGGTACGCATTTTTGTATACTCAAAGAAAGTTCCTAGTTTACAAGGTATCGAAACCAAAACTAAAAGTAAAGTAAGTAAAAACTTACATACAGCAGTGTAACAAAATTACAGTATTTCCTACTTAGTCTGTGCAGTCTTCTAGGGGCACGGGAGCGCCCTCGCCAAGACGCGAGAAGATGGATAGTGCACTACCTACCTGGGTGAATCTCCTCGAATTGTCGCTAATTCGTCATTGTTGTCATTAATCTCTCACAGTTCTCAGCACAACAGAAATATAATAAGTATACAGTTATTGTCGTTACAGTATGTAAGATTGTCAGTCAACTCCAACTAATATAGAAATAAAAATATCTTTAACAACCTGTTGCACTGACAAAATATAAGTGTGACACTTCCAAGGACAATGACGCCGTCAATTTGAGTAAATTCACCCACCTACCTCTTCTTGAAGTGTTTCGTAGATTAAGTACCAATCCTACATCATACCATCTAATTTTGCTGTTGATAGGGATAGAAAGTGTATGGGGCCAAATTAGGTCAGATTACTAGAAAAGTCAGAAAGCGACAAAAACTTTTGTATGGTATAAAAACACAGCCCGAATAAATAAACCATCCTACAAAAAAACATTTCATAAAAAGGATGACAAAACAAGCCCTAATTTTACCAATCATACAATCATCATGGTAAAGAATTGGGCTTGGCCGTTTTACAATACCCAATTTCTTTCCTTAGTTAAGAAGTAACGGCCAAGCTAAGGTAATAAATAAAATGATAATAAAATTATGTAACATAGATAGTCATGCATGAGTTCTGATAACTTTTTAAACTGTACGCATACATATCACATCATGAGCTTGTGTCTTGGCATCCTTTTTACATAAAATGTTTTGTCGGGTGGATTTGACAGATATATTTTTCTGACTTTCACGCCATCTAGTAAGTGTTGTGGAACTAGTTTTTTTTTTTTTTGAAAACGCCTCATTGAAATGTCAACGTTACACGGGGAGCCTTATTTATCTGATCTAAATTGAACCAACAATTTACTTGCTGTCGGTCATAAATTATCGTTTAGCGGTGCTTGACTAAATACTTCTCACTTTTCCTTCAGCAACGCTCCATCGTCGGTTGTCTGGAAGAAATTGCTTTAAGCAATAAGGCCGCCAATTGTACTGAATCTTTGTAAATGTTTTGTATTTGTTTTACCTGGTACAATAAAGAATATTCTTATCTTATCTTATCTTACTTCGCGAGACTTTGACACTTTTAGAAAGTATCATCACACATTTTGAATCATTGGAAGACGAGAAACACTTAGAGCCAGGTTTTGAATCGAGAATTTTGTAAAGTAACTACTTAACTGTAGTGCTCGTGAAATCTCGTGAAATTTCTCCGAAAAAAAAATGAGGCTTAATCATGTTAGGAAGGACAAATAGGAGAATGAATTATTAACATGTCAATGCCTTGTAAAAATTGTACGTAGTCCGACGTATGTTTTTTTTTTAATTTAGACTAAAACTGTTTTGAAAAGAATAAATTGTGGAGTTTCTTTGTTAGTTTCTTCTCCATGTAATCTATTAATTGTGAAACTAATGTAAAGCCAATTTTGACACTTCATCAAAATTCATCAACGTTACCTTGTAATGCAGGGCAAACAATATTATTTATTTCTTCAAAGTTAGAACTGCACAATTGCTTCACTTTTTTCAGTTAATAATACATATTTATTGTAATTATGTCAAAAGAAGGCATTATTACAATTTACTTTGACTAATAAACCATTCTAAACTTAATAAACAATGTTTGTCCTAAAAAACTGAACTTCATCACAAGGTTATGTCGGTCAACCCTTTCTGTTTTTAAAAACTAGGGATGTTACCAGAAAAATCGAAGGAATCGTCAGTCAAAATGTTGAATTGATGCAATGATTACCTACCTGTAAAGGAATGTATAGCCATACATGATTCCACATTGTGATTAAATTATTAGTAGATTGTACAACTAGTACTCATCACACAAAAACGAACTTTTATAGCATGAGAAGTGAAAAAAAATATTATATTATTCTTTTAATAATCTAAAAAATACAAAAATAATTGAATAGAAACATAATCCGTTTCATTTTATTTTTTTTAATCTTGTTTTCTGCTAATAGCAGAATAGGCCAAAGACTTTTGTCCGTGCAGCCAGGTCTAACGTTTTTCCTTTTTCTGTATCCGAAGACAACTTGTTAATACAGGTAATCCTTTGTAGAAGGCAAAAGCCAAATCTTTGTTGTGTTTTATAAATATATTTTTCGTAATAAGACCGAGACCAAATCTTTGTAAAAATTATTTAGACGTATTTTTCTTGTTAAGGGCGAGGCCCGTTTTATTATATCATTACACTTTTAGTAAAAAAAAAACTCGTAGGATGTTCTTGGCAAAGTGCCTCTGAGAAAGTATCTCTGAGAGCGGACAGCAGTGATGACGATGACAACACTCGTTATAATTCTACTAGTTCTAGTGAATAAATGCATTTTTTCTTGGTTAAATTATATACGTGTCTTATTTTGTTTTATATATTTAGGTTAAACCATAATGGGACAGGGTTTTTATTAATAATTGTTTATTTGATTTGATTTTCAATGGAACTAAATTAAAATTACAGTACCTATAAATACTTTTTCACAATAACTGCATTCGATTCACAAACGTTTGAAGTCCGTATCGATTCATTCGATTTAATCGATTTTTTTTAGCAGGTCACCTCACTATGAAGCTAAGACTGATACATGTCAAATGTGGCCTATTAAATTGGCTTTACCTTGACAACACTGACGTTCATAAAGTAAATGTTCTATTTGGATTATGAATAAAATATTTGAATTTGAATTTATAGAGCTTGTATAATGTTTCTTCTGTATATTACAGGGCTTCTCTCATGCAGAGATTGTATGGGCTTGAGTGCCCACGCGCATTCCCAATGACAAATACCGAGGTGGGCTCCAATTTAATTGCTAATTTACTGTTTCACGAGGCAAACTTTATTTTATTTTTTTATAAAAATTGGTGATACGACTGGAAATGAAACACATAAATGTTAAAATGCCATGATTTCATTGTAACTGAATTTCAATTCGCCTTAGTCTCATAATGCCTGAAATCTCAAATGACTTCATTTCAATTTGTGCAAATTTCAATTCGCCTTTATCCTAAAATGCCTGAAATCCGAAATGCCTATATGCTACAATGTCTGATTTTTTCGAGATGTTACTCAATAAAGCCCTTTCAGTACAGTTACGTCCTAATAAAAGTCTTCCTATTTTAGACGCATATGGGATTTGGTTGCATCATGTGTATAAAACAGTTGATCATGTTTTACATTTATTTTAGATCAATATATACCGTGGCCCCTCATCAAAGGCATACGGCCTTCATAAAATAGCTCCGTATTTTTATTTTAAGTTCGGTGCTATACTAAGGGTTGTCTGTATACATGAGTAGAATTTATTTTGTCTTTAGTGCTCTGTATAATTACTCCACGATCTCAGTTTTCGTCCTAATTAGCGTATTACCAAATTAACAAGAAAGATTTATCTAAAGGAGGTCTCTCGTTTCAGCTGTATTCATTGTTATCAGCAGTATCGACATTTCATTATCATGAAGTGGGATATAGATTTCACTATCGAGGCATTTATCTAATCGTATTAAATTAATTAGAACTTCGAAGTCTAACGTCAAAATACTTGAGATTTTGATGGAAATTATATTGTGTTTATCGTGATTGAGCACAATCTATCTGTTGCCACGTCAAGGCGCCGATGAAAGAGACTGATATAAGCTCGCCATTTACAATTTTTATTTTGTAAAGGGGTTTGGGTAACTTTGTATGGACGGTTGGCGTCATTTTTTTTTGAGCGGCCACCTTTTATTTTGGTGCTAATTTTTAATAATAATTTAACTTAATATATATATAAAATAAGTTTAGCTGTAAGTAATATCGGAAAAAAGTTATGGCTCTTTGAAAGCATAAAAAAATGTTTTATTCTGAGAAATTATGGGACGTTGCATTCTTGTGTGGTTACTGAATCGCGTGAAACCAATTATAGTATAGGGCCCTCGCCCACGGCGACTTTTTGCAGCGATGCTGTCGCGCGTTCGTCGTGATTCAGTCGCGATGCAAACGGTACACTGTCGCGCTTCTGTCACAATGCAAACGCGATTCAGTAACCCTTCCTCCATTCTTTCCCCGAGGTCGTCCGACACGTTCGCGCGCTCGCATCCATACAGCCGCGATGCTGTAGTGCGTTAGTAGCGCGTGGGCATCGCTTCTGCAGCGCGTTGCAAATGCGACCTGCGCGCGTTAGTAGCGATGCTGTCGAGCGCTTACTAAACGTGCGACAGCATCGCTACAGGAATTTGCCGTGGGCGAGGGCCCTCCTAACGACACAAAAATGCCTACGATCACCACAGTTTTAGGCCCTTCTCCCACGGCGACTTTTTTCAGCGATGCAGTAGCAATGCTGTCGTGGGTTCGCCACAATACAGTTGCGATGCGGTCGCTAGCTGTATGACCTCGCCCACATAAGCGCGATTCAGTGGCAATGCAAACGCGATTCAGTAACCGAGGGGCCACTCTTCCTCCATTTTTTGAGAGAGAGAGAGAGAGAGAGAGAGAGAGAGAAATAATTTATTCAACGGCACAATACTCAAAACATAACAGAACAACAAATACATAATACACTGCAATACATAAAAAAAAGAAAATAAAAACTAGACATTGTGAACAAAAACTTCCTTATTTTTTAAATTTAAACAAATAAACAAACAAACAGAGAAAAAAATAAACAAATAATAATATTTGAAACAAAGCAAATGAACAAAAATTAAAATGAACAGTTTGTCTAAAAATATAAGAAACCGGAACTGAAAGTTTACTAATAGTTTTATTGAAAAGTCGAAACATTACCTACTTATATTTATTGAGGCACAATACCTCATTACACGTAAAATAGCTCAAGTTTTTAATTTATATAAGCCTTTAAACGCAAGCTATTATTTATTTATTTATTTATTTATTTGCTCCGCCAACAGGATAATACATTATACATTAAAAATTTACACTTACAAAAATAATAATATGTACATCCCAATTACAGGCAGATACGCCACTAATTATTAATTGAGTTGGTTGGTTGAAAATGTTTAACATGCCATAAACAGTTCAATTTAACCTTGACCAAGATAATTATAATCAACATTAATATAATTATTGAGTGGAATTGCGACAATAATGTTGTAAAATAACGATAATAATAAAATTGATAATAATTTTAGTGTCTTATAGTACAAGCCTTAAATTGTATATTAACAAACACAGACAAAAAGTCTGAGCAAAAAAGTACTCTTTAATTTTCTACTATTTCTGGACAAACTATATTATAATGAGTGACGACATCTATGTTTAGTTTTAAGTATTGAGCCCCTGAAATGGTTCCCGACACAGCATGTGTTGCAGGAGCCACCGAGGTATCTGCCTACAACGCTGATATTCTGTCGAGACCATGTTGCGGGTTAGACGCATGTTTGTGAAAATAAAAAAGATAAAACGTATTGAAATTAATTTAGATGGTTTGAAAAGTGTATGCCTAATTAGATGGTGTGTAAAAGTGTGGTGTGGTGTGATGTGTTATTCTATGTGTGGGGATACTGTGCAAATAAATAACTGGGTAAAAATCATATTGTAAAACAAAACAATAGAGGTGACTTGTAACTTGCCGGCGTAAGGCGGTAGGCGCTTATTCATCGACGAATAATCTACCCAACGCGAACAAGTAGTTACAAAAAGGTACCTACGCATAAATACTTTTTTTTTATTTTTGTGTTTGCATTAGGTATTCCTTGTAGTGGAACTTGAAAATAGATTTATCTTTACTGTTACGTAATGGCGGTGGTATATTGTTCCAGCATTTGGTTGCTGCGTACCTAAAACTGCCGCGAAAGGCCGCTGTCCTATGTTTCGGTATACTGAACGGTGCAGTAACTGTTCTCACCCCTTCTGCTCGACGCGATTGTTTCCAGGTGAGTTTTTCAAAAAGATACGGAGGCGTACACGTTTTTATAACTCCAAACAATAATGTTGCTAACCGAAGTTTCTGCCTCGCTTCCATTTTTAGCATGTTCGCGCCATTAAGGATGAGATCCACATGAGTACGAGGGGGAATGTGAAAACAGTACCAAGCACAGGCGTTTTGCATCTGTTGGACCAGATTTTGAGTAAGTTTTAGTAAACGAGGACCATACACAGTAGCGCAGTAATTTAACTTGGACAAAACCAATGTCTCACATAACCTTATACGGAGCGTATTACTTATAAAAATTCGAATGCGATAGAGTGTCTTCAGCCGATAGAAACAGTTTCTAACCACCTCCTGGATATGGCGCTCGAAGTGTAACTCTCCGTCCATTAAAACACCCAGATTGCGTGCTTCCATAACAAGATCAATGTCTTTACCATTTAAGTGTATACGAAAATTGCACTCATTTAATTTGTAAATTTTTCAATTTTTCCCCGATGTCGTCCGTCACGCCGCGCGTTTGGATCGATATAGTCGCGATCGGGGAAAGAATGGAGGAAGGGCCCCTATGTAACCGAATCGCGTTTGCATCGCGACAGAAGCGCGAAGGTATCACGTTTGCATCGTGATTGAATTGCGGGTACGTGGGCGAGGCCCAGCTAGCCACCGCATCGCAACTGTATCGCGGCGAATGCACGACAGTATTGCTACTGCATCGCTGCAAAAATTCGTCGTGGGCGAGGGCCCTATACTTAAGGTTGGTGACCCATGGTATACATGAATAATGCCGCATGGTTTCTCGATTATTTCGACTAGAAATAACTTAAAAATTCGTAGTTTTTACTTACTACGAGGGCTGCCACTTATGTATGCGGAATAGAAAAAATAAACAAATGTATATGGCTAAATATGCTTTTATTGTTTTTCAAATTATTCTCCACTATGATCGATGCACTTTTGCATTCGATGAAACCAATTTGTTAAACACTTTTTCCACTCTGATTGAGGTATCTCCAAAACGTGCTGTTTGAACGCATCTACGGCATCTTCACGGGTCGAAAATCGTTGACCAGGAATAAATAGAAATCATTGGGAGCCAAATCAGGGCTGTACGGTGCATGACCCATCAATTCTATTTTTTGACCATCCAAAAATGTAGTTGTTTCCTGAGATGTATGACAGCTGCCATTGGCATGGTGAAGTATGATTCTGCGTCGCTGGTTGTTTTGGCGTATTTCTTCAAATACTTCCGGCAAACAAATGGTCGTGTACCACTCCGAATTAACCGTTCTGCGATTCTCCAGTGGTATTGTAGCCACATGGCCATTAATAACAAAAAAGCAGGCCACCATTTGCTTTACAGTGCTTTTTGCACAAGCCACTTTCGTAGGGTTGGGCTCATTTTGAAACACCCAAACTGTTGATTGTTGTTTAGTTTCGGGATCGTACGCGTAGATCCAGGATTCGTCACCTGTATAGATATTATAAACAGATTTTGAGTCGCCTCCGTTGAATTTTTTTAAGGTTTTCTTGCACCATTCGACGCGAGCATCTTTTTGATCCTGAGTTAAGTTGTGCGGGATCCAACGCGAACTAATTTTTTTTACAGACAAATGTTCATGTAATATCCTATGAATGCTCGTCGTACATATGCCCAAAATAGCCTCTATCTCGCGATACGTAACATGGCGGTCTTGCATTATTAGTTTTCGCACAGCTTTAACATTTTGTGGCACAACCACCGATTTCGGGCGACCTTCTTTAACTTCGTCCGTGAGCTTACTGCGCTCGCGATTAAACTCACTAAACCAGTGATACACAGTCGTTTTTGATGGAGCTTCACCACCAAAAGTCGAAGTTAATAGATCTACGCACTGTTGTTGCGTTAAACCACGTCGAAAATCGTAATAAATCATAGCACGAATATTTTCACGAGTGAGTTCCATTTTTTCAGCGATATGACATTTTAAACCCAACAAAAACAAAACACTAACGTATATAAGAGAAAAATATTAGCGGCCAGTATTTAAAAAAAGAACGAATTTGACCATGGACGTCAGACATTGCGGTTAAAATTATTGGAATCCCAGATTCCGCATACATAAGTAGCAGCCTATGTACAACAAAAATGATTAGGTTTTACGATTAAACTATGAACTGTGATATCTCGGCTCTATATACTGCTTTTTCTTAAAACACAACTTTCATGAATGGCCGCCAAAATTTAAAACGACGCCAACTTTACCCAAGCCCCTTTGTGTTTCATGTATGCCTTTTATCATCATCAACCCATCATATCCGCACCGAGGGGCACGGGTCTCTTTCTTAAGGAAGGTACAGGCCATACTCCACCATGGGGGCCTAGTCCGGATTGGTGGAGGCTTGTAAGACTAGAGTATAATATAGTACCACTTACAAAAATAGTTTTTTCAATACATAATTAAATACATTATCACCTTGAACGGAACAATAGAAAACCATTGTAATCGGTCAATCGATCGGCCCAGCGAAAATTGTACCGAGATAAAATACCAGTTTATAAACAAGCCTAGTTGTCAACAATACAAACAGCTATCAATTATTCACCCATCACCTAACAACCGCAACAAAAAGCTAAATAAACCTCGCCGACTGAGCAACAATAAATATAAAAGCGGGGACAAGCACCTCCAATCTGTTATCTGTCCATTTACCGCTAGATACGCCGCTCAATGGATCCGCCTAGGCGTCACAAATAACACGGAAGGGGCGTGGGCGGGCAGCAGCCAGAAACTTGCGTCGGGGTGGAGGTTACATTGTAAAAAGGAAAATAATGGATGCCTTTTCAGTTGTTTGTGAAGCAATTTAGCGCTATGGAGTAAGAAATGTTAAAAGGAAAAAGTAAAAATATAAAAAGTTTTGAGTGACCGCTTCAGTGATCTGAAACGATCACGAACGTTAAGCAACATAGGCCGCGGTCATGGCATGGATGGGTGACCGTTCTCTGACTAACGCAAGTGGCATTTTCCGAGCGGTTCCATGCTTCGCAAGGCACGCTGAGTAGTTGGTGCCAGGTGCCGTCGATACATGGCAGTCGTGAAGCCAAGTCAAGGCGGCTTCGAAAGTTTTTTTACAAAAAAATATTTATATTTTTCATCATCATCATTATCAACCCAGTATGTCCCCACCGAGGGGTACGGGTAGAGAAGCTGGGGAAGGTATAGGAAATATTCCACCACGGGGGCCAAGTTTGGATTGGTGGAGGATTGTAAGACTAATGGCTGGTCTTACTGACAGAAGTTTTCAATCCGCCCTAGGGTCTCTGACTTGTCTTAACGACTTCCATCTATCGACGGCAGCTGGCACCAACGGCTTAACGTGCCTTCCAAAGCACGGAAACGCTTGGAAAAATTCCACTGGCGTTAGTCATAGAACGGTCACTCATCTATGGACTGAACGCGCCCTATGTTGCTCAAACTTCGTGATCGCTTGAGATCACTCAGGCGGTAGGGGCTACGAGCGATTATCATATCTTTATACGATACTGATTAGCTGCAAAATTGGGTTCAATTTTCTTTGCTGTTAATTTATAATGAATTTACTTTTAAATATACTGTTATTCAGACTCTACAAACATACATAAGCTGCTCATGCCTGTATCCCAGAGGGATAGCCAGAGACCAGGGAGTGCTACTACCAGACCCTGCCAAATTATTTTCGCTTCATCAACATTTATTCAGACTCATTGCTTTCAAAATTGTGAAAACCGACACAACAAACCAACACAAAATAAGATCTCCACAACGCGTTTGCAAACTATACTTCTTGTAATGTACGCACGGTATCACATTTGGATTTACCCCTGGTGGACGATTCTGACTGGGCGAATCCATTATGCGTTTTGTGTAAAACTGATATTGTATGCTGGCATGTGTGATTTAGTGGAAATACTGGAGTTGTCAAACCATTGTGGTCGTAGAATGTTTAGGGTTAATTAAATTCCGTAACATTGGAGCGCAGTAATTAATGCGATTGCGTGCACCCCAAAGGAATGCTATTTTCACGCCCCCTAGTTAGTAAACTGGGAATCCATAAATAGAACATAGAACGGTGACTGCAACTATAAACATAAATACAACAGATGGTTATAATTTTCTTACTCATCATTCTGATTTTTGCCCGAAGAAATCGTGGCAGAAAATTAGCGGCTTAGGAGATGTTGAGGTCTAAAGTAACACTTGGTTCATTTTTTAATGCATCAACCGGTTATCAAACTATTTCTAAGGAATCTTACTGGAAATTTTAAACTATATTTTCAGAAAACAATTGATATTAACGCGTATTTTTATTCAAACAATAATTATGTAACAAAGATTTATGCGTCCAATGCGTGATTTTCTTTTTTTTGGAATTTTTATTTATTTATTTATTTATTACTGATCAAAAACTGAGCAAAAAAACTGTAATAAGTAAAAGTTTCTCAGTACAGTTTTTTGCTCAGTTTGGTTTCTCTTTTCTTGTACTTAAGTAAGTTAGATTATGTTACAACGTTGTTGATCTCAAGTCGGGGCCTGCTTTAATTGTATAGTAAAGTAAGACTGCCGTTTAAAACTGTAGTATTAGACATTGTTTAATTAGACTGTATTTATGAGTAGTGGTATAGAATAATTAGCTACAGGCATGCAACAATTTGAATAAAATAGAATAGAATTTGCTGTTGCAATTGTTGGGCAATCATACCAACTAAACTGATTGAATAAATATAAGACTAAATATATATAAAATACTTTTTTGGATTACAGTTTCGACATTTTTATCAGTCTATTAGTCTCTCTATTTGTTTGTTAGCCTAATGTCACTTAAGATGGCAAACGGTAAATTTTTAGTTGAGGTAAATACGTGCTCTTTGATAATTTCCCGTAAAACGCGATTTAGTTTGGATTTTTGTATTAATTCATCTTCATTCTGTGACTTGGCTTGGATTTTGGACTGATTCATTTTCATTCTGTGACTTGAATGGCGAGACACATTATGAAAACTTTTTGAGGGAGGAGTTACCCTTGCTGATGGACGACATTTCTATTGCATTGAGACGAGACAATGTTCTTTCTACATGACGGCTGCGCAGCGCACCACGGAAGCATGGTTGGACGAGAACTTCCCAAACAAATGGATTAGAAAAGACGGTCCCATTGCATGGCCGGCTAGGAGCCCTGATCTAACGCCAATGGATTTTTATGTATGAGATCATATTAAAAGCATAATTTAAAACAAAATGGCGCCAATTGAAAATGTCGAAATTTTGATACAGAGAATATTTGCGGAAACGGTTGTGAAAATAAGGAGAAACCTGCGAATTTCCGTAGTGTAGAGTAATTAAAAAAAAAGAATGAGAATTTGTATTAGAAATAGAGGTAACCATGTTAAAAACGAAGATGAATCAGTTCAAAATCCAAGCCAAGTCACACAATGAAGATGAATAAATACCAAAATCCAAACTAAGTCGCGTTTTACGGGAAATTACCAAAAAGCACGTATTTACCTCAACTAAAAATTTACCGTTTGCCATCTTAAATGACACTTGGCTGACGTTTTTTCGATGTAATAGCAAGTGATATACGTTTTTTAATACCTAAAGAGACGTAGAAGTTTCTAAAACGCAAATCATTTGCAGAGCAAGTATACCATATCTATCACGGAAGAATCACACGAGCAGACTAACACAAAAATAATAGATAGATAGAATATTCTAAAAAAGAAATACTGAAATAGGTAGGTACCTGAACACCTGAGATAGCATGTCTCCAGAGCACAAAAAAGCCTATCAGACCTTTTTACATAGTTTAAAGGTGCCAGGAAGTAAAAACATTTTTTTTGTATCGAAGTTCAGTTATGTCAGTACTACCATTAGAGCCTACTCAAACAACATTATTTTAAAATTTCATGCACATACCAATTAAATGTTATACCTTTTTGAATAGTTAAAGAGTCGTAGAAATTTTTAAAATGATTTGCAGAATAAGTTACATACGTTTTTTTTTTTAAGAGCTTCAATGTGAAAAATATTTAGAGAAAAAATATTTAATTGTAACCGTTGCCGAGCAGTTTTTTAAAGCTGTTAGTAGTAAGTGCAGCTTTTGCTGTTTTTTTTTATTTATGATGCTTTTTAACGTATTTACATTAAAAAAAAAACACTTTATGAGCTCTATTCTGAGAAAAAATCAATCAAAAAGCCAAAAAAAATTAATATTTTTTTAAATCTTTAACAGTCAATATCTCCATAACGGTTAATTTTCGGACCCTATATAATAGAATAAAATCCATCAGAAATGACCTAAATAATGACCTCCTTTGATATTGTGTACGACTTTCCCTGTAACCCTGTATAAAAAAGGATAGCTGTTATTTAGTCTCACTAAAACTCGAGAACGGCTGGACCGATTTGGCGGATTTTTGGTTTTTTATATTTCTAGAATTCCAGGGAAGGTTTAAGTGGTGAAAAAATATGGAAAAGTTACGATACGAGTTTACCGGTACGAATTTTACCGGGACAGCTAGTAGGTAATTAATACATTATGTGGAAAAGAACCTAACAAAGAAACTCTACATTTATTCTTTTCAAAACAGTTTTAGTAGAGACAATATACACAATGCCCCACTGAATGCAGTTATTATGTTTAGCCCCAGACGTTTTTGTCTTTAAAATAATCGTTAGTTTTATAATAAGCTTTTTTTTTCAGAGTGTGCTTAACTCATTTCCTAAGCCGCGTCAGAGGTAACTCTAATATATCTTGTAGAATATTGTTGTTGAACCTTATACAGTGCCCATGAAGGAACTTTTGCAAGTCTAAATCTTAGAAATGACTATTTACGTTTTAAATTTCTAATGTTAACATTATGATGGCTACCAATAGTTTCGAAGTCTTTAAATTTTTTTCGAACGTACACAATATTTTCACAAATGAATTGGCTTGTAACTGTCAAGTTGTTGGTTTCTTTGAAGAAATCTCTTAACGAACCACTAATACTTAACTTGTAAATAAATCGGATAAAAGCTATGAACTATAAAGGCAAAGTAGGACTTAAAAGTTTGTTAAATTGATAACATAGTCGATGTAGCGGCTCTCTACAGAGGATATTATTTCTTTTTATTTTTAATATTTTGAATTTGAATTTGATTTTTCTATTTTTAGTTTTCTTTATGTTATCTGTCAATAGTTCTAAATATACTGCATTCGAGTGAACATAAATTTTGTGTGTTGATTTTATTTATATTTTCTTGCAACGTTCTTTTTACGTCGCAAATACAACTGCGGGCACAGCGGCCCGCATAGTCGACTACCTTGTAAAAGGAAAACTTTGCACATCTCTATAGATCATTATGATCGTCCCCAGTCAGTTCGCTTATAGCCTTTACAAATACATGACCAGCTAATGCATTGTCAGCTGTCATTATGTCCGAAAATCCTCTGACAAGATCGGAGAATAAGCCGTCTGAGAGACAATGCTTGGCTTATAGCGTCAGGATATTATGATCGTGTACTAGCTTAGTAGTTGACGCAGTCGATACGAAATTGCTACTCGTGCGAAACTCGCTCTTATTCCTCACAAGCTAAAGGCTACACCCAGTTTATAGAAAATCTCGTTTGTACACGTAAATGTTTATTGGAAAACATTCTGTTCAACTTTCAAAGTGACTTGCATAAAATGACGTAAAGTCAGTCGGAAATCGTTTCCATTTGCTAAGTTGATGCATCTGTGGATATTTTAGGGATAAACGCTTTTTATGTTTGAACAGTAAATACCTATTTATCACCGGTTTTTGTCAGGCTATAAAGTAAGTTCAATACAGGACTATGAGATTTTAGTTAAGGTTTAACTGCATTACGAATTTGTGAAATATGCGTTGGTTTAACCTCATCACCTTGAAAATACCAATGGTTTTCTAGTGTTATTTTCAAGGTCAGGACTGAAAAAGATAAATCTAAAACTAACTATACTAAAACAAAAAATTTTTTTTAAATCAATGTCACTTAAGAAGTTAGTCAAAATTATAGAAAGAAATTATTTGTATACAATTAATATTACATACATAACGTCAGTTAAGTTCCAACAGTGCGTAAGTAAAAAATGACAACTTTACAGGAGAGCGAAAAAACTGTGTAAAATTTCAATTAGCTACATCAGAGGTGTACATTATTTGGGAAAAGTATTTAAAATCGATTGATAAGATTGGTCGGAAAGAAGCGCGCCACTTTTCTTCATCCAATGGCATCAAAAGGTCGAAAAGGCCAATAAGACTTTCGCACTGTTAGAACTTAACTGACGATAAGCTCACTCCTGTATCCTGTATGTAGAGGAGTTTAAATTTGTTTACTTATGTAAGCATAACTTACACAAATATGGCGATTATTAATAATAATTGACGATTTCACGCACAAAGGTGTGTTCACATCAGACGATCGGGTTAACGCGGTATCATCATCAACCCATTACGTCCCCACCAAGGGGCGGGTCTCTTCCCAGAGGAAGGTATAGGCCATACTCCACCACGGGGGCCAGATCCAGATTGGTGGAGGCTTGTAGGACTAGTCGCTGGTCTTACTGTCAGAAGTTCTCAAGCCGCCCTAAGGCCTCTGACTTGGCTTAACGACTGCCATCTATCGACGGCAGCCGGCACCAACTGCTTAACGTGCCTTGCGAAGCACAGAACCGCTCGGAAAAATGCCACTAGCGTTAGTCATAGACGGTGATCCATCCATGGACTAAACGCGCCGTATGTTGGTTAGCCTTAGTGATCGTTTAAGATCACTCAGGCACCCCAGGCTACGAGCGATTCGCTCGATACGCGGTATGCAATGTCACAAATACACGAAACTTAGAAAACAAAGTCATACGTACATGCTGGGATTCTAACCTACGGCCTCCCGAATGTGGAGACAGCGTTACACCGCTGAGCTGCCATCGTTTAGAGCTTATAATTCTAAATTCAGGGAAGTATTCCACAACTTCATTTTAAACAGAGGGGCACTGAGTGTTTAATATCTTATCCAAACATCTAAACGTCATTTTCAAACTCATGAAAATGTAACTGTTCCTGATTATTCTATTCACGTCGGCTAAACTAACACAGGGCATGAATACAATATGCGTGTTAGCAGCGAAATGTAGATTTATTCAGCAACTAGCTACGCCCGCGGCTGCGTTCGCGGTGCTTCTAATAAAAAAACGGGCAAGTGCAAGTTGGACTCGAACATGATGGGTTCCGTAGTAGCAAGTAAGATATACTTGAATAAAAGATCTTGTAGTTTTGCGGTTTACGATTTATGACGTATTAAAAAAAACTACTTACTAGATCTCGTTCAAACCAATTTCTGGTGAAAGTTTGCATGCTAATGTACATTATATATATTTTTTGTTTTATGATTCTTTTATTTTAGAAGTTACACTTATTTTATCACTTTGGTATCGTGCAAACTATTCAGTTTAGAAAAAAAATATTTGAAGAGCTATCCATAGATACCCCACATGTATGGGTTTGATAAAAAAAAAATGTTGAGTATTAGATTTAAGTATGAGAACCCCAAAAGTTCTTGATTTTTTACTATTTTGTATAAAAATCTTAATGCGGTTCACATAATACATGTACTAATCAAGTTTCAATAGTACTCTTCTTATAGTTTCGGAAAAAAGTGCCTGTGACATACGGACGGACAGACAAACAGACAGACAGGACGAATCCGCAAGGGTTCTGTTTTTTCCATTTGGCTACGGAACCCTGAAAATGCTATTTATCCACGCCAACCCACGCTATCTCATGTCATGGAATAATTTATATAGAGTTCACTGGTAGTAGATGGCAGTGCCTAAGATTGTTTGATGGGCTTGCCCAGCACCTATACCATCCTGACAGCTTATGCCCGGTTCCTATAATATACGCCTACCGGCTACGATCCGTTTGTTCGTTGATCGTAAGCCAGGCTCGTAGGAATTGCAACCGATCGTAAGCAAATACGAAGCGTTTTGTGATATTGGAACCGGGCATTAGTGGTATTAGCGGTGGTAGTCCAGTGGGTAGAACATTGTACTCGGAAGCGAGAGATCAAGGTTCGATTCTCAGTGTGGGTATGTCAACATGTTTACTTTCAAAGTTACATACATACACGTATTTATAAGTACTTATGTTCTTTAAATATCTTGCTACTTGTCAATATATTTTCGATTTTCTTATTTATGTACATTCTAAAAACATGCTGCTGCATGCATGCTGACATGACAGTGTGGGCATGTCAGCAATAGCATGTACTTATGACTGTGTTTATTTTCAAAGTTACATACATACACGTATTTATAAGTACTTATGTTCTTTAAATATCTTGCTACTTGTCAATATATTTTCGATTTTCTTATTTATGTACATTCTAAAAACCCATGCCTACCGACTATGTTCTTCCCGAAATTATCTCCATTCAAAGGTTGTCTGGAAGAGATCGCTCTAAGCGATAAGGCCACCAATTGTATACTATTACTTAGACCTAAGGAAATTACAATAACTCTTTATCCTGGTTGAGCAATAAAGTGTTATCTATATATCTACATTTGGGAATATTTAGTAGCAACCTCTCGCCAACCGTGAAAGAAAACATCGTGAAAAAGTCCGCGGTATTATCATGGTAATCTAACGCGATACCGCTAGATCAACGAAACGCTCGTCCATCCAGCCCATTTAGCACAAAATACTCTTGATGCACAAACATGTCAACGTTAACTGCTTTTTGTATATATACATAGATTTACTTTCGCATCGTTGGCTCTCTAAAACAGGAGCTCATTTCCAACGTCACTTGCTTGTAACTCGGTAGCTATTTTGTGGGTTTATAGCTGCAAGCTGAACAAGCTATTTTGTCAACGCCAGCGTTTCTTCTGACGGGCTAACAGGCTGGAGCTACTGGTATTAAGATTGCAGAGGGCTTTATAGCGCTTCACAGCTGCGTTGGCTTAAAGCGTTATTGTATTACGACCTGGAAAAATGCGCACTAAAATTTTCATATAACTTTAAGAGCGAGTCTTTTAGATGAAAGTAGCCTTTTGAAAGCGAAGGCCTAAAAGATAAGTTTGTCGAAATTTCACGCGACCCGGAGGACTTTGGAGGTTCGAATACCGGCTCAAACACTTGAATGCCTTTGTGTGTCTCATGGGCCTCTTCCAAAATAACAAGCTACCTAACCTCTTTCATCAAAATCCTTCGCCGCGGCGAGAATCTGGAGTATCGTCAAAGGACTAAGGGAAATGACTTAGACTGGAGTGTTAATGACTGATCCTTATCAGCGTTTTCGTAGCCCGCCATTGCCTGTGACGCGGGGCCTTTTGTTTTGTCGCGCTTAACGTTAGAGATCTGCTTTTCACTTTTTTTTACTAACACACCGGGTCATCTCTGTACTGACGAGCAATCAAAAAGTTTTATGTTGTAGTGAAGGAAAACATCGTGTTGAAACCTTAGTGTCTGGGCTATTCAATACCTTGGTGCTTGAAATCGCCAATCCGCGGTGGGCACGCGTGGTGATTGAAGCACATACTCTCTGAGAGAAGGCCTGTACCCTAGTGGAACGTATATAGGGAGTTTATACACTTATAGGTACATGTTGTTCATCTAAATTGCATGTTTTCAATCTGGAAAAAATAATGTAAATACATTTCGGAATCAATAGGACACTGCGTTGAAAAATTATTTAATTAATTTTTAAAAAAACGGGTTAATAAGATCTTATTTGTTTCTTTTTTTTTTTTTTGTTCTTTTTAATCTACCAACATTAAAGTTAAATAGTTTTTATTGCTACTTTATTGTAAGGGAGACGGATTTTTTACTGTGGACTATAAACCTGAATAATATTTTATTGAACCTCTAATCTGGAAAATAACATGCAAGAGACAATTGGTCGAGTGTCCACGGCCATTTATCGTAATAGTAATCTCGCCCAACGGTGAAAAATTTATTGAGCGAGTAAACTAATACCTAGATACCAATTTTAGAAGGTGTAACTTCGCCTAATGGTGAGTTGTTGTGTTGTGCGAGTCTACACATAAACCTCATTTAATTAATTAAAACTGAAAACATATTATTATTTGCCAACGTCTTGTTTAAAATACTCATAGACATTGGGATGTGTACGTATTTTTCTGCTTTAGAATGCAAATTCAGCGCTAGAATAACATCAAGTGTGAATAAATCCTTCTCCAGCATTCGTCATACAGTCTTTTTTAATAAAACTGAAGTTGTGTTGATTTATGTGTTTTGTCTGGACGAAACAAGATGGCGACTGTAATATCTACATGGAGCCGGTCCCCGCCGGTTCTAACCGCAATTTTTCGCTTTTTCCCGTTTCCTTCCAGCCGGAGCGAACCGTTTGAAATGAATTTGCTTTATCAAACTGCAGAAATTGTGCGGGATCATTTTTTGTAGTCAGCTAACGCGAAGTGTATTTTAAAATGAAGAAGTTTTTTCTCTTGCTTTTGCAATCTCAATGCCAATTATTTTATGCCAATGGAATTATTTAGGTGATAATTGCAATTAATATCGTCCAGCCTTATTAATAAAGACGTGATTAAATATTTATCAAAGACTATTCTAGGTGCATCGGCGGAGTTGTTGTAATAATCGTGTTTACATAATTTATTTCCGAAAAATGTTACGAATATATATTTTTTTATTATGTCAAATCAAGTAATGTTGAATAAGCCGAGACGGCCATATAACGCGCAATCCATAGAATATTTTTAAATTAATTTCTATTACTTTTTGTTCTGGTATTGTTTAGGTGAAGGGATTTATATAGGATTTTTCAATCGCCCCATTTTTCAAACCTTTCTGTCTTAATAATTTTATTATTTGATATAATTGACTAAAATGTACCCTTAAAAACCGTCGATCGAAATTATAGATATTATCATCTTTACTAGACCAATGGCATCGATACATTGTGGTTTCGAATTCGTCTGACGATTTTCTAATTACTAATACTTGACATGTAGAACTTTTGGTGGGTAGCTCAAATCACCATAGCAACGGTTGATATTTTCAAGTTCAATAATCAGCAGATTAATCTAAAACATTCTGCAGAAACAAAAAGTATGTCACAGTTACACCAAGTTAAACTTCAACCTTAGTTATAGAGGAGGCAAACTATTCCTGACACAGCAAAGTAAGTGCAATTAGCAACTTTAATAGCTACGACTTAAAGCTCTTCCGACTTAAGGCAAAGTAACAAAGGTGTCAATGTGAGAGGGTAAGATAAAGAGATAGTCGCCGCGTCGGGCAACTTTTCAATATCGTATCGCTACATATTTTATGGCGAGACGGCAACTTGGCCAACTTATCCCGGAACTTAAGCTAGGGCTGCAAGATTACTGTTCATTCATTTGTCGATAAAACTGTCTATGGGTTCGAACTGACGATTATTTAGAAGAAAGTCAAGTCTGGTGTAAAACAGTACATTGATATTAAATGTATTCAAACCAACACATCTATGAGTAATAATTTTTAAGTTTAAATGTTTGTCAATTTAGCTAAAACTGTTATATACAGTGTGTCCCTGGATAAAGTGCAATCCCGAAAGGGGATGAAACTAGACCATGAACCATTGACTAGAAAAATATAAAAAAAAATTATAAAAAATTATTGTAGGATTTATTGGTATTTTAAGATTTTCATGTTTCATTAAAGACTCTATGTACAAAAGTATTGATTTCTTCCAAAATAATGGGTCTATTTCTTTGAAATAAAAAAAAAAAGTATGCCTAATATCTGGCGATGACCATGAAATAATAAATAGTCCGCAAAAAAGTAACTATCTTGGGTAAAAACATCTATTTTTATGAAAAAAATGATTTTTTTAGACGTTTATTTTAAAAAACTTCAAATTACTAAAAAAATGTGCCCTATAACTATGTAATTTTATAGCTTACTTTTATTCTTTACCATTTTAGCTTCCAAATAAAAAAAAAACAATGTTCTAACTAAAAAATTGGCTAGGTAGGAGTTATTTACATTTTAGTAGGTAATAAAAGTCAGACTTTAATCACAATAACTTTATTAATAAAATTATCCGTAATTTACAATTTTGCATTTTTATTTATTGCATTAAATGTTCAAAATGGCCTCCTCGATTTTGCAAGCACATTTTTGCACGAATATTAATTTGGTTAGTGGCTCTGCGAATCATTCCTGGATCATTTTTAATGTCATTTGCGCACTGAATTATTCGGTCGTGCAACTGTGCCTCGGTATTTATTGGCGTGCTGTATACTCTTTGCTTCATGACACCCCATAAAAAATAATCTAGGGGTGTCAGATCAGGTGAACGCGCTGGCCAGCCTACTGGCCCTCCTCGGCCAATCCACCCGTTCGGGTAATTTTCGTTCAAAAATCGCCGCACCTCCCGCCCATAATGTGCAGGACATCCATCCATTTGGAGATACATACGCCCACGCCGTCTCGTAGCCAGGGGAACATCTTCCATCAACATGGGTAAATTTTGTAGTAATTCTAAAAAACGTTCAGCATTTAGGGTTCTGGGTAAAATGACTGGACCAATTAAAATGTCGTCGATTAAGACTGCCCATACGTTTATTGAAAATTTTACTTGAAAAGTAGATGCCCGCTTCAATCGTGGATTTTCGTGAGACCACTGGTGCAAATTTCTGCAGTTTGTAATGCCGTCTCGGGTAAATGTCGCTTCGTCCATCCAAAAAATGCGTTTGGGAAAATTTGGGTCAGCTCTAATTTTTCTTAGAATCCACGTCGACATTACGCATCTTGGACGATTATCTACATTTTCGTGTAAATGTTGTACTCGTTGGTAATGGAAAGGATACAATCCCTCCTTTTTCAAAATTCGCCAGACAGACGTCTTCGATATGCCATGACGCAACGCTAATCGTCTTATGCTTGTTGTAGGGTCAGCAAACAGATCGTTTAAAATGGCCTCTTCTATCGCATTGTCAATAACGACAGCTGGTTGCTCACGGCGATCTCGTGCCAAACCAAGTCCAATGTTGGAGAGCCTCCTATGAATCTCTTGAAAATTTCGAGCTGAGGGTATGAGTCTGCCCGGGAAAGCATTTATGTATGCAGTCCGAGCGACTGTTGTGCGACCATGGGACATGTCATAATAATAATGCATGTCGGCTATTTCTCGAGGTGAGAACTCTGTCAATCGCGGCATTTCGTCAACACTTAACAGCAGAACAGGAACAGTCCAAACGTAACAAACAGTAGAAAACGTAACAGTTAACAATGTAACAAAAACTTAATAACAAATCAACGAGAACACAATGCGAGAACGAGAACAGTAGTAGCAGCGGCGAGAATATCGGAGCGACTGTGTAAGTCCTGTTTCGAACCCCCTGCCTCCCCTCCCCTCGCCTTCCCTCTACCTGAGTGTAGAAAAAAAGGACTGCGACTGCCGAATGGCACAGAGTAGGACGGAAACAATGGAAAAAACGGTCTCTACCTGCACGGTAACACGATTAGGCTCCACTTTAAAAGTTCGTAGATAGCGTGTTTTTTTAGTTAGAACATTGTTTTTTTTTATTTGGAAGCTAAAATGGTAAAGAATAAAAGTAAGCTATAAAATATCATAGTTATAGGGCACATTTTTTTAGTAATTTGAAGTTTTTTAAAATAAACGTCTAAAAAAATCTTTTTTTTTCATAAAAACACTTTTTTTTACCCAAGATAGTTATTTTTTTGCGGACTATTTATTATTTCATGGTCATCGCCAGGTATTAGGCATACTGTTTTTTTTATTTCAAAGAAATAGACCCATTATTTTGGAAGAAATCAATACTTTTGTACATAGAGTCCTTAATGAAACATGAAAATATTAAAATACCAATAAATCCTACAATATTTTTTTATAATTTTTTTTTATATTTTTATAGTCAATGATTCATGGTCTAGTTTCATCCCCTTTCGGGATTGCACTTTATCCAGGGACACACTATAAATGTTCAGTTTTTTTGCTAACTATTTATTATTATTTGTAAAACTAACAACTTTGGCGGTTATAAGGTAACCATTTTGTTTAAATGATTAAAATATTTTGAATTGGAATCCTATAACCTATTGTGTATGAAATTAGTGTATAAAAATACATACACAATTTCGCGACTGCATCATATAGAAGCAGGAAAAGACTAGGAAATGGTTTCAATCTCCATCTCCTCTCCATCGGGCCACCTATTTAACAATAGTTTTTCTGTTCTCGTCTTATCTCAAAATTAACTTGGTCTTTGGCGATGTTATTTTACTGTCAACATTCAGTTTTCATATCTGTTTGTGAAATGTGAATAAAAATTATTCCTTTTAAACTTACAGTTCAAGTATCTGTCTTATTGAGGATATAATATAGTTTTTAGCCGTTAATAAATATGTTACATCTTCAATAATAAATATAAGATATTAATATAAAATATTATTAAGATATACATAAGATATTAAGATAAAACGCAGACCAAATAGGCTTAGTCGTAATAGCGTGAATAGAATTCAATCACACTACATTCGTGTAGGGCCAATTTCATAATTTAGACTTTCACTAAGTAATCACTTAAATGTTGTGCTGTCTCGTCAAATTTCTTCAGAAAATAGCGTAACAGCATACTTAAGTATCTACTTAGTGTAAATTCTTAATTCAGAAATCGTAAATTAGTATAGTCAACCATTTACAATTTTCTTTGCTGTTGCCTCACTGTTAACTGGAATCCCCTTTTAAATAGCAGGTATTTGGTGTTTCATTATAAGATACGTAGACGGATCCTATCGATCTCCAGGAGCTCATTGTTTACTGGTGATTAGCTTCCAGTCAGAATTGAATCGCTTACAGGGGAGAGTAATTGAAAGTGGCATATTTCTTCATTGGCCCATTGAGCGATTTCGAGTGTTTAATCTTTGGGTATTCGAATGTAATTGGTTGAGAGGGCTTATTCCTCGTTTATTTCAAATTAATCAAGACTTCGAAGAAATGTGCTGTGGTACTCAACGGGGGTATTCTTCTTCGTATTACAAACAGCTTTTGTCCGAGGTATATATTGTGAAATCGATAATAAATACAAGTGCCCTATTTCGTAGAACGTATTCAATAAATTAATGGTCTCAATCTCTTCGATGTACATTAAATTAATTTGCATAGTCCCTATGACCCAGCCAGGAAATATACATCAAATTGTCATAATAAACGAAGAATAATAATTGTGTTATGAAACGAAATTTTCTTAATTTCTTTCAGTCTTCGATTAGCTCTAATCAGTCATCACCAGACAGTCTTGCATTGGATAATCTTTGCTGTAGTATTTTTTTATGTATGCGTCCTACTGCGGGGCACATATCTTCTCTCAGAGAGAGTCTGGACTTATTTACTACCCATGCCCACCTCACCACCACTATCAATGTTTTCCTTTACCGTTACAGTTAAGTGCTTTACCAAAGGCAATGTGCATTGTGCATCGTTCATAGTGCTCGGTAGTGCTACGTGGCCGTAGCAAGTGCTACGACGTAGCCGTGGACTGCTACGGCGTAGCATTAGTTCGACTAAGCTGCCTTCCCACGGTCTGTGACATCGTCAATGTCATGATATGATAATGTCAGTGAATTCGATTTTAACAAAGCGAAAATGGTTAATGTAGTCTGTTTTATTATTAAAATAAGTAAAAATTATTTTCAGATAGTCAAATACTAGATTTTTGTAAATGTTAGTTGCTGACTTAAAGCGCTCATTTGTGATAATAAAAAAAATAGAATTCTAAAAATAAATAAATATTTATTGATTTATTTTTAAATTTCTAAAAAGTACCCGACATCAGCGGGCGAGTATACAACGACTAATGTATGCCAACAAAGAGAAAGTGGGCTGTCAGAATTGTGGAAATTAGCAGAGTAAAGACTCTGCGTGCCGCGCTACTATACATTCGTAAGCTTGAGATAACATAAGATAAGAATATACTTTATTGTACTAGGAAAAAAACACACACAAAACATTTGCAAAGATACTTTACAATTGGCGGTCTTATTGGTTAAAGCAATTTCTTCCAGACAACCGACGATGGAGAGTTGTTGAAAGAAAAGTGAGACGGGCAGTCGGTGCAAATAAGAACATTAAATACTTAACTTATACTTAATAAGCGTAAGCTAATATGCTTAAGTATGAATTCTACACTCGTGCACGGTAATCAATCTACGTATTCCATGTTAACGAAAACGTGACCACATCTTTATTAACGACTAAATTAATTTATTTCATCGACCTTTAAACCCATCTCTAAACCCACTCGTCCCTTTTGCACTAGTTCTCTTCGATACTGAACTTACGGAGGAAGAAATTTTTCCAGAAATTAGTCGACCCTTGCTCATAGACAAAAGCAATCCTATTTCATAAGTACATAAGTGCTAAATTTTGTATTTTGCGCAATAAAGTGTTACAAACGAACGAACGAACGGACAAAAGAACGGACGTACGAACAGTAAAAAAAGTAAGGAATGAACGGACAAACGAACGAAAGAACGAACAAATGAACGAACGATCGGGCGAAGGAACGAAAAACAAACAAGAAGGTGGCGCAGGTTTAAAGCGTAACCGTAAATATCTCCCATATACTAGCGGATAAAATTTATGAGACAATCTATTTGACCTTTTTCACCGACTTGCCGTTTTCATATTGAACTCCATTCATTCATAATATTTTCGGCTCCTCGTTTCTTATGCATGTGTTTTCTATTTATTAAGGTCTAGGAAAACCGGTCGAAGACTTGAATGTCTAATAAATTTCGTTATATTTACATGAAACGGGTTTAATTGCGATTATTTATTAGTTAAAATTAAATAAATTTCCTTGGATTCTCGAATATATAAGTATCGGTGAGAATCGCCAGTCAGTAAAAAATATTGTCTGATATTATATTGTGTTTGTCAATAGGCCAATACGCAAATATGCGTAGAAGTATCGTACCTAATTTTCAACTTATATATTGTATTAAACTTGATTAGTTAATTAGAGTGGATATTGAAATTCGCTTATTGATATAAGATTATTTCACAATCAGATCATATCAGACCATAAATTACAATATAACATTAATTATTTGACTTCGCAGTTCAATAGATTAATTAAACATTTAGTAAACGAAAAATAAATTTCCTGCGCATACTGAGGCGCCATCTATAAATAACTACAAGACCTATTTTTGTACGTTGGGTACGTACGATGTAGGTTGGCAACAAAATTTAGAATCTCCCGAAGCAACGCCATCTGTTATCTTTTTGTGAAAGTAAGCTATGAGGGGATGAGTTTTTTGTTTTGAATTTGAAATGTTTCAAGCTCCACCCGATAGATGGCAGATAATCTTTAAAGCTTTTAAGGTTCTGGTGAGAGTTCTGAAAAATTTTAACAGATGTCCTTAATATCACAAGTATGATTAGTACACTTTAGGGCACTTTCAGATGATTAGTTTTCTAACGCTATGAAAAATTAAATAAACTTAAACATTTTTTTTACATAGCCTCTTTTGTGTCCCACTCCTGGGCAAAAGCCTTCCCTCCTTTAAACAAATTTATTTAATTAAAAAATAAAGAAAGGTCCGTGGATGCGAATGGCGAGAGACCGTGTGAAATGGCATTTGGGGGAAAAGGCCTATACCCAGCAGTGGGCAGCGGTGGGCTGATGATGATGATTATGATGATGAAAAAATAAAAAATAAGTAAACTCACGCCCGTTATCCCCAAAATGGTAGGCAGAGGCACCAATCACTACAACTGGGCGCACGTTTTGCGAGTTTATTAGGTCCCAACGAGACAATTTAATTTAATACTTATTTGTTTTGGAAAGATTCTTGAAAAATATATATAATAGTCTGCTATTGTTTGTGTTAAAATATTAAAGTAAATTGAATGAGGTGTGCACTTTCTGTCAAGTGTCCAGATAGTGAAATATGCAGTCAAACGGCACGTTCTAGCCATTGTGCCAGCCATTTATGCTAACGCTGAGTGCCTGCAAAACCATGATGCTAAGACGCTGAGTGCCTGCAAAACCATGATGCTAAGACGTGATGTTCTCTTACAAACTGACACTTCCTGATTACTTGGTCATAATTAAATACATAAATGTGAATGCTGCCACCCAGTTGCCACCGGGAACTTGACATAACTGTTTGCATTTTTTTGTTTAAAATTTAATTTTTAGATTAGTGAAATGGGTCTCACTCTCATCTCTCTTAAAATTTAGATAAGGTTCCTTAGAAAGAAATTCTCGATTAACCAAACTACCGCTAGATTTCAGCAAATGGAATAATAATCTTGACGTTGAGCACCAATATGTCCACCAATCCGGACATGGCCCCCGTGGTGGAGTATGGTCTATACCTACCGTCCTAGTCAGGGAAGCGACCCGTGCCCCTCGGTGGGGACATAATGGGTTGATGATGATGAGCACCAATATATCCTACGCTTTGATTTCACATGCGTTGTTAGGTACTGTGATTCTGTTAAACGTTTGTTTTTTGGTGTACCAGGATAATTTACCTCGAATACTTGTTTTAAACTGATCTTCGAAACAGTGTCGTTTAAAAAGATAGAAGTGTTATAATAATTTTATTATATTATGTGTAATTTTCATCTAAGACCTATATTTTTTGTCGACAATCATTGTAAAGAAAATACCTTCTCATCTAACCGAAATGTGCAGAACTATTAAACTGCACATTTTGCAGGTCTGATTGCTACGCGCCGTGGTCTAGCTATTTCATCGTAAATATAATACAAATTGGCAATAGTTAAAACCAAAATAAATTCCGGTTTATCACCGTGTCACCGTATACCGTATCACAGGGTAAAAGGTATAATTTTGTTAAACCACATTTTCAGCTAGTGAAAAATAGTTCAGGTTAAATAGTGACCAAGTTTTAAATTTAATCGCTTTCGGTTAAAATAATGGCAAATTGTTGATTCCTGCGGAAAGTGACTTTATTGGCCATTAAAATTGCTGCCAATTTATATTACACAGATAAGATAAGAAAATATAATTAAAGAGCTTTATTTTTGTAGATGAAATGTCTCATATAGTAAAAGTATCATACAACAACCCTGCTAGGGCGCTGCCAATATAAATTTAAGTTATTTATTTATTTTGGAAACTAGGTATGAATCAAGTATGAATGAATGACTCATGGCCACAAAAATGCTTATAAAGTAATATAATTAATTATAATATTACATAGAGCGTGTGACAATTATGCTTTTTCAGAATTTGCTGTTTCTATTTGGTTTTCGAATAGCCCTTTACAAGTTAAAGAAAAACACATATCAACATCGACTTACGGGTAAAAAAACTATAAGTGAAATGAATATTTAGGTATATTTGTTACGTTATTGTATATAAGACAGAAAATACGTTACAAAAACACAAGCGTAATATAGGTGAGTAAATGAATATAATATACTTGATATTCTTCCAGCCAACCAGATTAAGGGCCGATTTTTGAATTGAGAATTTCGCTAAGTACTTACTTACTGGTGCTGTCTCAACAAATTTCTTTAGAAAAGAGCGTCACAGGACGTTACTTAAGTATTTACTTAGCGTTCAATTCAGGAATCGGCCCTATGCTCGGAGGACCGGTCACAATAACCTATCTACAGATAAATGACAGTTGGCTGTCAACGCGATATTGAAATGTTCCGTTTTTCTTTTCTATTGAGTTGCCTATCACACGCGTTGATTGCTAACTGTCAGTTATCTGTAGATAGGTTATTGGGACTGGGGATTAGTTGTGAGATGATTATTTAAAATTTATAGGTAGGGGAGTAATATGTGCACATTAAAATTGAAAGATATATAGGTATAACAGGGGTACTCTATCAGTCCTAATTTTTTATCAACATTAAACTGTATACGAGTAAAATAAAGCTATATACAGGTAGACAATTATCAATAAACCAGTTTTTCTAGAACTAACATAGAAAAAAAAACTTATTTTTACGCATACTCATAAACAAAAAAGTCCACTGCAGTATACATTACAAATAATGTACAATTTGTAACACAATCAAATAAAAACGGGACTAGAATTAACTATTTGCCTCTCGCTCATACAATATTACCATCTTTACAGTGGTAGGGCGACGGGAATAGTTTTTCAGACCCTATCTTAATTCAACCGTGCTACAAAACGGTTGAATTAAAACAAGCGGAGACAATACAGTGGTAAAATACCTCACATGTTGAATTTCCTACGTTTGAATCCCGGCATGCACCACGCATGTGACGTTGTAGCAGCAATAACACTCGCTAATTGAGGAAGAAAAATTTATTTGAGAAAAGATGGTCAAGTTTTTTTTTGCTGCCTTTTTCTCCACTACATTCGGCCCCAAGGCAGCGGCTAACATTATCATTTTATGTATATTGACATTCAACAAGCAGAATAAAAATTTCAGATTTCTAATTTGGTTGCTGCTTATTAAATTAGACACATAATGTCAGTTCAATAAGTTCACGTATCAGTCAAACATTCGAAGATCAGGAGTGCAATTACGTAAGTTCTCGACTGTATAGAGTTGTCTGATTTAGTCTACTCTAAACTGTAAAATACGTATTTTGACACTTTGGAGTGGTCTAAATGCTTAACCCGATAGAGTGGAAAGTTACAAGATCTGAAGGTATTCAATATTTATTACAGACTAACTGTAAATAGGTGGTATACATTTTATGGTTACATAGGTCTTAGTAACCCTTTACGGATATTGCATAACGGGTAAGACTTTGGCATTGATACAATAGGTACCTCTAGGTACAATTTCACATCGTGCACACATTGGCAGAGTTCAGGTCATTTTCTCGTAGGCTCCTAGCATCGAGCAGTCTTGATACGGTGCTTCATGCTAGGGGCACAGAGGTCAGGGTCTGATTAATGTTGGATATGAATCGAAGCCGGATCGCGGCCATTACTCAGGGGTCTATCTGGCGCGGCCACTCGACGTACCCGGATGATCCTAGAGGGTATTACAGCTGGACGATTGAGTGGCCATCCAGTTTTTAAAAGGACAGATTTGTTAAGGAGTTGGGAGCAGATTTTGAGGGAATTTTTGGTGAGAACTTTATTGCGTTCTAACATCGCATACGCATACATGTAGGTATACTTTAACCTGTAGAGGTTTTGGTGGGCCGATTGGCTCACTATAGCAATGGTTTTTTATTTGTTATTTTCAAGGTCATAACGCAACTGAATTAAACATACTTTTGTTGTAAAATTCCAACCAGTTTTGATCTAATTAATCATGGTCATACTCCAGGTCTTAAATTTTTACATGTTTGTGACGTCGCTGTTTCTTGTTCCCACGACACAGGGTATCCTATTGTGGGGCCAGAAGCAATGTTTATGCCTGTATGTAAATGTTTATGTTTTATGGTAAGTAGCTCACTACGAAACCTGATTGAATTCTTCCGACAAAATTGGTAGGTATAGGATTCATAATGTGCTTTCCTAGAAATTTATTAAAATATTTAGTTTAAATAAGAACTTTAAACATACAAAAAAAAAACCATGAGGAACCTACGATATGCATATCGTCGGCTAAAGTCGCAATCCTTCATTTTTTCCATATTTTTTTTCAAAAATATTTTTTGCATCTTTAGAAAGTAAATTTGTGGTCGCATCTTATAGTAAAACTCTTAGATTTAAAAAAAATCTGTTTAAATATAAAACGCTACATATAATACCTACCTGTACTAGCTAATGGTATTACGGAGATGGAGGGGGAACTCCATACCGCAATTTTTCTTAACGCAGACCACGTATTTTCCCCAGCTCATATAAAACATAAATCAGGAAACATAAAAAAAGGCAGAAATCAGAAATCAGGGCGGGTTGAAAACTTCTGACAGTAAGACCAGCCACTAGTCTTAGAATTCTACCAATACGGACTTGGCCCCCATGCTGGTGTATGGCCTATACCTTCTTCAGGGAAAAGACCCGTGCCCATCGGACAATTATATCCCATTAGGGATTTATAAACCCATTTGGGTTGATGATGATTGATGACTTTAATTTGTACAAAGCCATACAAAACCGACAACCTTCGCAACAAATTTAAAGTCCTAGCTTCCCACAAATAGAGCCAGTGACCTTTTAAAGGTACCAACTTTCTAAATTCAAAATGGGTTAGTAGACCTAAATCCTTATTCCAATTCCCGCAAATAAAATAAACAAACACAACCTCTGTTTATGCAAATTAGAGAGCTCACAAGCCCTTATTTACCTTAATTAATAATCAAGACAGGTTGAGTAAATAGGTCCTATTTATTTCATTGTTAGTCTGTTCCAACGAGGATTGTTTAAACGCCTCTTGTTGATAAATTGACCTCAATTCCAGACCACTAACAATGTTATTGCAACCTCCCAAGATCATACCGGTGACAGGGATGTCCTTTACTCATGAAGTTATATTGGTCAGCCGTTTTAGGCCGGGCGCATACATGCGTTTTCCGCACACGTTTTTTCGCTTTCGTTTTCCGTATTTGGGTTCTCGAATGCTTCAAATCTATATAAAATCCATTCACTACCGCATACGTCTTTTTTCCGTACGGAAAATTTTCCTTATGAAGAAACACTAACGTCTGCGCTAGGCTCACGGATATACGAATCTGCATTCCGTATTAGGAAAACGAAAACGGAAAACGAATGTATGCGGCCAGCCTTAACTGAAAGCAATTTGCTAGGCCGTTACTTGGGAATTAGGAAGGTGCTTGAGCGGCTCTAGAGCGGTAGAACCACTATGTGTGAAAAACTAAAAAGAAACTATCAGAGATAATTAGCCCTTAAAAGGTAACGAGTACTTAAGCCTAGGCGCACACTAGCGTCTCGCGACAGCGTCAGCTCGGCGACTAGACGCGACGACAGGCTACGGTCGTCGATTTTCATATATTTTGTTTGAATCTCCGCACACTTGGCGTCAGAGTCGCGGAGTCGCGACGACAAGACGCCAGAAGCAAATAACAACGTCGCCTCTGACGCGGCGACAAGTCGCCCTGTTTGCAATGGCTCTAGTCGATCAACTTTTAAATAAAACTTTTTTGGAAATCCATGGAGGAGGCCTATGTCCAGCAGTGGACTACTTGTGGCTAAATAATGATGATGATTATTATTTTTCTGTAGTTTGTAGGGGGGCTGCCACGCTGCGTTGTCTAGTTTGCAGTCGGTAGGCCTAAAGTTTTCCGCTATCAGCTAACTATCCGAGCTATGTGCAACGCTTACAGGCACTTCAACAGACGTACCGCACCTATTATGAGAGATCCCGAGTTCGAAACCCCGCTGGGGACAAAATAAACCCCAGGTCTTAGATGTTTACATGTTTATGAAGTCCTTTTTCTGGTTCTCACGACACAGGGTATTTTAGTGCGAGTCACAATCAGTGTATAAGCCTGTATATAAAGTTAATTTCTATAAAAAAACACTACGCAATACCAAGCCATAATAGTACATTTTAATAATAATACCAATAGTAGAATAGTAGAAATAATTAACAATTATTTAAATATGCTTTAACATATAAATGCAGAAAAAACGTTTAACTAATACGTACGTTATTCTTCGATGGTATTTTGTTCTGTAATCATAATATATCTGCTCCGTTACTTTGCAAACAGTATTTGTGCACCGAAAAAGGAGATGATCCCCGTCATCATCATCATCATCGGCCCATGGTTGTCAACTGCTGGACATAGGCCTCTCTCATTGCACGCCACTGAGCACGGTCCTCGGATACTTTCATCCAGCTCTTGCCAGCCGCCCTGCAAATATCATCGCTCCACCGAGTCTGAGGACGTCCTACACTACGCTTACCGATCCGCTGTCTCCACTCAAGAACTCGTCTACCCCATCGGTTATCAGTTCTTCGGGTGATATGGCCGGCCCACTGCCACTTCAGCATGCTTATTCGGTGGGCTATGTCGATGATCCCCATATGCTGCTATTTATGTGGTTACAAAGCTTTTAGGCATTTAATAACGAAAATGATTGACACAACTCCAGCTACTAATACTCACATCAACGAAATAGGATTCAGAAAAGTTGATTGCGTTCTAAAATTCTAGATTCTAAAAAACGTTGTCAGTTACATTTTCGAATAGCTATCGGCTACCAAAACATGGAAACCATCTCAGTTGAAATTAAAATACGCGTTCCATAAAAACCGTTGACCAAAACTACACTAACTTCATTTCAAACTTCAACTCATATTATGCCCATGTAATTAGCTACACTTGCAGACAAAAATAACGTCCAATTAAATTATTTAGAAGAACACTAACGTTGTATTTCTCTCTCACACAAACTATATCCGGAAACGCTTTTACCAAAAAGGCCATTAGGCTATTTGACCGATTTCTCAAAGTCATCTCATATTGTTTGTTGGTGTTCATGGAGTCCTCAGAAAGTGGTCATTTTAAATTATTTCGTGTATTTCTTCTGAAAAAGGCAAACGAAAATTTACTTTCAAATAAGCCGCAGAAACACTATCTCAGGCTATATTGCTTCGCACAGGAATTATGACGTCATTTTCCGGTAAACCAACCAATGAACGTAAAAAAAATGAATGACAGATGCCATTTTTACTAGCATGTGACGTCATCATAGAAACGGCCAATCCAGGCCGTTTTCAATACAATGAAGCCATATAAAAATGATCAAATTTTATCTTATGGTTTTTTACAAATCATAAATGTTTTTTTAGTTAAAATGCCTTAAAGCGGTTTTTAAACACATAAATTATTCGAATACGTATAAACAATACTGTTTTTTTCACACTGTCAAATATCCTATTGTAGGTACTATGTACTTTTGTAAATACTTTGTTATTACAACATAACATAAAATTTACATACAGGGACAAATGTATGTCCCAGAACAGAAGTAATGACTTCTGGCCTTACACTAGGATACCCTGTGTCTTAGGAACCAGAAATAGCCACGTCACAAACATGTAAACATCCAAGAGCTGGGTTTCATTCTTTTTGTCCCCAACCGGGATCCGAGACCTCTCGTAATCTCGCATTCGAAAGATTATTCTTATATTATGTTGTCTTATCTCTCTTTTTGAGTTAACTAGCAAGCCCTTCAGTGGGGCACGACCACATCAGTCCACAGACTGCTTACACGTATGTTGTCTACCATGGTCACAGACTGGGAGAAAGTTGAATGGATCAGTCCGTAGACCAGGGACTTTGCACAATAACAAAAAAAAATCTGCTGATAGGCAATGTTCAGGAACGACGTAGGACCTACTTAGTTGTCGTGATCGTAAAGAGAGCTATATAATAAAAATAAAAGTTGGTGCCAGGATAGATTGACTAGATAGATAAATTAATAAAACTAAATTTTATACTGCTCTTAATTTTTTAACTAAAACTTTCGTAAGCACAACACATTGTAAACATGCTCTGAACTGTTTTCAAAAATTTTGTCACAAAATTATAAGTTGTGTTTAATTAACGTAATCAGCAATTTATACGTCCCACTTCAGGGTACAAGCCTTCTCTCACAGAAAGGCTAAGCCCAATGGTATTTGGACACCTCATACGCTTTGTTTTTCTTACCATTTATGTTTTTACCGTCACCGAGTGGTATTAGGTACTATCACAAATTCACAAATATACGTAAATTATAATATAATTCATTGCTGTATACTGAAATTTCAACCCCAAAGTGTCCAATAAAATTCCCATAATATTATAAATAGTAACGCAGACCATGAAAAACGATTTGTAAGCTTAACTTACTATATCCATATCATAAATGTATATAAACCTACTAAAATATACTTTTCCACCAAAATATCAGACTATTAAAGCAAAAACACATCAAAAGATATGGTGGCCCGATTTTAATGCTCCTAAGTAGTTGTAGTTACCAAACATCGGGTCTAACAGGAAATGAAACGCGTGTTTCGTTGCCAAACTGTCTGAGTGCATGCTTGGAATCGGTTCAAGTGTTGACATAAGCTTATGGGGGAATGGATCTCTCGTTTTTAGTTCAGCCTTTTTGTGTCTGTTTGCATTGTGCACGGGATTCGGGCAGGCCACTTTGTAGCCCTCACTTTTTTCGTAGATATCAATCTGAAAGTAATTCTGGTAACTAGCTTACTATATTGAGTTGTCAGATCGATTGGTAACTTTGAAAAAGGAACAAAATATTGTAAGGAGGAAAAAACACATCTAATAGACACATTCGCCACTTCAATTGCATTGAATGACTTGAGTGTTGTGGCTGTGGATGGTACCATGTAATTTTAAATAAATTCAATGATTGTACTTAATTATGTATTAACGTGGGATATTTGTATACCAAATATTTTTTTCAACTGCGAAAAAATTTCGTATCGTAAAATTTTAAAGTTTATGTCCCCACACAAAAGGGGACTAATTGTTCTACTAATGGTTCGTAGATTTGAGTTTACATCGAGGTATTTTTGGTAAATAGCTTTCAAAAACATTCTAATTCAAACGCAATTTATTCATTTATTCGCAGTTTATTCGTTTCAGACTACCCAAAATTCATGGTGTTTAGACTGAATTATTATGAGGCACGGAGCACATCGAAAAGACGTGGGACGAGGGCGTGTGAGAGACGTGGCGTTCTTTTGGTTCACTTTATACAAATACTGAAACGATGGGACGTGGATAAAATCGAGTGAGTACGCGAACTCTACACAAATAGAGTAGAATAGCATAGAATAGAATAAGTTTTACCCACAAATTAAGTTACACAGTACAATGATACTTAAAAACTAAAAAAACAATAGTGAGATCGAACACAAGTGAACTGAAAGGCCGTGCCAATGTCAATAATATTAATCCAAATACAACGGGAAGTCTTTGCCGTGCCTTCGCCCAGGACGTCCTTCCTGTAATCTCCAGGCCTAAGACAAGAACAAATTATCTGTCATAGTTCTATCTCCAAATGTTCAATGTTTTAAATGTTTTGTATGTGATTTTCCTGGTACATTAAAAAATATTCTTATCTTATCTTATCATCTAGACAGACGCGTTCACTACATTGTAGTCAGTTTTGTGGACAAAGCTGCTCACATATTAGTAATAGATAATAGTAAATTATAAATAAATAAATAAATAATAAACTCACGCCCGTTATCCCCAAAGGGGTAGGCAGAGGCACCAGTCTCTAGAACTGGACCCACGTTAATTAATAGTAAATTAATTGTGAGATATCAGTACGGTACAACAAATGAGATTTGACAAAGTATGATGATATTCGTCCCACATCTTTCTTACTTAGTGTATACGTATATGAATGTTCACAAATAGTTTTGGGGTTGACCCTTATCAAATCAGCTCTCAGGATTACCGCTTCTGCTAAGCTCTCCCGGGATTTAAAACAGCGAAGGTTTATAATGTTAGCGTTAGCAAGATTGTTTGTGTTTTCGACTGGCACGTGTTAAAGTGACATAATTATTAATGTTTTTCTTGCAATTTACACAGAACATATTTACTCTGAAAAGCTTGATAAAGACACGAGATTGTTTGAGCTTTATTCTAGGTACACACAGGGTATCCTAGTTTGGGAGTAGGGTCTAGATTCTGCTAATGCATTTTGGTTCAATGACAGTTGCATGACTGCATCGATTTCATTTCATTGCCGCTTCAAATCAACGCGCTCACTTGTATTCGTAATTCTACGCGTCAGTGGAATTAAAAAGCATGTCACGTGAGCCAACGATGTAAGTATTTTAATTATAATTCACTAAGAGAATCAAGCACCTGTTCAAGTGATTGTATGGTGTGGAAGTTCATCATCAACCCATTATGTCCCCACTGAGGGGCACGCGTCTCTTCCCTGAGGAAGATATAGGCCATACTCCACCTATACTCCTCCTATACCTATACCTATACTCCTCTGTGGAAGTTATTATTGATATTTTTTTTTTCGATACCGTTTAAGACAACGCAGTAACTACCACACAAGTCCTGCCCTTGTATTACGTAACTTTTCACTGCTCTATAGGCTTAGACAACTCCAAATTGTCAAAATAGTATAAATTTGACAGTTGTTTTTATGTTAATGCCTTGACATTCTTTTACATTTGGATTTTACTTTGACATTGACTCTATGATTTTTTTGTGAGTTTGTGAATTGTAATTGATTGTTATTTTTATAATATTGACATGTAATTTTCGACATGCGTGAGTTTGCTTTTTAATTGTTATTATTTCTATTTCTGAATTTAAATTAATAATGTATTTTTTTCTTGACTTCCATATGCTTAAAATATACTAAACTTTGACAGTTCTAAGTCAAACAACATACAGTGGAGGTTATGTAATTGCACTGGTCCTAAGTTAAGATATCATGTGCTATTTTAAGCAGGCAAGGACATCACAAACACGGAAACACCCAAAGTATGCTATAAATAATGTTGTGGAATTCGAAGACGATATTATTAGGAGTGCTCAGAATCTTTACGCTTAGATGAACTTTATACTTCAAATAGCCCCAAAGTATTTACACTTAGTCTTGAAGAAAGGTGCTTAAAGAAAGGTATTAATAATTCCCTTCGAACAATGAAACCGCAAATCGTCAATTAAGGGTCGGCAAAGCTGAAGAACTCGGATTAAATTGGACCGGAGTCGCTTCACCCTTTTGTCTTCGAATGGAAGTGTTAAATCGGCCCTTTCCAATTATTTAAAATTAATGGATCGCTATCAACTACCCAATTAGTTCAGTTCTAGGGCACTAAATAAATTTAATCCTATTTGTTGGCACGAATAGCAATTTTCATTGCCAATTTCGGGTTGTTCCCGGTGGATCCGCTGCTGTTTACCGAGATAACTTTCCTTAATGATATAGCAACAATATAAGTCACTTATCAAGAAAACTCACACTTAACCAAATTTAACACACATTTCTGACTGCATCTGGAAGTTGTGATTATTAATTTGTATTGCGTTAGTGTTACTTAGAAAAATGAACAATTATTACTACTAGCGACCCGCTCCAGCTTAACACAGGTGGCAAAAATATTTCCGTGGAAATAGCTACATATATTAGTGCCGTGGAAAATTCGCGAGTTATTAATTTTTTTAACACCTTGGGTTACATTATTCAAGATTTTGTACGGAACCCTAAATTTTTTGAAAATCCAATATAGCCTATGTTACTCACGAAGAAAGTACCTTTCTAATGGTGCAAGAGTTTTTAAAATCGGCCTAGAAGTTTCTGAGCCTATTCATTACAAACATACACATACACAAAAATACAAATCTTTTCTCTTTATAATATTAGTATAAATTTAAAGTTTCATGTTTAAATATTATTTAGGGTACCGTACCAAACAGGTAATAACGGGAAACTATTACAGATACTCTACTGTCGGTCTGTGTGTTTATCAATAGGCTTAATCTAACCAATCGTAGTAGCTAGACGATTAAAATTGTCACAATGAAACAAATTTCTGTTGTCGCTATGACAACAAGTACAGAACAAAGTAAAAATTGGCCCGCCATCCGTATATTAAATCAGGTATTCCTGTGATTATTGCTAAAAATATTTGTGCATTTCCTTGGAGATCTATGGTTGTACTAATTGTGTGCTACATGAATCCAGGAGCAGTTAGGAGCAGGCCACTATTTTTGGTAAAAGTTAACAAGTCGGCGCAGGAATCTGCGCGCGTGACGCGGAATAAATTACGCGTTCATTTACAATGTTCCAGTTTTGGGTGGGGTACTGTAGGTTTTACATTTAACGGTACAGCTCTGGTACGATGTCTGTGCGATACTGATACGACATCGATGAATTATGTAAGTAATCCTTCTTGTTTTCTATTTCCAGTGCAAAAAACGCTCAGCATTTTTAACGACAGTTTTAAAAGAGCGTAATGCAGCCTTTAAATGCCCCACTGTAGGGCACAGGCCTTCTCCCAAATGGCTGGGCATGGGCTTAATCTCCCACCGTGCCCACCGCGGATCAGCGACTTCAAGCGCTGAGGTTTCCTCACAATGTTTTCCTGCACTGTAGACGAGTGGTACTGCTAATATAACTTCACAAATGTACGAAACTTGGAAAACAAAAATATTACATGCCGGGTTTAGAACCCACGACCTCCCTGCGGTCTACCGCTCCGCTACTACCACTCCGCTCACAACTCTAAAAGAATATGTATATGAATATTACATTGGTTGAACTAATGCCTGCATGTAAGCTCCTAAACAAGTAGTAATTACAAGAGGATGAGCGCATTTTAACATTTAGATCTACATTCTTTATGCTCATTCAAATAAACGTTTTAACTATGTATCTATCATTAGCTGCTAAATGGAAGGACATAATAAAGGAGATAATCTTCTCCCTCGGACGCGAATAGCTTCGGACGTGTTTCCTGTGGTGTCGATTTATTACAAATAGAAAATATATCCAAAAATTAAACCTGCAAGTATCAGGCGAGCATCAAGAAGCAGGGGGTGAGAAATCCGAACGCACGTCACTCACGCACACTGAGCCTTACCTGCGTATACCTCGCACACTAAGTAAGCAGACGGAAGGACCAACCAAGTCAACTGCCACCACCACTTGTCACCAGTTCCATTGTTTAATTAGACCAATAGCATAATAGCCAATTCTAGACACGCCCTTCAACGGCCGCACGGGCAGTGGAGGGACCAACAACTAAAAACCTATCCTTTAACTTGTCACCGCATCCGATCGTCACTTTACTTATCGGCCGTGCAAATAGGCCTACGGTGCTACCGACGGTACCTAATATGTATCGCTCACCTAAATCGTCTCAAATAAACACCCCTTCACGATCAGAAACTGACTTGGTAAATTTAGATAACGACCTATCTAGCCAACTACGTTCACATGAGACCCTTATAACGCAAAGAGCCAAGCGTCCCCGGGACTCTTCTGATACCAATCCTCCCGATTTTGCCGAGTTAAAGGATATGATCCTCCGTATGATGTCCAGCCAGTCAGAACGAATGGACAAGTTAGAGCAACATATTTTGGAGATTAAAGGACAAACATCGAACATAGAATCTACCAATTCAGATATCGAAAAGTCTATGACCTACATCTCTGATCAAATGTCCAGTTTGGAAGTTCAAATTACGAAGTTGGAACGAGAATACAAGTCGACGGCCACCGAGATCTCTGCAATGAAAGAAAAAATATATTCTTTCGAGCGCTACGTCTGCAAAACGTCAATTGAAATACGTAATGTTCCAAAATGTGATGGGGAGATCAAGGATCACTGGTATGAGATGATTTTTCATTTATCGAAATTCCTAAAAGTTGAAAACAACCGCAGTGATGTTCGAGACGTTTCGAGATCCCCCTCACGAAGAGAACAAAAGTCATCAACGCTAGTCGTCGAGTTTTCGAGTACCTTGATTAAATCACGGTTTCTCACTATGGCCAAAGACTTCAACAAAAAGAACGGGGACAACAAACTTAACAATACCCATCTAGGACTACCTGAGCCAAAATCCCCGATTTACATAGCGGAGCTGCTCACACCAGCCGCCAAAAAATTGTATTACCTGGCTAGAACTTTTATTAAACCAAGCCACTATAATTTTTGCTGGACGTCAAACGGAAAAGTGTTTATAAAAGAAAACAATAATACTGCCTACTTTCAAATTAATGACGAGTCGCAGCTTTTGGCTCTAAAGAATTCTAGTTCACAATGACTAGCAAACCTTTATTATAAGTTGCATTCGCTGTTTTTATTAGTTACTTATTCAAGCCAATGTAAAATTATTTTTAAGTCAACATACATTCTACACATATACTCAACATAAACAATTATACCGTCAATTTGCCTCACAGTTACAATAAAATCCTATAACCAAATTTTAAATAGAAAAATCCAAAAAACAACAAACAATAAACAATATTTAAACTATATATCTATGTACAGGTACTTATTATTACACTTTTTGGCACAGCTTTATGTAGAATTAAAATACGAATACAACCTTTTCAAAACCACCATTACACACCTAACTAGTTACATTAAAAAAAAAAGAAAAAAAAAAAGGTAAAGTAAAAGTAAAAAAAGATGTCTATTAACGAAGAACTTGCCAACAAACTTGACCTTTTCAATCTCTCAACTGTCTCAACTTGCTCCCCAGAACAGTGCCATACTATAATAACGGACGCAAATAGGCAGCTTAAAATACTGACGCTAAATATTCGCTCTATTAATCGCAACTTCTTAAACTTTCAAACGTTACTTACACATAATCTACAGAGTGACATTTTAGTCCTAACGGAATGCTGGCTTCCTTGCCTATCTAACTCTATCCTCCCTACACTGGATCATTACACTCCAATCTCAACTAACATTTACCAAAACCAATGCGACGGCGTAGTCGTCTATGTAAGGTCGGATCTTTCATATTCATCAGAGGAACTTGACCTTTAAGGTACGACTTCTGGGCTCCTTATAAAATTAGAAAAACATACAGCTATTTTGTGTGTATATCGATCTCCATCCACTATTAATATTGATCCATTCCTACAAGCAATTGACCGTATTATTCCACTCCTTGCTACGTACAAGTCGGTTGTACTAACCGGCGATATAAACATAAACATAGCCCTTTCCTCCATGGAGCCTCGCCCTCATGAGTACCTTAATAGGTTAGCTTTTCACGGTTTGCTTCCCGCTCACGATTTACCCACCCGCGAAAATAGCTGTCTCGATCATATCATTCTCAGAACACGTTCTCCTTCTCATACTATTATCTTGGATACCTATACTACAGATCATTGCCCAGTAATTTTTACACTCGATTTAAAACCTAAACGAAATATAACTTATTCTACAACATCCACCGTAAACTATAAAAACTTAGATAATGACTTTAAACCCCTCGACTTAAACTCAATAAAATCAATTTCTGACGCAGAGGCCGCTGTAAATACATTGATAAAAAATCTGTGTGACATAATTACTAAAAATACAGTTACAAAATCCACTACAAAAAAATATAAAATCCTAAAACCTTGGATCACACCTGGTATTTTTAGATGTATACGTAATAGAGACCGTCTACATAAGCAGTCAAAAGACAATCCAAACAACAACACCTATAAAACCACTTACACCCGGTATAGAAACTTTTGTACTAAATTACTGAAAAAACTAAAAAGACAATTTGACACCGATGAAATTAAAAAAGCTGGTTCAAATAGTAAACTACTCTGTCAAACTATTAAAAGGATTTCAAACACTTCCAAATCTAAATCAGTCCCTACTCAACTTTTGTCACCCTTAATTTCTCCTAAACTTTGTTGCAATAACGTCAATAATTTTTTCGTTAACATAGGAAAGACCCTCGCCGATAAAATAACAAATCAACCATCGTTGGCCCAAGACCAACCCTACAAAACTGTACCTAATTCAACTTCTTCCTTCGTTCTACTAGACACCGATCCAGACGAGATCTATACATCTATTAACTCTCTTAAACCATTTGCTGCTACGGGTTGGGATCACATTTCGCCTCATATACTTAAAAGATACGCGTCATCTCTAGCTCCTATTCTTAGCCACATCTTTAACTTATGTTTTCGCGATGGTGTTTTCCCTACAGCATTAAAGAGCAATAATTCATCCAATTCATAAAAGTGGAGATAGATCATGTCCAACCAACTATCGTCCTATTGCTTTACTCACATCACTTTCTAAAATTTTGGAACGACTCATCAATAATAGACTACTTAACTTCCTTGAAAAGCACGGCTTACTCTCTCCCAACCAATACGGCTTCCGTAGAAAGAAATCCACAGTCGACGCAGTCCTAGGTCTAACAAATAAGATAGTTAACCACTTGAATCGTAATAAAAAAACACTTGCAATATTTTTAGACCTAGCGAAAGCGTTCGACACTGTGCGCATCTCTACCTTGCTCTCAAAATTACAACATATTGGTGTTAGAGGATCCCAACATGATCTTTTCAAATCATATCTCACGGGTCGAACCCAGACAGTCAAAATTGGTCCTCATTTGAGTGATGAATTGGTAATCAATTATGGTGTGCCCCAGAGCAGCATATTAGGGCCCACGCTATTTTTAATCATAATTAATGGATTATGTGACCTATCCTTAGAAAATTGCTCTATCACCACCTACGCTGACGACACCGTTCTTCTCTTCCACGCAGACTCTTGGGCGTCACTTCAAAGTATTGCTCAAAGTGGTTTCAATACAACTTACAACTGGCTTACTATGCACTCCCTTACGCTCAATACCACTAAAACTAAATTCATTCCCTTCTCTGTCACCACAGCAAGCAAACCTAAATCTCCCATAATCATTCAAGCCCATACCTGCGCAAATCTTTCACCATGTAATTGTCTTAAAATAAGTCAGGCTGACACTATTAAATATCTCGGTGTAATAATCGATAAAAACCTTACTTATAAACTTCATATTGATAACCTAACATCAAGGACTCGTAAACTGATGTACATATTTAAATCCATCCGAAATTCGCTCCTCCCCACGTCATAAAGACCACTTATCTAGCCCTGGTCCAATCTATAATTTGTTACTGCATTATCTGTTAGGGAGGAGCTGCCAAAACTCATTTAAAGTCACTTGAAATAGCACAACGAGGTCTACTTAAAGTTGCAACTAAAAGGCCTATTTTATTTTCTACCTCTGAGCTGTACCGTCTCTGTGACGTCCTAACGGTGAGGCAACTTTTTGTCCTAAACACTATCATCTCACAGCATACAATTACTCCATACAAACAAATACGTAAAAGGCGTATTGATCTGATTTGCAAAGTGCCTATGCCTAAGCTATCATTCACTAAGCGCCACTACCTTTTTCTCGGTCCTTCCCTGTATAATAAACTAAATAGAATCCATTACGTATATCCCCTGTGCACATCCCAATGCAAAATTATTACAACTAAAATTCTAAAACGTCTTTCCTATGATGAAACCGAAAACCTTTTGACCTCCACTAATCCCTTCCCGTTACAATGAGTCGTATATCATAATAACATTAACTGTTATATATGCATATATATCACGTCAATTTAAATTAAATAATCCAATAATATCCTCTAAATGATGGCAAAGTCTATCCCTCACGCACATACTCACACACGCACTAACTCACTCACCTATTCACACAAACACACTCACACACACACACACACACACTCCCTCACACACACACACACGCGCGCACATACACACACACACACACACACACACACACACACACACACACACAAACACTCACGTCACGCGCGCATGCGATGTTCTGCGTGCGTGCTTATTGCATGTTAGTTTATAATTTATTTTGTTTTATTTCACACCACCTCTGTAAATTTCTTAATAAGACAGACTCGCAATGAGGAACGGGCCTGTGTGTTATAAATACAGGTTAGATGATAACCTAGCTATAGCACCAGATACCAACTAATATAATTTGGGTTCTTCTATTCACACCGAATGGTTGAACTCTATGTTATTTCTATTTTTGTAACCACTACTTTGAAATAAAGAATTTGAAATAAAGAAAAGACTTTACCGCAATTTCGATGAAGTTTTGTACTTTGTTAATAGACTACGCTTTAATTCGTTAGTTATGTCTTTGGTTTGACTTTCTTGCTGCGCTGATCAAATTAACTTTGATTTATTATTTCGTGTACAGTCGACAGTACATCATCCTATACACCCATGCACGTTATTCCGTTGCATTACGGGTGACTTTACAACTAAAAGGTTGACGTGCTGTCAACTGTACCAATCTGACAGCTGCAAGCTGTTTTCTAATGTTGCCATTTCAGGGAGTCAGCCGAATTCTCGGTCTCGTTCTCGGCATTCTGGGCTAAAACTCTATTTTTTATTTGATTGATATTTGCTGCGTTGCAAACTTATCGCAATGTAAAAATATGTTTTCTCTCTTAGTGATAGAGTTGTTTCTTTTTTAAATTCACTAAATTAATTTATTTATTCCTACATTTTCAAAATGGTTTAATACGTTTAAGGAAAAAGTAATTTACCAATGGTGTGACGACGCATGCGATTCTTGTGATACACAAAATGCACAAAATTCCAGCGTGCACTTCCATCTCGCTCCGCACAATCCAACATTATTAACGGTTGTTCAACTCCAGTTTATTTTCAAACGTAAATATTAAATATTTTTCGATTTCAGCAGGATTAAAAAAGTGCAGAGAATCAAGATAATTATTTTCTGTGTATATGTTCTGTGTAATCTACGTCTCCAACGTCTATGAATCCACAACTTACACCTCAAACAAAAACTTCATAAGCACTGCAACATCTACCTATTATTTTTCAAATAATTAGGTACCAAAAAATTTTATTATAATCCCTACTAGGTTAGACTTGTCCTCTCTAGTTTGGCTTTATAAAATAACTAGCTGTTGCCCGCGACTACGTCCGCGTGGGCTTTAGTTGAGTAAAGAGTTTGCAAATAAGATAGGGATACTTTTAGCGCATTGCGAAAGAGCTTTCTAACTTCGCAACCCCCTCTTACCACCTGAAGGGATGATTTTCGAAAAACTATTTTACAGGTTTTTCATGACTTTCAATTAAGGATTTTCATGCTGAATTTAATTCGAATAACTTCAAAAATGGCTAAGTTTCATACTAACATTGCACCCCCCTTTTATCCCCTTAAGAGTTGATTTTCGAAAAACTATTTTACATGTGTTTCATGACTTTCAATGAAGAACCTTCATATTGAACCTCATTCGAATAACTTCAAAAACGGCAAAGTTTCATACTAAGTTGGCACCCCCCTTGTTCCGCCTTAAGGGATGATTTTACAAAAATCCTTTCTTAGTGCTCCCTTACGTTACAAAAGGAACCCCTGTGCAAAATTTTAAGTTTCTAACCCTTATAGTTTAGGCCCTGCGTTGATATGTCAGTCAGTCAGTCAGTCAGTCAGTCAGTCAGTCAGTCAGTCAGTCAGTCAGTCAGTCAGTCAGTCAGTCAGTCAGTCAGTCAGTCAGTCAGTCAGTCAGTCAGTCAGTCAGTCAGTCAGTCAGTCAGTCAGTCAGCTTCTCCTTTTATACATATAGATTGCATCTAATTTAAATATTTTGATAATCTTTAATATAATCTATTTGATTCAAATATATAGGTAATATAAAAGATCCAAAACTGGCAACCCACCAAATGTCAAGTTGGTACACTGAAATTAATCACTAACCAAAATTTTATACGAAAATACAAAACTACTTAATATCCATCAACAACAATACAAAACATGCATCGTAATAAAAAAAATACAAAAAGGCAAACATACTAATATAGACCTAAGTCGAGTGAAATTACCGCATAATTTATACTTGGAAGACATTATCTGAGAAAATTTCAACTGTCTTACTATCACGGTTCATGAGATACAGCCTGGCCCCAGATTTTGCTATTGCATTGTAGTACAATAATTAATTTAGTAATTTCGTTTTTTTTTATCTTGAAAGAAAGAAAGAAAGAATAGTAATTTATTGCCATGCAAGTATACAGTGGTTATATTACAGCTCGTAGACAGGATTCGACAATAACAAACTTAAACTAATGTGGTTTACATAAGATCCTATCAGTCGTAATGCATGACAATTGGACATACGCTCAGCATAATGCTGTTGGATAGATCTATCCTAAAAACAGCGCTGATTTTCAGCGCAGCCCGTGTAACGTAAAAGAAAATATTATTAAACTAATACTATTATAACTACGAGTACAGGTAATATATTATGCATTTATAAGTACCCCTTATATTCCATTGTTTATGTTTAATTAAGTAGGTAGGAACATCATAATAATATTTAAAAAAAAAACAACAAAATGCAACTTAGTAGGACAATCCAAATTAAATTTCAACGATTAATTGCAGTGGCTAAAACTATTTAACTAAACGCTTTTAGCGATAAGACCGCCAGTTGTATACTGGTGTGTACTCTTTCTGGTGTGTACAATAAAGAGTTCTAATCTAATCTAATCTATTAAGTACATTTTACTACAGTACAGTACTAATTTCGTTAGATGATGGGACATACGATTAACTACAGTGGCTAAAACCATTAAGTACACTTTTTTTAAGGCTAAAAATAATAAAATAGCTACCTAACAATAAATAACTACTTATTTTTTGGATATTTTCTTAGTATTTCGATTGGCTTCAGTGATCATAATTTTTTTTTTTTTGTGTTTCTTTAGTGAAAGTTTTATGTGTGTTTTTGTTATTATTATAATTTTTTTTTTTTTTTTTGTTACTCTTATTTATAAATATATAAGTTTTATTCGTGTGTACAATTTGTTTTTCCATAAGAAGATATTTTAATTTGTGTTTTAATGTTATGTTAGTTACGTTACTTTGTAAAGGTGGCGGAAGGTCATTCCAGATCTTGGATGCGGCAAATTTAAAACTTCCCCTGAAGTTTGCAGTTTTATGTTTAGGTATGGCCATTATGTTCTGCGCTTTGCTTCTGGTACCTATATTATGCACTTCACCGAGCCATTTAAATTTTGTGTATAGGTAGCTTGGCCGCCTTGTATGGACTATCTTGTGGACCATGGCCGCTAAATGCATAATCCTGCGACCCTCCATTTTCAACACTCGTTTTTCACTCAAGAACGGTGTTACGTGTGACCGCCTTGGTATGCCATAACAGAATCTTGCGCATGCATTTTGCATTCTTTGTATGGCGCGACTCGTCTTTTCAAAGAGCCTAGGACCGTAGACTGTGTCACAGTAGTTGAAGAGGGACAGAACGAGTGTTTCGGTGAGCAATACCCTAACCTCCTCCTTTAGAAAGTCCCGTATGCCATAAAGAACCTTAAGCCGAAAGAATGCTGTTTGCAGTTTTTTATTTATGTGCTCTACAAATCTTAGCTCGCTGTCCATCAGCAAACCTAAATTCCTTATTATAGGAACTCTCTGCACTTTTTCGCCGTTTATGCTGATATCGGATAGGTTTTCGGTTATTTTTTCACATTGCCGCTTAGTACCAATGATCACATACTTGGATTTGGTGGGATTTAACAGGAGGGCATTTTTTTGTGTCCATTTATAAATGCTATTTAGATCCGTGTTTATGTTTTCTATGGCCTCTTTAGTATGTATGGGTTTGAATGGCTTATATATTTGCGTGTCATCCGCGTAAAGATGGATTTTACTGTATTTGACGTGTTTTACTAAATCAGAGGTATACAGGACAAAAATAAGAGGACTGAGTATTGACCCTTGTGGGCAACCTCTTGTAGTTGACTTAGTTTGGGACTGAATGAGGTTTCCCTGATCATCCTCAGTAACCACATATTGCTTCCTGTTAGTTAAGAATGACAGAAACCAGTCGCACGATGATGGAGCTATTCCGTAATATATCATTTTGGCAATAAGTAGCTCGGTACTGATGCAGTCAAAAGCACGCGAAAAATCGAGTAGCACTAGGATACTACCCTCCCCCGCATCTGAGGCTGTCAGAAGGTCGTCCGTTACGTGAGCCAATGCTGTAGCTGTGCCGTGGTGACTGCGAAAGCCTGATTGTATGCTGGGAAGAATGGATTCGTTTTCCAAATATTTCTTGAGTTGGTTACATACAACTTTTTCAGCAACTTTAGAAAGCATGGGGAGAATGCTGATTGCTCTCAGATCCTTGTACTCCTCTACCACGGAGCATTTGGGCAAAGGTTTCACGCGTGCCGTTTTCCAAGCATCTGGAAAGTTACACTCTGCGATCGATCTATTAACTATTTCCGTGACGATAGGCAGTGTGACTGATAGAGTCATTTGTATCATCTTTGTTGATATAGAGTCTGTGCCACATGCATTAGTTTTTATCGAATTAATAATTTTTAAGACTTCATCTGGCGTACAGCTCTGGATTTCAAATGTTTGCCTACAATATCTATTCTTTGAGTAAAAGTTAATGACATCATCGTCAATTCCTGGGTCTCCGGGTACGTCCAGAAAGAAGTCGTTGATATCGTCCGGATTATTAAGGAATTTTGGAATATGCGGCGATGACTTATTACAGAGCACAGACGTTTGTTTTAAATAACCCCACATTGCTGTTGGTTTATTTTTGTTATTATTAACAAAATGAGTATAAAACGCCTCCTTTTCTGCTTTAATTGATTTTATAACAAGATTCTTCAGATCTTTGTAATATCTAAGGTGCGATTCTTTTTTTGTCCGGCGCGCACGCGACAATACTTTATCTCTGAGATACATCATTTGTTTTATACAGTCGGTTAGCCACGGACATGGATTCTCCCTAATTTTAACTTTATGGAGTGGAGCATGTTTGTCAAATAATGTTGTTACGAAGTTTTTAAACCGAGATACCATGTCATTGACATCACCTGCCCAATATACTTCGTGCCACGAAGTTTCTTTGAGATCCCTTAGGAAAGCCTCTTCATCAATTTTTTGTAGGGAACGGATCCATTTAAACATTGGTGTACCTAGTGGCTTGTTCACATTAAATTCTGTAATGACCAATCCATGGTCACTTAATATAGGATTGTGGTGCACTGTAACTGACTTGCATATCTCTGGCGAGTCCGTAATGACCAAATCGATCAGTGTTTCACTATTATTTTGAATACGGGTTGGTTTACTTACTAGCTGGTGTAAATTTTGTTGCATGAAAAACGATAGGAGCTCCGGTGCCGCACCTTTATCCGGCTCAAGTAAATTTACATTAAAATCGGTGACTATTATAGTATGGTTGCAATATCCAAAAACACTCACCACCTCACTCAACGCGTCGATGGCCTTTCCTGGCGCAAGTCCCGAGCCAGGTCGGTACGCAGTGCCGATGGCGATGCGAACCGCACCTGGTAGAGTTAGTTCGAGCCACATCTGCTCGAGTTCTGAAGGCGGGTGCACATTATTGCGAACTTTTAGACCACGTCTAACGTAAAAACCGACTCCACCACCTCTACCCCCATTTGGTCTCGGCGAATTTTTTAAAGTGTAACCTGGAATACGGGGTGCATACTTTTCCTGCCCAGATTTTGTCCAAGTTTCATTTAATGCTAAAAGATCGGGTTTATGCTGCTCCATCATGGCATGTGGTTCATCTTGTCCTGAGTGAAGAGATCTAATGTTGAGAAAGCCTAACTTTAATGTGTTACTTTTAGGACCCTTCTCTGTGATGGTAAGGGTGTAATGAGTGCCAACCTGCATAAAGTGTGAAAGTGACTGCATAAGGATGATTACATAGGGGGCATGGGGTTAAAAATAGGTTTTTCACTCGACTGAAGTTTTCATTTATACGATGCACGCGTGGTACTTCAATTATGGACTTCGTTGTATTGTGGCCAGCCAGAAAGTTGTTAGTTGGTAACGTTAATGATTGCTTTAGTGATTTTAGAATTAAAATAAAATTGGTTGTTTTCATTAATTTTTCAATATCAATGTGCTGCTTATGACTATAACGGGTAAACAAGATGATAACAAAATATATTTCTTTTTTTAGACCTAATATTAATTTTAAAACTAAATCGGCCTTATTTAGGATTTTCCAAAAAAACTGAGATCTTCCTCGCTGCGGATGATAACTCTTTGTGAGGTTTGTGTTTTTCGCGCGTAGATTCGTCCGTCCCTCGTCCATACGAATCGCCAGTTCCCATCACGGCCTGCATCACGGGCTTTACCAAAGAGGGCACGGTTCGTTTTTGTTAGCCGCTCGTTTATATAAAATCTACGTGGCTCGTGCATCGGTAGCCCCAGATCGGCAGTGGTTGCGCCGCGTCGAACTCGCGCGCTTTTTAGAAGATCATCCCGCAGCGCACGTCGCCCCAGCCGGACCACTATGGGCCGCGGGCGTGGTGCTTGGGCTCCTTCCACCGAGTCACGTTTGGGTCCAGCGCGAACCGCACTGACTATGTCGTCCTCTCTGATAGTCATCCCAAGCTTCGTTGCCACAGTTATAGCCAGGTGGCCGGTCGACTCGCCCTCGCTCTCTGGAATACCTGAGATTTCGACATCATTTAAGAGTAACTCCTGATCTCGCTCGTTGATCCGGTGCTGTAAATCGGCAATAGCTGCCACCAACTTATCATTGGGTGTCGAAGTTTCTCTTTGTTGAAGAAGAGCGATCTCCTCCTTTAGTTTTGTCTTTTCATGTTGAAGAGCTTTTACCTCGGCCTGGAATTCATTCTTGAGCTTTCCCAGAATTTCATTAAATTCGGTGGTGATAGCGGCCCTAAATCTGTCTAGTTTGGCGTCCAGGAGTGAACCGAACTGTTCATAGGATATGGCCTGACCGCTGGAGATGTCACAGACCTCCATGGCCAATACCGGTTTGATGACGGGCGCAGATGTATGAGATTCACCAGTAGAAGCGGCTGGCGTCACCGCCAGCCCAGGCTCAGGTGCAGACGACGGGGGTAAAGGATCAAATTGCCTTCGCGTAGGTGTTTCATTTCCCCTTCTCCGGTTGTTATCGCTATCACGGCGCCTGGTTACATTGTCACAACAAGGACATTGCCATGTATTTTTATTAATTTCCCGATACTTGGCTGAAGTCATGTTAATGCATTGGCAGTGATACCGTCTGCTGCAGAGAGCACATTTAAGCGCGTCTGTATTACCTAACGGTTTTAAGCACGCTTCGCAAATCATTATTAGGACCTCTTTATGCGCCTTTAGGAAGTTATCGGACTGTGCGTAAAACTTTTCATTATCTGGAACAAATTACTTTTTTCATTATCTGGAACAAATTACTTTTAGTAATAAGGCCCGCCAATAGTACTATACTATGTTATTGTACTATGTACTGATATACATACAATAAAGAATATTCTATCTATATATCCTTCTACAATGACAACTGCATGAACATGGCGATTCAGTTTCATTGCCGCTTCAATTCAACGCAAGCACGCGTATCAATAATGCTAGGCCTCATAGAATTCAAAAACATATCACGTGACCCGACCATGTAACTGTAATTAAACTATTTCTAACTAGCTGTGCCCCGCGGTGTTACCCGCGGTTCATCGATTTTCCCGTAGGAATAAGATATTTCCCCGCGGTAAAACGTAGCCTATGTTTTAATCCAGGGTATCGGCTACCTCCATACCAAATTTTATTAAAATCCGTCCAGCCGTTTCAGCGCTAAAGACTGACAAACATATAAACACACACACAAACTTTCACGTTTATAATATTAGTGTGATAATAAAGATATGAATATGAATGAATATGAATATGAATATAATGCTCTAACACAATCGGGGCCCCGGTGACAGACGGACGAACGGACGGAGAGTGGATTTTTTGTAATAGGGTCTGCATGGAACCCTAACGAAATAAAAAAAATGTAAAATGTTTACGTCTACCCAAGCATGCGTGAGCTTACGTATTGTACAAGAGTCCTAGATATAAATTATGTAAGTACACCGTTTGCATATTTCGCGTCACCCACACTTTGCGCCCAATACAAAATTTAAACTTCTTCAGGGACCTGACAGAACGAGAATAAACAAAACCCATTTCAACAATATTACGACTGTACGCTGCGGCTTAACAGAGACACAGGGAATACCTCGTGAACTCAGGCACCCGATGACAGAATGGAACAAGGTATTTTCTTCACCGGGCTTAGTAATTTGGTTGTGTGGAAAAGATCTTTTTCAGTGATAAAGCCGCCGTCTGTACAGTATCAACGCATTATGTCCCCACCGAGGGGCACGGGTCTCTTCCCTGAGGAAGGTATAGGCTATACTCCACCACGGGATCAAGTCCGGATTGGTGGAGATTAGTATTAGAAAGCTAAAATTTGGTACAGACTTAGGTGTCTGTAAGAGAGATAAAAAAATACCATTTTCTACGGAGCCCTACACTGTCCGTAGCCTGACACGCATTTGGCCGGTTTTCGATGTTGGAGATTTTTGTCCTGCACCAAAAAAAAATGCAAACAGAATGTTACGAGTTGTATTTGCGTATTAGTAGAGATTTTTTCTTCTAATTTCATAAACATTTACTTACAGGCACGTACATTGATTCTGGCCCTACACTAGGATAGCCTGTGTCGTGGGAACCCAAAACAGCGACATCTCAAACATGTAGACATCCAAGACCTGGAGTTTTTTCTGTCCGCAGCCGGGATTCGAGTCCTGATTTCTCTGATGGTGGGCAAATGCCCACCACCAATGGTCGTCTATGAAGTATGAAGTCTATGAAGAAACGGAAGCTAGAGTATTTCGCACAATATCATTCGTAACACCAAGTAGAGTTTCCTTCAACGTATCACGTATCGTGTTTACTTACTATTTACTACACGAGGGAACATCAAAGAGACCTAAGAGTCTAAATATTTCAACATAAACATTACATACAGGCACAGAAATTGCTTCTGACCCCACACTAGAATAAAATTGAGATTATTACAAATAAATAAATAACGTGTCAAATTGGAAGAAAGAGACACGTCAAGAACAGAATACCCTGCTCTTTAATACCAGAAGCCATCTGAACAGGCTATCCCTACGGAGTTGCCATCTTCACGTCGCACACGCAAATTGAAAAGGAAGGTGTCCAATAAATTCTGACACACTACCCCTCACCGGGAATTTGGCCCAACAGCGTTCCCAGCTTCTTTCTGTCGTTGAGTACTTGTGTTGAAAAAATAGACGGACTATGATTGAACTTCTGATTGCTGAGTTCTTTTCAGGGTTCGGTAGTCTACAGGGAACCTTTGTAATTTTGCCATGTCCGTCTGGGTGTCTGTCTGTCCGTGGCCCAGCTCAGACACGATTAGTATTAGAAAGCTGAAACTTGGTGCCGACTAGTTGTTACTTCTGCAAGGGAGATAAAAAACACAATTTCCTACGGAACGCTACGTGATTCGTGGGATGACAAACATTTGGCCGGTTTTTGATGTTGAAGATTTTTGTCCTGCACCAAACAAAAATGCCAACAGAATTTTGCGGGTTGTACTCGTAGTTACGTATTAGTAGAGCTTTTTTCTCATATGCTAGGGTCGTGACCCTTTCCTGGCGATTTCCTAAGTTTCTAAGTGAAGTTACATTTTCTTAAGATAGTCGAACAACACTGTCTTACTTAAGGACAGCTTCTGAATTGAGAGTTTTGCTAAGTAACTACAGTCCGTTTTATAATTTAATGCAAAAAAAAATGAAGCGGTGTTACCATAGGTTTACTCGGTAGATTTTTTTTTACCGTGAATTTAGACTTGTGTGACCAAAATCCTTATCACATCAAAGACATTGTTGTTGTAATGTTTAATTCCTCATAAGAGCAAAGTAAAAAAAAAAACACCTACGCAGCATAAACAATTTTTACTTGGAAGTAAAATGGGGTAATTTGGTTTTTGCGCACTAGCAACATTCAGACATTGGATTGTATTGAGATTTCAACGTGACTTTTATTTTTTTGCATTGAACTAAAAACAGTTTTTACACAACTGTGTTGCGCTCCCGTCTTTGTGTGATTTCATTTCAAGAATTTCAAAAGAGCGTGACAGAACGTCAATCAATCCAGAAACAGGCCCTTAGAAAGTAAAACTTAAGGTTGCCGAACTAAACTCTTAATGGAAACACCTGATCCTGGTCCTACCTGGTCCCAAACTTGGATACCCTGTGCTATGGTAACCAGGGCCATTACAAGCATCGAAAATCACCCAGATGAAAGCATAATTCTATCGTTCCCAATCTGAAACTCAAATCCTTAAAACACTTCTTAGAGGAAATTGAAATAATCTGTAGAAAGGGAAAAAACGTAACCACAGAGTAAATAAACTGTTTTTGAGGATTGTTCTAGTGGAATCGTCTTTTTACACATAGTGTTCTTAATTGGCAAACATCTTCATTTCTTAACAACTTTGAAAATTAAAGAGAGACTTTAAATATGACTAAATTTTTCCCTACGTTTTCATCGCAAGTTTTATATATGAATACGACAAAAATTGCTGTCTTAAAATAAACAAGTGAACTTCCCTATTGCGTGAATAATTTATCAGCAGAATACCGTATTAACATAGCCCCGCTTCGTTCGTAGTTCAAAATAAGTTTGTTCTCCAATTACTCGTACAGTCGACGTCTCTTCTCCTGTTTTTTTTCGAATCCGGCACTTTTGCCGAAGGATTTAAGATCTATCTTACATTTAAAATTGAAAGTTGGAAATATAAAACGTACTCTTTTTGGGCTTGCGTGGGGGCTTTGATTAGGGATGGATGAGGATTATTTAAATTGTGTACGGTAGACTCGCTAGTAGGCCGTATTGTGTACCTACAACCAACCAATTCACAAATAGAGATAGATCGAATGCGTTCTAGGAAAATAGAACTTAATATGGGGGGATTTAACACTAAGGTGCGTTGAATGTAAATAAATGTGTAAAATAAACATACAAATATTAATCAGTGCGCTCATGTCCACAGCTGGACATGAACATGAACAACGTGACCCCTTCTGTGGCGCAGAGGTTAGTGGATCCACCTACCATTCGAGAGGTCCCGGGTTGGAACCCTGGCTGGGGACAAAAAACCCTAGGTCTTGGATGTTTACATGTTTGTGGTGTCGCTGTTTCTGGTTCCCAAGACACAGGGTATCCCAGTGTGGGCCTACAAGCAATGTATGTGCCTGTATGTAAATGTTTACGTTTATTAATAATTGTTCCTTCACCCTTTTCATATGATCAAACTAATGCAACATTTCTTCTCAATCCTAGTCGGTATATCCTTATTCAATCTACAAAGTTCTCATAATCATTCAAGGTATCACCACACATTTCTTCTGCGTTAGTCATTCGTTTTTCTTAGTTGTTCAAAATCTGTCTCTATTTTTGTAGTAGAGTTAATCCATAACTGTAAAAGGCTTCGCGTCTCATATTTCTCACGCGATGTAATACCAAGAGCCGGGCAAAACCGAGCGCAGGCCATAGTTTAGTTTTATTTCAGCGTTATTGCGGTATCATAGGAGTTTGAGCTGCATGTGGCACCTGCGACTGGAGAAGCCTTGGGGACATAAGGGGTTTAATTTGTTCGAAAAGTTCCTTCGTGATTTCTTTTTTTATTAATACTTCTGTTTTCACAGACTCTAGGTACGTGCCCTTTTTTTGTTGCGTCTGTTTGGTTTACCCTTTATTAGCTTCTTCGTAATACTACCCCTTAAACTTAGCTACATACTTTTTTTTTATTTTTTTTTGTACAAGTGGATTTATACTTTACACACACGCCCTACTGATTTTCTTTCTTACTGCCTTCGTGATTTGAGACGTACAATTACTGGTGTGATTTTACCAGGATGATTTCAATATATTTAACATGTCAAGAAACTGCTTCAAAGCTGGAGATGGATGTGGCTATTAGGGAAAGTACACAATTTTCGTTTTTAACCGACTGCGAAAAAGGAGGAGTTTCACAGTTTGTGTGGATCTTTTTTTATTTTTTTGTGTATGTACCCCGAATACTCGGAGACGCGTGGACTGATTGTATTTTTTTTTTTTGTTTGAAAGAGTTTTATTTTTTACTTGTATTATTTTTTCATAGTTTATGTTGTAACGACGTGTTTCTGTTATTGCGATAAATGGTTTCTTATTCTCGATTATTTCTGCAGCGCAGCGGTTAGCGCATCTGGTCCGGGGTTCGAAACCCGGTTTAGGACAAAAAAACCCAGGTCTTCGATGTTTACATGTTTATGATGGCACTGTTTCTGGTTTCCAAGACACAGTGTGAGGCCAGAAGCATGTAAATGGTTATGTTTATGTTCTGATATTAGTAAGATTCTTACCCCCATGTGTCGCCATGGATACAACAAAGCTCTCAGTCCAGACGTGGCGCTCCGGCGTTGTCTCACGCACTCGGCACATAAAACCTCGACTGGATCTGCCTCCCTACTCTCGACGTAATTGTGTTTAGTATTGCACAATGATTTAAAAAATACATTCGTTGTAGAAGGAGCAATAAAATCCCGGTGAGCATGCTATTGCTAAACCAGAATGTTCTACTAGTTGGTGCTAATAGCTTTTAGAATGTGGATAACTTCTGAATCAAAGATGCAGAAATTGTCAGCTGTTATCATATCGTGCTGATCGATTAAAGTTAGATGGAACTCCCTTTTTTTTGTTGTACGAATATTAATATCTTATACTAAATTTGTTATTTTTTTATGTCACATACGAGAAATTTACAGATGTAAGGTTCTTTATAATATATAATCAGAGGTCTTAATACCCACAAAAATATAAAAAATAACAATAATATAAAAGGTTGCTGATATCTTTTTGCAATTTTAATGTTTCCTTTCATATTTGAAAGTTGTTTTTATGGAAGAGTAGACCGTTTTAGTAATTTTTTGGAATTTTGTTCATTTCTGCATGATTCAGTCATTCTTAAAAAAAAAACTCACGCCCGTTATCCCAGAAGTGGTAGGCAGAGCACCAATCACTAGGACTGTGCCCACACTTTTATAACGTATTTTTTTTAAATCAGTATGATATTACAAAATACTATCTAGTTTTGAGCTCGTCTTTGCAAAATGTGTTTTTTAAAGTGCAGTAAAGAATTTATCAATTAATTTCTATTAAGAACAATAAAATGTTTTTTTTTTTATTAAATATTAATCGTTGGTCTAGCCGTTAAAGTACTTAACTACCAAGACAGAAGTCGTGGGTTCTATTCCCACTGGGGTCCGTCGTACATTTGTACAAAACGGCCTCAGTCTGGGCGTAGTTACATATTTTGTGATGTCCTTGACTAGTGACCATAGCACAGGGTATCCTAGTTTAGGACCACGTCAAGTGATTCTGTTATTTTCATTAATTTATTTGACTTATTGCCTAATGAGTCGGAAATTACGAATTCTTAAACAAAATTAGAGTCACTTCGGACCGTATGTTTCAGACGCGTTACGAAATAAAAGGCATGCACTTAATTATAAATCAATTTGACCATATTAGCGTTGAGAGTACAGGGGTCAGGCTCTCGTGCAGTCTGCCCGTAAGAGGATGGTACAAAGCTGCACACTACACTGTTGTACCTTATATGTTATTTCATTTTGTGGACAATAGGTTATTGTTAGAATGCGCTATGTCCGGTTTATGTCAGTTGATTATAGTTTGTTCTAAGGTGTAATACGTATTATATATTTTTTTGCTTATTTTAGGGTTCCGTACCCAAAGGGTAAAAGGAACCTATTACTGAGACTCCGCTGTCCGTATGTCCGTCTGTCACCAGGCTGTATCTCATAAACCGTGATAGTTAGACAGTTGAAATTCTCACAATAGATGTATTTCTTTTGCCTCTATAAAAAAAATTGCTAAAAAATAGAATTAAATAAATATTTAAGGGGGCTCCCATATAACAAACTTGATTTTTTCCCCATTTTGAAACCCTTCGTACGCGAGTCCAACTAGGACTTGACCATTTTTTTTATTTTATTTGAATCGATTTACGTATTCAGCAACTTCCTACCACTGTGACCAGGTCGAAAGACCATGTGGTGGCTCAACATTTTTTGGGCTGTTCAAGATCAGGGATACTGGGGATCAGGGGTGGAATACAATGTGGAAGGCGTGGGCGTCAAATGACTCATGATGATAATGATGATGATGATGGTGTACGTACGTTTCTATTGTGGTGGCGTTGTCTACGAAATAAGTATTAACGCAAGCTGAATATGACCCTGACTACGGCTAATAGATCTGGCAATATTTAGTTAAGTTTTGGTCTGAGTGTATTTTTAATTTTTTTACATAGCCTCTTTTGTGTCCCACTGATGGGTAAAGGAGGCTTATGCCTTTTGCTTTTCATCTCTCTCTATCTCCAGCCACCTCGCACCATCCAGTTAAGAATGCTTTTAGGTCGTCCCGCCATCTTCACATTGGTCTGCCGCGACGTTGGTGTCTATTTTGCGGAAACCAGTCGGTCGCAATTTTTTTTATTTTTATTTTTTTTTTTATTTATTTTGGCTCACCTATCTGCACTTAGGCCATACTCAGGGAAGAGACCCGTGCCCCTTGGTGGGGACATAATGGGTTGATGATGGCCTGAACGTATATTATTGTTAATACTTTCAAAGTATTTGAATTATGATAATGTGGGTTTATGTTTGTTGATGAATAAACATAAAATAAATAAATATAAGCATTTACATGTAGCCACATACATACATTGTTTCTCGCCCCACTTTCACCTGTATCGCGCGAACCAGAAACAAAGACGTCACAAACATGTAAAAATCCAAGAGCTGAGTTTATTTTTCTTAATAAGATGTGTTAAGATAACTTGATGAACATGATTGCTTTCCGTTGTGGAGAGCGGAGTAGGCGCTCTGGTTTTAGGGGTCAGTTGGGGGTGAAGTCAATCAGAATACGTGTTTCTTGGACCATGGTCGTGTATTGAATGTCTCAAAAATATTATAAAAGTTGCTATGTTCTAACGTACTGACTAAGTGTTATTGCTAATTTACACGTGTGGCTTAATTACTTTGCCGATGCGTGGAAGCGCATGTCGCAACGTTACACCGTATTTTAACGATTTCTTTAACCAGTTGGTTTCAATGTAAATAAAAAGTAAATAAATTTAAATATACCTCTATCAGCTGCAATTAGCAGCAAACTCTTATCCAAATAGCGTAAATGATACCGCGATTTCAAATTGAAGCGAACACCGCTGCGGAGTAAAACAAAAGTAAGCCACTGTCACAAATTCTTTCCCGAGCTCCAACTTCCGCGTGGAGTGACAGAAGATTATAAAGTTTCCGGCCACGAAGATTGATCATTGATGCGAGACTGTAAAGGCTAAATTACACTGGGGCAACACTTTGCGGCATTGCGGTATGCCACAAGGCCGCATGCTACAACGTCGCACATTGTGGCAAGAACCGTGTGGCATGGCAACACCTTGCGTCATGTGGCAAACTGTCGAAGCTTCTTCTTCTGCCGCAACTTTGTAGCATGCGGCCTTGTGGCATGAAGCAATGCCGCACAGTCTTGCCCCTGTGTAATATAGGCTTTAGAGACGCCCGTCCAAAGGCTCGTCCTAATTGAATGCGACGCGAGCGAGCGACGCGATAAAATACACCACCGGAAAATTCATTATTAGGTTAGCCGTATGCTGTAAGCTTTAATATAAAAAAAAATGTGCTAAAGGGCATCACTAAGAAACCAAAATATTTTTATTTTCTTTATTAGGGATGAGAAAGGGAAGTACAATATATTTTGAACAGACGACATAAACGTTAAAAAATAGAATAGTCAACTGTACATCCAGCTCTGATATCCACATTTTACAGTAGTGTTATTATTGAACTGAGAAATTAAACAAACACCACATGCTTAGACCAAGGATTGTTCAATAAATAATGTATAGAAAGAAAGGAAAAAAAAATGTTTTATGTCGCTTATATGTAGCTTTACTCTCTTATTGCTAAGAGAGATAGTGATTATTCAAGATGTCCTATAAATTCAGGCACCTGTCACTAGATCTTAAAAAACAATCAATATATTTTGATGTTAGTTTGATGGATTATCTCCAATAGACTATACTCGTTCATTGCTGGACATAAGCCCCAAGGCACGCCACTTCTTCCTGTTTCGGCTAACTTCATAAGTTTCTTACAGGCACTGCCAAAAACTTGCCTCAGATCGTCGGTCCACCAAACTACTTTTATTTTATACGCACCTAATACTGTGAGTCTCCAATCGTCTAGCTGTCGATTAAAATCGGTCAGAATTTGGTGTGAATAATTAAGCCCTTGATCACAAAATGGCCTCCACCAGTGTTATTTCGTACCGCCATATCTTGATAATATGTATTCGGTAGATATCTTAGGCTATTTTATATATTTTTCTTTACACATTCGGCCACAAGGCAGCGGCTAACACTAGCATTATAAGTACATTGACATTCAACCAGCAGAATGTAAATTCTTAACGTTGAAATAAATTTCTGATATCAGATTTTTTGGTCTATTTTATATCTTCCTCGTCGTCATCGCTTGCTTGCTTGCTTCGCGCGTGTCGTAATAGGTCAATTCCTTGGTGTCTTTTTGAGAACACTCGTGGAACGTGCGGTCAGTGTGGAGAAAGCTTAATCACCCTTTCAAGCGTGCGTTGCATAATTAGTCCCTTGATGGGCCTAGCTGTTGTCACCGTACTAAGCAGTGCAACCAGGACCTAGATCCTGCTATTGCACTGTAGTACAATGTTGTCATTGTACTTGGGCATGACTGCGTCGATTTAATTTTATTGCCTCTTCAAATCAACGCGTGCACGTGTATTCGTAATTCTAGGCGTCAATCAAAGGAGACGGATACGCTTTCATACATTCTTGGGCCTAGATGTAAAAAGATGAGAGTGGTCTCAATTAACAGCTTATATGTATATTGTCAAACCATCTTTGAAGATTTTGTGGATTTTGGCAATCTAAGAGCAGAGTTATAAGAGATTTAGTAAAAGTCAGGTTATGCAACGATTTGACTACAACATATACTTAACAGCTGTTTTTTTAAATATGATTGCTATTTTGTTACAATAGACAGTTATTTACCATATTAATTGTATTGTTCATATTGTTTTGTATTTAGTGGGAGAATGTAACGAAACTCACAAATAGATTAAAAGATAGGAAAGACCAGGATTTGTGTCATTTCATCATCTAAAACTCGTCGGCTCAGTGTATTACATCGATTAGTCGCTATGCCACAGTCGTATGCACAAGTTAAACAATATACTAGAAGTCCGTAGAGAGAAAGCACTGGTCGAGGAATATAATTGAAATACGCAAACGATAACCGATTCATGACGAGTAGGTAATCTGTAACGACTGAAAGGGTCTACCATTTCACCCTTACAGTTTTTCAGTAACATATTTCTAAAATTTGATAACAGTGTCTCCACCTGTTGTGATCTGAAAGAAGTTTTCTACTATAGGAACGAATGGACGTCAAAGTACTCCGCCCATTGCGGGGGAACACAATCTTTTGCAGGTACTGAATAATTTATCTTAAAGCTTCAATGATACACTCGAAGATCGTTTAAGTCATGCCCACCGCGTAACTCGTACACACACATTTACAAACAATATTCATTGAAATCATAAATGTCAGTCGAAAGTAAACAGGGTAATGTCATTTTGCTGTGGCAAAAGTATTGTTTTCCTAGGGCAAAATCGACCTTATTCTTATGACAATATGGCGCGATTATTAAAACTTACGTTAACATTTTCATGTGGCCTTTGATATGCTACTTGGACCTTTGTTCTGAGAAAATAATGAGAACAGCGAGTTTTGTATGACTTAAAATAAATATTGTATGAATATTTACTAAACATAATTAATTGTCGGCTATGGAAAAGGAGGTAGAATTACGGCACCATACGGGGACTTTATTTTCGAGAACTCATGGGTTTATCCTCATACATCCCTCAGGTTTGAAACTGTTCTTTGTATGGGAAAAATGTATTTAATGTATAATTTCGAGAGTCACTGCTATCATAACGTTTTACACAGATTGAATAAGACTTTAGACTAGACAGAACAATAGATAATTTTGAAAATCTAATCGTGAGTTTTTCAAATAAACATACTTTTAATGATGTCATCGTATTTTTTAAATGTATGGAGTTATTTTTCCTGTCAGAAATCTGCAATATTTTAGAATTTCCACTCTTTTCTATACAATTCTTAGATACAGTGGGTCCAACGGGGAACACACCACGTAATGTTTACAATATTCTCTAATCTTAACTAGCTTCGAGCTGTTCGACGAATTTCGTAAGGGCTCTGATTTCAAGCACGTGAGACCAACATTTGTTGCAAGCCATAAAAAGGATGATGAATGGTTTTGTGGGAGGAGTCGAGATTTGAGCCGAGGAGAGCTGGTGAATCAGGAAGAAATCATCGGGAGTCAAGTCGCAACCTTCGGAGAGAGTGGTAGTTCTTCGGGAACTTACAATCGCGCGTGGAATTCTCTCAAGAGTCTATAGTCTAGACTTATCGGGTCATAAGTGTTCTATTAGGGCAAGTCCTCAGTGAAGACTTCGCGAGTGTAATAATAAGCTAGCGAGCAGAGAATCCGCAAAGTAGAGAAGGAAAAAGTGCGTCAAACAGTGTTCTGAGAAACAAAGAGTTTTCCGTCTAGGGGCGAATTTTCTAAAACGAACAAACTATCTTTCGAAATTCCGACGTGTGTGATATTAAATTTATGTATAATTATGTACTCTACGTTATTTAACTATTTATTTTATTGTATTTTAATTTATTCCATCAGACTTAATTTAATTCTTCCCGTTCAATTTTTAGAATCCAAGCTAACTAGCGAGAGCAGAAGGCGCGGTGTTTCCCACAGGGGTTCTGCGTTAAGTCTTCGATCTTAGGTAGGATCTAGGCCTCATCAACAGGAGCAGAAAGGAGCGGTCAGGACAAAATACTTTGTCTTTGAACGAGATTTTACTAGCACAATGTTATCTGAATGGAGCTGCGTTTTTGTTGGAGAATTGACGGTGTTAATCTTCTATAATTATTACGACGAGCAGAGCTGCATCATCATGGATTATTTGCTGATTTACATCACTACAAGGATTCTCTACATCACTATGGACTACATGACACAGGATCTACATGACTTCAAGGACTTTCTACATCATCATGGATATTACAGGTTACATCGGGAACGTTCTATCCGTTCTATCTTCACTTAACTAGGGTTGATTCGAGATTGTGTGATTATGTACTACGTTGTGCTTGTTCTAGTAGTTTTAGTTTTCACCACGATGTACAACTCGAGGTATATTTGTGTGTGAAGATGATGTGACGAAGGTTTTCACGGATGTACGACTCGGCTGGATGGACGAAGTGGTCCTCTACGGCTAGCCGGAAACCCTGTCTTAAATGACGTGTGTTGGAAGGGAGCCTGTTCCATAGTCCGGAGGTCAAATGGGTAATGCATTTGCGAAAACTGTAGCGCATCTTGTTTTGTTATTTAGAACTACAACAGAAGTACAGGTATGAATGCCATGTACACCGAATGTTGGGCGATAAGTGACGGTTTGAATGTGATAGGGGGAAACGTTGTATCCCGATGGATTTTGTCGGCGCGAGTTTCTTCTGTGGAAGTCCGTGGGGATGGAAGTAGGTTGGAAGGGAGCCCATCATCTTCATCGTTGTTGTTAGGGCAACATAGCTACTTCTAGATTTTCTCCTGGAAATCTAGAACCCCTCCCAACCCCATTTATTCACAGGAGGAGATCTGCTGACTACACTACACGAATTTCCATTCTTTCATTTCGTATTGTCATACTATTTGTATTGTAACATACTATGTATTATTTTACTATACACATTATTATTATCTTTGTGATTTACTATTCGCGAGTGATACTGGTTAGGTGCGTGTGTAAAAAGTCTTCCTAGAGAAGCATCGTGTAATGCATCGACATGCATAGTACAAGTGTACAGAAGGTTTGCAGTGCTCACTCTCACTCTAGTCGCGGACATTGAGGCTAATTCGAGTCTCGATGCTGATTTTCCTGTAGCGTTTATAATTACTGACCGAAGCTAAGTAGCATGTTTTCTTTATTTAAACTTTTCGCGTGTACGGTAATTTAATTGCGGTTTATTACAAAATACCTTGTATTTATTTGATTTTCGTTAATTTTCATTTCACAACACAACGTAAGGGTTCTTATTAATTTTCTAGACAATCACGACTATTTTCTTTAGCCAATTAGTTTTACTTTGTATTTTTATTTGTTTATATATTTTTATTTACGTGGAGACGTGGCTTCTCGCAATTATATTTTTAATTGTGTAGCCCACGTATTTTCCTCACAAATCCGGTGATCAATGATCATAGACTGAAAGTCCGGGAGCTGTCACTGTCATCACAGATTAAAATACATTTGATACACATAAGTAATAAATCGATCTGTACACGAGAATCTACGAGAATCGATTTTAAAGTCGATATTCTGTTATATTTTAAAATATTAACAACATAATTATTTATTCCGTAGAATATTTTGTTCACTTTGATTGAATCCATAATCCGGTGCAACTGTTTTTAAGTTCAATATAATTTGTTGAAATCATTCACAGTAATCGATTATAGTAATCGATACTCTATTTCATCAGTGCAATAAACTTGTTTTTAAGATTTCTCGTCTCCCAGATTGTGAATTGAGCAGATTTTTTATATTTTGAAACAGAAAAAAATACAGCTTTTTTTAAACCATATTTCAGCTTATTACAATTGGGCCCAGAGATCCCCGTCTCCTTTAAAAACATGTCACGTTACTCGACCATGTAACTGTAATTGAACTATAATGCATTAACAGAATCGAGGCCCTCATCATATCCCCACTGAGGGGTATGGACCTCTTCCCTAAGGAAGGTATAGGCCATACTCCACCACGGGGGCCTAGTCCGGATTGGTGGAGGCTTGTAAGACTAGTGGCTGGTCTTACTGTCAGAAGTGTTCAAGCCGCTCTAAGGCCTCTGACTTGGCTTAACGACTGCCATCTATTGACGGTAGCCGGCACCAACTGCTTAACGTGCCCTGTGAAGCACGGAACCGCTCGGAAAATGCCACTAGCGTTAGACATAGGTCACCCATATATGCTCTGAACGCGCCCTATGTTGCTTAACCTTCGTGATCGTTTACGATCACGAAGGCGGCCGGGGCAACGACGGATTCGATATTAGTTAGATATCTTATTTAGGCTACTTTATATCTTACTCGTCGTCATCGCTCGCTATTTAGCTTCGTGCGTGCTCTATTGGGTCAAGTCCTCGGTGTCTTTTTGAGAACAATCGCGGAACGTGTGTTAGAGTGGAGAGGGTTTCGTTTGCGTGATGTTTACAATGCTTTGATTTAACATGGATAAGGGTGCTTTAAGTGTTCTTGTTTGAGCTCAAAGATTTTGTATTTGACATTACACTCTCTCTTTTGTTAAAAGAGCTGGTTTGAATTTCTTCGTAAGTAAAGTAAAATTTAAAAGTTTATAAACTATTTGTTAGATACACTTACTTGATTTTGGTCGGAAGAGTTCAGAATAATATTTTAGTACTTAAAAAGTCTTAGTTTAAGTCTTAGGCCGGCGACTAAATTCCATTTAACTATAAGTTAAGTAAAATTTTGACAGATAGTGTATGGCAGAACTGTCAAAATTCTGTTTAGCTTCAAGTTATATAATTTTTAGTCGGTGGTGCAAGCCGGCCGTAGTGACGAACTCTGTGGCGTAGCGGTTAGCGCATATGTCTACCATGCGAGAGGTTCCGGGTTTGAACCCCGGTTGAGGACAAAAAAACCTAGGTCTGTCTAGGACGTTTACATGTTTGTGACGACGCTGTTTCTGGTTCCCACGACTCAGGGTATCCTAGTGTGGGGCCAGAAGCAATCTTTGTGCCTGTATGTAAATGTTTATGAAGTCTTTTATTAATAAAAATAGTTACATACAACAGACAGTTAACCGTGGTTACCACTCTAGATCAAGCCTGTCTTGTAGTTTTTGTTACTTTTGAATAGTACTATGACGCGTACACAAACGGGCTCGGAGTGTTTTTCTCCATATGTATGGTATTTGCTTGATAACCATAGCTCTGATATTTTTGTGCTTATTTTCAAGCGCAAATAATAAATTAATCAGTGCCAGTAAACTCAGTGTACTGACGGTCTGAGGTAGGTTGGCAGCGGTTTCAAGAATAAGGGCGTGGGCAGAAAAAAAGTAGTAGTGTAATTTCATCAGCTTAGAATATTAAGATAAATAGAAAAGTAATATACACATTGTTACAACCATCAATTACCCAAGTACATATTTTTTCCATTTAATAAACGTTTTGTGTTCTTATCTCTCTCTACTTGTCAATATATTTTTGATTTTATTATTTATTTACATCCTAAATATCCATACCTACCGACTATCTTCTACCTGTAAATCTCTTTATCCAAACGTTGTCTGGAAGATATCGCTCGAAGCGATAACATTGCCAATTTTATACCACTACTTAGACTTAAAGAAACTAGAATAAATTCTGTATCCTGGTTGAGCAATAAATTGTTATGTACCTATCTTTTCCAGTCCCGTTGTTTACCCTTACTGGGGGAGACATCGGTACTAGGTTTTGAAAAGGCGCATTTTGTAAGTCTTGCTAAAAGATACATCAGGTTGCTAAAAAATCTTTCATCAATTATGAAGATGGATAAAGGAAGAAATTAATATATTAATTATCGCTGAAAACCACTAGAACGGAAGAATAGAGTGAAAATACAGTAACGACCTTCCAAATAGTGAGACTTAACATCATCATCATCATCATTCATCGCGTCCTCCATGGATTTCCAAAAAGCGTCTTCCTGCCACTTGGATGAGATCGTCTGTCCATCTTAACAATAAAGAATCTATCTATCTGTTTGTACTAAGTAATTTAATCCGCATAAATATCTGTCCATCTCACTCCCAATACATTCCGCCTCTAAACCAATTCGAAAATGTTCACGCTACAAAAAATAAAGTCCAATCTCGTGAAACCTTTTCTCTTTTTTCAAAAATAAAACTCTTTGAACCGGATTTGTGAACGTCCTAACAGTGGGACGTATGTACTCATAACATCAAAGGCGAGCAGTTCAACAGGCTAGGTACGAGTAAGTCAAAACGCTGTTCCAAAGCTTTGTGACTCATAAGGCCGGACCGTTTAGACCTAGCTTTGAAGTAGCCTTTAGTTTGTAAGAGCCCTATCACACTAGCGATTTGCGGGCAAATTGAAAGCGATGCGATTGCGCGCCGAGTGCGCGGCGATGTCGCCGCGATTATCATCGTCGACGCCATTTTTTACAATCGCGTTTAACAGGCCCCACTATGCATGAATCATTATCAAAGATACATGTGTAAGCGGACGTAGCATTGTTTTGAGGTTCAATCGTCTTTGACACAAAGTATATAAGGATATAATATATCCGTACCAGGCGTGAATAAGTTGACAAGTCGACATGTATGAAAATTACGATAGTTTATATTATAAACTCACACATGTATCCCAGATGGGCAGGCAGAGACCAGGGACTACCGCAGTTGTTCTGCGGTAATTTTGAAGACGCAAACAAAAACAGATACAAGTTAACGATGAATCTGGAAAGATTAATTTTTAAGTAACTGATTGGGCGAGAGCTACCATTAAGCCAGAAAACAAGAGAATTTTGAATTGTATCTATGTATAGGGAAAAGCGGGTGATCGTGCTCTTCCACTATAAAGGGAAATTTCCCGCCAGGCACATCGTATGCCCGGGGACGGCCGGTCCAACTGTTGTTTGTTGGACGTTGTATTTATGGTATGTCAATGTGTAGACTTTGATTGCGCGATGCAGAAATGTTGAAGTTTATAGTGCGCGCGCAGAGGTGACATGTGCTCGCCACATCACTCCCCTTCAAGACCGTAGCTACGCATAGCTAGGTCTGATAGGATTCGAAGTCTCTGCTCTAAAGCTTGCAAGTGCCAGGAGACGATGTGTCAGTGAGTCGACTGGCGGTTGAGGGGTGTTCGGCGGCTAACAGTCACTTCACCGGCGACAATACCTATGGAGACCGCGCATGTGGTAGGAACCGGTGAAGGCTGTACCACCGGCAGCGCGTGCTGCTGTGTGGCTGCCGTGCCGAGGGGTAGGGAGAGATCACCATCAGAACCAACAGTCGGTGCGTTGACTGTAGTGGAACTGATGAAGTGAGAGGGAAGAGGAAAAAGTCCCTGGTCTCTGCCTACCGCTCTGGGATACAGGCGTGAGCTTATGTATGAATGTATGTAAAATACCCTTTTTGATTACAAAATATATTTTTTTAGTACAAGTATCCAATCGTGGGCAAGATGAAAATCCCTTAGTTCTCTATAGATCCAGCGGCTAGATCCATAATGGATCTAACGAGATTTTACTTTCTCTTTAGAACCAGATTTTGGATCTAAAGAAAAAGTAAAATCTCCTTTCCGGCCGCCCCATCGCAATTGAGTTTTGCAACCAGTTGCGATGGATGATTTTTCATTCTTTGTTAGTTGCCAACAAAGACTGAAAAGTGGTTGCGATAGAAGAATGTTTTTACTTAACAGGAAACCAGTTGCCAACAAGAAATTTCCCTAAAAGTGCAGTTGCTAAAGAAGAGTTTGCTTTCCTTATACGTAACCAATTATTATTGTTAACTACTAATGATTGAAACAATAATTTAGACTAAAATTTATTAAGTACCTACGTTATAAGGTTAGAAAGTAAAACTCTTTCCTTTTGGTAGCTAAAACGTTCGTGTAACTAAATTAAATAATTAAAACTTTTTTGCAGGTACTTCGAGAAAAAAAATCAAAATAAGAAAGCTTCTAATAAACCTTAAACCGGTTAGTATCGAATGATCGCGAACTAAATTGAATGAACGAATTTTTTTTGTAACACAATTGGGTTTTGTGCCAAACATTCGTACTTGCGTATCAATTACAGAAACTCTTTCTTCACAACTGGTTGCGAAACTTTGTTACCCCGGCGGCAAAATCAGTGTTTGTTGGCAACTTGTTGCCTATTTTAATTAGCAGTAAAAAATATTATAAAGTAAAGTAAAAAAAATCTTCCATCGCAACCAGCTGCCAAAAAATAACGAAAAATCCTCCATCGCAACTGGTTGCAAAACTCAGTTGCGATGGCGGCCGGGAGGAAAATCTCGTTGGATTCATTATGGATCTAGCCGCTGGATCTATAGGGAAGTAAGAGAAATATCACACGCACTCCTATCTCGCAGGGCCTAACAAAGGAACTCCGTTGGGCCCAAAGCCGCGTTAAGTACCCCGCTGAACTTCATTTTCAAGAGCGCTCATTAAGGATTTCCCTGTACTAGATCCCCTTTGTGAGATCGCACGAAAAACCAGCAGCCGAAACACGTCCTATCCCTCTTTAGAACCAGCTCAAGCTCTGGTGGCATTTAACTCTGATCTGCTAATTAATTAATTGTTGTCTGGAAGAGATCACCTTTAGAAATAAGGCCACCATCTTCACTATTAGGTTAGGAAATACCTGTGTAGTTTCCTTTTTTATGTACAGTAATAAATGCCGCTTCGAACCAGTCTTTTTAGAAATCCATGGAGGAGGCCTATGTCCAGCAGTGGACTTTTTGTGGCTGAATGATGATGATGTACCATAAAGTGTTCTCTAAATATCTATCTATCTATGCTAATTTAAATCATACTTTGACACAAGAAAGACGTCGTGGGTTCGATTCACTTGTGGGTACATTTGCACAAATGGCCTCAGTCTGGGTGTTTTTCGACGTGCATAATGTCCTGGCCTGGTTACCATAGAACAGGGTATCCTAGTTTGAGACCAAGGCATAGATTCTGTTAATGCATTGTAATGTAATGTAATGCATTGCACTGCATGAACATTGTGATTTTGTTTCATTGCCGCTTCAAGACTACGCGCGCACTCATTCAAGCAATCTAGGCGTCAATGGTATGAAAAAACACGTCACGTGAACCGACTGTATATCTGTCATGAAACTATAATTCAGTAACAGAATTGAGGCCCTGGTCAAGTAACAATGTTGCGTGGAAGTTAAAATCATTATTATCGATTCGTTAGTATCTCCATGATACTCTGACCCTTTGTAAATATTCTGTAAAGTCTGTTCGCTATCATAGTGTCACTTTGATATTTACCGCCTCGGCACGTGGCTGATTTTGAAAAAAGAAATTAGAGGAAGCCGACGCTGCGCAAACACGCCAGTGAATTTGGCTCGCAGCTCGTCTCATTCCAATCAGTATTTTAGAATGGATTTATAACGAGACGATCCTGCACCACTTAGGTAGGTACCTGTTCTAAATACCGGTGGAGATGAATATTCTGAGGACACTTCGAGTGATGAAGAGTAGTGTATTATTTTGTGCTTCATTAGGTATATTGCGTATCATGGTTTTTTCTCTATTTGAAGTATTTTTGTCGTCTAAGTTGTATTATTGAAATAAATGTTTTTTTACTAAAACCAAGATTGCCTTCGTGTGTACTGACACTATCTAAGCGAACGGACTTTACCTTTTGTATTTTTCCGTGTACAATAAAGAGTATTATCTTCTTCTCCGTATAGAATAAGCATTACAGTATGAAGCTAACATGGAAACCAAAGTAAGTAATGAGCAAATGAGACTTCTTTAACTCCCGGTTTCTTGAACGCTTACAGTCTGTTAATCTACTGTTAACAGCTTTCAGTTGTTTTTTTATTCACTGTAGACAACTGACAGCTGTTAACAAAAGATTAACAGACTGTTAGCGTTTAAGAAACCTGCAGTAAGTCATGTTCAATTACCAATGTCCGGAAATAAGTTCCACTGTAAGGCGCAGTAGCCTGCTTAAGAGTACCAAACTCTGAGCGATTTCATTCATCCGTCAAATTCCATACTAATTTGACTCCAACAGGAATTGACAACATTTCCATTTTTAGCATACGTATTTTATTGTCTTAAAGGACAATAAAATACGACTTTTATTAGATACAAAATAAAACGACTCATATTTTTTTCGAATCGCTCGTAGGCTGGGCTGCCTGAGTGATCTTAAACGATCACTAAGGTTAAGCAACATACGGCGCGTTCAGTCTATGGATGGGTCACCGTCTATGACTAACGCTAGTGGCATTTTTCCGAGCGATTCCGTGCTTCGCAAGGCACGTTAAGCAGTTGGTGACGAATGCCGTCGATAGATGGCAGTCGTTAAGCCAAGTCAGAGGCCTTAGGGCGGCTTGAAAACTTCTGACAGTAAGACCAGCCACTAATCTTACAAGCCTCCACCAATCCGGACTTGGCCCCCGTGGTGGAGTATGGCCTATACCTTCCTCAGGGAAGAGACCCGTGCCCCTTGGTGGGGACATAATGGGTTGATGATAATGAATAGGGTTTCGGAAATTGGATGTTTTTCATTCATAATTTTTTGTTGAATTTTGTCTTATTCTAAAAGGACGTAACCGCCAAATGACATCACACATATGGTTTAATAATACCAAGGATAATACTAACACCCTTGCCGACTTTTTAAAAACCATTGAATTACTCCGACATTACATTTGAATGAAGTTGAAGTGACATCTCTCATAAAGTTTTTAATATTAGGCAACCGTACCTCCTTGAGTTCCACCGTATGTGTGACATCATCACACAATTTTTGGCTTTTATTTATTTTCTCTGAAATTAAGCAATTCTAAAATTTTAAATATTTTTTTCGTAATCAGGATTGCAAAATTTAGAAACGGTATTTTTAGTTGTAAAATATGAAATGTTGTCAATTAGTGCGCGTATATTATACAGGGTGTTTCAAAAATGACACGTCATAGTGAACCCGGAGGTAGACCTGCCCAAAAGGCATCGAACCAACATAACATGACCTCGGTAAAAGATGCACGGTTTTTGAGATATGGCCAATTTAAACATGTTCTAAATTTTCCCTGTTTCAACAAGTTTAGTACTAGCATTAAGTTAGATAGCCCTCGTGTTTGTTTTTTTTTATTTGTACTCGGTCACGAACTCACTAACTTAGCGTAAGTGCTAGCATAGCACTAAAGTTGTTGAAAAAAATGACAATTTAGAACAAGTTTAATTAAATTGGCCATATCTCGAAAACCGTGCAACTTTTACTGAGGTCATGTTAGGTTGGTCCGACGCCTCTTGAGCAGGTCTACCTCCGGTGTCACTGTGACGTGTCATTTTTGAGACACCCCGTATAATACGCGCACTAATTGACGACAACATTTCATATTTCACAACGCCTAAAACTAAACATACCCAGTCGTACTACAAAAAACTAAAACATCTGCTGAGCACGTGTCTAAAAAAAGTGCTACCATAAAACAGTGTTTAACGGTTGCCTAGAGAAAGATACGGCTTAGACATTGTTTAAAGTTAGACAGACGAAGGGGCCTGGTTGCTAAACACACGGCTTTTTTTCATTTGATTTTCCATCAAATACAACAAAACTATTATTTGAAACATAATCTACACACTTTTTCCAGTAATTTTATATATAACACATAAACAAATACTATCCGCTTCCTTTCGAAATTATCTAAAAACCTCGAGCGGGCGGAGCAACTCGCGACGAAAACACAAAATGGCGTCTGTCAGACGCGGTTCACTTGTTTTTCGATGAGAACTTTATTTTTTTCTTTGGAATGGCATGAAGTTCGTTGACAAAAGTAATCCTTAATAACCATTGGTCAAGAGAAAACCGGATATTGGCCATAGACTATAAAAACACGGCAGAAATCGAAGTCAAATCCAGTCCCTCGCTTAGCGTACACCCGTGTGTACGCTAAACAGTTGGGGCACAAAAAGTTAACGTACACACGGGTGTACGCTAAGCGCTTAAGGGGATATTTAGACATTGTTTAAATAAACGCATGTTAAACCAGTGTTTATTTTATTTTTTGTGGTAAGACTGATGTTTCTTAATTTTGCTATCCTGATAACGAAAAAAATATTTAGAAACTGTGACGTGACATTTTTGGGACACGCTGAATGATCAGTTTGCTGTCCGTCCATCCATCCGTTTGTCTGTTTTTCGAGAACTTTTATCTCGGTAACGCGTCGATAGTAGTTAGCGCTTTCACGACAACCAAAAAAGTTTTTTCCCAACCCTAACACTCTTTGCAATAAGTTCAAAAGTGCTGAATAACCATCGTGTTCTATCTGCATATACACTAATCTACCCCCAGCCAACACCCCAACCAAGGGGAGTCCTTTGATGTTTTGAAAGTTCCTTCATAAGTGTTCGTCCGCTCCGTGATTAGAAGGTAGTTACCAGAGGGGGCCGAATGCACGCCGGAATGATCGAGTCTGAAATGTGCTGGTATTTTTGGGTAAAATCTTCTTAAATATTCAGTTGGCAACAAAAATGCATTGTTTTAAACGAAAAATGAGACCGGCTACACTGGGCTATTTTCGAGTGTAAAAATAGGCCAAGTGCGTGTTGGGCTTTATGCACGTTACATTGTTGACTACGGAACCGTAAAATGGTATAAGATTGTATAGATTTGATTGTAATATTTTTGCCAAATTTCAGCAGTGCTGTACTAATTTTCTCTGAGCTAAGCCACGGACAATCAAACAGACAGACAGAAAGTCAGAGTGAAACATATATATATATATATATATATAATTTTATTTGTTCTATAAATAAAATTCAAAGTCCTGACTGACTCACTCGTCAACGCCCAGCCCAAGCCGTTAGACCTAGGAAGGTGAAATTTTGCACAGAGGGTCTATATATAAAGTAGGCAAGGAATAAGACCGGATTTTTTTAAATTCAACCCCTAAGGGGGCGAAAAGGGTTGCCAGAATTTGTATGAGAGGTATAAAGAATGTTGTCTAATTTTATTGAAACTTAAAATAAATACTCTTCAACACAATTGATTGAACACGTGTTTCGCCGTTTTTCTAAATTTAACCCTTAAGGGAGTGAACGGGGTTGCAAAATTTTGAACTAAAGTCCACGCGGACTTAGTCGCTGGCGAAAGCAAGTTGACTATAAGAGTTCCTTGTTGACTAAGGAGTCCTAAAAGTGAGCTTCCTGGAAATCATCTGGTCTGCATTAACTGTACCTGGAAATGTTGGAAACGTGATACTTGTTGTAATTATTTGGTACGTAACGAGGTGTATTCGTAATGATTTACTTTTCTGATAGATTTAATTTAATATTGGCATATATTTTTTGCACATTTATCTAAAAAATCGGACTCCATTCAAAAATCTATTCGCTGTATACTATCAAAATATTCTTACTGTTCACAATTCCACATCACTATAGTCAACGAGCCCTATGGATGTTGGAGAAGAATTTGTCGTGCGTGGAAAACTCCAACTACGTCAGCCTAGAAATACGCAGAGCCAAGTCTGAGCAGGCTAGAATAGGCTATTTGACAGTGTGAAAAAAAAACAGTGTATTATTAATTCCTGTGCGACGCCATATTGCCCATAACAGTGTTTTGGCGGCTTATTTCAAAAGTAAATTTTTCTGATTGTCCGCTTTCTGAGGATGCCATGAACACCAACAAAAAACATGAGATGGTTTTCAAAAATCTGTCAAATAGCCTATTGAAGGTACGGCAAGCGGTGAGTTGGCAGGCCCACATGAATTCCTTTGAACGAATTTCAATATCGTCACACCAAATGCAGCTCCATATCTACGTGACTGAGAATTTTTGACATAATGACTTTGGTTGAGTATTTCTTGGATGTATCTATCTGCGGTGAAATACAAAGGGTTGATGATATTTTTCGATGCCGTACAATCGATATTCTGCCGATTGAGTATTAGATTTTGTCTCGAGTCCTTTTCCAGTTAGGTTCGTTTCTAGATTTCTCGCTTTCTCTCTCGGTGAGACCTTATGAGACTTTATATCTAATTTCTTTTTGGCGTTTGTAGACCGCACTGCAAACAATCCAATGATATATATTAATTAAAGGTTCGGAATGACTTGTCATTACTTATTTTAGCCTAGTGTTTGAATAACTTGACTCACTTAATTTCGATTTCCGCATAATTATTTCAAAATATAAAATTGTACACTTTGTTTTTAGGATTACTGTACATTACACAAATTAAAGTTTTTATAATTATAAGGTATATCATCACTATCATCAACCCATAATGTCCCGACCGTGGGGCGCGGGTCTCTTCCCTGAGGACGGTTAAGCAACATAAGGCGCGTTCAGTGCATGGATGGGGGACCGTCTATGACTAACGCTGGTAGCATTTACCAAGCGATTCCGTGCTTCGCAAGGCACATTAAGCAGTTGGTGCCAGCTGCCGTCGATAGATGGCAATTGGCAGTCGTTAAGCCAAGTAGGGCACCTTAGGGCGGCTTGAATACTTCTGACAGTTAGACCAGCCACTAGTCTTACAAGTCTTCACCAATCTGGAATAATATATCATATATTATTTATTAATAATACCACGCGCCAAACAGAAGAAAAACATTGTTAGAAAACCTGAGTGCCTGTTGTTCTTTTGCTCTTTACATTGCCAATACTTAGTTGGCAAGCTCGATACCTAGCTTTAAACTCTATCCCCCTCTGAGATAAAGCATGAGCTATATCATATATATACTAGGACGTTACAAATCCTACTTACGTATATACCTATTCCGCTAATATACCTATCTCCTAAGTGTCAATGAATATAGTTATCTATATTTATAATTTTGCACCGGTCTACGGTAGACTAGAACGAAATGCAAATTAAATAAAAACTTAGCCAATCCGAGTCGACAACTATACGCGGAAACTTCGGATTATCGAGTATTTTCAATATAAAATGAATAAATCAATTGCTATATAATGGCGTTGTTAAGTAAACAGGTCAATGATTATGTCCTCAATGACACTTCAGGTGTGTATTTTGTTATCTATTGTGACCTATATGGTCTAAGTTCTTAAATTTTTAGACAGAGACGTGATAGTTATTTGGGTAAATAAGATTTAAAATAATTATCAACTGATGTAATATTGACACGTAAGAAAGGATGACCCGGGAGAAGCTGGGTTTTTGTTTAGTAATTTAAGTTGGTACCTATTTAAAATTTCGATCTGTAGACGAATTCGAGAAGATTCGCTGCCTTTTACAAACTCTCGAATAAGGCTCAATTCACATTGGCGCAGAGTCGAAGCGAAGCGTCACGTTTTTCAACTGTTCTAAATTCTATTCTAATTTCAGCGACCCTTGCAGGCGAAGACGCGTGCAGTCGCGCGTCTTTGAGCTTTTTCAAGTTTTGGCACCACAAATTCGTACCGTTTTGATAGAGAAATAGAGATGAATTTAGAACAGTTGAAAAACGTGACGCTTCGTTTCGCGACGCGACGCTTCGACTCTGCTACAGTGTGAATTGAGCCCAAAAACCGAAGAATTACCTTCTCTCATAGCCAGACGGTCAAGTCCTTCGTAGAGTTCCCTGGAGATGATTTCGGACAACGTTTTGTTCCCGTACCAGACGTCAAGAGCATTGTTCAACAGCCACTGTTTTGGCCTGTAATCCCTTCCAGTAGGCAAAGCCGGTACGTCTACCAGCTTTGGCGCTTTGTACCAGTGCTGACCAATCACTGAATGCGCGAAGACAATTAAGAGAAAACTTTTAATTAAAGACATGACTGCACTGCTTATGTACAGAGGCTATTGGTAACTGAGACCGTTGGCGTTGGTTTTTCAACGACTTCACTTGAAGCGTACAATTGCATTGTATGTCACTACCTGTTGATATTTTTAGAACCGCTTGTTACGCGTATGCTCTTCAAAACAAGTGGTTCCTTGGAAATGTATACTCGAAAAAAATAATACACTGTAGTTTTATCATACCGATCGAAAATACCATATAGGGTATTTTTTTCTCGTGTAGCGGGTTCTATTATAAATTCAGCCATGTAAAGATTAATCTATTTATAATTAATAAATCTATATTTCAATGAACTACATTTAGCCCCAAAGCGGCGTTACGCGCGTAGCGTTATAAAAGGTACAACTTTTAATGGTGGCTTGTCTTACATTACTTAGTATGTATAAATATAATAAAATTTTCGTGTCACAGTGTTAGTGCACATACTCTTTCAAAACAGCTTGACCAACTTTGATGTTTAAACATATAATCGGTAGATCTGAGAATAGGTTGTTATCTATTTTTCGTAGCCCTGAGTGCTCAGGGTGGTCCACTCTAAATTTTGTTAATCATAATCCTTACTACAATTTAAATCTTGAAACAACGTTTAGCGGGTCAGCCAGTATAAGTATAAATAAACCAGAGCAAAATTTGGTCGGACTCTCTCAGCAAAAAATCAAGTAGGTGTATCCGGAATGAAATTAATAAAAGATACAGTGTTGCTTGCAGCAGCGTATCCAAAAATATTGTATTTGCTTCATGTTCTACGAGATGCACGAATATAATAGCGTTTGGTCTCTCCCATTTTCAGACATCATATTTCTTCCATTATTCAATACATGATGTATTGTGCAGTAGCTAAGTAATGCGTTCGATGCTCTTTTATTCAAAGGGATTTTTTCAAAGAAAGGGGCAAAGAGAATACCTTAATGGAAAGATAAATAGGAAAATATTAAAACAGCTTTTGGTAGAGGAAAATGTGCAAAAAGACCTATTATCTTTTGCTATCATTCAGATCTCGTAACAACATCATTTGTTATTCAAGAGCTTATAAATATGAAACGGAAGATTGATTTGCCGTTGAATAAATTTAAATATGACTCTGCGTCTCTAAATATCTCCTTAGGTTCGGAACTCGTTCTTTGATAGCCGGAGTGGTTTCTTGGCCAGGGAAATGGAGGAGGTCGATTTCAGTCTTCTTCGGTTTCCCCGCTGCAAAACGAAGTGTCTCATAGTATTAAGTAATGATTGTAATTAGGAATGTACTAGTTAGATAAAAGCATTTTCAGTTGTTGAAAGTGAAAGGAAAAAACATCTGGTAGATTAGAAAATACCCGTATAAACTCCTTTTTTATCAACAACAAGTGTTCTCCATCTATCTATGGAAAATATTAAATAAAAAGAAAAGTCTTCAGAAATTAGAAATCAGAAACGTATTTGAACTACATTCGGCTCCAAGGCAGTGGCTAATATTAACATTATAAGTACCTATATTGATATTCAACAAACAGAATGTAATTTAAAAAAAAATAAAGAAAATACATTCTGTTTGTTAAATATCAATATAGGTACTTATAATGTTAATATTAGCCGCTGGCTTGGGTCCGAATGTAGTGGAGAAAAAGGCAGCGGCAAAAACTCCGCTCTGATCACCTTTTCTCAAATCACCCTAAATCTAATATATTTGACATAGTATAATTGTTATCTTCAAAGATAACAATTGAAAATTGTCGTTTTTTTCAAGTTTAGGACTGAGGAGGTTGAACATACTTCTATTAGAAAATATAACATAAGAAAAACTCGTAATCAAAAAATCAAAAGCGGCAGTAAAACACAACATTTTAGTGGAGTGTTGGAGGAATTACTGATTTCACTGAGTTTTGACTGAAACACAGAATTAACTTACTTCTATAGTCCACGATTCTGTCAATGGCTGAGGTTCCAAAATTCCACATCTCACCGGCAAGCAGATTCATGAAGGTTTTGTCGGAATTCACAAACTCTAATGCTTTGCCCACAATCGTATCAGTTTTAGTAAATTTCTTTAAGTCTGCCTGATTCAATGCCTCCCTATACTGCTGTAGAGTTTTAAACGAGACCGTTTTATGATTTTGTATAATGCAAAAAAAGGTTAGTAGAATAATCAGCTTGCTAAGGTACATATTGTCGTATACTAGTTTGCGCAAAAGCTGGATACAGTCTGACATTAAAAATCACCTAGAGTGTTTGGGCTTATTTTGAGATCCCATTTCAGCAATGAGAAACTGGATCACAGTCCACAGCTGTGTATACCTACGGACAGCACAAAAACAGTCTCTTTGTTCCGTTAAAAATTCTCCCTTTTGTTATTTCAGACATCAGACGATGTTCAAAAATCTTATTGTAGGGAATTTCTTAAGAAGCCACGAATTGCTTAAAAAATTCTTGGCGAAAGCTAAAGACACACTGATAAAGCATCGGTAAGCGCTTGTGGTCCTCTAAAAAGACCTTATCTCAAAGCGGCAGCCCACGACCTTGCGAAGATGTAGACATTTGCCTTGCTAGACAAGGCATTAAAAACAATCTTTCAAAGATAAAGATAAAGAGATTTATTTGTCAAACATGTGTACAGAAGGTTGGAATTAACAATATTTAGTTCAGCGTGTTTTGCCATAACAGGCGCACAAACTTTTGTCAAGATCATAATAATAGCATTAAATAATATTAACTTCAGAATTTGTCACAAATACAAAATAAAAACAAAACCATTCCATGCGATAGTAAATTCAAATAATAATATCAAAGTAGAGATGTCACGAGGATTTTTTAAATTATAATCAAATCAAATATATTTATTGCCGACTGAGTGTAGGTAGCTACATATGTAGGTCTTTCTTAAGATATAATGGCATTGCTACGCACAGGCACAGTCAATATTATTATCGGTTAGAAATTCAATTATTGTGTAATAGCATTTTTCGGAAAGCATTTTCTTTAATTTGTGCTTGAACAACTCAATTTCGGTTCTCTTAAAGCACTCGGTAGCTTGTTGTAAATTACAATTTCAAATATAGGTACTTACTGTCTACGACACAACGGCGCGGGGCTCATGCTCATGTTCATACATCTATCTATGTATCTATCTATCTTTAGTCCTTTTTTTAATTCGATGCAAAAAAAAAATTACGCGGTGATATCGCTATAAAAGCTATGGGTTAACTCGGTACATTTTTTTTACCGTGAATAGAAGACTCATATGACCAAAATCCTTATCACATCAAAGACATTAAAATCGAGTAGAGAGCAAAGTCTAAAAAGAACACCTGCGTAGCATACACAATTTAACTTGGAAGTAAAATGGGGTTATTTGGTTTTTACGTACTAGCAACATTCAGACATTGACAGCCGAAGAATTGTATGGAAATGTCAACGTGACAATTTTTTTTTTGCATTGAATGAAAAAACAGACCGTATCTATCTATGATTTTACAGTTATAGATTTATCTTTTGCTCATTAAAACCAGTGTAATACAGTCCACTCTCTTTATTTACCATCTGGCATATCTACTTACTCTGCTGACTCAGCGGCTCAAAGTGGGTCTTGGTTTCTTTATTGAAAAAAACACTACTTGTCTCTGTCCTGCACGGCCTTTTGCAAGTCACTATCCTGGGCCTAGAATCTGTAAATGCATTGTAGTACAGTGTCAACTGCATGATCTTGGCGATTTAGTTTCATTGCCGCTTCAGTCTACGCGCGCACTCAAATCAAACAACCTAGGCGACAATGGTATGAAAAAACACGTCACGTGACCCGACCGTGTAACTGTCATCGAGTTATAAGGCACTAACAGAACTGAAGCCATGGAACTCACACAGGTCCTTGGCCAGTTCATCCCTTCAGCGATAGGTGGGCGGCCAACCGGTATTTCACCGTTAGGTGGTTAAAAAAGTATTTACAGGTTAATTCTTTTGCTGACGTTATTATTCTGAGAAGCCTTGATACCCACAAGTGATTCTTAAACAAAAAGCAGTGAGTACATTGACAAATACTAGGCCCCAGATACTTTTAATACATTGGTAGTACAATATAAACTTCAGACACGCTTTATTTTCACTTACGCGTTTAATATTTAAGTTTGTATCAAGTAAGTTAATCCGGGCCATATTTTACAACATAAATATTTACGTGGAAATCTGTAATTGACCATGTTATTAATAACATGTGTTGAGTATTTCGTTACTGATAGGGCTGTAGATTTCCCTATCATTAAATAAATAAGTATAAGTCTCCATCAATTACTTTATTTGTGGATGGTATGCAGTTTCTTAGCTCTGTTATGAGGCTCTGTTTCCTAGTTTTATAATGGCGGCTAGTTTACCGCGACAGATTTAGAGGGAACGACACAATACTTTCAAATCCTCGCTGAGGCTCGACTGGGGGTAACTGATAGCCCTAAGCAGTGTGCAAGAAAAGGAAGCGTTCTCTTCCGACAGGAAAAAATGCATGGAAATTATACAAAAATCTGACACGGCAATCTCCCTACCTTATTAACATAACAATATAACATAACATTTACATAGAGGCACATGCATTGCTTCTGGCCCCACACTAGGATACCCTGTGTCGTGGGAACCAAAAACAGCGACAACACAAACATGTAAACATCCAAGACCTCTGTTTTTTTGTCTTCAGCCGGGATTCGAAACCGGGACCTCTCGCATGGTAGTCAGATGCGCTAACCACTGCGCCACAGCAGAGGTCGTCAAGTTATGTTGAACAAAGCTAGGAAAGTAATATTGGTGACCGACATGAACCTACTTGTACATCAGCTGAATATAATCGTCCTGATAATTAGCTCAAGCATGTTTTTGTGTTATTGTCCGATCTATAAGAAACAAATGTGTTTTCTCGTAGAAAGTCTCTAGTAGACCCAATGCAGGCATAAAGAGTCTCCTCAAAAGAACGTGCGGATACATAGAATTTACGAAAGTTAATTTGTTTCATAAGTCAAAACAGTGCGGCAAGCAAATGTTCACAAAGATCCTGTTAAATTCATGAGCTGTAACGATTTGTTTTATTTTTGTGTAATAAGAAAAATATCAGTTTGTATGTAAGTATGTATACATTTACTTCAAAATCGGAAAGTTGCTTTATTTTTATTGTTGATCCTTACTATATACGTACGTGTATTACTCCTTATATTTCTGATATCATGGTTACCTATTTGCGAGATAAGCTGAAGAATTAGCAAAGGGTACTATATTGATTCTAATAAATAGATAGAATATTCTTTATTTAATATTTTTTTACCTAATATCTTTTATTTTAGAAGTTTGTCAATTCTGTAAAATCTGCTTTAATAAATATAATACAAAAAATTATGAACCCCATAATTATAGTCAAGTAAAAATGTTTTTTAATTTAACAACTAACTCTGTTTATATTATTCAATGCTAAAAAATATAAAATATCTAGTCCTAAAGCCCAGTAGTAGAGTCCGTTTATCTTACTATTAAACGCATATTTTTCACGCAACAAACTGAAAAATATGCACTTGAAACCAGCCACCAGCAAAATAATCACTTGAGACGAGAAAACATATTTCTTCACGACAAAGTCACGAGTACAATTTTGTTATATGACTTTGTTGTTTCTTTTGCGGGCGGTTCCGGAAGTTGAGATTTTGATCGTTTTGGTTTACTTGGCTCTTTTTGTGTAGCATTTTGTGACTGAGAGTTCGAAAGTCAAATAAAACAAAAGAGATTCAGTTTTCTTTCAGAAAGATCCATGTCACGGTTACAGAAAATTATTCGTTATTTTATAAACGTTATTAAATTACTGAATCGTTAACCGAATCGTTCGTAGCCTGGGCTGCCTGAGTAATCTTAAACGATCACGAAGGTCAAGCAACATACGGCGCGTTCAGTCCATGGATGGGTCACCGTCTATGACTAACGCTAGTGGCATTTTTCCGAGCGGTTCCGTGGCTTATCGGCTGCCGTCGATAGAAGTCAGAGGCCTTAGGGCGGCTTGAAAACTTCTGACAGTAAGACCAGCCACTAGTCTTACAAGCCTCCACCAATCCGAACTTGGCCCCCGTTGTGGAGTATGGCCTATACCTTCCTTAGGGAAGAGACCCGTGCCCCTTGGTGGGGACATAATGGGTTGATGATGATATTCTTAATTCACGAGATTTCTGAGGAGGAGTCGACCCTTTGAAAAAGAATTCACTTTTACTGCTGCGTCGAGTTGCCAGGACAGATAAATAATTAAATCCGTTAAGTTATGACCTTGAAAAGACTAACTGAAAACCAATAACCAATAATTATATAGGTTAAATTGAGGGGTCCTGCTGTTTGACCAAAAGTCATTTGACAAAATTACACTTGACAAACAATGTTTGACAAAAAATGCTTTCGCCAATTGATCATTTTACTACTAATCATTTTACAAATGACTCACTTATCCAAATGATCAACACTTAAATTTACATTTTACAAATAATTATTTTACTTAATGAACATTTAACAACTGAGTTATCAGACAAAACTACTATTGGTCTAAAAACGTTTGATAAAATGTATTATTTGACAAATGTTTCATTTATTAATCAATCTTACGAACGGGGGGTCGGCGATGTAAAGAATACGTGACAACAGAAATATAGGTGCGACGACGCGCGTAGCGAAGCGGAGCGCGTCGGAGCGTTAGGTTCTCTATGTAAGATCGAAAACAGGCTCGACTTTGATGCGTTCAACATTTTGTTAAATAACATTTGGACAAATGCTTCATTTGCGAAACATATTATTTGGTGAAATTAAAAAAGGTCAATTGACATTTTAATATTCAAAACATTTAACAAATGTAGTGTTTGCTAATGGATCATTTGCTAAGTGAGTTTTTGTAAGATGATACTTTTGTCAAATGTCTCGTTTGCCAAATGAACATTTGGTTAAACGTTGTTTGTCGAATGACCATTTGTCAATAATTTTTTGGTCAACCATTAGTAATCCGTTAAATTGACTTTACACAAAAAAATTAAGCCATTACTTTAAAATTGTTGATATAATTTTGCAAGAATTACATATTATTTTATTAAGGGCATAATCACGATGAATCGCTCGTAGCCTGGGCTGCCTGAGTGATCTTAAACGATCACTAAGGTTAAGCAACATACGGCGCGTTCAGTCCATGGATGTGTCACCGTCTATGACTAACGCTAGTGGCATTTTCCCGAGCGGTTCCGTGCTTCGCAAGGCACGTTAAGCAGCTGGTGCCGGCTGCCGTCGATAGATGCCAAGTCAGACGATAAGACAAGCCACTAGTTTTACAAGCGTCCACCAATCCGGACTTGGCCCCCGTGGTGGAGTATGGCCTAAACCTTCCTTAGGGAAGAGACCCGTGCCCCTCGGTGGGGACATGACGCGGTCCAGTGCTAGTCTCGTCCAATGTACAGGAGATGTAACAAAACCGAATTCAACCCACTTCCTCGTTGGTCTAGCCGTTAAGGCCCTAACTAACGAGACAGAGCTCGAGGGTTCGATTCCCACTGGGGGCGGCCGTACCTTTGTACAAAATAGCCTCAGTCTGAGTTTATCAACATGTTTGTAATGCCCTTGCCTCGTTACCATAGCAGGGGGTATCCTATTTTGGCACCTGGTTAAGCGATTGTGTTGTGTAGAAGTAGTAGCAGCGGGTTGTCTGCAAATCATTTAGTCAATTACGATAACGAGCATTTTATTATTGCATAAAAATACCTCTGACCTCTTACCGTCTATGATATTATTTCAGATGGGCATGGATTTGTTAATTTTTTGCAGGTAACTTAGTTTTAACATAAATATAAACATTTACATACAGGCACATACATTGCTTTTGGCCTCACACTAGGATATGCTGTTTTGTCTGCATGATATAGCCAACTGATGCCTCAAAGCCTTTTTTGAAACCTTATACAAGCTATGTCCTTTTTAAGAATAAACCTGTCTTGTTTCAGCATAAAATGTTGGTTCTGTATATTTTAGTCTGATTTTATTGAATGTGTTTTTTTAGTTTTATTTTTTTGTTGATAAATAAATGCGGGATAATATTTAGTGAGAGGTCCTGTGCTAAAATCCTGGCTGGAGAGAAAAAAAAAATACAAACACCGTCTTGGATGTTTTCATGTTTGTGATATCGTTGTTTCTGGTTCCCTCGACACAGTGGGGCCAGAAACAATGAATGTGCCAGTATATAAATGTTTATGTTTTATGTTTATTCATACGTGTACAACACATTTTTTTTTTGTTTTTCAAAAGATTTATTAGATTTAGAAAAAAAGTATTGCAATCTCCCACGATCTAACTTATTTCAAAATATTCCTAAAAGACTCTTTATTCTTTCAAACTGTTATATTTCTGTATACTCTAAAATAACACATGAAATTCCATCGAAGGCTTTTTAAACATGAGTGTTTCCTTACTTGTCACGTGCTTCCCTTATTCCTTAGGGAGGACGTCCCGAAATTCGTCCAGGGAACATGGGAGTGTCATTTCATTTGCCCGTTTTCAGTTTCACGAAAGCGATGCTTGCACAATGGTAATGCGTATATTAAACGGGTATAATCGTGAATATTTCATCATCATCAACAACCCATTGTGTCCCCAACGATGGGCACGGGTCTCTTCCCTGAGGAAGGTACAGGCCATACTCCACCACGGGAGCTAAGTCCGGATTGATGGGGGCTTGTAATACTAGTGGCTGGTCTTACTGTCAGAAGTTTTCAAGCCGCCCTAAGGCCTCAGACTTGGCTTAACGACTGCCATCTATCGACAGCAGCCGCCACCAACTGCTTAACGTGCCTTGCGAAGCACGGAACTGCTCGGAAAATATCACTAGCGTTAGTCATAGACAGACCCATCCATGCACTGAACGCGCCCTTTGTTGCTTAAACTTCGTGATCGTGTAAGATCACTCAGGCTTGGCTGCCCGGCTACGAGAGATTCGTATAATAAACGGGTCTAATCGCAGATATTAATTCTAGGTAATTATCTTATCGTGATTATGCCATTAATTCAATATTGTAATCCTTGCAAAACAATATTAACGATTTTAAAGTAATGGCTTGTTTTTTTTTGCTTAAATAATAGTCAATTTAACCTATAGAATTATTGGTTATTAGTTTTAAGTTACTGATTTAATTATTCACACGGTCACGGAACTCGACGCGGCAGTAAAAGTGAACTCTTTTCTAAAGGGTCGACTCTTCCTCAGAAATATCATGATTTAAGATTATCCTTGCCTCTCTTTCTTTTTTTGTACCTCAATGTTGACCTCTGTATGTATATAAATAGTACGTAAAGTAAAAAAGCTGTTATTATGCTTTTACGAACCATATACAGGATGTTTGTCGCATGGACCGTCAAAAAATTTCAGGATACTGGTGGGGTCATCTACGATCTTTCCACCCTTGGACCCTGAGTCCTAAGAGTTTCGGTTATGGAGATAATTATGATTTTTTAATATATGTGAGTGGTTGACCAAAAAGGGACCTGGAGGGATTGGAAACCGTTATTTTTTTTATTTGATTTTTGTTATCTCTGGTATTTTAGCTTTGTTTTGGTTTAACGAGAATATTTTTAGGTGCCGTAGTTATTTTTTTATGATTTATTTTTGTGAGCCGAGTCGTGTCGAAACCTGTCTATACACGAAACTTCAAATGCGATTTTCTAGAAAGCAATTATTTTCCCTTGAGGTCCCTTTTTGGTTAACCACTCAGATATTTTTTAATTTACCTTATCATTTATGAGTACAAGAAAGAATATTCTATCTTTCTATCTATCTACCTACAATTCGGTATCTAAAGCCTCATGACTTTTAGTTGTGCTTGTAAATGTAATTTTTTTTAACTTAATAAATGACCACCCCGAAAATTGTTGACGGTCCATGCGCCGAACACCCTATATACGCCCTACAGCATTTCATCTTAGGGAGATATAGTATGGGGTTAATTTATTGTTCATTACACGAAAGAAGACCCATGTCTGGCCTATAGGAAGAGACCCGTGCTCCTCGGTTGAGTCATAATGGGATGATGATGATTAGATTATGTTCAATATTTTCAAAATGAATTTAAAAAAAATTTAAGTCAAAAATAAGCAGCATGGCCAATTTCAAGCGCTGAGATTTGTAAACACCTCAGACGCTAGGATTTTCTCACCAAATTTGCCTTCCGAAAATTGATAAAATGAAACCTTAGCATCGTGTCTCTAAAAAATAAGCACCGAAGGAGTGTAACGGGGAACAGTGAATTTCTCATTAAAATTCCATTACAATTTCGCCCCAATATGGCGTTCGGTAATATCAACCTCTTTTATACAATTTATTTATAGGTTGGTTTCGGCAAGGTTCTGGGTAAATTAATACTTATGAAAACAATTTCGGGCCACAAATATTCTTTTATAGTCGCTGAAAAGCATTTCGTGGCAGTTTTACAGAAAGTAGCACTTTTCTGCATAGCCCATTCTCTTTCCGTCTCTTTTTTAGAGAGGACCTGTTTGCATGTCGTACACAAACTTTTTGTAGGTTATAGTAAACTCTAAACTGTAGATATTGACACTGACAGATGATGAGACTGTAGTTTTATTGTCCGGCCGCTGGGAGTATACGATCCTGACAGGTCATGTTGGAACGGACGACGTAACTTTGAAGTGGCGTTAAATTTTCGATTAAAATATTTTTATGTCCTATTTATCCTACTAGCAAATAATTTTCACTGAAACTGTATCATTGTGTAAACTTATAATCAATGATATATTTTGCACAGTGATTTAAATGTTAAATAAGAAGAAATCAATATTTAATGTTCGTGCGTAAAATCCTTACTACGCTGTCATTACACTGTCGCTACAAGGTTATGTCATTACGTACCAAAAATAACGAAAATAATAACGGTCCCTTTAGCGATACGAAGTTGATGAACAGGCTTTAGAAAATGATCATCGCGTTCTCAGAATCACTGCCGTACAAAGCGATTGAGCTTGAAGCTGATCTGGGCTCAAATAAAAGGTCGCACAGCTCGCCACAACACTTCACCGCCATTCGGCACAAAAAAATGATGACCCTTCTAAACTGCCTGCGAAAATGGCACAAGAGATGACTGAGTGAAGGTCGTCTAAAAAACAAAACTACTTAATCGTGAGTCAGTAGCAAAAGCTAGTTAAGAATAACGTAAGGAATGATAACGTTGATTTTCTCCCATCCCTAGTCATATGTGTCAGGATCGTATACTCCCAGCGGCCGAACAATAGTTCAAAAACTGTAGATAAGTTTTAGAAGTTAAACGGTAATATGGCCGTCATCACATTCGGAAAGTCTTGGGTTCGAACCCCAATTCAATTCAATTCAAATATTTTATTCATAGTCCATACAAAGTGTTTACTTTATGAAAGTCAAAGTTGTTAGTTTCACAATTAATAGATTACATGGAGAAGAAACTAACAAAGAAACTCCACATTTATTATTTTCAAAACAGTTTTAGCTTAATTAACAAACTTCCAAACTTAAAAGATATTATTCTTGGATGTGTTGAACACTAGACACAGCTCTAGTTATCCTCTGATTAAATTTAATATTAAATTATGTTAGTAAATTTACTAATGATTTTAACCCAGCTCTTTTTTAGAGAGGGCCTGTTTGCATGTCGTATATACAAACTTTTTGTAGGTTATTGTAAACTCTAAACTGTAGATATTGACACTGATAGATAATGAGACTGCAGTTTTAGTTCAAAAACTGTAGATAAGTTTTAGAAGTTAAACGGTAATATAGCCGGCATCATATTCGGAAAGTCTAGGGTTCGAACCCCAGTATGTTACTAATGATTTTAAGTAAGTAAGTAAATAAGCAAAAATTGTTTATTGCCAAATGAATTATACACTTGATACACTCATTTGACTTACTTATAACTAAGTACCTTATATCTAAGAGTTTCCAGCGACCACCACACAAGGTCGAACCTGAAGCGTAGCGGCCTATCGTGACGGCCTTGTTTTCTAGGTTCCAATTTTTTAATCTGTAGTACCAATACCACTCGCTTACACAGAAGGAAACCATCCTCAAGAAACCTAAGCGCCGAAGGAGTCCACCTATTATAGCGGAGCTTGAAATTTGTCAATCTGTTAATCGTGAAGGAACATGGTGTGTTCCTATGTGGAAACTTAAGTATGAATGAATGAATGAAAAATTCTTTATGGCACAAGAAAAGATCTGCACAAAGGCGAGCTTAATACTAACAAGTATTTTCTTCCAGCTAACCATGGGTGATGTGGAAAGAATAAGGGGTACTGCTAGAGAAGTCCAAGTAAAATAGAAAAGATATATTACTTACTTACAGATTACCATTGATGTATAATATCAATACAATACATAAACTTCATACTAATAATACATACATATAACAATACATCTACTATACATAATATACTACACACTATATTACGATATTCCATAAATTATGTGCATATTCCATAAAATAAAATAAATACTTTCATATACATCCTTATTGCGGATTGCTCTGAAGTCCAAAATAATGCTCATGGATTGCACTCTTAAACACTTCGGCCGATGGGGCCTGGCGAATGTACAGCGGCAGTGCGTTCCACGAGTATCTGAGGTATGTCTATGTTTTTTATGTTTATACTAGAAATGAATCTTCTTCTGTATTGACCACATATATTTGTTGAGCCTTTAATTTTTGATATTTATTTTTCATATTATTGCCTCTTCATTTCAACAAATTAGACCTTGGAGTTCACAATGGACACCAACGCAACAGTGGTGACTTTGACATGTCTACTTCGCAACCCCATTATAATATACAAAGATAATTTTAACATTTAAAATACTCGATAACCCGAATTTTCCGCCTGTAAGTTCTCGACTTAGATCGACTTATTTTTTACACTCTTCACTTATGTGTATTTGGTAAAATAAATTATTTATGTGTGTTGTGGACTATACAATACAGTGCTGATATTGATGACCTCTGTGGCGTAGCGGTTAGCGCATCTGCTTACCATGCGAGAGGTCCCGGGTTCAATCCCCGGATGGGGAGAAAAAAAAGCTCCAGGTCTTGGATGTTTACATGTCTATGACGTCGCTGTTTCTGGTTCCCACGACACAGGGTATCCTAGTGTGAGGCCAGAACCAATGTATGTGCCTGTATGTAAATGTTTATGTTTTATTTTTAGTGATACTATTTTGATGTTGATAATAGGCAATAGCGGAAAAATGAAACGATAGATTCCAGCGAGTACGTTATCGTAACTAATTTATTGTAAAGTAATGGATAAATATAATTTCAATTAAGCAATTTCAATACATTGTACTTTCGCTAGTACAAAACAAAGAAAATTCTCGATAGCCAATTCTGAGACCTGAGATTTTTAAATGTTAATGATACCCTCATTTGGTTACGTAAATATAAGAACTAATGAATATTTATGCTGGCAACACTTTTCTGTTTATTAAAAGGCCACAAAGCTTTATTGTGTGCTGATTAACATAATACGAGCGCATAATTTACAACATTTAAGCAATGTTAAAGAGGCTGTGGTATCTTTTTTCGAACAGCTACTAGACCATTGCTATGTAGAACTATAACAATGAAGTTATTTAGTTAAAACATTCTGTTTCTTCGAAATATATATCATAACATAACATTTACATACAGGCACATACATTGCTTCTGGCCCCACACTAGGATATCGTGGGAACCAGAAACGGCGACGTCACAAAGATGTAAACATTCAACACCTCGGTTTCTTTTTGGTTTTTTTTTTGTCCCCAGCCAGGATTCGAACCCGGAACCTTTCTTAAATAAACCATGCTGTGCAAATCAAGCTTAATAATTCTTCCTCGCAATCATCTTTGAATAGCTGCACATCAAGAAAACCACCATCAAAATAAACTACTCGTATAATAAAGCCGTAGCCAGCCCACTCATTTTTGCCCGGACAAGTGGCCCACTCCGATATTACCATTCAGGTGAAAAATAGTTCTTTGGACGACCCTAAGATGGACGAAGTGGTATAAAAGTCTTACCATAAGCATTTTACTTGTAAAATGTTTGTCAATCAAGAAATTGGACACGTGTTCTTAGGTAAGTAGCTAAGAGCTGCTTCTGAACGGAGAATTTCACTAAGTAAATACTAAAGTAACTTCATGTCACGCTCTTTTCTGAGAAATTTGACGAGACAGCAATAGAGTTAAGTAGTTTCTTAGGGAAATTCTTAATTCAGAAACTGGCGCTTAGGATGGTAAATTATAGGAAGTAAATTATAGTTAGATCTTGATTTGCTTTCGAGTTACAAGAATTTATAATAATTGGAAACTTTCATAATCACAACACATTATTAACTTTATTCCGGATACACTTACTTGATTTTTGTCAGTAGAGTCCAACCAAGTTCCGCTCTGATTCGCAAGCGCGCGGCGCGCCAGCATTAAGACACAAGCAACTGACGTTGCGGGCTCCGTTTCAACTCACCATGATTAAGCTCTGCGAATCAGAACGAATGCTGGTCGGACTCAGACGTCAAAAACTCAAGTTAGTGTATCCGGAATAACTTTAATAATGTAATGATTTCGATTAGAAATTAATATAATATCTTTTATCATCCTCATCAAAATAGGTACTTGTACCAACAAATGTATTAATACTTAAGATGAATTGAGAAAAGATGTTCAGAGTGGAGTTTTTATTTTCTCTGCTCTTCCAATTAACAACTTGACCGAAAAACAATGGATAATATTCAACAAACACATTGTGAGTACATTCTTTGTTGAAAAAACTTTCTTATACCTACGTTGAAATAGTTTTCTAATTAGTTAGAAATCAAAATAGGTTTTGGTTCCCAACTAAACGCACACCGTTTAGGCTAAGCAAATAGTTTGCTGAAAACTAAAACTGAAAGCAGCGGATTCGAAATTCATTGGCAATTTTACACGATGTTAAACAAGTTTTGATTAGCTTAATGAAACGTTAGTGTTTATCGATCCTGTAACAGTTTTTGAACAAATTGAGGCTAAGCTAGAAGAAGAAGAAATATATTTGATATAGCAACAAGACACATCACAGAAACAAAATAAACAGGCAAGTAAAATTATACGTGAACAGCAACAGTGGAAAACTAAAAATGCAACAGACAAAACAAATAAATAAAACAAAATCAGAGATGTAGCCAAAGTTGTAACTAAGATAATTATCTAGTCCAAAACAATCAGTTTGGGTTTTTAAAGAAATTGCGAAATAAAGAAGAGAGAAAGAAAGTAGGAAAGAGTTAAAGAAAATGTAATAAAAGTAAGAAAGATAGAAAGTTCTTTTAGAAAGTAACTTAGCTAGTTGGACATTCATAAATATAAACATTTACATACAGGCACTTACATTGCCTTTGGCCCCACACTGCGATACCTGTGTCGTGGGAACCAGAAACAGCGACGTCACAAACATGTAAACATCGAAGACCTGGAGTTTTGTTTAAAAAAAAACATTAGAAGTACTACGATAAAAAATATTGCCTAAATGAGATGAGCACACTTTTATTGCTCATACGAAATAATTTTGCGCGAAAAGTATTTCTTGGGATACTAACTAGTTCTACCTTCTGAGGTTTAGCAAAAGAAACGTCAAATCAAAACACACCTTACATACATAATTTTGAACACACGACATCATACAAACATTTGTTTCCGCAGTCGGCCAAAAGCACATTCACAAACACACCAAATTGAGCGCCGAAATCGTTGCCCTTAGCGGGAAAGCCGTGAATACGCCGGCAAAGTTATTGTGCCAAAGAGATTTCATAATAAATAATTTCAGAATAGCTACGTAGATTTATGTCCGGTCATAAACACAACGCCCGCTGCGCCCCGGACCGCGGTAACTCGCTGTTTATATTAATTATGCCATTAGTCGGTCACTGTTGCTTTTCTATTCGCGCTAAAAGGCCATTTTTGGCACCTCTCCAAAGGTGGCGTATCGGTGTTTTATTTTTAACATGTGCTCTTTATTGCTAACGATAGTTCAACGAGCTTCAGACCACTGAATTTAAAGGACTGGTAACATTCCTAAACACCGTATTAGTGGCGTCACTTATCCATGTAAGGCCGGCCGCATACATGCGTTTTCCGCCGTTTTTTCGCTTTCGTTTTCCGTATTCAAGCTCTCGAATGCTTCAAATCTACATAAAATGGATTCGTATGTCTCACGGACATACGAATCTGTATTCTGCATTAGGAAAACGAAAACGGAAAACGAATGTATGCGGCCAGCTTAAATAATACCTTTGCACTGTAATCCAGTTTTTTATTTAACTTTTTATGACATAAGAATGATAAACACTACTGCTAAGAACTAATACACTGACACGAATACAAAAACTACATTAATGAAATGTCAATTTAAAAAAAAACAATCTATAAAAAAGTAAACTAAGTAATAAAGAAGGTCTTTCGCCAACAACACAATTATTGTGGGATATTGATATTGAGGATCCAAGTTTGGATCTAGGACCAATGATTGGTCCTAGCTCTTGGAATTTCCATAGGGTATCTAGGTTATCTTATGGAAACCATGCGAGGATAAAAACATGGAAGAACATCCAGAATTAGGTCATTTGTTATTTGTTTTGTTGTTTTATCTAGACAAACTAAATATCGAGCAATCAGTAACAGCTGGGCGTTTGTCTGATTGATTGATTGAAATATATTTAATGCACCATATTCACATTTGTACCGTAACGCACTAGTTTTGATTAAGATATACACTTGTTAGGCAAAAATAATATTCATTTTTCTCTTTTCGTCGACATCACGTAGACTATCTAGGGATCGACAGACATATCAACAAAAACGGAGCCATTCCCTTTCAATAATTAAAAAATGATTGATTGACGGGCAGTTACTATAAAGAGGAATCGCTTCAGTACATAACATACGCGCGATTAATACTAATAAGTATTTTCTTCTAGCTGACCTTTGGTGATGTCTGCGCTAAGAATCGTCACTCATTCAGTAAATTAAAGATGATCTGGGCATCCTTTGTCAAGATGCCACAGGCAATATGCTTTTTATCACATGTTCAAAAAGCTGGCAAACATTCCACGCTGCGTTTGCCAATTTCTGGCTTACACACTGTTTACAAGATACACCTTTTAATCTGACTGCCAAACTTTGCTAGTCGATGAAGAAGAAGTTCCTTAACCTTCGTGATCGTTTAAGATCACACAGGTGGCTGGGGCTACGAGCGATTCTATATAAATAATAATAATAATAATCATTTCCACAATGAATCGCTCGTAGCCTCGGCTGCCTGAGTGATCTTAAACGATCACGAAGGTTAAACAATATAGGGCGCGTTCAGTGCATGGGTGGGTGACCGCCTATGACTAACGCTAGTGGGATTTTTCCGCGTGGTTCTGTGGCACGTTAAGCAGCTGATACCGGCTGCCGTCAATAGATGGCAGTCGTTAAGCTAATTCAGATTCCTTAAAGCGGATTGAAAACTTCTGACAGTAAGACGAGCTACTGGTCTTACAAGTCTCCACCAATCCGGACCTGGCCCCATGGTGAAGTATGGCCTATACCTTCCTCAGGGAAGAGACCCGTGCCCCTCGGTGGGGTCACAACTGGACATAAAGGCTTAGTATAGCGCTCTTTCATCCGCTTGTTTTACGGACAAAGCAGCGGTTACAGCTAAGGCTAACAAAAAGCATTCAGAGACTTTTAAAAATAAATTCCTCCGCTTTTCAAATGAAATGCAAACCTGCTTAGTCTCAGCGTTAATAGGAAAGAGGGAAGTCTAAAGAAAAACATCAGAAAGCTATCGTTTCGTAACTCCACCCGTACTAAAGCTCTTCAGGCACCCCATCCGATTCAAGCTATCGCGAAATCCAATTAAAACCCCAGTGCGTTAGGAATGATAATTGAACATTGCTCAGGAATTTCACACTTCACATTCAAGGGTTCCCTTCATTTAGTTATCATTCGTGCGTAGAGTTAGGAATTCAAAAGATGAGACAGTGTTATTCCATTGAACATTTAATTACCGTTTGATCGCTGAAAATTATTAAGTGATTAAAAATTTTTTTTTTGTATTGTCACAGCACCTCTGCACATATTGTCATACATAAATTTTAAGTTAGGAATTCAAAGATAAAGATATTTATTTGTCAAGCATTGTGTACAAAAGGTTCGAATTAACAATATTTAGTTCAGTATGTTGCCATAACAGGCGTACAATTTTTTGGCATTATCATAAGAACAGCATTATAATTACAATATTTGCTTCAAAATATGTATTAAAATCAAACCATTCCACGCGATAATAACTTAAACTGTCGAAGCAGAGAAGTCCCGAGGATTTTCTTAAATGTAATGTCATTGTTACAGGCACAGGTACTTCGTCAATATTGTTATCGGTCAGAAATTCAATTATTGTATAATAACATGTTTCAGTTAGTATTTTCTTTAATTTGTGCTTGAACAAGCTCTAGTTCAGTAAAGTTCTCGTAATGCACTAGGTAGCTTATTGTAAATTACAGGGGGCGCTGAACATTATTAAATGATTCAACACATACCTACACGTTACTTGACTGCAATAAAACGAGATACAATATCTTAGTGTCTTCCATCATCATCAACCCATTATGTTCTTACCAAGGGACACGGGTCTCTTCCCTGAGGAAGGTATTATAGGCCATACTATAATATAATAGGCCATACTCTTCCACGGGGCCTAGTCCGTATTGGTGGAGGCTTGTAAGACTAGCGACTGGTCTTACGTCAGAAGTTTTCAAGCCACCAAGGCCTCTGACTCTGACCTTCAGTATTTTAATTAATATTTTTAATTTCATAATCTCACTTTTGTAGTGAAATTATGATTATGTACAACCAAGAATGTTTAAAAACACTATCTTCAGTAATGTACAAACATAAATAAACTCACGCCTGAGAGATTTGTCTTCAATGGACACCTACAACCAACCACAGTAAAATATATACGTTTCTTCCAGTCTTCACACAAGTCTGTATGAAATAATCAAGTTCAAAAGATGTTAATAGGATAAACCGCGATTACCAATCGAAAACCCCACTCACTGGTCGTAGATTGATGAAAGGGTTCTGATTGAAGTGCTAGTACTATTACAGATTGGAGATTGCCTCCGAATTGGTTTGTTATTTGATTCGTTATGGAGCATTTTGACACAAATGCTGATTGGATTTTGTGGTAGGTAAGGATCAACATTTTTACATCCTATCCATCTATCCATCAAGACGACGTTTTCCATCCTACTTAAGGACATAGGCTTTCTCTAAGAAAGAGAGGGGCAGAAATCACCACGCGTGCCCGTAGTTAGGAGGAATATAACTTTTTTACTTGGCCCACAGTAACAAATAGGAACTTTCACAGTATAAACTACTAGCTGACTCGGCAAGCGTCCTTTTGCCAAATTAGTTACACTTATACCTAAGAGGTATGAAAAATAGATAACACTGTTCTCAGAACATAAAATTTCATCAATATCGGATGAGCCGTTTCGGAGGCGTATGCGATAGTGCGTATGTGACACGAGAATTTTACACTTAGACTAGCTGACGCAGCAAACTTGGTTTTGCCAAATTGGTTATCCTTATCACTTAGGGGTATGAAAAAAAGATAACCTATTCTCAGACCTACCAAATATACAGATAGAATTTCATCAAAATCGGTCAAGCCGTTTCAGAGGAGTATGCGCACTAACTTTGTAATACAAGATTTTTGTATATTAGAAGATTTTTTTATATACTAGACACCGAGCTCTATTGAATTGTTTCACAAATATTAATGAACAAAATAATATCTAATATATTCAAATTGATTAATATTTTGTTCTATTAATTTTTCTGAGCGATATTTTTATTCTAAATCGTTCATATGCATGAAACTCATTAAGAAGCCTTTAAGACGCCTACGTTCTTTGAGAAAATACTAAGAGAATATGGTCTTTTGTAACAGCATTTTTGTACACACAAAGAACCTCAAGCAAAAAAAAACATGTTAGTCCTGAACGTTTTATCCAAACCAAGGTAGGTACATTCAACAGCAGATCAATCTTTACAAATTTTGTTGCAAAGTCAGAATTAACCCAAGACACCCAACCTTCTCACATACCCCATAATTATTATGGGGTATGTGAGTACCTATACCTAAGCATCCGTCGACTTGGCGACCATTTTTTGAGGTGTTAAATGCTATATTAATCTTTTTTGGTTGTGGTACCTTTATCGCGTTGATATTCCAGGCATATCTTATGTATTATAATATATATTATATTTTCTAATAGAATAGTTTGTTGTTACTTATCACATACAGCGCCACCAAGTTATCTGTTCAGGTGGGCAAAATTGTAACCAACTAATTAATTGTTAATATTGTTCCCCATTTCTTGTTTTATTTATTCACTTACTAAGATTTATAGATATATTTTCTGAGATATATTTAGATATTAAGACTGGTTAAAATATTCGCATTCTTCTAGGTAAATTTATTAAATGTTACTACTAAATTCTCCACTAGCGCCGCTATCAACTGAACAGATAAGATGGTGGCACTGTACTCTTACTTATTTTTCTTTCTGTTTAAAATGGCAAGCGTTTCCACAGATTAAAACAGTCATTCTTATGATTTTTTTATTACAAAAGAAATTAAAAAAAGTAGTTTTAGAGTGTTTGGCCATAAGGCCAAACTGAACCTGTACACATTAGAAAAAAAAAACTTGTCTTTTTTTAAGCTTATAAAGTACAAAAATCTATTTTAGGTTTACCAAAAATTGCGATTTTCTACGAATTTTCGTAAAAACAACGAAAATAATAGTACTTAGCTGCCGAAAATCGTTGCCTTTCGAAAAATCGAAAGAAATACCGAGTTGATAAGAGACACCACGGTTATCAGCACAAGCACCAAAAGGATACAACATTTTTTCTGTCGCGTACCTATTTGTCGAATCGACGAAGATTGACCGTGACGGAAAACGTCGTGAAGAAAGCCTGAAGGTTTGAAGTACATGAGCGACATACTTCAACAATTGGAATTGCCAATCTATAGTCAACACACGCAGTGATCAAGCTCACTCTCTCCCAGAGAAGGCACATAGAGGGATGTTTATTATAGGTATATATATATATATATATATATATATATATATATATATATAACAACCTATAATAAACATCCAAGCTGCCCCTGCAAACGTTGTTTCGCCATATATATTTTTTCACTTAGGGCGATGAAAAATAGATAACAACCTACTCTTAGACCTACCGAATATACATATTATGTTTTTTTTTCAAAATCGGTCAAGCCGTTTCGGAGTAATTTGTGCACTAACATTGTGACACGAGAATTTTATATATTTGAAGAAAGAATATACACAACACATGCATTCTCGTATTAACAGTGAAGTAATCCAAGTTCACATTTACTGGCTGCGTTCACACAGGGAAACCCCTTATCGTGTGAGCTACTTTTTTGCATTGGATTACATACATAACATACACAAACTCACGCCTGTATCCCATAGGACATCCTGTGCATTTGAAATATGTTTATTATCATAAAATATACACTTTTTCGCTCGAAACGATCACTAAGGTTAAGCAACATACGCCGCGTTCAGTCCATGGATGGGTCACCGTCTATGACTAACGCTAGTGGCATTTTTCCAAGTGATTCCGTGCTTCGCAAGGCACGTTAAGCAGTTGGTGCCGGCTGCCGTCGATAGAACTTCTGACAGTGAGACCAGCTACTAGTCTTACAAGCCTCCACCAATCCGGACTTGGCGCCCGTGGTGGAGTATGGCCTACACCTTCCTCAGGGAAGAGACCCGTGCCCCTCACGATGGGCCCGACCATGATGGGTTGATGATGACGATGAGATACTTTTTAAAGTTCATAAACGGTGCCTACTGTACCGAGTATCCGCGGATATTCTTTAAGGTATGATCCGGCATCCCGCATGCCACGGAGGCAAATTCTTGCCTCTCTTTGATGTTTGGAGAGCTGCCGTAAGTGCCTCCTGTTTTTGTTACACAAAGATAGTTTTAGTAGCCCCAGATTTACGACGTTTTGGTGCGACTCTTCAGCTCTATTACACTAAGGACTGCGATTTATCAACTTCGACTCTTTTCTCAAATAAAATAAGCGACGAAACAGACTTTTTTTAAGAATACAGAATATTCTTATCTTATCTTTTTTATTATTTAATTTACATTTTTAAAGATATTGTTTGTTATTATTGTATTTTTTTAATTAATTGCGTATTATTTCTGTATAGTGTCTATATCGTCTATATCTAAGGTACATGTATATATAGATATAATGTCATTGTAAAGTGTGAAATAAAACATAATGGATTATAGGTAAAATCATTCATTTTAGAAAAGTAACGTCACTCATACGGTGCTTAACATAAGGTAAACATACGTTTATTGCGACTAGACACTAAGGCAGATTAGACAAAAATATTCTTAAATTACAAAATTAATCACAGTTGGCAACAAAAGGTGTGCGCTCAGCATAAACAGCCAGAGACATAACATGCCTTAGGACGGCGCTGTTTTTTAGCACTTATCCAAAAAATTATAGAAAATTCAAAAAGTGTACGTAGTTTCAAAAAAAAAACAAAACAATGCGGGATTCCGCTCAACTCAAAGTATGCGGGTCTTATTACAAGGTACAAGGTATCGAGCAACAAGTATTCAAATATCCAAACTTTCCCATTATTGTAATAATAACTACTATTTCTTAATAACTCACCGTGCTTAAAACTAAGTAAAACGAAAATTTTACTTAGTAAATAATCGTGAATAGACCCGTTTGATTCGTAATTATAATATGACTGATATATTATTTTAATCTCATACCGTTTTTGTGCTAAACTTTAACGACATAATGAAAACCTCCAGCGAAATTAAAATCCACCAGCTAACAATATTTACCTCTATAACAGGTAGTTGGATCACTAAAAAAAGCTCACCAAATCACTTCTGACAGCCTGCCGCCAAGCGTCTCCGCAAACGAAAATGAGCCTTATTGTTACCGTAATCTCTACACACGTATATGTAATCGGAGTTCGCTTTGATGTTTTTGAGAGCTACTTAACGAGGTGCGTCTGGTAGACTCAAAAGATCCCCTCCAGAGTGACGTGGACTCCAGACTTCAAACGCTCTGATTCGCTTTCACGCCTAGGCTGGATTTCAGACGGCGCTTGAAGTACGTACGCCTTGCGTGATATGTGTACTTAACTTGTCTTGCTGACAACGCGAGGTTTAGCTTTTTCCTTAATCTGAGCGCATTTAAGACCTTTGCAAGTAATTTTTATCATGAAGATGTTCTTTAAGTTATACTTTGTTATTTTTTTTAATTGAAAAATAAAGTGTTAAAGTGTTACAACAACAACAAAACCTAACACTGCGGTTGTAAGTGTTTGTTGAAAAAAGAGATTCAGTAGAATTGAAAATCGATCCAATATTGACGACCTCTGCGGCGTAGCGGCTAGCGCATCTGCCTACCATGCGAGAGGTCACGGGTTCAAATCCCAACTGGGGTAAAAGAAACCCCAGGTCTTGGATATTTACATGTATACATATCTTTGACCCGGTCTCGGCCACTCTGTGACCACCTGGGTTCACCAATCGTTCTGCAACCTGACAACATTACACTGCCTATCTCCATTTTAACTTGATTAATCGAGGTTCATCATCATCATCAACCCATTATGTCCCCACCGAGGGGCACGGGTCTCTTCCATGAGGAAGGTATGGGCCATACTCCACCACGGGGGCCAAGTCTGGATTGGTGGAGGTATGTAAGACTAGTGGCTGGTCTTACTATCAGAAGTTTTCAAGCCGCCCGAAGGCCTCTGACTTGGCTAAACGACTGCCATCTATCGACGGCAGCCGACACCAACTGCTTAACGTGCCTTGCGAAGCACGGAATCGCTCGGAAAAATGCCACTAGCGTTAGTCATAGACGGTGACTCATCCATGGAGTGAACTCGCCGTATGCTGCTTAACCTTAGTGATCGTTTAAGATCACTCAGGCAGCCTGGGCTACGAGCGATTTGATCGAGGTTGATGATTAAGAAACATTGTGTTATTTCCTTTTTTATGTACAATAATGGCATGTGTTCTCTACCTCTAGTCGAGTAACACATCTTCGATTTTTATGTTGCACAATTGAGTAAAGCCAAAAGCATATCCGTCTCCAGTCTTAGTTAAAATGGAAAATCAATCAAAATGAGATATTTTTAATTAAAAAAAAAGATAAGAAAATAATACCTTTTCACCGCAAGGCTATTTCCATTATCGATTAAAAACATTGAGATGGAAAGAATTTTCATATTCCCAATCTTGAGGCCGACTTTTTTATTATTAACTTGACATCAAAATGAAAATGTCGTCCCGGAGCGGAGCCAAATCAATATGAAAGTTAATTGGAGGGGATGGGACTTGAATTTGTAATTGAAAGATTACAGGTTCGATGCCCAAGTCAAGAGTCACGACAATATTGCCAAGGTTGGATCGACCGGGGTCAATGCAGATAAGGTATTCTCTTTCCAAGTGTCGCCAGTATCGTTGCACTTATTAATCGAAGTAAAACCAATTAAATGTAGGTATCAATATTATTTACAATATGTGAGTATACTCAATAGCTCTCCCTTTTGATGCTAACAATTGTGACTTTTTAAATGCAAATTTAGTTAGCTCACGTCTATCACGTATTATTTTTGGGGGCATAGCACTACCTTTAGTTTGTTTATCTTTCCATCTCTTTTCCTTCTGCTTGTATTTATTATTTTCGAGCTGCGATAGGTTTTTCGTCTGACAAACATAACTATACGAGTATCCTACGCATACCGTACCTATTAATATGTAAAACTTCATCAACCTTCTACGGTGACGGAGTTGCACATAATAATATGATTTTGATTTTTGATTATTCGTTTCTAAGAAACGGTGTAGGAAGTTTAGTAGACTTTTATAGTAATTTACTTAGAGCTCATATTTTAACCTCACTCCTGCATACCGGGGAGATAGGCAGAAACCGTAATTTATGATGATTTTGTGGACCACGATGCTGTTAAACAAGGGAAGTGACACTTTTGGTCGAGTGTACCGTATATTGGTACACTTCGAGTTCGTCAGACTCGAATGACAGTTTCGATTTCATTCCTAGATTTATTTGATACCGCTCCGGGTGAAAATATATTGTTTGCTTTGATAAAGTTCGTGGAACCAGAAATAATCTGTTCTAATTTGGCTATGAGGACTTGGGAATGGTTTGTTATTTCTAATTCGGAGGGTTTGTTGCCGGGTTTTTTTACGAGTTTTGGATACGAATAAAACAATATTTACAGAGCTCAAAACAACATCTTTTTTTGTAAACGATTTTATTGGTCCTGTTGGCTACCTCTAATTGGGGATTACGCGTTATTAAGCCCGTATTTAAAGAGCCCGAACCCCTGTTCCCACTCCCTTATAACCAGTTTAGGAAATGGTTGAGGTCACAAACAGAAAACCAGCACGCCAAACTCTGGAGAACTGAAACTAAATGCAGACAAGCCAAGGAAGCTCTACCAACAATGTAGAAACGTCTTTCACGTAGCCTGCTTCCTCAAAGAAGAGATTATCTGTGCAGAGCTGTGACAATCCAACAGGCCTCTGCTCACTGAATACACATTTCCACAACATGGGACTGACCGACAGCCCGCTTGGCCGGGGATGCCTGAAAGATGAGGAAACACCCACCCACGTTAAATTAAATTAGAAAAAAAAACGTGACCATCTACTGTCATGGAAAAACTACGGACGGCCACCGTTGGGAAGCTGGGATCCCGAAGGGCCATTTTAATTGCTACGTATAATGGCCCAACTATGAGGCTAAGTGCGGCAATCTTTGGTCTAACTAAGCCCTTATCTCTTGAGAGAGAGATTGAACTCTCAGAGAGTAAAGGGATTGGGAGCACACAGGTTTTAACAAATTCCCTATCTTTATTTGAAAACAAGCGTTGGGGAAATAAAAGATACGATATGTTTAGTTACAAATTAAATGGGTTTTATTACGGTGTAAGGTCTGTATAATAAATGTATGAGCATCGCGAGGGATTAAAAGGAAACACGATATGAGATGTTTTTCGTGATTATTATCTTTCCGCTGTCTGCCAAAATATAAAAAAAAAGAATTACCCAAATCAGTCCAGCCGGACCCGAGAGACCCGTTTTAGCGAGACTAACGAACATCCATTCATTTTCATAATAAGAAAAAAATATGTAACTAACAGGACCCACACTAAGTAGTTAACGTTTCTGGCGTTCAAACAACCAACAGTTATTCAAACCTCCCTCGCTCTCTCGAAGAGTTGGAACTTGAGAGGTTCAAATAGAGGGAAATTCTCAAAGCCACTTGTTAAATAAAATACGTGCTACTTGAGAGCCATTTATTCGATACTGGGCCGCTGCCCGTTTATTCTAATACCCCACAATATTCTACAAAACATAAACTAAAACTACCCTGCCTAAAGCTAATATACAACACACCTCCACCCTTAAATCTATGTTACACTCTTACATTAAATATAAATGTTTTTACATTTGAAGACTCTATTATCCTAATCGTAAATTGATCATCTTGGTGCAGTTACTTAAAATAATATTTATCTTTAACATTATAGTACAGTTATATAATATTAAATTATTTATTAATGTAAACCATAGACTGTACAGTTATCTCTCGATACGATACATTATAACTTAATCAATTTCAAAGCCAAAACGCAAGGGTGGATGACGGTCCCTTAGGGGATATCTACGTTGGGGCGGTTCAGGGGAGCCGACAACCTGCGGAGCGGGCTCCGATGGCGGCCCCAGGGCCTCCGCGACCGGAGGCGGCGTCGCAGCTCGCGGCCCTTCGCCGGCGAGCGGCCGCGGCGAACCCGGCGACTCCCGCGACGTCGAGCACTCCTCTGGCGAATTCGGAAATCCCAGCAAATTACGGATTCTTGACCTGACTGGACGGTTAGACGGACAAGCGTCCTGAGAATCCACATTTACCACACCTGAACCCCGCCTTAATTGGTCAACATGCCGATGAGCTACACTACCGTCATGTGTCTTTACTAGGTAGTCAGAATTGCCGAGTACCTGCTGTATACAGCCCGCTTTCCACCTGCTATTATTATGAAAATCTTGACACCATACCTCGTCCTCTTCCACAAAATGTCTAACTGAGCCCCCAGCTGCGTTCTCCCGTCGGCTCTGACTCCGCCTAACTCGTGCTGCCCGTTCCGGCTTCATACAATGTAGGGGGTCGCAGTTTTAGTTACTCCGAACTCCTACAGTTAGTGTTAATGTTGATGTTAGGTGACTGGCACTTGTTCTTGTTGTTGTTGAGGGATGTTTGCACCAATCAAAGATGTTATGTTAAAACTTCACTGTTTATTGTTATGTTTGTTCTATGCGAGCTAGATTATAACTAAACCTAAAAACCTAATGTATCGCAAAGGTGAATTGCGCCGTCCGCTTGTTTCCTGTTACTACTTGCGCAATTTACCTCGTGCGTCAATGTACTTTCAGTAGTTGCTGACCGTACATGCTCCCAAAACAAAAAATAACAGTGTAAATCCTAAGAAAAGTAAAATGATTACAAAAAATGTCTTAAATATCTTAACCTGTTCACTTAATTTACTTCGTAAAACTTAAATATTTCACACTGCTTAAATATTTCACACTTAGAACTTAAAATCATAACTATTTTGCGGAACGGTACGACCCGATAATTTATTGTTTTGAGTTGTAGTTGTTGGTGGGGATGTCATTTCCAGTTCGATACTCTGGGAAACCTGGGTCGCCTCCGTTCCACGGCTATTCTGGACGTGTCGTTTGTTACGTCTCCAGTGCATATATGTGCACCCTGCGGCAACTCCAACGACAAGGATCAAAGCAAGCGCTGTATAGGACACTGCGTATTGATGGGCATCATGCGTCGATATATTGTCGGTTATCTCACTTTGTTCCTTCAATTGTTGGATTCTGTTTTGGAGTTCCGTGATGTCCTTGTCGTTTACCTCTCTCTCTATAGCGGTTATCGGTGTAAAAACGTTATTCGTCGCTATACGGTTGATGTCTTCCAGATCTGTCGATGGGACTATAATGTTGGGACTGATATCGATCCTGTTTTCGTAGAACCGCTGCGTATATAAGGTCGCGTCGTCATGTTTTATTATGCAACCATGACCTGCCGTAATAATTCCTGCAGAATGCGCTGACCTTGCAATCAGCTGTCCATTGCATATAACTCGAAAGGCGCAAATTTCACAGCAGGAGAAAAGCCAAGTGTTCGGTCTGTGTAACTCGATCCATTGATTGTCGCATGTCGCATGTGCAGCGTAAATGCAGGCAGTAGAGGTTGTGTTTGTTATCACACTAATTTCGCAGGGTGCTTGGTTGGTTTTCATGTTGATAGTGGGCTTGTTAAAGTTGCAGACTCGACTGGATGGACCCATTTCGACGCACGACGATATTTCCTTGTCTGTCAGTGCCATGTAGATCTCCTGTCTGATATTAATTGCTATATACTCGGTTTTGGTTTTCATTGTTATGGTTTTGTTGTGTTTTTGAGTGGTGATCGCTATCGGCCTGTAGAGCTTAAACTGACTGTTACTTGTAAGTGGTAGGACAATTTCTACTATGAAATAGTTCTCAACGGCTCTCCAGCGAACCTCCAGCAGCTTGTAAACGTTTGCTAGAAGCTCTTGGATGTTTTCAACCGGTAGATACAGATTTTTGGGTAGCTGTCCGGATATGGCCTTCAGTTCGCCTATTAGTTGATTTTGCGTCAGCAGCCTGATGTCGATTTGTCCATGATGGATGTTAATTGCTGTGTTGAGTAGCATCTGTTGAATTGTCCGGAGTTTTGTTATAATAATATTTGCCGACAATGCCATCATGTTGAAATAGATCATGTTTTCGTCTTGCTTTAGGTTGTTGTTTGTATTCTGAAAGTAACTGTCGGTCATGTTCAAGTGTTCCTCTATGAGACATAGATGTCTTTCCAGGACTTGCTTGTTTCTTGCGATAATGTTGTTCTGGGCTTCCACTATGGATGTTTGATTTTTAATCAGAGCTAAAAGGTGGTGTTCGTTGTTATGTAGCGCTTCAATATCTCCGGTGTATTTCTCGGCGAATCTTTCATCCAGTACACCGAATAGTGAGTTGGCTAGGTAGCCAACGCCGTTTATGAGTCCTCGCCGATTGCGTCTTGTCTGCAGCTTATTCACAACTGTTGGCATCAGTAATACGTTGTTGTTCTTCAACTCTTCTACTTCTTGGCTCAGTTCAGTACCAATAACGTCGCATATACTTCGAAATGGGAATTGCAGGCACCTGCTTTCTACGTGTTGTACCAGGCGTTCCACATTTTTAATTCCGAGCCAGTATGACGTCATGTTGTAGTATGTGACGATTTTCCAGTGATCGTGGATGTTTTGTATAGTGCCCAAATTGTCGAAGTACATTGGTTTATTTTCTATGAATGGTTGAATATTGACGACGTCCTCTGATTGTCTTGTTGGGGTGATCAGGGTCGCTAGCGCAAGTACAATACCCAAGAAACTCGAGTTAATCTTCATTCGCCGTTTACTCCTTGTTTGTTTTTGTTCTTGAATCGAAGGCTGGTTGGAATCTTGTTTTTGTTTGTTGCTGTTCTTTGCTCTGTCTTGCCTTAGATCTTTGAGATTTTGATTGTCATTGGTCGGTAATGGGACCAGCTTTGTTATTGGTCTTTTAAGTATATTTCCCTTTGCTTTCAGTGTCACAACCCGCACCAGACCGTCCCTGCCCGGATGTAGCTCTTGCACTCTGGCCATGACCCATTTAACAGGCGGCATGTTATCTTCCTTGATGAGGACTATGTCTCCTATGGAAATATTTGTTGTTTCTTTGTTCCATTTGCTTCTGATTTGCAGCTGATGGAGGTATTCGGCAGACCATCTTTTCCAAAATTGTTGATGCATTTGTTTTGTTAATCGCCATCTGTTGTGTGGGCTCACTGAAGTTTCTGTTAAATCGTCATCTGGTATTGAAATCAGTGGACGGCCGATGAGGAAATGTCCAGGTGTCAGACATTCGAGGTCATCCACATCTTCTGTTAGGGGGCAGAGTGGGCGAGAGTTCAAACAGGCTTCAATCTCGGTGAGCAGTGTTGCGAACTCTTCGTATGTTAATTTCTGTTCTCCCAGCACACGCTTGAGATGATACTTCATTGACTTGACTGCCGCTTCCCACAGTCCTCCGGCAGTTGGCCAACTCGGCGCGTTAAAGTGCCACTCCAGTCCCATGTTAGTGATTTCCAGATTGCATGTGTCACTGATGTTCTTCTGTGCTGACTGTAGTTGCCTGTAGAGCACCCTCTCGGCTCCTACGAAGTTAGTGCCATTGTCACTGTAGATGTGTCTTGGGCATCCTCTTCTAGCCGTCATGCGTTTCAGTGCCATTATAAAAGTGGGCGTTGATAAATCTGTCACAAGTTCTAGGTGAACCGCCCTTGTCACCATACAAATAAATATGGCGATGTAGCCCTTGCTTGTTTTGACACCCCTGCCTTTGTTTATTTTCACATCTACTGCTCCGGTAAAATCCACCCCAGTGTGATAAAATGGGGGGGACGGTGTCGTTCTGGCACTTGGTAGGCTACCCATCAGCTGTTGGGTGTTGTTGTTTCTGTATCGGCAGCATTTTACACATTGTCTGATATGTTTTTTAATGTTATTGTTCCCGCCAACAATCCAGTAACGCTGCCTTAGTGTCGCCAAAGTCAATCTCGCCCCTCCATGTAGTGTTGTTAAATGTGCCTCTCGGATCAGCAATTCTGTTAGTCTGCCGGTCTGGGGTACAATAATAGGGTGTTTTGCTTCTGCTGGCAACCAAGAGTTCTGAAGACGCCCGCCCACTCGCAGCATTTGATTGTCATCAACGAACGGGTGTAGCTTTAATATCGAACAGCTGTTTGCGACCTTGCCCTTGCATTGCAAATCGCGTATCTCTTGTTTATAGAGTTCATTTTGTACTCTTTTTATTATCAGTGAGCGGGCCGCTCTGATTTCAGCTAGCGTCAGGTGTTTGGCGCGCTCGGCGTGGAGTCGTCGCTCGCGTGCCATTGTTATGAAACGTGATACCCATGCTACTACTCGGACCGCCTTTGACATAGAGTCTTGGTTTTCTAAGATCTCACTCATAATGTTTTGTTCCTTCCTTGTAGGTATTGTGGCTATATGCAATTTGACATCGACATCTGTTGTAATCTCGGGGAAATTTTTGTTATTGATTTCCGGCGGTATGTTCATGTTTTGTAGCCATTCTGGTCCCTTCCACCAAAGGGAATAGTGTTGCAGTTGTGACGGCAGTAGTCCGCGTGATGCGCAGTCAGCTGGATTTTCCTCAGATTTCACGTGACGCCAATTCTCTGCTGGTACTATTTTGTTGATGTTCTTCACTCTGTTGGCAACGTAAGGTTTCCAACGACTTTCATGACCTTTCAGCCATCCTAGGACCACCATGGAATCTGTCCAAGCTGTCACTTTAATGTTGGGCCGGTTTAGGTATTGTTTCACCTTATCAATCAGTGTAGCCAATAACTGCGCGCCACATAACTCCAGTCTAGGCAATGTTTGTGTATTTTGTAAGGGCGCGACCTTTGTTTTTGCGGCAGCTATGTTGATTTGGTATTCACCATTTCTGTCTCGCACCGCGCTGTACACAACACACGCGTATGCCTTTTCCGATGCGTCACAGTACGCATGCAACTCGATTTCGACTCTGTTATCGCAGCCTAGCCAGCGCTTTATTCTGAAAGGCTGCATGTTTGTTAACTCTGCCCGAAGCAAATTCCACTCTTTTTGGATTTCTTCCGGGACTTTTTCTTCCCATTCCAGTTTATATTTCCAGACTTTTTGGAAGAGGATTTTTGTTTTGACTGTTATGGGCGCCAACCACCCTAAAGGGTCGAATAGTGTTGAGATTTCGCTGAGAATTTGCCTTTTAGTGGGGTTCTTTGTTGTTGATGGTTTGAGTACTGGTGTAAAGACAAATTCGTCGCTCTTTGGATTCCAGCTCAGTCCCAAGGCCTTTGATGTTGTTGATTCCGTAAATTCAAAGTTTTGTGGGTTCCGCATCTCCTCAGACAGATCTTCCACTAAGCTCGGCTCGTTGCTGGCCCACTTTCTAAGATTCAATCCTCCAGATTTTAAGAGCTGAATCAGTTGGTCTCTTGTTTGTTTTGTTTCTGATATAGTGTTTCCTCCAAAAATAGCATCGTCCATGAAGAAATTGTTGTTCAGGACCTTTTTAGCGAGCGGATACTTATCTCCCTCGTCAATGGCCAGCTGTTTGAGGGTTCGTAGCGCCAGGAAGGGGGCGGCCTTCGTTCCATATGTAACCGTGCACAGTTGGTATTCCTCGAGGCGGTGGTGAGGGGACCATCTCCATATGATCTTTTGTAGAGGCTGATCGTCGGGGTGCATTGCAAGGTAGCGGTACATCTTCTCAATGTCGCCAGTGAGAACGTACTGGTATTTTCTCCACTGCAACAAGATGCCTTGTAGGTCAGCTTGAAGGTTGGGCCTGCCCTCCATGAGATCGTTGAGGCTCTGATTTGAACTGGTTTTGGCCGAGGCGTTGAATACGACCCTCAGCTTGGTTGTTACAGCGTTTTCGCGAATGATGCCGTGGTGCGGCAAAAAGTACTGTAGCTTGCTTTTATCGCCGTGCGCATCGCATTTTTTCATGTGACCTAGTTCTAGGTACTCGCGCATGAATTGTTTATAGTTTTCACCGAAGGCCGGATTGGTATTCATTTTCCGTTCGAGCTGTTTGAATTGTGCCACGGCTTGTTTTTTTGATGTTCCCAGTTCTTCCTGTATTTCAGGTTTCAGGGGAAGACGTACTTGGTAACGCCCATCTGTGAGTCTGGTTGTTGTTTCCTTGTAATGTCGCTCGCAGCTATCTTCCGAACCTTCTATTTCGTTGTTGGTTTGTATTTCTTCTTGCTCCCAGAACTTAGCCATGTCTTCCAGGTTGGTCAGCGTTACATGGCATTGAAGTGTTTTTGATTGGCCGCTGATAACCCAGCCAATTTTTGTTTGTTGAGCAATGACCGGTTTCGGGCTTTCTGTTTTTATCAAGCCTGGCATAATCAGCTCGGCATAGACGTCGGCACCGAATAAAATGTCAATCCCGTCGGGCAAGTAGAATTTGGGATCCGCCAGCTGGATATGTTTAAAATGTTTTATGTTGTCCTTGTTGATAGGTATGTTTGGCAGAATCGATGTAAGTTTGTTAACAACTATCGCTTCGGTGGAGAAAGTGTAGTCGCTGTTTACTGCCTTACAGGAGAGTTGTACCAACCCTTTTCCTATAAGCGAGGGCCCGTCTCCCACTCCTTTTACTACCACGCCGAGTCTGTGCCTCTTAAGCTGTAGCAGTTGAGTCGCCCTTTCTGTTATTAGTGTTCCTTGAGACCCTTGATCCAGCAGGGCTCGTATTGTTGTGTAGGTTCCGGAACTGGTTCGGATTGCGATTCTGACTGTGGTGAGTAGGACCTCCTCGTCGTTGTTCAACACGTGTACATTAAGTTGTTGACCTTTATTCCAGTTCCGATAGTTGTCTTCATGTAGGAGTGTATTATGTGGTTTGTTGCATGTTTTGCACTTTAGCGGCGATGTGCATTCGTTGCCGTTGTGGCTGAACAAACAGTTTTTACACACTCCAAGTTTCGACACTGTTGTCCGCCGTTCATTTGCTGACATATTCAGAAACTCCTTGCAGTTGTACAGCCCGTGGCTTTGTTTGCATTTAGGGCAAGTTATTACGCCACCAAAAAATGTTTTAAAATGTTCTTTGTTCTTGTTGTATTGTATGTTCTTGTTACTTTGGGGAAATGTAAAGTGATTCGGCCTTTTTTCTGGGTTTTTGCGAGCTGGATGTGAGCTGGATTCCAACGCGATATACTTGTTTTCTAAGAACTTCAAAAATTCTTCAATTTTGGGTAGTTCTCTCGGATTGTCCAATGATTCCACATAGGACTGCCTTGTTTCATTGTCCAATTTTTGTTGCAAGATATGGACAAGTAAGGGACCCCAGTTGGTAATTTCGATGTGTAAGTTCGAAATTGCGTTGAGGTTCTCTAATGTTGTATTGTGCAGTTGTTTGATGTTGGATGCTGTGGGCTGTTGGACAGCGGATTGGTTCAAAAGTTCATTAGCATGGTACGCGAATAGTAGCCGTGTGTTGTCGTAGCGTTGTTGTAACATACTCCAGCATGTTTCGTAATTTTCTGAGCTTATAGCGAGATGCTGGATTAGTCGCTCGGCTTCGCCTCGCAGTTTTGACTTGAGATGCTGCATTTTTTGAGCGCTCGAGATGAAAGTATTTCGGTGGACAGTTTCAGTAAATAAGTCCTTGAAGGTGACCCATTGTGCATAGTTGCCGCTGAAAATGGGTAATTCAATCTTCGGCGCAGATTGTTCTTGATGGTTATGAGCCCAAATCTTTTTGTTAATTAATGTTTTGGCCGCGTCATACATCTGTTCCAGCCGGTCGTAGTCTTGATCATAGCTGGTCATGTCGGTGATCACATTGTCCAGCTTCCAGTAACCTCTGTCGACGCTTTCCCAGCGTGCAGAGATGGTTTTTGCCTTGTCTTCCAGCTGCCATTTTTCGGTAATGTTGTCGATGTTTAGTTTTTGAATTGCTCTTTCAAAGGCTTTTATGTTGGACCGTTGTTCATTTAGCAATTCAGCCGTTCTTGTTGAACAGGTTTCCATGTCCTGGTCGGACTGTTGCTCTGTTTCCTCTTCGGGCTGTTTGTCGAAAATAAACTTGGATGTTGAGGCTGTCGGTTCTCGCTCTAATGTTCTCGCGAACTCTGATCTTAATTTTGACTCTTCTTCATGAATGCGCTCCTCCAAACTATGTTTAGACTGCAGGATTATGTGTCTAATTTCAGTGTACAGTCGCCGAAAGTTTTCCATTGCTTGATTTTCGTAGTAGGGGCCGGTTTTGTCAACCTCCTCCATTGAAGCGAGTCGTAAGTCATTTTGCTCGAAAGCCTTCCAATATTTATCCAACAGTTCCAATCGCTCGTCGTGGTACCCCAGGGTCATTTTTCGGGAAGCTCCATCTTTCTTAAAGTTGGCCTGGACCTTCTGGATTTTTTGAATGAACTCCGCTTGCTCGTTGAGAATGTCCGTTGAGGTCGACATGTTGTTTGTTGTTTTAGTTGTTGATGATGTTAGAAAATCCTTACTTGTTGAGATGTTAATTGTTGAAAATGTTTTTTGTTATGTTGCGTCTGCATGCCTCCGGTTCTCGTTCCGAATCGCTTGTCCAGACTTGTTGAATTTGTTTTGTTGTTGTTGTAGATGTTGAAGCACTGGTGATGATGTTCCCACGCAGATAGATGCCTCTGTTTATGTTGTTGTTTTTGGCTGCACGATGATAGTTCTGTTTCACCACCGGCGCTGATCTTGTTCCGTAGCCCCGTGTATTCACACCCCAACACGTTATTTGCGCCTTCTCAATCCTTCCGGTGATTCCCGCTTGTGAGAGGCCGGTCAGACCGATTCGCTAACGTACTTAGAGCAATAAACACACTGAGCATCCGGCTCGAAGGACCAAAATGTAGGGGATCGCAGTTTTAGTTACTCCGAACTCCTACAGTTAGTGTTAATGTTGATGTTAGGTGACTGGCACTTGTTCTTGTTGTTGTTGAGGGATGTTTGCACCAATCAAAGATGTTATGTTAAAACTTCACTGTTTATTGTTATGTTTGTTCTATGCGAGCTAGATTATAACTAAACCTAAAAACCTAATGTATCGCAAAGGTGAATTGCGCCGTCCGCTTGTTTCCTGTTACTACTTGCGCAATTTACCTCGTGCGTCAATGTACTTTCAGTAGTTGCTGACCGTACATACAATCTAGCCTTGTTCTCAGCGACCGACCCTGAAGTATGTTCGCGGGGCTGTCCCCGGTAGTACTATGCGTTGTGTTTCTATAAACTAGCAAAAATCTACAAATTGCTGTTTCTACGTCAATTTTTTGCAACAAAAGTGCTTTTTATTATTTTTTTGCATATTTTAACTGCATTCTCGGCTGCTCCATTTGATGCCGGATGGTATGGGGCAGTTGAAATATGAGTCACCCCATTCGACTTTAAAAAGGTTTCAAACTCTTGGCTCGTAAATGGCGGACCGTTGTCCGAAACCACCTGTTTTGGAATACCAAATCTAGCCCAAATTTCTCTCAACTGCCGGATTACCATTGTTGCGGTAGTAGTATTCATTTTTACTAGCTCGATCCATTTTGACGTAGAATCCACTAAAACTAGGTAGGGTAAACTATACATTGATTGGCACCTTAAGCAAAACCTTCACTTAATTTGCTTCCTAAGCATTCAATTTCATATTCAATCACTATAAACCATTTTTATTTGTTAGAATATGAGTATAGGTTGGAAATAAAAAATAATTCTTGCTTGTTGTCATAGTTTTATTTAAGAAAAATAATAATAATTTCAAAATGTCTCCAAAACTACAGTCATTGGCATTACAGGTACAAACATTGTCACTAATAATATCAGTCATTGGCACTTATAATTTGTATGTATGTTTTGTACTTAAAAATGCTAATTATAAAAAACTACCAAAATGCCTTTTAAGCAATTTTAATTCTTAATATTTGTGTTTAAAACTCACTGTGCCAATGACTAGGTGGGTGCCAGCAATGCTATGGTTTATCCTACATGGAACCCGCGATGGGTCCTAAGAAATCGATGTGTAAACGGGTCCACGGGCGATCGTGCCAGGGCCACAGGCGGGGCGCGTGGTGCGGCGGCGCCGCCGCAGTCTGCGCGCAGACGCTGCACGCGCCGCACAACCGCTCGACCGCTTTGTCTACGCCGGGCCACCTCACGTAACTGCGCGCAATGCTTTTTGCTCACGTAAATGCGCAAACTCTAAGACCTCCGTCGGCTTTACGAACCGCAACCAGAGGAGATGCCCAGTCGGAGGCGTCGACGGGCTCGATGACGCCCGCTCGCAGCATGGCGTCAAGCTCCGCGTCCACGCGCTCGCGCAGTGCGTAGGGCAACGGCCGCGCGCGGTGGAATAGCGGCGCCGCACCAGCAGGCGTGCTCGCCCGCCCCTGAACCGTCCCAGGTTTCCGTCAAATAAGTCCTTAAACCTGGAATGTATATCCGCGATATGTTTTATTTTCGGTATTTCTGCGTCTGTACTTTGCTCAACATGCAATAAGGGTACTACTAGCCCTAGCTCCGCCATCCACTGTCGGCCCACGAGATTAGTAGTAGCGTTCTCAATTATATACAAATCAAGTTTTTTCGAAAGACCTTTGTAATACACATCAACATTTATGTAACCTACCGGTTTTACGCTACTACCGTCATAAAAACGAAGCGAAAGATTACATTTCTGTATAGGGATCTCCTTAAATAATTTGTCATAGGTTTCTTTGCTTACACACGACAAAGTAGTACCAGGGTCAATTTCCATTGAAATATTACTTTTATGAACAAGGAGGCTAATGCTCACCGGTTTGTATTTATTTAGCGACATTTGGTACACCACTTCTTCCTCTTCATCGTAGTCAAGGTCCACCTCCGCCTCATCGGTTGATAGACGTTCTATCGGTCGATAAGTGGACTGCTGCTCCCGCTGCCCGTCTTCTTCTCCGCGTACCCAGTGTGCGTTCGCCCGGCCCGCCGCGGCGCCCGCCCCGCGCCTCCAGCGCTGTGCGCCGCGCCCGCGGCCCCGCCCTGACGATGACGTCACTAGCTGACTCGCGCCCGTTCGGGCATAGCTTCCACGTCCGACCTCTCCCTTCGGACAAACTCTTCGTAAATGGCCCGTCTTCCCGCAGCGGCTACAGATGTAGTCTCGAAACCTACAGCCGCGTGTGACGTGGTAACGGTCTCCGCAGGCCCCGCAGCTGCCGCCGCGCGCTCCACCCGCCCCCGCTACGTGAAGCGCGTGCAGGTCGCGCGCGAGCCTGGCCGCCGCCGTCGGCTCGATAGCGCTCCGCTCCCCTGCCCCCGGCTCCACTGCCATTGCATCTTTTTCTGCTGCTTCTAGATTTGTAGCGATTGTGATGGCCGTTGTATAGGTTAGGTTCTTTTCCGCAAAAAGTCGTTGTCTTATATAGTCACTTTGCAAGCCGCATACGAATTGATCTCTCATATTCTCATCCAATGCCGCCCCGAAATCACAATACCGTGTTTTCCTTTTTAGTTCAGCCACGTAGTTAGCGACCGACTGGCCTTTGTCTTGCGTATACAGGCGAAATCGGTATCTTTCCGCCATAACAGACGGTTTCGGCTGTAAATGATTTCCCATAATACTTATTAGTTCGTCATAACTCACGCTAGACGGCTTTTTTGGGCTGCATAAGTTGACCATTAGCTCGTAGGCCTCTTCACCGATAACGGATATAAGCGTTGGCACTTTCGAAACACTTTCTACTTTATTTACAAGAAAGTACATTTCCAGTCTATCACAGTATGCTTGCCAGTTGCCTTTTTCTACATCAAAGTCACTTAATTTACCGACGTTTATCGACATTTTCACGGAAAACCCACTTCGTCGCCACTGTTAAATAAAATACGTGCTACTTGAGAGCCATTTATTCTATACTGGGCCGCTGCCCGTTTATTCTAATACCCCACAATATTCTACAAAACATAAACTAAAACTACCCTTCCTAAAGCTAATATACAACACCACTGAGATCCGGTAGTTTTTTCACCTTCGACAATGCATAGCGTCTGCACTAAGTGAAACTCCTCTTTGATGTTGCATAAAAAGCCACTTGTGCTACGTCGTCAACGCCTTCAATGCATGTAGAGCTAGGGAGAGATTGTGACATCGTTTTCCCTGTTTATTTATAACATTTTTTTTAGTTTCTCAAACATTAAGATTCTCGTAAACGGGCGACTTGTCGCCGCGTCAAGTCGCCGCGTCAGACGCGACGTTGTCATTTGCTTCTGGCGTCTTGTCGTCGCGACTTCGCGACTCTGACGCCAAGTGTGCGGAGATTCTAACAAAATATATGAAAATGGACGGCCGTAGCCTGTCGTCGCGTCTAGTTGCCGAGCTGTCGCCTGTCGCGTGTCGCTAGTGTGCGCCCAGGCTTAATTATTTCCATTATTATTATTGATATTATCATTATTTTTTTAATTATTTTAATCTCTTGTGTAATTTCAGTTATACACACAATAAATAATATTCAATTTTAATCTGTTCTACTCTATTTCCAAAAAGCAAAACTTGAAAAGTCCCAATCTTATTGTTCCACTGTCCGTAAGAAAATTATGCACTCATTTTTTACAGTCGGAAAAAAAAAAATTTTTGCGTTTTCCATACGATCCTGAAACAAGACTCGGTTAGTTTTTATATTGTTTATAATAGTTTTGATTTTTGGAATTTATTTGCTATGGACAAAAGCTCAAACAAGATCAATGAAACCCATTACAGGTTTCGTGTTGTTTCAAATTTTCCATTACACGTTGTACAGATTCCCGTCGTAAATACCTACTAATAAAATAATATTACTAAATAACTGACCTCACATTGAATTTTAAGCAATATAATATTATAGGATTGAAGCTTGCTCGTGTAAAATAAATTATATATTTTTCATCGACTGGAATTTATTATTAGAATAAATCGGCTTAGTCTGAGTCAGCTCACGTGCAGTGTAGTGACTTTCAACTGACATTCAAAATATTGGGACTTCAAAGTAGATAATTTTATTTTAATATGTAACGCTTTAGGTAGGCTTTATAGAACTAATGACTTTATCAGAGTAACTTTCAGTAGAGTATGTACGCAATTTTCTTTCGTAGGTTGGTTTCCATTTTTGTGTTCTAGATTTGAGAATCGAATTTCGGATTCGGAATTCGATCCGATTTCATTGTTTTTTTTTTTCATGGATGGTAGGTACTCTTTTTTTTAATAAGCCATAACAGTAATGACTCTATAAAAAAAAGAGTACCGCTGCTGAGCAAAGGCCTCCCTCTTAGATATTATTATTACCATTTCACTGATGTTAGAAATTCTCTACAGTCTATTTTTTGAAGCGAACGACTAAGTGTCAACATGTCAAAAATTTGGTTTTTCAATATGCCACATTTATAACACTGCATAATATTTAGCAAAGTTATACAAAACGATATTCCTAATAAATACCATTAAGCAATTAACACAATAACACTGTTATTACCTGATTTATCCCCCACTTGCAGTTTATTTAACTAATATTTTATTTTATCATGAAGATACCATTTGCTTAAGAGATCTATGCCCCAAAAAATACCTAAAATTTCAGTGGTCCTCAAATAAAAGCGATCCTACTGCTGCCAAATATGTTCGCAACTAGGAAAGATGACGGACTTTTGTTTAAAGGCCGATTATGATCGACTATTATGTACCAGGCGTGAATAAGTTGACAAGTCGACATGCATGAAAATTACGATTCCACCGGAATTGGCATCTGGATGGCCTTATTTATATGGGGAGTACATGAGTAAGTCGATAGGTTCATTTATTTTTGCTACACTGCAGATGTGAATAATTAAATAACTACCTTTTCGATGAGTAAAATATGACATCTAGATATATCTAAAAACAATATTGGAAATAAATTTAACAAATCAACATACCATGTTATAACCAGCACCTATTCGAATTAAGAAACTTAACACTTTGAGATATTTAATTGTTCACTTTCGACTACTTGCATTTTCAACTTGATACAACGAGATGTCAAGTTATTACCTCTTCAAAGGTGCACGGTATTATGTGACAAGTAGATATATCAATGATTGATTTTTCAACCGCTATTCATTCAATGAGACAAAGCTATGCGTCAGAAAAATATGTCATTAGTTTTGTTTAAATTATTGCTAATTTGTACGGCTGAGTGATCTGTCGCTGCACTTCCGCATCCTTCCGGTGTCCCTGACCGAGTTATTTGGTTTGTTTGTGTGGTTTGTTGCACGTGCGCAATGCATGTATTGAACTGAATTGCATTTATTGACTATCGGACGATAATTGCAGCAAAAAGACGCCGGTTTTTAGAAGAATTACGACATAATTACTGTTAATTGCTCTGGCGTACAGTTGAGAGAAAAAAACTGATAATAATAATGGAAGTGCCGGTAAGTTAACTTATTTATCTAGGTACCCTATTATTAGCTCTTCCTCTTAATGTAAGGGTTAACCCTCACGTCACCTCACAGTATGGGCAACACATACTTGAGATTGCTATCGTAAGATTAGTACAGTCTGGGATACCTTCTTTATTTGATTGACGCACTTATACCTCGCGCGGTTAGAGCTGCCATGCGACTGTACTAATACTACTGATGCCATCGGGGTTTTCTGTGACCTATCCAAAGCTTTTGACTGCGTAGACCACAAAACCCTCCTTTGTAAGATGATCGGATACGGTCTCAGTAATAAATCTTTAGGGCTTCTTAGATCGTATTTAGCTAATAGAGTGCAGAAAGTTGATATTAATGCAGTCAAGTCATCCGGATCTAATGTTAAAATAGGAATTCCTCAGGTTCCATTTTAGGGCCGTTCCTTTTCTTAGTGTATGTTAATGATCTGCCGTACCAAGTTGAGAAATTGTCACAAATAGTGTTGTTTGAGGATGACAATTCTCTAATTTTTAAAATTAAGAGACGTCAATCTGATTTAGACGATGTAAACAATGCTCTTTCTAAAATTCTGATCTGGTTTACCATAAACAATCATGCAAAAAAAAAGTGTATTAAGTTTTCATTGCCCAATGTCAAAAAAGTGGACACAAGTTTAACAATAGCTGGTGACAGACTAGACTTAGTTAAGACAATGGTGTTTTTAAGCATTACAATAGACTCAAAACTACAATGGGATCAACACATAGAAAAGTTAGCGGGTAGGTTGAGTTCAGCTGCATTTGCAGTTAGAAAAATTAGACAACTAACAGATGTAGAAACTGCGAGGCTAGTTTATTTCAGTTATCTCCACAGCATTATGTCATATGGTCTGCTACTAAGGGGGCGGGTGGCAAATATAGAAACAATTTTTATTCTCCAAAAAAGGGGTATTTACAATTTACATGCCAGACACTCACTACGTGAGTTATTTAAGGAAATAGGAAATAGCTTGCCAATTATTCAATAAAATAATGTATGTACTTAAAAACATAACTACATTTAAGCTAAACAGGGATATCCATAACTTTAACACCAGAAACCGAAACAAAATTGCCTCATCTAGATTCAGATTAGCCAAGGTAAATACATCATTTGTAGAATATAGTGTACGTTTTTATAACAATATTCCAGAAAGTATTCTATCCCTGCCAGGAAATAAATTTAAATTTGTTATTAAAACTGCGCTGTGTAAAAAGGGATACTACCGAATAGATGACTTTATAGATGATAAAAACCCTTGGCAGTAAACCAATTCCACAACTAGCTAGTTATGGTATTCTGTAGTCTAGATTAATTAATTGGCGATTATTAATAAAATTATATAATTTTTTTCAAAAGTTTAACGTTCTTTTATGTTGATTAAATATTTAATGTTTTTGAAGTAATAATTAGTACATATTTCGAAGATTTTTAATTAAAATTTAGATGGATTCAAGGTGAATAAGTTGACAAGTCGTCGGTTCACAACTTGATAAGTCGTTTATTTTGTTCTTTTTGAAACTTTAAATGGGCGCCCTGAAAAGTGTGCATTTTCGACTTGTCAACTTATTCACGCCTGGTACGGAATTACGCTAATGGGCTACGCGAAGTGTAGGAAGAAGTATTGAGAGCTGACTACGAACCTCTTTTTTAATTAAAGACAAAAAAAAGTAAGATTGACGTTGTTGTTGATGGGAGTGCGACTAAAGAAAATAAAATAGGTACAATACGATTAAAATCAGTTAACAATTCGGCCAACCTCGGTAATTGTCGTGAATCCGTCGTCTTTCACATAGAGTTATAAATTCACAGACATGACCTTTAATTATATAACTCGTTGTCTCATTGAATACAATACAAGGACGATATGAGCAACAAAACCTATGGAGCTCAAAACTAACACCAACCTTTTTATTGAAATTAGAAAAATAATTGACTATTTTGAGAGTCTGCCTTCTTAGTGTCAATAAAAACAGTTTGACGTATCTGATATATTTATGTCTAAGAACGCTAATTTCATTCGTGAAAATATTCGATTCTATCAAATTTTATAACAATTAACTTACAATAGTTACGTATTATGGCTTCAACAAAAGCGTGGTAAAAAAATTGTTGCTCAATCTCGTGAAATTGTAAATGATGAATATAATTAACTTACAATAGTTATGTATCATGGCTTCAACAAACGCGTGGTAAAAAAATTGTTGCTCAATCTCGTGAAATTGTAAATAATTAATATAACTATTATAGAAAAGAAGTTAATTTATTTAAACAGGAAAGTAAATATAAAAAAACTTTGGACAGGATTTCTGAAGCAACCGGAGTTTCGAAAAGCAGCGTGTTAAACATTTTGAAGGAAAACTACAAGCTCTCAGATCAGTCAAATTCATGTCGCTTCTGCATAATAAATTTCCTAAGTGTACCGGTTAGTAATGTCATCTTAGCAGGTGCTATACATTGCGTTTATGATACTTCAAATTGAATGCTACCTAAAAGAAATCACGGTAATGTATTTCGTTTCATTTCCGTCTCTGGATTTAGGCGATGATATCCGAGAAAAGCCGACTGATTTTAATCGTATCGTAACTTATCTTTAGTCAGTTCATCATTGTAAATAAGGTATTGGTAAAGTTTTTTGGTCCATCGTCCAGTTGTTTTATACTTCTGTGTTTGTTATTACGAAACGGAAAATATGGGCGAGCGAGCCGGACCCAACGCTGATTCTGCCAAACCGATGTATACGATGCCACAGAATACATAATAGTACAACGATGCAAGCAAAGCTGCGTGCATGAGCTATTTTGAGTGAGATGTAAGTTTGAGAGATGCTGTGTCTTTGTTTACCTTTAGTCGTTCGCTTCAGTAAATAGAATATAGACATAATGATAGAATCGAAATGAAATCGAAACGATTCCGATTCCGAAATTCGATACGATTCGTTTTATTCTTTTTTTGTTTTTCGTGTCCAATCGTCATCAACCCATTATGTCCCCACCGAGGGGCACGGGTCTCTTCCCTGAGGAAGGTATAGGCCATACTCCACCACGGGGGCCAAGTCCGGATCGTGTCCAATAAATTGTTATTATTATTTTCCAAAAATTCTCTAGACATATCGGTAAAACCTCCGGCACGTCGTTTGTAAATTAAAACCAATCTACGTTTGCATGGGAGCTGGCGCTTGAGGCACCCCCAAAATGTTGCAGACACAATTTACCACCGCAGCAGAAATATCCTCCAAATTGTATTGTGAGAAGATCAAAAAGTTCTTAAGCCTCGCGAGAGAAAAATAGCTTTTTCTGAAATTCGCAATCTTTGGCCCCGACCTCCGCGGAAGCAAAACATCGTGGTTCACTGGATTAATTTTAATTGCAAAACGGCTCAGCACTCTTTTCTATTAGGATTACGAAGCGATGTTTGCAGCTGATTCCTTTTCCACCATCTTTTTATGAAATTCTTCTCAGGATAATGCTCAGGTAACCTCGACCTGATTTTGGCTTTGGAAATTAATTTTTTAATAAAGATTTTTTCTGATTATACTTGAGCCATTACAAACGTGCGAACCGAGTCATAATAGTGCAAGCGAGAGTTCCGATATGCCTGATATGCCTCCTATATGTGGGAAAGAGAGAAGTCTGATACAAATGTTTATGACTCAGTTCGCACGTTTGTAATGGCTCAAGTATAGTGATTAAATCTGTTAGATTAAGGGGTACGGTTGCTGTCGATAGATAGCAATCCTTAAGGCAAGTCAGAGGCCTTAGGGTGGCTTGAAAACTTCTGACAGTAAGACCAGCCACTAGTCTTACAAGCCTCCACCAATCCGGACTAGGCCCCCGTGGTATGGCCTATACCTTCCTCGGAGAAGAGATCCGTGCCCCTCGGTGGGGACATAATGGGTTGATGATGAAGGGGTATGGTTGATGTTATATAAATCCGTAAGCTCACGCCAGTATCCTAGAGCTACCCGCTCGGGGACCGATACTTGCCACGATCCTGACAGATCACTTCCGTTTCATCGACATCCGTTAGTCATTGTATGCACGCAAGCCGGTTTTGAGTACTTTTTATCATCCCCTTTGCTAATGCTACTCGTAATGGTTTGGTTAGTGTAATGTTCTTCAGAATAATTGTTTCTAGTTCTGACTAATCACCTTCAAAATAAATGACTTGCCGTATAATTTTACATAAAGGGCAGTCCCTAAGTAAATACATACATACATCAACTCAGTTAGTCATAGACGGTCACCCATCCATGCACTGAACGCGTGTTATGTATGGAGCAGCCCTGTTTCCTTCAGTATAGTGAATCATAGTGTTATTGTGCAACCCAGTATCGCAGTTTACATAAAACTAAAGTGTCGCTCAGTGTCGTGGCCTTTTCTCATTCAAACATCGAACAGAAGGTACAACCCCTAGTTTAATTAGCACCTAAGACTTTTGTAGAACGTAAATAAAGCTTTTATAAAAATAAATAGTTTTTTAAAACGTCCTCGGCTGCCGCTCACACATAATTCACGTGATCGTTTAAGATCAGTCAGGCAGCCCGGGCTATGTAATTGTAATTGTAATTATTTATTTCAGGCAATGCCCATCGTCATCAACCCATTATGTCCCCACCGAGGGGCACGAGTCTCTTCCCTGAGGAAGGTATAGGCCATACTCCACCACGGGCCCATATAGTGTTAGTAACAATGGTGCTTATACTATGTTAGTAATAATATAATATGTACACATTAAAATTTATATTTACATTGTTCAGTCCCACCCAGCTCCACCGCTTGTCGGCATTACGTGCGTCGACACCCAGTGGCGCTGTATGGGGCTGTCCATCCTGTCTGCCAATACCTTCAGGAGGCTGCAGGAACTACCCCTCACCCTGCACATCAGGGATGCTATCCGCTTCCGAATGATTGCGTGGAATCCATCTGTTCGCGCATCGGCAAACATCCCCGATGCACTACAGTATCGAGGTAGCCCCAGCAGCATCCTAAAGGCATTGTTATATTGAACCCGCAGGGCGCTGTAGGCTTTCTGTGTATAGTCGGTCCACAGACTGCAAGTATAAAAAGATTGGCAGAAGGCCTTAAATAAAGTTATTTTGACTTCCCCCGTACAACGAGCAAATCTACGGGCTAACATATTACACCGAACCGACAGCGCCCTGCGTTCCCTTTCAATATCAACATTATCCGACAGATCCTCAGTGACCCAGTGACCCAGGTACTTAAATTTGCTTACTTTGGCGAGTGGAGCGGCACAAAGCAGGACAGGTGGTATGTCGTAGGATTTTTTTCCCGCCCGAAAAATCATCATTTCGCTTTTCAAGGCATTGTACCTGAGCCCATGGGCCACTGCATATGACTCACAGATTTTTAACATTTTATTCAGACCTCTGACAGTAGGACACAACAACACGATATCATCAGCATAGCTTATATTATTAATGGGAGTACCATCAATAGAACATCCCACTCCAGCGCTACTGAGTTCCACAAGCAGCCCATTCATGTACAGGTTAAAGCTTGGGTGAGGTGAGCCCCCCCTGTCTCACCCCGCACTCCAACCTATACATGTCGGACTGACCCTCTACCCATCTAACTACATTGGTCTGATTCTTATACCAAGTGCAAAAAATGTCAACAAGCTCCGGTGGCATATCAGTTTCCTCTGAGAGCTTTTTCCAGAGCAAATCATAGGTCACGAGGTCGAAAGCCTTCGACAGATTTAGAAAACAAGCGAATACAGGTGTCTTCCTCCCAGTGTAGTAGCTTACTGTTTGTTTAAGCAGAGTACCGCGGTTTCCGTCGACATACCTGGGCGAAATCCAAACTGAGCATCGTGTAGGGTTAAATGTTTACCGAGGTATTCGTCGAGTATGCGGTCTAATACTTTCGCTATAATAGTAGCCAAGGATATCGGTCTGTAATTACCCTTATCCGATGAATCGCCAGTCTTGTTTTTGACGATAGGCACAACTATAGTTTTCATTAACTCTGGAGGTAGGTAAGAGTGTCTAATGCAGAAGTTAAACAGCATTGCTAGTACTCTGGGAAGATGGACACCTGCATGCCGCAGATGCTCAATGCTGAGCGAATCATGTCCCGGCGATTTGCCACGTTTCATTTTTGCGATAATGGAAGCGATACGCTTAGCTGAAACATTTACTGATACTTTGTACTTTTTACCCCTCTCTGTACACGGCAACGAACTCGCTTCCCGCTCTCCTACTCCGGGACTCGGTTGAACCTTAAACTGTTCTCTAAATATATTTGCAATTTGGTCGAAATCACTGCAACCATCAATGCTAACCGGGACACTCGGTCTAGGGCTCAATTTGTTCGTTTCCTTCCAAAACATTCTAAAATCTTTATTTGAATGATGATTTGCCAAAATGTCCATTTTTATCTGCCGTTGGTTATCCTGGCACCATTTCAGTTTTGATTTAAAGGCCTTGCGTGTTTCTGACATTTTTGATAATAAAAACCTGACGAAGGCTTGCCATTTTGAACCCATTGCTGAAACCCGAGTCGAGCCTCCCGGTGCACAGGCGCTACATGCCTATTCCAGCCAGTAATGTGCCGACGCTTATGACATTTTATTGATTTATAACTAAACGCCGCTGCCTGACTCAATATATTAACAATATTTTATAGATATTATCTATAATTAAATTATGTGACACATCATTACACATTCCATCACAACAATTTGACAATTCTAGGGGAAAATCAAGATTTTTTAGATGTTCCTGACAGTATTCATTAAATTGTCTTGTTTGTAACACGTCACGATCTCCCCATACTACCTTATTTTTTAACCTTGAACAAACTCTTATCTTTTGCTTAAGCACGTCTAAATTAAAATTTATCTGTAAGGGAAAATGGTCGGACCAAAATACATCGTATAGGACTTTTACACTACGAATTGTCGACCACGCTAGTTCAGAAACAATACAATGATCTAACCATCTTTTACAGCCGTGAGCGTCACTTACAAAAGTGTACGTATCATTATGTAATAACTCCATGTCCGCACATCGCCATTTAAAGTCAGAGCAAAAGCTTACCAGTTCGTCGCAGAAAAGCTCACCGGGGTGCGCATTAAAGTCGCCCAACACAAACACTGATTCACAATCGTTGGCTTCGACAACGGCATTTATCTCACTCAAACAGTCTGTAAATTCTGTCAAATTCATTGAAGAATCCGTAGGCATGTATATAGAAAAAACTAAAATAGAGGAAGCTTTCGTGCTTATTTTTATAGCGCATAAGCGATCACTGTTGCACGTTAACACTGTGACTAGCGGGAAAACACTTTTCCGCCACAGTATGGCTACGCCACCGGCCGTCCTCTAAGTACACCTAATGTCGTGTCTACTGCAGACTTTCCTGCAAAACTGAAGTCTTCATCGATTTCTCCAAGTAGTGTTATATCATGTGGCAATGGCCAGGTTTCTTGGAGTGCAATTATGTCCCCAGTCTTACATAAGCTCCGTACACATTCCATGGATCTAATAACTGATTTACAGTTATAACTAATCAATTTAATTAGGCTTTTGTGTTCGTTGTCACTACTCAGTATCGTATTAAGTATAATTGACAATTAAGCTCGGATACTTTATCTCTCTTGAATTCAATAAAACGCCGAAACAGTATACCGTTCGGCCAGAAATTTTCGTCTAGGAAAACATGGAGCTTGGAGCTCGGCACAAATATTTTATAGGCATCATAGCTTTTACTAGATTTTACTTTTATTTTTTTCATAGACACATCTAACTGGGTTTTGTTGAATATGTGCCCTTTAATATCACTCTCGGATGATTTCTTGTCAATATTCGAGACAAATAAGGGTGTTTTCCATTCCGCCGCCTCAAATTTCCCTTCGGGTTCGGTGGCGGCTTTTCCCTTGGCTTCAACTAGTCTATTTCTCAATTTGTTCCTTTGTACAGTTTTCCATTCGTCTGACGGCACATCAGGTTTCCACTGTCCGGGCTCCGCAACTACTTCTGCTATAGTCTTGTTGTGTTTTGTTATCAAGAGCTGATTACTATTGTTATTGTTTACAAGAGAACTATTTGTATTCAAGTGACACATAGTTAGATTTGAAGGTTCAGTCACATTCGCAGCCAGAGGCGCACACCCGTCAATCAAGTTTTCGTTGGGACACATCGCGGATTTTGAGCTAGCAGACACATTCGCCGTTGAAGTCGCACACTCAACACTCAACTCATGATGATTTTCTACAGTACCCACGGTTTTGCTCAGAGAAAATGTTTCAAAAGCGCTATGAGCGATTCGATGTAAAATATGGTCCGGATAACTTACTTGTTTTTTTAACGGACGAGTCCGACCAGGTTTCGCTCTGATTCACAGAGCTTATTCATGGTGAACAGAGACGAAACTCTCATCGTCCGATGCTCGTCCCTGACTCTCTTGTTTCAACTATAAAGAATATTGTTATTTTGTTATCTTATATTCCCATCTCAATTCTGAAAAGTTACTGTTAGTCAGAAATACCAATTCTCTGGGACGTTTTAGGCACATATTTCTAACATCATTTCGAATTTTTATTTTATTTTGTGTTTTTTCTTAGCGTGCAAGCATCAAACGTGCTTAAAGTAGAAGGCGATGTTAACAAGGCGTCTATGAAGTAGCTCTCGAGACATCAAAAGAATCGCGGAGCCGCCTACGAGGCACTCTTGTAGATTAGAAGGTAATTCGATTTCCTACAGAAATGGAAGCCTTCATTTTGTAACAACCAAGTTAGTGCATGTTGGATTTAAAAATAATGCCACTGAAAATTGACACAAATATTGGCACTCTCGCAGAAAATTCGCAAAAAGTTTTCGATATTCTAGAGTCGGTCTGTACGAAACATTGCTTTTTGGGGATCTGTTCTACGAAACAGAATCCTGATTTTTTAGTACACCATAAGTTCTTTATCATTAAATCGATTTTTTTTTTTTTTATAATTTTTATAATGTATGTGACGTCGCTGTTTCTGGTTCCCACGACACAGGGTATCCTACTATAGGACCAGACGCAATGTATGTGCCTGTATGTAAATGTTATAATTAGTAGAACTGTCAGAATTTTATAATATCTCATCTAGTGTTAATTGTTTCTCTAATTTTTTATGAAGATACATGTCTTCTTCTTTTGGTGAAATCTCCTATTTGAGGATGGCTATCATTGTGACTACTTTGTCTACTTCATCCCGAGTTAGATAGATAGATAGATTTGAGTTAATTTTTATTTGATTGAGAGTAGCAAGATTTTAGAGCCATTATGTTTTTCTGCGGCCTAAATTCCTTTGTGCCAGGTTTTCGCCTCGTAGAATGAGTATATTAAAAGAAAGGAGAATACATGTCAAGAAACATGAAACAAAAAATAATCGTCGCCGAAATCACGAAGCCCAATCTTTCGCCAAGCGCAAAAGTGACGGATCCTCAAAAAATCTTTAGGAACTTTCTCACGGAAATCCCCAACCGTACGCAATACGTCAATGTCGCCATTATTTATCCTGTCACCTCACAAATCAGAGGTCGGGCAATACAAATCCGTCTCTCCATTGACTTGGTGGGGGGAAAGTAGCATTAAAGGCCATCGCACACGGATACTTTTTATCGCGACGCAGAAGCGTGCAACGCTTGTCGTGCAGTCGCTCGTTTGTATCAATGCTGGTGTGATGTAGAGAGGTCTGGTATCTAGATATGACTCGGCATTGATGCAGTGGCGATGCATGCAGCCCTCACGACACGACGTAGCGGCAAGAGCTTCTAACGCGCAATGGAGTCTTAATTTAGTGTGATAAAAAAACCGGCCAAGTGCGAGTCGAACTCGTGCACGACCACTCGTACCACTATTTATAAAAACGGCAAAAACGGCAAACGTTTGTTGTATATTTATCTTGTTCTGTTTTTTGTAGTTTTTGTTTTAGCAGCAACAGTAATAGGTACATGATCTGTGAACGGTTCATGAGATACTGCCTGGTGACAGATGGACGGACAGTGGAGTCTCAGTAATAGCTCTTATCCTTTCGGTAGGGAACTCTAAAAATTCAGCTTTTTGACCTTTTCTGAAAGAGCCTCCAACACCACACGTCAGGCACTCAGGTTATCTCACGATATGTTTCTTTACAGTTAGCGAGTGGTATTGCTAAAAAATCACAAATGTACGTACATTTAGAAAACAAAGTCACACTATATCGTAGGATAATAAAATTAAGTAAATAAGGCTCTGGTCAATAGACGGGAATTTTTGCAAATGACATCGTCGCGTCAGACGCGGCGACTTGATGCAGCGACAAGTCACCCTGTTTGCGATGGCTCTTAAACAACAAATGGGCGGTGGGCCTAAGGCCGTATACCCACTGCGCACACTTCTACAGGAGTACGATGAAATCGCATATATATTTTTTCCAAACTCATCCCGAAAAAGATCGCATCGCATTGAAACGGTACAAAAATGGCCTTAGGCTGTCGTGGCAGTTGTAGAGTGTAAAGCTTTTTGTTTTATCCGCTCGAGTTGGTGAGTGGCGGCAAATACCGATATAGGGGAGCGAGAAGTGCATCCTTTATAACGATTATGGTAATGCAGTAAACAGATTGAACTACAGCTTTGAACCAACAGTGACAGGACAGCGAGGAAGAGTTTTTTTGCGCAAAAAAATCAAGCTACTAAGACGGTGATGTATGTTGTACAAATGTAAGTATGTAGGCAAACATTTGTGAATTGAAAATTTAATTTTTTTTATACAAGTGAGGTGACAAAGCAAGGTATTGACGACGCTATTATACCTTACTGACTATTTTTATATCTGTCTATTTTTATTGGCATTTTGTTAATGAAAAAAAAAACAAAATGGCGGATGACAGATTTTTTTGTTATTAATAAATAAAAAAATAGCAATTACTTACAGTAGGTTTTGTAAGTTATTGATTTATAATGAAACTTCTTTTCAGTAACAAGTTGTTATGCCAAAAGTTTATTTTAACCGCCGCTTAAAAACTGAACGTAGTGTAGCAAAAAGGTTCCAACCCAAACAAAGTGAGTTTTGAGATATTGTCCCTTAGCTTACATCACCGCTCAAGTCGAAAATTGGCGGTTTTCACATTTGAATGAGCTGAGTGCTTAGTGCGAGTTTTTTAACTACTCGATCGCGTTAACGTAAACTCATATTCTATAGGAGTGACAAAGCGCGCCAGCTAGTTGTCTCTTTGTGAGTCCTATACAAATTGCAAACGCTCTCGCTATCGAAAGTGAATGAAAAAACTCGCACTAAGCACTCTGAGCATTTGAACTGCTTATTGCGTATCTAACCATTGGTCACTCTTTTTTTTTTTTTTTGTTAACGGGGTGAAATGCTTTGTGCACCATAACCGCCACCCTTGGGGGAGGGCGACGGCTGTGTGTCGGACTCTCCTCTCCTAATAATAGGAGAGGCATACCTCCTAAAGCACCCCGGGGGCCGTCCTGTCGCTCGTGCAATGGGGCGCCGCCGGATCTCGCAAGTAGTTTGAACCACAACGCGAATGCGACAGCGGCGCCCCGGCGACGTCGACCTGACTCGCAAGGAGTCGGGCCCACCCTCACTGGAGAAGGGGCATGGGCCCCCCACCCCCTTCTCCCGTCACGATGTCGGACGAGAGGTGCCCCAACCTGCCGTCTGTGACCCTCCCTTAACCTCCTCTATGCCCTCTGCTCAGCAGGAGGGCCCCCACCGTGTGTTTTTTATAGAGATTGTCTCCTCGCGGCCCGAAGGCCCCCGGCCCCACTCAGTGTGGGGTTACGGGTGCGGGGCCCATAGTGGACCCCGCGGGACATCCAGCAGCGCAAGCCACTGGACGTCCCCCTCCCTCTGGTTTTGGTCCGCGCCGGCCGAAGCCGGTACCTCCATATCTGGAGGGCGTTCCCCTATCCGCCACCCGGGGCCCGCGTCCGATGGAAGACCAGAAACTCCATACGGACCATTGATCACACCTGTAAAGTTGGTAAAAATTACTTAAGCAGTGTTGTAAGCCAGGGGACGAATTTAATAAGTTTAGTCTTTGATTCTTAAAATATAAATCATCATTTTGATATATTTAACTCAAAAATGAATGAATGATGATGAATGGTTTGAACCTTTTTGCTAAACTACGTCCAAGTTATATATTTCACTGAGCTTAGAAATATCAGTCGTCTCACAAAAAGTACATTTTCAAGGAACGAAGTCCCTTCATCCTTTGTTAAGAATTTTCTCTAAAAAATACTGAAAGTATGCACGTAGAGTTTTTCTTCCATGTAATATTTCTAGTCCGTCCAAAAAGCGCCAAGGCAACTCTTTATCCGGGCCGACATATTGTTTGCTTTCAACCGGAGTGCTGTTTTAAAAATGAAGTCTCTTGGTGCATTAACTAGTCACAAATCAGGTCATCATGAAATGTATCTTTACACTACCACCGTCGATACTTTTCCAACGCATTTATACATGAAAATTCACGAATTAGGAATTGAGGCGAAGAAATAAGAATTAGGGCTAAGATACAAGAACATAAAGTTGATTTACATTTGCTTTATTTTTATGCTTTTTAAGGATAATTACAATAGTACCTGAATACATAGTATACAGCCAACCATTAGGCTAAGCGTATGCTGAGACGCAGGCGACACAGTTCCACGCAACGCAGAGCAGAGCAGATTTTGTAAAGCATGGAACGTCATTGAGCTAGCATGAGCATATGCTGGGGCGCAGGTACGTGCGATGCAGACATGTATCTATCCTGCTCTGCGTCTCGTTGTAGTGCCGGCACATAATTCTGCGTGGCGCGTTCATGTCGAGACCTGTTTTAACAATTTCATAACTTTGTTGAAATGATAGAACTTATAATTGAATCAGTTTACTGTGAACCTTATTTGTACGATACAAATCATTCAGATTTTTTTAGATATTCACTTTGCCAAATACATTTTCTACGCTTTGACAAACTAAAGTAGCAACAACTCGTCAATTTCATAATCAGACTCTGTACTCATTGTGTTCGTGAAACGTCTATTCCTTGTACTATTAGAATACGAATGGGTTGCGTCGTAGCATGCAAAAGGGCCTAAGCCTGCCTAAGCTGCCCTGGCCTGTACTGTACTGTGCTGTACTGAGTAGCCTGCGTCTTAGCATACGCCTAGCCTTAATCATTCATTATTTGCTTATGTATTTATAAAAGGAATTCTCCGTAAGTTATGTTATTACCTTTGTAAACTGTTGTTTACGGGTGTATGCTTTTGACGTTTCTTTCATACTTATACCTCTATGACCTCTATGTAAAGCAAGCTTAAAAATCATGGACGTACAGCAAATATAAATCAGGCTTGACAATTAGGCCTGTCTATCTATCTATCTAAATCAGTACGTATGGGTACCCAGCCAGATGTGCTGATGATGATGAATAAATACCATGAATCGGCATAGGTTTTTGCCGTCTCTATTTTATTCAAGCTTTTATGGAAGGCATGCTTGAAAAGCATTAAAATAAAGCATATTTTAATGTTAACCAGACTTTACTTAATATTTTGAAGTATTTCGTAAGTAGGTGGTTACTAAGCATTGCCTAAGCCTGCCACTCGGACAGCGATGATGGATACTTGTAAAACGGCAATTCATTGGACCTAATGACAATCCAATTTACATTGTGAAGCCGATTAGTATTAGTCGTTTTACTTGATAATTTGTGGTTTATTCGGCTTTGCAATGTACATTAATTTGTTATAAATAAAATAAAATAAAATAAATAAACTCACGCCCGTTATCCCCGAAGGGGTAGGCAGAGGCACCAGTCTCTAGAACTGGACCCACGTTTTGCCGAGTTTATTAGGTCCCAAACGTGACAAGTGGCAAGCCTGTCGCCGTTATTAATTTGTTATAGTAACCAATAAACTGTAGTTCAATGAAATGTGCCTAGTAATACAACTAAAGTAATCCTACCGAAGCGAGTATCTTCAAACCTCATCATCAACCCTTTATGTCCCCACCGAGGGGCACGGCTCGCTTTCCTGAGAAAGGTATTGGCCATACTCTACTACGGGGGCCAAGTCTGGATTGGTGGAGGGTTGTTAGACTAGTGGATGGTCTTACTGTCAGAAGTTTTCAAGCCGCCCTAGGGCCTTGACCCTGTAGGTATCTTCCCGATTCAATTACCTACATTTATACATTCAGTGTATTTCAGTTGAACTGAATTGTACTTTCATGCATTGTTTAGTTACATATTGTATTTCACTTATTCTTATCTATTTACATTGTATCGTATATACCTACACTTATACCTACATTGTATTACGTATAATATTTACAACAAGTATATCTTACACACTACCTAGTTAATATTTATATAAGTTTAATTTAGTATAGTTGTTATTATTAAATACAATACTATTTACACTAACAATACCTACTAACATTAATACTAAGTTCATATACATCACACATTCATACAATCCCAAACGTATCGTGCCCGACGGTCGAATTGTCGTGATACATCGCGAACGCACAACATTTTATCCGTAGGTTATTTGTTGGTCAAGTCGAGCGCCCGATACCGGTCCGGAAGCAAGTTCCCTGCCCCGCGCGCCCGCGCAACCTCGCCCCGCGCGCCCGCGCAACCTCGCCCCGTGCGCCGCCAGTCGAAATCTCAACTCCGACGCGAAACCTGTGACGCTTTATGCTAGCCCGCTACTGCTCATGTTTACGCGATCTATACCTAGCTTGCTTAATTACCAGCTTACGCTTAATACCTATGTGCTATCGTGTAATAATATCTCTGCTGTGTTGTTGGCTTGTGCATTCTCCTTCTAATTTTCTATAGACTTTGTGTGTGCTTTGCTTGTTCAATATACAAACCTGGACTGAACTGTAAGTGTTTGCATTTCTTACCTATTTCTGCTGACACTACGCACTCACCCGCCTATAACTGGTGACCCCGAGGAAAACACACCAAGCACAATGTCCAATGATGACGCAGAATTCAGCGACGTTCGAGAAGGCGGTTCGAAAAATCGCGTTTCCACTGACGCACGTCACGATATTTTTCGAGTCGGCGTAAAATCGCCTCAGTTTTCACCGGAGAAGCCTGCAATATGGTTTGCGCTTATGGAGGCTCAATTCAATTTGTCGAGGATCACCAGCGACGAGACCAAATTTTACCACATCCTCAACAACCTTGAACCTCAGTACGCAGATCTTGTGGAGGAGCTCGTCTTGAACCCACCGGCTACTGATAAGTATGAGCGGCTGAAGACTGAGCTCATACGTACCTTGTCTCAGTCCAAGGCCAAGAAGCTGCAGAGACTTCTGGATAGAGAGGAGATCGGTGACAGAAAGCCATCTCATTTTCTACGGCACCTTCGTAACTTAGCTGGACCCGGCTTACCCGAAGAGTTCCTGTCTGGCATCTGGACGAGCCGACTGCCGAGTAGCATCCAGACCATCCTCGCTTCTCAACCCAACGCTTCGCTCGAGACGCTTGCTGACCTGGCGGACAGGATCCATGAAGTTGTTCCACCGTCACCGCAAGTAGCTTCGACTTCCCACCACACTTCACCTGGCAGCTCCATGGACCAAATGGCTAAGCAAATAGCCGAACTGACGCAGCAAGTAAGAGCACTTAGCATGCAATCGCACAGATCGCGTTCCAGATCAAGGAACAATCATGCACAGACTCGTCATTCTGCTCGGTCAAGGGAGAGGTCACAATCCAGCTACCGGAAGCATCCCCTTTGCTGGTACCACGGCAAGTTCGGCAGCAGGGCGAAGACCTGCATCCGCCCATGCGACTACAAGGTGGAAAACTCCCTGGGCAATCAGTGATGGCGACGAACGATTGTCCCAGCTCCACCGGTCGCCTGTTCGTTACAGATCGCAGATCGAAAGCCCAATTTCTTGTGGACACCGGAAGCGACCTATGCGTTTTCCCTCGATCTGCCCTGCGTGAACGGCGTGCGAAGACCAACTACCAGTTGTGCGCAGCTAACGGTACCACCATCGATACCTATGGGTTTGCTCAACTGAACCTGAACCTAGGACTACGTAGAGACTATCCGTGGCGTTTTATAGTGGCTGATGTGACTAAACCAATTATTGGTGTAGACTTTCTGTCCTTCTATAACTTAATTGTAGATTGTCGCAATCAGCGCCTTATTGATAACACCACTTCTTTGTCAACTGTTGGTTCTGTAGACTTGCAATGTAACAGTATAACTTCAGTTAAGGTCTCGACTGGTGACACGCGTTTCCACAAACTTCTCGCTGAATTCCCGGAAATTACTCGTCCATCTGGCACGACACGTACGACTCTACACAACACTGTACACCACCTTCGTACTACACCTGGTCCCCCTGTTTCTTCATCCCCTCGCAGGTTAGCTCCAGACAAGCTGAAAATTGCTAAGAAGGAGTTCGAGGAGATGTTGGCCAGCGGTACTGCCCGGCCATCGGAGAGTTCTTGGTCGTCACCTCTACATCTGGCGCCTAAGAAGGACAACTGTTGGAGGCCATGCGGTGATTACCGAGCTCTCAACGCTCGAACTATACCCGACAAATACCCGGTAAGGCATATTCACGATTTTTCCCACAGCATATCTGGTTGTAGAGTCTTCTCTACCATTGATTTGGTCAAGGCTTATAACCAGATCCCTGTCAGCGTGGACGACATTCCGAAAACCGCCATTACCACCCCGTTCGGAATGTTCGAATTTCCTTTTATGACGTTCGGTCTAAGGAATGCCAGCCAAACCTTCCAACGTTTCGTGGATGAGATGACTCGCGGACTCGACTTCTGCTACTGTTACCTTGATGATTTCCTGGTGTTTTCTAGAGACGAGGTAGAGCACGAGAGTCATCTCCGACAACTCTTCACGAGAATGAAGGAATACGGCATCCTTGTCAACACGTCCAAATGTGTTTTTGGTAAGCCTGAGGTTACTTTTCTTGGCTACCAAATCTCCACAGCAGGAACAAAGCCGTTGGATTCCAAGGTAGAGGCCATCAAAAACTTCCCCGTGCCCACCACAGTTCGAGAGCTCCGGAGATTCTTAGGCATGATCAATTTTTACCGCAGATTTATGCCCCAAGCTGCTGCAACACAAGCTCCTCTGAATGCCTTGCTCACTGGCTCAGTCAAAGCTTCCCACCCTGTTAATTTGACAGGAGATTCACTGCAAGCATTCGAGGACTGCAAGTCCAACCTCTGCAGTGCGACATTGCTGGCTCATCCAGATTGTCAGGCCAAACTCGCATTGATCACCGATGCATCTGACCTGGCCATGGGAGCTGTGTTACAGCAATTCAAGGATGACACATGGCAGCCGTTGGCTTTCTTCTCACGGAAATTTAGTTCTTCGCAGCAAAAGTACTCACCGTACGATCGTGAGCTTTTAGCTATATACGAAGGCATTAAATACTTTCGTCACATGCTCGAGGCTCGCCATTTCACCGTGTTTACTGACCACAAACCGATTTGTTACGCATTCCGTGAGAGGAAAACTAACTGTTCGCCCCGTCAGTACAGGCACCTTGACTACATCTCGCAATTCACAACGGACATACAGTATATTGCCGGCAAGGACAATGTTGTGGCCGACACACTGTCTCGTGTTAGTGAATTGCAGGCTACCACCGTCGATGACGAAGCTATAGCAAAAGCTCAAGCTTCTGACCAACAGCTAGCTCTCTTCCTGGATGATGCATCATCATCACTTCGTCTACGGAAAATGAACGTACCTGGCAGTCGTTTGGAGTTGTACTGCGATGTCAGTACTCCGACGCCACGACCATTCATACCCGAGCCTTTGCGTAAGCAAATCTACGACAGTCTTCATTCTCTTAGCCATCCTGGTGCAAACGCTAGTGCCAAGTTAGTGGCACAACGCTATGTTTGGCCAGGCATGCGCAAAGACTGTCGAGATTGGTCACAAGCTTGTCAATCTTGTCAGCGCGCTAAAGTAAATCGACACGTGTACTCCCCGTTAGGTACGTACAACTTACCTCCTGCACGTTTCAAGTTCGTGCATATCGACCTGATTGGACCCTTACCAATGTCTAGTGGTTACCGTTACTGCTTGACAGCTGTTGACCGGTTCACACGTTGGCCAGAGGTCATTCCTATTGAGGATATGACTGCAGAAACGGTGGCCAAGGCTTTATTATCTGGCTGGATAGCGCGATTTGGTTGTCCGACAGATATAGTTACCGACCGCGGCCGGCAGTTTGAATCGTCCCTGTTCCACCATTTGTCCATTCTAGCTGGTTTCAAACATCGGAGGACGACTGCCTATCACCCGGCGTGCAACGGTCTAGTGGAAAGATTCCACCGACAACTTAAAGCCGCCATAATGTGTCACAGCAACTCTCACTGGTCCGAATCTCTTCCACTAGTCTTACTAGGTATAAGGAGTGCTTTTAAAGAAGATCTGCAAGCCTCCTCCGCCGAACTTCTTTACGGCGAGCCATTAAGACTACCAGGTCAGTTCTTTGGTCATAGCGTAGACAGTAGTACTGATATGACAGAATTATTAGCCCGCCTACGCTCTTTTGCCGAGAAGCTGCAACCTGTACCAACTTCACGTCACGGTCATGGTAAGATTTTTGTGTACAAGGATCTCGCCACTTCGACTCATGTTTTCCTTAGAGACGATGCATTGCGAGGCTCACTGCAACCTGCATACACGGGACCCCATGAAGTTATCGAAAGAGGAGACAAGGTTTATAAATTACTCGTCAAGGGCAAACATGTCACAGTATCAGTAGACCGTCTTAAGCCGGCCTACATACTCACTGACAAAACTAACTTGCCCACTACTATTGACGCACCACCAGAGAAAATAGTAAATCCTGTTCGGACAACTCGCTCTGGTCGTCACGTCCATTTTCCAGATTTTTATCGTCCGTAGTGACGGCCTCTGGAGGGGAGTGATGTAGGTATCTTCCCGATTCAATTACCTACATTTATACATTCAGTGTATTTCAGTTGAACTGAATTGTACTTTCATGCATTGTTTAGTTACATATTGTATTTCACTTATTCTTATCTATTTACATTGTATCGTATATACCTACACTTATACCTACATTGTATTACGTATAATATTTACAACAAGTATATCTTACACACTACCTAGTTAATATTTATATAAGTTTAATTTAGTATAGTTGTTATTATTAAATACAATACTATTTACACTAACAATACCTACTAACATTAATACTAAGTTCATATACATCACACATTCATACAATCCCAAACGTATCGTGCCCGACGGTCGAATTGTCGTGATACATCGCGAACGCACAACATTTTATCCGTAGGTTATTTGTTGGTCAAGTCGAGCGCCCGATACCGGTCCGGAAGCAAGTTCCCTGCCCCGCGCGCCCGCGCAACCTCGCCCCGCGCGCCCGCGCAACCTCGCCCCGTGCGCCGCCAGTCGAAATCTCAACTCCGACGCGAAACCTGTGACGCTTTATGCTAGCCCGCTACTGCTCATGTTTACGCGATCTATACCTAGCTTGCTTAATTACCAGCTTACGCTTAATACCTATGTGCTATCGTGTAATAATATCTCTGCTGTGTTGTTGGCTTGTGCATTCTCCTTCTAATTTTCTATAGACTTTGTGTGTGCTTTGCTTGTTCAATATACAAACCTGGACTGAACTGTAAGTGTTTGCATTTCTTACCTATTTCTGCTGACACTACGCACTCACCCGCCTATAACCCAATTAATAATAACTTCCACAGAACACAATAATTGGCATTGTCCCAAACTAGTATACCTTGCGCTACAGTAATTAGGGAAGGACATTACAAACATAAAAAAACACTCGGACTGCGGCCATTTCTACAAATGTACTAATTAAGATGAGATAGATAATAGAGACAAATGATAAAAGCTATGAATATTCCTTATTGCGCATAAAAAATAATATGCAGAAATAATATAAATATATCTGCATTTTATTTTTTGTTATAATGAAAACGCACTTCACTCTTTTAAAACAACCGTCAGCTTGGTTTGGCCCGTGATTGGTCAACTTTAGAGTGTCGGGTGCAAAGGGCACTAACAGAACCCAGAAACATCAACGCCTCGTGAAAAATGAGGCGAAGCACCAACGCCATGAGGCTTTTTTTTCACTGTGACCTATTTCTATGAGTCACAGTGAAAAAAAGGTACAATGGGTGGTCTTATTGCAAATTTTCACTCCTTTAGAGCCATCGCAAACAAGGCGACTTTTCGCCGCGTCTAGTCGCCGCGTCTCAGACGTGACGTTGTTGTTTGCATCTGGCGTCTTGTCGTCGCGACTCCGCGACTCTGACGCCAAGTGTTCGGAGCTTTGAACAAAATGTATGAAAATAGTCGGCCGTAGCCTGTCGTCGCGTCTGGTCACCGAGCTGTCGCTGTCGTGTGTCGCCTAGTGTACGCTTAGGCTTAAAATAACCATCAGCTTGGTTTGGCTCGTGATTGATCAACTTTAGAGTGTCGGGTGCAAAGGGCACTAACAGAACCTAGAAACATCAACGGCTCATGAAAAATGAGGCGAAGCACCAACGCCATGAGGCATTTTTTTACTGTGACTTATTTCTATGAGTCACAGTGAAAAAAAGGTACAATGGGTGGTCTTATTTCTAATTTTCACTCCTTTAAAATAACTATCAGCTTGCTTTGGCTCGTGATTGGTCAACTTCATAATCTAGGTTTGGCCAATTGATTGGTCAACCTCAGAGTGTCGGGTGCAAAGGTCACTAGCGGAAGCTGGGAACATCAACGGCTCATGAAAAATAAGGCGATGCACCAACGCTATGAGGCTTTTTTTTCACTGTGACTTATTTTTATACGCCACAGTGAAAGAAAGGTGCAATGGGTGGCCTTATTGCTAATTTTCACTCCTTTAGAGCCATCGCAAAAAGAGCGACTTTTCGCCGCGTCTCAGACGTGACGTTGTCGTTTGCATCTGGCGTCTTGTGGTCATGACTCGACTCCGCGACTCTGATGCCAAGTGTGCGGAGCTTCAAACAAAATGTATGAAAACTGTCGGCCGTAGCCTGTCGTCGCGTCTAGTCGCCGAGCTATCACTGTTGTGTGTCGCCTAGTGTGCGCTTAGGCTTAAAATAATCATCAATTAGGTTTGGTTCGTGATTGGTCAACTTTAGAGTGTCGGGTGCAAAGGGCACTAACGGAAGCTAGGAACATCAACGGCTCATGAAAAATGAGGCGAAGCACCATTGCCATGAGTCACTATTTCTAACGGCGCAGCTTTTACCATAATGGAGGTTTGTTGCCATTTTTCAACGCTGATGTTACAACTTGAAGTTGATTTATTTTAAAATTTGCTCCGGAAAGCGTGTGCTATGTTTGCGCTAGAAAAATATAACTTTTGACGCATTCGGAATTCTAGATTGCTTTCTAAATATGCTTTTGCCATCAAAGTTTTGGTTTTGATTAAATGAGTAGACTGCAGCTTTGGTTTTTTCTCACTTTTGTTAAAATAGTAAATTATGTTTTATTATTGAACGTGTTGATTGCACAACTCTTGGGATTTTGAGGTAGATAAATATTCGTATCAAATTAAGTATTAGATTTAAGGTGATTTGAGGAGAGATGGTCAGAGTGGAGTTTTTTTTTTGCTGCCTTTCTTCTGCTATATTCCGGTCCCAAAACAGCGGTTAAGTTTACTTTAGAGTTTACTTAGCGAAATTCTCAATTCAGAAACTGGGCCTAAGAAAGTAAAGTCATTGGTACATACCGGGATTTTAATCCACGACCTTCCAAATGTGAGGGCGGCGTTTTACCACTCCGCTACCACCGCTCTCAAAATCCGAAAAAATATTAGCGAAAACGTTATCAGCTATAACTTATTCGCATATTAACCCGTCAGGCCTAGAACATTTTTTCTTTCACAGGTTAGTTATTCACAGAGTAATATTTGAAATCTGTCACAGTTTTCAAACAGTAATATATACTCTTATATCTGTGGTCATCTTTAAAATCCGATTCAAAATGCCGTCGCAAGACCGACCCGCCGGCGGCCGGTCTACGGGGCCTAACGGAATGCACCATAGTTTACATCGGGGCTTGAGGGGTTACGAAAAAAAATCTCATATTTGTTCCCATAATGTGATTCACTTTTACGAAATGCACCCCATCCCTTTCTTTGTGGGGATTCTGCAAAATCTTTTATAGTGGAATATTCCATATGAACGGTACGTTACATTTTTCGAGATTTTCGTGAAAGCTTTTAGCCACAACAGAAATTCGCGTTTCTCTTCCGCGCGTCGATAAATTAAAGGAAAAAAGAGCTGTTTTTTAAACCAACCTCCATTCAGCTACCAATACGTTGCCGCTTCGGCTATATTATTGAAAAATCCGAGGTAAATCTATTAGGAGATTACGTTCCTACTCCAAAGGGAGCGAAATGTTGGAAAAAAAAGAACACTCATTCATCACACCAACACCAAGCCTTTTCATACGATGTGTGTTTGCAGTTTATTAAAACATCGAAATGACGATAAAGTTCAAAGGGTCGTTTTTGTGCTTAAATGTATTAAAAATAAACATAAGAGCTTCGGTTTTTTTATGAACCGCTCCGGTACAGTCGAGACCAAATTGACCAGTCAATATAAAAAAATATTATTATTAAGACAATACATACGTCAATAATAATGGCAAACAGGCGTCCCACTATAGGACAAAGGGCTTCTCTCAGTGAGAGACTATGAGGTTAAACAACACGCGCGCCCACCGCGGATTTCCGATTTCAAGCGCTGAGGTATACAACATTACTATAATTTGAGGACGTGAAGAACAAAACCTCACTTTTCCACTTTTTCTAATTTTAAGGAAAACAGCAAAATGTAAAATAGCTAACAAACTATCACTACAGCATTATGTTTTAATTATGTCATATTAAACAAAGTATTTCAGTCGACATTTGTACCAAATTTTTGTTAAAAATTATGAGAACATTAGCCAATATTTTGGAATTAAATTTGGAAATGTGAGGTAAACATTTTTGGAAAAGCATGGTTTTGATAAAAGAAATAATATTGCCTAACTTTTAAAATGAACCAAAAATTATCACCCTTCTAATTTTTTTAGGTGGCAAAGTGTGGTTTTTTCATCAAAACGTCTGTCAAATTCTATTAGAAAAGTGACGTTTTGATAGGGTTTTTCTTATTTGGGCGAATCTATTCAACCATTTACACTAATGGCTACAGCACCCAAATGACATCTCTCATGGTCCCTCGCCATAAAAATCTATTAACGTTCCAGTGACACTCAATCCGCTATGTTTACTATCTATACTTCTGATTATATGCATACTAATATCACAAAGAGGAAAAGTTTGTATGAATGTCTGTAAGTTTGTGTGCAGGGGGTAATCTCCGAAAGCACTTGTGGCGAGTACATGTCAACTCTTCGCCAGCACTATAAATTTCAACATTCCTGCATCGCGCAGTCAAAGTGTTACACATAACATACAAACATAACGTAAAAATTAACAACAGTTAGACCAGCCGTCACCAGGCACACGATTTCCATGGTAGGAAATTTCCCTTTACGTTGCACGATCACAATCACTTTGCTCTTCTCTCTCTATACACTTATCCGATCTCAAAAATTCTTTCTCCAGTATTTTGAATCGACCTTCAGAGTGCGTATACTGAGATTTTTCATTCACTCTCGATAGTGAGAGCGTTTGCGATTTGCATAGGAGTGACAAAGAGACAAATAGATGGCGCGCTTTGTCACTCCTATGCAAAACGCAAACGCTCTCGCTATCGAAAGTGAATGACAAAACTCAGTATACGCACTCTGGCTGGGCACAGGCTAATCGGTTGACACAAACATAGTCGCAGGCACTGTTAGTTGAGAATAAATTGTGTTTTAGGAAATTATTTGTTGTTAAGGCCAACTGGCACCGTTTTCTTTAATGTGGCTTAAACAGAATTTAACTAAAATTTTACATGCAAAAGACGGCTTAAGTAACATTTATGAAGTGGTGCAAGTGATCTTAAAACATCATGATGACCTCTGTGGCGTAGCGGTTAGCGCATCTGCTTACCATGCGAGAGGTCCCGGGTTTCCCGGCTAGGGAGAGAAAAAAACTCCAGGTCTTGGATGTTTACATGCTTGTGACGTCGCTGTTTCTGGTTCCCACGACACAGGGTATCCTAGTGTGGGGCCAGAAGCAATGTATGTGGCTGTATGCAAATGTTAAAAAAAAAAGTGTTAATCAACTTTAAGATACTCTTAATGAAAAAAATATGCTAATCGCACTTTCCCTCTCGTAAACAGACAAAAGCAAGCAGTCGAACTGTAATAAAATAGCAATGTTATTTACGCTATCGTATCTCCAACAAGTCTATTTTCAGCAGCAACTGAAGTAGTCGACTATAAACAGAGAATTAGCATTCTAATGTTTCAGATCGGAGCGAACTCCGAACACTTTTATAGGCAATGCAAATGAAGTATTTCCAAGAAGTGCTATTCCATCCAGTTGCTCCATTGCGTCCCGTAAATACACGTACTACCTAGATTGGCTTGGGTTTTCGATCGTAATTTTAATTCAAGCGTCATTAACAAGGTTCAGCACTTACATTACATTCCTAAGCTCACGCCTGTATCCCAGAGAGATAGGCAGAGACCAGGGACTGCCACCAGCCACGGTCCTGATAAATCAATTTCGCTTCATCGACATTCATTAGTCCTTGCATGTACGCACGCCGGTTTTTTACTTTTTAACTTGCCTTTTGCTAATAAATCACCCATTTGGTCGAAGTATGTCCACTTATTCTCACACACTTTCTCCCAGCGGTTCCGTGCTTCGCAAGGCACGATATGCAGTTGGTGCCGATTGCCGTCGATAGATGGCAGTCGTTAAGCCAAGTCGGAGGCCTTAGAGCAGCTTAGAAACTTCTGACAGTAAGACCAGCCACTAGTCTTACAAGCCTCCAGCAATCCGGACCTGGCCCCGTGGCGGAGTATGGCCTATACCTTCCTTAGGGAAAAGACCCGTGCCCCTCGGTGGGGACATAATGGGTTAATGATGTCCACTTGGGGCGTCCCTTATCGGCCTTTCTACTCACATTCGCTAGATCATTATGTGCACCAAATCTTGAACAATTCCAATCTTGTAGCTGACAAATTCCATAGCAATTTCTCTCAAAAACGTCAGATCAAATCATCATCAGCAGCCATTTGGAGCCAACTTCAGAACATAGGCTTCCCTCATGGATTACCAAAGCCACTGCAACCAGGGCCGAGATTCTGCTAACGCATTATAGTACAATGACAACTGAATGAGTATGGTGATTTCATTTTATTGCCTCTTCAAGTCTACGCGCGCACACTTATCAAACCATCTAAGCATCAATGGTGTGAAAAAAACACGTCACGTGACCCGACCGTGCATCTGTCATCGAACTATAATGCACCGGCAGAATCGAGGCCCTGTGGGCTCACTATGTAATTTTCGCAACGGATATGCATACGTCTTAAAAAGGCATGTATACCACTACTGTATAGCACTATCTTCTTTTAAGATCCTATTAGAGCAAGACAGTACTCCGGTCGGTTTTTGTGTTGACGTGACTTTTTAAGACGTATGAATATCCGTTGCGAAAGTCACATAATGAGCCCACTGGTCGTCAGATCATTTGGTGTGGGGCCTGCCCGGTCAAGTCAGAACTCTTCCGCCCTAACGACAATCAGTTTTCCAAGGTATGTGCCCCACCCACTGCCACTTCAGCTCCTATATTTCGCTCAGTTAATCCTGAACCAGTCCAACCGTGTAACTTTAAAATTTCATACTTTGTTCTCGCGAACGTCACAGCTCTGACAGGATTTGGTGTGCTTAATTACGCCTCAGGTTAAACTGATCGAATGTAAATGAATGAATATTGACCAATCAGCGGTGACGTCACGCTGAAAACGAACAATGTAATCAGTGAATTCACGGCCAATTTAATAATTATAAAGGCTGTAACTAAATCGCAGCACATAGCAGCACTAGAATACCCTGTGCTTATAGTAACCACGGCAGAACATCACAAATAAAGAAATTGAAATTGGTTTATTGATAATAAGATTAATTCACAATTACATTACATCATAATATAATAGTACAGTATCAATTTGACATCAGTTTTCAGTAATTAAGTAATTAAACATTTGACAATAGTGAATTTAAATCTTTGATTAGACTCTGAAGCCTGTGGTAGATAAAAATCTGTGATACAGGCGTCAGTGCCCTATGTAGATGTTTAAAAAAATAATAGTCATTATAACAATCGATAGATTTCGAATAGCTTTGTTTATATATAGAAATACACTGAGAGGGCATTTTGTACAAAATAGCAATAATATACAGGGTCTCACAAAACTCAACGTTAAGCCAGTACCGGATGAAAAGGGAAGTCATATTGGTTATCAGAAAAAATAGAAATTATAGACATTTAAAAAAAAATTAAAAACCCTGTTGCCACAATCTTTGCTTTTTCCAATTTTTTTTTTGTTTTGTATCTCTGAATAATGCGTCTTTAAACTGTTAACAAAATTTTAAAACCAGCAGCTCCAGCTTGGCAGAAAAGGAGACTTTAAAAAAAAAATAACTTGCCCATTGCCCATTTTTAACATTAATTTTAGTTTTAATTATGTTTGTGAATTTTCATGTGTAAATAATTGAAAAAAAAAATTATTATACTCAATTTTTTTTATATTTTTCTATGACCAGTATGACTTGCCTTTTTACCCGGTACCGGCTTAACGTTGAGTTTGGGACACCCTGTATATACACTGTCATATTTTGTACGACGTACACATTTTATTTTGTACTGCTGCACATGTGTACGACAATTTGTCCTAAATTTTATCTAACCATTGGTTACATAATTTAGGACAAATTGTCGTACACTTCTTTCTAAATTGTTTTAAGTTAAGATTTTTAGAAAATTTGACAGTGGATATATATTATTCCGATGACTGTACAGTCCCATTGGGGATCAACCCCAAGACTTCTTGCACAGTACCGCTAGACTAATATGTGCGTCAATATGGGTTACTTAGACAAATCTTTGGCCACTCTGACGAGATCACCACTTACCTAATATTTTTGACACAGATCACAAGTCAGTGGAGCGCTACATAAAACTCGGAAGATAAACCGTTTATTTCACGTATGAAATGGGGGTGAAATGAAAAGGAATATCTGTCACTGAGCCGCCTTCAGAAGATCATAGATAAGTGAGATAAGACTTGTTACCCTTTCGCATATGCCAGTGATATGCAATAGTTGCATAGTCAAAGTCAAAGTCAAATATTTTATTCATACCTAGTACAAATAGAACATTTACTGTATGAACGTCTAAGTTGTTAGTTTCACAATTAATAGATTACATGGAGAAGATTCTAACAAAGAAACTCCACATTTATTCTTTTCAAAACAGTTTTAGTCAAAATTACAAACTTTGAAACTTACAAAATAATATCTTGGATGTGTTGAACACTAGACACATTTTATCCTCTGATTAAATTTAATATTAAACTATTATTTAATGCCAGACGTCCTTGTCTTCTAAATAATAGTTGTATCCTTTATTTGTTATTTATGTATTTATCGAGCCTTTTATTGCACTTAATGCCATAAACATTTCTACCAGCCAACCGCAGGAGGTAAAGGAAAGAGTTACACATTAATATATACTTACACATACATTATATTAAAATATATATACTAAAATACAGTCAGTGTAATTTCCGAAAAGATATTTGTACATAGTGGATTGACATAGCGCAGGATGCCTTATTACAATAGATATATCACTGTAATATAATGAGAAACCAAGGGAATACATATAATTTATCATAAATATAAAACGATTTGACTTTAGGTACTTACGTAGATCTTAGAACAAACTATAAAAAAATAGTAAATATAACATAACATACATTTACATACAGGCATATACATTGCTCTAGCCCCACCCTGGAATACCCTGTGTCGTGGGAACCAGAAACAGCGATATCATAAACAATTAAACATCCAGGGTTTTTTTTTGTGGCCAGCCGTGATTTGAACCCGGGACCTCTCGCATGGAAAACAGACGCGCTAACCGCTGCGCCACAGAGGTCGGCAATAGACAATAGTGGCAAAGGCTTCTCGGGTAGACAACTAATAAGTGAGCCAGAAGTGGCTGGATAATTTATGGCCGTAGACAAAACGAAGTGTCATGCCTTAGGGAGGTTTCTTTCTAGCACTGGACGAGTATGGGCTGATTGATTAATTAAAGTGACCTGGAATGGAATACTTGTAAACTCTAAATTAGCTCAAGACTATTCTTACAAGAAATCTGAAATTTATTTAAACTTAAATGATTCACACCTTGTTGAATGTCAATATAAATGTCATGTAAACCTCCGGCTCGCTTTTGTTATAAAGATAGAGGGTCAGTTTCTAAATTGAGAATTTCGCTAAGGAACTACTTAATTATTATTGTAGTGCTGCCTCGTTAAATTTCTCAGAAAAGAGCGCGACAGTATGTTACTTAAGTATTTACTCAGTAAAAGTCTCGATTTAAATATCGGTACAGAAACAAAAACTGAAACAAAAATAAACTCTACTTCCAATATAAAAGATGTTTTAGGTTTGTAGAGTTTTTTTCTCATAAATTAGACGACCTCCGTGGCGCATTGGTTAGCACTTCTGCTTACCGTGCGAGAGGTCCCGGGTTCGAATCCCGGCTGGGTACAAAAAAAAAGAAACCCAATTTTGGATGTTTACATGTTTGTGACGTCGCTGTTTCTAGTTTCCACGACACAGGGTATCCTAGTGTGGGGCCAGAAGCTACGTATGTGCCTGTATGTAAATGTTATGTTAAACAGTGGCAATCCACGTAATAATATTATAATGAAAATAATAACTTCCACTCAACACAATCACTTGACCTGGTCCCAAATTAGGATATCCTGTGCTATGGTAACCAGGCAAGGATATCACAAACATTAAAAAACACCCAATATATTCTATGGGTGCCACTTTGAATGCCAAAACATTCAATACTTTTCTTACAAACGTAGAAAAACTATGGGCCACACCTCTAGTCGCATCTTCAGAACTATGCCTAATTCCGTGTCTGCACTTTTCTATAGCCTAGCTACTCACCAACACAGAGTTTCGCAAATCGGGCGTGAAAAGGGGGTGGAATCTCGAAATCTGAATATTCATCGTGCCGTGTGTAATACGGAGTTCTTATTCGAGAATTTACAGTCCTGTGGACTTCCTGCTTCGTCCCGACGTATTCGTGTCACATTGCTCAATATCATAGTTCGCTTGACATTCGTTGCTTGCTCACTACATTTGGATATTCAATTTGCTCTCGTTTACGCTTTTTGGAAGTTTGAAATTTCTGCGAATACGGTATACGAAATAGTGTTCATCGTACAAGGACAGTTTAATAAAAACTGGGCAAGTGTGAGTAGTATCCTCGCCCTCAGGGTTCTGTTTTGTTTTGTTTGTGTTTGGAGTAGAAAAGTTGATCGTTTGTGTAAGATATGCATATAATTATATAGGTTTTTACTTTCCTCTTTCTTCTACTAATTAATAGAATAGAATAGAATAGAATAAACGTTTATTAGCTTTCTTGTTGTACATAATATCTTAGTATATTAAATGTATTCAGAGAAGAATTGTGTCAAGTGTCGTCCTCTGTGGCGCAGTGGTTTAGCGCATCTGCCTACCAAGCGAGAGGTCCCGGGTTCGAATCCCGGCTGGGCACAAAAAGAAAAGACACCCAGGTCTTGGATGTTTACATGTTTGTGACGTCGCTGTTTCTGGTTTCCACGACACAGAGTATCCTAGTGTGGGGCCAGAAGCAATGTATGTGCTTGTATGTAAATGTTATGTTATGTTAAGTGTTCAACACATCCAAAAGTTTGTTAAGTTAGCTAAAACTGTTTTGAACAGAATAAAATGTCGAGTTTGTTTGTTAATTCCTTGTATTAATTGTAAAACTAACAACTTTGACGTTCATCAAGTAAACATGTTGTTTCTATTGTGAATAAAATATTTGAATTTTTGAATTTAAGTCCGAGTTACGTTTCATTTTCCGCTACCTTTTTCTCCACTACAAATACGGCCCGAAGGCAGCGGCTTACAAAGAACATTGACATTCCGCAAACAGAATGTAAATTCTTTATATTGAAATAAATTATTTTCATTGATTTAAATTTTCTATGACTGAGAATGAATTACTTCATATCTACTAAGCCGTCAAGGTCACAAGCACGTTTCCTTTGGAAAAAAAATATCGTAATGATGCAGAGGATTTTCTGAATATTCCAAACCGGCATTTTTATGACTGACTGACTGATTCACTCAAATCATCCAGATCAGATCAAAAACCTAACCCACTTCTAGATGACCTAGAAACTTGATATTTGGCATCAAGATAGACTATTAGGCATATACAAAGGAAAAAATCTAAAAATAAAAAAATATTTATTTTAATACCCTCATAGTATTTAGTTCCAAATTCTGCCAAAAGATGGCGCTTTTTAATTCTATATCGCGGTATGGTTTTGTCTCAACCGATTCTATATATCTGTATACGACTTCTTGTGCACGTTTCTCTGAATTGTAAATGAGTTTCTGAAAAGCCGTATATGTGCGTAGCCGATTGCTAACCCATCGGTTATCGGTTCCTCCTTGGCAATAAATAACGATGTATTTATTAGTGAGTGAGTGATCAATACCAATAATCTCTGTTCAAAAGGCAGTGATATCCCATGAAAAACATAAATGTGAATGATATAAGAGCCAATTTCAATAGGTATTAAGAACAGACGTCGTTATCGACTTCGCCGACAAAATAATTGAGATCTATAGGGGTGCTGCCAAGTTCTCTGAAGAAAATCATGAAATTTTAGTTACAAGATCACTAGAGATGTAAATTGTTATTCAAGCTTAAGATTTTACTTGGTTAGTTTTCACGTACAGGCTAAATAATATTTATTTAATGAACTCTACTTCGTTTAGTCATACGGAGGTTAGTGTACTTTCTGTTTGTATTGTACTTATGCTGTTAGGTTGATATCATACCTATGTGACTTTTCTGAAATTTGGTTTGTTGGTAAAAACTAGCAGTCAAATCTTGAGCTTGAATTACAATTTACATCTCAGTGATCTTTTAACTAAAATTTCATGATTTTCTTCAGATAACTTGGCAGCACCCATATATAGTGGAGTTCATTAGAATCCGGCAATCATAGACAAGATAATTATTTGTCAGTTGTCTATGATCGATAGACAGTGATAGTGTTGTATCTATACTGATGTCAAAGTGAGTGATTGAGCATTGATCAATGAGATATGGGATATGCTTCACTGTTCGTTGGTTTATCCTAAATATTTGAATGAATCCAAAATGATTATGAAGCAATTCAAATCAAGATACACTTTTTGTGTACCTATCGATTTTTTTCTATAAAATCAGGATTCACTTTTGTCCAAATGTTTAATGGGAATATTTAACTCAGTGACTATCGCACAAACATGATAAACGATCATCATGCATTAATATATCAATTCCCACTCACACAGGACGGTGACAGTGAGTGAAGTATAAACGTGTTTTTAATATTTACCCTTTTATGCGTAGATGGAGTAGAACTCCCTTCACGCTTATTAGGGCCCAATAATTGATACAAAACTCGTTTTTTGAGTTATTAGTAAAGAGAATGCAATTATTATCCTTCATCTTAAACGACAATGCAAACTCATTTTGTCGTTCAAAACATAAACATGACGGTTTGTTGTGGAAGAAAAAATGCCAGATTTGAAAAAGCGAGTCGTCATGGGTGATAAAAGTGGCAACAGAAAATTGTTTGTTATTAAAATAATTACTCCTTAAAGTTAGAAACCCCACTGTGCTAAGTTTGAGTTTCAATACCTTTTGCTTTTAAAAAAATCACGCAAATCGCAACTAGAGTTTAGCCGTAATTATATTAAAGTTTATTTTTTCGAACTGACTTATTGATACAAATATTGAAACATTTGAATCAATGAGTTTTAAAATCAATTCAAAACATTGAACAACACTAACTTTCCAAAGACAAATAAGACTTTGATGAGTAAAAAATAATATTTCAGCTTTTGGAATTGAACTATTGAAATTTTCGTCGTCCGAGTATTTTTTATCAAAATAACTATCCTCAAGAAGTTATTTGGTTTAAAAATGATTGTAAGAACAATGAATGGTTCCTTGAAATGTGATTATGATCAGGATTGATATTCAAATGTAAGTAATTACGGAGTAAAGCGGTGGTGGCGTAGTGGGGTTGACCCTTGCTTCTCGATCATGAGGGTCTGGGTTCGAACCACGCATGTACCAATGACTTTTAGTTACGTACATTTGTTTGTACAGCAACACCATTCGCTGATAAATTGTGCCCGGATAACGGCGATAGGCTTGCCACTTGTCACGTTTGGGACCTAATAAACTCGGCAAAACGTGGGTCCAGTTCTAGAGACTGGTGCCTCTGCCTACCCCTTCGGGGATAACGGGCGTGAGTTTATTTTTTTTTTTTTATAATTACGGAGTAATCGTGATTGAATTGGTTTGTTTACACGATTGTGAGATTCTACAGCAAGCTGGTATAGATCTCAATTCTTTTGTCGGCGAAGTCGATAACGACGTCTGTTCTTAATACCTATTTAACTTGGCTCTCATATCATTCACATTTATGTTTTTGATGGGATAATGCATTAACACAATCTAGGTTCTGACATGTGTCATAATTCTAGTCTCTTAAGCTAAGCGTCCACCGCATCGGAACCGCTCCGTACGGAGCGGACGGATTTGTTGCTTTGTATTGATTTCTATGGTACTGCGTGCACTGGATCGGCATTTCTGCTTCGGAGTGCGATATTACTGCCGATGACGTCATCCGCAGCCGACGCGCCATTCGGATTCCGAACGCTTCGAGTTCTGACGTGTTTGCGACGCTTGTGCATGAATGACTATACTGGGGCCAAATTCGATAAACAATAAATGTAAACAAAGTAATTTAGGGTCAGCACAACGCGAGCTAAAAAATAAAGTATACTTTTGGTGTTATTGATTTTTACTACAGAATTTTACACAGTAATATTGATAGGTTTATTGGATTAGAAGGGCATTATTCATTATGAGCTGTTACCAGGAAACGTAGTGTGCCTGTATGGAAAAGAAATGTAGCATTTGTCTTACAATTACTTTTTCTCTTATTATTATAAATTACAAAAACTTACCTTAAACAAAATAAAAGCCTTTCCTTTATTCCAATCGCCTTTCTAAAATTCTTGTCTTGCCTAGTTAGGTGCGGTTCGAGAATATAGTGAAGTTCAAAGAATTTGGTTCGAGACATATGAATGTACACAAAATATCTATTTACATCTTACAAAAAATCATAACAATAATGTATGAAATTCTCCAAACTTAAGTCTTTTTGAGATTATTTTATGAACCCACATCTTGCGTTTTCTTTTGCTTTTTTCCTCCTCAGCTGATAACAAACAACTAATGACAACAATATCCTCGTCACTATCCTCCATTGCGAACACACGTGCACAAGTAAGCGAACTCGATTGCTTTGAAAATACCGATACTGCCGACGGCAAATCCGAATGCAGTAGACACACCCTTTCGGCATCTTGTAAATGCCGACGGCCCGTACGGTGTGGACGCTCCGATTCCGATGCGGTGGACGCTTAGCTAGCCTCGCATATAATTTTGGCTACAATAAAAAAAAAAACCTTCATCACAATCCGACAAATTTCATCGTTAACCTTCTACATAGATTCTACAGTCTGTTCTTCCTGTAAAAGGGTGAGCAATGTAGGTGTGTGCCTGTTTGTAAATGTTTATGTTTATTTGTTTGTTTGTGTTTATTTAGCGGCATGCTGAGCACACACATTTTGTTGCCAACTGTAATTTAGTCATTTAATTCTTATTTTTGTCAAATCTGTATTTGTTTGTCTCAATAAACCCGTTTATACTTAACTTTATTAAATCACTTACCCATCCCTTAATCTAATATGAAACGATCCAAGAACGCTAAGCTTCTAAAACGAATGCACTAGTACCAAGTTATCTGTCTCGCATCTACTAAGTGGAAGCCCGAGTAATCTGTGCCCTGGACCGGCCAAAGCCCCGGGAAGATTTATTCCGATGTGGTCGGGAAAAATGGACCTGGCTATTTTTCTATTTAGGGATATTACGTCTTCGGATTCCCATCCGGGTATTGGCTGGGAGTTTTATTGCGGTTGCCGCGTGGATTGTGCTGGGGGAATGTTGGTAAATAGGTTTTCTAGTTTTTAGTGACTAGTTACGAGTTTATTGAACTCATAATTTTTGAAGAGAGAAACAGATTAAAATTTCTACTAGGTAATTTAAAATTCATTGTCGTCATTCTAGTTTAGTTTTACATTTAATTTTATTAACCTCGTGAGGCCCGACCTTGAAAAGAACAATTTATTTTGTGATCACCTGAGGACATTGGGCCTCACGAGGATAAAGAACTTAAGTTTTCAAAACTACCTAATTTTCTGTCCGGATATTCGTGCGCGTACGTGTACGTGCGCGTACGCGTAAAACTTTATCATCATCTTTTGGCTTAGTCGCAAAATGTCTACTTCGTAAAATGTCTACCAGGCGCAAAATGTCGCTTTCTCATAATGTCTCTTTCGCAGAACGTACACTTCGCAAAATACCACTTTCACAAAATATCTCTTTCGCGCAATGTCTCTTTTGCAGAATGTCTCTTTAGCAAAATGTCGCGATTGGGACTTTTATTTTCAAGAATTTCAAGCTCTATAGACAAAAAATATTTATTAATAAGATACTTACCTAATAATTTCTAGTGTATGTAGGTACCTATACCCAATCAGAAAAAGTAAGTTTAAAAAATACAAAATACCTGCTATTTCGTGATGTTAATTTAATTACATATAGAGTACCTACCTTAATACAGGGAATAAAGACATAGCACTTCGGAAAAATTAGGGGAAAACTGGATATTTGAAAGGACCTTCCTTTTGTGGTTCTAATGAATATCCCAGAGGTCCCCATCGATACATGTAAGCAGAGGCTTACCCCTCTGGACTGCAAATGGCAGTCCCTGGTCTCTACCTATGCAAATAAACTTTTTATCTATCTATCTATCCTTTTACTTGTTTACTTACTTATCCAGTGATTTGACGTATAACACCCTAACCCACAGTTTCACTAACAAGGTGTGAATCTGCTGTTCACAGCTGTCAGTTGGCTAAAGTGTATGCGAAAAAAAACGTTTGACAGCTGTTCATAATTACGTTCATGAACCCATTATGTCCCCACGGATCTCTGAGGAACGTATACTCCATACTCCACCACGGGGGCCAATTCCAGATTGATGGAGTCTTGTAAGACTAGTGGCTGGTCTTACTGTCAGAAGTTTTCAAGCCGCCCTAAGACCTCTGACTTGGCTTAACGACTGCCATCTATTGACGGCAGCCGGCACCAACTGCTTAACGTGCCTTGCGAGCACGGAACCGCTCGGAATAATGCCACTAGCGTTAGTCATAGACGGTTACCCATCCATGCCCTGAACGCACCCAATTGTACTGTTATCTTTTAAATATTTTATGTTTGTATTTCTCCCCGTGTACAATAAAGAATATTCTTATCTTATCTTATCTTATCTTATGTTGCTTAACCTTCGTGATTGTTCACGATCACTCAGGCGGCCGGGGCTACAAAACAGCTGTTAACAGTAGATTAACAGCTTGTTAGCTTACGATAAACCAGGGGTAAGTCAGTCAGTCACGGTCCGGTTTTATAAGCATATTAGGCATAGATGATTTTCTTCTATGGAGCAGGTAAAATTCAAATTAGGGATCCAACTAGTAATGTGCGGAACCCCTCGCGACTGTTGTGTCAAATATTTTTGCAATTCCGAATGAGAATGAAAATGCAAATTGCGAAGAACTGAAATAAATGCAGCACTAACAAGCTCCATTCAGGCGATCTGTTTGCAATTTTCATGAGACAGTACAATCGTGTACATTATACAGTGAGCAGAAAATTAAAATTAAAACTTGATCCTTAGTAGTGTAATATAACATAAAATAACATTTACATACTGTATTTATTGTGTAACCTTATTGTGTTTAACTCTATTAATTCAACTTAAAGTGGTATTGACAATAGATTAAGGGTTGCATAGAGTTCTCTTCGAAATCTTACCAAACGTACACAAAAAAAAACAGAAAAGTCGGTGAAGTCGTTTGCGCTGTGATACAAGATTTTTTTATATTATAATATTGAAATTAAACTCATTCACAAAAATTTTCACAAAAACACTCGCACCATGCATCTTGTTTGAATAGATTATGCTTACAACAGTTTTTACTTTGAGCTTCTGATAATTATCAGAAGAATAATTATCGTGCAGCGATATCAGAATGGAAAGTTAATAATTATAATTATTAACTTTCCATTCTAATATCGCTGCACGGATATTTTATGCTCAAACCTTTTCTTAGTTCGGTGGTCGAAAATATATTTTCGTGCGCTTGCATTCCACCATTCTAATGTTTAATGTTTTGTAAGGTCACAGTTCTTTATAAATCACTTAGGACAAAGAAAAAGGAAACGCCGTGAGGGTGAAATTAAAATAAACCGGGAAAAAATGAGGGGAAGTCCCATTTCGAGGGAGAAAAGGAATCAGTGCGTAACTAAATTCAGTAAGTTAGTACAACAATACAGAGACGTTTACGGTTGTTTATTTTATTTTAATTCGTAGCTAAATTACGTGTAGTCAGTGCAACTAGACAATATAAATATAATAACTAGCTGACCCCGCTAACGTTGTGGTGCCAGATATGGATATAAAAAATAGATAACAACCTATTCTCAGACCTACAAATTATACATATAAAATTTCATCAAAATCGGTCAAGCTAACCATAAACATTTACATACAGGCACATACATTGTTTCTGGGCCCACACTAGGATACCCTGTGTCGTGGTAACCCAGAAACAGCGACGTCACAAATATGTAAACATCCAAGACCTGGAGTTTTTTTTTCTCCCAAGCCGGGCATCGAACCCGGGACCTCTCGCATGGTAAGCAGATGCGCCAACCGCTACGCCACAGAGGTCGTCAGCAGCAGCGTCGAGCTGTTTCGGAGGAATATGCGCACTAACAAGGTGACACGATATTTTTATATAATTATCAGATCAGACAGAAAAGAAAGATTTCGTACCGGTCTACGGTAAACTTGAACGAAATGCACATCAAATTGAAAAGCGTAATAAAAAAGTCGATCCAAGTCGACCATAGGCGGAAAATAGGATTGTCGAGTATTTGTTATCAAGTTCAATACAAAAATGAATTAATTAATTGCTTTATAATGGCGTTCCTAAGTAAACATGTCGTTGTCCTCAATGGTGACGGGTCAAGTTGGTGTCACGTCATCATGCGTCACAGGTATCATAGGTTTGTTGTCTGTTGTCCATTGTGACCAACATTCCACAAGCGAATCGCAGTCACTGTAATACAGTTACAATAAAAAGATCTGTAAAAGAATCTTCGTGAATATCATGTTTAGGTTAAATCACGATTCAAATAAAAAAATATATTATAGAAAACAAATTAAAACAAAACCAAAAATGACACATGAAAAATGTCTACAATCGTTTTATGCTAAAAATGTAGTACAATATTCGCGTCGTTGCATCCTGTCTCCTAAACTAGACGAAAAACCTGTATCTTAGGGGAAGGTGAAATGAAATTAAAACGTTAAAAATGTGTAAACGTAAGAAACATAGTCTACACTTATTGAGCGGACGACTGTCAGTCAGTATAACAAAGTTCAGCAAATATAATAAAAGAGAGAAAAACAAATAGTTATACCTAATAAAATTATATTAACAGTATAGTTAACTAGGCATGTATAATCAAATTTATATATCTCAGTCTCAGTAATTGTTATTTTACTTATCTTGTACATCTGCTTCCTTCTCCAATATTTTGCTCAGTCCATCCAAAGGTTATCTGGAAAAGCGGCGGCCTTGTCAGTTTTAGTGATAAGGCTGCCGTATGTACTTTTAGATTAAGAAATACCTGTGTAATTTCCTTGTACAATAAAGGTTCCCTATGTATCTGTATTATCCACTGAGATCATGGAGTGTGTGCGTGTGTGTGTATGTGTTTGTGTGTGTTCGTAAGTTTAATATTAAAATTAAACTTTAGAACGGTTAAACTTACGAACATTAACGCTGATGGTTATGGAAAAATTAAATAACTGGGTAATGAAAAGAAGTGTCTAGATGGATAATATAGTAAGCCATCTATTAGGTAGTAGTTCCAATATTTCATAGACAAGACTCCCCTGACACAATGAATAATTTGCCGGCTCGTTAGCTTCACTGTCTTTTATACACTTGCCTCTGACCGCTACACAGAATTTTTGTGAAAGGAACGTTTATCATGCCGTGAATTTACCAAACAAAAATGTATAAAGTTTTAATGTTTTTTAGCAGGCTTCAGTGTCGCTAAGCTCTTGCCCCTTTTAGTGTTAATGAAAAGTTTTCATCGCACATAAATTGGAGGTTTTATTATTGTGGGGACTTTGTTTGTTCAATAAAGACCAGGAGAAACTTAGACAGGTAGCGCGGTTGGCGATATGCTTGCTCTCTCAGTGTGTATCCATGACTTTGGGCAGGTTTCAGAATTGAAAATTTCGTAAATAAAAAGTAAATACTTAAGTAACGTTCTGTCACGCACTTTTCTGCGAAATTTGACGAGACAGCACTACATTTAAGTAGTTACTTATCGAAATTCTCAATTCAGAAACTGGTCCTTTATTTTATAAGTTTTGAGCATACGTTGCGCAAGCAGAACCATACGTTTCTTGTAACGACAAACACCGTTAGGAAACTTGTATAGTTTCTTTGTAAATATGTTATATAAGCCTAGGCGCACACTAGCGTCACGCGACAGGCAACAGCTCGGCGACTAGACGCGACGACAGGCTACGGACGTCAATTTTCATATATTTTGTTCGAATCTTCGCACACTTGGCGTCAGTCGCGGCGACAAGACGCCAGAAGCAAATGGCAACCTCGCGTCTAACGCGGCGACTTGACGCGACGACAAGTTTTGCGATGTTTGCGATGGCTCTAAAGAATATTCTTATCTTCTTGTATTGTATTGTGTCTGTGTGAGGGATTCATATACCAAAGCGCGTGTCCACGGGGTGGGGGCACCAACCAACCTGATCAACCCATTATGTTGATGATGATGATTTTATTTAAATTAGAAGATAGGTGTATTTAAGTTTTGTTATTATAGTTCGTTTTGTTTTAAAAAATTTGCTCGTAATTACGTAATCAGTTGCTTTATAAATACATCAGTTTGAGTTTCATGATATACATTAGGCAAAACCTAAAAAATATTGATAAGTAGCAAAAGACCTAAAGAAAATAAGTACTTAAAATTACGTAATATAAATTATGACATCTATTATAAAAATATTGCTTGTAATTACGCAATCAGTTGCTTTATAAATACATCAGTTTGAGTTTCATGATATACATTAAGCAAAACCTAAAAAATGTTGATAAGTAGCAAAAGACCTAAAGAAAATAAGTACTTAAAATTACGTAATATAAATTATGACGTCTATTATAAAAATATAGCTTGTAGTTACGTAAATAGTTGCTTTATAAATACATCAGTTTGAGTTTCATGATACGAATATACATTAAGCAAAACCAAAAAAATATTGATAAGTAGCAAAAGACCTAAAGAAAATAAGTACTTAAAATTACGTAATATAAATTATGACGTCTATTGTAAAAATATTGCTTGTAATTACGCAATCAGTTGCTTTATAAATACACCAGTTTGAGTTCCATGATATACAGTAAGCAAAACCTAAAAAATATTGGCAAGTAGCAAAAGACTTAAAGAAAATACGTACTTAAAATTACGTACGTAATATAAATTATGACGTCTATTATAAAAATGAGGTACATCGCCAACAGTAAATTCGAAGAGCAGTCGACGCAAACATTAATTAACATAAAGATCAAACTTAAAATTGAGCACGAATCGAGAACGTTTACTATTCATGAAATTCAAATTGGTACTGTGTTGCAAATGACTGGGTTTTGTCCGGGATTACTTATCAAAATTCCTTAATTTTCTACCCTGATTAGATTTGCGAGGTTACCGATCTAAATTATTAACCAAGTCCCAGAGCAGTGTTTGAGTTCAGATCGCGACTTTCCTTTTGTTTCCTGGTGACAAGCCATGTCTGCAACCTAATTAGGAGTCAGATGGAACGTCAAACAAGGCTCCTTTGAATAGAAAACTCGTTAATGAAAGTCTTTGTTCCGGTATAATGCACTTTAAAAGTTTTTCCCCACATTTGTCCATAGGAGCGCTTTTGTCTGTAAGTTCTTTTCTAGTGTGACTAGAGAACGTAGTGGAAGGTTGCGTAGGTTTGGTTCCACATACAGGTTGTCCCAAAAAATAGTGTCAAGCGGAAGTCCAGATATAGAGCACCCCTAGAGGTACCCGAATCAGCCTCACATATTATGTTGCGCAATTTTTTGTAGTTTTCGAGTCATCAAACATTTTAACAATTTATAAATTTTAACTAACTTTGCGATTCTTATTTTTTTATGGCGCTATTGTATCAGATTGACCCACAATTGAGTTTGTGTCTGCAAGGCACACTATTCACCTATTTTGAAAAAGTTTGAAAAAAAAACATGTACCTATCTTAATAATTCATGGCTCTGTGTCCAATAATGTCTTGTAGGTCAAGGTGGGACAAAACATACGAAAAAAAAATATAACTCCAAAACTACAAAAAATATTGGAACATAATTACAATGGGGGTGGGTGATTCGGGTACCCCTAGGGTGCTCTATCTCTGGGCTTCCGCTTGACACTATTTTTTGGTACACCCTGTATAAGAGGATGATGCAAAATAGACACACTAAATAAATTTCTCATCGATAAGAACTTGCCGAGACCATACATACAAGACCTTCTCAGCGGTCCCTGTTTGCGATAGAATGCAGTATATCAGGCGTCTGGAGGACAGATCGTGACTGGAATATCACACTGCGTTCAAAAACGCCCATTCCGATTGTGTGTATTTAGATAGCAAAACTTCGCCCCGAATCGCTCGGAGCCGATCATAAACGATCACGAAGGTTAAGCAACATAGGGCGCGTTCAGTGTACGGATTGGTGACCGTGTATGACTAACGCTAGTGGCATTTTTCCGAGCGGTTCCGTGCTTCGTAAGGCACGTTAACCAGTTGGGCCCGGCTGCCGTCTATGGATAGCAGTCTTTAAGCCAAGTCAGAGGCCTTAGGGCAGCTTGAAAACTTCTGACAGTAAGACCAGCCGTTAATCTTACAAGCCTCCACCAATCCGGACTAGGTCCCTGTGGTGGAGTATGGCTGAAGGAAGACCCGTGCCCCTCGGTGGGGACATAATGGGTAGATGATGAATATTATTAATGACTTTTGGTTTCTTGGAAATGATGTAATTTGAACAAACGGTTTTTAAGTTGTTTTTATTCCGTTATCACGTTGTGTAACAAAGCCCACCATTCACTACACGCACCGCGAGCCGAGCCCCGAGCTGTACCCATTCGTGGACAAATTCGTCATCGCCCACACTACTTGTGTACTCGAGCTGCTTACTACTTTATCTCCAGATGGCGAGTGCCGCGCCGAGCCGCGAGCCGCGCTCCCAACCAAAAACCAACAACACATTCACACGCAGATTTGTCTGCGGACTTGTCGCCAGCGACAAATCCGGCGGATAGGCGCGCTTGTAAATGGTACCTACAAGCTTTGAAAGAGTCTTGCTTGAGTTTATATAAATATCAAAGAATTCGACTTGCTATTTTCTCGCTCGTTTGTTAGCAATTCTCTGTTCGTAACACAATAAATAAAATTCTAAACGACTAACTTGACCAGTGGTGTTCTGTTAATAAAGTCGAACTCGGACTTTCAGCATAACGAGCCTTGTACAGTCACGAGCAAAAATATATACACACTGTCACATTTTCTAAAAGGCTTAACTTAAAACCATCTAGAAAGAAAGAAAGAAAGAAAGAGAAACGTTTATTGCACCAACAGTCACACACAACAAAAATACGAAATACAAATGAGAAGAAAACATTAAAGATAAAAAGAGGTACAAACATAAGGAAATACATTTATACAGTTTTGTCGCGGTGTGTAGCCGCTGCTGCAAAAGGCAGCTGACTCAGCATAATGCTGAGGGTGTAGGCCCTCAGCGCTGGTTTTCAGTCAGTGCCTAAATGTCCCGTAAGTGTCCCAATTGTGCGGCGCAGTGTATATTTATATACTTTAATAATAAGACAAGACTAATATTTATTGTACAATGTACACAGACATAAAATAGTAACAAATATGTATGTAAAAAATATATAAATACTTAAACAGTAATAATAAAATGGCATATGCATCACAAATTTAATAAACAATTTGATAAACATAAATGTTAACAAAATCAAATGTAAAATTTTGTGGCCACAGCTGTCTTCGATGCGATCACATAGTTAAATTTTGTCAAGTCGGCGAGAAGTTTGGACAGGATAGGGAAGTCTCTGCTGTTCAAGCAAATACGCCCTGAGCTTACGCCCAAAGGCATATCGACTGGACGCTTCACGAACTGGGGGAGGAATATCATTCCAGCACTTGGACGCCGCATACTTAAAACTGCCACGGAAAGCCATCGTACGATGCGCTGGAATAAGAATTCTGTTCTTATGCACATAGCGCTGACGGGACGACCATTCTAGCTTTTTGTGAAGGTAGGCTGGAGATTTACTGCGAATGATACCAAACAGTAACGTAGCAAGATGCAGTCGTCGACGGGCTTCCATGTTCAAAAGCTTTGCAGCGTTCAAGAACGGGGTGATATGGGATCTGGGTGGGACTCTGAAACAAAACCGAGCACATGCGTTTTGCACTCGTTGTATTAGTCTCTTTGTTCGGCCAAGTATACAACCACCATAGACAACATCGCAATAATAAAATAAAATATTAGTTAAATAAACTGCAAGTGGGGGATAAATCAGGTAATAACAGTGTTATTGTGTTAATTGCTGAATGGTATTTATTAGGCATATCGTTTTGGATAACTTTGCTAAATATTATGCAGTATCATAAATTTGGCATATTGAAAAACCAAATTTTCGACATGTTGACACTTAGTCGTTCGCTTCAAAAAATAGACTGTAGATAATATTAACGATTCACTTAGCCTAACACGCAAATCAGTGCTAAGGTTATCGCGTATATTATATAAAACTTTCAGGCGGTAGAAGCAATTGCTCACTACATTTTTGATATGATTTTCAAATCGCAGCTCACCGTCCATCAGCACACCAAGATTTTTAGCCTCTACCACCCTCTCCACTGGTTTACCCATAATGGCTATATTATTGGCTACAAGAGCTTGCATCGTATTATGGATTTGACGTTTAGTGCCAAGCACCATGTACTTGGACAACTGCTTAACGTGCCTTGCGAAGCCCGGAACTGCTCGGAAAAATGGCACTAGCGTTAGTCATAGAACGGTCAACCATCCATGCACTAAACGTGCCCTCTGTTGCTTAAGCTATAGGGATGATCGGGTGATCGTGCTCTACCACTATAAAGGGAAATTTCCTGCCAAGCAGATTGTAGGCGGCCGGTCCTGACCCAAAACTGACTTGCATGCATGCATATGGACTGCCACTTGGCGTGATTCTGACAGATCACTTTTGCTTGCGAAATTCTTGGCTTCAACGTTTGATATTAATATTTAACTAAAATTCTCAACTTCAAACTTTTGACTACATAAAATATGTGTTATACTTGAGCCATTACAAACTCGCAAACTGAGTCATAAACATTTGTATCAGACCTCTTTCACACACTTATACGAGGGATATCAGGCATATCGGAACTCTCGCTCGCACTTTTATGACTTGGTCCGCACGTTTGTAATGGCTCAAGAAAAGCATAATAAATAATCTACGACCACATCTGCAAATTTGCAGTAGCAATACTGCAGGCCAACCGTGAAGGATAACTTTCTGAAGAAACCCGCGGCTTGGTTGCGTGTGTACGTATTGACCTGCCATTCCTGTGGGCTAGGCCAAGCTGTCAGGATGGCATAGGTGCTGGGCAAGCCAAGCCATCTTGAAAATCTCCCAGGCAGGGTCTGAGTGGTCCTTTCACTTATCTAGTGGCAGTAAAAGTGCTACTGGACTCTGTATAAATCATCGAAGTCATTAAGATTGTCCGTACTACTTGCATCAAAGTTTTTCTGATCTGAAAAATGGTTTTGATCTATTATAATAATGTTCTTATTTGCACCGACTACCCGTCTCACTTGTTCTTCAGCAACTCTCCATCGTCAGTTGTCTGGAAGAAATTGCTTTAAGCAATAAGGCCGCCAATTATACTGTATGTTTGTAAATGTTTTGTATTTGTTTTTACTGGTACGATAAAGAATATTATTATCTTATCTTACGTTGTAACAAAACTCCATTGTACCTACAAGCATCGCTGACACAAGAAAATATCCGCGCCGTCGTGGAGAGGTAAATAAACAAAAATAACTCACAATCAAGTGCGAACGGGACACATAAAATTCTATTTACAAATTCGTATATTTTCACTTTTCCGCAGAGAACACGCCACGAATCGCGAATATGTTTTCGTGCGCAATGAAAATTTAAGAACGTTACCTTTCTTCCTGACAAAAGTGAGCAGGTCTGGGAAAAGGACCTTTGATAACGTGTAAGGGCCTTTCTCCATTGCTCCGGTCCGGCAAACGTTAATTACCGATCCGATTTAGAAACACACAAGAATACTAATAAGCTTCTCCACTACTCCGACATCCGGTTTTTATCGGTCCGATAATTTGCTAAATCAGAACGGTATTTTACCGATCCGAAGTGATCGACGTACAAAAACAATACACATTTTTGCACCGCGCGTACAACCCGAAAATGTTTCCTATTTTATTTACATTAATAGAATGTGTGGAAAACGTCCCCTGTCTCGAATAGAAAAACCGAGGAATTTTAATAAAGCACTGCGTCACGTCCATTGCTGATTACAGTCGGATGAAGTGGAGAAGCATAATCCGGCATCCGATATTTTTCTCATGACTGATTCCGCTTCCGACGCCGGACTGGAGCAGTGGAGAAAGGACCTCACAGACCTTTCGTGGAAATTACAAGTAACTCTGCTGACTTGCGTCTGTATTTCTGACAACACTTTGCTAATAGGAGCGCGGAATAAATAATGCATCACGTTTTGAGAGGATTGTAGGTTCAATGTTTCTGTGTGATCAAAATCAAAGTGTTCTTTTTAGAAATACAGAGAAAGTACGACATAATAAGCGTTATACGTAAGTATTAGTTAAAATAGGTGCGATTTTTATAAGTGTAAAATAATGGTAAAAACAACTCTATACAGCGCGTCCCAAAAATGACACGTCACAGTGACACTGGAGGTAAACCTACTCAAGAGGCATCGAACCAACCTAACAAGACCTCAGCGAAAAATGCACGGTTTTTGAGACATGGTCAATTTAAACTTATTCTAAATTTAGAATAGAATACAATAGAATATTCTTTATTGCACACTAGAAAAAAATACAAAAAGGACACAAAATATTTACAGAGGTTCATGGTACCATTTTCACTTTTTTTAACAACTTTAGTGCTATGCTAGTACTAACGCTTAGTTAGTAAGTTCGTGACCGAGTACAAGGAGGGCTATCTAACTTAATGCTAGCACTAAACTTGTTAAAAAAAGTGACAATTTAGAACAATTTAAAATTGGCCATATCTCAAAAACCGTGCACCTTATACTGAGGTCATGTTAGGTTGGTTCGATGCCTTTTGGGCAGGCCTACCTCCGGTGTCACTGTGACGTGTAATTTTTGGGACACCCCGTAGAGTACATACTTACACTCACGCATGTGAGAGCCCCAGAGGGGCAGACAAAGACCAAGGGCTGTCAGTGCGGGATAAAAAGTACCCGTCACCGGTGTGAATGAATGTCGATGAAGCGAAAGTGATCTGTCAGGAATGTGGCAGGTCGCAGTCCCTGGTTGAAAATTACGGTTTAAATCATAAAAAGTGGATTCCCCTAAAACACTAGGCTGTAGAAATTTTACCACAATGAATCAATGGTTTATAATTGTTCTTTAACGGCCTTATTAATAAAGTTTATGAGCTGTGTATACAGCCGTTACGCGAGGTCTGACACACTGGTTATGTATACGCTAAATGCGAATAAACCAGTATAAATTGATATACGTCAAATAGTTATTCAGAGGTTATAACTTATTTATTAATAAGGCCGTTAGTGAATTGAAAAAGGAACTTCTCCCATAAACCGGTGTTATCTCCGTCTTAAGAGTGTTTTAGTAAAGTATTTTTTAACTAATTTATTAAAGTATGTTTACGCATCTGCAAGCGCAGCGTAGGACAACCAGCAAAAAGATGGACAGACGTTCAAAATTCAAAATTCAAAATTCAAATTCAAATTTTTTTTATTTCAACGTAAAGAGTTTACATTCTGCTTGTTGAATGTCAATGTACATACAGTTATGTATAATGTTAGCCGCTGCCTTAGGGCCGTCTGTAGTGGAGAAAAAGGCAGCGAAAAAAAAACTCGTTCTTATCCAAGTGGTAGGAAGACGCTGGATGCAAGCCGCTTCCAACCGGTGTTTTTGGGAATCCATGGAGGAGCTCTGTGTCCAACAGTGGACATCTTGTGGCTGAATGATGATGATGATGATGATAATGATTTTTTAAATTTACAAATCGCCAATTTTATAATCGGTCTTAATACGGATCTTAACTAAATTATGATTTATAAAAGCAAATCATCATCATCATTCAGCCACAAGAAGTCGGCTAAAGTCGCAACCCTATTAACTCCGTTGAACCAAACTTTACAGGAGGCACAAAAAACTTCACCATGGAAATATTACATATAAAGTCTATGAAGGCTTGCTCTGATTTTCACGTTTATCGCCAAAAGTTAAACATATCAACCTAACAGCGATAAAAAAATTACATGCCTTAAAATCGCCATCTAAAATCACCAAGCGGTGGTGGTGTAGTAGGGATGACCCTTGCTTCTCGATCATGAGGGTCTGGGTTCAAACCACGGATGTACCAATGACTTTTAGTTACGTACGTTTGTTTGTTTGTACAGCAACACCATTCGCTGATAAACTGTGCCCGGATAACGGCGACAGGCTTGCCGCTTGACACGTTTGGGACCTAATAAACTCGGCAAAACGTGGCCCCAGTTCTAGTGATGGTGCCTCTGCCTACCCCCTCAGGGATAACGGGCGTGAGTTTATTTATTTTTATTTATAAAAGTCGCCATCTTAAACAGTACTGAGCGGGGTGGGGCCTGGGCTTAGCAAAATTGCGGTATGGAGTTCCGAGTTATTATATTTATTTTGCGTTTTATATTTAAACAATTTTTTTTTTATTTAAGAGTTTTGCTATAAGATGCGTCCAGAAATTTATTTCTAAATATGCAAAAAAAATAATTGAAATAAGTGGCTTTAAGCAATAAGGCCGCCTCTTGTACTGCATCTTATTGTTAATGTTCTGTATTTGTTTTTCTGGTACAATAAAGAATATTCTTATCTTAAGATATTTGCGACTTTAGCCGATTGGGCAACTAAACACTTCTCGATCAGAAGCCCAGCCTTTTACCACTGATAGCATATTGGCATATTTATGAACCATAAAGTGTGACAGTAAAACATAACCCTTCTAGATTTTATATCTTTGCGGTATCTACTTTAGTACCTACGTATTACATTACATGTGATTTCTCCATGCGGCTTAGGAGATACAAGTGTATGGGTGGTCTATGTACTAATGCCATAACGTTTTATTTTCGAAGTACCGACTTAACTGCCTTTTATACAAAAAATTGTGTATAAAACCGGCCAAGAGCGATCCGTCCAACAGGGAAATTGTACTATTTAGAGTAGAAAAAGCTTACCTCTCCAGGATACATGAATGATGTATATACGTACGTAACAATGTGAAGGCAATTGTATTACTTGGTTAATTTAAACATCATCATGAACCCATTGTGGCACGGGTCTCTTCCCTGAGGAATGTATAGGCCATACTCCACCACGGGGGCCAAGTCCGGATTGGTGGAGGCTAGTAAGATTTGTGGCTGGTCTTACTGTCGTAAGTTTTCAAGCCGCCCCCTAAGGCCTCTTGACCAAACGATTTCCATCAAGCGACTGCATATCGGCAGCCGGCATCACACTGCTCAGAAAAACGGCACTAGCTTAGTATTAGAATTTAAACATGCAATTATTTTAATCCGCACTTGTTCCTCTTTACTTTGCAACCGAATGCAAAACCATTTATGTAGGTAATATTTATTAAAAACCGACTGCTAGACTTAAGCAACGTCATAAGTCTGTTAGTTTTCTGGTAGGCGTTTATTTGGTCAAATTAAACCTGCTCAATATTTCATTATTATTATTATTAAATATAACAATTTATTATCAAATAATTAATTGATGTTTGTGGCTGTTTAAAACCAAAATGACTACGTCAAAATTCTGCGTTTACTTTGAACTCACGACATGGCTTTAACTGTAACCCGGACTTTAATACAATTATGCTCATACGGTATTAATAATGAAAATAATAAATTCCATACCTCACAATCACTTTGTCTCAAACTAGGATATAATTATTATTATTATTTTTATTGTACTTACATTTATAATAAAAAAGATAGTACAATGCGGCGGACTTAATGCTATATGTATTTTCTACCAGTCAACCGCAGGAGGTACAGGAAAGAGTTGGTAGTCGTGCAAAAGTAATTAAATAAATATAAAAACATACTTACATAAGGTGCATAAAATAAACTGACACAAACAATAAACTTACTCTGTGCTTTGGTAACCAGTCAATGACATTACATTCCTGGAAAAACACTCAGACGGAGGCCATTTGTACAAATGCACGGCGACCTCCAGTGGAAATCGCATCCACGACCTTTGTCATAGTAGGTAAGCACCGCAGTACGATTTTAGGTGTTTCAGTTAGCTTTTTTTTTCCATGTGATGCTTTTAATGAATTTCACCTACAGTAGGACGTCTAAAGTTTTCTTTTTAATGACACTATATAGGTAGATAGATAGATGGATAGATAGAATATTCTTTATTGTATGTACACCAGGAGTTACACTTGAAATTTGATCAATCAATCAATCAATATGTTTATTTGTGAACATAGGTGTGTTTACAATGGAGGTCTTACAATATATTTTAGAGCGCTATGTTCTACCCAAAACAAAATGTAGGTGTACAAATATATTTCAGCATGCCCATGCATAATAAATTATTAAAATATGAATAAACAAAGATCGATGTCACAATTAGATAGTAGGTACTTATGTCATAATACAGTAATGTCATGAAAGGAATGTCAAACAAAATTAAATAGTCTTTAAATTTAAATAGTAATGTCACTCAAAAATTCGTTCAAAGAATAATAACATTTGTCAATGAGGAACTTACACAGATATTTTTTAAATTTCGATACATTCATTACTTTAATCCCACTGGGTATTTTATTGTAAATTTTTGGTGCCATACAAAAGACGCTTTTTGACATCAAAGCTGTTTTTACTCTGGGAAGGCTGAGCTTATCAATATACTGTGATCTAATTAGTAAAGAAAAAGGTCAAAGATAGCTAAAGGATGATGTGCAAAATGGGCCCACCTCCAATAAAAATGGCTTGTTTATTAAATTAAAGGTCTAGATACATACGTTCATTATCAGGTAGGTGCATACCAGAATTCGCTGTGTGGCTGGAGTTTTTCGATTTAGAAAAAGTTGATATTTTTGGTTATAAATAGATGTTTTTGGCTTATAAAACCATTTTTTTGCTAATATTTAAACCACTTAATGCTACATCATTTACTATAATAGTAAATGACCAACCCATTTCAGCCTATGGATGTCGTAAGAGGTGACTTACGGCCATTTAGACCTTAGCGCAGACTACATTGCATACATGACATAACACACATCTGCCTTCTGCGTTGTCTGTAAAAAACAATCATCATATTTGGGGTCGGCGCATTATGTCATTCTCTTCCATGCGTCCCTATCACTCGCGATCTCTACATTCACATTCTTACTAACATAAACATCACGCACACAATCCAACCACCTTTTCCTCGGCATATACATTTGACCATGTAAGAATTAGTATTTTCGCCATAAAACTTACTGGAGTTAGCGCAATAGGAAATTGGGATAACGCTAGGAGGATGACGTTAAGAAAAATTTGATAATTGCGTTAGGTACTTGCAGATCGGCTCCAAACCGATCATTAATTTTAATTCTCGTGAAGCGTGCTAGATAAGTGCGCGTTAGGCGATGCTACTGTGGAGACCTCTCCGCCAACCATGCTACGGATACCGAGCTCGTGCAGCGGACGCAGCGCTGTGGTGATGATAATAAATCATATGGTGGCGGATTTGTTATTGTTGATTAGTTGGTTAAGCAAGAAATTACTGTAATTTTTAAGTGATAATTATTGGTCTGTTATAATTATATTATTTTCATTGTTTAAACCAAAAACTTTTATTTTCCTGCCCTAAATATCTCAACTTATTACCTTATAGTTACAGGATGTAGCATTAGGTGGTTTACACATAAGAAAAAAAAATCGTTTTGCGAACCAAAAACTTCTATTTATAACCATAAACATCAACTTTTTCTAAATAAAAAAAACTCAAGACACACAGCGAATTCTGGCATGCGCCTGCCTGATAATGAACGTATCTATGTAGACCTTTAATTTAATAAACAAGCCATTTTTATTGGAGTGGGCCCACGCTTCATACATTTTTGCCCATCATCCTTTATAGTTTTTTTCTTTCTAAATCCTTTTTGCTCGTTGAATGACATAGGTAGTAAACATTTAGTAGTTACCATTTTTCATTTCTTGATCAAGTCGGTTTGCCTCTATTTCTGACTATAAAAAAAACATACATATATACGTCCACACATACGCACGAAACATGTAACCCTCCTTCCTTTACGGAGTCAGGAAAATGTTCCACATCGCTGAAACCAGTTTCAGCCAATTTCAACTGCCCAGACTTACTGTGAAGAGGGAAGGTCGGTTGAAATATTTGGGAAACCGACGGTGTGAACAAAATGGCTACTCGTAAAATGTTCCGAGCGATTAAATGCCTTTGACCCGCCCCCGGCTCCTGCCTCCACATAAAAGACGCCAGTGTAAATGCACCTTTATAGAAGCTTTTGTGATGTTTGTAAAATATTGCTCAGTTTGTTTGTCAATGGCACGATGAGTATTTAATTTACTCCGAGTGTAATATGATCCCCTCTTCTTGAATTTGGGGGCGTCATCTTTTAAATGTAAACCGCTATTCCAATGAGCGAAATGGGGAACTTGCAAAAAAAAATGTTTCAATTTATTCAAGAAGCCATGTAAGAGATATTTATTAATATTTACTGTGATTTTGGCTGCTATTTCGTGGAGCCGCTTATGAAGAATGCTGTCTAAAGGTTTAATGGTTTGATGGAGAAAATTTTAATAGAACAACTTTTATTTACGAAAAAAAACCATGAATAAAGTAACAAAAATATTTAAAAATATAGTTTGTCGGGAAGAGGTCGCTTTAAGCGATAAGACCGCCAATTGTATACGGCAAAACATAGATATATAATTCTCATAATGTATTTGTTTGTTTTTTCTGGTGTGTACAATAAAGAGTTCTAATCTAATCTACCATTGAACTACGAACTTGTGCTGTCCATACGTGTGTATGGACCGCTATGTCTGGCAACTAAAGTGTCGTTGAAATATTTTTTGGAAATCCATTTTTTATTTATTTATTGACTTACGTTTCTATCGCAGAGTTTTAAATTTTATAAATTATTCGCCAAACTGCGTGGCAGTGTGTTGGCGAATTAATCGCACTCTTTTAACATAATTGGTAACTTACCAATATTATTAGCCTATACTAATATTATAAAGAGGAAAGATTCATATTTTTGTGTGTCTGTATGTTTGTAACGACAAGGGTCAGAAAGTACTCGGCCAATTTAAAACAAAATCACCTTTAGAAAGCTACAAGCTTTTGTGAGTAACATAGGCTATATTGGATTTTAAAAAAGTTTAGGGTTCCGTACGAAAACTCTAATAATGTAACCCAAGGTGTAAAAAATTAATACCCCGGGAATTTTCCACGGAACTAATATAGCTATTTCCAGGGAAACGTTTTTGCCACCCGAGCAAAGCCGGGGCGGGTCGCTAGAACATTATAAAAAAATTGACTAGCATATCGTCGTTCACATTGCAATTTATTCTACATATGTAAAAAAAAAAATTTTTTTTATTTCATTCAGAACAATTTGCCGTACGCAATTTGCTGCTGAGTTGATCATGTGACATATTGCAAGTTACAAATGCCGGTTTTCTATTGGCAGATGACATTGAACCTTTTTTTAGTCGCACTCAAAATAAAATTTGAAGCACATTTTTGAAAAAAAAAAATTTTTTTTATACTTGGAACAAATTGCAATATGAACGACGATATTCCGTAGCTATTGTTCAGGCACGGTCATTTTTCTACGGCTCTCAACAAAGCCAAAGTTCATGTTGCATTAAATATACAACTAGGTATTAAAACCTGAACAATAGTTTTTTAATTACAAACAATTGAACAATATTTCGGAGGCCGCACACAATAACAAACGACGACCGGAGCAATAATTGCTCCTGCACATTTTATAGCCTCGCAACAGCCGCCATCATTCAATAACAGCACGAATAATAGTATCGTTAAAAACTTTGCCCGGGCTGCTTTCAAAATAGCTTGTTTACAAGAGCTCCCATTCACAGCACGCGATGCGCTAATTGTTTCTTAATTGCCATCGCTGTTCATAGCATACCCACCCAGCTCGACTGACTGGAGTAGGTACAGTGGACAGCACATCATCGTATACACCCATGCACCCTACTGCGTTGCATTACGGGTGACTTTGCAACTAAAATGTGAAGATTGACGTGCTGTCAACTGTACCAAGCTACGCGAAATTCTCTGCAAAATGAAGTAAAAATTGCACGGTCTGCGAAAATTCACGTTCTTATGAAATGTAAGTGGAATGTTGTGTTAAGAGACGTCCTAGGCGGATGTAGAACAGGGTATCCTAGTTTGGGACCAGGTCAAGTAATTGCGTTGTGTGGAGGTTGTTTCAAAATAGAATAAAAAAATGAAATAAACAAACTCACGCCCATTATTCTCAAGGAGGTAGGCAAAGGCACCAATCACCAGAACTGGGCCCACGTTTTGCCGAGTTTATTAGGTCCCAAACGTGACAAGTGGCAAGCCTGTCGCCGTTATCCGGGCACAATTTATCAGCAAATAGTGTTGCTGTACAAACAAACAAATGTACGTAACTAAAAGTCATTGGTACATGCGTGGTTCGAACCCAGACCCTCATGATTGAGAGGCAAGGGTCAACCCCACTACGCCACCACCGATGTTACAAAATATGTGCCAAATATTCGACTAAACAGGGAATAATAGCAAAGGACAAAATAAAAGGTACCGGAAACTGGCGTGCGTGCATTCATGGCTAATAAATGTCGACGAAACGAAAGTGATCTTTCAATTTTCAATTTCAATTTGTGATGAGTGGTAGTAAGTACCTACCTAGTATCTCCATACCCCCTTGGGACACAGGCGTGTGCGTTATCTTTCTGTGACTGTTACTTACGCTCTTCTCTCGAAAGTTACACAGTCCAATGGGGTAGTTTCCAGGGTCAAAATAATTTAATTCTATTTAATCCATATCTTAGATTTAAAAAAAATATTGGACACGTATTTTTTCCTTTTTCGATTAAACAAAAAATAGCAAAGATATAGCCCATTAAAGTTACCCGTGAAGTCACTTCGTGCTAAAAAATGCAGCACGGCGTGACTTCACACGTAACTTTAATGGGCTATATCTTTGTTATTTTTTGTTTAATCGAAAAATGAAAAAATACGTGTCCAATATTTTTTTTTAATCTAAGATATGGATTAAATAAAATTAAATTATTTTTTTATTTGTAAATTAGACCAAAAATGACAAAGATATAGCCCATTAAAGTTACCCGTGAAGTCACTTCGTGCTAAAAAATGCAGCACGGCGTGACTTCACACGTAACTTTAATGGGCTATATCTTTGTCATTTTTGGTCTAATTTACAAATAAAAAAATACGTGTCCCTTATTTTTGAATAATCTAAAAGACGGACTAATTACATTTTTTAGGGCAACTAGCCTATTTATTGTACAAAATGTCAAATAAATACATACACACACATAAGCTCATGCCTGTATTCCAGAGGGGTAGGCACAGACTAAAGCCTAGATTCTGCTAATGCATTGTAGTATCATGACAGTTGCATGTACGCGGCGATTTTATTTCATTGCCGCTTATAAACAACGCGTGCACGTGTATCAATTTCTACTCGTCAATGGAATTAAAAACAATGTCACGTGACCCGACCGTGTAACTGTAATTGAACTATAATGCTGTTACAGAATCGAGGCCCAGGAACTGCCACTTGCCACGATCCTGACAGATCACATTCGCTTCATGGACATTCATTAGGCGTCGCATGCACGCACGCCGCACAATGTACGGGCATGTATGAACGCGTTGGCCAAAAAGGACTAAAGAAAATCTCATTTTTACCTATATCTCAAAGTTGAAAATTAAAGATGAATAGTCCCTTCATTTAATTTTAGGCTTTTGAGGGTAGGTGTCAAATTATTTACTTGCCAAATGATGCTCAATTCAACTATGTTGACGCGTCAAAGATTGTGCTGCGTTATTTACCTTCGAGTTGATCGCTTTGTTCTTAAAGTTTTCTTCGCATATCTGTTGTTGTTTACTATGGATATTACAGCTACTGGTATGTACTCATGATGATGTTTAATATAGTTTCATTTTGATGCCATTATGTTCATTAATAATCCATTTATTAGGACACCTGTTATTTAGTGACAATAAAATATTCTCTTAGAGTTTTGACAGTGTTCTACAAATTTCTACAGTATAGTTTGTTTGTCGGAATGATAGCCTCATATATCTATTTTAGTAATCAAGAAAGAAGTCTGCTGACTTTTGTTGACATTAGTACAACTTAGGTCAAAAAACTGACTAAAGTCGTACCGTGCGAAAATTAAGTTAATTTTTTTTTATTGTTATTTTAGTACTTTACAGTAATAATGCTATCGTGCTTAGTTACGTTTATTTGCAGCAATCCAATACCTACCAATACTGAAGTGGTTGGCTTGTCTAAACAAACTTAATAGGTACTTGATCAATATATTCTTCAACTTCTTTTGTGTTTATGTTTATGTTCTATTTTTTTTAGGTGTGGTAGCCATAACGAAGCGTAAGATGATGATTATATTTTTAACCACCCAGCTAAGTCCTTTGAAGTGAAATTGAAGTATTTAATAGAGCATTTAACTAAAAAAAATTACTGTCCCGAAGAAGAGCTGAGATATCTTAAACACCCATTAAGCAACTTTAGGACCCGTTTTCAAAGAAAATATTCAGAGGTTCATAAGAAAATTATAGTAAGAAAATTAAGAAAAATATTTTATCAATTAATAACAATATCATGCACGTATCCAATTAATGTAGAGGTATTTAAGAATTATTGTTTAAAAACCGCAGTAGTTTACTGAGGTAAAGTTGTACCCAAGGGTAAGGTAGTACCAAGGTACTACATGCCTACTGCTGGGTTAGGGAGTCACTCGTCATTTTCCCTAATTCGTCAATGTCACTAATTGGTCATTTTCCCTAACTGGTCAAATGTACAACTCGTCAACTGTCAGTCTCCGTACATTCATCTATAAAAGTCAGCACAGGGCGATAGTCGGCATCGCGCTACTGTATATTATAATATCTTTTGTACGAGAGTTTGTCACCGTACTCCTCGTAAACGGCTGGACCGATTTCGATGAATAAGGTCTCAAATTAAAGGTATTAATCTCTCTCACAACAAATTGTATCAAATCAATCAAATCCACAAATTGCTAATTCACGGTCATCAAATGTTGCCCATTGGTGCTCTCTCTGAAGAAACCCAAGAATGTCGAAATAAAGACATAAAACGGTATGGAGAAAATTACTCTAGGATGTGTTCTCGAGTAGCTTCAATTTCTGACGTTTTTAATCGTCTGATGATTTCGTCACACCCATTGATGATGTATTGAATATGATGATAAATCCCGAGGATCCCGAAATTTCCACTTCTGTTATCAGGAGTCGCATGGATGACAGTGAAGTTCAAACCGACTACGACTTGCAGTCTTTTTCTACTGACTCATCTGACCTTAATGTAAATAAAATAATGTAATTATGTTTTTTACCGTAATATATGAATAACTTGGTCAAAGTCCATGTTTTTTTATTCATTTTATTAAATACCAGCTGAACCGGCAGACGTTGTTTCGCCATATCGTCGTCTAAAAGTGTTAAGCTGCTAACTCCAAAAGCACAAATTTTAAGGAGACTATAATACCATCCTATTTTTACATCAGACAAAGAAATAAAAAACTGGAAATACAGTTTCGATAAAATTCGATGAATATTGCATCGAAAACGGATTTTCAGTTTTTCATTTCATTGCCTGATGTGAAAATAGGGTTTAAAAATGGTAGGGTATTTTTTTTACTTTTGAAGTTAGCAGCTTAACACTTTTAGACGACGATTTATATTTTTTTTATCATAGGGCTATGAGAAATAGATAAAAACCTATTTTCAGACCTACCGAATATACATATAAAATTTCATGTAAATCGGTCAAGCCATTTCGGAGGAATATGCGCACTAACACTGCGACGCGAGAATTTTATATATTAGAAATAAAATACGTAAACATAAAACACGAACAAAAAGTGAGAAAAATTAAAATAAACAGATTTCACGTACAAAATAATAATGGCCAACGCTCTCATACATGTCCGTACACCGGTTTTGCGTACTTTTTATCCTCTGTTTATTCAAAGTAAGAAATCAGAAATCAATTTTTTTTCAGTCTTTCTTCCTTTATCTTCTCCACAATATCAAATGTCAAAAAATAAGGACTACTACATTAATGAAAAGCGGTGAATAAGACAATATACTTGCTAGCATTTTAAATTAAAAGTATATTCACCGCTTTTCTACTCAGGCTGAATATTACAAAGCATTCATTTAGCAGCAGTTAATAACATTGTTTCTTGTGATATTTTTGCTTGAATGCAATTCCAATTTTCTTTCAACTCGGGAGAATATTTCAATTTCCATTCTTTAGGTCACGAATGGTTGAAAAAAGCAGTTTTGACGAGTAAAAACCGATTTCACTTACTGGGGAAAAGGTTTATAGGTAAAGTGACTACAGCGAAAGTTGAAATGGAAACGACAAAAAATCTTAGTAGAATTCTCCGTGCGATGTTAAGGAAAAATGTTAACAGATAAATTGACTACAGTAAAATCTCAAACAGTAGACTCAAACGAAATTTACACGAAATTAAAGTGCTTCAAAAATTAGTCGGTAAATTCGGATTATCGAGTATTTTCAATATAAAAATGTATTTATACGTCATCGTTGGTTTCACGTCATCGCGTATCACAGGTGTCCATTGTGAACTCTAAGATCTAATTTTTAGAAATGAAAAAGCAAATGGATATGAATTATACCAGAAACGAAATATGTGGTCGATACAATGTAGAATATCATTATGAGACTTTCAGCTAGTAAAATTTAAACTAAAATGAAAAAATATCGATAGGATGCTATGTCCACAGTCCACTTTTTAAGTAGCCTCTATTATGCCTCGACCTTGTTAAGCCAAGAGGCCTTAGAGGGGCTTGAGAACTTCTGACAGTAAGACCAGCCACTAGTCTTACAAGCCTCCACCAATCCGGACTTGGCCCCCGTGGTGGAGTATGGCCTATACCTTCCTCAGGGAACAGACCCTTCATGGTTTTCTAAGTCTTGTGCCGCCCGCATCGAGCGACTCCCCGCCACCGTAATCAGGTCTTCAGACCATCTGGTGGCCCTGCCCACGCTACGTCATCCGTACCGCGGTCGTTGGTCAGAACTTTCCGAATTTCTTGCGATTTTGGTGAACAGTCCACTACAGACTACATTTAATTTTAACCAAGCCAGTGCAGTCGATAGCAACTTTACTCATTTTTGTTACTAAACCTCGTCCTGGATTATTTAAATTTGGCGATCAGCTTTCACAGAACAAGTAGATGAAAAAAAGATCTAATTTAATCGTTAGAAAATGAAACGGTTCAAAATTTTACATTTAGTAACTTATCCTTGCAGTTGGCATGATAGAGAAGTCTCTCTATTCTGACTAGTCTTTGTACTGGAAGAAAAATAGTCATTTTTTTCCAGTACAAAGATAAGTTAGAATTCTACCAGCAATTTTGTGATTTAACCGACTTATAAAAAAGGAAAATACTTATTTTTTTATTTGTATTTCGTGGGTTTAACTTAGAGGTGGTCCACTATAAATTTGGTGAGCTGAACTTTTGTGAACTTTATGTTTCTAATTTAATATTACAGTATTAGTGTAAGTATTATTAGTTAACAGCTTAGCTTGACTTCCTTTCGTACCATGGAATTCCTGAGCGCTGGCTGTGCTTATGTCCTGCACGCTTCAAGCGCTTGGCAATGCAGTCTCGGCCGGGGACAGACTTTTCTAGGTGGCAGTGGTGGAGCTCTGTGGAATAAAGTTCTTATCTTAGTTACACCTAAGAACGTTCTGCTGAAAACGATCGCAGCAACATTGCTTGTTATCTATGCCACATGCCCAACACTAGAAGCAATAACCAACACAACGCATCTTGTCTGTGGTCGATGAGGCAAGAAACGAGTGGCTCGCGCGCAGCGCTTCATTCTGTAATCGTGAAATCTTCGTCATCTTAATCAGCGAGTATCAGTCCACTGCTGGACATAGACCTCTCCCAAAACCTCAGGGAGAGTGTCCCTGAGAACTAAGTTGGGTTAACAGAAACATCTTCTCGGCATTAGTACTCAACTGTAACACGATAAAGTAATTGTATAGGTACCGTCTACACTAACTAGAGCCAAAACCCATCTTTGTCTTCTGTTTAGTTACAGACGTATTGTACTGTACATTTCTTTTGTGTGCAATAATAATATTCACCTAAATAAACTCACACATATACAGCCATTCGTGACGATTCTGACGTATTATTTCTTTTTCATACACTTAAGTATTTAATTTTTGCTAAAAGATAATTTCATTAACTAGATGAAAGTGAATGTTTTTAACTCGAGTATATGTATAAAAGGTAACAAATAGCTTCATTTATCTGAGGAAAAATTACATGTACCTTAAAGTCTAATTCAACAGTTTCTAACTTCACATTGTATTATAATTGTATTGCTTCGTCCACTATTTTTACAACACCATTCTAGATGTGGAGGAGCGGTGTCTACTGCTACAGGTATTTTCATACTTACAAGTAGATACCGTCAATGTACGTAGTTTAAGATGTAGTGGATAACGAAATAAAGAATTTTGTATTTGTATTTGTATTGTACTTTTCTTTCATATCCATGAGAAAAAAAAAATGTATATATCAATATTTTTATGGTGGTTTTTTCATCATTTCGTTTTTTTATAACTCGCCTCTATTGAGTAAGCAAAACGCGGGCCGGCCAAAAGTTTCATAGTCGACGTTATTTATTTCAGTTTCGCATTACAAAAGTAAACTTGAACAATGACCCTTTAGAAAACCGCTGGAAAGACTTTTACGTCCGAATGGCCGTGATTCAGAGCTAATTGTGTTCTCGAAATGAATTTCACTTAGATCCTTCCCGACGTTTTTAAAAGGAATGATTGATGGCGCTTTGTTAGTATACTAATCGCTTCATTTGAGTCCCGAGTCTCGTGGAGTTTTGTTGGCAACACGAACTCGTTAAATTTTAAGCGCACCTAATTACGGCCTTTGTGCTGAACTTTGATTACTAACCAGTACTGTGGCGAGGCTCTCGCGTGGTCATTGCCGGTCCATTGTTGCACGAATGTATGTTTTTCTAGATGATCCTGCAAACGTTGTTGCAAACATTAAACGTAAACATTTACATACAGGCACATAGGTATTTCGCTTCTGGCCCCACACTGGGTCGTGGTAACCAGAAACAGCGACTTCAGAAACATGTAAACATCAAGACCTGGGGTTTTTTACTATCCCCAGCTGGAATTTGAAGTCGGAATCTCTAGCATGGTAGGCAGATGCGCTAACCGCTGCGCCTAAGAGGTCGTCAAAGTTTTGTCATATGGATAAGTCTACGAGCTTTTCTTAGACATTATAACATATAAGTCATCTCATTACCCATATGCAAAGGTCAAAACCACCAGCTAAGATAAAGGTAAACGATTGTAAAATACCTGGAGTATATGAAATGCTCCATACATTGTTTTATTTCCTGATATTTAAATTTTTCGGAGAGCTGTTCCGTTTCTTCTATAAAGGCTTCTCCATTCAGTACATTTCGCTTGAAAACTCAGGCGCATCAAATAGTAAAGTGACCATTACTCTTTAACTCCTGGACCGTGTTTTTAATAATTAAACTGATGTTTACTGGTATTATCAAATATCTTATAAATATATTAACCACCCTGCTTCGACAACAAAGGACGCTATACCGAAATGTACATTTCCACAATACTTTTGTCCCGTCCCATCAGCAAATTGATCATTATTAAATCATTAATAACTTTTCATGACTGTTTAAAACCAAAACGAGTACGTCAAAATACCTGCATTTACTTTGTACCCGCGATATGTTTTAACGGTAACCCTGCCTTTATTATAAATATGAGAATACCGTATTTGTGCCCCATTCGGTAACTTTATTATTGAAATTCTGTGAACAAACTACCGAACAATCAGTGGTAGCAGCAGCTTAAGTAACAGAGAAGTATTTTGACGAAAGCGAAGAAAAGTACGTATCAATTTTTTTCTCAATTTAGTCAAAAGAGGCAGACATGCAAGTAATCTGAATTGTCGGTCCAAAACTGAAATTCTGAATTACACCAGTAATGTTCAAGAATGATTTTGATGCCTTAGGTTGTTGCTTGAGTACAGAATATTCGCGTTTCAAAAATTGTTTCCGTTGTAAGAGTAATATTGTGCATTAAAAAAACCCTCATTAGCAGAACATCCGATTACCTCAAATCGATTTAAATGAAAAAAACAACATGAAGTGACCTACATAGGTCGGAAAGTACTAATCACTCGTAGCCCTGGCTGCCTGAGTGATCTTAAACGATCACGAACGTTAAGCAACATGGGGCGCGTTCAGTGCATAGATGGGTGACCGTCTATGACTAACGCTAGTGGCATTTTTCCGAGCGGTTCCGTGCTTCGCAAGGCACGTTAAGCCGTTGATTCCAGTGAGACAGATAGATGGTAATCGTTAAGCCAAGTCAGAGGCCTTAGGGGGCGGCTTGGAAATTTGTGACAGTAAGGCAAGCCACTAGTCTTACAGGCCTCCACCAATCCGGACTTGGCCGCCGTGGTGGAGTATGGCCTATACCTTCCTCAGGGAAGAGACCCGTGCCCCTCGGTGGGGACATAATGGGTTGATGGTGATAGCCGTATTTGTACTTCTATTTTGATACTGTATTTTGTAGCAATCTGTAGAATTTTACGTTACATTGTGTTAGGCTTCATATTCTTTTTTTCATTCAAGTAAGAACAATTGTACAAATTGTATTCTTAAATAGCCAGTCCCTCATTTATTTTTTTAAACAACCTTTATTTCAATTTCCGAATGTCTCGTGCATGATTGCAGATGAAATTGCTTTCGTAATTATTTTTTTAATTAATTCAGAGTAGATGAAGGTAAGTGGTCAGCAGGAATGAAATATGTATGTCGTTAAAAAACATATCCCTTTCTCCATTTTACTACCTTGTCGGTCAGGCGGTTCACACGCTTAACGGACAATACAGAGGTCGTAGGTTTGATTCTCTCTGTAAAACGTAATAATAATATATATGAAAAGCCTCAATATGGGCGTATTTTCATGTTTGTAATACCCTTATCTTGTTGCCACAGTTTGGGATCACAAAAAATTAGAAAACCTTACTTTTTGGATTTTTTACCCGTCATATTGATTTCATTTATTTTGAATTCTAAATAAGCAAGCGCAGCATAGGACGACCAGCCACAAGATGGACAGACGATCTCATCTAAGTGGCAGGAAGACGCTGGATGCAAGCCGCTTCCGACCGGTCTTTTTGGAAATCCATGGAGGAGGCCAGCAGTGGACTTCTTGTGGCTGAATGATGATGATGATGATTTAGAATGTACTTGTAACTCTGTGATAACAACGAGTCGATCCTGACCTGTTTGGTACCTGTTAAAGTACAGGTGTTCTTTTAGAAAGAGTATGGGCTTAGCTTTCCGTGCTTCGCAAGGCACGTTAAGCAGTTTGTCGGTTCACTGCCCTCAGAGACCCGTGCCCCTCGGTGGGGACATAATGGGTTGATGATGATGATGGGCTTATCTCCGCGCGTGCCAAGAGTGTGTAGGAAACTTCAAAACTTATACAAGTTTGTATAAAAAATCGACCGCCAAAGTTTCAAAATCATGATTATTTTCATTGGGATATTTAAAGCTTTTGTTTCTTGAAAGTAGTTTAAACTCAATCACAAGATTAAATACTTTCAGGTTTGCACTAGTTTCAAAAACACGTTCTTAAAGTTGATTATGTCACTTGAACTCTCAATATCAATATCAAACTATCAAGCCTCTGCAACAAAAATACTTGCATAAACATTTACATAGGTACAGGCACATTCATTGCTTCTGGCAGCACACTAGGATACCCTGTAGTGGAAACCAGAAACAGCCACATTACAAGCATGTCAACATACAAGACCACGGGTTTTTTTTTGTCCTCAGCCAGGATTAGAACCCGGGACCTCTCGCATGGTAGGTAGTTGCGCTAACCGCTGCGCCACAGAGGTCGTTAAGTTACGTAACAATCGCAAACTTTACCTTGACACTCATACGTAGCCGACGTCACATCTTACTCCTCCATACAGTCGCACAATATAGAAAATTGTAAAAGCTTTCGGGAAGTCCCGACATTCGCTTAGTGCGTGACAGCGCAAGCGTTCCTGCCTGCTCTACACTCGCGCGCAATTCGCACCGTGAATTCGCACCGTGAACTGTGCATTGCGTTTTCACTCGTAATGTAACCGAATATACTCGTAGAGTATGCGTGTAGGGGTGGGTCCGCCGTTGACTGTGTATCTTAACATATTTTACAGTTTCCTAAAAACTAGTTTAAAAAATTTAAATGGGTGCAACAACTTGCCACGCAGTCTGACGAATAATTTATAAAATTTAAAGCTCTGCAATACAAACTCGTAAGACAATAAAAAAAAACTCTGCTTGTAAACGCATCTTTCCACACTTTCGTTTGCATTTTTATACCTACGCCTTCTCCAGAAAGGCCTTGGTTTCATATGCAAACCTGCACTGCTCTGTGTGAAGTTCTCATTTTAGTTTCTATAGGTTTTATTACTTGATATAATTGATTCATTTCTTTTATTTAAAGCAGTCACGGAAATATTCAAAACGTCACTGGGTAAGCGTTCAGGACCGTCTTTTATGTAACTATAATTAATGGTTTATTATGAAAATTCGGTATGCATTGCTTATAGTCTTATTAATAGTCTCCCAACTAATTACTCTGTAGGTCAAATGCCTATGCAATATGCAACAAAATGTAAACCACTGATTGTAGTTCTATGAAACAAACCTTAGGATGACTTCATTTTTATTGTCCATGTTTTTTAACTGCTAACCTAACCTAACACTTAATAAGTAGCAGCTTAACTAACTTAATCGATTTTGTAATTATTTTACTAAACTCTACGTAATGTTCACAAGCAACCACCCACCTCGGCGATTGCTACGGTACTGCAAAATACTCCGAATATAGATGTGCTCGCGTTCTCGTGAATCAAGCGTGAATCCTTTGACATGGGACAAAAAACCGTAACCAATCAAGGAATGACGCGAAACGCGAACGTGAAGGCGCGAAATTATCTAAGCTCGCTTTTCGCACCCATCGCGACTTTTCACGCCGCAAGTGTAGAGTAGGCTTAAGGAAAATAGGGCGACTGTAATTTACTCCCAAACGTGACTCGTTAGGGCGCGTCTGTACCAGGGTTTCCTAACTTGTTTGTGCTCTTGGATCATATTCTTTCGTCCCATAATAATATAATGTGCATAAATCGCTGTTTATTGTGGCTGTTACGTTGGTTCTAAAGAGGATGCATTTTGCGGATATTTTTTCAAGCTTTTGATGAAAGTTGTTAAAAAAAAAACATTTTTGACGGCATTGATAGTACCTAAACATGAAGATCATATTACTTATTCGTTATTGAAGTATTCGATACCGAAGTAATTCTTAAAGCTAACAGACTGTAGCTTCTGTGTTGTAGCTTTTAATAAACTGTTCATTTGGGGTGATTTTATTATGCACCCACTAGTTTTTGACGAAGAAACATTTTCACTATTTTCTGAAATGTAGCTTATGTAGCTTTACAATGTCAATGTCAAGTGCTCACAAAAGTTTTAGTTCAATGTAAATTAAAAATCTTTATAAATAAAATTCAAAGTTTTGATTGACCTAGGAAGTTGGACCTAGGAAGCTGAAATTTTGCACAGAGCGTCTATATATGTATAACTAGCTGTTGCCCGTGACTACGTCCGCGTGGGCTTTAGTTGAGTAAAGTCTTTGCAAATAAGATAGGGATAGTTTTAGCGCATGCAAAAGAGTTGTCATACTAACTTGGACAAATCACTTTTATCCCCTTAAGGGTTGATTTTCGAAAAACTTCTTTACACGTCTTTCATGACTTTCAATGAAGGACCTTCATACTGAATTTCATTCAAATAACTTAAAAAACGGCAAAGTTTCATACTAACTTTGCCCCCCCCCCCTTTTATCCCCTTAAGAGATAATTTTCGTAAAACTATTTAACATGTGTTTCCAGACATTCAATAAGGACATTTATCCTGAATTTCATTCGAATAACTTCATAAACGGCAAAGTTTAATACTAACTTTGCACCCCCATCTTACCCCCTTAAGGGATGATTTTCGAAAAACTATTTCACAAGTGTTTCATGACTTTCAATGAAAAATATTTATTCTGAATTTCATTCGAATAACTTCAAAAACGGCAAAATTTCATACTAACTTTGCACCCCTCTATTTTCTCTTAAGAGATGATTTTTAAAAAACTATTTAACACGTGATTCGTAATTTTAAATGAAAAACCTTCGTACCAAATTTCATTCGAATAACTTCTAAAACGGCAAAGTTTCATACTAACTTTGAACCTCCATTTTACCCCCTTAAGGGATGAATTTTCAAAAATCCTTTCTTAGTGCTCCCCTACGTTACAAAAGGAATCCTTGTGCAAAATTTCAAGTTTCTAACCCTTATAGTTTAGGCCCTGCGTTGATATGTCAGTCAGTCAGTCAGCTTCTCCTTTTATATATATAGATGTAGGTAGGGAATAAGATCGGATTTTTTGATATTTAACCCCTAAGGAGGCAAAAAGGGTTGCCAAAATTTGTATGGGAGGTATAAAGAATGTTGTCTAATTTTCTTGAAACTTAAAATAAATACTCTTCAACATAACTGATTGAATACGTGTTTCGCCGTTTTTCTTAATTTAACCCTTAGGGGAGTGAACGGGGTTGCAAAATTTTGAACTGAAGTCCACGCGGACGGAGTCGCGGGCGACAGCTAGTTGTAAAATAATGTCAATGCGATATGTGACAGAAAAAAAAAACTTTCACTTGGATAGAACAGTTCCCAGATGGCATTCTGTAACAAAGATGATATTGTTTCCATAAAATTTTACTCGACCACAAAGAAAGGAAGGCAAAGTAGTAAAGGCATTTCAGCCCGGAGCAAAATCTGTTTATTCCCCTTCCTATTAAAATGAACCGCCGAATTGAAATGCAAGTAAGAAAAGAAAACGCAAATGAAACGGATGCTCTTTGACATCCGAAAAAAGCACACGCTCGAGTTATTGAAACATTTCATTGTAATACAGAAGAGATAGAAATACAAAATACTGATTTGCATCTCAATTTGTATAGGGTTCTGTAATATTTTTGTTCAAATAACGAGAGCGTCTGACTGCAATGGGAAATAAACTACATACATAAAATCACGCCTGTTTCCCAGTGGGGTAGGCGGAGACCAGAGACTACCACTTACCATAGTCGTGAATTTTCGCTTCATCGACATTCATTAGTCGTTGCATGCACGCTCGCCGGTTTTGGGTACTTTTTATCCGTAGATAAACTAAAGAGCCAAACACGAGATATTTTAAAACGACTGCTTTGCCTCAGAAGAAATGGCTTCTGCTTCATTGGAATGAGAAAAAAATATGATACAAGATAAGAGATTATCTATTGCACATAAGAAACAAGAGACATATCTATATAAAAGTTACAATTTAAAAAAAATTGTTAATTCTTGTACCGATTGCGTTGTAACCTCGAAAAGAACAATTAAAAACAATAGACTATTTGACAGATTTCTGAAAACCATCTCATATGTTTTATTAGTGTTCATAGAGTCCTCAGAAAGTGGGCATTTTAAATTCTTTCGTGTATTTCTTGGAAAAAAGGCAAACGAAAATTTAATTTTAAATAAACCGCCAAAACGCTATCTTGGGCAATATGGCGTTGCACAGGAATTATGACGTCACTTCCGAATAAACCAACCAATGAACGTAGGAACGAATGAATGACAGACGCCATTTTTACTGACATGTGACGTCGACATAGAATCAGCCAATCCAGGTCGTTTTCGATACAATGGCGGCAGATACAAAATTATGAAATTTCATCTTGTGTTTTTTTTTACAAATAATAATGGTTTTTTTAGTTAAAATGCCTTAAAGCGGGCTTAAGACTCATAATTTATAGGAATACGTTTAAATAATACTGTTTTTTTCATACATATCCGAATAGTAAAGATGTCTGTGGTTTTTTTTAAACTGTGAAATCGGCTCAACATGACCATAGGCTACTATGGTCATGTTGAGCCGATCGGCCTACAAACAATTCTCCGTCATTGTGCAATCAACGCTTACAAAAAACTAAAGGTGAAGAAGAGAATAAAAGGCGCCAGTAAAAGGTAACCTCTGAATTAAATTGAATGAAAAAAACACTGAATCGCTCGTAGCCTGGGCTGCCTGTGTGAACTTAAATGATCACTAAGGTTAAGCAACTAACGGGGCGTTCAGCCCATGGATAGGTCACTGTCTATGACTAACGCTAGTGGCATTTTTCCGAGCGGTTCCGTGCTTCGCAAGGCACGTTATGCAATTGGTGCCGGCTGCCGTCGATACATGGCAGTTGTTAAGCCAAGTCAGAGGCCTTAGGGCGGCTCGAAAACTTCTGACAGTAAGACCAGCCCCTAGTCTTACAAGCCTCTACCAATCCGGACTTGGCCCCGGTGGTGGAGTATGGCCTATACCTTCCTCAGGGAAGAGACCCGTGCCCCTCGGTGGAGACATAATGGGTTGATAATGATGATGATGAAAAAAACTGTCACTAAAAATAAATGTTATGCTGAGCCAATCGATTACTACAAATTCGAAAGGTTAACATACTGTTGCATTTGATCTAAAACTAGATGAAAACCCGGCTAAAATATAGTCTCATAATAGCATTCCATGCACATTCTATCAACCACATATTTTGGTTCAGCATTTGATGTTAATCTGTGTTATATGTGTGTACAAAGATAATTGAAGATATGAGTGGATGAAGGCGATAAGTCGTATTTTCGGTTTCCGGTATTTTTTGTGTGAAAAAAATTTTTTGACAATTGTTTTTGAAAAAAATTTAGACAAACTGTAACTTCAATTTACTCAAAATCTAAAAAAATGCGCTTATAACCTTCATCCACTCACGTCTTCAATTTTTACATTGAAAATACTCGGTCCTCCGAAGTTTCCGCCTATAAGTTGTCGATTCGAATCGGCTAATTTTTCACGCTCTTCAATAGGCGAGTTTCCCAAAAAAATGTAATTAGTCCGTCGTTTAGATTATTCAAAAATAAGGGACACGTATTTTTTGATTTATAAATTAGACCAAAAATGACAAAGATATAGCCCATTAAAGTTACGTGTGACGTCACGCCGTGCTGCATTTTGTAGCACTGAGTGACGTCACACGTAACTTCAATGGGCTATATCTTTGTTACTTTTTGTTTAATCGAAAAAAGAAAAAATACGTATCCAATATTTTTTTATAATCTAAAATACGGACTAAATAGAATTAAATTATTTTGACCGTGGAAACTACCCTATTTGGTGTGCATTTTGTTCGAGTCTACCGTAGACCGGTACGAAATTATTAATATAGATATGGGAGTCGGGAATCATAAAGTGACCATAAACTGACAGTTGTAATTCAAAGCTGACTATGACGCATGCCATTTTTACATTTATAATTTGGTACTGGTCTACGGTAGACTCGAACGAAATGCACATCAAACTGAAGAGCATATAAATTAGTCGATCCGAGTCGACAACTTACAGGCGGAAAACTCGGGTTATCGAGTATCTTCAATATGAAAATGAATCGAATAATTTGCTATATAATGGCGTTGCTAAGTAAACATATCAATGCCCTTGCATCACAGATGTCACAGGTAACCATTGTGATCTCTGATTTATTGATTGATTGATTGATTAATATATTTTCGAAGTCTTTGATCACTTTGTTCAGTATTATATTTCATAAATGTATTGACTTGCAACTGTTAAGGTGTTATTTGTTTTGTTCCAAGTCGTTATGTCCTTGAAGTTTTTGCTTTTAACTTTTCAGTTGGCCAAAGTGCACACACAATAAAGCAACCAGCAGAAGTTAACAAACCAGTGCATTAACAGGTAATGTGCAAGAAACTTGCCCCGTTTCTGGAACCAAAACCAGACGAGAAAGAAACAGACGGAACCCGAAAAAAAACGCCCCGTCGAGGGAATAATTCGCGGTAAGTTGGCCCATTAACTTTTATCTTCGGCCACGGGGTGGCGTCTTCCTGACCGGATGTACATTTTGTTGTCCAACTTCGGGAAATCCGACGGATAATGTTTAGGTTTGGGTCGGCCAAGGTTCGCGGACGCGGGAAAACCTCTGGGGTGTGTCGCGAATGCGCCGGCTTTTCAAGTTGTATAATTGTTCTCAAAATGCCATTAGTATTAGTTTTGACTCATAGATGGCGCAATCGGTACTCTAAATCCCGGTATGGCTTGGTAATTAATTTAATAATTTTGAATAATTTAGAATAGTGCTTAGTATAAAATCAACGATTATTTAGAAGACAAGGATGTCTGGCATTAAATAGTCGTTTAATATTAAATTTAATCAGACGATAAATGTGTCTAGTGTTCAACACATACAAAAGTTTTTTTTTTTTAAGTTTATAATTTAGGCTAAAACTGTTTTGAAAAGAATAAATGTGGAGTTTCGTTGTTAGTTTTTTCTCCATGTAATCTATTAATTGTGAAACTAACCACATTGACGTTCATAAAGTAAATATTCTATTTTTATTATGAATAAAATATTTGAATTTGAATTTAATTTTCAGAATTTTGTGATTTATTTAATTTAATTAAATAAATACTTTTAATTTTATTTTTAATGAGAGATTATAAGATCTCTCGTTACAAAATACTTACAGTTTTTTTATAACCAACAAATTTCGGAACGTGTGTGAGTTTTTGTGTGTTGTACGTTTAAATTTGTTTTTGTACCTATATAAAATTGTAACTTGCGAATCCATGCGGTTATCAACCACATTCAATCATTTCTCTGAGAGGCCTGTACTAAAATTCAAAAGTAAACCAAATTCGCTGCACAGACCTCACTTTTATTCCTACAAAAAAGATACATGCAATAAACAGCATCAATACTTAATATTTTATAAAAGGAAATGTACAAGCTGTTTCTGTTATGTCTAATGTTATGTGATTATGAGTCAACTAAAGTGAATTTCTATGCGACGATATTTTTGTAAAATCTCCGTCAATTTACCTATAACTGGAGATGTTATTTGGATTTTTTCAACTTTATTCCGGATACACTAACTTGACTTTGCGAATCAGAGCGAAACCTGGTCGGACTCTTCCGACAAAAACTTAAGTGAGTGTATCCGGAATAGTTACGAAAGTCTTATTTGGAAATTGTTTTTAATTGTTTCGTGGCAGATGGCAGTCCCTGGTCTCTGCCTATCCAACTAGGATACAGACGTGACCTTATGAAATAAACTTTTGATACATACTTGTATTTGAGACTTAACATAACATAAAAATTTTAAAATAACATTTACATACAGGCACATACATTGCTTCTGGCCCCACACTAGGATATTCTGTGTCGTGGGAACCAGAAACAGCGACGTCACAAACATGTAAACATCCAAGACCTGGAGTTTTTTTTCTCTCCAGCCGGGGATCGAACCCGGGACCTCTCGCATGGTAAGCAGATGCGCTAACCACTACGCCACAGAGGTGGTCAAATTCGGGCAAGGCCCAACACAGATGTCAGTTGGCTTAATAAACGGACAAAAAACCATTTGGGAACGGAACACCGTGGGGCGACGGGGCAGGCAGGAAATTTTGCGTATTTTCCCCCTTAATCATAAGCGGTACAAGGTTAATGGGGTTGAAATCTGGCGACCCGGCCTCGGTCACGTAGTTTGACGTACGTTTTATAAATTGAGCTTGTGCAAAGGTGCAAAGGTTACTTTGAATGACAGAATACGCAATAGTGCGATCAGAGAACGTTGTGGACTGAAAGAGGGTGTAGTGTAGTTTAGACGCGTGGAGAGGATGAAGGAAGAAGGACTGACGAAGCAAATATACCGAACCGAACAGGTTTCCGAGAGCGGCTATATAATAAGGAACAATAGGGAATGGATGAAAATATCAGAAGTGCTTGATATTTTTTTCGGTGATAGGAATAACCTTCCTTAACGCGAGAAAAAAGTTTCAATTTTTTTGGCTTCGTAGTTAATTTTTAAATAATCTTAATATTTTTCCATTCGTAGTTCTGGGCTCAGAACGGCTTAACAGACATATTCCTTGGTCCGCTACGTATTAAAAAAAAAATCTGTGGTGACATTGACAGCTTTTCAAGGTGGATTTTTTTTCATACGTAGCGGACTAAGGAATATGTCTGTTAAGCCGTTCTGAGCCCAGAACTACGAATGGAAAAATATTAAGATTATTTAAAAATTAACTACGAAGCCAAAAAAATTGAAACTTTTTTCTCGCGTTAAGGAAGGTTATTCCTATCACCAAAAAAAATATCAAGCACTTCTGATATTTTCATCCATTCCCTATTGTAACATAACATTACCTATTTCAAAGTTTTTTTTAAAATTTTTTTAGTGTGTATACGATTCACTCTCGGATGCTGTTGCACGCCTGTTAGTAACTGTGCACAGATCAGGCCTAAGATCTCTGGTTTTAAATAATATTAGTATTTTTGATAGTATTTCTGATGGCCGATGGGGCCGAAAAGTTCTCGAATGGAGACCACATATCGGCAAGCGCAGCGTAGGACGATCAGCCACAAGATGAACAGACGATCTCATCCAAGTGGCGGGAAGACGCTGGATGCAAGCCGCTTCCGACCGGTCTTTTTGGAAATCCATGGAGGAGGCCTATGACCAGCAGTGGACTTCTTGTGGCTGAATGATGATGATGATGATTTTTTCATCTGTGTACTGTTAGTGTGTCTATTATAAATAAATAAATAAACATATTTGCAAAAAAATAAATAAAAAAACAGAGCGAATGTAAGTAGAGGGGCCGCTAAGGGATACCCCAGGGATATTTCGACCAAATAAGGGGTGTATTAGCAAAGGGCAAGATAAAAAGTACCCGAAACTGACGTGCGTGCATGCAACGACTAATGCATGTCGATGAAGCGAAGAGTCTCTGCCTACCGCTCTGGGATACAGGCGTGAGCTTATGTACATACATACATACATACATATGTATGTTATGTATTTAACGCCTCTTTTAGAGTGTCCTTAAGTAAAACTTCAACCTTATTGGCCTTTTCAGTGTTCTAGGTTTATAAAAGTTTTTCGAAAAAAGATAAAAACTACTCGGAACCGGTTTGCGTGCATGCAACGACTAGTGCAAGTCGATGAAGCGAAAGTGATCTGTCAAATAGCGCGGCAAATGGCAGTCACTGGTCACTACCTACCCCTCTAGACTACAAGCGTGAGTATATTTGTATGTAATTTAGCAGCAGAGAGCTCATCACCACCATCAACCCCCATTATGTCCCCACCAAAGGGCATGGCTCTCTACCCTGAGTAAAATATAAGCTATACTCTACCACAGGGACTTTGTCCGGATTGGTGGAGGCTTCTAAGACTAGTGCCTGGTCTTACTGTCAGAAGTTTTCAAGCCGCCCTAAGGCCTCTGACTTAACGACTGCCATCTAACGACCGACGGCAGCCGGCACCAACTGCTTAGCGTCCCTTGCGAAGAACGGAACCGCTTGGACAAATGTCACTAGCGTTAGTCATAGATGGTCACCCATCAATCGCTTGATGATCACTTAGGCATTCGGGGCTACGAGGGGTTCATATATATGTATTGGAAGAGAGTCAAAATAATTTTATTAGACCACCAGATTGTATGATAAGTATAAATTAAAAGCCACACATTCACTCGGCTAAAACCACTATCTAAATCTGTCTACACACTATCTCTGTAGTTTTATCCCCGGTCATTAACCGACGTAATGGGGTCTCTCTTTCCCGAGGGAGCTAATGGATGAATCCTCCTGGGTTACACTTATTATGCAGTGCTGGCTAGACGGGAGTAGGTCTGATGACTCAAATATTTATTATATTTTGTGTAACATAACATTTACATACAAGCACATACCCTGTGTCGTGGGAACTAGAAACAGCGACGTCACAAATATGTAAACATCCAAGACCTGGGTTTCTTTCTTTTTTGTCCCCAGCCGGGATTCGAACCCGGGACCTCTCGCATGTTAGGCAGATGCGCTAACCAATGCGCCACGGAGGTCGTCCATTTTCAGTGTGCTGTACATCATTGTGCATGCAAAGACCTGAGAACTGATGTTAAAGTGTCAGAAAAAGCATCTGAATATCGAACTTTGCTCATAAATTAAATTAAATGTACAGACGCTGTGACTGCATACCAAAAACTGTGCATTATTGTTTTGACATAGCAATAATTAACTGCTAAGTTGATCCGAACCAATACGAAAAAAGGGGCAAAAAAGTACTCTAGGCCCTTTCTGCACTGCTCCAGTCCGGCGTCGGAACCGGGATCAGTCATGAGAAAAAAATCGGATGCCGGATTATGCTTCTCCACTTCATCCGATTATAATCGGCAATGAACGTGACGCAGTGCTTTATTAAAATTCCTCGGTTTTTCTGTTCGATGCAGGGGACGTTTTCCACACATTATATTAATGTAAATAAAATAGTATGGAAACATTTTCGGATTGTATACGCGGTGCAAAAACTTGTATTGTTTTTGTACGTCGATCACTTCGGCCCGGTAAAATACCGTTCCGAACTAGCAAATTATCGGACCGTTAAAAACCGGATGCCGGAGTAGTGGAGAAGCTTACTAGTATTCTTGTGTGCTTCTAAATCGGACTGGTAATTAACGTTTGCCGGACCGGAGAAGTGGAGAAAGGCCCTTACTCAATTTTTGCTTTTTAATAACGAAAAAATGCACTACAAAATATCCCGGTCATTTGTATAAATAATTCTAGGAGAAGGTAAATTTTCTCCAAATATTTGCTTAAATTATTTTGTATAATGTTAACACACTTTATTATGAGGGCTTACAAACAAAGTCATGAAAGGTATATTGGGATCTAGAATTTATTTTTGGTTCAGTAATGTCAGTCATTCATTCATTTTCATTTTCAATGTCAGTCACAAAACACGAATTTCGTTTGATAAGATCAAATGATTTCAGAATATTTTAGAATACAATTCCAAATGAGACCTTACATACTGTACACTTGACAAGTAGGTACTTTTTACCTTGCTCGTGTAGTTACAAAGCAGTTAATTTAGTTACAAAACAGAATTGTTTTTGTTTTGAATTTCAGTGAAATTTATGTGGTTGTATTTAGTATTCTGCATGAAATGTGTAGGGCAATGGTAGCGCATAGTTCTTACTTCACAGGTTCGAATCTAGTCTTATACGACCTACGACTTAAGTTTTGTAAGCTATTTATTTGTAGATAGTAACAATACCAGTGAGGGAAAATATCGTTGGTTATTCATATTGATTTGTTTCCTTTCCGTTGATAGCTATTCTTACTGTTGAAGGCCGTTCAAGTATTACGTAAGCAGATTTGTTACAATTATTCACCCCTCCCTTCCCCTTGTCAGCAAAAGTAAGCTAAGCTCTGATCCGCCCTCCCATGGTCACGTGGTACTGGTAAGAAGCCATTTTGAATAGTAACAATACCAGTGAGGGAAAATATCGTTGGTTATTCATATTGATTTGTTTCCTTTCCGTTGATAGCTATTCTTACTGTTGAAGGCCGTTCTAGTATTACGTAAGCAGATTTGTTACAATTATTCACCCCTCCCTTCCCCTTGTCAGCAAAAGTAAGCTAAGCTCTGATCCGCCCTCCCATGGTCACGTGGCACTGGTAAGAAGCCATTTTGAATGTAACGCGGCTATTTGGTCTCCAAGGGAGGCTAAATACAAAGCTATGATGGAAAAAATACAAAATAAATTTATAAGGTTCCTTTACCTTAAGATGTATGGTGTATATCCGGGATATCCGCTTCTATATCCTACTCTGTTTTTACTCGGTATGGTTGGGTACAATCAACTGGAGGTGAGGAGGGAGGTGTCGCTCGCCACGTATTTACTTAGAGTATTACGTGGTGAGCTGCACAACCCGGCTGTCCTCCAATGAATTCAACTGTCCGTGCCGGACGAGTACTGCGGCCGGCGGCGGCGGCCGCGGCTGCTGGTGGTGCCGCGCGCGCGTACTAACCTGCTCCGTGACGCGCCGCTCACGCGTGCCTTGCGCACACTCAACGCGGTTGCTGATCATACGGACTTATTTGTATGCACTCTGGACGAGTTCACAAAAGCCTCGATATGCGTTTTGGGTTCTAGTTTAAGTAAATAGATATTAGTATGTATTAAAGTAGATCTGAATAGACTTAAGATTACAATCTAAATTGCGCATCTGTCGTATTAGGCTTGTCCTGTAAAGATAGTTGTAAGAAACTGAAATAAATAAAATAAAATAAAAAAAAAAAACATTGTCATATGCATTTTTCTCTAAGTGTATTCTGATTTTTTATTGATTCATGAGCAGCAGTAATTCCCCTAATCGGTTCTAAGCGAGTACCTGACCATATTAATGGTTGTGGGAATCCCCGAAAATGCGTTTTGTTTTCTAGCATAAACAATGTGTGGCTTGGTATGTGTAAAAAAGTAAATACTACTGCTGACGTAATCACCATCTAGACCTCTCCACCCCCCATGCCATCAAATATAAGCAAAGTAAAGACCCCCCCCCGCTCCCCCGACCCCTCATAGTACTTATGTAATACCTCTAGAAAGAATTTTTGGAATCGGATAAGTAGGTACTTTCGGAGATTTTCCTCAACACTCAAGGCTACAGATATACAAGCATTTAAACTCACTATCATTTTTTCTGTATAATATTAGTTTAAAAAACCAATCTAATGACGCAGCCTACTCGTAACCGGTAATCATGCAATTCTGCAACATGAGAACACATGACCGACGCTCTCTCAAGCCGTCACAAGTCGGCATGACCAAACACGGTCGGAAAGAATCATCATCATCATCATCATAATGACATAATAATGTTACTAATATTTCTGTAACACTTGTCTACGCTATCGATTCATACATACTTCGTTGATTACGGCAAGAAATCTCACCGCGCAGCAATTATTGCGGGTGAAACAAAATACCGAAGACAGAATCAGTCGTTCACTCGCCATTATTTTGCTCGCAAGATTGATGACCACAACCCGAATCGGCCACCAATTGCGGGGCTCTTCCTGGCACATCCCATATCCTCAATATCCGATATAATATTATTAACTTTATTCCAGATACACTTAGTTGACTTTGCAGGAATCCGGCAAGGTTTCACTTTAATTCATCATCATCATCATCAACCCATTTTGTCCTCACCGAGGGGCTCGGGTCTCTTCCCTGAGGAAGGTATAGGCCAATACTCCACCAAGGATTGATTGGTGGAAGCTTGTAAGGCTAGTGGCTGGTCTTACTGTAAGAAGTTTTCAAGCCGCCCTAAGGTCTCTGACTTGGCTTAACGACTGCCATCTATCGACGGCAGCAGGCGCCAACTGCTTAACGTGCCTTGCGAAGCACGGAACCGCTCGGAAAAATGCCAATAGCGTAAGTCATAGACGTGACCTATCCATGGACTGAACGCGCCGTATGTTGCTTAGCCTTAGTGCTTCGAAAAGCACGTAAAGCAGTTGGTGCCCACTGCCGTCGATAGATGGCAGTCGTTAAGCCAAGTCAGAGGCCTTAAGGTGGCTTGAAAACTTCTGACAGTAAGACCAGCCACTAGTCTTACAAGCCTCCACCAATTCGGACTTGGCCCCCGTGGTGGAGTATGGCCTATACCTTCCTCAGGGAAGAGACCCGTGCCCCTCGGTGGGGACAAAATGGGTTTATGAAAAAAAAAACCGACGTGGATAAGTAAGAATGTTCTTTATTAAATTATTACACACAAGAAACAAGAGACCGATAAAAGATAAAATATAAAAACAAATTATGATAGGCGGTCTTATTGAAAAGAATACAATAGAATAGGAAATGTTTATTTGGTACCAACAGATTCAAAATAAAATCATTGCTAACAGCGATTTCTTCCAGATAAAGTACACCGCTTAACGCAAATAAAAAAAAATAGCAATGAAAACCTACTCCACGTTTTGAAGTTTTGACGTTTTGAAATAGGGTCGGCCATCCGGCTTGCGTGCACATAACGACTTGTGAATGTTGATGAAGCCAAAGAGTTTTGTTAGGTTAGGTTCTGTACACCCCTTGTTTTGTTGCCGAGGCGTAAATTTTCCAAAGACACCCGACTTTCTGGGGGGAAAGCCGTGTTATGGTCGATTTTTACCCAATAAAACCGTCCCATCAGAGGCCTTAGGGCGGCTTCAAGACTTCTGACAGTAAGACTAGCCACAAGTCTTACAAGCCTCCACCAATCCGGACTAGGCCCCCATGGTGGTGTATGGCCTATACCACAGGGAAGAGACTCGTGCTCCACCATGGAAACATAATGGGTTGATGATGGAAACCACCCTGGATCTTTGTGCGTTTGGTGGAGGCTCCAGGATCTCGCCGAATACTCCGGGACCCCCGCGCACTTTGCAATGCAAGCACCTGTCTTACTTCAGACTGCAGCCTAAAGGTAGACTTTCGAGGCAAGCGTCTGTAGCGTCAGTGACGCTGCGTTAGTGGCGCCGCGACAGAGCGTCACATGAATGTACTATATAAATGTAGGAAACGGCATTCGAACGCGGCGGGCGCTGCCGCCGCGTCAGTGACGCCACGACTGTTGCGCCAGCGCCGCCGCGCTCGAATGCCGTTTCCTACATTTACATAGTAGGTATATCTACGGCGGTGTGCGGCCACCACATACCGCCGCCGTCACGGGGACGCTTGAAACGGTGCTACACTCTAGCCACCCGCGACCCCGGTCTCCTTTTAGTCGCCTCTTACGATAGGCAGGAGATACCGTAGCCCTATTCTAAGCCCCGGACTACAGGGCTAGGTTCAGTATACCCCTACAGGATTCATGTGTCAGGTTACGTGTGTCATGTATTTCTATGTGTGTACTCCTCTAGGATACAGGCGTGAATTTGTGATTACATACATGTATGTAGGTCTGTTAATTGTCTCGTAGTCGCCCTATAAAATACACAATATTTAAAAGAAAATCAAGTAGTTCATTCATTTTGAACGTTCAAAGAATCCTCAAAAAGCTCCACACATCAGCGGTCAAACAGTGGAATGGTCAGCACAGGAAATTACCGAACGACTTTACCAAAGGCCAGTAATAAATGGCTCTGTACTCTGTAACCGTTTCATTCATTCATCGTTAATTATACTTCCAGTGGCCCCTTTACAGTTGATTTAAGGCCTAAGTGAGGGTCCGAAAGAATCAGTAGAATAAGGGTGGATAAATACGGCGTTGTAAAGTTCAGAATATGGTTTGAATAATTGTCACGCAGTACCGTTTAGCAATTTAGGCTAAAGTATTTGGATGAAGTAAATGCACTGCAAAATTTAAAAGTGACGACCTCTGTGGCGCAGCGGTTATCGCATCGGCCTACTACGCGAGAGGTCGCGGGTTTGACCCCCGGCTGGGGACAAAAAAAAACACCACGTCTTGGATGTTTGATGTCACTGTTTCTGGTTCCCACGACACAGGGGATCCTAGTATGGATCCAGAAGCAATGTATGTACATGTTTATGTGTTTTTTGCTTAAATACGAACTAGGTATGAATTAAGTAAGTATCAACGACAGTACGAGTATAAAACAAACTCAAACAAACGTTGTTCATAAAATTAAGTTTCGAGTGAATGAACCAGTCAAGACGATAAACATGATGCAGGCAGTTAAATCTATTCAGACAGGAGATACGAACTCGAGACTGTAAAATCCTTGCGAATCCACTCGTAGTTACGCGCAGGAGGACTATTAAGCCATCTTACTAGATTATTGGCCCCTACTACTACTTTGGTTTATTTTAAAAGCATTTGAGTCATATCAGGCCACTCAGAAAGTATTTCGAAAAAAAGTTTTTAGGTATGTGTGAGAGACTGGAAAGTTATAATCAATTATGATAATATGAATAATTTTTTTCTTTTTTTTTCTCATGTGCAAGTCCTGGTTATAACTACGTTTGTTTTTAAGTAAAAATAGAAATCTGTGTTCCAGATCCAATATTTCGCTCCACAGTTTTGGCGAGCTAATTCAAGTCAGAGGCATTAGGGCGGCTTGAAAATTTCTGACAGTAAGCCACTAGTCTTACAAGCCTCCACCAATCCGGACTTCGCCCTCGTTATGGATTTTGTGAGTGCGAGTGTGAGTGCTCAGAAAAACGCTATCTCGATCAACATGGCGTCGCACAGGATTCAGTGACATCACTGGTCAGTAAACAAATACCAATTGCCGGATTTTTAACAATTTGCCGGATATGTAATGATATCATTACAGATCCGGCAAATTGAAGCCCTTTTCGTTAAAATGGCTACACATACAAAGTTATTATATGTTATCCTGGTTTTTGGATAAATGATCATTATTTTTTTCAGTTAAGTAAAATGCACTGAAGCGGTTTTATGAATCATAGTTTATACGAATCTATATATATAAAACGAGAAGCTGACTGACTGACTTAGAATCAACGCAGAGCCCAAACTACTGAACCTAGGGGGTTGAAATTTGGCATGGGAATTCCTTAGGGAGCCTAGGGGAGCATTAAGAAAGGATTTTTGAAAATTCATCCCCTAAAGGGGTAAAATGGTGGTTCAAAGTTAGTATGAAACTTTGCCGTTTTTGAAGTTATTCGAATGAAATTTGGTACGAAGGTTCTTCATTTAAAATTATGAAACACGTGTAAAATAGTTTTTTAAAAATCATCCCTTAAGGGGGAAAAAGGGGGTGCAAACTTAGTATGAAACTTAGCCATTTTTAAAGTTATTCGAATGAAATTCAGCATGAAGGTCCTTCATTGAAAGTCATGCAACACAGGTAAAATATATTTTCAAAAATCATCCCTTAAGGGTGTAAGAGGGGGTTGCGAAGTTAGTATGAAAGCTCTTTCGCATGCGTTAAAAGTATCCCTATCTTATTTTCAAGCTCTTTACTCAACTAAAGCCCACGCGGACGTAGTCGCGGGCAACAGCTAGTATAGAATAGAATAGAATAGAATAGAATAGAATATTCTTTATTGTATGTACACCAGGAATTACACATGAGATTTGCCAATAACATGGTACAGTACAATTGGCGGCCTTATTACTAAAAGTAATTTCTTCCGAATATAATACTCGTATCGTATACTTAATACTTTTTTCACACTGACAAATAGTCTATATCTCAATTCACTCACACCGGGTTAATACTTTAATAACTTCTTTTCCATTCAAGTTTTGGAACGTTCCCACGGACTGACCACCTACTGACTCAAAGATGAATACATGACTACATAGATAGCTACATATCCAGAGTAGGACTCCATAGTTAATTTCATCTTACGACTTAATTATTTTGTCTTGGGAGCATTTCCAGTATGTAACTTTAATTAAACTATTTTATCACGCGGGATGAGTGAAGGGACCTTACGTTCAACTTTGCTTTTAATGTTCGTAGTGAAACTACTCTGTTATTCCATTATTTCTTTTAATAATTAAGTTTTTTAGTAACACGACAGTGGCTGTAAATTGATGTTATTTTAACTTTTTATTTAGTTTGAGGTTTAGAATATTAAAGCTCAATATAGTATAATTTTAGTCTCAAAACTATAGAGTCACTTTTATTACGTTTAGGTACAAATATGATGGTGACATGTATTTTAAAAAAAACATGACATAAAATCAAGACTGTACCGAAGAGGGGTAGGCAGAGACCAGGGACTGTCACTTGCCACGATCCTGACAAGTCTTTCGCTACATTTAATTGTACAAAATTACCATTAGTCTACCAAATTCATGAAAAGGGAAAATATCGTAAGGTAGCTTCAGAATCTGAACTTTTTACATGCTCCCTCTCACTGAGAGAACGCTCTGTCACTGAAAGAAAGCTGTAGCCATGCGTACTGTACAGTCTGTTAGCTTTTAGAATATACCTCGGGCTCTAGAGTAGGCTTCGGTTTTCGCCGAAAGCACACGAGTGTAATACTACTTCCTGCTCTGTATAAAACTTTTCTTCACTATTTTGAAAAGTTACGTAAAGTTATAAATTTTAATAACAATACAAAATAAACATTACCTGATCGCAATTTAACCGATTCTATGCGATAGTAGCCGAGGAATATTATAAAAGCCAACAGACTGTAACGGCCTTACTAATCTATCTATGTAATCTCTTTAAACGAGCAATTCTTGTATATATATGTATGTATATTTATATATAATCAGAATTTCGGAAACGGCTCCATCGATTTTCATGAAATTTTGTAAACAGAGGGTTTCGGGGGCGATTAATTGATCCAGCTAGGTTTCATTTAAAGAAAACGTCGTTTTAACCGTGTTTTTGGGTAAAGAAATAACTGCTACCCTATAAGAACGTAAATTTCGCATTAATCAGTAAGTTTGTCGTAGCCCAGGTAGGAAATAGGACGATACCTTAAACAAAAGACCCTGGTTCGAGACCTGTTATACACTCATTTATACTGGTTTAATCGCATTTAGCGTACAAATAACCAGTTTTTCAGACCTCGCATTATGGCTGTATACCTACCCAGCTCATAACTTTTCGCTTATGTTTATCTAACTAAAAATCTTTAATTTTCAACACAAAGTTTCTATATCCTTTTCCACCCAGATCTTCCATCTCTGAATCATAAGATAGATATTTCATTTCATAAAACTCTCAACTTACAAGTCGGCCTTTGTTAATTCCGAGGAAAATAGAAAGAGCAACCTCAACAAGTACCTTCTACCTTGGCTAATGACTCTCGTGTTCTCGGTTATTATTTTTCTCGTCCAGCTAACGAGAAATGAGATAAAGTTTTATGAGTGGTGTACTGCCCTCGGCTGACCAGCCCCCGTTGCATGACACCGCGATAAACAACGCTGTTTCCTGTCGACTGAAATGTATAATTAGCAAAACACAGGGTGTCATAGTGTAGGGCATCTGGCCCTAAGCCAAGCCAGAGGCTTTAGGGCGGCTTGAAAACTTCTGATAGTAAGACTAGTCTTACAAGCATCCACCAATTCGGACTTGATGATGATAAAAAATTAAATTGACATATTTTAGTCAACGAATGGGCCATGAAAGGGTCCCTGCCCCCTTTCATGGCCCATTCGTGCTGAACTGTAAGAAATAAATTCTATCAATAATAAAATACATTTAAGGATTGGTCCAATTACCAGTCCATTACCAATCCTTAAATGTATTTTGTAATATAATATTATTATATGCCTTTCTACTTCAAATATAACAAATATGTATTGTATTTTTTATTTTTTATATATTTTTATGCAATCGGGCCGCCAATGTTACCATGAACCTTTGTAAGTATTTTGTGTTTTTTCTAGTGTGCAATAAAGAACATTCTTATCTTATTTAATATTATTATTTTATATATTGTAGGTACATATTATAATGTCGATCAAGTATATTCATTAAAGAAAAACGTACAAGAAAATGACGCTATGCAATTGCGCGATAATAGCTTTAGTCGCAGTGGAATGCAGCGGAGGCAAAGAAATACCACAAGTAACGTAGTTAGTCGGAATAAGAAGCTCTAAGCGATAAAATTTTATAAATAAACTTCTGGCCCGCCAAACGTTGTTTCGCAATTAATTGTAGGGATTATAATTTTACAAAAATTGAGGTGACCCACCCTTATCACTTGGGGCTTTAAAAAATAAATAACAACTTATTCTCAAGCCTACCGAATATGCATATAACATTTCATCAAAATCAAACCGTTTCGGAGGAGTATGCGCACTAACTCTGTGACACGAGAATTTCATAATTATATTAGAAGAAAGATAATAATTGTAATCCTGGTGTATATACAATATAGAATAGTACCGGCTGCCGTCGATAGATGGCAGTCGTTAAGCTAAGTCAGAGTTCTTAGGGCGGCTTGAAAACTTCGGACAGTAAGACCAGCCGCTAGTGTTACAAGCCTCCACCAACCTGGACTTAGCCCCCGTGGTGGAGTATGCCCTATACCTTCCTCAGGGAAGAGACCCCTGTCCCTCGGTGGGGACATAATGGGTTCATCATTATGTCCCCATCAAAAACTTCATCGTGAAGGAAAATATCGTGAGGAAACCTCAGTGTCTAAGCTAGTCAATACCTCAACGCTTGAAATCGTGTGGTGATTAAAGCCGATACTCTCCCCTAGCCCCTGAGCCCTATAGTGGGACGTATATAGGCTGTTCGTAATCAGAAGAAAAATGCGATAGTAAAGTCCGTTCGCTTAGATAGTGTCGGTATACACGAAGGCAATCTTGGTTTTAGTAAAAAAAACATTTATTTCAATAATAAAACTTAGACGGCAAAAATACTTTAAATAGAAAAAAAAATGGTACACAATATGCCTAATAAAGCACAAAATAAAACACTACTCTTCATCACTCGAAGTGTCCTAAGAATATTCATCTCCACCTGTATTTAGAATAGGTACCTACTTAAGTGATGCAGGATCATCTCGTTATAAATCCATTCTAAAATACTGATTGATTTACTTCTTTAATTGAGTGATCTACATAATAGTAGAATGAGACGAGCTGCGAGCCAAATTCACTTGTTTTTGCGCCGCGTCGGCTTCCTTTAATTTCTTTTGTGAAAAGCCGCCACGTGCCGAGACGGTAAATATCAAAGTGACACTATGATAGTGAACAGACTTTACCAGTGCTAGATTGCTGCAAACAAAACACAATCGTAGCCAAGAAGTGCTTCTCCCGTTATAAGAACCATTATACTTTCATGTTTGCGGTAAACAAGCGGCCGCGTACATAAAGTTGAACTAAAGGTCTCCGGCGTGGAAACTTCCAGAACTGTCATCTTGGGGGAAATTTAAAATTTTCTAAACTACCGTTAAGCTAACCTTTTGTTTATGTGATTATGGATGAGGTCTTTCAAAGAGCTTTGTTAGTGGACTTTTTGCGTCGTAAAGCTATACAAGTCCTTCGTGGTATATTTATGCAACTTTGAACGTGAACGATGTTTTCGGCACTTTTTGTAATAATTTTTATAAATAAGAATAATATAATATGAATACGGCTGGGGCTACGAATCGCTCGTAGCCCCGGCTGCCTGAGTGATCTTAAGCGATCACGAATGTTAAGCAACATAGGGCGCCTTCAGTGCATGGATGGTTGACCGTCTATGACTAACACTAGTGACATTTTTACGCGCGGTTCCGTGCTTCGCAAGGCTTGTTAAGCAGTTGGTGCTGGTTGCCGTCGATAGATCGCAGTCGTTAACCCAAAGCAGAGGCCTTAGGGCCCCTAAGCCTTTTCAAAGCTTGAAAACTTCTGACTGTAAGACCAGCCACTAGTCTTACAAGCCTCCACCAAACCGGACTAGGCCCCCGTGTGGTATGGCCGCTATGGCCTATACCTTCCTCAGGGAAGAGACCCGTGCCCCTTGGTGGAGACATAATGGGTTGATGATAAAATGTTATTCTGATTCTGATTTTGTGTGCAATAAAGTATAATAATAACATGCGCCGAAATGATACATGGCAAAGTAAACACCAGAACTGGCCTGAAAATTATTGACAAACAAGTTTTACACGTAGTTTTACTACAGCGAAACCCCTACCAAATATGTTTTAGCGGCAAATGTCAGCAGATAACAAGAAAACATATTTTATGACGTGTTTGTCCCCGCCAATAAATATTTTTATGACGTTAATAAAACTAAGCCTTAAGCACCCTCTCTAACTCCCTCCCAGTGCCCAGTTTTCCGTAACAAGAGGCTAAAAAGAGAACAGAGCAAAGTTCCTACTTAACTTATACAATCTCGCACGCAACCAAAGTAGTTAACTTGCAAGAGAAAAATGTAAATACCCATTTCGTTTGTGGCCACGAACCGAGTCGGAAAACCCAGCGCTGTATTTTATTTATACGGCGACTTCTGTGGCGCAGCGGCTGGTGCATCTGCCTACCTTGCGAGAGGTTTGAATCCCTGCTGGGGACAAAAAAGAACCCCATGTCTTGTATGTTCATTGCACATGTTTGTTATGTCGCTGTTTTTGATTCCCACGACACGAGACAGGGTATCATATCAACGTGGTCTGGGGCCAGAAGCAATGTAGGTATACGCCTGTATGTAAATATTTTATGTTTGTTTATTTATTTACTACCTAACCCCGCAAACCATGTTTTGCCATATTAAGTCTACGGCCTATTCTCAGACAAACCAAGTACAGGCACATACAAAAAACAGTGTGATACGAGATTTCATACAACGGATTCCAGAAACATGTCGCTGATTCTTTTATATGATAAAAATGTGAACTAGAATGTGAGTGCTTTCTCCAAAAATATATCTCACTAAGTATTTTCTGTTACTAAAAACTTTCGTTTGCACTAAACATTATTAACTTTATACCTAAAGCAATGTAAAAATCATGAGTCTCAGGTGACTTGTTGCTATGAAGAAAAGGGAAGGCGCCTAAACAGGCAAATTTAATGGATGGATACCATACCAGCTCTAACATGTCAGAGCTAGACCAAAGTGAAATGGGACCACACTGAAAGCACCAGCTTACAAATAAAACAAGAATCTTCAAAATCGGTCCACCAAGTCAAAAGTTCTGAGGTAACAAACATAAAAAATACAGCCGAATTGAGAACCTCCGCCTTTTTTGAAGTTGGTTAAAAACACACATAATTATTTCTCGATGCGTTTAAAATCATGTGGTTTTAAAAGAAAATATTTATAGCTTAGCAAGTATCACATTGCTAAAAAACATTTCGCGACAAAAATGCATAAACAGCATGAATAATATCATGGAGAATAGTTAGGTATGAACATTATTACAAGTTTTCATGGCTTAACGAAAACGCCCAGCCACATTTTCCTTTCTGCGCCTTCTAACAAACAAAGCAGTGTAGATAAATACAAAGACGAGCTTTATGGACTTGTATACGCGGTACATTATATTCTTTGCCAAGGCGAACACACAAAGGGACAAGCAGACATTACGTCCTGTGTTGTGTCAAAAACAACTCATATTATTATCATGGAATTGTGTTATTTTATTGCCCTAATGGGAGTGTGCCTTGAATAAAACAGTATTCTATTTTCCTTCTTGAAATAGGTTCGGAGATGGGCTCTCTCGGAGAACTAAATAAATAAACAAGATATGTTTTCTAAGTGCTTATTTCTCGGCATCAATTCGGTACTTATATCAGGAATTTAATATACATTTTCGCTAGTAATTTTCTTCCAGATACACTCCCTTTTCTAACGTTAAAATTAAAGTTAAAATGAATATTGTGTAGTGCTTATCATAGTTGTATAATTATTTTTACTGTTTGTTATAAATATTATATCTGTCGGACCTCAACTGTCTTTAATTAGTGCCTTAAATTCAGAATGTAGGATTTGTCAGATTTAAATTAATCCACTGTCTTGTTGGTCGTTGGTTGGTTAGCCGTTAAGACGCTTATATTCAATGGTAGGTCGTGGGGTCAATCCCCACAGGGGTCGCCGTACATTTGTATAAACAGTCTGGATGTTTTTTTTCGGTGGAGCGATGATCTTCGCAGGACGGCTGGCAAGAGCTGGATGAGAGTAGCCGAGGACCGTGCTCAGTGGCGTGCAATGGGAGAGGCCTATGTCCAGCAGTGGAAAAGCGTGGGCCGATGATGATGATGATGATGATGTTTAATGTCCTTGCCTAGTTACCATAGCACAGGGTATCCTAGTTTGGGACCAGGTTGAGTGATTGCGTTGTGTTGAAGATATTATTACTATGTTATTATATTACACTAACATAACGTAAACTCTCGCATGTATTCTGTAGGGGTAGGCAGACGACATCAGGATCTGCTTCTCCCAAGAACCTGACAGATCTTCGCTTCATCAACGTTTATTGGTCGTTGTATGCACGCACGACAGCTTTGGATACTTTTTACTTTCTTGAAAAGGGCTTGAGCCTGGGCTGCCAGAGTGATCTTAAACGATCACTAAGGTTAAGCAACATAGGGCGCGTTCAGTCCATGAATGGGTCACCGTCTATGACTAACGCTAGTGGCATTTTTCGAAGCGTTTCCGTGCTTCGCAAGGCACGTTAATCAGTTGGTGCCGGCTGCCGTCGGTAGATGTCAGTCGTTAAGCCAAGTCAGAGGTCTTAGGGCGGCTTGAAAACTTCTGAGAGTAAGACCAGCCACTAGTCTTACAAGGATCCACCAATCCGGACTTGGCCCCCGTGGTGGAGTATGGCCTATAACTTCCTCAGGGCAGAGAACCGTGCCCCTCGGTGGGGACATAATGGGTTGATGACGATGTGATATTAAAAATGTCATGTAAGTAGTTCTACAAATAATATTATGTATTATAAAAAAAGGAATCGCTGAATGTGTTGCTAAGCGCAAATCTCGACAGCAGCTGATCCGATTTCGCTAATTCTTTTTTTAGAATATTCCTTCAATTACGAGGATGGTTCTTAGGGTACAAATTTGAAAAATTGCCTAGAAAAGTCTAAACACAACACTTTTCCATGCTTCCATACAAAAGATTCAGTTCATGAAAAAAGTTCAGTTAAGTTAAGTTTGTCTGGCAAAACAACGTTTGCGGAGTCAGCTAGTTAACAATAAAACCGCTTCACTACCTCACCAACCACCCATTATCATGTAAAGTGGCCACCCATAATGCTTGTGCATTTGCTTACTGAATAGCATATTATAATGAAATGAATGAATTTATTATTGCACTATTTTTATTAGTTTCTTAAGTAAAATAATAATAGCACTCACACAACACAATAACTAGAACTTCCACACAATACAATCACTTGACCTGGGGTGAAATTACGTAAGTCTTCACTGTATGGAGTTGTCTGATTTAGCCCTTTGGTTCCTAGTATGTCACACCACCTTATGAAATAAGAAATCAGAAATGTATGTTAAACTGTTACATTCGAGGACTTTTATTCCCAGTAGCTATGTCATACTTCTATACCGAACTGTCGAATACATACATATTTTGATCCTTTCGAGTTGTCTGAATGCTTAACCCGATAGAGGGGAAAGTTACGTAATGTGAGGGCAGACCCCATAATACCCTATGTTACAGTAACCATGACCTCTTTGTTGATAGCTAAGCTACAATCACAATCTAAGTGACAATCACTTGAGGTCCCAAATTAGGTAACTCTTTGCTATGTTAACTAGGCAAGGACATTCATCATCATCATCATTCAGCCACAAGAAGTCCACTGCTGGACATAGGCCTCCTCCATGGATTTCCAAAAAGACCGGTCGGAAGCGGCTTGCATCCAGCGTCTTCCCGCCACTTGGATGAGATCGTCTGTCCATCTTGTGGCTGGTCGTCCTACGCTGCGCTTGCCGATATGTGGTCTCCATTCGAGAACTTTTCGGCCCCATCGGCCATCAGTTCTGCGTGCTATGTGCCCCGCCCACTGCCACTTCAACTTACTAATCCGCCGGGCTATATCGACGACTTTCGTTCGTCTACGGACCTCATCATTTCTGACTCGGTCCCGTAGAGAAATTCCGAGCATAGCCCTCTCCATAGCTCGTTGCGTGACCTTGAGCTTTCTTATGAGGCCCATGGTAAGAGACCACGTTTCAGTGCCATAAATTTATTTATTTATTTATTTATTTATTAAGGCACACCAACAGCACAAACACATTACAAGTTAGATCTTAAATTAACAACAGAGGGCTGGCGTTTGTGCCAATTACAGGTGCGCACAGCACTCACAAATTAACACTATGGACTAATTCTAACAATTAAACTTATATACTAGTACCATTTGGCTCACCAACATTTGTAAGGATATTTAAGAGCTACTTGAGATTGATTTTGGATTTAAAATACCCCAGTCGATCGCAGAATATATCTAAACCATAAACGTTCCAACAGTCGTTGTAAGTTTTGAGCATCCTATTTATTGGCGCATTTACTCCCACATTAGTTCTACAGAATGGTAGAAAAAATATTTCCTTACTAATTAATCTAGAGTTTGGCCTTGGTACTCTAAGAGATATAAATTCTAATAGGTCGTCACAAATCGCTTGGCCACTGATTATTTTATGCAAAAAAGTGAGATCGTGCATGCGTCTGCGCTTCCAAAGATGCACTATTTTAAAGTGGGCGAGTCTATCGGTATATGTGGACCTATGACTTATCCCCTGAGATATATATGCAAGGTGTCTTGTGAATGCACGTTGTATCGATTCGATACGATTGGTATGCACCTCGTAATGCGGGTTCCAGATAACAGTACCATATTCTAATATGCTACGGACTAGGGAATTAAACAAAATTATTTTAGTGCCGGTCTCTCTGAAGTCCCCAGTAGTGCGTTTGATAAATGCTAACATCTTAGACGCCCTACCAATTACATAATTGATGTGGGGTATGAAGCTCAGAGTTGAATCGAGGATGATACCCAGGTCGCGGATTTGTGCAACCAGGCCCACAAGTATACCATTGATATTATATTTGGATTTAATAGGATTTCTCTTTTTTGTGAACCTGATGAGCTGACACTTTGACGCATTTAGTTCCATCTGATTTATGGTACACCATGAGACCACTCTATCCACATCAGACTGCAACTCCAATACATCTGACTCAGCCTTGATTTCTTTAAAAATCTTCATGTCATCTGCGTACAACGAGCAACAGCTATGATGAATGCAGGTGACTATGTCATTTACAAACAGTGTAAAAAGGACCGGCCCCAACAATGAACCTTGGGGAACTCCAGACAAAGCTACGTACGGGTGTGACTCATATCCCTTTATAACCACTGATTGAGGACGGTTGCTTAAATATGATGAGAACCATGCAAGTAGTGAGCCGTTGATACTGTATTGGTCACGAAGCTTACTCAAAAGTATGCTATGGGATACCTTATCAAACGCAGCACTAAAATCAGTGTATACTGAGTCAATTTGATGGCCACTGTCTACACTCTTCATTAAGTGTGATACGTAAGCAGTTAAATTTGTAACCGTCGAGTGGCTATTCCGGAAGCCATGCTGTCTGATGTTTATTAAGTGTCGGGTATGTGCAGTCAAAATTGGCCTGATGATTGACTCAAACAGCTTAGAGAAGCTGGACAAGATAGAAATTGGCCTATAGTTTCTTATACATTCAGTACTGCTCTTTTTGTGGACTGGAACTATACGTGCCTTTTTCCAGACCTCCGGAAAACTACCGCTGGCCAATGATTTATTGAAAATTTCTTTCAGGGGATAAGACAAGGCCGACGAACATTTTTTTACCAATATGGGGGGAATACCGTCAGGACCAGGGCCCTTATTAATGTTAACCTGTCTGAGATGTTTATGGATGGTTCTTTCATCAAGTTTTATGGTACAGAGATTATTCAGGCAGGCTCCAGGAATCGAGACACAACGTGTATCTTGAGGGGTAATAGAGGGATTAAATGTAGACTGAAAATGATGGGCAAATTGATTAGCAATATTGAGACCGCCGCTGACAGTTTTGCCATCGAAATTCATCTCATTAGGAATGTCTAATTTAGTGCTCTTTTTGCCCTTAATAAAATTCCAGAATAACTTAGGGTTGTTTTTTAAGCTACTTTCAACTTTCTTAATATAATTCCGGTAGCACGTATCAAAGAGATTACTGCAGCGTGTGCGTAGCATTTCGTATTCCAAACGATCACGGGGATTTTTGTATTTTTTAAATTTTAGCCTAAGTTTGTCTTTTTCCTTCAAAAGCAGAATTATATTTTTAGTGAACCACGGTGGGTACGCCTTTTTTCTGTGTACTCTTCTAGGGACGAACCGTTCTATAATTTCATCAATTGATTCATAAAATTTAGCCACCATTTCGTTAACATCGCGAGACTTATTGAAATGCACGTCCCACTTAACAGCTTTAAGCTCTTGCAGAATTTTATCGAAATCTGCTTTGTAAAAGTTTAGATCTGTACGAGGAATTGGTGGTAACATTTCACCGGTAGCAGAATTAAGTGAGATATCTAGCGGGGGGTGGTATGGATCAAGTTTACTTATGAGAGTATCGGATTTAGCAACTTTCCATGGCAGATTACACAGGACCAAATCGAGAATTCTATCGAGCGAGTTTTTAATACCGTTACACTGAAACAGCCCATGGATTGCAATAAAGTCAGTGAGCGCATGACCAAGACTATTTAGACTAGTAGTATCTGCCGAAAGCATACCCTCGTCAAGATTTATAGACCAAGGTATAAAACCTAGGTTAAAATCTCCTGCCACGAGGACATGGTCTATCTCAGTAAGAACTTCACTTGCTTTGTCCAAAAAGCTATTAAGACATTTAAGGTTGACGGGTGGTGGTAAGTAAACACAACACAAGCCTAAGCGCATGGGTTTTTTGTTGTGAGTACATTCAATGGTCACCCAAAGATCCTCACAATCGTTGTCCCAATTGGTCATTCTGACAGATTTAATGTTTTTATTAATAGCAATCAGTACGCCACCGCCAGTAGTTTTACTACTGGGCTGACATTGCCGATCTCTACGATAGACTTGGTACCTAGCGTCGATGAATTCATTATTGGTAATATCATTATTTAACCACGTTTCAGTAAAAATTAACACATCATAATTATCTTGTAAAATATTTTTGTAAATGTCACTGATTTTAGTTCTCATTCCTCTAATGTTCTGATAATATATACGAATCTCTGTAATGAATAAAAACACGAAACACATCGCCATAGTCTACACTAGGTGAACGCGGTTATAACTTGGCTAGATCAGCTTCATTTTTAATCGGAATGGATGGGGATCCATCATTTTTCCTTACATTAATACGCCCATTTCTCACCCACACGTATCTATATGATTTGTCACGGGCAGCCATTCTTGTCTGGGCGTGTAGATGTTTAGCCGCCGGGGAAAGATGTTCAGCCACGTAGATAGGAGACTTCTCGCCCGCCAATCCGAGATGGCTCGTGTTTAGCTTATCTTTCGGATTTGCTTTATTGAAAACCGTGACAGCAGTTATAAGTCCATCTCTATGGCTCGACGTACGCAGCTTTGCTACAATCGCGCGTGGACGCTTGTTAGACGGGTCCATTTTGGCCACCCTCTTGCACATAACAATATCATTTTCCTCCAGCGAGTATGACACAGCACTGCAGAGCTGGGTCAGCGTCTTGGGAAGACTCTCATTTCGAAACTCCAGGACGCAGGTAACTTCGATGTTACACTCCCGAGAGTGTTGCTCGAGCGAGGATAATCTAGTTGATAAGTCGGAGACCCTCGACTTTAAATCCACGTTCTCCTTCCTTAGCTGGTTCATTTCAGAATCGTAAGTAGATATCTTGTTGTTTATTTCATCATACTTAGCATTCAGGAACTCAACGCTAGCAAGGATTGCCAGGTTAGTTTCCCTCACATGTTCAATCTCGCTCTTCATAAGCTCGCGCAGTTTCTGAGAAAGTTTTGTTTCCAGTGTTTTATACCAACCAGGCAAGTTCTCAGCAGGCTCGGAGACAGTATTTCCATCAAGATGGTCGAGTTTTCCATCAGATTGCGATACTGCGGTTGGTTGCTGCCTTAGTTGGGTATTTACACGTACTGGAGTGTGGTCGTTTTTTACCTCTTTTGGTTTTTTAGCGACGCACGATGGGCAAAGCCACCGAACTACAGTATTATCAGCCGGTGAGCGGGTTTTATCCCGACGCGGACGGATACATTGATCGTGATATTGCAAGTCACACTCACTGCATATTAGAGCTTTGTCGCTCCTTCCAATCGCTGCGTGACAACATGCATATTGAACTTTAGGATCAAAGGGCGGTTCTTTAGACTTGGCGGCCCTGCCAGCGCTGGGCTTTTCGAGGGGCATTCTTGGTGTAAGAGGTAGCCCAAGAAAATAAATGAAGGTTTAAGTAATTCGTAGCACTACGTAAACACGTGAGCCCGTAGCACCGTAGCGGTCAGTTTATGCGTAGCGCTGCTTTGAAGTGGTGGTGATGTATAACGTAGCCGCGTGACGTAGTAGTAGTTAACGGCGCAATGTAGTTAGTAGATTCGAGCCGCCAGATCCAGTCCACTTTGGCGGCGCGGTTAAGACCGCCGGGCACAGTCGGGCCTCAGCTAAACGTTGCGGGATCGAGACTCACCACGACACGAGCAGATCGGGACTTTTAATTGCACCCAAACTTACGCCGACCTCCGTGGCGGGCCCCAGCAGCATCCGAATTACAGCGCGGGACGTAGAGGGCGCGTGACGTAGGTGGTGACAGGGACGCAGCAATACACGATCAAATATGGCGTGGAGCACAAGTGGCAAACAGCACAAGATAGTAAGAGAGGATCCGATGAATTAGCCAAAGTAATATTCCAAAATAATCACAGATATCTGTACAAACAGCAACACGACCACTCTCAGCGAATACCGAAACAAGGTATGAAAATCATCACTGGTAACACACACTGGTTGTACAGTTTTGTTTTGAGGGATTGAGGTATATCGGAGGAAAAGACTTTTTCTGAGTTTCCCGAACGCTGCCCAGCCGAGTCGGATTCGACGATTGACCTCTTTCACGAAGTTGGACCGGCCTAATTGGACTGTATGTTCTAAGTAGACGTATTCGTCTACAACTTCGAGAGTCGAGTTCCCCACTGTTATTGGGGTGGGCACAACACGGGCGTTCGACGTGACCTTTGGTTTGTCCATGTTCATTTTAAGGCCCACCCGTTGGGAGACTCGACTGAGGTCTTCGAGCATTATGCCGAGGTCCTCCAGCGTCTCTGCCATGACTACAATATCGTCGGCAAATCGAAGGTGACTGATGTACTCGCCATTGATATTGATGCCACGTTCCTGCCATTCCAGAAGCTTGAAGGCATCTTCCAGTCCGTTCATGAACAGTTTCGGAGATATGACATCTCCAAGGACATTAGAGGCAAGGACATTACAAACATCGAAAAAAACCCAGACTGACGGTGCAAATCGTGTTTTCGCAAACATGGCGCCTGCACTCGTTTTCAACTTTTCGTCTCTTTCGGTTTCTTCGGCTTACGCACCATATTGATTTGCAGTTTCAAATCTTGAAGGAAACCTCGACCAGTGTGAAATTTATGTAATGCTTTTACCTCGGAGAAAGCTCTTGAGTGCTTTGACTAGTTGCTGTTTTCTTTCAAAATAAGTTAAGCAGCAAATATACTCCAACTGCAGAGAACATGCCTTCTCTCAGAGAGATAATATGGGCTTAATCACCACGTGTGCATACCGCGGATTAGCGATTTCAAGAGCTTATGAATCTTGAAGTTCTTGTGTACAAAATACAGAAACGTTGATTTTATTCACTGCTAGTAAATGGTTTTAAGCAAGATACTGCAAGTTCAGTGGACGGATGGATAAACGTCTGTGACTAACGCTAGTGGCATTTTTTCCGAGCGGTTCCGTGCTTCGCAAGATATGTTAATCATTTGGTGCCGACTGCCGTCGATAGATGACATTCGTTAAGCCAAGTTAGAGGCCATAGGGCGGCTTGAAAACTTCTGACAGTAAGACCAGTCACTAGTCTTACAGGCCTCCTCCAATCCGGACTTGGCCCCCGTGGTGGAGTATGGCCTATACCTTACTCAGGGAAGATACCCGTGCCCCTCAGTGGGGACATAATGTGTTGATGATGAATGAAGTGGTTTTCCTACGTCGTATCGCAACTTAACTTACAACACTAGGGCCCGATTTCCGAATTTAGAATTTTACTAAGTAAATACCTACTTAAGTATCGTTCTGTTACGCTCTTTTCAAAGAAGTTTGACGAGATAGTAAAGTTACGTAGTTACATAGCAAAATTCTTAATTCAGAAACTGGCCCTTAAGTTGTATTGTATTATTAACTACCTAACTGTAGTGCTGTCTCGTCAAATTTCTCAGGAAAAAGCGTGACGAAACGTTACTTACGTATTAACTTTGTGAATTTCTTAACTTAGCAACCTACCCTTTGTCTATAATTCTAAACTATACCTACCTCTTTTCCTCACCACATCTGTAACCCATACGATCCCAGTGAAAAAACATCCACCTAAAGCTCCATATGTTAATAACTACTTGTTCTCGTTTCGAATATAAAAAATCAATAAAGCCAAGTGCACACTATACCCGTGCGACGCTGAAGCAGGTGCCTACGGTGCCGAGCAGGGGAACATGTGCGCGATACGCGGAGTGGAGTGTAGCTACGTGCGGTAGGGGACGCTAACGTTCGCTTCTCACGCGAATGTAAAGGCTACCATTCACAGGCGCGCCCATCCGCCAGATTTGTCGCTGGCGACAAGTCCGCAGACAAATGTTGTCAGACAGACGCAGTTGGTTATCGGTACGGTGCGCGGCTCGCGGCTCGGTGCGGCGCTGGCCGTCTGGAGATAAAGTAGTAAGCAGGCGCTCGTGTAGTGTGTGGGCGATGACGGATTTGTCCACGAATGGGTACGGCTTGGGGCTCGGCTCACAGTGCGTGTAGTGAATGGTGGGCTTTACAGTCGGCTGGCTGCGTAATGTGAGACCTCAACGAGGGGTTATTTTGAGCTATGCGGCTCATGAAAGTATTGAACTTAAACTTTTGTAGCTTTTGTAGCAACATAGCACGAAGAACTGATGGCCGATGGGGCCGAAAGGTTCTTGCATGGAGACCATACATCGGCATGCGCAGCGTAGGACGACCAGCCACAAGATAGTCAGACGATCTCATACAAAAGCCAGGGAGACGCTGGATGCAAGCCGCTTCCAACCGGTCTTTTTGGAAATCCATGGAGGAGGCCTATGTCCAGCAGTGGACTTCTTGTGACTGAATGATGATGATGATAATGAAACTTTAGTAAGCACTACACATTATAGATTGTTTTGCAGGTTAAGGTTACTTATTTGAATTTTGTCGGAAGAGTCCGACCAGCCCTTATATTACATAACTTTCCACTCTATGGGTTAAGCATTTAGACAACTCGAAAGAGTCGAAACAAAATAAGAATGTATATGACAGGTCGGAGTAGGAGTATAAGATACCTTTTTTTTTTTTGTTGACGGGGGGGAAATCTTCAAAAAGATACCCGACTTCCTGGGGGGAAAGTCGAGTTATGTGGGGTTTTTACCCACTAAAACCCCCCCGGTGGCATTCATCCGTGCTTTGTGGGGAGCACCGGGTACTAACTAGAACACTTCCAGTGCTCCCCTGCACCGTGCGTGCACCCTTCTCTGGGCTGGCTGGGCCATCCCAAGTGCCATCCTACGGCAACGAAGAGCCACTCCAGGTTGCCGCCTTCCCGGAGTCGCTTGATGGACGGATCGAGCCCCCACTCTCACCGGCTACGACTCCGAGGTCCTCTTTTAGTCGCCTCTTACGACAGGCAGAGGCTACCGTAGTCCAATTCGTCACCCATCAATTCGGAGTATAAGATACCTACTGGGAAAAACGTTCCAGAATGTAACAGTGTGACATAAGGTGGTTTGACATACCGGGAACAAAAAGGCTAAATCAGACAACTCCATAGAGTGGAGTCTTACGTAATTGCACCCCAGCTTTCGCTCTGATTTGCAGAGCGAAGTAATCATCATCAACCAATTATGTCACTACCGAGGGGCATGGGTCTCTTCCCTGAGAAAGGTATAGGCCATACTCTGCCACGGGGGCCAAGTCCGGATTGGTGGAGGCTTGTAAATCTAGTGGGTGGTCTAACTGTCAGAAGTTTTCAAGCCGCCTTATGGCCTCTGACTTGGCTTAACGACTGCCATCTAACGTGCAAGCGTGCAAGCGGTTCCGCTTGGAAATATGCCACTAGCGTTAGTCATAAACGGTCACCCATCCATGGACTGAACGCGCCGTATGTTGCCTAACCTTAGTGATCGTTTGAAATCACCCAGGCAGCCCAGGCTACGAGCGAAGTAAGTGAATCCGTTAAACAATATGTAATGAAAATATTGAAATGGTAGTAGTTACTGTTGGCGTGGCCATTGAACTCGGAAGTGAGAGATCTATGTAGGTTGTTAAATTTTAAAGTTTCATAATAAGTACTGTACGAATTTGTAGTAGCAATACCACCCGCTAGCTATGTAGTAGGAAATCATCGTAAAAATCCACATATTGTTTGGCTCCGTAAGTATTAGGTCGGTGTAAAACACTTCACAAACGTTGATTAAATTAGTCAGTGGTGGAAATTTTATAAAAAAAAGACGTAACCAACCACAGATTAAATAAACTACCTCCTAGAAGTGTTTTAGAGGAATCGTGGTTTTTAGAAATAAGACCGTTACAGTAGGTATAACACATTGCACAAGAACAGTATCTTGAGACTCTTACTCTACTGACTTTCCTTTACTGGAAAATCTGGAGACAGGCAGATGTAAATAATTAGGAAATAGCAAAGTGTTAGGATCTTGCAATTTTAATTTTCGAATGTCTGCTCTTTTCATTAATTAAAATTATTTTAATCTAGTGCTAGAAATAGACTAGGTTTCTCGTATATTAACGAACTTTTTTATACGAGAAACCCAATGTATTATAATTCATAAAACCCAGGCTAAAGTCCTTAAAAGTTCAATACAAATAAAAAGAAAGAAAAGTCAAGAGAAAATAGCAAAAGTAATGAGGTCGTTACACCGTTTCGTGAAAGAGAGGTTTCGTGTCTGCTAATAAGGTGCATTGAGCTGTTTAGTTGACGTAAATAACTTATGTCGCGCGTAAATACTAAGTTTTTTAACTGTCAAAGCATTATGCGTATCTCTAAGGGAATGTTCCCAGATCTATTAAAAAAGACCATAGTCAAGCCGCTACATAAGAAAGATGACATTTGTAACAGAAACAATTATCGGCCTATAGCATTGCTGTCCACTTTTGCCTAAGTATTTGAATCCGCAATGTACCAACGTGTCTATTACTTTTGTGAAAAATATAAGGTTTTCAATCAAAATCAAAAATCATTTTTTTTTTATCAAAATCAAAATTTTTTTTTTTATTTCAACGTAAAGAATTTACATTCTGCTTGTTGAATGTCAATGTACATACAGTTATGTATAATGTTAGCCGCTGCCTTAGGGCCGTCTGTAGTGGAGAAAAAGGCAGCGAAAAAAACTCCACTCTGACCATCTTTTCTCAAATCAACTTAAAGCTAATACAAATTAGGTATGAGTGTTCGTATACCAAGAATCTCAAGATCCATGAGTGCAATAAATACTTGCAAAGTCAAACATCATTTAATATTCTTAAAAGGTAATAAAACACCAATGCTGCGGCCAGACACACGGACGGCACCCGTTCACGAGCGTAACGCAGAGGTCAGCTATCACCAGTCTCAACCATATTAGAGGGAGATAGGCGACCCGGCCACCGCGCCACCATTCGCATGGCCTTTGGCAAACTTGTGTGATAAAGTTCTTGTCAGTTATCTATAATAATAGCATAGTTTTGATATGCAATCACAGCGTCTGTACATATGTATGAAATTTATTAAACCCTATATATTATTAGAATACCAATAACTAGCTCGTTGTGGAATTGGTTTACTGCCAAGGGTTTTTATCATCTATAAAGTCATCTATTCTGTAGTATGCCTTTTTACACAGCGCAGTTTTAATAACAAATTTAAATTTATTTCCTGGCAGGGATAGAATACTTTCAGGAATTTTGTTATAAAAACGTACACTATATCCTACAAATGATGTATTTACCTTGGCTAATCTGAATCTAGATGAGGCAATTTTGTTTCGATTTCTGGTGTTAACGTTATGTATATCCCTGTTTAGCTTAAATGTAGTTATGTTTTTACGTACATACATTATGTTATCGAATATATATTGGGAAGCTAGCGTAAGAATTCCTATTTCCTTAAAAAACTCACGTAGTGAGTGTCTGGCAGGTAAATTGTAAATACCTCTAATAGCCCTTTTTTGGAGAATAAAAATTGTTTCTATATTTGCCGCGCGTCCCCATAGTAGCAGACCATATGACATAATGCTGTGGAAATAACTGAAATAAACTAGCCTCGCAGTTTCTACATCTGTTAGTTGTCTAATTTTTCTAACTGCAAATGCAGCTGAACTCAACCTACCCGCTAACTTTTCTATGTGTTGATCCCATTGTAGTTTTGAGTCTATTGTAATGCCTAAAAACACCGTTGTCTCAACTAAGTCTAGTCTGTCACCAGCTATTGTTAAACTTGTGTCCACTTTTTTGACATTGGGCAATGAAAACTTAATACATTTTGTTTTTTTGGCATTTAACATAAGATTGTTTACGTTAAACCAGTTCAGAATTTTAGAAAGAGCATTGTTTACATCGTCTAAATTAGATTGACCTCTCTTGATTTTAAAAATTAGAGAAGTGTCATCCGCAAACAATACTATTTGTGACAATGTCTCAACTAGGTACGGCAGATCATTAACATACACTAAGAAAAGGAACGGCCCTAAAATTGAACCCTGAGGAACTCCTATTTTAACATCGGATCCGGGTGACTTAACTCCATTAATATCAACTTTCTGCACTCTATTAGCTAAATACGATCTAAGAAGTTCTAAAGATTTATTACTGAGACCGTATCTGATCATCTTACGAAGGAGGGTTTTGTGGTCTACGCAATCAAAAGCTTTGGATAGGTCACAGAAAACCCCGATGGCATCCTGCGCCTCCTCCCACGCATCAAAGATGTGATTCATCAACGCCACACCTGCGTCTGTCGTTGAACGACCCTTAGTGAAACCGAATTGTTTTTTATGAAAGAGTTTATTTAATGTGAAGTGTGTCAGCAATTTGTGTAAAATGATTTTTTCAAATACTTTACTAAATACTGGAAGTATTGCTACGGGTCTAAAATTGTTCGGATCGTCACTGTTACCTGACTTAAATAAAGGAACAATTTTACTAAACTTTAATAGATCAGGGAACGTCCCCTGATCAATACATTTATTAAAAATTATAGCAAGGATATGAATTACCGTGGATATCAATTTAACTGATAGTCCCCAGAGATCTTCGGTTTTCTTTATATTTATTTGTTTAAATGCTTTCAAAATGGTTTGGGGGCTAACGTGGGAGAATTGAAATGCTATTGTGCACGGTTTTATATTTTCTAACATCAAGGATTCTGCTGACTCTGGGGAAGAATTTAAACACGCTGTTATATTGAGGGGGATGTTTGTAAAGAAATTTTCGAATATTTTTGCGATATCCTCACTTGTGTCAACTACTTTCCCATCTACCCTTAGTACAAAATTTTGATCCCTAGGTTTAGTTTTGCCTGTCTCCTTGTTAATTATTTGCCAAACCGTTTTGATTTTATTCGATGACGCTTCTATTTTTTTACTTATACTGAGAGCTTTAGCTATAGAGCAGGTTTTTTTAAAGGTTTTAGAATATTTTTTTACATATTCTTTAAAACTCGGATCCTGATTTGATTGTTTTTCTTCATACAATTCATACAATTTCTTTCTACTTCTATGTATACCAGGAGTGGCCCATTCTGAAAAACCACCTTTAACGCCTTTAATTTTTTTAATTTTAAAAACCTGTTCGAATTCGTTTGCTATTGTGGTAAACGATTCTTTATATAATGTGTTGGGATCATTGCTATCAAATTTTAGTAAGCCTATGTGGGTACTTAATTTCCTTTTAAATAATTCAATTTTTCTCTCTGTTATGGGCCTACAAATTATTTCTTGGCATTCTTTTTCTACTGTTGTAGGCAAAACAATGAATAAACCACTATGATCTGACTGTAGGTTATTTATAATTTTCTTTTCAAGATGCTCACAGTTGCAAAACACATTATCTATACATGTAGCACTAGTTGCCGTTGTTCTAGTGGGTTCTTTAAACTGGTTTTGTAAGTTAAATGATCTAAATAAGCTAATAATTTTGGTGTGTAGTGGGCTCTCAACTAACAGATCAATATTAAAATCGCCACATATCACTATGCGCTTATTGCTCGCAAACAGACGTTTTAATGCCTCTTCTACGACTGCCTCAAAGTCATTGTAATTAGTTTGAGGTGGCCTGTAAACGCACATAACAATATACCTGTCCAATTCCACACACGAGATCTCAACTAATCGCTCAACAGAAAGGCTTACAATGTCTTTGCGTTCCTTACTTCTTAAAGTATTTTTTACAATTATCATAGAACCTCCTCTTAATGCTTTACTTCTATTATAAGTACTAATAGGCTGGTAGTCTTTTAAATTAAATACCATTTCTGATTTTTTTAGCCAATGTTCTGTTAAGCATAATATATCTATATTAAAATCTGTTAAAAAAAGTTCTGTCATATTTTCCTTGCCGGAAAAGCCCTGAATATTTTGTGCTACTATGTTAAGACCTACTTTGGGCTTTTCCGTTGTCTGCATTGGCAGTTTAAAGCCAATGATTCGTTTGTGTGTGAGCCCGTTGAAATTTTAATACTACTACTAGTATCACGGTTGTCATTATTGTGTGACTGTGTTATAATTCCTATAACTGAGTCAAAAATATTATAAGCTAATAGACTAGCTAGCTTACGTCGACTGTTTTTAGAAAGATACACAGTATCTCTCGCCATAAAATAATTCTTAACAAAGCTGTTAAGGTCGAAAAATGATACGTCACTATGACGACATGTCAAATGCTGTATATGCATGTTCAGACTATGGATGTCTCTGTTATCCTCTTCAGAAAGGGATTGAGAGTATGGGAACGAACAGAAAAATAATTTTCCCACCTCCGGATGGACATCCCTAGCCCGACCATACAAGTCAAAAACATTATTTATGTCAGTTTTTTTGACATCTCGACTATTACCTACTAATAATATGTAGGTGGTATCCTTCTCAAGCGGTTTTTTAAATAATTCTTGTACAATGTCTTTGAAACTTTTATGGGGATGACATTCATTGAGTACATTTTGCGTTAGTCTTTCATTTAATAAGGGACCTAGGCCTACACCTATCTTATCTGAATAGACAATTGTCTTTCTTTTCATTGTGGAGCAGGGCCCTGAGTGGCTGCATGGACTGGTCAGGCTGGCGTTGTTGTTGGTAGTCACCGAAGGAACGGCTGCAGGTTGGCGTGACACAGGTGGAGCACTTTTCTCGGTGGAACCAGGCAGATGGGTATTGTGTGATGCCGATGCAGGTGATGAGTCATCACCTGGTGTCTTGCCTACAGTACACACTGTTGGTATTCTGTTTGTAAGAGATTCCAACCTGTCCATATTATAATCTCCGATTGCCGTTAATTGTGTTGCATACTCGTGCATCTCTTCTTGTGCCTCGGTGAACTGCCTATCTAAGTCATGCAGCGAGTGCTCCAGGCTGAGTATATGAGAGTGTAAGTCCTTTATTTTTGCCTCATAGTCACTAGAACGTACTTCATAATCCATCGCACTTGTCAATAAGTCCTTTTGTAGGCTAACATTAACTTTTTTCACACTCATGCACTTAATGACCAGCAAAATGGTTTTCGAAAGGGACGCTCTACAACTCTTGCTGTATTTAAGTACATAAGCAATATACTAGATATTATCAATAATAAAAAACACGCAATTGGTATTCTATTAGACATGACCAAAGCTTACGATAGAGTCCTTCATGACCTACTAAAAAAGCTTAATGGAATTGGTATACGTGGTACAGCTTTAAATTGGTTTGTCTCTTATTTGCTATGTCGCGAGCAATACGTAGATGTAGAAAATCTAAATCCAAACACCGGCGAAATTAGTCATATAAGATCTACCAAAATACTGCTAACACAGTCGATTCCTCCGGGCAGCGTGCTGGGCTGTTTGCTGTTTTTCATTTATATAAATGACTTACCAGATGCAATTAATATCACGTGCACACTTTTCGCTGATGACATATCCTTAGTAATACAATGCCAGGACAATATAGAACTTGTACAATTACTAAATACAAACTTAACTTTAATAACAGACTAGCTCAGTGATCATAATTTGGAAATAAATTTCAGCAAAATTAAACTCACGCAATTCAGACTGTATCAAAAACGTCCACTTAAAGTAAATTACGAATTTTGCAAACAGCCGATTGAAGTAGTTGATTCCTACTGCCTCCTGGGAATCGAAATAGACAGCAACATACACTGGAAACATCATGTAAAGAAAATTGCCAGTAAACTCTCGAGTTTTGTATAATAATAATATGCTTTGTCTGAACTAAAAAGAACTACAAACACTAAAAGTGCCCTGTGTGCCTACTTTGCATACGCTCAGTCGTGGCTGACGTATGGTGTTCTTCTTTGGGGTAACAGCACGGATGTAAAGCAATTATTTATTTTACAAAAGAAATATATCCGGATAATAGCAAATATTGACGTAATGACGAGCTGCAGACCACATTTCAGTAAACTAAATATTCCTACACTAAGTTCAATATATATTTCTGAAGCTTGCATGTTTGTAAAAAATAAACCGAATCTCTTCCCGAAATATGAAATATTCGCGACCCGAAAATTTAAGGCCACATAACAGATTAAAAACCTGCTCAGCGAAACTACACTTAGTCAACTCCGGTCCCCAATCGATGGCTGCCAAAATATTTAATTGTATTCCTGAGTCAATCCAATCAATAGAAAAACCAAATGTTTTAAAAATACCCTGAACAAATATTTAATTAAGAACAGTTTCTATACATTACAGGAGTTTTTTGAAAACCATGCAAAAATTTAAATATCTCTCGTTTTCCTTTTCTTTTATCACTGTTCGTTTTTGTTGGTGATTCATTTACAAAATATTTTAAGTTCTTGTTTTGTCTAATAATAAATGAATAGTTAATAATAAGTTAAGTTTAATAATAAATGAATAAATAAGCATGTAATATAATATTTATGCTCACCTGTATATAAATAATGTATAAATATTATTAATAAGTTATTTTAAGTTAGCAGCGCCCTAGCAGGGTTCTTGTTTGAAACTAAGTATTTTAAGTGATCTCATGTACATACAACAAGAATGCTAATAAACGTCTTATCTTATCTTATCTTATAAGGAAAATCCGTGTAGGGCGTAGTCTAATGAATGAATGTTCAAAAGAGTACAGGATGGAGGATGCAGGGTGCAGGGTACTTGGCGCAGGGTGCAAAATGAAGGGTGCAGGGCGCAGGGCGCAGGGCGTAGGGCGCAGGGCATATGGTCCAGGGTATAAATCACACAATAAGGGTATGAGATTGTGCATTGTTGCACGATTGATACCATTAAAACAACAATTAAAGTACGGATAGTTTTCCTGTAGACGATATTTTTTTCTATACCACGACCGCATAATTACGTCTCATACTAGATGTCGCGTCGTTACCCTTTGTGGTCTAATGTAAAACCAATCATTTTCTATGCGCTTTGTGAAGCGAATGGAATGTTTGTATGAATGTAACTACTAACATTATGTCAAATTCCTGGTGTAATCATAATTTTTAAAATGAAATCGTGGTATCAGTACATTTGATGTCATAACGTCGTCCATAAATATAGTAATCACTCCGCTAATTGATATATACGTTTACACAACGCACTCTACTTGATTAAGTCAATAACAATGTAGGAGTTGATGCCAATTATACCGGGATAGGAGAATTACTGTTATTAATTCTTTATTCAGAAATCAGAAATTTATTTCAATATAAAAAAAAAATCTCTTTGTAGAAGGCTAATGTAGTTTATAGCCGCTGACTTGAGGCTGAATGTAGTGGATAAAAAGGCAGCGCATTATAAACTCCACTATGACCGTCTTTTCCCAAATCACCTTTAATATATTACTTAAGTTGGGACGAATATTGAATTTCACCTAAAAAGCTTAAGACCCACGAGTGCAATCAACCCTTGCACTGTGAAAACATTATTCACTTTATTACATTTATTAATTTACTACGAAAGTAAAAAAAAATAATACCAAGACACCCGTTGACAAGCATAACGCAGGGGTCATCCATCGCCAGTCCTAACCATATTGGATCATATAACCCGGTCACCACACCACGACCAATCGTATGGGCAAACAAATCAAACTGCATTTTTTTTTATATTTGTCGATTTGTGGCATTTTTCCGAGCGGTTCCGTGCTTCGCAAGGCACGTTAAGCAGTTGGTGCCGGCTACCGTCGATAGATGGCAATCGCTAAGCCAAGTCAGATGCCTTAGGGCAGCTTGAAAGCTTCTGACAATAAGACCAGTCTCTAGTCTTACAAGCCTCCACCAATCCTGACCTGGCCCCCGTGGTGGAGTATGTATACCTTTCTCAGGGAAGAGACCCGTGCCCCTCGTTGGGGACATAATGGGTTGATGATGATTTGTCGATTACTGTCTTACGTAAAAGCTACTTTTATAGCTATCTGAGCTACTTAATACCTCTTGGAATAGCCAATCCGCGGCGGGCACGCGTGGTGATTAAGACCTATACTATCTCTCTCTAAGAGAAGACCTTCGCCCAATAGTGGGTCGTATATAGGCTGCTCACATCTATTAATTTATTTTTTTAATTTTATAGAAGACTAACAGCACTGAATAACAGAAAAGTAGGAAATACAAGTCTCCACTTATAGATATGGTATAGATAAATATACACATAGAAATACTTATTAGAAACATTTTATGGGTAACACAAACATTGAACATTCTAGAATTATACATAATATTTATAAGCAGCAAAATTTAGAACAATAATAATTCAAACATTAATACTGAGAAAGAAATTTGCACTAAGTTTTGACTTCAGACTAACCACAGATGAATCGACTGTCAATCAAGTTTTGATAAAAAGTTGCTTTTTAATGCCCACAGTGCGGCCCAAAAAAAACAGAATACAAAGCGAAAAAGCTTTTAATTTTTCCCGTCAAATGCAATAATAGCAATAAATCAGAGGCGATAACTGGCCAGTATTCACTCCCGGCATCGGGCAAACCTCGACATCGGTCCCTAATGTCGTAAGCTTGTAAAAGTCACCATAAATTATCACGATTATGATCGGTACAACTGGAGCTGTAAAAATGTATAAATACACTGCTTGGGTAGATGAGGCTGTTAAGGATATTTTTATAAAATATTAACCTAGCCAATGCTGTTTTGCCCCATGACCTATTCTCTGACCTACAAAATATTTGACGACCCCTTTGGCGCAGCGCTAGGCTTTTTTTGCCTATTTAGCCTACCAAGCGAGTTTCGAACCCCGGCTGGGGACAAAAAAGCCCAGGTTTTGGATGTTTACATGTTTGTGACATCGTTGTTTCTGGTTCTCATGACACAGGGTATCCTACTGTGGAGCCAGAATCAATGTATGAGCCTGTATGTAAATGTTTCTGTTGTGTCTATGTGTATTTCCTTCAAAATTGGCGTAGCCGTCTTATAATTAGACTCTAACACTCGGGTTACGAACTCTGTTACCCGAGATTTTCATGTGTTAGATTGCCCCCATTGACATCTAATTTGATTTATTACAGCCTAAAATTAAGATACTTACTTAGTACTTACTGCGCTGGCTCGGCGACCCAAAATGATTGCTTGATTGATTTAAGATGTTTATTCAAATTAATATACAGAAAAATACAGAAGTTGGTTTTAGGCAAACTGCATAACAGTTTGTTGGCAGATGCTCTTGGTTTTAAAATTTAAATTACTCTTAAATGCTAGGTAAGTACATACATATACAAAAAAAAAATTTTTAGCTCCCTACACACCATGGATCTTGACCTCTGACATAATGGGTCGCCACTTGTTGCGACAAATGGAGACCGGCAGAGGTCCTGGGCCTAGAGTCTGCTATAATGCATTGTAGTACTATGACAACTGCATGAACATGGCAATTTAGCTTCATTACCACTTCAAGCCTACGCGTGCACGCATATCAAACAATCTAGTTGTCAATGGTATGAAAAAACACGTCCCGTGACCCGACCGTGTATCTGTCATCTCACTATAATGAACTAACAGAATAGGGTAGTTTCCAGGGTCAAAATAATTAAATTCTATTTAGTCCGTATTTTAGATTATAAAAAAATATTGGACACGTATTTTTTCTTTTTTCGATTAAACAAAAAATAACAAAGACATAGCCCATTAAAGTTACGTGTGACGTCACTCCGTGCTAAAAAATGCAGCACGGCGTGACGTCACACGTAACTTTAATGTGCTATATCTTAGTCATTTTTGGTCTAATTTACAAATAAAAAAATACGTGTCCCTTATTTTTGAATAATCTAAAAGACTGACTAATTACATTTTTAGGGCAACTAGCCCATTGAGGCCCTGGACGGTCTCCTGCCAGTCGCCCGTCTGGAGCTCACGCAGGTTCTTAGCTACTTCGTCCTTTCAGCGATGTCTGGGGTGGCCACCCGGTCTTTGGCCGCTTGGGAGTCCCGAGTACGCTCTCTTCACCGTTCGATCCTCTTCCATCGCCAAAAGCTTATTATAAAATCAACGATTATTTAGAAGACAAGGACGTATGGCTTTAAATAGTAGTTTAATATTAAATTTAATCAGAGGATAAATGTGTCTAGTGTTCAACACATCCAAGATATTGTTTTGTAAGTTTTATTTGTATTAGCTTTAAGTTGATTTGAGAAAAGATGGTCAGAGTGGAGTTTTTTTTTCGCTGCCTTTTTCTCCACTACAGACGGCCCCAAGGCAGCGGCTAACATTATACATAACTGTATGTACATTGACATTCAACAAGCAGAATGTAAATTCTTTACGTTGAAATAAATTTCTGATTCTGATTCTGATTCTGATTCCATCTTTTCTATATGACTGAGCCAACACATTTCGAGGGTATTTCGTTTCCCCGATGATGTTTCGTTTCACCGATGATGATGACCTCTGTGGCGCAGCGGTTGGCGCATCTGACTGCCATGTGACAGGTCCCGGGTTCGAGTCCTGGCTGGGGAAAAAAACCCAGGTCTTGGATGTTTACATGTTTGTGACGTGGCTTTTTCTGGTTCCCACGACACAGGGTATCCTAGTGTGGGACCAGAAGTAATGTATGTGCCTGTATGTAAATGTTATGTTATGTTGGGTTCGGAATGAGGTCTTCCATTTTCCGGTTCTTTTTAATTCTACAACTACCTACCATTTTCCCTCCTTGTTGGATCCAGAATATACCACATGACTCTTCTGTCTTCAAACTTAAGATAATAAATAAAATTTAATATAACGAGATGGTTAGAACAAGTCTCGATCTAATTTCAATCTAATATCATGAAGGCGTAATTTCTTTGTACATGTAGGCGCGGAGTACCTAAAAGGATATTCTACGCCAATAGGCATTTCTTTTAGAAACTTCAACAGCCACATTCAGTTAGATAATAAATTGTATAAATAAGAGCCATCGCAAACAGGGCGACTTGTCGCCGCGTCAAGTCGCCGCATCAGATGCGTCGTTGACATTTGCTTCTGGCGTCTTGTCGTCGCGACTGCGCGACTCTGACGCTTAGTGAAAAATTCAAATAAAAAAAATCACGGTTTCCAATCCCTCCAGGTCCCTTTTTGGTCAACCACTCACATATTTTGTTCAAATCTCCGAACAAAGTTTTTGGTCTAACCAGAATATTTTTAGGTATTTATTTTTATTTTTTTATGATTTTTTTGTGAGCCGAGCAAGAGTCGAAACCTATAGAAACAAAAAACTTCAAACGCAATTTTCTCGAAATCAATTACCTATTTTCCCTTGAGGTCCCTTTTTAGTCAACCACTCACATATATATGAAAATTGACGGCCGTAGCCTGTCGTCGCGTCTAGTCGCCGAGCTGTCGCCTGTCGCGTGTCGCAGTGTGCGCCTAGGCTTAATGTTTGTGTCGCTGGATATTGCCGCGAGTCTGAATAAATATGACATTCTCCGTTTGTGAGAAGATATTTTCAGGATTCCGTACCCAAATATAAGGGATCTTATTTCCAATCCTCTGCTCTCTGTCTTTCACCAGGCTGTATCCCACGAATGGCGATAGCTAGATAGTAATTTTATTCACACAATATGTATTTTGGTTGCCGATATAAAATCAAATACTAAAAACCGAATAAAATAAATATTTAAGGGGGGCGCCCACACGACAAACGGATTTTTTTTGCCATTTTTGATCAATATTAATAAAAGCAACAGATACACGATTGAAATATTCACAGAATGTTGAATAGTGGATTATTCCCTTAAAAATTAAATTAAAAAATATATTTAAGGAGGGCTCCCATACAATGAGCGCATTTCTATTTTCCATGTTTTGCTCGTTATTAATAACGGCAACCGGCAGACTCTCTTCATGCAAGAGTGCGACTTGCATTTGGCCGGTTTTGTTTTGATGTATGTGTAAATAAGATTTCGGATAAACTTGTTATCCAGGAAAGGGTGTCCAAACATAGCACTAGACATTATTAATTTTTTGCCGGATACACTTACTTGACTTTTGATTCTATTTAGTCCGTATTTTAGATTATAAAAAAATATTGGACACGTATTTTTTCTTTTTTCGATTAAACAAAAAATAACAAATATATAGCCCATTAAAGTTACGTGTGACGTCACTCCATGCTAAAAAATGCAGCAAGGCGTGACGTCACACGTAATTTTAATGGGCTATATCTTTGTCATTTTTGGTCTAATTTACAAATAAAAAAATACGTGTCCCTTATTTTTGAATAATCTAAAAGACGGACTTATTACATTTTTTAGGGCAACTAGCCCATTATCCTAGAGTTTAATATCCACATTTTATCTTTTTAGGTCATACTGGCTGGACACGCTGATAAAAGATTTTTTTGTGTTAAGGCTCTGGGGAATATCCGAGAAAAAATCCTGGCGCAGCTGAAAGCAGCACAATTTAGTGCACGCTGCAGATATTTGCCGCAAAACTAAGGTGATTTACATAGGCTATGATATTCATCATCGTTATCAACCCATTAAGTCCCCACCGAGGGGCACGGGTCTCTCCCGGAAGAACATATAGAGCATACTCCACCACAGGGGCCTAGTCCAGATTGGTGGAGGCTTGCAAGACTAGTGGCAATATGGTATTATGGCTAATATCGTGATATTAGCAACTTGAAATAGGTGTAGGTTTGTGATCGGAAAGTAGAGATATTAAAAAAAACAGTGATAGTTTTGAGTTGAGCCTATTTCAAATAAAAGGACCAAAGAATACGAAAAATCGGATTAGTATTCATGAAATGGAACGTAAGACTCGTACCTCCCCGAACGTGCGTTGGGGGAGGTACGTATATCACTGGTGGAATACAAGCTTAGTTGTAATTTTATTTAAAAAAAAAAAACTTTCAAACTTCAAAATTATTACTCGTGGATGTATTGAAGACTAGGCACAACTCTCCTCGAAGTACATTTAATAATAAACACAAACATTCACATACAGGCACATACATTGCCTCTGGCCCCACTCTCATACCCTGTGTCGTGGGAACTAGAAACAGCGACATCACAAACAGGTAAACGTCCAAGACCTGGGTTTTTGTTCTCCAGTCAGGATTCGAACCCGGGACCTCTCGCATGGTAGGCTGATGCGCTAACCGCTGCGCCACAGAAGTCGTCTGTTCAAATCAACTGATCATTAATCTACTGTTTAACACCAGTTTGTAGAAAGGTTTCATAGTCAGGGATGTTTTTGTTCACAGTCCTGTTGTTTATCATGCTGCATAGGAAAATTGCTACCCACAGAGGCCTTTTTTCCTAACCCCAAATCTCACTCTATCCTTGATGAGGAAAAAGGGCACCATTCTAACTACTGCTTCGCCCTCATATTTATGCGTTTCAATAAATAAACTGCAGACGCAAGGGCGCAGGGGAAATGCGCTACGCCCAAACCATTAGTTGTACATCGTTTTTGTTATATTTATAGTAAAATTATACTCCGTTTCCCCCTTACAATTTCGGATATATTCGTAGGAATTTATTAAAATGCGGGCCGGGGGTGCTGCGTGTCAGAAAGGGATGAGTGTGATAGTTTTCTTTCATCAACATAAAAGCTGTAATCCAAATGCAGTACAAAAGTTGGCCACAAGACTTCAAACACAGTTATTCAATAGCATGGTATTAGTTTGATGATGAATAGAAACATACACATTTACATACAGGCACATACATTGCTTTTGGCCCCAGACTAGGATACCCTGTGTCGTGGGAACCAGAAACAGTGACATCACAGATATGTAATCATGCAAGACCCGGGGGGTTTTTGTTTTGTCCTTGTCCGCACCAGGGGTTCGAACCCAGGACCTCAGGACACTAACTGCTGCGCTACAAAGGAAGTTCTTTAATTCCTCTAAAATTTCAAGACAAATTGCGCAAACTTGTCCGAAACAGCGGCCGCCTGAGGGTGCGATTCATCACACTGTACGTGGTCACGTCGCGGCCTTTATAGCTGCCTCTCGAAACTTCTGGAAGAAATGTCTCTTTGTAAACAATTAGGTTGGTACTGCGCTACAGGAGTGTGGTAAAAACGAGGTTGGTAAAGGCGTGTACTGTCAAAGGGGCTTAAAGTAATTTGGATGCGACTTGAAGCTAACTAAGTCATATCATCTTGTGTTTCTTTAACTTTTCTACTATACGAGATGAATCCCAGCTGGTGATAAAAACCCCAGGTCTAGCCTCGTGAGGCCCAATGTCCTCAGGTGATCACAAAATCAATTGTTCTTTTCAAGGTCGGGCCTCACGAGGTTATGATATCTACATGTCTGTGATGTGATGTCGCTGTTTCTGGTTCCCATGACACTGGGTAATTAGTGTGGGTTTAGAAGCAATGTATGTGCCTGTAAATGTTTATGTTTTTATATATTACACGTCTGGGTGCCAGAGCTTCTGAAAAAAATGTTTCTGACAAAAATGTGTTCAACTCTTACTTACTACTATTTGCTATAACTTTAATTACAAATGCGAAATAACAAAATATCGATGTAATGTCAGTTACCATTTTTGTATTGATCAAAGAAAAAAATTAATTAGCATGAAAAATAATATTAAATAATGATAATACCTTTCACACAATACAATCACTTGAACTGGTCCCAAACCAAACTCGGAAATTTTGTGTTAGAATTGCCAGCCAAGGACTCCACAAATATGGAAAAACACCCAGATTGAGACTGATGTCTGTACCCATACTACGTGATTGCTTTTCTAAATATTAAAAATAAAAACATGCCTTTCTTGAATCATCAGCCTCGATAACGATAAAACTAAGACGAAATCGGGAAGCGTTATCAAGAAATGAATTTAGAGGAAATACTTTTGAGACGTCGAATTCCAGCGAAGTTAACTGCCTATTTGAATAGAGTGCGCGTATGCATCAAGTTCGCCCCCAAGAGTCGAGTTCCACGATAATGGGCTCTTATCGGGGGCCAATCTCGACTTTCTGTCGAAATTTCTTTCGTTGGCACACAATTAGTCGTGATAGCTTTTTGTACCACGTCATGCTTACTCGGCACATTACGAGGGCACTCCCGTTTAGGTTGGTGAAATCATTGAAGGCCTGAAAATTCCAGGATTTAAAATGAAAGGCACAGGTTGAAACCCCGGCGGGGACAAAAAAAAACCCAGGTCTTGGATATTTAAATGTGAGTGATGTCGCTGTGTCTGGTTCCCACGAAACAGGGTATCCCAGTGTGGGGTCAGAAGCAGTGTATGTGCCTGTATATAAATGTTTATGTTTAATTAGACGGATTAAACTAATTTTAAAACTAAGGTCTAGTACATTCAACTAATAAATCTTCCGTAAGATGAAAGGTCTGGAGTACGTTGACTAGTTACTGTTTTCTTTGTAAACAATGTAGACAAGCAGCCTAAGTATTCTCCTCGCAGAGAAAGTGGGCTAACCCATCGCGGATTGGCGATTTAAAGCGGTGAGGTTTGTGATAAAGTAAACATTTTGTTTTTATTGTCATCATCATCAATCCATTATGTCCCCACTGAGAGTCACGAGTCTCTTCCCTGAGGAAGGTATAGGCAATACTCCACCACGGGGGCCAAGTCCGGATTGGTGGAGGCTTGTAAGACTAGTGGCTGGTCTTATTGTTTGTATTGTGAACATTGTCGACTATTTTGTGCTGAACTGTTTTAAGTCTGAGTCTGAGTTTTAATTTTTTTCGACAATTTCTGGGTGTTGAATCTTCAGTGTACCAAATACTGAATCAAGAACGGGACACACCGCCCATAGGGAGCCCTTCTAATTGGTTCAAGGGCCTTTAGACCAAGTTCAGTTTGTGTAGAGTGCGAAGTGAAAAGTTAATCAATCATTGTACAGATTATTCGGTTGCAGGAGGTTTTTCTCCGCTTTTTTTTCTTGGAAACGGCATCGAATGAAAAACAATCTCGAGAATGAATCGGCGTATTGTTGAAGTAAACACATTTATTTGACTAATGAACGCTGGCTAATGTTCGATAACAAGGCGAGTGTGCCAAGCATTTTTTTGTGGCAAGCGATAGAAATGTCTACGGCTTCTTACGTCTAAGTAGTGCGCACATCGTAAGGCTACCATTCACAGGCGCGCCTTTCCGCCGGATTTGTCGCTGGCGACAAGTCCGCAGACAAATCTGCGTGTGAATAACTGTGTTAATCCTCGGTTCGGTGCGCGGCTCGCGGCTTTAGTTTCAAATGCATGTGGAGGGCTATATTATGTCAGATCATTGGCAGACTTTGTAAACTATTTGTAAAGTCCGGATCAACTTACGAGCAACCGACGACGCGAGTTCCGTCTCTGCTCACATGATTAAACTCTGCGAATCGGAGCGAAACGGTCAGACTCGATCAAAAATTAACAAAATGTAGTGCTTACGAAAGATTCAGTTCAAAAATGGCTAGACTTCTCCAGAATTATATGAAATTTTCTCTTAGGAATAAATAGATATATTGGGAATACTAACAGCACAGAACAAAGAAAAATAAATTAGTTATAAATTTTATCTACTTGTTTATTGACAATATTATGATTAATTACATTTTTATTCAATTATTTTTAAGGTCAACTATTATTTTTGTATTTATTAGCCTAAATTGAAGTATATATGAAAATTTGGAATAAAGATAGATAGATAGATAGATAGATAGAGAACACTTTATTGCACATAAAAAAGGAAATTACACAGGTATTTCTTAATCTAAGAGTAAGCCTTCTATTAGGAAAAAAAGATATATTTAAATCATCATCAACCCATTATGTCCCCACCGAGGGGCACGGGTCTCTTACCTGAGGAAGGTATAGGCCATACTCCACCACGGGGGCCAAGTCCGGATTAGTGGAGGCTATATTTAAATATTCCTTGCTAATTTAAGTAAATATTCAAAGACATACTAAAACAAAGCATCCCAGAGGGGTAGGTATAGACCAGGGACTGCCGCTTGCCACGATCCTGACAGATCACTTTCGCTTCATCGACATTAATTATTCTCCGTATGCACAGACGCCGGTTTAGAGTAGTTTTAATCTTTCCATTCGCTAATATAGCTCCTATTTGGTTGAAGTATCCATATTTATTATTTATTTATTTATTATTTATTTATTTATTTACAAAGTTCTTGTAGCTTAACAATATACACCAAATCGTTACAGAACTAAAGATAACAAGACTCCGTATGCCCGCCTGGAGTGTCCTTTGCCGGCATTTTCACTCATAATTTATTCGATCGATATATTTGTTAAGCTACTATAAAGTTAACTCCGAAAGCATACCATCAAAACACCTGCGCTGTAGGTAGCTATAATATGAAAATGTTTTAATTTCCAACTGTCGTTCAAATATTATTTCGTTTACAGTCAACGATAAAATGGGCCATTCCCATACGCCCAATATGATTGCTGCAAAATTATTCCGAATTTTTAATTCAGGATTAGAATAATGGACTTGGAAACGAGAGACCAAATATTGAATCCCAGTGCTTGACTTTGATATGACTTTGTTGTCTAATTCAGAAATCGGCCATAACTCGGGTTCTTCTGCGGACCTCCTCATTCTACTCTTAATAACATCTACCACTCCGTTACTACTTTAGTCCATCATCTCTTCTGCTGCCTACCGCATTCCCAGAGCATCTTCACTTTAAATTGCTTATTCGCATGCTCAAAAGTACCCAAACCGGCGTGCGTGCATTGCGTGCATTCAACTACTAATGAATGTCGATGAAGAAGAAGTGATCTATCAAGATCGTGGCTAGTGGCAGTCCCTGGTCTCTGTCTATCCCTCTGGGATATAGGCGTGCATGTATCGACTAGTTTTTCTTCGAATTTAGTTTTTTGCAGAATTTGCACCATGAAATACTCTAACAGCATTTGTTATTCTGTAGTTGGAATACAAAATGTCATCGGCTTTACTTACTTATACTTTATTGCACACGTAGCATTAATATGAACATTACATTAAACAACAACATGTACAAAGGCGTGCTTATCTCTGTGAGACATTTCTTCCAGCAAACCTTGCTCGTGCTGCTGCGAGTCGGAGCAGCGGTAAAAAACGGGTATATTTCTTATTGACACGTGAATTGTGAATTTATTACGAATGTATTTTCCGTACGGTGGTTTGCTTTTCTCTTTTTTTTATTTAGTTAATGTAGGCCTTGCAAGCTTACAATGCACTTAATTTAATATTTTTATTAAAATGGTGTAGGTATTTAAACTGTAAACCGTTAGGTTACATGGGAACAGACCAAATTTTCGTTCATAATAGAGGCATCAATCATGTGCACGCGACGCTTTCATTTTGCAATTAAACACCGATACAGTGGATGTCAAATTAAGACTTCTCCCGAAATGCCTTTTATAATGGATTCGTCCGATTATTAATATTAATAATTCGTTTTGTTGAGCTCTTTTGTTTGTCATCACCATTTCCATATATACATCGGTAGTTTAGCAATACTATTTTATTGTTCAAAACAACTCAATGTTTTGTTTGTCATCACCAGGCGTATACATATCACAAGTTTATTAATACTCTTTTCTTGTTCATATATTATCTGACATATAAAAATCTCGTGTCAGTGTTTGGAGTGGTTCTACTCCAATCTAATATGATTCTTATCTAATCTAATTCTAATCTATTCCGATTCTAGAACTGTTTGTGCGGTACTACCCATACGATGGGCCATCTCATCGAGCCCTGCGTGCCCTTACACCTGCACTGAGGAGGATTTAATGATTGCAAGTGACAAAGCAGTCAGCGTCGCGAAGTTCTGGGCCGCAACTGTCAAGTAAAGACTGATAAAAATTGTTTTTCTCTAACTTGCTTGGAAATTTAAGCATTATTTCGACAACCTTCTTCGAGATAAATTGAAATTGCTGTACTGGCCAATTACACGCGAACAGCGGCCGGAAAAAGTTCTATGAAAATTCATAACTGTCGTGTTTTGCGGCCAAATAAATAACATGCTAAACTCATTTCTTCTTCTTCTTCTTCATATCTGTCGTGTTATTTAAAAATGGAACGATCCTTTACTCTGAACAATGACTACCAAGGAGGTAACTTCTCAGAGGTTTTATTTAAATTTCGAACTGGTTTGCGATAGAAAGCTGGATATACCTATTGAAACAAAATAACAGTAGGTATAACGCGGCAAAAATTATTGTTGTTCATTCGTGGTTCGTCTGATTTTGAAAGTTTATTGAATTTAACAGAATGAGTTCATAGTTTTAATTTCCGCGCATTGTTTGAGAAAAATCATATACAAGCCTTGGCCACAACTAGGCATTGATGGACTCACGTATGTGTGCCTCGGCCCACATTTCCACGTTCGTCCATCAATGCCTCTTTCGCTGGCCGCTGCAGTTATGTACTATTGCCATCGACACGATAAGAAGAAGAATCTATTATACTTCGATACTAGTGCCTTAAAAGGAAAAAACGAAACCCTAGGAATACCTCCGTCTGTCAGGACGTTTTATCCAAAATTCCGGTAGTTTCAATGGATAGTGGCACAAAAATAACTGCACATGAGCTCTGCACTTTTGTCTTTTTCTAAATTTCCTTAACACACAACACCCAGCAAGATAGACCAAAACGTTTGCAGTCTGAAATAAATATTGCCCATTCTTTGCCAAATAAAATGCGACCATGACCCTATCGCTAGTTTATTAGATCTTTAAAGTGCAAAACAAACAATAACCCGCGATATTTACTCTCAGAGGCGGCAGCAAACAGCGAAATAGTCCAAATCTGTTTTCTCTCAATGATTTGTCTTTAGAAACACATACAGACCACACAAAACTTACAAACTTGTGGAACTCTCGAGCCTAAACAGCTTTGCGATAAGGTGTATTTTTCCAAAATTTTCGAGTGGAAGGAGGTATTTAATGTTTTGGCGGAAAGTGCTCTATCTGCGCTGGATTCTTGCCAAATGTGTGGCTTAAATCTCGTCTGCCGCTTGCCTGGTCCTAGACTGGGATCTAAGAACAATTTATGTATCTATTTTAAAGATTTTATAAGTGTGAAGTTTATTTTTTTACTGTCGATGTAGGTACTGTTACCGGCAGATACCTTAACTTGACAAACTGAAGACTTGAATTACTTTAGTTTTCTGGGCTATCACGTTCTGAAAAGTTCTTACCGGGCAACCGCGAACTGGACGATGCAACGTTGGAAGGTGGTTTTAACATGCGTTACACTCATGGCATAAGAGCACTGAAAATTACACGTCCATTGCATGCTAACATCGTAACCCATTGTTCTGCAGCAAAATAGTTTGTTTTGCGTTTTTCTTCTTGTTCTTAGTGTGTCGATGGAAAAATAATTTTAATAAAGTTTTTGGTATACAGTTGTGGCCCAGAACTATGCCGACTGTTTTTTTTAACGCTTTTGTGTTCGGCGTTTGTTTTTCTTTACTTTACATACCTATAATGTGTTAAGTTATAAAGTAAACCATTACTTTTTGTTTTTGTTAAAAAAGTAAACCATTACTTTTTGAACAAAAACTTTTGTAAGCACTACACATTGTAAACTTTTGGTCCGGATCAACTTACGTGTGTTTTTATCGGACGAGTCCAACCAGGTTTAAGACGAGCAACCGACGACGTAGGCTCTGTCTCTGCTCACCATGATTAAGCGCCGTGAATTGGAGCGAAACCTGGTCGGACTCATCCGAGAAAACTACATACGTAACTTGATCCGGAGTTCGCTTTGCCACGATATCGTTACAAACCTGTTTTGGTTCGTCAACTGGTCGCTGACCTTACAGAGTTTTCTCACTTGTCAAGAGACCAAAACCTTGTTCCTACAGTTATTATCAACAAAAGTTATCGTAACATAATTTAATTAAAACGTCTGGACACTATGAAAAAGCCATTTCGACTCTTTAGCTATCGCGTGACTGCTTTTAATTTTTCTCATCGGGCTTAAAACGCAAGGTTTTATTAACAGTTTTACTGTACATTTTCTTTAGACAACCAAGTTTTTATGACTTAGAATTAAGTTATTTCGGGTTTCCCATAACTAGTCAAAACAACAGATAAGATCCCTCCTAATCGATTAATTTTTAGATACATTTCATATCGAAAAAATTGCTATTAAAATTTGCAATTATTATTAAAATAGCATAAAAAATTAATGGCTCGTATCCCCGGCTGCCTACTTAGGCAGCTACTTAGGGATATGTTGCTTAACCTACGTGATCGTTTAAGATCACTTGATCTTAAACGATCACGAAGGTTAAGCAACATAGGGCGCATGGCCGTGGAGTACCTATGGCCTATACCTTCCTCAGGGAAGAGACCCGTGCCTCTCGGTGGAGACATAATGGGTTGATGATGATGATGACATTTCATCATTACTTAGGTAAGTTAGTAGATAATGTCCGTATAGTAGATGTGTCCCTCTTTAAGCAAGATTGCATAAAGAGGGACACATGGTTTTGCACAAATGTGAGCTTAATACTACTTACATAAATACATTATCTACTAACTTACCTAAGAAATGACGAAATCATTTACTTACATGTAGGCAAACTTAGAATATTACATTTACTATTGTTGTGTTGATTGTGTTGTATAATAATATGCCCCATTAGAGTTTTAAGCCATAAGCAAAGTGTGTCACTTTGCCAAGAGAAATAAAGTCGTTTGCGAATATTTGAACACTGCCCACTTTTTATTTAAGATTCCAGCAGCATTATTAATTATTTATTCCTTAGTTCATTCATAGAAGTTTGTTGACGGAGCTTTTGATTCACTTTGTAAAAGCCTATGATTTTTGGCAAACGAAGCTTTGTTATGTGATGCAATCTTAAAACAAAGCAGTCCTCAAAAATCAGATCAACTCAGTGCTAATGACCAAGAAACAGTGGGTGGGTTTTTTATTTTAAAAATCCCGACTATCAATATTGTTTTGCCGTTTTCCGCTCGACATTGATAACAGCAACAAGTAGACACTTGCAATATTCAAATCGGAGTTATATGTATAATGTTACGGAACCCTTCCTGCCCAAGTCTATCTCGCACTTGATTAGATTTATCTAAATGTTAAAATTTCCATCATCATCATCAACCCATTATGTCCCCACTGAGGGGCACGGTCTCTTCCCTGAGGAAGGCCTGAGGATAAAGGCCATTCTCCACCACGGGGCCAAGTTCGGATTGGTGGAGGCTTGTAAGACTAGTGGCTGGTCTTATTGTCAGAAGTTTTCAAGCCGCCCAAGGCCTCTGACTTGGCTTAACGACTGCCATCTATCGACGGCAGCCGAATGCTTTACGTGCCTTGCGAAGCACGGAACCGCTCGGAAAAATTCCATTAGCGTTAGTCATAGAACGGTCACCCATCCATGCACTGAACGCGCCCTATGTTGCTTAACCTTCGCTTTCGTTTAAAATCACTCAGGCGGTCGAGGCTATGAGCGAATTTCCATCATAATTTCCACAAAATATAGTCATTCGCTCCGTTTCTAAACTATAATTCTTTTTGCTAAAGTTACCAAATAAAGACCTCACATAATTATATGGACAAACACTTTGAGTCTACTTTGTATAACATTGTTATTATAGCCTCCAGTGAAAATCGAACCCACGATTATGTGTTTTAGAATTCAAGCGTGTTAACTTCTACACCAACTGTCTCCTATATCAGAGATACATACCTATCATTCGGTTTAGTGGATAGCACAAAACAGTGTGAAAGAGAACTTTAAAACGTATCACTTGGAAAAATGGGAGCTGCTACTTTTTACTCATTAACAAAGACGGCTGCAAACAGCACTTATTGTAACGAGCACTAACACAAACGAAATTATCCCCTATTCTCACTTAGTGAGGGTCTAAATTGCGACTTGGAGAGGTTGAGAGTGGCCGTCGCATTGAAATCTTCAAGCGATCGGGAACGTCTCGCATTTTTCACAATTACTTCAGACGTTTCCCGCCGTTAATCTATCTTCTTTGTCTCTGAATTGAATTTTATTTGAAAAGTAAATTGCAGCATTGATTTCTATGGTGCAACACTCACAACTAAAAGTGATTAAGTTTGAGTGATTCCATTCCTTACCTAAGATCGCGCGGGCACTCTTGGTGATCAAGCCTATACTCTCTTGAGAAGGCCTGCACCCTGGAGTAAGACTTATTAAGGCTGCATTATTATTACTCTAACATAATCATATTATGTTATGCTCAGAATTACTCTACGAGACCGAATCAGAAATAAAGTCCGTAGACAAACAACGTTGTCGACATAGCCCACCGCATGAGTAAGTTGAAGTGGCAGTGGGCGGGGCGGATAGCGCGAAGAACTGATGGCCGATGGGGCCGAAAGTTTCTTGAATGGAGACCACACATCGGCAACGTAGGACGACCAGCCACAAGATGGACAGACGATCTCCAGGAAGACGCTGAATGCAAGCCGCTTCCAACCGGTCTTTTTGGAAATCCATGGAGGAGGCCTATTTCCAGCACTGGACTTCTTGTGGCTGAATGGTGATGATGATAATACATTACTTTGTACCAATCTATCTAAAGATAGGATCGACGAAAATCTTCAAATTTTCGGCGACTATGCCCAAAGTGGACTTCTTGTGGCTGAATGATGATGATGATGATGATAGGTATTGCAAGGCAAAATCCTTGTCTCAGAGAGAATATAACACTTCAGGCACTCATTTGTCCTCATAGTGTTTTATTTCATACTTAGCGAGTGATTTTGATATAAATTATTCTTAAACACTAAACGGATAGTATTGACTTCGCAGACAAAAGTCAGCAGTTTTATTTATTCCCGGTATGAGTGACAGTAATTTAGTCAGTAAAAACACAGTTTAATCGTAAGTTATGACCTTAAAAAGACAAATTTAAAGCCATTGTTATAGGAGTCAACTGTCCAACCAAAACTTTTACAGGTTAAAACATAAACAAAATTTATCGTTTATTTTAAACATGCTGAAATACCCTGAGTCCATCCACATCACCAATCAATACGATTATTCGCCACCGCGCATCGTGGGACGGAACGGCAGCCATAATTAAATAGTCACTTGGCCTAAGTCTAATCACTTTACACTACTTACACCTTAATACTATGGATACCCCGAACGAAAAATTTGCCTCGGATTCGAGTATCAACACCACAGGAAATGATAAGACGCCACCAACCTTTGTTTTTCACCGTGCAAAGAGAAGTAGAGATGAGTTGGATGACTCGATCTCTTCGAACTTAAACGACTTCAAGGAGGAAATAAGAAAAATGATGACCGCTCAGGAAAACCAATTGAAACAATTGACTGCGGCCATGAAAGAAATTCAACAGTCAAATAGCGACATTCAGCACTCTCTTTCTTTCTTAACAACGCAAAACGAAGAGTTTAGACAGAAAATTAGCCTTTTGGAAAATCAAGCAAAAGAAGATAAAAAACAAATAACTATTTTGGAGGGTAAAATTGAGGATTTGCAAAAGGAAAATCGCAAGGCGAGCTTTGAGATAAAAAATGTACCTAAATGTCCAAATGAAACTAAAGAGCACCTCATCGAAATGGTTTTATGCCTTTCGCAAAATATAGATTGCAAAATGAACAGGGCAGACATTAAGGACATTTATAGAGTGCGCGGAAAAACTACGGAAAAGCAAAACACTCCGATTGTGGTGGAAACTGGCTCCACAATGATTAAGGTGGACTTTCTGAGAATGGGGAAATCTTTTAATGTCAAACACAAATCAAAGCTCTGTGGAAAGCATATAGGTATGAAATCGCAAGAGGACAATCCTGTCTTTCTCTCCGAACACCTTACAGCTAAAGGATCTCGCTTACACTACCTAGCTAGAGACCTGGCCAAATCCAAGGGTTACAAATTTTGTTGGACCGCCTACGGGAAAGTTTACCTTCGGAAGAACGAGAACTCACCCTACATAACTATAAAAAGCGAAGAACAAGTACATAAGCTATTACAGCTGGAGGAATGACTATCCGCCTTGTATTTTTCCGAGCTCAAATTTAATCAGTTTATACTCAGTTCGGCCAACAAGTATAAAGGTACCATGTCTAAATTTGTAATATTCTTGTATTTCTCTTTATCCATTAATAAGCATCGTTATTTTTCACTTCAACCAGGCCAGTTAGAAAACTTGCACACACCACACGCCTCGAAACAACAACAAACACACAATCACACAACTACAAAAAACGCCACACTGAAACATAAACACAACATAAATAACACGAAACAAAACATCAATTCACACAGCTCGTTTCACTATTTAGATATACAACTTCCTTTAGTCTATGTAGAGACAGCAGATAAACAAAAATTTCTTAAATATGGATGAAACTCTACAAACAATTAGAGATATTGATAGTTTAGATATTGCGCAGGCGGTCGAATGCAACTGCTCTGAGCTTTATAAACATATAAATGTTAAAAATAGTGACCTTAAAATAATATCTCAAAATATTAGGAGTATATATTGTAATTTTGATGACTTCTTACTTAATCTATCAAGCTTTACGTTTGAAACGGATGTCATTATTTTTACTGAGTGTAGATTGAACAAAAACAAACCTATACCAGAGTTACAAAATTACAGCTCATATACGACTACTAATCATTTAAATCAAAATGACGGAGTAGTCGTGTATATAAAAAATACTTTAAAACATAAAATAAATGAAATAAAATTAATGCATGCATCCTGTCTACAATTAGATGTTCTTAATAATATTATTTTATGCATCTACCGATCACCTTCAAATACAAATGCGGATGCTTTCATAAACTCGTTATCTGGACACTTACACACATTACATACGAAAAAAAACCTTGTGATTGCGGGAGACATAAACATAAACTTAAAAACCAAACCCATTGAACCAACTTATGAGCAAACGAACAGACAATATTACCTTAATACATTATCTGAACATGGCATACTCCCGGGACACACTCTTTCTACAAGAGAAAGTAACTGTTTAGACCATTTTATGTTGAAAATAAATAGAAGAAGGTTTTCGGCATTTATAGCTATCTTATATACCACTACCACAGATCATAATACAACTTTTTTATGTCTATCAAAACAAAAAACTAGATCGAATATAAATAAAATAACTTCTATTTTAGATTTTGAAAATGCAGTAAAATCGCTACAGGAAGCTAATTTATCTGATTTACTATTTTGTGATAATCCCCACTTAATAACTCACCAATTAATACATAAACTTATGGAGTCAATAAATGTTAACACAACAACCAAAATAACTCCAAAAAGTAAACGTATCATTAAGCCTTGGATCACCCCTGGTATCCTTAGATGTATCAAAAACAGAAATAATATGCAAAGAAAACAACGCAGGGACCCATTAAATCAAATTTTAAAGATAACTTATTTGCGATATAGGAACCATTGCAATAATCTTGTAAAGAAATTAAAAAGAAAGTATGAAAGAGATATGTTAGCTAAATCAATGAACAATAAGAAATCGCTATGGAAAAATATAAAACTTTTTACTTACACCAACAAAACTAAAAGTCAAAATAGTGAATTGATTAACACAAAACCAACCCCTTTAGAGGCAACTGAATATGTAAACCAGTATTTTACGAATATTGGAAAAAAACTTGCACAAAAAATTCAATCAAGACTAAAAGAGGACCCTGAAGTATACCTTAAGGGATTAAAAACCCAACTCAGCTCTTTTGTTCTTATCGATACAGACTCTGAGGAAGTCAGCAGAGTTCTTATGAATCTTAAACTCGACAGTGCCCCAGGATATGATAACATTACCACTAAATATCTGAAAATGGTTAATAAAGAAATAGTACCTGTCCTAGTACATCTAACAAACCTCTGCTTCGTAAAAGGCGTCTTCCCAGAACCTTTAAAACGATCTCTGGTTACGCCTATATTTAAGGATGGGGAGAGAGACGATGTCGGAAATTACAGACCTATATCAGTTCTACCGGCTATATCAAAAATTTTAGAAAAAATAATAAATTCACGTCTGCTAAATTATCTTAACAAATTTAACATAATATCATCAGCGCAATATGGATTTAGACAAGCGAAATCAACTGAGGATGCAGTGCTGGCTTTGACTTCACTTGTAACAGAACAACTTGATAGAGGACTAAAATCAGTAGCAGTGTTCCTAGACCTTAAAAAGGCATTCGACACCGTCTCTCTTCCAATCCTAGTAAGGAAGCTGGAAGCAATTGGTATTAGAGGCATTTCACTAGAGCTCTTTAAGAGTTATCTATCTGATAGGAAACAAAGAGTCAAACTGGATCAACACTCAAGTGGAGACGCATCTGTGACATACGGCGTTCCCCAGGGAAGCGTTCTTGGTCCGACACTGTTCTTAATATATATTAATGACCTTTGTAACCTTACCATAGACAACGCCAATACCTTTGTGTATGCAGATGATACAGCTGTCGTTTTTCACGGGGACTCCTGGACAGCTTTGAAAGAAAGTACAGAAAGGGGAATGTCTCTAATATCACATTGGTTGGATAATAACCTTCTCACTCTCAATACGGATAAAACCAGTTATATCTGTTTTAGTATAAATAACCGTACTCAACCAAGTAACGAATTTGAAATCAAGGTTCATACATGTGACCCTACTACTAGAGATGACTGTTTGTGCAACAAACTTGAAAAAGTAACGCACACTAAATACCTTGGTGTTATTATAGACTACAGATTATCTTGGCATCTCCATCTCGAATATGTAGCAAGTAGATTAAGGAAATTGATGTGGATTTTTAAAATGCTGCGATTCATTGTGCCTCAGAAAAATAGTAACAGTAACGGGAAACAAGACTCACCCAAAAACATGCTCAACGAGATATATATAGCCTTAGTGCAATCAGTTTTAGCATATTGCATTACAATTTGGGGAGGAGCTTCAAAGATGAAATTTCTAAACTTAGAACGAGTGCAACGTAAATTGATCAAGGTGATGTATTTTAAGAAATTTCGTCATTCTACAGAAAAATTATATCAAGAAAGCAATCTCCTTTCCATTAGAAGGCTGTATATATTACATGTAATATTAAGAAAACACAAAACCTTACCATATGATCCTAACATAAAAAATAAAAGAAGAAATGATATTGTAGTAAAAACACCTTCAACGCGAACAAAATTTGCGAGAATGCAGTATAACGCGCAATCGTCTTTCTTATATAATAAAATAAATAAAAAGATTAAAATATATGATTATACTTATTACGAATGTAAAAAAATTATAGTACAATGGTTGCATAGTCTAAATTATGATGATACTGAAAGATTATTAGAGCAATTAAAATAATGTTTCATCGAGCAGACACACACACACACACACACACACACACACACACACACACACACACACACACACCCTCACTCACACACACACACACACACACACACACACACACACTCACACACACACACACACACACACACACACACTACACACATACACACACACATGCGATGTTCTACCTAAACACATAAAACACTCACCTGGCTGAGCTTTACACTTTTATCTTTTTAATAATTTTGTCATAACAGTAATCTTTAAAATAAGTAAAATATCAAATTAAACTAAGTTTTTAAGCTATGGAAGCGCGGTGTCACCTAGTACAGGCATTCTACATGCTTAAAAGGTGGCTCCAGATACTATGTACCGTTAAATTAAGCAGTTTACGAAAATAAAGATTTTGTATTTTTGTATTTGTATACCCTGAAACCTTAAACTTCGTATTATCCCTTTCTTCCGAATTCAATGTTTATTTTGTCTTCTACTGTATTTTTCTTGAAACGTTTACCTACGTCCCTGGTTTTTGCTAATGCCGACGGGTATCCAACTAAACCGAGGACAAGGGTCAGTATTTTATGCAATTAATTTTAGCACATGACCACAGAATACATAATAGTACAGGTACAGAAAATTCACTCCGCAAAATCAAGTAAAGAAAAAGGGGTTCTAGCAGCGATACAATTAGGTCCAATTCAGATCGCACGGCGCTAAAAAAGCTACAGTTATATTGCCTACATGTTGCTTCTCTTTCTACCACGTAGCTCGCGCGCGTGTCACTGCTCGCTACTGCGTGAGTTCCTACTTATCAGCCACTCTGGAGTGGCCGTCGCATGTACTTACGCGTTAGATACATATATTCACGCGGAGTGTGACAGCCCTGATATGACCCTTGAATCATACGGAGGACTTATCGCAGAACCGCAAAATAAATCAATCGAGTCACAATCGTCACAAACAAACAATTACATACAGGCACATACATTGCTGCTGGCCCCACACTAGGATACCCTGTGTCGTGGGAACCAGAAACGGCGACATCACAAACATGTAAACATCCAAGAGCTGGGTTTGTTTACCCAGCCGGGATTCGAACCCGGGACCTCTCGCATGGTAGGCAGATGCGCTAACCGCAAATGACAAAGGACTGCCCAATACACGCAATTTCTCCATCGCTATCTATTGCCATTCTTAGCCATCATCATTCAGCAGCTTCTTGCTTGTAGTAGCCGCAGACAGTCGGTCTGAGGCCATTACATTTTAAGGTTTTGGGAAAGGTGATGGGCAAAGAAGCCTATGACTAATCTGCCTATCTGTAGGACGTCCTCAGACTCGGTGGAGCGATGATCTTCGCAGGGCGGCTGGCAAGAGCTGGATGAGAGTTCCGAGGACCGTGCTCAGTGGCGTGCAATGGGAGAGGCCTATGTCCAGCAGTGAACAACTATGGGCCGATGATGATGAATCTGCCTAATACTGCTTGTGAGCGCTGCTTCTTGGGCTTCTGCGAACGGTCGAAGTCTTCAGGGTGGTGTCTCCACGATGATGCATGTGTGGTAGTTGCGATCGCGGATCGAAATGCTGATTTGCCGATACTATAGGCTTGAAACGAAAGTTGGGTCGGCGGGAGCGATGGTGGTCGACGTAATGGCCGCGTCACATGCCAAAAGGAAGGGACCGCGGGTGGAAAAATATTTGATGTGACAAATTAAAGTAGAAATTTGCTAATCAATATGGTTGCGGTCACAAATATCTGGCGTTAAGTTTTTACTTGTATTTTAAGAAAAAACTTATAACATAACAACATAACATTTACATACGCACATACATTGCTTCTGGCGCCACAGCAGGATACCCTGTGTCGTGGGAACCAGAAACAGCGACGTCACAAACATGTAAACATCCAAGACCTGGGTTTTTTTTTGTTCACAGCCGCTTAACTGTTACTTAAAGATATCACAGCCCCGCCCACTTTTTTATTACATAGTTTGGATGTTTTGGAGTTGCGAGAGAGATATTTGGACGTTGAGGATTTGTTTTGTGAACATAACATTCTGCGCCTAAGCCCACGTGAGGCACAGCCCAGTAGGATATTTTACATGACTCTTAATTCCACTGTTTATATTCATGACGGTATCTCTGAGTTGCTTATCTGTTTTGGGACTCACGCACGTTTTACTTGGGAAAAAATGGTGTAGAATTTACTGATTTAGTTATGTAGCTGTCGCCCATTAGAATGGGCTTTTAAGTAAAGTTCTTCTCCAGAGTCAGTTTTCAAAGATATAACATAGAATTGTTTAGTATCTATACACATTACATTAAATAAACTCACGCCTGTATCTCGTAGGAGTAATCAGACCAGGCTTTGCTACTTGCGTTCAGTCCATGGGTGGGTCATCTTCTATGACTAACGCTAGTGGCATTTTTCTGAGCGGTTCCGTGCTTCGCAACACACGTTAAGCAGTTGGTGCCAGCTGCGGTCGATAGATGGCAGTCGTTAAGCCAAGTCAGAGGCCTCAGGGCGGCTTGAAAACTTCTGACAGTAAGACCAGCCACTACTCTTACAAACCTCCACCTATCCGGACTTGGCCCCCCGTGGCGTCATCAACCCATTATGTCCCCACCGAGCGGCACGGGTCTCTTCTCCAAGGAAGGTATAGGCCATACTCTACCACGGGGGCCAAGTTTGGATTGGTGGAGGCTCTTCTTAACTCACCAACTACCATCTTCCTTCCTCGTTGGGCCCAGAATCTTCCTTATAATTTTCTCTTCTCAACCAGTACCTTTTTTTAAGTTTTATTTGTGAGTGTTCAATATAAGAAAAGAACATTCTTTAATGCACACAAGAAATAAGAGACAAATGGGTAGGGCTCTCAAAAAATGTACCGTAACATACGTGAAATTGTAACACATAGTAACACACTGGAAAATCGCAACACCCGGCTGCTATACCCAATCATGCTTTTCTTATGTTTCTGGGATGTTGATATTGATTGATTGATGCATGTTCAGATTTGTCCAGGACGTTGCATTCTGTAAAGCTTGCAACTGTAAATTTGTGACCAGATTGTCTTCTCTAAACGAACACGCGACATCCCAGAAACATAAGAAAAACATGATTGGGTATAGCAGCCGGGTGTTGAGATTTTCCAGTGTGTTTTTTTACAATCTCACGTGTGTAACGGTACATTTTTTGAGAGCCTTAGGGACTTCACACACGACGGCTATAATATACATTACATCCCGGGATGTATAGCTTTACATTATATTAAAGTATCACACACGCAACAGGTAACGTAATGTATATTTCGCTTCATTTCGTTGACATACGTCTCGACCGACGCACGTTCCGGCTGCTAAGGCGTTATACAGAGTGTTGTTATGGATCTGTCGACTTACTTACTACTAAATTTAATAAATAGGTAGTTCATCAGAAGATGATTGAGATTTTGATGCGCGTATGCGATTTGTATGCGCGTATGTGCCAAAAATAGAACAATGTGCATTGAACATCATATAAAGTAAGGAAAATTGTGAAGAGTTTAAATTATATGCGGAATTATCAGACAAATTGATGACCACTGTGTTGCTAGACTTTTTTTTATTTTCTTGAGGTAGATTGATTTTTGTTACTATCCTTCATGTTAAAGGCAACTTTAATGTTATATTCCATCACTATATAATTTGTAACTTCCTATGTTATATCTATAAAATCATAGGTCATCAATCGACTGAATCGAAGAATTGCTCGCAGCCCTGGCCGCCTGAGTGATCTTAAACGATCACGAAGGTTAAGCAACATAGGGTGCGTTCAGTGCGCGTATGGGTGACCGTTTATGATTAACGCTAATGGCATTTTTCCGAGCGGTTCCATGCTTCGCAAGGCATGTTAAGCAGTTGGTGCTGGCTGACCGTTGATAGATGGCAGTCGTTAAGCCAAGTCAGAGGCCATAGAGTAAGACCAGCCACTACTCTTACAAGCCTCCACTAATCCGGACTTGGCCCCCCGTAGCGGAGTATGGCCTATACCTTCCTCAGGCTTACTAAACGTAGCTTACGGCCGATTTCTGAATTGAGAATTTCGCTAAGTAACTACTTAACTCTAGTGTTGTCTCGTCAAATTTCTCAGAAAAGAGCGTGACAGAACGTTAGTTAAATATTTACTTAAGTGAAATTCTCAATTCGGAAACCGGCCTTTAGCGAGACTATTTAGTGATTACAGATAGGACTACAAGTGATGTGGAGCAAATTATTTTTTTGAGACAGGACTCTGAATACCTATGTCGTATTCAGACTCCTAGTGGAGTTTTTGAATCACCAAGAAACTTTTTGAACACCCTGTTCGCAGAAAGATGTATCGTAATATACGAAAAGGTATTGAGATATATTAAGATGTATCGACAGGTAGATATACATCTTCGTATCGCTCAGTACCTTTGAGGTACGAATATGTAAAAATGTATATTATAGCTGCCGTGTGTGGTCTCCTGACGATTTCTATGGAAAGGCGTAATGAGATATATCGTGCTATAATATACATCTTTACCTTATAGCTATCGTGTGTGGAGTCCCTAAACTTATCTAAAAGTTACAATTTTAAATTATTATTGCTAACAGCAATTTCTTCCAGACAACCTTGTGACGGAAAGATTGGTCGATTAGTTGGTATACGGACGAGTAGTTGGTGTAAATACAAATAATAAATACTTATACCTAATTATATACTTACACAAATCAATCCTCGCAGCAACTCTATAATTTCAAGATCAACCTGTTTGCTGTCTTATAAATTCGGATCTTTGTTTCTCTGCTTACAGACTTGGACACCAGCCCCTCATAGAGGGCAGCACTACAGCGGAGGGAATTCTGATTTATATATAAGATAGTAGTAATAAGATAGTAAGTAAAATGAGCGCTATACCAACAACCCAACGGCCTAGAACAGTAATTGCTTTGGACGGCCGCTGTTCTGGGGCGGGCGACGCAATGGCGCGAAATAGAATGTTGGCATTCATTTTGTCTTGTCCGGGTGTTGTTTTCCGGACCAAGTGGCGCTGGGCGGTAGTAGCGGAGCGGTAAAACGCCGGCTTCTTATTTGGGAGGTCGTGGGTTTGAATCCCAGTATGTACCAATGTTCTTAGTTACGTAGTTTGTGAAGTTATAGTAGCAATTCTACTCGCTAATGATGAAGGCAAGAACCGCTCGTAGCCCCGGCTGCTTGAGTGATCTTAAACTATCATGAAGGTTAAGCAACATTGGGCGCGTTCAGTGCATGGATGGGTGACCGTCTATGACTAACACTAGTGGCATTTTTCCGAGCAGTTCCGTCCGTCGGTAGATGGCAGTCGTTAAGCCAAGTCAGAGGCCTCAGGGTGGCTCGAAAACTTCTGACAGTAAGACCAGCCACTAGTCTTACAAGCCTCCACCAATCCGGACTTGGCCCCCGTGGTGGAGTATGTCCTATACCTTCCTCAGGGAAGAGACCCGTGCCGCTCGGTGGGGACATAATGGGTTGATGATGATGATGTACCAATGTTCTAAGTTACGTTTGTTTCTGAAGCTGTAGCTTAGCAATACCAGTAGGTAATGATTAAGGAAAAGCATCGTGAGGAAATGATCCCATCCTATCTCCATTTTAGCTTTGTAATTCGTGTGCGTATATCTTCGACCTTAGTTTTGCTCACGATCCCTGAGCGTGATCTATCTACCTTTTATATTTATTTACCTGCATTATTCTATTTGCAGCTCAAATGCTCTGGAAACGCTCCAATCGAGTAACTGTGGTCCAAACTTACCTCTTTGATAGTAATTTGCTAAACAATTAGCGGTTTCAAACAATAAGCCGCCATCAAACATCCAACTATAATAAATCAAAAACCAGCTTCCTAGAGGGAGCATTCCGTGAAACTTCGTTCGGTTTCGGATTCCGCCGGTTTGAATCTGGTTTGAACCGGTTCCCAGCGGTTCTAACTATTTCAGGAGTTCGGTGGAAACTCGCTCTTTGATCGGAACTCGTCCTATTGCGGACATTCCGTGGGTTTGTGTTTGTAACTTTCAGACCTGTTATAGCGCGGAGTTGGCCGTATCAACACCTACTCCCGTGCTCCTTTATTAATAACAACTTTTTAGCAGCTCGCCTTTGTACGTTTTGTTTCTTATGTAATGTCGTTCAATGATTTGTGAGCAATTGTCATCAACCCATTGTGTCCCCACCGAGGGGCGTGGGTCTCTTCGGGTCATACTCCACCACGGGGGCCAAGTCCGGATTGGTGGAAGCTTGTAAGACTAGTGGCTGGTCTTACAGTCAGAAGTTTTCAAGCCACCCTTAGGCCCCTGACTTGGCTTAAGGCGAAGCACGGAACCTCTCGGAAAAATGCCACTAGCGTTAGTCATAGACGGTCACCCATCCATGCACTGAACGCGCCCTATGTTGCTTAACGTTCGTGATCGTTTAAGATCACTCAGTCAGCCGGGGCTACGAGCGATTCTCGTAAGCTTATTTGTATATTAATGTTAGTATATATTACTAGCTGATCCGGCAACCATTGTTTTGCCTTATTAACAATTTAGGCAAAAACCTATTCTCAGACCTACCAAATATACACCAAAAAATCATAGAAATCGATGAAGTCGTTTTGAAGGAGTAAGATAAGTACAAATACTGTGACACAAGATTTTAAATTATTATGTATTGAATTATTCAGTACGTATACACATACATAAGCAGACACACATACACATGCTCACGCCTGTATGCCAGAGGGGTAGGCAGAGACCAGGGACAGCCACCTGTCAAGATCCTGATATATCACTTTCGCTTCATCGACATTCATTAGCCGTTGCATGTACATTGCACGTACGTCTGTTTCGGGTACTTTTTATCTCGCCCCTTTATGATAGGTACATCCCCTATTTGGTCGACGGTTATTTTGGTTATTCAATAATCTATCTCAAATTCTGAGTAGGCCACTAGGCTGCCGCAATCAGGCGAGGCATTTGCAAGACATTTTCACTTTTGGCACCGGTTTAGGGAGTGTCTTTTACACTGTTGGAGTTTCATTAGAAAGTATTTGAATTGCATTTAGATAATCGCTCGTAGCCTGGGCTTCCTGAGTGATCTTAAACGATCACTAAGGTTAAGCAGCATACGGCGCGTTCAGTCCATGGATGGGTCACTGTCTATGCCTAACGCTAGTGCCATTTTCCCGAGCGGTTCCGTGCTTCGCAAGGCACGTTAAGCAGTTGGTGCCGGCTGCCGTCGATAGATGGCAGTCGTTAAGCTAAGTCAGAGGCTTTAGAGCGGCTTGGAAATTTCTAACAGTAAGACCAGCCACTAGTCTTACAAGCCTTCACCAATCCGGACTTGGCCCCCGTGGTAGATTATGGCCTATACCTTCCTCAGGGAAGAGACCCGTGCACCTCGGTGGGGACATAATGGGTTGATGATGATTTAGATAATAAAATATGTGGAGTCGGGTTTGATCGCTCTCGAATCTTGTGACTTTTCGTCTTTATAAATTACTAGCTGTGATCCGCAGTGTTACCCGCGGTTTATTAGGGAAAATAAATTGTGTATTACTGTTAAATAAACAATTTTTTGAAAAAGTTCTGTACAAAGTTCCTCATACATTATACTCGAATTAATTTTAATCGAATTTCCCATGAGAATAAGATATTTCCCCGCAGTAAAACGTAGCCCATGTGCTAATCCAGGGTGTCAGCTAACTCCACAGAAAATTTTATTATAATCGCTCCAGCCGTTTAGACGTGAAGAAGTAACATACACACTCACACACTCACAAACTTTCGCCTTTATGATATTAGTGTGATGCACCCGGCCATCATCATCATCATCATCGGCCTACGGTTGTCCACTGCTGGACATAGGCCTCTCCCATTACACGCCACTGAGCACGGTCCTCGGCTACTCTCATCCATCTCTTGCCAGACGCCCTGCAAAGATCTTGGACATAAAAATTGGTTTTTAAAAAACATACAGTATTTTTGAATTTAAACTTTCGTAAGCAATTCACATTATTATCTTTATTCCGGATACACTTACTTGACCTTTTGTCGGAAACGAAAAGAGAGCGAAAGTGCATCAGAGCGAACACCTGGTCGGACTCTTCCGACAAAAAGTCACTTATTGGGCTTTTTGGAATAAAGCTATTAAACATACCCCCAGTCTGTTAATCTACTGTTAACAGCTGTCACTTGGTTTTTTTTATTTGCACTTTTACCAACTAACAGCAGCGCTGTTAACGTTACATTAACAAACTGTTAGCGGTCAAGAAACTTGAGGTTAGAGTATTCAAACTCAAAACCACCAGAACAGACTTATACGTAAAAAAATATTAATTGAAAAATTACTATAATATTTTTGAACTAAATACCGGGTACACTATTTTGATTTTTCGTCGAAAGAGTCCAACCAGGTTTCGCTCTGATTTGCAGAGATTAATCACGTTGATTCGATCATTTATTGAAGAATATGTGTTTGTGTATGGGTCAATGGTGTGTTTGTGTGAGTAGTGGTGTGTGTGAAGTGCGTTACATACTGATTACTGGCGCAAACCTAAGGGTCCCGATGGGATTTAGTGCGCATATTAAAATTTAGACTCCTGTATTAGGTTTTTGAGCTCTGTCTTCCCTGATAATAAGCTATTCGAAATAAGGTTTATGTTCGAACAAGCGGCCAATTCAAAAGAGAATAAATTTGCAAAACGCATATTATTATAGAAAATTCTAGCCAAAATATCTCATAGAGAGCTAAATTTGCTATCCTACATTAAGAATCCTGAACTATTCTGTAATAAAAAAATATTAATTGAAAAATTACTATAATATTTTTGAACTAAATACCGGGTACACAACTTGATTTTTCGTCGAAAGAGTCCGACCAGGTTTCGCTCTGATTCGCAGAGATTAATGACGTTGAGTCGAGACGTAGTTCGCGTTGCTCGTTTATTAGTGTAAGGTAAGGTCGTCGGTAAGTGTATCCGGAATAGAGTTAAAAATGGCATAGTAACATCAATCATAATTTAAACGCAAGAGGTTTCGTTTGATTACTTACATTTATACGGTGTGATATATTAATTTCAACGAGGCAATTGACAACCCTGTTCGTTTACGAACCAGAGTCACGCTTTACCACCTCCTTACCAAAAGCTCGCACGCAACGAGCAAATAAAACTAATATAAACAAAACAGTAGCCGACAAAACGACTACCTTGTTGGTCTAGCAGTTTTCCGTACGACTACCATGCTGAAAGACGTGAGTTCAATCCCCACAAGGTGCCGCGGTACATTTGTAAGGACGGACTCAGTCTGGGTGCTTTCCCATGTTTGCAATGTCCTGGCTCGGTTACCATAGCACAATGTATCCTAGTTTAGGACCAAGACAAGTAACTGTGTCGTGCGGGAGGCAATTATTTAAAGCTTATAATAATATAGGATTAGATCTTTTTACACCTTAGCCATTATATCTTATCAAATCCAATTATATTTCTCTACATTTTATCCAAGTGGCAGGAAGACGCTGGATGCAAACCGCTTCCAACCGGTCTTTTTGGAAATCCATGGAGGAGGCCTATGTCCAGCAGTGGACTTCTTGTGGCTGAATGATGAATAATATAGGTAGTTACTTGGGTGACATTATTGGAAAAGTCAACTAACAGCCATATTACACAAGACCAGATACAGGACAAAGGATGCTGGCAAAAATGTATGGAGCCTGGTCCAAGAACCAATAACGAAAAAATATTTTTTATTGCTTAAAATCGTCAATGAAAAAAATATTTCTTATATCACTATAACTTTTTTTATACAGTGTTTTGATCCGAGCTCCCATAGTAACTATTGTAGAGTATAAAAATACCTTTCTAATGAGATATATCACGTGATTATTGGTATCAAGGACCGTTTTGTCCGGTCCTCCTTTGATCCCTTTTAGTGAAGGCTGGCACGGAATAAGCATTTGAATTTTATTTAAAACAGAGATAAGAAAAGCAAAGGAAACATAAATATGTATATACTAGACGAAAACCCGGCTTCGCTCGGGTAAAATGTAGACGCAAAATAATATTCCACTATGTTTTTTTATATGGTGACGCTTCTGTATTTATCAACAACCAGTAGATATAAATATCTTAATAAATTCAGATACATAAGCTCACACCTGTATCCCAGAGGGGTAGGCAGAGACCACGGACTGTCACCTGCCACTATCCTGACAAATCACTTTCGCTTCATCGACATCCATTAGTCGTTGCATGTACCCACATCGGTTTCGGGTACTTTTCATCTTGCCCTTTGCTAATACATCCCCTATTTGGTCGAAGTATGTCCAACTGGGGCGTCCCTTACCGGCCCTTCCACTCATATTCGCCCGATATATTTGCTTTGTCAGTCTTTCTTCGTTCATCCTCTCCACATCTCCAAACCAACGCAACATTCCTTTTTTCAATTCTTGTCACTCACTACATCCTCTTTCTCTGCATCCTCGGTCTCTGATCACACTATTGCGTATTCTGTCACTCAAAGTAAAACCACACATATTTCTTAAGGGTCTCATTTGTACTGCACTAATCCTACTTTCATGATTCTTCTGACTTCTGCCATACCCAAATCTCGCTACCATGCTTACATCAGTATTGGAACCAGCACACTATTACGGATAGGCAATCTTGCTCTTTTGGACATGTTCTGGCTACTCACGAAGGAATGCAAGGCGAAAATCGGATACTTATCATAACTTTCTCATGGGTACCTCATCACAAATTACTAAATGAGCTTCCTTCATAAACTTAACAGCATTGAATTTAGTTAACAGCTAGTGAATCTAATGACGTATGAGACGTAGAATCCACTTGGCTAATCAACTAAAAACAGCTCCCTCTCTTTGGCTTTACAGCTTTTAGTTTTGTTTTGACCACATGTTTTTCTTCATCATTTTAATTTTTGGTATTTTTCTTATCTAGTGGCTTTTTCATTTCAATAAGTTTATTGGTACCTAACGAAGCAAAACAATAAAGAGCAATTTATGACTTTGATTTCTTTTTTCAATTACATTCAGACCCTTCCAAAACTCAATGTCAAATTATTGTCTTCCCTCCCGCCCTCAGAAGGAGGACCTTCTTCTGAGCTCCCGCCAATGAAAAACACCACAGATTACTTACTACACCTTCTCAGTTGGCACAGATTATAATAACCTTTTTGGATGCCACGGTATTCCACACACCATGAAGTTAACAAATTAGATCAAAGAGCCGGTTTAGATTATCTTAGTGTTTAGGAGAGTGCTTTACTTTACACTCTATTGCAACATTATGCTGAATCGGGCCCATTTTGGGAGCTCAACCTTTAACGACCTCTGTGGCGTATTGGTTAGCGCATCTGACTACCATGCGAGAGGTCCCGGGTTCGAATCCCGGCTGGGGACAAAAAAAAATCCCAGGTCTTGGATGTTTACATGTTTGTGACGTCGCTGTTTCTGGTTCCCACGACACAGGGTATCCTAGTGTGGGGCCAGAAGCAATGTATGTGCCTGTATGTAAATGTAAATATGTAAATGTAAATTATTATTTTCATGTTGTACAGTTTTTTTTTTCTTTCTGTGTTATTTTTTTATTATTGTACGCATTCTGTGTGTGTGTGTGTTTTTGTTTTGTTTTGAGTATCAAATAAATTTTCTTTCTTTCTTTCTTTCTTTCTTTCTTTCTTTCTTTCTTTCATTCATTCTTTCTTTCTTTCTTTCTTTCTTTCTTTCTTTCTTTCTTTCTTTCTTTCTCTCTTTCGTTCTTTCTTAAGGAGAGTGCTTTTGCAGAAACGTGTAAGCGCCACTTGCTTTAGTACGTTTTATGGTATAGTACGGTTCTAGTTGCCTTTCAATTAGAATCAAAATAGAATTGGTTTCTATTGTTCTATCCAGTAACACCTGAGCGTGTTACTATACTCGTTACTTATCTGTGTATAAAATAAAAATTTAGTGAGAACGTGCGTGTTGTTTTCAATAACTCGAATTATCATATTTCGCGACGTCGACGAAGTGACACTCTACTGGAAGAAATATAAACGTTCACTCGAACGTCTAGTAATGTACTAATGCACTTGCCTCTCTAATTGTATTATAGCACTCTCCTAAACACTAAAATAATCTAAACCGGCCATAACAGTTCACAATGAAAACTTGTGACACTAACACAACAATGATGACATTGACATGTTTACTTAGCAACGCCATTGTTGAATTTAATAATTTTTATATTGATGCTGCTCGATAATACGAATTTTCCGCCCGTATGTTGTCGACTCAGATCAACTATTTTTTTACGCTCTTTCATTTGGTGTGCATATCGTTCGAGTCTACCGTAGACCCGAACGAAATTATTAATATAGATAAAAAGAGAAGCTGACTGACTGACTGACTGACTGACTGAATGACTGACTGACTGACTGACATATCAACGCAGGGCCCAAACTATAAGGGTTAGAAACTTGAAATTTTGCACAGGAGTTCCTTTTATAACATAAGGTAGCACTAAACAAGGATTTTTCAAAATTCACCCCCTAAAGGGGTAAAATGGGGGTGCAAAGTTAGTATGAAACTCTGCCGTTTTTGAAGTTACTCAAATGAAACTCAGTAAGGGGAAAAAGGGGGGTGCAACGTTAGTATGAAACTTTGCCGTTATCCAAGTTATTCGAATGAGATTCTATATGAAGGTCCTTCATTAAAAGTCATGAAACATGTGTAAAATAGTTTTTCGAAAATCATCCCTTATGGGGGTAAAAGGGGGGTGCAAATTTAGTATGAAACTTTGCCGTTTTTGAAGTAATTCAAATGAAATTCAATACGAAGATCCGTCGCTAAAAGTCACGAAATACATGTAAAATAGGCTTTTAAAAATTATCCCTTAAGTGGGTAAAACGGGGTGCAATGTTAGTATGAATGAAACCCTGCCGTTTTTGAAGTTATTCGAATGAAATTCAGAATAAACGTCCTTCATTGAATGTCCTGAAACACATGTAAAATAGTTTTTCGAAAATCATCCCTTTAGGGGATAAAAGGGGGGTGCAAAGTTAGTATGAAACTTTGCCGTTTTTGAAGTTATTCAAATGATATTTAGTTCGAAGGTTCTTCGTTTCAAATCATGAAACACGTGTAAAATAGTTTTTTAAAAATCATGCCTTAAGGGGGAAAAAGGGGGTGCAAATTTAGTATGAAACTTTGCCGTTTTTGAAGTTATTCGAATGAAATTCAATATGAAAGTTTGTCATTAAAGTTAGTATGAATGAAACCCTGCCGTTTTTGAAGTTATTCGAATGAAATTCAGAATAAAGGTCCTTCATTGAAAGTCATGAAATACATGTAAAATAGTTTTTCGAAAATCATTCCTTTCAGGGGAAAAAGGGGGGTGCAAAGTTAGTATTGAAACTCTGCCGTTTTTGAAGTTATTCGAATGAAATGCAGTATGTAGGTCCTTCATTGAAAGTCATGAACCATTGTGTGAAGTAGTTTTTAGAAAATCATCCCAAGGGGCGTGCAAAGTTAGAATGAAGCTCTCTGATATTCAAAGTTATTTCAATAAAATGTTGTATTTGGGTTATAAGTTCCTGATAAAGTTATTGATTATTGCCGACAGCCCTTTTTGTGAATTCAATACTTATGGGGGTTGCAAACTTAGAAGGTATAAAAGTTCTTCGTATTTACTTCGTATCGTCGCTTCGATTATTAAACATTTCGCTGCGATTTTTGAATTGAATTTCTTTGTTCTTCCATGTGTTTAAATACCACCTTAAATACTTGCTTACTTTCTTATTTTTTTTCATATTGGTCGTTCTAACTCTTGAATAAATTTTCTCAATTCTACTTATTATTTCTCCGTTCATCTGTTCATAAATATTTCTCAGTTCTTTAAAATACAACCCATAGTAAACAGCCTATACGAGTATATGTCCCACTGCAGGGAATAGGTCTTCTCTCAGAGAGAGTAATATGGTTTTATTTATTTCGCATGCGCTAAAAGTATTCCAATCTTAATTGCAAACAAAACACTTTACTCAACTAAAGCCCACGCGGACGAAGTCGCGGGCAACAGCTAGTTATATTATAACACCACATATGACAAAATCGGTGAAGGCTTTTGGCCTCTACGTGCCTATTAACAAATACCATGCATTGCGCACTTTGATATTGGTACAGTCGACAGCACATCGTTCTATACACCCATGCACTCTACTCCGTTGGATTACGGGTGACTTTGCAACTAAAATGTGAAGGTTGACGTGCTGTCGACTGTACCTACTTATTTAGCTTTGGCAGTTGGGTAAAAAAATGTATGTGCATGTTACACGTTATACGTTATACATGTTATAACGTTATAACGTGTTATCGTTATAATGTTCCGTTGGTTTGGACATGTAAGTTTGACGAAAGGACACGACCAAAGTGGGTGTAAGGGCCGTTAAGGGACGGCAAAGGGCAACATAAAAAGTATCTAAAAACGGCGTGCGTGCATGCAATGACAAATGAATGTTAATGAGGTGAAAGAGATCTCTCAGGATCGTGACAACTGGTAGATTCTGGTCTCTATCAACCCCTCAGGGATGCTGGCGTGAGTTTATGTTATTTTGCACGTTATAGTAGCCAAAAAGTAGTAAAACAAACGTGGCTTTAGGAATACCACTAAACTAACCTTATTGTTATCGATCAAACCTTTCTGAAGACGGTACTAACAAGGCCAAGTTTTATGGCAGTTCTAAGCAGGTTGCCAACAAAACTTTTGTTGGCTTTTGCTAAATAGAAAAGATAAAAACTTAGACTAGTTTTGCTTATATTGGCGCTAGATTGAGCCAATATGGAAATCATTTGACTGCCTCGTTCGTCTAACAGTTAACAAGTTAGACTACCAAAACAGCTGTCGTGGGTTTGATGCCGACTAGAGACCGCTTAAGCTTAATTTTCCAATTTATACTTCTTTAGTATACATTGGATCAGGCTTGATGTATTTCTTAAAAGTTACCCAGTTACCTAATAAGATAAACGATTTTTATGTGACAAGATAAATGAAATTTATTTATTTATTTTAATTCTTTATCGCGCTGAGTAAATGCACAAGTGTGTGCTTAGTGCAAAAAGCTTTCTCTTCCAGTAAACATTTTATGTTGAAGAGACTGACGACAGGAAATGGTGCTTGAAACGCCACTCAAACGGACCAGAGATGCCAGACCAGATAACCCTACACGTACAACCCTTTGAGCAACCGAAAGAGAGGGTGACCAAGGATCTGAGTGCGTATACTGAGTTTTGTCATTCACGATAGCGAGAGCGTTTGCGATTTGCATAGGAGTGACAAAGCGCGCCATCTAGTTGTCTCTTTGTCACTCCTATGCAAATCGAAAACGCTCTCACTATCGAGAGTGAATGAAAAAACTCAGTATACGCACTCTGAGTGCCGTTCTTTTTGGAAATCCATGGAGGAGGCCTATGTCCAGCAGTGGACTTCTTGTGGCTGAATGATAATGATGATAATACATGACTTTGTTTATACCAATCTATCTAAAGATAGGATCGACGAAAATCATCCTCAAATTTTAAAGGCACATTTGAAGCGATTTGTGTACTTTTGTAGTGTGCATTTGCTTTGCAAAACACAATATTGTCGAGTCGTATTATTCAACAAAAATACTTTATTTTATTTATTAAAGGTAAATTTAAAGGTAACAACCCAAAAGGCATCAAAAACTATAAACAAATCAGTCTTGAACTAGGCTGACGCCCAAATGCTGCTTACACAGCATGTTAGCTTTCATTAAAATAAATTTGAAATCCATGGGTTAATTTTACCTATAAGTAGAATCAACCCTTTAATAACCCTCACGTGTGACGTGCGGCGCAAAGCAAACAATGTCCCAAAGCGATCAACTGTTTGCCTAGCGTCGCGAACGAACAAAATGTGACCACGCAGTAATTGGTGACGTCACGACGTGTTGAATTAAACCATCACAGGCCGTCAACCCCTTCCCCGATAACTGGCTAAGTGCCTCCGTAAATTACCTTCCACTTCTCTGGTCACGCGACCGTGTGTGCGGACCTTCAGAACATTCTTTGTTGGAAACAAACGCCGGCATTTTTAGGGTTAGCCCGCGTATACATTCTTGGGTAGCGGCAGTGGAACTTTCGTGACGCCATTTTGGTGTGGTCACGTCGAGAGTCAGCACATGCAGCAATATATCCACGTTTTCATATCTTTTATATCGCTCGTAGCCCCGGCTGCCTGAGTGATCTGAAACGATCACGAATGTTAGGCAACATTGGGCGCGTTCAGTACATGGATGGGTGAGCGTCTATGACTAACGCTAGTGGCATTTTTCCGAGCGGTTCCGTGCTTTGCAAGGCACGTTAAGCAGTTGGTGCCAGCTGCCGTCGATAAACAGCGGTCGTTAAGCCAAGTCAGAGGCCTTAGGGGGCGGCTTGAAAACTTCTGACAGTAAGACCATTATATGTGTACACGAAAGTGGGAGTCTAAAGAACGGTTTCTGAATTGAGAATTTCACATCGTAAGCTGATTGAGATTACGCGGTTTTTTTTAAAGGTAGTCTATGGTCTCGTCATGGTATTTTTGGGCCGTCATGCTGCCGCTTATCGGGTGCTGCAGATGGCTTTCTCTGCCTGGAAGTCTCCAAATACGTGTTCTTCTCGAACCCGGGTGAAATCCATAGCGAGATTTGTCAGTCAATAGCACCGTCGAGCATTGTTCATTACAACACCCGTAAGTAGATCCGGACTAAAAGTTTACAATGTGTTGTGCTTACGAAAGTTTTAGTTCAAAAATTGTTCATTCGGCCACAAGAAGTTAGCTGCACATAGGCCTCCTCCATGGATTTCCGAAAAGCCCGGTTGGAAATGGCTTGCATCCAGCGTCTTCCTGCCACTTGGATGAGATCGTCTGTCCATCTTGTGACAATTGTTCGTTGGCCCATAATCAATGTTGCCGAGCCCAAACAAGCCGCCTTTCGCGATTGCCATTTCGTAGAGATGGAACTTGAAGCGGTCTGCAGGCATGAAGACCGACTTTGTGCAACCTTTTCCTGATAGTTTGGTCACTTACTAACAGCTGGTAGTCTGACTGGAGCCTGCTCTGCACTAGTTGTATTGCCGTATTGCTGGGTTGCTTCCTCGCGGTGTTTTGTAGATATCGGTCTTGCCGAGAGGTGGTAACACGAGTCCTCCCATTGTGCCGCTCTGCTACCGTCTACAGCCAGATCTGACTAGCGGGAAATTTCCTTATATAGCGGAAGAGCACGATCACCCGCTCTTCCCTATAGTGGTGACCCCGACGTGATATGAACACGCAACCTTCAATAACGTGGCCACAACCTGGAAATCTCATTTTGGCTGGTGCTCATGGAGTCAGCTACCACGCGTTGGACAGCACTGGCTTCTAACATGACCACCGCTCTCAACTTTTCTTCATTAGTTTAATGACTACGTTGCATGACATTAACAACTTTCGCCAAACAGTTAAATTTAAATTTTATAAGATTAAACCGAATTTTACCACTTGTTTAGGCTATTTAGACTAAGCAAACAATGTAATAATTTGCGACGCAAAATTGTGTGGAAAAGTTCTAGCCACTAATGTGAGTTTCGTTGTTTTTCTATTATTTTTAAAATTTTGAAGAATGAGCAAAGGAGTTTTAATTCCACAAGCAAACTTTTACTATAATTCAAAGAATATTCATATTATGAGGTCATTATTAACTCTAGATTTAAATATCCCTAGACTTTGTGGATGTGTGTATCTTAGGACAATAGGGAATGGATGAAAATATCAGAAGTGCTTGATATTTTTTTTGGTGATAGGAATAGCCTTCCTTCCCGCGTTAAGGAAGGTTATTCCTATCACCAAAAAAAATATCAAGCACTTCTAATATTTTCATCCATTCCCTATTGGGGATGCAAAGTTTTTTTTATGATTGGATTTCATTTTATATTCTGATAGTAGACGTAATTTTAAGAAACTAATTTAATTTTTTTCGTGATTAATCGAGTTTATCATTGTTAATTAATTAAAGTAAGTCATATGCCACTTACTGTGTGTGTAGGTAGAGTTCGCGTTTGGATTTGCGTGTGAATGGGCCAAACCATCTAGATTGTCAGTGGTTTAGTGTAAAAAGAAAATAGTGTTTACAGCGCCACCAAGTTTTATGTTCAGGTGGGCAAAATTGTAACTAACTAATTAATTGTAAATCCTGTTCCCCATTTTTTGTTTTATTTATTAACTTACTAAGATTTATAGATACAATTACAAAGACGGTTTAAAATTTTCACTAAAACTAAAATTGAAAGACGGTTTAAAATTTTCTCATTTTTCTAGGTAAATTTCTTAAATATTACTAAATTCTACACTAGCGCCGCTATCAACTGAACAGATACGGTGGCACTATATATCGATGAGTTTGACAGATGAAGTTGACAGGCCATTGGTAGATTTTCACAGAATAACTACTACCACAGACGATTTAACATGTGACGTCACCATAGAGGTCAAATGAAGGGCATTTGAATATTACTATTTACTCAAAATAAGCCTCATCTTTTAAGAAAAAAATCTTTTACATTAAAAATACTGTAGTTAGGATGCTAAGCTCGAAATGGTTTTCGATTCAGGCAGTTCACTTTTTTTTTGCATCCCGAATTACAATAACGCAATCACTGTTCTTAGTAAAAATACAGGCGAATTTCCAGCCAAAATGTAAAGTTTGAACTGCTATCGATTGTATAATAAAGTGCACAAAAATTAATAAAGTAGTGCTGCTCCGTGCCTTTCAGACTAAAAGCGTGTATTTTTTTCAAGCTAGGATTAAAAACTAAAGCTTTGAAAGCATCACTCACACATGGCTTAGTCAATTTGACCGAGGCACATCAAAAACTCACGGGAAATTTCCGAAGCAAAACTGAAAGCAACATAGTGGCTTCAAAACAACCTTTGAAAAATTTTAACCGTGCCATGCATATTTGCTCTACACAGGGTAGTAATTTGGGAAGGGTTACTAAAAAAAAAGGAATTACGTGATCTAAATAATATATAAATAATATGTACATAAACTTCGGAGAAAATTCCATTTGAACCTGGAGCTTAGAAAAACGTTGTGATCAGCGAGAAAAATTACTTTTTTTTAAATCATCCTTCCCGTTCTGTCCGGCATAAAGCTCAAAATCGGTCACGTGCAACAAACTGAAATTATAAAAGTTAGAAATCGAAAACATGCTTATTTGCTAACGAAAACGTTTAGTCTTGATTGTAGATGCTTAATTTATAAGTTGCCAGAATATGAAAAAGTGCCCAGTTTTGGCTTTAAACACACGCTTATTGTGCAACTGCCATAGCTACTGTTAAGCAAAATTCCAGGCCACTTTTTGTACTTAATTAAAATTCAATCAGATATTCTTACCCGTAAATTACTAACTAACACAAAGTACACCGAAGTCCACTTATGAGAGAGGTTTCCGGTCGCAACCTTTTAGGCCACGGAATTCTAACTGAAGCGGTAAAATTTCGCCAAATCATGTCATTTGCGTTCCCCGAGTAATGAAAGAGTATGGCCGCCGCAGTCGTGAAAATTCGACACAGGGCCTCTACTGCAGCATTTATTTTATTCAGGACGTTTAAAACTCCAAAAAGGGTGTAAAAGCCGTGCCTAACTAGGACGCCATGGCGACGTCGCTAGCGACCGTATCCAAGCAGATACTATCGAAATTGTATGGTGCCTAACTCACTTGGCGACGGTCTGGCAACGTCGCCATTCAATACAAACTGCCTGGATACGTGGCCATGGTGACCCAGTGGGGCATGGCTCTTAAGAAGCTTCACTTTCAAACACCGCATTTCACTGATAACAGATAATTGTGTTGTTAATATTAGTATGAGGCCCTCTACTGTTGGATTTATTTTATTGTTGATGTTTAAAACTCAAAAAAGGGTTTTAAGAAGCTTTACCTACCCTAAAACACCACATATTACTGCGGAATCAATTAAAAATGGGTTATTAATATGAGAAAAATTGCTCGCAATAGATGCATAACATTCAATACACGACCTATTCAGTTCCGTTCTTTTGAAAAAAAAAAAACCTGTAATAGTAAAAATATTACTTTGTTTTTGGGTAAAATGATAGAAAATAGTACGTAATACTTGTCAGAGTGGTTCTGTAATTTTTAAGACTAATTTTAAATAACTGTTATTTTTAGTACGCCAGATTTATAAAGCAAGATTAGAAACATACCGTTGTAATTTCAGTCCAAAAATAAATACTTCGACCTGGTTTCCGTGGCAGGGAGTCCCTGAATGCGTGCTGAACAAGACCTGAAATCTAGGAAAACCATTATGGAATTGTGCGTGAAATTGCTCTTGATAATGATGGAATTAATATTATAATTATAGGCTCACACAGATCGCGAGTAGGCCCCCCTCGCACGGTCCAAATTGAAGAAAGCCGCCCATTGTGTTCCGGCCACACATTTTTATTATCACCTCTGGACTGGACATGTGCCGTTTAATTTTCTCCGCTCACAATAGCTGTTTTTACGTCGACGGCGACGAGAGTTCATTCTTGTTTTTGCTTTTTTTTATTTCGGGGAATATGTTGACTTTTTACTGGTCGCCAGCGTTAAACATGATGAACTCTATGCGAGCGTTTGAATTAAAAATGTTACTGTACAGAGCAAGTTTTTTTTTCTTTGATAGTGGTGGAGCCGAAAAGATAAAAAGTATCCGAAACTGGCATGCGTGCATGCAATGACTAATGAATGTCGATGGAGTGGAAGTGATCTGTCAGAATCGTGGCAAGTGGCAGTTCCTGGTCCTTGCCTACCAATCTGGGATACAGGCGTGAGCTTATGTATGTATGTTATTTGTGGAATATTTACGTAGCCTTATACGTTTCACTGCTAGGTACAGGCTTTCTCTCAGAGAGAGAGAGAGAGAGAGAGAGAGAGAGAGTATGGGCTTCATTACCACATGTATCGACGCGGATTGGCAATTTCATAAGCAGTGTTAAGGTCATAGCCCACTTACAGGTCTCTGCTCCCACCCGGCAAAAATAATATCATTCAAATATGGGCTTTAAATATTGCTCTTTAGATATATTTCACATTGGAATCATAAATTAGGTGACAGCTGACAGCAAGCTGTCTGCTAATTTATGTTGTCAATATAAACAATATCGCAAGGCTAGGACTTAAAGCCCATATTTGAATGATGTTTTATTAGTCTGGTGGTAGCAGAGTCGTGTAAGTGGGGTATGACCTTTAGCCTCCTGCGCTCGGATTTCTTCACCTTGTTTTCGTTTAGCGTTAGCTAGGGGTATCTTTACTGGCAAATAGGGTAGTTTCCAGCGTCAAAATAATTAAATTCTATTAAGTCCGTATTTTAGATTATAAAAAAATATCGGACACGTATTTTTTCTTTTTTCGATTAAACAAAAAATAACAAAGATCAATCCTAAAAACCAACAAAATAACAGTCACTCCCCGTGCTAAAAAATGCAGCACGGCGTGACGTCACACGTAACTTTAATGGGCTATATCTTTGTCATTTTTGGTCTAATTTACAAATAATAAAATACGTGTCCCTTATTTTTGAATAATCTAAAAAGACGGACTAATTAAATTTTTTAGGGCAACTAGCCCATTACTGGCACCGGCCACAAGACTGAAACGACAGAAAACGTTTTTCTTTACTTATTCAGGTCAAGTTAAAACTGTTGCACAAAGCAAACATTACCGCGGCCGATTATACCCAGGCGGCAAGTCAATAATAGTGCGGGTTTTGGTATAAGAAGCCCAATAAATGTACGATAGAGTTTGCGTGTGAATCAATAAGATTATCCCTACTAATGACGCCCGGCCGACCTCTGACTTACACGTTCACACGAACTTCGTTAGGGGCTCGTTTTTGTGTGCTGGGCGAACAGCGTGTGAATTGACATGAACTCTCGACATGAATAAGTCTAGCTTTAAGTTTCAGAGTGCTTATGCTGAGTTTTTTCATTTCACTTTCGATAGAGAGAGCGTTTGCAATTTGTATAGGAGTGATAAAGAGACAACTAGGTGGCGCGCTTTGTCACTCCTATACAAATTGCAAACGCTCTCGCTATCGATAGTGAATGAAAAAACTCAGTATAAGCACTCTGGTGCACACAGTTTTTTTTATGACATACGATGGTGAGACCGGCTGTTAAAACTGTATGTCAATTCACACATATTAGTACGTCAGGCGTTACTTCACATATCAACACGTTGTATATTGTAAGTATACTTATAGAAAATTATAATAATATACACCCTACAAAGTTGTGATCTGATTCGATAGATAGCGCAAAACTTCGATGAAAACATAATTAAAAGATTCCAATTCAGATTCAATTTATTTGTCAGCAAAACGGTACATTCAAATTGATGTCTATACAATTAATTTCATTAGCACAGGCGTGATGAAACAGCGCAGTTGGTATACAAATATTTAATATTAACTTAAAACCTAATAATACAAAAAAATTACAATTATGTACCTAGTACATGCAAAATAAAATAAACAATGGATAATTTAATGTCAACCCGAGCTCACGACAGCCATGTCACATTACAAAAATTACATTGCGATAAATTCGTTCGATGAATACACACTTTTGAACCAACCATTTATATAAAGCTGAGGTAAACGGTATTTCTGGTTGACTACTGTTTTCTAAGTAATCAAATTGTTATAAGCTTTGTCCTTTGCATCTACATAATGATGATTTCATGATGAGATGACGTTAAGTGGCACATTTACTCGCACTAGACGGGTGAAGGAACAACTCGGATGCTGCCTGAGTGTCGATATAGTACATTATTTTGTACGAATGGCCTCAGTCTGGGTGTTTTTCGATGTTTGTAATGTTTATTATTTTTTTTCTTCACTTATTTAATGCGGTCGGTTAACTGTTTGTGCGCCACACCTCAGCTCTCTTGGCGCTGCACGCCGATCAAGGGTACCGGTAGAATATCAGCGCTGAAGTTCTTCCGGAACTTTCAGCACATGCTGAGTCGGAGCCCATTTACATTTGCCACACCTGCGTTGGTCACTTACCTAGTACGTTGGCCAGGTACATTACTGTATCGTGTATGGCCAACTCTCTATCTGCCTCCGCTTGTTATGTATTTTAATCTATTATTATTAATCTTGTTTCTTTGCTTTCTTAGTGTTATGATTTGTAGTTTGATGTGTTTTGCTTTGTTTTGTATACGTGTGTGTGTCTTATGTAAATAAATGAATTATCTATATATCTATCTAATGTCCTTGCCTGGTTACTGTAGCACAAGGTATCCTAGCTTGGGACTAGGTCAAGTGATTGTGTTGTGTGGAATTTACTATAACGATTATTATAGTAGGCTTCCTCAGCACCTATACCATCTTGACATCTTAGTCGGTCCCATCATTGATCGCATTTTGATAGAAAGTGAAATTTATTTTCTGCTCCTGTCAAAATGCGTTCGACAGCTCTCGAAATGGACAGGAAGGCCAAGCACAGTATGAGATCAAAGCAAACACGTAACTCCCAAAGGTAAAAAATAGGGTAGACACCAATGTGGACTTCCGTTACGGAAACCCTATAAATAAGCGATCAGCTCACGTGCGATTCGACTAGATTATCCCTCTACTTATGACACCTGTTCGACCCCACACTGAGTATCCGATTCACGTAGTTTAGGTCCATCGGGCTGTCTCTTTCTAATCTTGTTACTATGAGTAGAAAAGCGATAGCTCTTACATTCAAGGCACGGGTAGTGGAACGGAAGGTTTGTGACTATTTTGGATCAAAGCAATAATGATAATAACTCTCACACAACACAATCATTTGACCTGGGCCTCGATTCTGTTAGTGCATTACAGTACGATGACAGATTCTCGGTCGGGTCACGTGACGTGTTTTTTCATACTCACGCCTCGATTAGGGTAGTTTCCAGGCTCAAAAAAAATTAAATTAAATTCAGTCCGTATTTTAGATTATAAAAAAATATTAGACACGTATTTTTTCATTTTTCGATTAAACAAAAAATAACTAAGATATAGCCCATTAAAGTTACGTGTGACGTCACTCTGTGCTAAAAAATGCAGCACGGCGTGACGTCACACGTAACTTTAGTGGGCTATATCTTTGTCATTTTTGGTCTAATTTACAAATAAAAAAATACGTGTCCCTTATTTTTGAATAATCTAAAAGACGGACTAATTACATATTTTAGGGCAACTAGCCCATTATTGATATTATACGTCCTCGCTTTGACTTGAAGCGGCGATGAAACTAAATCGCCATGTTCAGGCAGTTGTCATTGTACTACAATGCATTAGTAGAATCTAGGCCCAGGTCCCAAACTAGGATACCCTATGGTTTGGTAAACAGGAAAAGACGTTACAGACATCGAAAAACATCCAGGCTGAGGTCATTGGCACAAATGTACGGCAGCCCCGTATGGGAATAGCAAGTCGATCATCATCATCATCATCATCATCAGGCTATATTAGTCCACTGCTGGACATAGCCCTCCCCTAATGAGCGCCATAGCGCCCTGTCTTCAGCTTGCCTCATCCAGCATCTGCCTGCAGTCCTGTAAGTCGATACCAAAATCTAATTTATGCAACTCTCTTGTCAAGTCGGTTTCCCACGGCCCGCAATATTGCGGACCAGCTCGCACCACACATCGTGGGAAGGGTCCCGGTCCGCGGGGCTCCCACACATAAACACGATACGACGTCGCGTCTATCACGATGCGACGTCGTTTCACGATGCGATGTCGCGTTGTGGAAATGTACAGTCGATAGCACGTCAACCTTTGCAAAATCGCCCGTAATGCAGCAGGGTAGAGTGCATGAGTGTGTAGGATGATGTACTGTCGACTGTACATTTCCACGACGCGATATCGCATCGTGAAACCACGTCGCATCGTGTTTATGTGTGGGAGCCCGTGGCACTGATTTTACAATAATTGGATTAAAAACATAGGAAGGGATTGTAGAAATAAGCAAAAATTCTACTAAAATACACACAACATCGTGTTTTTTAACGATCTGTCATGTGTTTGTTGGCGACCTCTGTGGCGCAGCAGTTAGCGCATCTGCCTTACCATACGAGAGGTCTCGCGTTCGAACCCCGGCTGGGGACAAAAAAAAGGCCCAGGTCTTGGATGTTTACATGATTGTGCCGTCGCTGTTTCTGGTTTCCCACGACACAGGGTATAATAGAGTGGGGCCGGAAGCAATGTATGTGGCTGTATGTAAATGTTTATGCTTATGTTTATTAACGTCTCAGTCAAGGAAACATCTCTCTTTAATGAAAATAGGTATGTAATTAAATCAAGCATGGCCACCGCAGGATAGCTAGTCCGGATTGATGGAGGCTTGTAAGACTAGTGGCTGGTCTTACTGTCAAAAGTTTTCAAGCTGCCCTAAGGCCTCTGACTTGTCGTAACGACTGGCACCTATTGACGGCAGCCGGCACCAACTGCTTAACGTGACTTGCAAAGCATGGAACCACTTGGGAAAATTGTTATACAGTGACAATTACTAGAATTATTTAAATTTAATTGCATAATGTGTAACAGGAAAGCGTTACGAGCCTTGCTGTCAGAAAAGAAGTGCGTCATCATAATTTATATGACAACGCATACACGGTAGAGCTTAACTCCTGAACGCGCAGTTGCTATTACGTATTTATTCTTTCGTTGAATGTAGCTGAATCATGTTATATTTTCATGCTGGTTTTTAATTAAATTATAAGATTAATTTGCGGAAGTTGAGTCAGCACAATTGCTGCAATTGCGCCGGGTACAGCCATAAGAACTGCAAGCAAAAAATGATTGCAAACTTTTGTTTGCAATTGTTTTGTGTCACAGTTTATTTCATTGAAAAATCTTTGAAAGATTGTTTAAAAAATACAAGCTGACAAAATATCCGTCCAATACAAACTTGCAGTTATTGCTTCAAAGGATACACCCCCACAATCAGCCGCAGACATCGCAGCAAATCTTCTTCTTTTAAAATAGCGTTTAGATTTGATAAGCCGGTCATAGCATATTCAAGGTAGTATTTACTTTTTTCTAGTAATTATCTCTGTATAATACGTCCCACTGCAAAGCACAGGCCTTTTCTTAGAGAGTGAAAGAGAGAGGGAGGGAGAGTATGGGCTTAACCACCACGCGTGTTCAACACGGATTTGAGGTTTCAAGCGCTTAAATATGTGAATGTGTCAGAGACTCAGCTTTCCTAACGATTTTTTCCTTTACAGTTAAAACACCGAATATAATACCGGCGTTTTACATCACCTGAAACCAACATGTTTATCTGTCCAGCATAGCGCCGGTGCACTTAGGAAGAATACATAAAACTAAATCACCACTCACTGATAAAACAACGCCCATTCGTTTCGAGCCACAGACAACGGTGGCCGAAAAACATCCGGCTTTGTGTTTACGCCTCCTCGACGTGTCTAAGCATAATGAGCAGTTTGCCGATAACTGTGACAACGGCATTTGTTTGCCGCTTATATTTACTTTTGTGCTGTTGACATGAAATATTCAACGATTACCACTGAAAATGTTGACTTTAGATTTGACGATCAAATGGCGCGTGCGGGGATTGTAACAAAATTATCTGTTTATGGCTATCGATTTTCACCCCATTATCGTTAGAGGCCACTGTAATGAGTCTAGTAAACAACAGGCAATTTGGAATAATTTTTCATCATAATCATCATCATCGGCTCGCAAACGCTTAAGGCTGCGTTGGTTTTTCCGAATCGTTCAAAAGCATTTATCCTAGACAGAAATATTACTGGCCACAGAATGGTCATCCATTTCGCCAATGACCCGAACCAAGTTTTCGTTCGCGACAAAAAACATGACAAATGTGTTTAAGATGCGTAATTGGTTGGCAAGTACAACCATAGCGCTACTTGCCAAGAGAATCGCAAAAAAACAACTTCTAAACCCGGCGTTATAAATAACAAAACTTTTTTGAGCCGAGGACAGTCTGCATCGACTTGCCTGCATTGCGCATCACGGCTCCACTTTTTTGTTCTTTTGCGCCATCGATAGTTTCATTCGCAATATTTTCAATGTTATTGCCAATTAGTTTGTCGGAGGACAGCTGGCGTGCTAACACAATACGCATCCAGAAAGCTTACTACGCGATTAAGTGAGTAATGAATGGGTTTTCGCAAGCCTTATTTCCCAAATTAGGCTTGCATTTTAAGCACGACACGTCTACAATTACAATCCCATTTTGTGTAAAATGTCGTCGCCCATGATACAGGCTCAGTTTAGTGTGGGGACACGGCCATCACTAGCTAATGTTATCATTATTACTGTTAATTTTGTTTTAAATAAAAAGTACTCGAAACCTGTGTTCGTGAATGCAACGACTAATGAATGTCGATGAAGCGAAAGTGATAGGGCGCGTTCAGTGCATGGATGGGTGTTCGTTCGTTCTATGGCTAATGGTAGTAAAAAATTTCCGAGCGTTTCTGGGTATTGCAAGATACGTAAAGCATTTGGTGCTGGCTGACGTCGATAGATGGTATTCGTCAAGCCAAGTCAAGGCCATTAGGCGGCTTGAAAACTTCTGACAGTAAGACCAGCCACTAAGTCTCTCAAGTCTCCGACAATCCGGACTTGGTCACTCCGTGGTGGAGTATGTCCTACACCTTCCTCAGAAAAGATGACCGTACCCCTCGATGGGGACATTATGGGTTGATGGTGAGATTTAGTTACGGTGTAGGCTAAAAACAGCGCTGGTAGGATAGGCAAGACCATCCTGCAGCATCAGCTGAGCGTACGACCAATTATCAGATTCATCATTTTATCATAACATGTTAGTTAGTAGGTATTTATTTGATTCTCCACCACATTAATCTGCACTGATAAATTACTGATAAGATATTTTCACATACAAAAGTTTTGTTAGCATTAGCACTAGCATTTAAATTGAATAATAGTACGATGAATTTATCTGGTGATGCAAGTTGACATAAGTCACATACGTTGTGTGACAAGTGATTGTGTGGATGTAATTATGTTATTTCATCTATGCACTGATTTGCGGATTTTGAAATTAAAATGGTATCGACTCCATTTTAATTTCAAAATCAGCCTTAACGCAACGAAGTAGAGTCTTGAATCCCAACATCGACTGTACCATAACGCCGTATCTCTATCTTTTAATATTCGCTGTCTCACCGGACGTTTCTGAAAGATATTGAATACATTCCGCGATCTTTAGGAAGGAGGCCAAAATATGTGATGCAATTACCGCCTTCAGGTGCTGGCAGCACTGAGTCGAATGGCGAGATTCGGTGGCATCCTGGCAAGGCGCCAGGTTGCCGGGATGGCGAATAAACTGTTTTGTATTTCAGATTTGGCCTTAGACGGTACCTACCCTGAAAGTGTTTTAGCTAAGCACTTCTTACGTGAAACAGTGAGTTGCGCCATTCGTTTTCTTTGCGGTTTCTTTAATTTTATTGTGTGGTTGCTCTGGATGGAAATTATAGTCGAGAAATTTCATTTTCTTAAGTACAGTTGAAGGTTACTTTGCGAATTTGCCAAACGAAATTAGAAATGCAAATGAAACAAAGAGGTATCAGTAAATCAGGCATATTATTGCTGCAGTCAGTTTTCGGTGCAGAAAAGATGAATAAGTATGAAACTGAAAATATATAGACAATTCATAAACTCACACCTGCATCCCGAAGGGGTAGAAAGAGACCAGTGTTTCTTATATTTCACGAGCACTTTCGTTACAGCAACATTCATTAATCGCTGCATGCACGCATGCCGGTGCCGAGCACTGTAATTTTCATAGTGTTATTATTTTGAGTAAGACCAGCCACTAGTCTTACAATCCTCCACCAATCCGGACTTGGCCCCCGTGGTGGAGTATGGCCTATACCTTCCTCATGGAAGAGACCCGTGCTCCTCGGTGGGGACATAATGGGTTGATGATGATGATGATGATGATTATTTTGAGTCGTCATCAAAACAGGACCTAGATTCTGTTAATGCATTGTAGTACAATAACAATTGCATGAATATAGCAATTTAGTTTTATTATCGCTTCAAGTCTAAGCGCGCGCGCATATCAAACAATCTGAGCGTCAATAGGGTAGTTTCCAGGGTCAAAATAATTAAATTCTATTTAGTCCGTATTTTAGACTATAAAAAAATATTGGACACGTATTTTTTCTTTTTTCGATTAAACAAAAAATAACAAAGATATAGCCCATTAAAGTTACGTGTGACGTCACTCCGTGCTTAAAAATGCAGCACGGCGTGACGTCATACGTAACTTTAATGGGCTATATCTTTGTAATTTTTGGTCTAATTTACAAATAAAAAAATACGTGTCCCTTATTTTTGAATAATCTAAAAGACGGACTAATTACATTTTTTAGGGCAACTAGCCTATTGTTCATACCATTGATGCCGAGATTGAATATTAATATATTAAAATAAAAAATAATAATAAATAAACTCATGCATGTTATCCCCGAGGGTATAGGCAGAGGCACCAATCACTAGAACTAAGCCCACGTTTTGCCGAGCTTATTAGGTCCCAAACGTGACAAGTGGCAAGCCTGTCGCCGTTATCAGGCCACAATTTATCAGCGAATGGTGTTGCTGAAAAGATAATATTAATAGATTGAATATAGAAAAATACGTCACGTTACCCGATCGTGTATCTCTGTCATCGTACAATAATGCACTAACAGAATTGTGGCCAGGATATTGATCGGTATAGAAACTTGTGACTCAAGCAAATCTGAATTTCATGTAAATCCAGGACAACTCATGAATTCTCCCGTAACAGGATACAATCCAATCCAATCTACATTATATTACATTAAATATAATAAAGCGCCCTAAGCATTTTTACTATTTCTATTACCTTTCGGTAATAGAAATTTAAATATGTTAAAGGCCTTTGGTAGTATAACGAAGTAATTCGCAAAAAAATGTCACTGGCAGTGGCAGTTCCTGGTCTCTGCCTAGCCCTCTGGGATATAGGCGTAAGCTTATGTATGTATGTATAAAGTAATACTAATAAACTCAGCAAAACGTGGGTCCAGTTCTAGTGATTGGTGCCCCCTCGGGGATAACGGGCGTGAGTTTTTTTTTATTTTGTATTTTAGTCACTATGACATTTACAACGTCTGAAAAAAACGCAAGGTAGGTAATATATGGGTTGGAATGTGTCAGCGTCACACGGAGCAATTGTAATTAGTATGTCATAAATTATATAACATCAATGATAAAAAAAATGGAGTTAGTATCCCAGTGGGTAGAACAATAGACTGGGAAATGAGAGACTGAGGTTCGATTCCCAGTGCGGCTAGTGCCTAGGGATTGTTTCTCTATTTATTATTTATTTATTTATTCCAAGTAACAAAGACCCATTCTGTGAGCTTAGTACCGAGATACAATACATTAACCTATGTTAGTAAATGCTAAGTTCTAGTTTAAATTAAATAAAACTTTCATAGTTTATTTTATTGAATTAAATAACTATTCAATAAACCAATCAGAGAAATTAATACAAATAAATAAACAATCATTCAATTAAATTATCAATCAATCAATTATTGAAACGAGAAATAAAATTAAAAATTAGATAAGTTTTTTTTTATTTAGACATTTAGATTAGAATATTTGACTAGATTCGGTTAGATTAAAATTCTTTAATAATATGTTTATTTATTCATGTATAAATAACAATCATTCGATTAACTAATCAATCAATGATATTAATGAAACGAGGGTTAAAAATAGAATAACACAACTACGCACCAATTATCTGGTTCTATAAGACTAAATTCTAAGTCAACGAAGGAATTATCTAAATCCATTATAAATTATTATTTGTTACACTCTAGCTGCTTAGAGCTCATGTATGTCTTATCACCGCACCGAATTGTTTTTTGTTTTGATATTATAATTATCTAGTCTATTTTGTAAAACAGTTCACTGAGTCTGCTTTAAGGGTGTAACAAGGGTAAATGTTGCAAAATTGGCTAGCTTTGACTGAAATGTTAGGCAAAAGTACGCACTAAAAAATTCTGAATAAAATCTTTGGTAATAAAGGATATATCAGTGACTAATTCGTACGGAAAAAAAATTGCATTTAACCTGTCTAGATGGCAACAAATTTTTTTTTTCCAAAAGCTTTATTTTCCACAAAATCTAATTTCGCTGATAAACGATAGTAGCTTTTCATTTAAATCTTTTATGCAAATATCGGCCACATCAATATCTGCAATCCTAACTGCTCATATATTTTTTAATGTCAATATTAAGCGTGATTAGTACAAAATTGTACCATTTCTTAATTAGCGCAGGGAACAATCGCCATCGAACATCCGCCATATCTCTTATCTGTGTAATCTTTGGATTATGGATTAGCCTTTAAAGTATTCGCCGAAGAAGTACAACAAACATTCAAGAGATTGCACTAGTTTATTATTCTATAACTCAGAGGTCAAATGCTCAAAGTCATTCGCCCTTGTTATAGCCTTAATGATAGAGTCAGGAAGTTTGTTCCACACGCGCACGAAGCGGTTTGGAAGAAAATACTTTCAAGGGTTACTTGCACTTGCTTAGTTTAAGTTGGTGGCCTCTTAGCTCTGCTGGACATTTGTAGGTCTTGTACGTCATAGTACCCTATGAGGATGTTGTAGGTTTCTATTAGGTCTTCACGTTGTCGTCGTGGCGCAAGCGTAGGTAGTTTGCGCAAATGCTAACAAGCGAAAAGTCTGTCGGTTTTATTCTGTAATTTTTCTTTTCAATTCAAAAATCGTAATCATCATCAACCCATTATGTCGCCACCATTATGTCGGCACGTGTCTCTTCCCTGAGGAAGGTATAGGCCATCTCCACCACGGGGGCCAAGTCCAGATTGGTGGCGGCTTATGCAAGACTAGTGGCTGGTCTTACTGTCAAGTTTTCAAGCCGCCCTCTTAAGGCCTCTGATTTGGCTTAACGACTGCCATATATCGACGGAAGCCGGCACCAACCTGTTTAACGTGCCTTGCATTTTAGATCATTCAGGCAGCCGGGGTTACGATCATGTCAAAAAAATCGCAATGTTCTTCGATAATTCGGAAACATGAGTCTAATTGGCACCGAGATCCATGCTCCATGGCTCTCTGTAGACGAGTAAACCTTTTGGCCCCAGTCCAAACCATTCAGCACCTCAGCAGTGCGCCTGCAGCCAACTAGATAAACAATCATCATACGCAAATTACCCTACACGCAGCCCGAAAAAGATGCTGACAAGAGATTATGCGCCGATTTCAGGTGGGGCTTAGTTCACGACTTTTCAGATTTACCACTGGGGTCAAGCTGCGTAAAATACTGTGGACAGCGAAAAATGTGAATGCAACAAAATCCGTAGTTGTGTGCGTACTCGGTGATTCGGTGAATTTGAAACGGAAAATAAATACACGAAACCAGCGTGCTTGCATGAAACGACTAATGAATGATAGAATAAGTTGTGTTTCTACTTTATCTGCCCCACCCCGCTCTCTTTTTTAACATTCCAAAATTTCTGGGCTGGCTGGAAGAATTTTTTTTAGAAATAAACGTAAACAGGGCTTCGCAAGTAATTTTTATCACAAACAAGTGATTTAAGTTATATACTGTATTTTTTTAGCATGCAATAAAGTGTAACAACAACCATAATGTTGAAGAAATAAAAAAATATTCGATTGAGAAACAATGCATTGTAAGTTTAGTGAGAGCCTGGAAATCTGTCACACAAGATCATTCCTAGTATAGACTCCAGCCTCCTCCACAGGAATAATCCTGATTACTTAATTATATTTTGTGTTTTGATACCTCTGCGAGAAGGAAATGAATAAAAAAACATTAGTCTCACTGATTAAGATTGTAGAAGTGGCAAACCCTGGTATCTGCGTACTCTTTTGGGCTATAGGCGTGTTGAAATATTTTTCAGGGGACTGAAATTTCTATCTGAATCGCTCGCAGCACCGGCCGCCTTTTTTTTTTTTTTTTTAACGGGGTGAAATGCTTTTGCGCACCATGACACCGCCACCCTTGGGGGAGGGCGACGGCCGTGTACCGGACTCTCCTCTCCTAATAATAGGAGAGGCATACCGATTAAAACACTCCGGGAGCCGTCCTGTCGCTCGTGCAATGGGGCGCCGCCGGATCTCGCTTGTGGTGAACCACAGTACGAATGCTACAGCGGCGCCCCGGCGACGTCGACCCGACTCGCAAGGAGTCGAGCCCACCCTCACTGGAGAAGGGGCATTGGCCCCCACCCCCTTCTCCCGTCACTATGTCGGACGGCAGGATCCCCAACCTGTCGTCTCTGACCCTTTTTTTTTTTATTAACGTCGGTAACAAAATGCATTTGCGCACTGCCTCCTGGCCATTGTTAGTGGGGGACCAGGAGGGTGTGTGAGACTCGCCGCGGTAGCGGAATACCCACTAAAAAACCGACGTTCCGACGACGCCCGCCGCTTTTGCTGGATCGAGCGAGGAGTGGTCCCTGGGTGTCAGCCCACAACCTCGCCCGCGGCCAACGTCCGCCCCTGGGGTGGTAAAGGGCCAGACCTGCTGAACAGAGGGACATAGAGGAGGGCCCCTACCGTGTGTTTTTTATAGAGATTGTCTCTTCGCGGCCCGAAGGCCCCCGGCCCCACTCAGTGTAGGGTTACGGGTGCGGAGCCCATAGTGGACCCCACGGGACATCCAGCAGCGCAAGCCACTGGACTTCCCCCAGCCCCGGCCGCCTGAGTGATCTTAGAAACGATCAAAAGGTCAAGCAACATAGGGCGCGTTCAGTGTATTGATGGGTGACCGTTCTATGACTTACGCTAGTGGCAGATGGTGCCGGCTGCCGTCAACAGATGGCAGTCGTTAAGGCAAGTCAGAGGCCTCAGGGCGGCTTGAAAACTTCTGACAGTAAGACCAGCCACGAGTCTTACAAGCCTTCACCAATCCGGACTTGGCTCTTGTGGTGGAGTATGGCCTTTACCTTCCTCAGGGAAGAGACCCGTGCCCTTAGGTAGGGACATAATGTGTTGATGATGACATGTATCTAACGAACAGTATTTGTTCGAAAATCAAATTTAAAAGCAACCCTCGAGTGTAATAGAACCGCTTTCTCAACTCTAATCCACTCATTACACAAAATAATAATTGTTATGATGTGTAATCAAAGTTCTGGCGGGTGAGGGAACTTTCTATGTGTTGCCAATGCTTTGCAAATATATCGTTTAGCTCATTAAAAGTTTAATTAAGTTTTGGCCCAGCCGGGAGCGGCAGTGTAACCGGCTGCCTTCCTACTGCTAGCTGAGCTATAGCCAGCTATATTTTTTCTCAGTGTACTGTAGCGGACCCATTTGATTGAAAGACTGTTGGGCAAAAAATAACTTTTATTGTCTATTTTTATCGAGAAGGTAACACAACATTTACATACAAGTACATACATTGCTTCTGGCCCCACACTAGGATACCCTGTGTCGTGGGAACTAGAAACAGCTACGTCACAAACATGTAAATATCCAAGACCCTGGGTTTCTTTTTTTTTTTGTCCCCGGGACCTCCCGCAAGGTAGGCAGATGCGCTAACCAATGCACCACGCAGGTCGTTGGCAGGTCCTAGCCTAGTTAGCCCTCGACTGACATCGCTAACGAAAACGTAGCGATTCTCTTTCAAAATATTTAAATTCACACTAGACGGCCGTGCCAGCCAGTTACTATAAAGAGGAATCGCTACAGTACCATTCAAAGCACATCAATCTTCTGATACGTTCACTCCTATCAGTAATTGCTTTTAGTGTGACTTTACAATGAAATAGTACAGGGTGACCTGCTGTCGACTTAAGATAATAATATTCTTAATTGCACACAATCGTTATAATTTTAAAATTATAACTAGGTCGTAGCGGTTAGCGCATCTACTTACCATGCGAGGGGTCCAGGGTTCGAACCGTGGTTGGGGAGAAAAAAAAAACCTCAGGTCTTGGATATTTTCATGTTTGCGACGTCGCTGTTTCTAGTTCCCACGACACAGCGTATTCTAGTTTGGGGCCAGAAGAAATGTATGTGCCTGTATGTAAATCTTTACGTTTAAATGTTTATAATAGGCGTTCTTATTGCTAACTGAAATTTGTTTCAGACATGCTAATGACTTTTTGGAATGCGTGCGCGCTTAGACTTGAAGTGGCAATGAAACTAAATCACCATGTTCATACAGTTGTCAATGTACTACAATCCATTAACAGAATCTAGGCCCAGGTTTAGCTCTGATTCGCAGCTTAGTCATAGTGACAAATCCATGGACTGAACGCGCCGTATGTTGCATAACTTTAGTGATCGTTTAATATCACTCAGGCAGCCCAGGCTACAAGCCTAGGCCAGGCTACTGGCCGCCGTGGTGGAGTATGGCCTATACCTACCTTCCTCAGGGAAGAAACCCGTGCCCCTCGGTGGAGACAAAATAGGTTGATGATGAATCATAGTGAACAGAGGAGATCGCGTCGTCGGTGGCTCATCTCCTAGCTTAGCTCTGGCTTAGCTCGTACTGACTATAGACCTTTTTATCCATCTCGTCGCAAGCGCTATTGCTCTGGTTATTCTTGGGACCTAATATAGCAGTTCATTAATGAAAGTAATCGGCGACGTTCCTGAGAGGACACTGCGAAAGGTATTCGGCGAATCGGTTTAGTTCATGTAAATGACTGTGGAGAGAAATCGGGCATTTAATTATATTGTAGACAGTACTTCATTTGGCATTTAATTGTATGGTAGAATCGCTCGTAGCCCCAGCCATCCGAGTGATCTTAAGTGATCACGAAGGCTAATCATGGATGGGTAATTACTGTCAAAAGTTTTCAAGCCGCCCTAAGATCTCCGACTTAGCTTATCGACTGCCATCTATCAACGGCAGCCTTCAACAACTGCTTAACTTTCCGCTCTAGGACTAAAGTTAGTGGCGTTTTTGTGCAATAAAGTGTAACAACAACAAAAACCCCCTATAAAATAACCCTAGATACGCCAATGGGAATGTGGTTGCATACCTTTATACCGCTGACAGATGCCTCGCACCTCAGTTTCTTGTCGTGTGTCTGGTCCTGGGTAAAGCGTACTAATGGCGCACGCATTGTGGATCAATTTTGAACGGAGGGTAGGTCCATCCGTAGGTCACCATTCCACACACAAATAATTTCATCGATCCATCGATGTTTTTCTTCGTTTGTCCGGGCACACTCTCAATATAATCTTATTTGTGTATTAATATTACTTATTATTTATTCTTTTTATCCGATAATAATACGTATTTATTACTCTCACTACCACTGCACATCTTATGGTATCTAAGTAAATATAATATGGTATTTCCTTCTGTTTCACATTAGGCGTAAATTAATAAATCAAATACACGTACATTACTAACCGCAGTATGGACCCGACTGAAAATCAGCGTTGCAACTGATCTCTCGGTTGCAACATTATGCTGAGTCGGGCCCATTTTGGGGACTCAATACTTAAAACTTCCTGACATTTTGTTAGAAATTCAGATTTCTGTAAGTTTGTCTTTGTGTTAACTGTTAACTACTTGTATTTCCACCGTCACCCGTTTGTGTTTTCTGCTGATTGTTGAATTATGTTGCGTGATTTTGTGTTTTTGAGTATTGTGTCGTCAAATAAATATATTTTTCTTTCTTTCTTTCTTTCTTTCTAAATATGTATGCTTTTTTTCTAAAATATTATCCGGATACAACGACTTGATTTTTGTCGAAAGAGTCCGATCAGGTTACGTACGGTTAGGTTGTGTAGTGTTTACGAAGGTCTTAAGGTCATAGCCCACTTACACGACTCTGCTGCCACCCGGCAAAAATAATACCATTCAAATATGGGCTTTAAATTTTGCTCTTTAGATATATTTTACATTGGCAGACCAGCGAGCAGACAGCTCGTTGTCAGCTGTCAGCTAATTTATGATGCCAATGTAAAATATAATGTAAAATGTAGCTAGTATCGCCCCCTGTATATCCTAAAAGGGGAACCGTACATGCCTGAACAATATAGCCACTAACTAGATTAAATTATTGGGCACTTCTTATGCGAATCTCACGCATTTAAACCTTCGTACATTTGCAAAGTTATCGACATAGCTCAGAGAATTAGCAAGCTGAAGTGGCAGTGGGCTGGCCATATTTCGCGAAGAACCGACCACCGCTGGGGTAAACGTGTTCTTGAGTGGAGACCGCGACTCGGCAAACGTAGTGTAGGACGCCCTCTAACCAGGTGGGATGACGATCTGCGAAGGACTGCAGGCAGATGCTGGATGCGGCAAGCCGAAGACAGGGCGCTATGGCGCTCATTAGGGGAGGGCTATGTCCAGCAGTGGACTAATATAGCCTGATGATGATGATGATGATGATGACATTTGCAAATAAATTATTAAAGTGACAATGAAAATGTTCGGCGTACCGCGAAACCTCTACATTTTTGTTGCAAAATGAACCGTAACGTAATTGATTAGAGTGCACGTGAGCAAGGTTAATGAGCTGTCGACTGTACACAACGTATTGCTCTACAACATGCTTTAGCGGAGTGCAGAATCTAGTTGTTTCATCATCATCATCAACCCATCATGTCCCCACCGAGGGGCACAGGTCTCTTCCCTGAGGAAGGTATAGGCCATACTCCACCACGGGGGCCAAGTCCGGATTGGTGGAGTTGTTGTTTACGTCTAGTTGTTTGTCCGAGCCTAATTCAAAGTTACGCAGTTTGCACAGCCGCCCGTGTTTCTGTTTACACCTGTAATTTACTGAGGACCAGCGGCGTGGGCTGAGATAACACTCAGAGGTAGACAAAAAGTCAACAAAGTCTATCCACGCACGAAGAGATCACATACAACCCCTTTTCTCTGAACGGGAATGTATTTAACTTGTATAAATACAGTGCATTTTTATATATCCCTTATACCTCCCACTGCCAGGGCACATCCCTTCTCTGAGTGATTTTGGGTTTAGTTACCACGCGTCATCATCATCATCAACCTTTTACGTCTCCACCGAGGTACACGGGTCTCTTCCCTGAGGAAGGTATAGGCCATACTCCACCACGGGGGCAAAGTCCAGATTGGTGGAGGCTAGTAAGACTAGTGGCTGTTACTGTCAGAAGTTTTCAAGCCGCCCTAACACCTCTGACTTGGCTTAACGACTGACATCTATCGACGGCAGCCGGCACCGTGCCTTAGGAAGTACTGAATCGCTCGGAAAATGCCACTAGCGTTAGTGATAGACGGTCACCCATCCATGCACTGAAAGCGTCATATGTTGCTTAATCTCTGTAATCGTTTAAAATTACTTAGGCAGTCGGGGCTACGAAGAATTCTCCGTTAATTCTACGACACACCACAGATTACATCTAAATATTATATGGATTTGTTTTATTTATTCCTTTTGTCTGTTGCATTTGTTTTCCGTTGATTGTGCACATATTATGTTACTTGTCTGTTAATTATGTTTCTGTGATGTTTCTTGATGGTATAATAAATACATTTTTTCTTCTCCTTCTTCTTCAATGAGGTGAGGTATTTTCTAATCTCTTTAAACGAGCAATTCTTGTATATATATTTATATATAATCAGAATCTCGGAAACGGCTCCAACGATTTTCACGAAATTTTGCAGGCAGATGCTTTCGGGGGCGTTTAATTGATCTAACTAGGTTACATTTTTAGAAAACTTTGTTTTATCCGTGTTTTAAGCCAATTGAAATTTGCTATGATAACATACAGAGGTAAATTTCGCGTCTATCTGCAAGGTTGGGATAGTTCTGACGACGGGCTACCCGTTTCGGGCCGATTTCAAAAGACCCGGATCGAGTCATGATGTTTTTTTTCCAAGATCTTTTTTTGTTGAAAAAGGATTATTTTAATTTTATATTACATATTTTATATTACAAAAAAAGTACCGAGCAAAGCTCGGTCACCCAGGTACTTTTATGTACCTGAGATAAAATATATCGATGTTATTAAGAAAAATAGGGTAAATAAATAAAATAACTGAAACGCTAATAAAGTAAATTACTTATTATTTTTATGATGCGATCAATAATATTTGGCAAATCTTTGGCCTCTACCGCCATTTCTATTGGCACGCCGATTGCTATATTCTTGTCTGTGAGGGCTCTCCAACTTGGACTAGCCTGGGTTCTGCACCAGATTGTTCCTCTCAGTGTTTTTCATACTTGTGTAAGAATATTAAATAACAAAAAAAAACACGTGAATATTAAATAATGTTTGATAATAATGCAAGTATTGATTGCACTAATGGGTCTTGAACTTCTTCAGTAGATAGATAGAATATTCTTTATTGTATGTATACCAGGAACTACATGAACACTCACACCAAATTTATATTAGATTTTAGGTGATTTAAGAAAAGATGTTCAGAGTGGAGTTTTTTTTAATGCCTTTTTTCCACTACATTCGGCCCCAAGGCAGCGCTAACATAATCATTGTAAGTACATTTACATTTAACGAACAGAATGTAAATTGTTTACGTTGAAATAAATTTCTGATTTCTGAATTCAGACCATGATGCAATGCGATCCAGATCCCTGTTGATCAAGCCGGCTGCATTCACTATTGAACAATATTCACAAGTAACCCCTTCCATAAATAATTCCTGGGGACGTGTGTGTTTACGGTAAGCGGATAAGTTTCGTGACAAAAGTTCCATCCACCCTACCTGTCGCTTTGGGTAACTTCGCACTTGACCCGAATCTTTTCCATTAGTCTTCGCGGAACAAACTACAGTTTTGTTCTTCACTCGACTAGGTGTTCTGAAAAGTTACCTTGCCTAATATGTGTTTGTGAGTCCAACAACGCTTGTGATTTGTGTGTATGCGTGTGTGTGTGCTTGTGTGTATGTGTGTGTATCTGTGTATGTGTGTGTGCCTGTGCATAAACATTTTCGTGCCTGTACCATATAGTATTAAATTTCTAGCGAACACACGCTGAGCTAGCGTGCGTCCTTTTGTTTGTCAACAATTTGTTTTTTTTTCTATATCAAGCATGCTTATTCTTTGAACGAAAACTTTCGTAAGCCCTACGCATTTTACGAATAATCTTGCTTGAATTTTGTCAAAAAGATCCGACCAGGGGGCCGATTCTCACTTCATTAGCAAATAATACGTATACGACTCTAAGGCGTACGACTTGAATTCTACATAAAAAAGTCGAACGACACACAAATTCTGTATTCCGGACGCCATGCGACATTGAATTCGAATGAAAAAAGAAATGTCTAACGACTAAAAGAGTAATCTGTGAATTCTGCGTTCCATTTTCTCGATTGTAAATTGAAAGTTAGTCAAATCTTAAAACATTTACAGTTTCTCTTTTAAATTGATACATTTTGCGGCAAATTATTATTTTGAGTCTTATTTTATAAACTATGAAACGGTTTAGGTACAAAATATACATTATTTAAAAGTTTAATAGACTTAACTTTTAAAATTTTCAACTGAAATTTTACTTATAACGAAACGTCAACGTAGGGAACGTAGGGCAAGTCGACTATCAGTCGACTTGTCCTACGTTCCGTAATTCGATGAAATCAATTACTGCGCGAATCCGACCAAATTTAGTACTCCCAAAGTATCTCGCACGGAGTAGGGTTTTTGTGCCTACTGCACTTAAGTGGATTCGCGCTGTAATCGATTTTATCGCATTTCGGAATACACCCACCCTAATCTATTAATGAATGCGTTCAAATTTTATACGCCTTTTGCGAGTCGCATGGTAATTACCATGCGACAAGATGACACCTCAAAGCGAACGAAAATTATTAGCAAATTTGCGTATACGACTTTGTGAGAATACATGAAACTGATTTTTATGTGACAAATGTGTAACCCTTGAATGTTTGGCGTCTACGCTTTCAATTCGCATGGGCGAGAATCGGCCTCCAGGGGGCCAATTCTCACTTCATTAGCAAATAATACGTATACGACTTTAAGGCGTATGACTTGAATTCTACATAATAAAAGTCGAACGACACCCAAATTCTGTATTCTGAACACCATGCGACATTGAATTCGAATGAAAATAGAAATGTCTAACGACTAAAACAGTAATCTGTGAATCCTACGTTCCATTTTCTCGATTGTGAATTGAAAGTTAGTCGAATCTTAAAACATTTACAATTTCTCTTTTAAATTGATTCACTTTGCGGCAAATTATTACTTTGAGTGTTATTTTATAATCTAAGAAACTGTTTAGGTACAAAATTTACGTTATTTAAAAGTTTAATACACTTAACTCTTAAAATTTTCAACTGAAATTTTACTTATAACGGAACGTAGGGCGAGTCCATTGCCCTACGTTCCGTAATGCGATAAAATCAATCACAGCGCGAATCCGACCAAATTTAGTAGTCCCATAGTATCTCGCACGGAGTAGGGTTTTTGTGCCTACTGCACTTAAGTGGATTCGCGCTGTAATCGATTTTATCGCATTTCGGAATACACCCACCCTCAACTATCAATGAATGCGTTCAAATTTCATACGCCTTTTGCGAGTCGCATGGTAATTACCATACGACAAGATGACACCTCAAAGCGAACGAAAATTATTAGCAAATTTGCGTATACGACTTTGTGAGAATACATGAAACTGATTTTTATGCGACAAATGTGTAACCCTTGAATGTTTGGCGTCTACGCTTTCAATTCGCATGGGCGAGAATCGGCTCCCAGGTTTCGCTCTGATTCGAAGAGCTTGATCATGGTGAGCAAAGACGGAGCTCGCGTCGTCGGTTGCTCGTCTCTAAGTCAAGTAAGTGTATCCGGAAAACAATTTATAACACGTATTTTTTTCTTGTTATGGTAAATGTTTTTTGGAATTTGAATACATCGATTGTGATCTGGCAGTATGTCCTGACACTGATTTTATAACTTTACAGTACGGATAAAAAACCTGATTGTATTGCCACAGACGAAGATAATACGAGAAATTAGTTGAAGTCGAATTACGCGCGAATTTTCAAATATATTATTATGTATATTGTACCAAAATTTAACAATCATCATCAACCCACCATGTCCCCACCGAGGGGCACGGGTCTCTTCCCTGAGAAAGGTATAGGCCATACTCCACCACGGGGGCCAAGTCCGGATTGGTGGAGGCTTGTAAGACTAGTGGCTGGTCTTACTGTCAGAAGTTTTCAAGCCGCCCTAAGGCCTCTGACTTGGCCTAACGACTACCATCTAGCGACGGCAGCCGGCATCAACTGCTTAACGTGCCTTGCGAAGCACGGACCCGCTCGAAAAAATGCCACTAGCGTTAGTCATAGACGGTGACCCATCCACGGTCTGAACGCGTTGTATGTTGCTTAACCTTAGTGATCGTTTAAGATCACTCAGGCAGCCCAGGCTACGAGCGATTCACCAAAATGTAACAATGTGGCTCGGTAAAGCATGATTTATATGACAAGAGGAAGTTAAAAAACGTTTTATATAAAAAAAAACAGATCGGAGCTATGGCCACATCACAGATATTATTATTATTTATTTTCTGAATAAAATATTTCACTTCTTATTAAATCATTTAATTGCAGATGCTAGTTGTCTTCGGGAGGTCGGACATAGTCTCCATGTCACATCTGCAGCTGCGCGTTCCATACTAATGCAAATTTCGAACGGAAGTATTCGTTGCCGATGTGCAAAGCCTCTAAGAAAGTACAAACGTGCAGTCGAAAGCAAAATAGCTCATCATCGCTTCCAAGTAACAACGCGGAGTTAAAAGCTCTGTTTCGCGCAGTGTTACCAGGTACATGGTAATTACAGTAGAATCATGGAATTTTTTAAAATATGTACGGACTCTAAGGTAAAACCTTCAATCGTTCATACACGGTGTAAAATTAATATATTTTAATGTCTTGTGATGTTTATAAATGGTTACGTGGCAAATTAAAGTTATTGAGTTTACCTAAAAATCTCAATACTCAATACTTTATTGCATTCCACAAGTTGTAGGGTTGTTACAATTTAACTTAACAGTTATTTGATGAGATCTTTGTGGACCCTGTAGGGCACGCAACATTTTAAAGTGCTATTTGAAATATGCATTACATTAACTTACAATTGGAAAATATTGAATTAATAATCATGCAATTTTAGTTATTCTATTTAAAAGATTATATTTAAATGTTATTTGTGAGTACATTAATGAATATTCTATCTATCTATCTAAACAATTAATTATCTTGTTTCATCTATACTATCTTTAAAATATTCTTCTATGGTATAATAACATTTTGATATTAGTATTTTCTTTAGATCTTTATTGAAATTGTTGTCGTTATTTAATTCTTTTAAGTAATTTGGGAGTTTGTTATAAATTTTAATAGCCATTATCAATGTACTGGAAGAGTATAATTGCATTCGAGAGGTGGGTAATAACAATTTATTTTTGTGTCTTATGGGTCTTATAGAGACATCTTCTTTTTTTGTAAAAATTTCTTTATGTTGTCTGACGAATTTTGAGATTTCTAATATGTAAATAGATGGTAAGGTAAGTAGATTATAATGTATAAAATATGGTTTACAACTGTCTGTAGATACTATATTTGCTATTATTCTAACTAATTTTTTTTGTTGGGTGAAGAGTTGCGGTGCATCTGTACTGTTACCCCACATTATAATTCCATACGACAGCCAGGCGTAAGCGTATGCGTAATAAGTTACGAGTGCAGTTTGCACATTAGTGGTTTTTTTTACTTCTTGAAGACCGTATGCGAAGGATGACAATTTTGATTTAATTTTTTGTATATGTGCTTTCCAATTTATGTGCTTATCTTAAATCAAATGGCAGCTCTTCCCAGTAACAACGCGGAGTTAAAATCTCTCTGCGCTGCAGTGTTACCCTGCAACAGGTAATCTTAGTAGAAACATAGTATAATTGGTCAAAGTCATAGGGTACAGTGAAATTATAGTTTCTTGATGATGCGCGACGCTGTTATTAAGTGATTGTAATTTAAAATTAATTTCTAAAGTTAGGAAGTAATTACGATTGCCGTATAACCAATTACAATAATAATAATTGGTTATACGGAAAACGTAATTACTTTCTAACTTTAGAAACTAATTTTAAATTACAATTACAGTCTAATTATTAGACGGAATAAAATACTACTGTGTAAAAGTGCATACATGATTAAGAAAATAAGATTTATTTCTGTTATTTCAGGGTTAGTTTAAAAAAAAGGGCAGTAACAGAATGAGACAAAAGCTTCATCATCGAGGATTATGATAACTGGTAATTTGGACCGGGAACACAAAATTTTAACTTGTCTGCACGGTATTTGGGAATTTTCATCGGGCAACACAGGTATTACGTAACATTTTATGCAAATGAATATTCGCTCAGCTTTCAGGCTTTCTAGGCACTTTGCAAGGGAATGTACAATAAAATGGGGGTTTTGCAGCTAAGCCCGGATTATGGTCTGGCTAGGCCCCGTGTTTTTGACCGCGGGCTCGCGAGATAGGTAGCTTACTTTTTGTTGCAGTACGAAAGCGTAATGATGGCGTAATTTATTGGGTATGGTATTGGGACTCAAGATAGATAAACAGAGAACTTTATTTTTAACTAAAACTTTCGTAAGCAAACATAAACAAATTAACATGAACATACATGGATTCTGGCCCCACACTAGGATACCCTGTGTCGTGGGAACCAGAAACAGCGACGTCACAAGCGTGATGTAAACATCCAAGACCTGGAGTTTTGTTATTTTTTTCTTTCCAGCCGGGGATCAAACCCGGGACCTCTCGCATGGTAAGCAGATGCGCTAACCGCTACGCGACAGAGGTCGAGTCGAGAAGTCGGTCGATAAAAAAATTAACATAAACATACATGCATATTACTGCTTCTGGCCCCACACTAGGATACCCTGTGTCGTAGAAATCAGAACAGCGACATCACAAATATGTAAACATCCAAGACCTGGGAGTTTTTTTCCCCAGCCGGGGTTCGAACCCGGGACCTCTCGCTTGGTAGGCAAATGCGCTGACCGCAGCGCCACAGAGATCGTCATTACACATTGCAATGCAAGTACTACACATTATTTACTGTATTCTGGATACACTTACTTGATCTTTTGCCAGCTCGCGACCCTAACACGCTCGTCTCTGTCGAGCAACCGACGTCACAAGCTCCGTCTCTACTCACCATGATTTTTAGCTCTCCAGAGTATGGCCTATACCTTTTTCAGGGAAGAGACCCGTACCCCTCTATGGGGACATCATGGGTTGTTAATGATCATGATGAAAAGAAAAAGTCTAGAATTTAAATTTTATAAGTAATCTTAGGGCATATCAAGTTTCCCATTTTTTATCACTCACTGTCTTTGGGCTAATTGTGATTATTTATTAGTTAAAGTTCATCGCGATTGGACCCATTAAACGTGCATAATAACCTATAAATAGTACAAATCAAAAGCGTGATATCTACATAACACAACAACTTACCTTGGATCCATTAGGTTACCCTGTGATTCAGTAACTATGAACAACTTTTGAAAAAAATAAAACTTTTTCTTTCACCTCTGCGTAACTATGGCCAGACCAGACATAAGAAACACAGAAAAATAACCGCACTGGGGCCATTTGTAAAAATTAAAGCGATGGGCCCTGAGGAAATCAAACCCAGGACCCCAGTCTTGGTGATCAAACGTATTACCGCTACAGTCGTTGGATGATAGCTGTGATTACCAAGCATTGTTTCGTTATCCAATTTACCCCTCGTCATTATTTCTAATTAAGAACTCATAAACCAGCTGTTCATGTTGTTGTTACATTTTATCGCATAAATAAAACTCTATTAGATTATATTATAACTTAAATAAAGGGTTTTTCAACACGAACTTAGTTTTCTAAAACAAAATAAATCAAAGAATTTAGATGAAGATGATTCAAATTTTTATTGTATTAGGAAGAGAAAAGTTTAGCAATTATAAATGAAAATTAATCGTTTCATTGGCTGTGTGACGTGTTTCACCGTCCTGTTGAACCCCAATGTCAGTGATATTCACGTCATGTCACGTCACAACTCAATTTTGGCCTATTAGGCCAAAAGAGGTCACAACGTGTTGCGATAGCGTGATCCATTGACCGTTACCGCGTGTGATATAGCACCACTAGATTTTTTTTGTGGGGCTATGTTAAGGACAGAGTGCTTATATTGAGTTTTTTCCTTTACTTTCGATAGCGAGAGCGTTTGCAATTTGTATAGGAGTGACAAAGCGCGCCACATAGTTGTCTCTTTGTCACTCCTATGCAAATGGCAAACGCTCTCGCTATCGAAAGTGAATGAAAAAACTCAGTATACGCACTCAGAGTCTATACGGAGCCAATCGAATCGACGCCTTAAAACTCAAAATCCGTGATGTGATTAACGAAATAGACCCGCCATTTTGCCAAAAAGTGATTAAAAACTTTGATGAAAGAATCGACACCTGTCAGCGTGCTCGTGGGGGATATTTGCCAGATATCATTTTTCATTCATAATGAGGGCTTTTCAAAGCGTCATTAAAAATATATATAGTACCACAAATTACCAGTTACTTAGTTACCATTAGTTAACATAATAACATAATTATTAACTAAGGAACAAAAGGGATTTAGGCAAAATAAGACAATTAATCTGGCTGTTTACGATTTCTTAAACACAGTTATGACATGTGTAGATGCAAGAGTCCCAGTCTCTGCGTTATACATGGATATGACACAGGCTTTCGATTACGTAGAGCATACTATCTTACTGCGAAAGCTTGAGGCATACGGAATAAGGGGAAATGTGTGGAATTTAATAGAGTCATATCTTAAAAACAGGACACAGTGTACAGAAATCTCAAAAATCAATCCTAAAACTAAACATGAAGATATTTATAGGTCACGTGAGCGTGAAGTTCGCCATGGCGTCCCACAGGGCAGTGTAATGGGACCGTTACTATTCTTACTGTACATTAATGATCTTCCCAGAGCCACTCCACACTCCACGACCCTGTTTGCAGACGATAGCACTGACACAATCCAATGTGACCAAGAAACTTTTTACGAATGTGATATAAATCGGACTCTACAATCTATTATAATTTGAATAAACAATAATAACTTGAAGGTAAATTTAAGTAAAACTAATTTAATGCAATTTAGCCAAAGGTTACCAACAGCAAATTTGGATATTCATTATGAAAATATTAAAATACAACAAGTAGAGACCACAAAATTCTTAGGACTGACGGTGGACCGAAATTTAAACTGGAAAGCGCATATTGCGGAACTTTGCAAAAAAGTTAGCTCGTCTGCTTATCTCCTCTATAAACTTGCCACTGTCACTAATATTGATGCTCTAATTACTGCATATCATGGCACGGTAGCTTCATTGTTGCGGTATGGTCTGATCTTTTAGGGTAACTCAACCGACAGAGAGACAGCATTCAAAGTACAAAAAAGGTGTCTAAGGGCAATGTTTGGACTGAAAAAGACGGATAGTTGTAAACCATATTTTCAAAACTACAATATTCTAACACTTTCGTCAATGTATATTTTAGATGTAGCACTCTTTGTAAAATCTAACCCAGACATTTTCCGACCGATCTCGCTAGTCAGTACCCGCTTACAACGGGGTGAAAATAGAGTATGTATACTTAGAGCCAATACCGCACTTATGCATAAAAGTCTATATTGTATGGGGCCTATGATTTATAATAAAATACCAAGAGATATACGAGAATTTGACATGGGCCAATTCAAATTCAAATTGAAAAAAATGCTACTATAAAATGCTACTATAAGCTAATAGAATTTCTAACTGATTGATTTATTATTATATGACCTTATATGTACTGACTCTTCTACACACAAACTTGACTTTGAAATGTACTTTAATATTTGACAAGTTGATATTTCATTAATTTTTTTTTCTTTTGGACTGCATTTGATTTTACCAATATAAACATAATTGACGTAAATATAGCTCATATGGAAAGTATTGTGTGATAGAGATATATTTTAATGACAAACGATGGTGCTCTCTCTAAATATTTTGTAAGTCCCGATGGGCGAAACATGTACAGGACGTATTTCAATGTAACAACCTTATATCTCATGTTTGACAAATAAATAATCTTTATCTTTATCTTTATCTTTACGGATAGATGTGCTGACGTCACATATTACGTCAAAATTGACGTGACATCACTGTGCCTTCTCTGTGGTTCCTGTCCTATGTTTTTACAAAAATGCACAATGCATGGGCTAGTCACGAGCAAAAACACGACTTGCGTATGTGATGAACAAAGTTAAAATACTTCGATAACTTTCAAGTTTCAACAGTTTCGAAACAAAGTCGAGTTTAGATCACAGACTACAAAGAGATGTTAAGACTATCACAGATTAATAACGATTAAAACGACAGACCTAATAACATGATGACATTTTGTTCTTATTGCAGCGCCATCTAGCTTTTTTTAATGAACTCAACTGACAGCTTTCATTGAAAAGCCCTCATTGCCAAACTTTTCTATTCGTAATACAATAAAAATTTTAATCATCTTCATCTAAAGTTTCATTTGTTTTACAAAAACTCTTTTATATGTTTTTAATAAAAATTACGTGCAAAGATGGACTTGTTCATCATCATCATTAGTCATTCAACGATCACTACAAGACATAGGCCTCCTGGTTTTCAAAGCTTCCCATTGCTGTGCCGGCCGCAACCAGCTACTCCCCGCCACCGAAACCAGGGACTCGATTCTGTTAGTACATTAAAGTACGCTGACAGATACACAGTCAGGTCACGTGACGTGTTTTTCCATACCATTGACGCCTACAGTTTCCGAGCGGTTCCGTGCTTCGCAAGGCACGTTAAGCAGTTGGTGCCGGCTGCTGCCGACAGATGGCAGTCGTTAAGCCAAGTCAGAGGCCTTAGGGCGGCTTGAAAACTTATGACAGTAAGACCAGCCACTAGTCTTACCAGCCTCCACCAATCTGGACTTGGCCCCCGTGGTGGAGTATGGCATATACCTTCCTCAGGGACGAGACCCGTGTCCCTCGGTCCGGAAATAATGGGCTTATGATGATAATGACGTCTACAGTTTTTGAACACGTGCTCGCGTTAACTTGAAGCGGCAATGGAACTGAATCACCATGTTCATGCAGTTGTAATTGTTCTACAATGCATTAGCAGAATCTATGGCCAGGTGGTCAGACCGTCCGGTCCGCGGACATCAGGTCAGAACTTTTCAGCCTCTAATGGTGATCAGTTCTTCGAGTTATGTGCCTAGTCCGCTGCCACTTCAACAGAGCAATTCTGTGAGCTGTTAGGTTTATGTATTTGTTTTCATTTCAGGCTCTTAGGTAAAGTTGAATCCACTAAAACACACTGAAGTCGGAGTTAAAGCCAGTTTATGATAGGAATTCCTGGTATAAACCGGCTATGACTTAAGATTGTTTGACTGACTTGCACGATTTCTTAAATTTTATGTCATGTAAATTGACTTCTGTATTATTATTCTTTGAGTGAAGTTCTGCCTAAGCTACATTCAACAATGTTTTAGTAAAACTTTAAATTGTATTATATGAATAGAAAAAAAAACTCACGCCCGTTATCCTCGAGGGTACCCCCTTTAAATGAATAATTTTATTTAAATACTGTTAAATTACGCTAAGCCACATTTGACCATTTGGTGCAAGTTAGCCTTAGTGTTTTTTTCGGTATTAAATTAAATCAGTCAATAATCATCCTCATTCAGCCACAAGAAGTCCACTTCTGGACATAGGCCTCCTCCATGGATTTCCAAAATTACCTGTCGGAAGCGGCTTGCATCCAGCGTCACCCTGCCACTTGGATGAGATCGTCTGTCCATCTTGTGGCTGGTCGACCTACGCTGCGCTTGACTCAAATTGTGCTTGCGCAAAATGCGCTTGTCAAAACTGTCAAACATAAAAAAATATATATATATATTTCCTATTACTAAAAATAGGTCCCTACCTACATAAAAAAATAACTTCCACTTTCAAACAACACAACCACTTCTTTTGGACTCAAAGTGAGATAACCTCTGTGGTAACCTGACCAGGCAAAGACATCACAAACATAAAAATAAACCTGGCCTAATGTTTCAATTGACAAAGTATGCGGCCTCTAGTAGGAATGGAACCCTCGACTTCTGTTTTACTCGTCAAGGGTGTTAACGGTTTAACAAACGGGGCGATTCTTTTCGTGCTTTAGTTTTAATCGATATTTTTAAGGATATCAAAATTATATTATAAAATAAAATCAAAACTATTTATTTCAACGTAAATAATTTATATTCAGATTCTGTTTGCTGAATGAACTATAATAGGCCGATGCCTCTGGGCCGTATTTGTAGTGGAGAAAAAGACTCCACTCTGACCATCTGCTTCTTAAATAATTTATATTGCATAATGTTATTATTATATTAGGAGTAGGACGACCAGCTACAAGATGGACAGACGATCTCATCCAAGTGGCAGGAAGACGCTGGATGCAAGCCGCTTCGAACCGGTTTTTTGGAAATCCATGGAGGGTCTATCTCCAGCAGGGGCTTCTTTTGGCTGAATGATGATGATGATGACATAAATTATTTAAAAGTCAAAACACTAGCTAACATATTATAACCGCTATAAAACTATTATTCTTTAACTATCACTAAGTAGCGATTCTTTTTCATTTGGGAAATAGGTCAACAATGTCACTTAACAAGTTTGCGTACATACTAAAAATATTCGACGTCACGAGCTATTCAATACCGACGAGACTCTAGAAGCTTTTCAGCTAAGCCGTATTTCAAGGGAGCAGGGGTCAAATTTGAATAGGCTGAGCGAATTACGGCCAGTTAAACTGAAACAAAGTTGTCTCAGCCACGCACGTTTCCATTGTTATCGAACTTTTAAAATTGACAGTGACGCTCACAAAGTTATTAGTTTTATGTCTGACTCTGTCACACTCAATTTACTGAAAATGGAGTTGCATCTGGACCACTCTTTGCTGCCGTTCCGTGAGTTGACAATTCGTATTCTGGAACATGATTTTTTTTCGTTTCAATGGCACCGATTTGATGCCTAACAATTATTTAAAAAACATTACATAATATCCAGAATTGATATGTAGACGAATAAAATATAAGGATATGTATGTAAGAATTTTTGGCATTTGGAACCAAAACTCATAAAAAACACCTACACATACCTATTGCCTACAAAAAGGCCAAGTCGGACTGGCGCATCGCGGGTTCCATGTCACCATAAACAATAATAAAAAAATAGTAAATTTTGACTCTCAAGAGAATGAAAACTCATAGCGTAGTTGCCATTGATTAAGAACTGTGAGATTTAGCATGTACTATCGCCATATTCTACAAATACAGTCAACAATCTAAAACTATACCCTTATTTTCCTCCTGTTTTCTTCTGATTTTTTGTTTTGTACTAATTTTTTGGTTTAATTTTTGGATTTATTTTGTTTTTGTGGCGTGTTTCTGTATTTATAATAATGTTTTTCTTCTTCTTCTATACAAAATAGGTAAGAAAATCATAAAAAATTTGCCTTTGAAAATTGGGACACGCTGGGAAAAAAATTGAGTACAAAACCTTCACTGGGCGAGCCCGACTTATTCTTCTTCTGTTTTTTTTTTTCTATACTGGCCGTACAGTGAAGAAAATAATAAAGAAAACGAGACGGACAGACATAATATAGTGGGCATGTATAAGGTCCTACCAGCGCCCTTCGATCGTGAACGGAACTCTAAACATGCCACCACTCGCAGCCTAATAAGCGATCGCGGCGCATTTTTCGTTTCACTGCAAAAGCCGATACGAAATTCGGGTTTTTCCGTGGCAAAAACTTTCCAGATATTCGAAATCCATCGGATATTCATACGTGGAAGCGAAGCCACGATAACAGTTTTGAGTCGGCCGCAAAGTTATAACTTCTATGCGAGGTCACGCGCCGGCCAAATCCGCCAAATGTATTCGAGGCGAGCGCCCGGAGCGGCCGCCCGCTTCGACAGTGGAGATATCAAAATTCATACTCAGATATATTCTTTTTGGTACATCTTTTGAAACGGCTGAGTAGGCAGTTTGTTGATGGATGGACAGGAGTTAATGTGATTTGTTCGCGACATTATTTTATCAAGCTTTTATTGTGGCAACATATTGCGACGCATACTCAATATACCTACTGTGTTACTACTCTTTTTATTTCCTTGCAGAAATGTAGCAGTATGTTGCTATAGATGAAAACCTGTAATTGGCTCACTAACTAGTTTTATAAGTTTCATATACTGTTTTATCAGCTGTTGGTTTTCCATAGATAGTAATAAAATAAATAAACATTGTTTTATATTCTTATGTAGTCAAGTCACTATCGTAAATAGAATTTGTGCTTTGTAACTCCGTTTGTTTGACCTGATATAAAAACTAGCCGACCCCGCAAACGTTGTTTTGTCAGATAGGGGTATGAAAAATAGATAACAAGCTATTCTCAGACCTACCGATTATGTATATAAAATTTAATCACAATCGGCCAAGCCGTTTCGGAGGAATATGCGCACTAACACGGTAACACGATAATTTTATATATTAGAAAGATGTATTGCTTCTCGCTAGTGTCACTAAAACTCGAGAACGGCTGGACCGATGTGGCTGGTTTTTTGTTATTTATATTTGTGGAATTCCAGGGAAATAGTGAGAAAATATGGAAAAATTACGAAAATTCTGACGGTACCTACGAAATTTGCCGGGACAGCTAGTCTTAAAATAGTAAATCTCGGTTTAAATTTGTAATCAGCCCCAACAAATACTGTCCACTAAACTACAAGTATGTGCTACATAATAGGCTACTTGATCGTTTTCTAAAAACCATCTCATATATTTTGTTGGTGTTCATGGTGTCCACAGAAAGTAGTAATTTTAAATTCTTTCGTGTATTTCTTCTTAAAAAGGCAAACGAAAATTTATTTTTGAAATAAGCCGCCAAAACGCTATCTTTGACAATATGGCGTCGCACGGGCATTGTGACGTCACATCCCGATAACCAACCAATGAACGTAAGAAAGAATGATAGGCGCCATTTTTACCGACATGTAACTTCATCATAGAATCGGCCAATCCAGGCCGTTTTCAATACAATAGCTGCAGATGCATAGTTATCAAATTTTAGCTTGTGTTTCTTACAAATCATAATGTTCTTTTTAGTTAACATGCCTTAAAGTGGTTTAAGACTTCTAAATTCATGCGAATAGGTATAAATTATACTGTTTTTTTCACACTGTCAAATAGCCTATTGACACATTACTGTTTCAGTTTCGTCTATCTCATTTACATTACGTCTATGATATTTAGATAGGTAGACAGAAAGAACAGGACTAAAACAATAACACAATACAGCACAGTTGGCAGCCTTCTTATTAAAAGTATTTTCTTAGATTCTCAGTCTCTTTTCAAACTAAAACTTTAGTAACCACTAACCAGCCCTAATATTACATAACTTCCCACTCTATCGGGTTAAGCATTTAAACAACTTGAAAGAGTCAAAATATGTATGTGTATGACAGTTCAGGAAAATAAAAGAAAGTGAAATCAAACAAACTGACTTTGAAACACAAAAATCAATTATATTTTTGTAACATTTCTTTTTTGTGTGTTCAATAATGTATTTAATAATAATCAATAATAAAATATTAAAATTACGTGATACAATCAAATAACATTACTTTATTAATTAAATTACCTTACACATGTACTATATTAACAGAAATTATGTGCCAAGGTTATATTACTTACCTATAAAAATATATCAAAATGTCATAAAATAAGTTCATTCTTTCGTTACTTCTTTTGGTTTATGAGAGGGTGGGCATGCGTGGTTTTAAAGACTATAGTCTCTCTGAAAAGGTTTGTCTCCTGTAGTAAATAGGGTGCATATGGACAGCTTTCTTCATCAACCCAATATGTTTCCACTGAGGAAGGTGGGTATAGGCCATACTCCACCACGGGAGCCAAGTCCGCATTGGTGGATGGCTTTACACTTATGCAAAAGATCAATCACTTTGACGACCTCTGTGGCGTAGTGGTTAGCGCATCTGACTCCCGGTTTCGAATCCTGGCTGGGGACAAAAAAAATCCCAGTTCTTGCATGTTTAGGTACATGTTTGTGACGTCGCTGTTTCTGGTTCCCACGACACAGGGTATCCTAGTGTGGGGCCAGAAGCAAAGTATATGCCTGAAAAAAAAAAGTTTACTTCATATTTTTTAAAAAATAAAAAATGTTTATATTTTTAAGACATAAAGGTCGAACCACGACCCATCGGTCCTGGGTTCTATTGCTGCTGGGGGCCGCCATACATTTTCCGTACGGGCCTCAGTCTGGGTGTACTTCCACGTTGTAATGTCCTTGCCTGGTTACCATCATCATCAACCCATTTGTCCCCACCGAGGGACACGGGTCTCTTCCCTGAGGAAGGTATAGGCCATACTCCACCACGGGGGCCAAGTCCAGATTGGTGGCGGCTTATGCAAGACTAGGGGCTGATCTTACTGTCAGAAGTTTTGAAGCCGCCCTCTTAAGGGCTCTGATTTGGATTAACGACTGCAATCTATCGACGGAAGCCGGCACCAACCTGTTTAACGTGCCCTGCGTTTTAGATCATTCAGGCTGGCCTGGTTACCATAGCACAGTGTATCCAAGTTTGTGACCAGGACCTAAATTCTGCTAATGCATTGTAGTACAATGACAACTGAATGGTGATTTGGTTTCATTGCTGCTTCAAGCCTACGCACTCACTCAAATCAAAAAATCCTAGGTGTCAATAGTATTAACAAATACGTCACGTGACCCGACCGTGTATCTGTCATCGTACTATAACGAACTAACAGATTCAAGGCCCTGGTCAAGTGATTTTGTTGTGTGGAAGTTATTATTACTACAATACGTCATTATCATCATCAACTCATTATGTCCCCACCGAGGGGTACCTACGGGTCTCTTCCCTGAGGAAGGTATAGGTCTTAACTCTACCACGGTGGCCAATTCCGGATTGGTGGAGGCTTGTCAGACTAGTGGCTGGTCTTACTGTCAGAAGTTTTCAAGCCGCCCTAAGGCCTCTGACTTGGATTAACGACTGCCATCTATGGCCATAGAAAAGATTATTTACTATGAATACAATATTAATATCAATATGTCTTTGATATTGATTCTTTTTAAATAACAACTTTCTGACATCGTACGACGTCTCATTATCATATCAAACGTGAAATTCTAAAAACAGCAACGCATTTCAGTACGATTTATTCTGAAATTGCATGATTGGGGCAAATACGTACGTGACTGGGCGAAATAACATGAAAATAAATTGATTTTGCATAATAATTCGTAGCATGTAGTTTGCTGAAATCTTGATTTGATTTTAATACCCCGCCAACCGTTCTTAGGGCCTAAGTATAATGAAACTGCGGTGGACTGAGTTACGAACAATGAATTTTCAATTTTAATCAAAACTTTCTAGTAGAAAATCCAACTTTGCGATGATTTAAATTACGAGAAAATTATAATACACTGTAGATACACTGATTTGTAACAATAGCCACTTCATCTAGATTTACCTACTTCAAGTAGGAGTGAGTGAGTGAGTGGAAGGGCCGGTAAGGGACCACCCAGGCGGACATCATTATCATCATCAACCCATTTTTTCTCCACCGAGGGGCACGGGTCTCTTCCCTGAGGAAGGTATCGGCCATACTCCTCGGGGGCCAAGTCCGGATTGGTGGAGGCTTGTAAGACTAGTGGCTGGTCTTACTGTCAGAAGTTTTCAAGCCACCCTAAGGCCTATGACTTTCCTTAACGACTGCCATCTATCGACTGCGGCAGCCGCCACTAGCTGCTTAACGTGCCTTGCGAAGCACGGAACTGCCACTTGCGTTAGTCATAGAGCAGGCGGACATACTTCAACCAAATAGGGGATGTTTTAGCAAAGGGCAAGAGAAAAAGTACCCGAAACTAACCTGCGTGCATGCAACGACAAATGAATGTCGATGAAGCGAAAGTGATTTGTCAGGATCATGGCAGGTGGCAATGCCTGGTCTCTGCCTACCCCTCTTGGATACAAGCGTGAGCTTATGTATGTATGTATGTTCAAGTACGGATTTGCATTTTTTGTTATTGTATTTTTATCGTGGGGTATCTTTTGAGGACACTTTGACCTTAGACCTTTTATAGATAAAAAAAAACCACACGTTATAAGTTTTATTTTAAAACCAGCACGCTGTCTGGTTCAACATCCATCTTTTGTGTTCTCAAAAATATCATATTCAAAACTTCATCGAAGCTCAGATGCGGCGGCATAAATAACCGTCCGCATAAAGGGTGTCAGTTAACACTGGCAAACTTACTTGCATTGTAAAACCGAACGGAAACATAAACTTTGCTTACCAGACCGCTAAAATTCACAAGTCTTCCTTTGTGCACACGGACTGACAAAGTGATATCGAGTTACCCCTGCTAGCTCTACTATAAACTCTATCTTCATTGGTGCGTCAGTTTTATGCATCGCAGCCTTTGCCTTCCAAGCCATGCCACGTACAGGAAACAAGGTTACGTTTTCAGTTGCTTATTAATTCAAATCTGTGCCTGGTGAAGAGTGTGCAGTGTGCATGCTCTAGAAACACTGCGGTGTCGCAATAAGACTGAACACGAAGGCGTATGCTAACTGCGAGCTTAAACTTTACTCATGTGACACTATAAACGTTAAGTTTGTTCGTCCGTAGAGCATGAGAGGTACAGCTTTGCACACCTACTTTAAATAGTAAATAACTTGCACAAACACAATCACTTGTCTTGGGCCTTGGTTCTGTTAGTGCATGATAGTTCAATGACAGTTAGATGGTTGGGTCACGGGATATGTTATTTTAATTCTATTGGCGCGTATAATTACGAATAATTACAATGCAGTAGCAGAATCTTAGCCCTGGACCTAGATCCTGCTAAAGCATTGTAGTACAATGACTAGGTACTACATGAACATGGCGATTTAGTTTCATTGCTGCTTCAAGTCTACACGCGCACACGTATCAAAAAAACTAGGCGTCAATGGCATGTATACCACTACTGTATAGCACTATCTTCTTTTAAGACCCTATGTTAGAGCGAGACAATACTCCGTACGACATCGGTTTTTGTGTTGACGTGACTTTTTAAGACGTATGAATATCCGATGCGAAAATTACATAATGAGCCCACAGGTGACGATATGACAAACAAGGAAACACTAGTAGACCAATTACAACAAACGAAAATATGTCACATAGAAATTAAAAAAAACTATGCGCAATATCCACCAAATTTTCCGTCTACAACACATATACAATAATAGTTTACGCACACAAAACAAACCTCCCCCAGCCTTGGAAAACAGCTGAAGCAAACGTCCCCAGCATGCTGGCAGCTTTTCACGCTGCACCGCTAGAGAAATTCTTTGACAAAGGAATACCCCAGAGCGGCAGCCAATCTCTCAATAAGCGCCACAACACCCTAATATGAATCTTGGATTCTTGGCTTCCCAAATCCTCATAGACATCGCAAAGGGAACAAAAAAATTATTAGCCATAAGGGCACTATACTTTTGGCATTTGAGCCTCACTGCCGATTTAGCAGCGGCTCCGGGAGCAACAGCAGTGGCGGATAAGTGCAAGGGAGCAAAAGTGCAGACTTAGGTCGCATCCCACAGTAAAGAACGCACCAGGGCACAAGAGAGATCATCCGGACGTTTCCCATCAGAAATACTTATATTTGTTGTTTCATCATCATCATCATCAGGCTATATTAGTCCACTGCTGCTATGGCCCTCCCCTAATAAGCGCCATAGGGCCCTGTCATAGCTTGCTTTCAATCATCATCATCATCAGGCTATATTAGTCCACTGCTGGACATAGCCCTCCCTTAATGAGCGCCATAGCGCCCTGTCTTCAGCTTGCCGCATCCAGCATCTGCCTGCAGTCCTTCGCAGATCGTCATCCCACCTGGTTAGAGGGCGTCCTACACTACGTTTGCCGAGTCGCGGTCTCCACTCAAGAACACGTTTATCCCAGCGGTTGTCGGTTCTTTGCGAAATATGGCCAGCCCACTGCCACTTCAGCTTGCTAATTCTCTGAGCTATGTCGATAACTTTGGTTCTCTGTCGGATGTATTCGTTACGAATCCTATCCTTCAGAAAAACTCCGAGCATAGCTCTCTCCATAGCTCGCTGAGCGACTTTAAACTGGTGGACCAACCCTTTTGTGAGTGTCCATGTCTCGGCTCCGTAGGTCATAACAGGTAGGACACACTGATTGAAAACTTTCGTTTGCGTTGTTCCGTCAGCATTGCGGTATGGATGACGAGAAGACTCGGCGTAGTTTCCCAAACGCTGCCCAGCCCAGCTGGATCCTCCTCTTGGCCTCCTTCTCGAAATTGTTTTTACCTAACTGCAGAATCTGCCCGAGGTAATTTTATTCGGAAACGATTTCGAGAAGGTGATTTGCTTTTAATATTTGTTGTTTACTCAATTGTATCTCTTCATGGGTCTGGCCGCAGCATTGGTGTTTTCTTACCTTTGTAAGAATAAACATAAACATTTACAAACAGACACAATTATATTGGCTTCACACTAGGATACCCTGTCTCGACATCTAAGATATGGGTTTTTTTTTGTCCCCAGCCGGGATTCGAACCCGGGAGCTCTCGCATGGTAGGCAGATGTGCTAACTGTCTAACCTTTATAAGAATAGTAGATAATGTTTTAACATTGCAAGGGTTGATTGCACTTACGGCTCTTTCTTAAAGCTGGCTTTTCACGGTGCGCGATTCTGCGGATATCGATACGACCAGGTAACTACGACCGGTACGGCGCACCGCCACAGACATCTTAAGCCGACTTAAACTGGCTTCCCACGGTCCACGATATCGCGGACGGACGCGGACCAGCTCGCACGACACACCGTGGGAAGGGTCTCGGTCCGCGGTAGCGTTTGTGGCGGTGCGCCGGTATCCGTCAAGAGGCCGTGCGCGGATATCCGCAGAATAGCGCACTGTGGGAAGCCAGCTTTAGGTAGATAGATATTCGTACCAAATATGAATTAGATAGAGATACATGAGATTGAAGACACTTTATTGTACATAAGAAAGGAAATTACACAGATATTCGAATTAGATTTAAGGTGATTTGAGAAAAGATGGTCAGAGTGGAGTTTTTTTTCGCTGCCATTTTCTCCGCTTTATTCGTCCCCAAGGCAGTGGCTAAAATTATAAGTACATTGACATTCAACAAACAGAATGTAAATTATTTACGTTGAAATAAATGTCTCATTTCTGATTGAAAAAACTTTTGATTTATAACATGAAAATTTTGAACAAATTACATGTTATATAATGAATGTGTGCGGTTGGAACCATTATGACTGTCTAGTTGATTGGACGCCTAGCGGTATTACGTCTGATTACCTTGCCTGAGGTTATGACGTGTTCAAGTCACACTTTACATTTCCACACATGGCTGGGGCCATCCTGACCTGTTCTGACAATCCTGACCTGTTCTGTCAACTTAACCTGGTCCCAAACTAAGATACCCAGTGCTATGGAGTGCTATGTGCAGGCAAGCACATTACAGAAATCGAAACATATATCCAGGCTGAGGTCATTTGTACAAATGTACGGCGGGAGCCTGTAGAAATCCAACCCACGACCTCTTTGTTTGTATCTAAGCACCTTAACGGCTTGACTAACGAGGCAGCCAATGAACAGAAAACAAATCGTCTCTTGGAATGGCTGAAGTGGCAGCTCAAGAACAATAAATTCAAGCAATCCGCTAAGGCCATTATAAATTATAATATAAATTGAGAGCCACTTGAACTAGCTACTTCAATTGAAAATTCATTTCGGATGGCAAATATATCACGGAACCGTTCCAAATAGCAAGTCGGGGCGATCTTTTCACGATTACCTTTTGATATATTTTTATAAGCCCCATTCCAGTAAATAGAGCCTTTTAAATCTAGTGCAGGGCTGCGGTGTAAAAAGCGTCCAGCAATTTATATCCCCACCGCAGGCGGCGGCCGGAGCGAAAGAAAGTCGTTCCAGAGATATATGAACTGAGAAAATGCAGCAAGAACATAAGGGACGCTGTTAGGCATCAGCAAACACTGACTGATTTAGTTTTAACGGTCTGTATAATACACGGTTTCATATAATTAACTTTATTCCGGATTCATTTACTTTACTTTTTGTCGGTAGAGTCCGACCAGGTTTCGCTGTGGTTCGCAGAGCCTAATCATAGTGAGCAGAGACGGAGCTTGCGTCGTGATGACTCATGACTGAGGAGGTTAATGTACAAATATAATAATACTAGCTTTCGCGCGCGACTTCGACCGACGGGAACTTTAGTTCAAAATTGTACAACCCCGTTCACTCCCTTAAGGGTTAAATTTAGAAAAACGGCGAAACGCGTGTTCAATAAGTTGTGTTAAAGAGTATTTATTTTAAGTTTCAAGAAAAATTAGACAACTTTCTTTATCCTCGTACCTTCTATACAGTAATTCTTGTATATATGTATGTATCTAATCTCTTTAAACGAGCAATTCTTGTATATATGTATGTATATATATAATCAGAATCTCGGAAACGGCTCCAATGATTTTCATGAAATTTTGTAAACAGATGGTTTCCGGGGCGATTAATTGATCCAGGTAGTATAGATATTATAATACGCTCACGCCTACATTTTGGAGAGGTAGGCAGATAGGTAGGTACATCTAACACGTTCTACGATCCTACCTCTTCTCTCTACCTCTAGGTCTCTTTCGCTTCATCAACATTCATTAGTCGTTCGATGGACTCACGCAGATTTTGGGTACTTTTCATCTTGACCTTTACCCCATTTGGGCGGAATATGTCCGCCTGGGACTTCCTTTACCGGCACTTAAATCCACATTATCTCGATATTAGAGAGGCAAAATCATATGCCAATTCATAGTTTTTATTGTGCACCACATATTATCATCAAAGTACTTTTAAGAATTTCTAAATACATAGTATACAACCCACCATTAGTGATTAGTTATTGCTTTATGAAAGGAATTGACGTCACTATCCTATTCTAACTCCACATAGTATGCTTAAAAAGCAATTGTAAATCAGCACTGATGTATTAAGGAATCGTACTTTTATTATTACATAACATAACATTATATAACACAACATAAAGAACATAACATTTACATATGGGCACATACATTGCCTCTGGCCCCACACTAGGACACCCTGTGTCGTGGGAACCAGAAACAGCGACGTCACAAACATGTAAACATCCAAGACCTGGGTTTTTTTTCGTCCCCAGCCGAGATTTGAACCCGGGACCTCTTGCATGGTAGGCAGGCAGGTGCGCTAACCACTACGCCACAGAGGCCGTTAACTTCTACCAATTTCACTTGGAAACCTCAAATAGCCTTTAATCACACAGAATTAAATAAAATCAGTCTTACGGAAAGGCATAGCCACATAAAAATATTACTACCCGAAATTATTCTCACCGCATTAAGGTCCAGCACTACAACCATTCTCATAAATCAACCTCCGTCTCCGAAACTAATAACAGTTAAGTCCACCGCGTCATAAAAACCTATGTCCGCATCAAATCCTCTCAGGATATCGTACGGAAACTTTATATTGTCTATCAAGTAATGGGTTCCGACGATATTTCACCGGACTACATTATTGTCACACACATATATTCGTGTAACAATCCGCGGGCCGCGGACTTCGCCAAAGTTAACCTATTAATGAAAACTAAAAACATTTGGAGCGGATAAGCGAGAGGTTTTAAAACTTTTTGTGGGCACACTGTGCTGTTTTGACCCTGTAGATTAGTTTGTTTTGTGCGACTGAGGATTTAAATGCGGAAAGTTAGCCGTTTTTGCCTAAATGTCTCGGTTTTTACAGTTTGGCGTACGTACTCAACTATACGCCGCGCACAATAAAGAATGGCAAAATAATTAATACTTACATTTTATGCTGGATACACTTACTTGATATTTTGTCAGAAGAGTCCGACCAGGTTTCGGTCTGATTCTTAGGCCCGATTTCTGAATTGAGAATTTACACTAAGTAAATATTGGCGGGACGACCTAAATGCATTCTTACCGGGATGGTGCGAGGTGGCTGGAGACAGGGAGAGATGGAAAGCAGAAGGGGAGGCCATTGCCCAGTAGTGGGACACACGAGAGGCTACGTAAAAGAAACTTAAGTAACGTGCTGCCATGTTCTTTTCTAAAGAAATTTGACAAGACAGCACTGCAGTTAAGTAATTACTTAGCGAAATTCTCAATGACGAAACTGGCCGATAGAGCTTAATCATGGTGAGCAGAGACGGAGCTCGCGAAGTCGGCTGCTCGTCTGTGACAAGCGTTGGACAAGTAAGTGTATCCGGAATAAAGATATGTGTAATGCCCACGAAAAGTTAAGTGGCAAAATAATTCATGACGAAAATACGCTAACTACCTACCTCGAGCTAAGTAATCGATACCACCACACTCCATTTGAAATTGAATGTAAAGAAACAGTTCAATTAATTTGAATCAACGGAAAAGTGTACGATCAGTCCTAATGATACTTCGTTTAACGACAACAATAAAAATACGAATAGCCCTTTCGACCATTCAGACGAAAATTGACTAAGCGCGGCACGTGGTCCTATCCAAGGGAAATAGCTGTTAGGATACAAAACATTGATACACCCCACCCCGCCGGCCTTATTGCCCCCTCGCTTGAGGTTCAAATCGCCAGTCGCTCCAGAGCCTTGGTCGTGAGCTGACGCCTGTGTTCCCTCGTCTGCCAACGGAACTTTCTGTTACGTCACTGCCGGTGGAAATTCATGATAAATTAGAAGATCAGATTAAATTAATAGAGTGCGTCGGGGTAGTGGATCGGTTTTGTGTACTATGGTTCGATGAATGAACTGGTGAAATGGTGCGACGGAGGGAAGTGCGGCGAGCCGCGTTCGCGCGTCTCTGTACCGCTCTGTTGTGGTTTTGCACTTTCTTTAATGGTAAGTTTAGTGGTAAGGGTTAGGGTGACTGATCATTTTTTTTAACAGACTTATGTTGAAGAAATTATGGAAAATAATTTTGAAATATTTGTTGCTATCTGCCTCGATCGCGACTCAGGTTTCCAACTCTAGGTTGGTGGGTAGAGTTGTTAGTTTTCCAACCCTAGGTTGGTGGGTAAAGTCACTGTTGCGGTAATGAAGTATTGGGTTTGCACCTTGTACCTTCTAAATAAAAATTGTGGTCTTATTACAAAATATTGTCACTTTCAATTGCTTTCCCAAAAAACGTTTAAAGTAACTCTACTTTTACAGCAGAAATCTTAATTTTGAATTCAAATTCAATATTGTAAGCATTTAAAAAAACATTATGAATGTCAGAGTTGTTAGTTTCACAATTAATAGATTATGCGGACAAGAATCTAACAAAGAAACTCACATTGATTCTTCTCAAAACAGTTTAGCTTAATTAACAAACTTTCAAACTTAAACATTATTACTCATGGATGTGTTGAACACTAGACACAATTGTCATCTGAATAAGTTTGTTCATTGCAAGGACTGCCAATAAACTATATACCTAATTACATTCTTTATTGCAAATTGTAAATACAAAAAAGCATTGCAAAAAAATGTTAAAAAGTTTAACTAATCTCTAAAGAGGGACAGTTCTTATATGCAAAAGGTGCTTAAATAAACGATCATTTTAAAACAATTTTCATAATTTCAGGACTGAACGAAGACGATTTTTAATTTCAAGACTAAACGAAGAATGGTAAAATTACTCCTCTTCTAATTAATGTAAATCTTCATTACATTAATGGAGAGCTGTCATGAAACAATTAATTGAACATACCCAGTTGTATTTTTACAAAAATTAGGCAACTACTGTTTTATTTGTTTATGTTGTAAAGATTAATCATTTTATGAAATTGTTTACTTAGCCTGTAGATTTTTTTGTGAACCGGTCGGCTCACCATAACTATGGTTGTAATTGTTCTTTTCAATTTCATAAAACAACTGATTACAATATATTTAATATAAGATTAATAATTATTAATCCACATGCATGTAACATAATTCATTTGGCAATAAACAATTTTACTTTTTACTTTAATTTTTACTTTTATATTATTTAGTCCACCGAACCTGGAATTATTACCACATCAAATGTCCATGGTATATTTTTGAACATGAACGGAAATCTCAGAACCATTTCGAGAATTATGTTTTCAGTACAATTTCTATTCATCAGATTTGTAAATAAGTCTATATTTTTTAAGATATTCAATAAAAAGCCTTGAACTTAAAATACTTTTTTATGACCTCAGGAAACGCATTACGAGCATGAATCCTTTGCCTTCATCATTATCAACCCATTATGTCCCCACCGAGGGGCACGGGTCTCTTCCCTGAGGAAAGTATAGGCTATACTCCACCACGGGAGCCAAGTCCTTATTGGTGGAGGACTTCCTTATTACAAATGACATTTTTGTTTTTAGGTATGTATGCAAAAAATATAAATCTTGCTCTTATGACGTCACAAACACCAATAATTTAGAAAAATATTTAAAATAGACAAATAATGAATGATAATCAAAAATACCTTAATAACTTTCTTAAAATGTCAATATTTTCAAAATAAATATATAAATAAACTAATATACAAAATGTTCGTGTCACCGTGTTAGTACGCATACTCGTCCGAAACATCTTGGCCGATTTTGATAAAATTTTATGTATAAAATCGATAGGTCTGAGAGTATGTTGCTATCTATTTTTCATACCCCTATCTGGCAAAACAATGTTTGCGGGGTCAGCTATAATTTATATAAATAAAACTCAAAGTCCTGACTGACTGACTCACTCATCAACGCCCAGCCCAAGCCATTGGACCTAGGAAGCTGAAATTTTGCAAGAGGGTCTATATTTATTGTAGGCAAGGATTAAGACCAGAAATACGTGTTTAGCCGTTTTTCTAAATTTAACCCTTAAGGGAGTGAACGGGGTTGCAAAATTTTGAACTAAAGTCCGCGCGGATGGAGTCGCGGGCGAAAGCTAGTAGTATTATAAAAAGCTGTTGTTTCCCCATATACATAAAATAAAATTAAATTAAACTGGTCAATATTTCCAAAATAAATTATAAAAAACATAAGTATGTAGCAAAACCAATTCCTAGTGAAATAAACAGCTAAGTCACTTGGCCGCCGGTTTGCCAAAGTTTACCTTTCCGAGGGGTCGGAAGTCGGTTATGTCGACTTCTAGTGGGGTGTGAACAATTCGTCACGGCCGACTGCACCCACCTCGAATGCCGTTGCAACCGTTACGATGTTTGACCTTTGTTGCCTTCCATGACATCATACTGTCCTACAAGAGATTTATTGGGGCCCGAGGAATGTCAGTTTGTTAATTAAGATTTATTTTGAGGCTCTGTCGTTTGGGAGTCATTAGATTCAGGTCGATTAAACGAAATTTCAGTGCTATTTATAGGAACACGATTCTTTTGGAATACTCTTTAGATGATAATCAAAAAAAGGCCTGACCCAACACTAGGATACCCTATGTCGTAAAACTTAAAAAAATATATATATAAAGAGTAATTATTTGAAAGAAGGTCTGTAATCGCAGAGACCTGATAAAAGTTACTAAAATTACTTTTGATAATAAAACCTAAAGTTACTTAAAAGGAAATGTCAAGTTCTTTGGAAAAAACATTACTTAGACTAGGTATCATTTAAAGATTAAGATTAGTTTTAGCAAAATAAAAATATAATGACGTATATGGTGTCACTGGTGAAAGTATGAGTGTGTGTGTTTGTTTGTGTATGTGGGTGAGTGAGATGAGTGCATGTAAGATTTTTTCATTAGACAAGCATTAAATATGCAAATGTTTAAGTAGCCTTGCGTAAGTGGAAAGCTTAATTTAACTTACCACTGTTTTAGGAAATCGTGTTTTGTATAATTAAATTAAGTTTACTTATGTTTATCATGTTTATTTATTAATTTTCTGGATATTTATGGATTTAACAAATAACATTTACCTATATAAATGAAAATCAATTAATTAACAAACATACAAAACAACTCTTCTTAAGATTAAATGAAAACAACTTCCTTAGTTTGGAGAATGAAATAAAAATGGCGTGTATACACTGGCGCATTTTGTAAAGTTTTGACTTCGGCATTTGCTCGCGTGGAATTCGAAATAACAAGTAACTTCTTGTTACAATCACGCTACTTCGAACTTGATACGACAATGTCGTTCGTCACAACAAGCGCGTCGCTGCAATTTACGAAGATTAACAAAAAAATCTATATAGGAAATTTGTTACGTAGAACGATAAAAAAGCGGGCAAGTGCGAGTCCGACTCGCCCATGAAGGGTTCCTTAAATGTTTATTTTTTATTTTTAAGTATTTAAGATTTATGACGTATTAAAAAAAACTACTTACTAGATATCGTTCAAAGCAATTTCCAGTGAGTTGGTATGATACAAACTATTCAGTTTAGAAAAACATTATATTAGAAACCTCACCATTTTTGAAAACCTATCCATAGATACCCCATACGTATGGGTTTGACGAAAAAAAAAATAACTTCAGTTATTACAGTATTGAAACCCCCAAAATTTATTGTTTATTTTTTATTTTCGTGAAAATCTTAATCGGCTTGGTAAGTAGATGTATTCTGTGATTACATCTACTTAGCATAGTTTTATAATATTTATAATGAAACTATAAATTAAAATGAATCTACTTTAAATACATCTTTTTCTGAAGTTTCAATTGTATAGTTTCTAGTTCGGAAAAAACGAATGACGAATCCACAAGGGTTCCGTTTTTTTGCCATTCGGAAACGGAACCCTAAAAACCTTTTTGTGAAACCTTACCTTAACGGTCGAAGGATTCGCTAAGGATATCTTGAGAAGAATTTCCCTTGCCGGGTAGCATTAGGCCTCCGCCATGAAACTGCGACGAGACTTCTCGTCGTCTATAACCGTCCCTGTAGACAAAAGTCTTTAATCAGTGCATCCTACCCGGCTTTACATACGGAGCCGACATATACACACTCACGGTTCGACTCCAATTTAGGGATCTATCTCTCTGGTTCAAGCGGTCAGTTTGCGTTCTTTGTGTTATCGTTACATAAATATACTTCCATTTGACCGACGCGGTCAGAATGCCTCCTGTGTGAGTATATTTATGTAATGTAATATAACACAAAGAACGCAAAATTGACCACTTGAACGCTTGGCCGCGTGACCGCTCTCTGTCTGGTAGATCCCTTAAAGTCACTCAGCGAGCTATGGAGAGGGCTATGCTCCTTGTTTCTCTGCGGGATCGAATCTAAAATGAATTAATTTGCCAGAGAACTAAGTGATCGACATAGCTCAACGGATTAGCAAACTGAAGTGGCAGTGGGTTGATCGACTGTGCCGCAGGGCGTTCAGGTCCATAACGTCCCTTTCCCAAAATGTCTCCTGGTTCCAGAATGTCCTTTTCCTCAAATATTCTTTTCCCAAAATGTTCCTTCCTTAAAATGTCCCTTCCTTGAAATGTCCTTTCCCCAAAATATTCTTTTCCCAAAATGTCGCATTCCGAGAAAGGGACATTTTGCTATAGGGACAGTTCAGGGAAGGAACATTGTGAGGATGGACTGGTTTTAGAGTGGAGACCGCCAATCGGCAAACGTAGTGTAGGACGCCCTGTGACCAGAGCCTCGATTCTGTTAGTGGATTACAGTACGATGACACATGCACGGTCGGGTCACGTGACGTGTTTTTTCATACCATTAACGCCCAGAAGATTTGATACGTGTGCGCGCGTAGACCTAAAGCGTCAATGAAACTAAATTGCCACGTTCATGCAGTTGTAATTGTAGTACAATGCATTAACAAAATCTAAGATCAGGTGGAGCGACGACATTCGCAAAGAGGTGGCCAGTGACTGGAAAAGAAGCCTTTTGTAGAGCAGTCGAAAAGAAGCCTTTTGACGACCTCTGTGGCGCAGCGGTTAGCGCATCTGACTACCATGCGAAAGGCCGCGCTTCGAATCCTGGCCTGGGAGAAAAAAAAAAACCAGGTCTTGGATGTTTACATGTTTGTGACGTCGCTGTTTCTGGTTCCCACGACACAAGGTATGCTAGTGTGAGGCCAGAAGCAATGTTATGCTATGTTAGTGGATTGACACCGGCTGATTATGTTGATGATTATTTTTATTTATGAGTTACGTTACTTTGTCACATGTGGAGAGGATGAAGGAAGAAGGACTGAAGAAGCAAATATATCAAGATAATGTGAGTGGTAAGGCCTGTAAGGGACCTCCCAGGTGGACATACTTCGACCAAATAGGGGATGTATTAGCAAAGGGCAAGAGAAAAAGCATGCAACGACTATGAATGTCGATGAGGCGAAAGTAATTTGTCAGGAGCGTGGCAGGTAGCAATCCCTGGTCTCTGCCTACCCCTCTGGGATACAGGCGTGAGCTTATGTATGTTCGTTACTTTCTGAGTAATGTGTTCTTCATCTCTTTCAATAAGGAGGAAATTTAAAATAGATAAGAAAACTGTATCGACAGGCTATCAATCTAACTCCGTTTTATTTTCATATCTTATCCGAGATAAAAGACCAGATTTCTTTAGCAAAGCCCAAACTTATACCGTTACAGCATAAAAAAAAACAGAAACCGATAAAATCTTTTTCCGTAAGCTTGTTCACAAACTGATAACATTCATGATTCTAAAGACTCTTTTACGTTAGAGCAACATGGTGCTACAGTGCGGCATCCCACATATTGTGACATGTCGCTCCTTGTTCCATGATAAAATCGACAAAATCATGCGAACGATGTATCATGCGGCAGTCTATTTTACACCAAGACAACATCGACTAGATAATTTTTATAGCATTGTGCTATTTTTTGAGAGGTTTTGAGGATACTGTAGAATATGGCTATTAAAATCAGTCTGGGCGTTTTTCGATGATTGTATTGTCCTTGCCTGTTTATCATACAACAGGGTATCCTAGTTTGGGACCATGTCAAGTGATTTTTTGTGTGAATCTATCTAATCTCTTTAAGCGAGCAATTCTTGTATATATATTTATATATAATCAGAATCTCGGAAACGGCTTCAACGATTTTCATGAAATTTTGTAAACAGAGGGTTTCGAGGGCGATTAATTGATCCAGCTAGGTTTCATTTTAAGAAAACGTCGTTTTAACCGTGTTTTTGGGCAAAGAAATAACTGCTACCCTATAAGAACGTAAATTTCGCACTAATCAGTAAGGTTACCGTAGCCCAGGTGGGAAATAGGACGATACCTTAAACAAAAGACCCTTTTTCGAGACCTGCGCATGAAGTTTCTAATTTTTTTCAAGCTCCTTTTTTGTGTGAAAAACTATTATTAGAAGCCCTATTATCAACGCACCTAATTCGTATCCAAATATATTTTCTAAAAGAAATACAATTTTTTTCCGAAAAACATGATTTACCAAAAAAATACCGAGCAAAGCTCGGTCATCCAGGTACTACTTAAGTAAAGTTCAGTCATGCTCTTTTCTGAGAAATTTGACGAGACAGCACTACAGTTAAGTAGATACTTAGCGAAATTCTCAACTAAGAAACTGGTTGTTGTTTTAATTATTCCACTCTATGGCCGCCTGAGCGATCTTAAACGAGCAGAAGGTTAAGCAACATCGGGGGCGTTCAGTCCATGGATAGGTGACCGTCTATGACTAACGCTAGTAGAATTTTTCCGAGTGGTTTCATGCTTTGCAAGGCTCGCTAAGCAGTCGGTCCCGGCTGCCGTCGATAGATGGCAGTCGTTATAGAGGCCTTAGGGCGGTTTGAAACTTACTGACAGTAAGACCAGCCGCTAGTCTTACAAGCCACCACCAATCCGGGCTTTGACCCCGTTCTGAAGTATGGCCTATACCTTCCTCAGGGAAGAGACCCGAGCCCCACGTTGGGGACATTATGGGTTGATGATGATGGCCGTTAATCTTTTTCATTCCATCTCGTGGTGTGATTTTGCCAAAACCTTCTTTCCAATAAAAATACAAACCCTAGAACAGAATATAGTCCATGGGGTTCGGATGAAAGCGGCGACTCTCGGCCACATGACGCATGATGTGCGATCTTTTTTATTTTTGTAGCATGCGTCCTTTTTGTACTCCACAACGCTGCACAGTGTGGCCCCTGCGTAAAAAAGCCTTAGGCTGCATCCCCAGTTGGCAAACAGTTTGCCGCCGACTGAGTTGGCGGCGTATCGGTTTAGTGTGCCCTTCCATATACTTTAAATGGAGTGTTCACAGTTTGTTAGTTTTTGGCTCAATCTACGCAATTTGCAGCGTTACGCACGCCGACTATCTCAGTAGGAGGCTCACTCACAGAAAAGCCTGTTCCACTCGGCGGCGAAATAGTTTTTGTTCGCTTTGAGTATGCCGCTAAGTTGAATTTCGAATCAAGTTGGCTACTTTGCGGCTCACTCAGTCGGCGGCGAACAGTTTGCCTACTGGGGACGCAGCCTTAAGGATAAACGCCCCAACAAAATATCTCTTGAACTATAATGACCGCCTGGGGCTGTTCTAACAAGTCAAGTTTTCAACTTGTTAGAGAAAAATCGGATCGGCTTCCGCTGTTTTGAAATCTGTTATGTTAGGACCAGAGAGCGAGAAAAAAAATCATTTAGAAAAATATAAGCCAGTGCAAATGCTCGCAGTGTTATCTTGGGTCAAGAACTTCTTTTGCGTCAATAAGATAAAGAATTGTAAACTTTTAGTCTGGATTTACTTACGGGTGTTGTTATATCGAAACCTGGTCGGACTCTTCCGTTTACAATGTTGTGCTTACGTAAGTTTTAGTTCAAAGATAAAAAATTATCCACATCCATAAATTAACTGCGGACTGAACAAGCTAAGTAGAGAAATTGCAAATAAATATGTTTTCTTTTATTGGAAACAACTTTTTAATGAAATAATGGCGATAATTATTTTCTCTACATTTAATACTTTTAAAAATGGCATCTGTCAAAAAGTAATTCTGACTAAATCAAGTGTGATTTCATAGGTTATCAGTGACGCTTTATTATTTGATAAACTTTTATCAATATTTGAAGTGAATCGTTAATAAAATGTTTCTATGTGTCTATAATTCATTAAGGATCTCATAAAAAAATTAAACGTAACATAACAAACATATTTTTACAAATATTGTTTATAAATTGTGTTATGGTGTTACAATCGAAATAAATGCTTTTCACTTTCACTTTCACTTTCACTTACATATTTAAATAGTAAAATTTATTATACTAGTATAAACTCACACCTGTATCAAGGAAAGGTAGGCTGGTTCCAGAGTCTGGCAGCCACGAATCTGACAGATCTCTTTCATTTCACCCGTTTATTTATTTCTATGTTTCTATCATAGCTTACAAACAATGCGACTCCAATCTAATTTGAATGCATGTTTCCCATAAAAGCACTAAATTACGTCTAGCAAAATATCCACACTTAATTGGCAGAGGCCCGATAAGACAACAGGCAAAGCCACTGAAGCGTTGTTCAGGGCCGAGATAAACACGGTCCGTGTTCCCATCTTAACAGAATGTTCAGTCGATTACCCGGGCCGATATGTTTATTTTGGGCCCCGTTCGGTCCTTGCCGGAAGTGGTGGAGTGACATCCGGGTGTCTGGAGTCGACCGTATGTGGCTCTCGATAGCGCCAGCTATAAATCACTGCGCAAAACAAAATACTCGTAAAATGCAGCCTTGGGCTCACTGGTTCGGACCTGCGTGGCCAGCAATAAATTCTAAATTTCTTTTCTTTATTGTTTTTTTTCTACTTGCTTAAGCGATGTAGTTTAGTTGTTTCTTAGATTTTATTTGGATTTTTACGAGCGTTTTTAATAGTTCATGGGAAACGAGGCTTAATGCCGCGTTATGTTGTGCTTTATTTGACAGCTTAATTAGATACAGTTCACAGCTGATCAATTTGTACATTTTCGTTGGAAAGTAGTCCGTAAAGTAACGTATTAGAGTATACGCTTTTAAAGATTAATGCACTGTCAACTCTACTTAAGGTATTGGTGCTTTACAATGAAGTGTAATTAAATGAAATAGTTTTAATCATAATTAAAACAAAATGTTTATGAACGTCAAAGTTGTAAGTAAGTTTCACGAATAATAGATTATGTGGACAAGAAGCTAAGGAAGAAACTCTATATTTATTCTTTTCAAAACAGTTTTAGCTTTAACAAAGTTTTCAATTCAAAAATTATTAGATACAGTCGACAGCACATCATGGTATACACCCATGTACTCTACTCCGTTGCATTACGGGCAACTTTGCAACTAAAATGTGAAGATTGACGTGCTGTCGACTGTACTCATTAATGTTGTGAGCACTAGACACAATGGTCCTCTGAATACCTTTAATATGAATAGCAGATATCTTTGTCTTTTAAATAATTGTTGATTTCAAATCTTTTTTGCACAGATTATGTTCAACAGATTTTTTAAACTGTATCGGAGGTACCTATCTCAATATATGTATCTTGGAGAATCTTGTTGTAGAACCTTACACAGTGCTCCATAAAGGACGTCACTTGTACAAGTTTTAATTGTAGAAATGACAACCTAGGTTTATTTCTAGTATGTCTTTAAGGCTTGAGGCGTAAGAAGGCTTCAAATATTTTCGAATACACTACTATGTTCCGACCAAAAATATTTTGAAAAATGAAACCATTCAAAAGGTAACGGTAGGCCGAAACGTTATAAATATTCCGATACGACATTTGGCATATTTCACAGAGGTTCACGTGTTTTGAACAAAAACAAAATGTGTGTGTCACTGTGGAAACAGTCCTTTGTTTGGACAGGAGTCGTAGATGCGAGTCACAAACAAACAAACAATAATAAATACAAAAATGGAACATTGTTTTACTTTCCTCTAATTTTTGAACTAAAACTTTCGTAAGTACTAAACATTAACTTTACCCCGGATTTTCCGACAAAAAGCCAAGTAAGTGTATCCGTAATAAAGTTACTAATGTATATCAAAGTTTGTGCGCATCTAGTTGTGTTAATGTAATTTTATAGTGTACGTATAATAGAGAATATTCTATCTTTCTATATACACACAAAAAAATCCGAAAACGAACAAAGATGTCTTGTCAGGGACCCTGCAAAAAACTGCTCGTCGCCATCCACTCTGGCGAAAACTGTCATTAACGTCAGGCAAGATGGCCGAATCCATAAAAAAATATCGCTTGGAGGCCACTATTACCAAGTGGGGTCATTTTACACACTGCTTATAATCTGAACTTTGGACAGAATCGCGTTTTAATATTCCGGCTACGTAGGTCGGAACGATGAGGTCGGGGGCGGGCTTACGTCGCATCGAGGGTTGAGCATTTGTTTCAGCATTTTAGTGCCGGAGTAACGTCTGAATTTCAACCCAATTTGGGAGCGAAGCGTGAAAAATGCGCGCCGCCAACCCTCGTGTCAGTTTTAGCAGAAAATACACTAATTTCGGCGAAGTTCTCATTTAGTCCGGGAGAATCTTTTTAGTGATGTCAGCTTCACTGGAAATTACCGTCTGTATAAAGGACATTATTTTGGAAAAATGCTTTAGATTCTTGAGACCATAGATCAAGAAATAGGAAACAGGGCTACTTCAGTTTTGTAGCAGCGATTTGGATGAAGTAAAATATTAAGGTTCGTTTTATTACCTTTTTATAGTGTGCGTGAGACATGTTTTCAGGTTATAGTGCCTACTAAAAGAAAGTTATGGCTTTTAAAACATAAGTTGTTCGAACCAAAGTAGGTGCTTGGTTTTTACAATATAAACTGAAAATTGTCTACAAAATAACTACAATTTGTAACCAATTCATGCTTAAAAACTGGATAATAAAACTGCCCCGTCCAATCTAGGTTCTACAGACTTCAGTAAATAAGTCAAATTCTTACATAATTATTGGTCTTTGCAACATGAATAAATTGATAAAAGCTTTAATTTTATTTCTAAACAAGTTTGTACAATTCAAAAGTATATTTCGACACTTAAGAGAATCAGAGTTAATATGATACTTTCCATTAACCTAGAACTATGAAATTTGGCATGTAATATCTTCGTGCAGGTAAAAATCAGAAAACTATACTGTCATCATCATCATCATAATCAACCCATTATGTCCCCACCGAGGGAAAGGGGTCTCTTTCCTGAGGAAGGTATAGGCCATACTCTACCACGGGGGCCAAGTCCGGATTGGTGGAGGCTTGTAAGACTAGTGGCTGGTGTTACTGTCACAAGTTTCAAACCGCCCAAAGGCCTCTGATTTGGCTTTATAACTGCCATCTATCGACGGCAACCAGCCAACGGTCGTTGTTACCAAATTTTCCTTGTTGTTACTAAGAAAAAAACTCAAATATTCTATCGACTATCAGGGTATTTTAAATTATGGTCTAGAAGGGTTACACCAATTGAGAAAATTTCACGTTATGACTGCTACATAACACCCTAAGCCCGGAATCAGTATCGGCATTCGGTATTGATTAACGATTAATTTAACCAAATAATAGACTACCAGGCTGAAGATAAGCCTCGTACACCAATTACTTAGCTCACAACCTGTTATTTCAACTTTTTTGTATGAAATACATAAGGCATCTATTAGTAGTAGGAACTTTTTTGAAAATATAATGGTAGGGTACAGAGGAACGAGGCTATTAGTTGCAAAGTTGTTCAATATAATGTTATTGGAACATCAGTATCTACTTTATGGACACTGTTTGTAGTCAACTAGTCAATAGCATTTTCAATGGCGTAGTCAGAAAATGAAAAAAACATTTCACAGATGTTAACAGTAAATTAACAGATTGTTAGCGTACATACGACAAACCGAGGGGTAGAGTGGAAGAGCTAAATCATTGTATTACAATTTTCTCAAGTTTTAGATGCATGTTGAGAATTTTATTCTGATAACCGTAAATCTGTTAGCTATTACCGTCTTAAGATAAGATAAGATGAGAATATTCTTTATTGCACACAGGAAACAAGATACAAAATAAAAGTAACAATTCAAAAAGATATAAAATAGATGGTCTTATTGCTAAGAGCAATTTCTTTCAGACAACCTAGTGAAAGGTTGCCGAAGGAAAAAAGAGACGGGTAGTTGGTGCACATACGAATAATACATACTTATACTTAATAATAAACTGAATAAATAATAATAACTAAATAATAAACCGTCTTATGTATTTTTTTTGTCAATAAAATAAAATAGGTTAATGTACAAAAACTTGTCTAGGAGCAGAGAAAGAAATAACTGACTGACAGTGTTGTCAAACGTATAATTTATAACTGCGCAAAAGTTATGCTGCAAGACGTTTTGGTATTATGTATTAAAAAAACTCTTGTTCCTGGATGTCACTAGGATACCCTGTGTCGTGGGAACCAGAAACAGCGACGTCACATACATGTAAACATCCAAGACCTGGGTTTCTTTTTTTTGTCCCCAGCCGGGGTTCAAACCCGGGACCTCTCGCATGGTAGGCAGATGCGCTGACCACTACGCCATAGAGGTCGTCATATAAAAGTTAAATCTAATAAAAGTTAAAATCAAAAAATACAATGGGAAATTCCTTACGGTACTTATGCCTGAAAAACTTATCATTGGAACTTTCCATTAGTTTTACAGAGACATCATCCTTATAATTACTGCTGCCTAATAGAGTTACCGAAACGTCAGCGTTTTATTTCGGCTTGAAATTGTAAAACGTAATAAAAAGCCAAAAGCATTCGTAGCCTACATTTATCAAATCAGAACCGAGAAAATGCCCACGTAATTAATATACAGCGTGAAACACCCTCTGCCGGTTATCTATTTAAATGATTTAATTTAAATTCCATCGCAAATTGTTTTCAACTCGCAGCGAAAATTATCTCAAATATTAATTACTCCTCCTCAGAAATTCGCTTAACGCTAAATCATTTACACATGGGAAGTGTAAAATCGGCTTCTTGAGTATCGGGAAAATGCCTTGTAATTACGATTTTATTTAGCTGCTTTACTTACCAAAGAACTGAATATTAATATTAACTACCTACATCTAACAGAAAAAAAGAAAAATTATAATTAATGAATGTAACAACAACATAGGGCTCGTTCAGTGCATGGATGGGTGACCGTTCTATGACTAAGGCTAGTGGCATTTTTCTGAGCGGTTCCTTGATTCTCAAGGCACGTTAAGCAGTTGGTGCTGGGTGCCGTCGATAGATGGCAATCGTTAGCAAAGTCAGAGGCCTTAGGGGGCGGCTCGAAAACTTTTGACAGTAAAACCAGCCACTAGTCTTACAAGCCTCCTCGTATCCGGACTTGGCCCCCGTGGCGGAGTATGGCCTAAGACCCGTGCACCTCGGTGGGGACATAATGGGTTGATGATGATGATGAATGATTCAACTGTCTAGCTACCACAGTTTATGAATCACAGCCTGGTGACAGACATAAACGAAAAGACGGGCGGACAGACAGATGCACAGTGGAGTCTCAGTAATAGGGTCCTGTTCTTTACAGAACAGATATTAATTGAAAGATGGAATATAGCAATTATTTAAGATTAATTTTTGGTATTTTTACATTAAAAAGAGATAGGTATATCAGAGCGCTAGTCAGAGTGCGATTACTGAGTTTTGTCATTCACTTTCGATAGCGAGAGCGTTTGCGATTTACATAGGAGTGACAAAGAGACAACTATGTGGCGCGCTTTGTCACTCCTATACAAATTGCAAACGCTCTCGCTATCCAAAGTGAAGGAAAAAACTCAGTGTAAGCACTCAGATCAAGAGAGCGGATACGGAAAGCTAAGTGAAAGGTTTCATTTGTGACAAGTTAACAACCAATGAACGACAAGCGACAATCAGAACATATTATAGGTAACCTATTTTACTTACTTTGGCGTTATGTAGAAAATAAATTTGAAAACACTTGTAATTAGAAATATTTTGTAAAATATTAAAAATGAATATAACCTCGTCAGGCCCGATCTTGATAAGAACAATTGATTTTGTGATCACTTGAAGACATGGGTCCTCACGAGGATAGTAAAAATAGCGCTCATAAAACGTTTAACAATAAAATTTGTTATAATTAACTAAATACGAATCGTCGTAGACAGGTCCCACTCCTTGGGGTACGGAACCCTAAAAATAATCAGGACATCGGGAAAGTAAAATAAAATAACGGATAAAAGACGATTGAAAATGACAAATTAGCCTCTGCTTTGAATAAACAGAAGGCAAAATAGTAGAGTATTAAAAAGCGGTTAGCATGGAGTGATTAATGACGTAAGGACATTGTTAATAAGCACCTATTCGGGGTAAATACCTGCTTAAATAAAGCTTGTTTAAACTGAAGTTCCTTAACTTATCTATATATAAGCAAAATATCTAACAGATTATCATCAACCCATTATGTCCCCACTGAGGGGCACGGGTCTCTTCCCTGAAGAAGGTATAGGCCATACATACCTACTCCACCAAGCCGCCATAAGGGCTCTGGCTTGGCTAAACGACCGCCATATTTATATCGACGGCAGCCGGCACCAACTGTTTAAAGTGCCTTGCAAAGCAAAAAAATGCCACTAGCGTTAGTCATAGACGGTCGTGATCGCTTATGATCACTGAAGTCTGAGGCAGCCTGAGCTCAGACTTCAGTGATCATAAGCGGGGGGCTGAGGGGCTACGAGCGATTCATGAGTCTATGTTTGTATGTATTACAAACATACACGCATAGCCGTACCCTAGAAAAATAGGCAGACATCAGGGTTGGCCGCTTGCAATGGTACCTACTTAAAATTATCTGAAAAGACAAATAAGAACATTATCATCAGTAAGACGCTGCTCCTCGTCTCCTGGTAATTTATTTGCTTCGGCTGGATGTGGGCGCCACAAGGGAGGCCTATTTCCGCAGTAGGCGTCAAATGACTGATGCGCTAACTCCTGCACCACAGAGATCGTTAAAAAGTAGATAAATGTAATTGGAATATCGCTAATACTGATGATGTTGATGATGACATCGGTGATCGAACTAACAGTCCATAGGTTCCATTAAATAATTTGCCGTGCTGTTGTAAATAAAAAGCCTTCTTGTAACAATTATACACTCAATGGCGGACCGTAGCCACTGTGTAATACGAGGGCGTACAACGTATTATGTCGGCGTATGACATGTATGTAATTACTTAGCGACAGAGTGCGCAGTCATGCCTTGTCATTTTCGGTAACGCCGCATCGCGTTACCGAAATCCCGCCCTTAAGGGGGAGACGCGCAAATGACGCAGTAAAGGTGAAGTGGGATGACAATAAATTTCTAAGCGGCTGTCAATATTGAAGTGGGACTTACGCAGGGCTTTGTGATGGGTCCATTCATATTTATTTATCATCATTATTAACATAAACACTAAATTTTACGCCCACTGCAGGCATACGTCTCCCTCATGGTTTCCCAAGTTTGCCAGTCTTGTGCTGCCTGCATCCAACGACTTCCTGCCACCATAACCAAGTCTTTGGATCAACTGGATTTAGATTTGTTTTTTCTAATAAAGTTAAATATGAAGAGAAAAGTTAAGACAAGAGGTGGGAGGTGACAACTCTTACGAGATGTGACTTCCATGTTTGACGGTGATTGACATTACAAGTGCTGATTGCTAATCTTGAGCTTCTTAGGTAGATGGACATTTGTAACAACTTTGTATTACACTTAAGGTGATTTCAGAAAAGATGGCCAGAGCGGAGTTATTTTTCGCCGCCTTTTTGTCCACTGCATTCGGCCCCACGGCAGCTGCTAACATTATGAGTACCTACATTGATATTCAACAAATAGTATGAAATTCCTTACGTTTAAATACATTTCTGATTTCATGAAATTGTTAATGCAGTTATGAATTAGTTTCATGAAACATAGGTAAGGCAAAAATGGCAAGTTAACTAATTATATGTGAGGGGTTGACCAAAAAGGGACCTCAAGGGAAAATAATTGATTTCTAGAAAATCACGTTTGAAGTTTCGTGTATAGACAGGTTACGGCTCGGCTCGGCTCACAAAAAAAATCATAAAAAAATAACTACGGCACCTAAAAATATTCTGGTTAGTCCAAAACAAAGCTAAAATACCAGAGGTTAAAAAAAAAAAAAAAAAAAAAAAATAACGGTTTCCAATCCCTCCAGGTCCCTTTTTGGTCAACCACTCACATATTATAGTAGCTTTATGGAATATGCCACTGGTTGTCGTTAGAGACCGTCGTACTTCATTTATACAAATTAATCTCAGTTTTGAGTGTATTTCTATGTTTGTGACGCCTTTTTCTGGTCAACATAGCACAAGGTATCCTAATTCAAAACCAGTCAGGGTTCATAATATGAACCTTGACTATATTATAGTCAAGGTCAAGAAATTTCTACCTCTACCGGCTAGCAGCATCTGGCTTTACGCGGTGAAATAAAGTAACCTGGCTAGTAATGGGATGGATAATAAACAATTCAATAGACAAATAAATCGGAACAACTTTGCATACCCAAAATAATTAACGTAAACACAGCCTTACAAAAAAACGATGTAAACTGGAGCGTAGGCTACATTAAGAACTACCCCCTATTATTGTTTAAATTCTAACTGTCTGTCGATATTTTGAATTGTTGCCTACTTAACTAATTGTTTCTCAAGTAAGTGGATTTTTGTAATCTTTTTTGAGAAATAAATATCTTAAACCTTATAATGGGATGGAATCAGATGGTAATGGGATGAAACTGGTATCGTAATGTGGCGCTCCCCTAGTCGGACAAGTAGGTAATGAAGTTATAACAAAGTTATTTTTGTTTTGAGGGAATTTATCAGAGATTTGCAACTACATTTGATTTATCAGGATCATAGCAGTTGGCAGACCTTGGTGTCTACCTACCCCTCTGAGATACAGGCGTGAGCTTACGTATGTCATCAGAGATGTTATCTTGCTCTAGAGTAGTTCTAACTATGCTTTACCCAATACAAGGATGAAGCTAAAAAAACGTAAAAGCGTCGTTAAAAATACAGCAGAAGCTTATAATTCTGCCGAGTAAAACAAAGTTTAAATTAAATTAATCCAAAACTACCGGGAGTTGGTGGGCCAAAGAACTCCAATCTTGTGAAACGTGCCGCGAAAGCCGAATCGGCACCGGTACACGGTTCAGTGTTGTTATAGCCTATAACTTACCCTTAACAAAATTGTGCACCGTATCCTATTAAACTCCTGGCGGGAACGGGAACATTTCGCCTGAATAACCTCTGGCAATTTTCTTGGTGTCTCGTCATCTTTTCAGTGCAGGGGCTAGAAATACTGTGTTACTAAATTTGGAACTAGAACCCGATGACTATTGACGGGGTTTCAAAATAGAGGGCTAAGAGCCAGTTTCTGAATTTAGAATTTTGCTGAATTATTACTTTCGAATTCGGTTCGAATCCCGGCTGGGGACAAAAAAAAACCCAGTTCTTGGATGTTTACATGTTTGTGACGTCGCTGTTTCTGGTTCCCACGACACAGGGTATCCTAGTGTGGGGCCAGAAGCAATGTATGTGCCTGTATGAAAATTAAAAGCAATATATATATATATATTGTATTACTACGTACTACGTATTACTTGACTGTAGTGCTGTGAAATTGTCAATTCAGTAACCGGCTCTAAGGGGCGGGTTCTCAGTTGAGAATTTTTACTAAGTAACCTACTTAAGTAACGTTCTGTCACGCTCTTTTCTGAGAGATGTGGTGTGGTGACTACAGGTAAGTATTTACTTAGTGAAAATTCTCAACACAAAACCGGTCCTAACACAATTTTTGTTCATAAAACGTCAGCCGTGAATTAAATGACCTCAGACTGGTATTTCCATGTTTCTGATGTCCTTGCTTAGTGACTATCGTCATCAGCCCATTATGTCCCCACCGAGGGGCACGGGTCTCTTCCTTGAGGAAGGTGACCATATTTATCACATAATTATCTAGCATCCTTAAATCTGTTCTTAAACTCGATGAAAAAAAAAACTGTTACTATGGCAAGTGCCGGGGTCGTAAACGATGACAATGAAACGTTTACATACTCGATGTGGACATCAATTCATGACAAGAATATTCTTTTTACGTGGAAAAACGCAAACTGTCATTGTACTAGAATGCATCCCCTTCCCCCCGGACCTCTGTACTGAGTAGACGTGTACCAGATTCGTATTAGGTAATTTGATTTATTAAAGTTATTTCAAAAGTTTCCAAAATAAAGTTGTGCTTAATAATAGGAGCCCATAAAACAGTGACACCTATTCAAGACGCGTGGTGTTGGACAAGATTTTCTTTGGGTGAGCGTGACACAAGACATCTCACCTTGCACTTCTTAAAGTACCAGGCGCTCATAAGTACACTGAAGATCAAAATCAAAGGATCCTCATACTGATTGGTATTTTGGCATCTAATTCATAACGACTCGTGGCCCTACGGTACAGCGTCTGACTTTCGCGGCGCAACCTCGAGTTCGAATCCTCGCTAATTTGATCATCAATTTCTCTTCTTGTTTTTTTTTTTTTTATTGTTCCGTCCACAATGCTGACTAAACGCACCCCTCCTGCTTCGCCTGCAATCCCAAAGACACCTACTGAGGGTTCTTCGTCCGGAATAAAAACAGTCCCCATGACGGATGTGGAACAGCAACCAACGCATTATGGCTCTGTCCCAGATCTCCGTGCTATGATGGACAATATCAACGAGAGAAAGAAGAGGAAATTTGAAGAGTGTGACTTAGGAATTATAAACACGATTGAAGTAATGTTAAAGAATTTGTCCACTGAGCAGGAGAGGCGTTTCAAGGAACTGCAGCTCACTATAAATAGCCTTACCGAAGAAAACACCCAACTCAGAGCTAGCGTGGAACACATGTCAAATAAATACGATCAGTTTGTAACTAAAATTACAAAACTGGAATCTGAGCGAGAGGAAGACAGGAGGGCGTTTCTACAGTTGGAAGATAAAGTGGAATTGCTCGAAAGAAAGCTCAGAAACTCCGCCATAGAGTTGCGCAATATTCCAAGGAGGGATGGAGAGACAAAAGAGGATCTTATCTTACAACTACAATCAATTGGGAAATCGATCAATGTTGATGTTGGGCGTCATGATATAAGGGACATTTACAGAACAAAAAACAAGGATCCCTCTAGCCCGATCGTCGCTGAAATTACGACTGTTATCGTAAAGGAAAAATTCATTTCTGGAGTCAAAACTTTTAACAAGTCTAAGAAACCGGGTGAAAAACTAAACACCAGCCATCTAGGGCTACAAGAACAAACTAAGCCCATTTATATATCCGAAATGCTCACAATGAAGACCCAGAAGCTATTCCATCTAGCTAGAAATTTCCAAAAGCAATATAATTATGCTTTCTGCTGGACTTCTCATGGCGTCGTATATTTGAGAAAGGTGGAGAACTCCTCACAAATAAGAATCAACGCTGTTGATGACTTGGAAGCTCTAAGGAAAACGGAATGACTAAGAAATAAGGAACGAAACTTCATAATTTTACTATTTAATTTTAAGCCAAATGGTACAACTGTACAACACAAACTTTTAATTTTTCTACAATACAATCTAATAAAACTCACAATACAAATTACACTACACATAAATATCTCACAAATAACCACACATACTTCTTCACAAAAAAACTATGTGAAATACATACCCAACCGTACTTTAGCCATTACTTACCTCTCTAAATTTTTAAATGTTCCCAGATTTTTATCTTTGCTAAATTCCATACAATTATTGTATATTATCGATCCCTTCCTTTTTTACAACCATAACAAACCTATCACTTCGACACAAACAAAGATCTACGATTGCGCCGGCTCATTTCATGATGATACTAGTGGCTCATTTATCTTTCAACCTTTTTTATATGGCTAATGCAGACGTTTTGTCCAAGGAGTTGGACAATTTCAATATTTTCCATGCAGTTGAATGCGAAGTGGATCAATACGAGTCCTTTTTTCGCACAAAAAAAGATAGCGTAACTATTCTCTCACAAAATATCCGAAGTATAAATCGTAACATATCAGACTTTGAAGTTCTTCTCAACAGATTGGGTGTGGAACATGATCTGTTGATTCTAACAGAATGTTGGCTTTCTCATGTTACCTCAATCCCCCCTTTGGACAGTTATAGTTCTTTTTCTACAACCAAAAATCCCATTCAAAATGACGGAGTTGTTGTCTATGTTAAAAACAATCTTACTTACCTGATTGAGGAACCGGACTTTACGGATTGCAATGCACTTGTAATTAAGCTCGGTAACAATGATACAGCAATCATAGCTGTCTACCGCTCACCCCCATATCAAAACATAGACCCTTTTTTATCATCCTTGGATAAAATAGTATCTAGTCTCGCCAGTTTTAAAAATGTTATACTAACGGGTGACATAAATATTGATATACGTAAGACCCAAAGTTCCACTAAAGATTGTTACTTGACATTGGCAGCTTATCATGGTTTAATACCTACTCATACCTTTGTCACCAGAGATGCTAGTGACTCTTGCATCGATCATGTCCTTCTAAAAACCAAACTCCCCTCTTTAACTATAGTCATACAGAGCTCAACTACTGACCACAAAACTACAACTCTCTGCCTTAGCAAGAAACCTCCCCGCACTCACATTCTCACAACATTAAAGAAAGTTAACCACGAAGCGTTGCGGGATGAAATCAAGAACATTAACTTCGACCCTATTTATGACTCAAATGACCCCAACGATATGACCACATACCTAATAAATCAAATAACAGACGCTATTGACAAACACACTACTTTAATTAAGCTATCGTCTCGCAAAAAAATCATTAAGCCTTGGATCACACCTGGACTCGTTCGCTGCATAAAACATAGAGACAAGCTACACAAAAAAACAAAAGCTGATCCAAATAATAATACAATAAAACATATTTATACACGCTATAGAAATTTTTGCACCTCACTTTTAAAAAAACTCAAACGTAACTATGAAAAAAATCTAATACAAGATGCTGGTAAAAACAATAAAAAAATCTGGGATGCAATAAAAAACATAACAAACACATATAAAGCTAAGAACTACCCTAAAGAATTACTTACAGTATCTAATTCCCCCGAGGAATCACTTAATAAAGTAAACACATATTTCAGTAATGTGGGTAAACTATTAGCGGAGGACCTACTTAAACAACAATCCAACTCGAATAAGGATACGGATGAACATTATGCCCCCCTACAATCCTTTGTTCTGGATAGTACTGATGAGGATGAAGTGGATGGAATTATACTTAGTCTCAATAATAAGTGTTCTGTAGGATGGGATGGTATAGCAAACTCATTGATAAAACAAAATAGGAACGAACTTGTGACTCCACTTACTTATATATGTAACAAGTGCCTAGAGCTAGGTATATTTCCGAATGACTTAAAAAGATCCCAAGTAATTCCTATCCACAAAGGAGGAGACAGAAATCTAATAAATAACTACAGGCCTATTTCAATCCTCCCAGCTATATCAAAAATATTAGAAAAAGTTATTAACCACAGATTAGTATCCTACCTCGAGGCCAACAAGATTCTATCCGAGCAACAATTTGGTTTCCGCTGCGGTAAATCTACAGATGAAGCAGTTAATGAACTAGTCGAACATGTAGGCATAAACCTGGATAAGGGAAACAAATGTCTTTCGATTTTTCTTGACTTGGCCAAGGCGTTTGATTCGATCTCTGTCCCCATTCTTGTAAAAAAATTAGAAAACATTGGCATTAGAGGTACTCCACTTAACCTATTTGTAGACTATCTTACAAACAGAAAACAGTCCGTAAAGTTAGGTACTCAGGTCAGTGCTGAACTGCCTGTTTGTTATGGTGTCCCACAGGGCAGTATTTTGGGGCCTACCCTCTTTCTTGTGTACCTTAATGACCTCTTGTTGCACAAATCCTTCCCCGGAAAATTCATCTCGTATGCCGATGACACGGCGCTAGTGTTTACAGCCAAAACATGGAAAGATACCCTCGAACATAGCCAACGTGGATTCAACCAAGTATGCAAGTGGCTAAGGGACAATGTGCTTACGCTAAATGCTGTTAAAACCAAATACTTAACTTTTTCCCTTAGAGGTACCAATTCAATTGCTGAAAACCTCAGAGCCCATACATGCTCCCTGTCGGACACGGCAAACTGCTCATGTAGTTCCTTGGAACATGTTAGTGCAATAAAGTACTTGGGCGTTATAATTGACGAAAATCTCTCATTTAAAGACCAAATTGAGATGCTGTGTGGCAGAGTTCGAAAACTTATCTACGTCTTTAAAGTACTCCGCCATATTCTTGAACCTCACTTATTAAAACAAACTTACTATACTCTTTGTCAATCTATAATTTCTTACTGCATTTTGTCGTGGGGAGGAGCGGCCAAAACCACTATTAAAAAGCTTGAGGTTGCACAAAGAGCAGTCTTGAAAGTGTGTACATTCAAACCTTTCCGCTTTCCTACTAAGGCTCTCTATGAATTTTGTGGGGTACTGTCAGTTCGTCAACTCTTCCTTCTCAGCATTGTTCTAAAGCAACATTCAAAATTACCTTTCGATCCATCTAAACTTGAAAAGCGCAGAGCTTTCTCTGTATGTCCCCGGCTCATGAAGCATAAAACCTCCTTTATCCAAAAGTTTTTCCCGTTTTTAGGCCCATTTATTTATAATAAAATCAATAAATCCGGCGACATTTTTAAATTAACTAAAGTAATGTGTAAACGAAATGTTTCGATGTGGCTCAAATCACTATCTTACGAGGAAACTGAGAAACTCCTAGAGATCTGTAAGTAATAATCTCATCTTAATATCTTTTTTACATATTCCATTATTTTTCAAAAATATATAAGTATTTATTTTGCTGCGGTACTCACCCTCTCTCTGATCTCACACACTTACACACACTCACTCACACACACTCACACTCATTTACTCACACACATTGAGGGAGGTCAACTAACACTATACCTACCCTTTTTCTTTTTTCTTATAATACTTTTGTTTTAACAGTAATTTACAGTTTTTGTTAAAACCAACTAGGTATGTAAGAATTTTGGTAGTAGCTTTTGTAAACGGAGGAAGTAGGCGCTGTCTGCTGTAATACAGGTGATAAACCTAGCACAGCAGCGGATGCTAAATAACTTAAATGATAAACCAAACATGTAATTTGTCACCACCTAGTTTTAGTCTAGTATAAGACTTTTATGTCACAAATAAATTACTTACTTACTTACTTACTTACATTAGCAGAATCGAAGGCCTGGATTCTGCTAATTGTAGTACAGTGACAATAGGGTAGTTTCCAGGGTCAAAATAATTAAATTCTATTTAGTCCGTATTTTAGATTATAAAAAAATATTAGATACGTATTTTTTATTTTTTCGATTAAACAAAAAATAACAAAGATATAGCCCATAAAAGTTACGTGTGACGTCACTCCGTGCTAAAAAATGCAGCACGTAACTTTAATGGGCTATATCTTTGTCATTTTTGGTCTAATTTACAAATAAAAAAATACGTGTCCCTTATTTTTGAATAATCTAAAAGACGGACTAATTACATTTTTTACGGCAACTAGCCCATTGCATGACTGCGCTGATTTCATTTCATCGCCGCTTCAAATCAACGCGCGCCCACGTATTCATGGTTCTACGCGTCAATGGAATTGAAAAACGTGTCACATGACCCGACTGCATAACTGTAATTGGACTATAATGCAGTAACGGAATCGAGGCCCAGGTATTGCGAGCTCGAAAGGTACTAGCGCGTTACTAAGTAGTTTTTGAACAACATCTTAATAATAATTTGAAATGACACTTTGATTGCAAGTCAGGATCTTGTTAAACTTTCTCATTCACATGACTTGCATAAAATAGCATTTCCATTTAAACTTTGGTTGGTGGAAAATGTTAAATTGATACGCCCGCCGGTTTCGCCGCGGCTTAGTCTTGGAAATTTAAATTTTGGGACGAGTTTCGGGTTTGCTTAACTTTGCTCTCTGCGGACTGCCTAATGTACGATATGGGTTTGATTCGCTTTTTAAAAACAGTCCGCACCTGGAGAGTTGGATTTATTTTATTTTAAGTTTATTAGGAAAACCAACAGATAAAATAACAATAGGAGGTTTGGCTTAGTATCTCTCGCAGCCCCGGCCGCCTGAGTGATCTTAAACGATCACAAATGTTAAGCAACATATGGCGCGTTCAGTGTATGGATTGGTGACCGTTCTATGACTAATGCTAGTGGCATTTGTACGAGCAAGCAGTTGGTGCCAGATGCCGTCGATAGATGGCAGTCGTTAAGCCAAGTCAGAGGCCTTAGGGTGGCTTGAAAACTTCTGACCGTAAGACCAGCCACTAGTCTTACAAGTCTCCTTCAATACGGGCTTGGCCCGCGTGGTGGAGTATTGGACTATGCCTTGCTCAGAGAAGTGACCTATGCCCCTCGGTGGGATATAAATAGAAAGATAATGTATAACTTTTAGTTCCTAAGAAGAAACTGCATATAAATCGAAGATTTATTCAGTTCAGATAACTTGTCGAATTTATGGAGCTTATAAATATACATACAATATAGCCCATAACGATCGCACAATTATGGAAAACCGGTTGAGATTCATCAAAATCAATTAATTTAGAGATAGAGATCGAGAACACTTTAGTGTACATAAAAAGGAAATCACACAGGTAATTTAGCAATTTTGAGGCAACATACACACAATCAAACCACACACTTTACCCTCAAAGACTGTGGCAGTCGGGAAAAAATATGTAAATGTAATCTATTACTATCGAATCGCCTTCTTAGATAGAGTAAATAATACGTTATTATTCGATACTCGGACACTAACAGCAATTTTCTTGAAAGCTTGTTCGTCCGCCATTCAGAGACCAGACGGGGTCAACCCTGACAGGCACAAAAGGCGGACTAATATAATATATTTTACTACATAGTGAGTTTTTTGTGATATTGTAGTGAACACGGCTTATATACGTTCCACTTCAGAGTAAAGGGCTTAAATTCTGCAAATACATTGCTGTAAAATGACGAATCGCTCGTAGCCTGGGCTGCCTGAGTGATCTTAAACGATCACTAAGGTTAAGCAACATAGCATTCAACAAGCAGAATGTAAATTCTTTACGTTGAAATAAATTCTTGATTCTTGATTCTTGATTCATACGGCGCGTTCAGTCCATGGATGGGTCACCGTCTATGAACGCCAGTGGCAATTTTCCGAGCGGTTCCGTGCTTCGCAAGGCACGTTAAGCAGTTGGTGCCGGCTACCGTCGATAGATGGCAGTCGTTAAGCCGAGTCAGAGGCCTTAGGGCGGCCTGAAAAACTTCTGACAGTAAGACCAGCCACTAGTCTTACAAGCCTCCACCAATCCGAACTTGGCCTCCGTGGTGGAGTACGGCCTATACCTTCCTCAGGGAAGAGACCCGTTCCCCTCGGTGGGGATATAATGGGTTGATGATGATGAATTTTTCTTTTTAAGTCTCCTTTTCCTCCAAGCTGGAGCAGCTGGTTTTGAAGTTTTGTTAACAGTTTAAAGAAGCATTATACAGAAGTACAAAAAAAAAATAGGATAAAAGTAAAGATTTTGTACACATGCAATTTTTTTTTGTATTTTTCTGATAGCCAATATCACTTGCCTTTTCAACCGATTCCGGCTTGACGTTGAGTTTAGGGACACCCGATATACTCAATATTTTGTACCGCGCCGACCTACAACTATTAAAATTGGCTAATAATATAGTGACAAATGCTGATGAAGAAGATACTTGAGAAAGATGTATTTTTAAAAATAAATTATTTCAAAAAAATCTTTGAAGTTCGCGAAAAGTTTGGAAAAAACTGCCTCGGTGAGCGAGCCCGACTAGCTCTGGTCCGGTATTTTTTAAAATGGCCTATTACGTTTATTTCATTGTATTATCATCGCTCTGAGTTTGTTAATTGAAAGTGACTGCTAAAATAACATTTGCTTGTACGAAATGGAAGCTACATTACGCGGATGACAATATACCGCGGGCAGGATGTCATAGGAGTTAACAAACGTTTGTTCATTAAGTCCACACGATGACGTACTTGAATAAGGCAACATTAACGTTTTCAATTCAGTACAAACTGATGCTTTGGCATGAGTCTTTATAGGCGTACTCGAAGTGGAATCATAAATTATTCTGATTACGGTGAAATCAATATGCCCTCAATAGCTCTTGTGAATTTCAGTTCGTTAATAATAAACACGCTTCAACAAGTAACAAGACATACCTACGACGTACGGTACATGATAATCCTATTAATGTAAAGATGTTTGATGAAGCAAAGGATCACTATCGGTTTCTAAGTAGCATCATTTTCATTAGAAATTAGGTTACGTAGATTTGTAAACTTAGAGTAGCAACACCACCGTTCAGCTTTTTAAGGAAAATATCGTGAGGAAACCTGAACAGGGATGATTCGGAAGTATTTACATACCCGAGCGCTGGAAATCGCCAATCCGCAGTGAGCAGTTTTTCTATGAGAGAAAGCTTATGCCCTACAGTAGGACATTATCCCTTTGCAACCGTGCATATAATTTCAAAAAAATCCTGACTCCATACAAATTAACTTTTCGGGACGCAAACGGCATCGATTGATCGTGCATTTATCTGTTTTACCTACAAAAAATACTGCAAGGTGCGGCGCCTCACTTGTCGGCGACCATTGGCCACAAATTGGCTCGCGAGCCGCTGGTAGAGATTTCTGCGTATTTTGGCGGTGAACGTGCTTCATGTAAAGTACTGATAATTAATACATTTTGTTTGAAGCCTTACAATAATTAAGTTCGAATGTGTACAGGAAGCGTTGTAAGATGTTTTTATAAATACAAAGTTAGTTTATAGTCATAAAATATGGCTAGAAAAATGTAGTTGGACGATCGTGCAGTTACTTTTTAGCCGGACTAGCAGTAAAGGGATTTTTTTGGTTATTTTTCTTGGAATCTATGGCATACCAAAACAAGGTATTTTAGCCAAGATGGTTAAATTTTTAAAAATAATTTCTTCGGTTGCGAAGGGCTTCCGGACTAACCGGCTTGCAATCCGGACTTGGCCCCCGTGGTGGAGTATGGCCTATACCTTCCTCAGGGAAGAGACCCGTGCTCCTCGGTGGGGACATGATGGGTTGATGATGATGACTATTTTTTATGGACAAAAAAGTCTAAAAGTTTCGTAGCTTAATTGGGTAAACAAAAGATCAAGGGAAATTGTAGCCCGAGTGCTGAAAAACAAAGCCAGTCAACTCAGAAATACTTTGAACAAAATAGAATTCAATGACCTAAACTCATTTTGATAATTGAATTAATAGTTGCTCCACCTAGTCCCAGGGTGTCCTTGATTCCGTTTGGCGATAACGCGTAAAATTTATAAAAGTTTTATATTGTTTCAATAACTAAATCATTGCCAATGAACAAAACCTTAAAAAGTCCAATTTCATTAACAAAAATCACATGATCTTGGAAATTTGGATCATGGATAATGCCGGGCAGCAGACATTGAGACTATCTTCATCTTGCAGAAGAGAGCGATCCGATTTATTTACAAGCTAGGTAGTAGGGACTCGCTAAGAGATTTTTTCAAAGAAACTAACATCTTAACAGTTGCAAGCCAATAAATTTATGAAAATATTATATACCTTCGGAAAAATATTAAGGACTTCGAAACTCTTGGTAGCCATCATAACGTTAATACTAGGAATAAACTTAAATTGTCATTTCCACGATTTAGACTTGCAAAAGTTAATACTTCGTTCATGGGGCACTGTATAAGGTTCTACAACAAGATACCCCAAGATATATTAGAGTTACCCCCAACGCGATTTAAGAATTGTGTTAAGCACACTCTTTGCAAAAAAAGCTTATTATAAAATCAACGATTATTTAGAAGACAGGGACGTATGGCATTAAATAGTAGTTTAATATTAAATTAAATCAGAGGATAAATGTGTCTAGTGTTCAACACATCCAAGATATTATTTTGTATGTTTTATTTGTATAAGCTTTAAGGTGATTTGAGAAAAGATGGTCAGAGTGGAGTTTTTTTTTCGCTGCCTTTTTCTCCACTACAGACGGCCCCAAGACAGCGGCTAATATTATACATAACTGTATGTACATTGACATTCAACAAGCAGAATGTAAATTCTTTACGTTGAAATAAATTCTTGATTCTTGATTTATCACTCCACCACTCACATCCGCTCGACATGTGTGTTTCGTCAGTTTTTCTTCCTTCATCCCCTACACAATACTACTAATTAAATTACCGCAAATGGGAGAATTTTCTTATAAAAAGTCGAATGTTCTTAAATGTAAACTTTATAAAGGATTTATTGAAAGAAATAATGTATTGCCTTTCTTTCGAACAAATAAAAGCAGCAATTTCAGAACATTGCCCCAACTTTTCGAGTATATATGTGAATTCGATTTTAAACAACACAGTTCCTACTTTCAGTGCAAGTTTTGCCATCAAACAAGCAAATCTATTCGTTTGAAATTGCAAACGTGAGAGCGGGAACGTTTGTCATAACAAGGGGGCTCTGTGCAGGGGAAACGAAATTAGTATCGACTGCAATCATCACGCAGATTTACGAGTATGTCATTGTCATTGCAGATTTATGAAGGCTACCGATGTGATCGTGTGACGTTCTGTCACCGTCCATTCAGTTAGTTGGTTTAATAACTGCAACACCGCAGCGCCTAACATTATAAGTACATTGACATTTAACAACTACATAGAATCCAAATTCTTCATGTTGAGATAAATTTGTATTTTCTGATTCAAGAGAACCCATCCAAATATTATTTCAAAAAGAGATTAAATTAGCACTCATTTTCTAATATTTATTAGTCAATCGGTTCATGTATAGTTTTACTAAACAACATATTTCTATATACTTTCTATCTTGAAATTAATTTACGGTGTTTAATTTGACATCGTCCTTAGCATGACTGATCTGTAGTACCATAATAAATGAATAAAAACAAGCTATAATTAACAAAATAACTGTAAAATAGCGTATCTTTATTGATCGGGGCGTACCTACCAAAAGCAGCTGCAAAACGTTATCGAATCACAAAAGTTAGCATAATGTTTCTCGTTGCACACAGCACACAAAGCAGCTGAAAACAAAATGAGCATTAAGTGAATTACAACCTAATTAAAAGAAAAGAAAGTTGAAAAATACCGACAAGCACATTTGCAAGAAAATGAACAAGATGGAAATGCTCCTTCCACAAAGGATACTCGAAAAGCGACCGAGTGAGATCAGAAGATCCTTCTGCGTCAGTTTTTAAGCACTAGTGCCAAGCGCACCAACCGTTCTCTCGTGGCTCACTTCGCTGGTGCATCGGACTAAGATAATGTGTGTGAATTGCTTTAGTTCTCATCGTGATCGTGGTAAATTAGTCAAATAACCTATGTTAACTGTTATAGAGTTTTACCAAATGCAACCAGTTATTTGGGGTCAAAGATATAATCTCCTTACAAGAGGTTATAGAGTTAGTAGGCCCAGATATTGGAAATTTATTTCAACGTAAAGAGCTTAGATACTGTTTGTTAAATGTCAATGTACATGAGTACATGAGCCTTTTCCTCTACGATATGAACAGTGGAGGAAAAGGCAGCGAAACAAAACTCCACTCTGACCATCTTTTCTCACATAACGCGGCTAACGCAGCCCCTTCAACCTCATCCATATTTATGTAAGAAAAGTGACGGACTGCTTTATGAAGAGTATGTATGACTCTCTCGAGTATGTATGGCACTCTTGAAGCCTATGCTCGCGGCCGCATCGTGCGAGAACCTCCACAAGGTGCTAGAGGCGACAGTGTAGATCTAGCATTAGGTAGTTTATTCCATTGCAAAGGGGACCTACATCCTAGCCTTATTTCCAGTAAAACCGGCAACTCATTTTATGTGGAATATAATATGGCTCTTTACTTGCCACTTTTTGCTTGCGAAGTTTTAATTAAGATAATATTTTGTGCAACATTCACTCTTGCTTTGCTTTTTGCCTTTGTAATTTCTTTGGCTTATTCACACGAATTTATATGTGTACTTATAAAGGTATGTGCCGAATGCTGTGTTCTGATGATACTACCTTTGTGTAAGTGCGTCTTTGTTTCGTTTTTTGGTCAGAATGCAAAATATAATTTCTGCTTGCTAAGGTAGTCACGAAAAAGTTCTAAAGAAGTAATTTTGTTATGAAACAGAGGTTTTCAATTAGAATGTTGTTTCTATTTATTCATCACGAACATCGTATGCGATCTAATTACCTTTACTACGTTGACCACTTAACATTAGAAACATATTGTTATATATTGTATAGAATCAGGACTTACTTTGCGGAAATCCATAATAGCATTAAAATGAGAAAATTACTTTGCTAAATTCCGCTAATATCCCACAAGCACCATGTGGTTAGATAATGCACCACCCTCCCTCCCACTTTTTCAAGCAGAAGCAAGACACGAACACACCACTACCGACAACAATACTTGTGTGAGACAATGCGCGACGCGTTTCGCCTCTAACACGAGGCATCCTCAGGCTCCCAAGCACAAATGACCGTCACCTCTCTTGAGGTCTTCTCAGACTTCCCCCTGGGGAAAGTGGAGGGTCGGGTTCAGGGCGTGGCCCTCTTCCCGAGGGATCTACCGCTGTCCGCGGCTACGGACAGGTCAATTGGTGGCCTTCCAGGCGGTGGTCTTCACTGGGGGTCGCAGGTGGTCTTCTTTAGACCGAGTTGGCCGTGGACTTGACCAGGCTTCGGGGGACGGGCTTGGCGCGGCTGTCGGGCGGTCGCGCGTGCAGTGGCGCCAGCCCGCGCAGGTGCTGCAGCTGCGACCGGTCCGCACGCGTGAACATGTCGGTCGCCAGCCGCGCCACGAAGGCGTCCAGCTCCTCCCACTTGAGGTCCCTCGCGATCGTCGCATTCCTCACGTAGCGAGGCGCGCCGACGATGGTGCGTAGAGAGAGGTTCTCCTGGGCTCGGAGCCGCTTCTTATTCGACTCCGAGACAAGCGCGAAACATGCCGGCGCAGCGTACGTGAGGCGGGGCCTGACATAGGTCTTGTAGACCCCGAGCTTCGCTCGCAGAGGGAGGCGGGAGGTGAAGATTGGACGCAGCTTCGCGCGCGCCACCTTCACCTGGTTGACGACTGCGCTGACGTGCGCAGCCATCGTTAGTCCACGGTCGATGGTGACCCCCAGGTATTTCACCTGGTTCTGCCACTCGATGACCCGTCCGTGCAGCCGGAGCGGCGGCGGCGCGTGGCGGCGGCCTGTCAGCATGGCCTGTGTCTTCCCGACATTGACCGACAAACGCCACTTCTTCAGCCAGTCGGGGAGAGCGTCGAGGGCACGCTGCATCTTGGTTGCAGCGTGCTTGGGTGACATGGACGACGCCAGGTAGGCGGCGTCGTCGGCGTATAGCGCCAATTGGACACCCTCCGGGACTGGTATGTCGTCGGTGTATCGGGCGTAACAGGCCGGGGACAGGCAGCTTCCCTGGGGGACGCCGGCAAGGATGTGGCGCTCCTCGGACACGGCGTCCTCCACCGCCACTTTGAAGCGGCGATCCCTCAATAACGAGGCCACGACTGCGATGAGACGTCGAGGGGCAGTGGACGTCGACAGTTTGTACAGCAACCCCTCATGCCATACCCTGTCGAACGCCTTTTCCATATCCAGGAGTACTGCGACGGTGCACTCCTTTTTGTTGAGGCGCACCGTCATGTCGTGCAGTACCCTGGTGAGCTGAAGCGTCGTCGAGTGCTCAGGCCAGAACCCAAACTGTTCCGGACGAGGCTGTACGTGCGGGAGCAGGTGATGCAGCAGGAGCTTTTCGAACACCTTCGAGAGGGTACTCAGCAGCGTGATGGGCCGGTAGCTTTCGGGCTTCTGTGGATTCTTGCCCGGCTTGGGCAAGAGGATGACCAGGCCAGTTTTCCACGTTTGTGGAAAGTGACCGGTGCGCAGGATGCCATTGAACAGGCGCGTCACGGCCGCAATTGAGCGTTGCGGGAGCTGCCGGAGCGCCGTGTTCGTTATGCGATCCTGGCCCGGTGCTTTCCTTGGCGTGGTGCGCTGGATCATCCGCTGCACTTGGCCAGACGTGAAAACCACAGGGTCCTCAGCCGGGGCCATCGGTGCTGCGAAGTAGGCTCGAAGGTGTTGCTCGACTGCTGCGACGTGCTCCTTGTCGTCGGTGGGGTTTGGGATGAACGCCTTCTCGAGGCACTCGGCGAAGACTTCAGCTCGGTCTTGTGCCTTGAATCTTGGGTGGCCGTCGCTGTCTAGCAGCGGCCGAACAGGCGGGGGTTTGGTCGACAGCTGCCGGCATAGGCGACGAACGTCCGATGACTCGATGTGGCGCTCCCAAGATTCTTCGGCGTTAGCATCTAGCTCCGCCGTCACTTTGGCCGTCAGAACGTTGAGGCGCGTCTTGAGCTGGGGGCAGCGGGAGTGCTGCCACTGCTTCCGGAGGCGGCGCTTTTCGCGGATCAGGTCCATGATCTGAGCGGGTAGAGGAGTAGATTTTTCCCCGCTCGGAACTGTGCGCGAGGATTTGTCGAGCGCGCTCCGAATGCTAGCAGTGAGCTCAGACGTCAGGCACTCAACGTCTTCTGGCGTGGCGACGGGGCGGGATGGGGTTTCCTCCGTGAGGATGGAGGCAAACGGGGCCCAGCTGTAGAGTCGACGGGGCACTGGCAGCGCGACCCTGGTCGGCAGGTCGTCGAGGACGAGAAGAACCGGCCGGTAGTCCGAGGGGAGGTCTGCTAAGACCTTCTGGCGGGGCCGCGTCCGGAGTCCCTTGTAGATAACGACGTCGAGTACGTCCCCCGAGCCGTCCCAGTGGTAGTGGGTGGGCTCGTCTGGACCTGCGACGTCGTAGTGTGACATCACGGAGTCGGCGAAGAGGCGTCTTCCTTGGGCGTTGGTAGCCGATGAGTTCCACGTGGTGTGCTTGGCGTTGAGGTCGCCGGCGACGATGGTCGGTGATGGTGACTCTAGCAGCCCCCGCAGGTCTCATAAGTCGAAGGCGGTGACTGGGGGCTTATAGGCGGCGAAGAGTCGCATCACTGTGCCGGCGACTTGTACCTCGATACCGAGAGCGTACATTGACCCAAGCTCCCGGAACACGATCGGCTGGTGGACGACTTTCCTCTTCACGATCACCGCCAGTTCTCGGAACGCACGGTGTTCGGTTTTCTCGTCCTTGCGATAGACGACGTAGTTGGGGATGGTGAGTTTGTCACCCTCTCCAAGCCAGGTCTCACTGAGTAGCGCCACGTCGACGTCTTGCTCCCGGAGGAAGACCTGGAGCAGCCGCTTCTTCCTACGCAGTGACTGGGCATTCCAATGCACCACCCTTAGAGGCCTAGTGAATGTCACGGTCAGTCGCCAGGCCTGGGGTGACGGGGGCTTGTGGAGGCCCCGTCTGCAGCGCCGCAAGGACTTCCATGAGGGCACTGACCGCACGCGTCAGTGCCTCGTTGGAGGTCAGATGAAGTGCGGCGGTTGCAGGTGCTGCCGTGGCTGCTGCTTTAGTCGCTGGTGGAGCGGCCGCTACCCCAGCCGGTCCAGCAGGCTTTTTCTTCTTCCCACCCCTCTTCCTGCGCGATTTAGTGACCGCAGGAGTGGAGCGGGATGTGGGTGGGTTGGCCGGCGCCATGAGGTTGCCAGGCACCGACTCCTCTACCGCTGGCTGCTGCTGGGCTGCGTTGGTCGTCCTCCGGCCTCCCTGGCCTGATATGGCGACAGTGCCAGCTTTGGTGTTCCGCGCCTCCTTGCGGAACACTGGGCAGGAGGAGTTGTTCGCGGCGTGTGGTCCGCCGCAGTTTGCGCACGTCGCTGGCTCCTCCTTCGGGCGTGGGCAGTTCCGGGCGTGGTGATCCTCCCCGCAACGCACGCATTTCTGCGGGCGGTGGCAGTGCTGGGAGGAGTGCCGGAACTGCTGGCACCGGTGGCACTGCGCTGGCCCCTGCTTGCCGCACCATGCTTCAATTTTTACTCCCGGCATGTAAAGGAGCTCACTTTCCATTAACTCGTTAGCTTAGCTGACCGTCACCCCAAAAACACTCGGTATTTATAGGCTAGGCCGCCCCGCCCCCCGATAACGTAATCTAACCGTTAAACCGGTGACCGTTAAACGGTCAACCGCCTAACGGTTATTATTGTTTTGCGCAAAAATAGCGAGTAATGGGGAAAAAGAGGAGCTGCCTTCCTGTTCATTCAGCATTGTAGACAACCTATCCTTAGATAATTTGGAAATTTCTAGCTGCTCAAGTATAGATAACCTCGTGTTAGAGGCGAAACGCGTCGCGCATTGTCTCACACAAGTATTGTTGTCGGTGGTGGTGTGTTCGTGTCTTGCTTCTGCTTGAAAAAGTGGGACGGAGGGCGGTGCATTATCTAACCGCATGGTGCTTGTGGGATATTAGCGGAATTTAGCAAAGTAATTTTCTCATTTTAATACATATTGTTATGTTGACAACTCAAAAATAACAAAAACTTCTTAAATATCCATCGTGCCATAGTAAATTTTGATTGATTTTTTTACGTAGCCTCTATTGCATCCCACTGCTGGGCAAAAACTTCACCCAGTTCAGTCGAGAATTATCGTTTGTAGTACTTTTGTACTTTCATTATAACTATGACACTGATCGGTATCGAACCCAGGACCTCTGAAATGTAAATCCCGGGTCTATCAATGCAATACCACCACTTGATTTTTTTCTCAAGAACTTAGTCTCAAGATAAGTTTATATCTTATAAAAACATATCTGAAAAACTAAGGCATCAGTTTAAACCTACTAAGGAGTCATCTTTCAAACTAATAACATGAGTTAATATGAAAACAACATGCGCTAAAGAAATTATGCAATTTGAGCCATTTTCTGATAATCACCACTTTGAAGTTCAGGAAAAGCTCGGAAAAAACTGTGAGTACGGAACCCTCAGTGGGCGGGCCTCACTCGCACTTATCTGGTTTTATCTCTAACCCATATCTCAACGTCAGAAGCACATGGTCGTATGTTCGATTCGGACGAAAATAACTTTTTATACCTCTAGTATCAGCCCGACAAGCGCTTTGTAACCATCTGAGAAACATATTTCTATATAATTCTATTGCTGCGATAATTTTGTTGCATAATGTGCATGAAGGCTTGTAGTAGGTAACTTGTTCTCCTGTAAAGTATAAAAAAGACAAATCCAACCAAATGCTTCTGATGACGTCGAGATATATGTATATAGTAGTTGTATGTATCACTTAAGCCGAATTTACAGTACGAAATTAATGGCATTCATGTTGACCTCAGTTTCACGAAAGTAGTTTCGATATATGCGAACGTAATTTCGTAAAATAATTAGTGTCATGAAATCGTCAGTATTGCAGTAACCATGGCCCCATTAGCATCAATGCTGTATTAACCATTTTCAAACATTGAAGGCTGGAAGCGCGCGAAAATACATACGTCCGCAAAGCGCAGGCCCTTTCGCGACACTAGTTTCACGTTGCATCTACATGAAATTAGTTGCATGACACTAATTTCACCGAAAAATCGCGTAGGGCACGAAATTCATTAGCTGTCGCGAAATTACATGCATTACGAAAGTACTAAATTACACGTGAAAATTTTGATGAAACTAAAATTTCATGCCACTAATTTCATAATGTAAATTGTAAAGTAATGTAACGTAATGTAATGTAAATTTCGTAATCTCCACCAATCCGGACCAGGCCCCCGTGGTGGAGTACGGCCTATACCTACCTCAGGGAAGAGCCCCGTACCCCTCGGTGGGGACATAATGGGTTGATGATAAATTTCGTAATGTAAATTTGGCTTAGCCATCTATTTTTAAATTGGATAAACCTGGGTACGGCTCTTTTAAAGTCCACAGCTTTTGCCGATTATCGAAGTTATCGTGACGTGTTTTTGTCAAAGCTTGAAACTGTATTGGAAAGCTTAATAGATCTGCATATTCATGAGCTCCGAGTACAAAGTGGCACAGGGTAATATGTATATTTGAAACAGCATAAAATTGACACTGTTGAATTGTCAAACATGATGAAATTTACATAGGATTCGTTGCAGTTATTTTTAAGGACCAACATTGTAATTTGAGTGCCGTGAAAGGTATTTAAATGTAGTGTAAAAAGAATACTAAAACGATTTTTTTTAATTGTATTTTATTAAGTAACTGCCTTAATTAAATATAATTTAAAAAAAATTGCTCGTAGCCCCGGCTTCCTGAGTGGTCTTAAACGATCGTGCAAAACAATGAAAGATCGTGCACGATAGGGCGCGTGCAGTCCCTGGATGGGTGACCATCTATGACTAACGCTAGTGACCTTTTTCCGAGCGGTTCCGTGCTTCACAAGGCACGATAAGCAGTTGGTGCCGGCTGCCGTCGATAGATGGCAGTTGTTAAGCCAAGTTGTTAATTCAGAGGCGTTCGGCCGGCTTGGAAAAGAATGCAGTCTTTACACGTCCCACTGTAGGGCAAAGTCGGTCTCTCAGAGATAAAGTATTAGATTAGCCTTAATAACCTCGGCAACCCACCGCGGATTAGCGATTTCAAGAATTGAATTATTTGCATCACTCAAGCACTCTCATCTGGTTTCCGTTTCGTCACATGCTTTCCTTCACAGTTAGCGAGCCTCATCATCTTTAACCCATTATGTCCCCACCGAGGGGCACGGGTCTAGGCCATACTCCACCACGGAGTCAAGTTCGGATTGGTGGAGGCTTCTTCAGGGAAAAGACCCGTGCCCCTCGGTGAAGACATGCTGGTCTTACTGTTGGAAGTTTTCAAGGCCTCTGACTTGGCTTAACAACTGGCATCTATCGACGGCAGCCGGCAGCAACTGCTTAACATGCCTTGCGAAGCACGGAACCGCTCGCAACAAATGCCACTAGCGTTAGTCATAGGACAGTCACCAATCCATGCACTGAACGTGCCCTATGTTGCTTAACTTTCGTGATTGTTTAAGATCACTCAAGCAGCCAGGGCTACGAGCGAGTGGTATCAAAACTAGAAATTCAGAAAAGTAGGTAACTAACTTTAAACCACTAAAATTTACACTTTATAGGTATTATGTTATAAGCATAGAAATTCACAACAGGCACAAGAATTAAGTGAAAATTAATATTAATACTAAAGCTTTTTTACTCGGAGAAGTGCGTGACTTTTCCCAGTAAACAAAATGTCTTTAGTGTCGTGAAAAAGGGGTCCTTAAAGTGTATTTAGGTCCTTTCCTGGAGGCGGGTCGTGCTTATGGCGCGAAATTAAATATAAATAACATCTAAGGGTGGACCAGGGCAACGGAATCGAATTAAAAAATAATAGAAGCGGGGTGTGACTCTCTGCCTTCGTAACTTTGTTTTGATTGATATTTATTCGGAAGTTGTTTTTCAGTTAAGGGCTTCCACACATAAACAGTATACGACGTCGCATCGTACCACGATGCGACGTCTTTTCACAATGCGATGTCGCGTCGTGGAAATGTATAGTCGACAGCAAATCATCCTATACACCCATGCACTCTACGCTGTTGCATTACGGGCGATTTTGTAACTAAAATGTGAAGGTTGACGTGCTGTCGACTGTACATTTCCACGACGCGACATCGCATCATGAAACGACGTCGCATCGTGGTACGACGCGACGTCGTATCGTGTTTATGTGTGGGAGCCCTATTACGTTTGGCCACACATCGTCGTTGGGCCTGAAAAAACAGACAAGCGTAAAATGCTAACTATTCAGGAGAAAGAAAAAACTTAATAATTTCGTAATTACGAGCCTTTTTTTATTCAGTAAATACATAGCTGATACGAAGGGACCAGATGCAGAAGTATCTAAGTCCCTAGTCGAGTTATGGGACTTACGGACTTCTGGGCCAGATGCAGAAGTCCCTAAATCTCTTGTCGAGTTGTGGGACTTACGGACTTCTGGGCCAGATGCAGAAGTCCCTAAATCTCTTGTCGAGTTGTGGGACTTAGGGACTTCCGCATCTGGTCCCTTACATTTTAAGTTTCAAGCTAGCTAGCACAAAATGGGTTTTACAGGCGCGTCGGGCTATAACTTACAAATACTAAATACTAACAAAATACAAAAAAAGTAATTTTGCTAAAAAAATGTTTGTCGGTTTTTCCAGGCGCAGCGACGACATGTTAGTTGTCTCTAGAAACTAGCAATGATACTAAATAACCGCACAACGAACTGTAATGGTAGCAAACGTATAGAAAAAAAGTACGTGATTAAACGTTGTAGCTTTTCTTGTGTTTTATATTTTGACGTGTAGTGACGTTGTGCGCCATGATAAACGGAAGTTACGACGTGATTAGACGTTGCTGGACCGAACGCGTTAAGCCGTGTCTTTATGTGTGCCTCCAGGGTCTCAATTCTGTTAGTGCATTATAGTACAGTCGACAGCACGTCAATCTTCACATTTTAGTTGCAAAGGCGCCCGTAATGCAACGGAGTAGAGTACATGGGTGTATACCATGATGTGCTGTCGACTGTACGATGATAGATACACGGTCGGGTCACGTGACGTGTTTTTTCACATGGTTGACGACTAGGAGGACATTAGTAGGTATCTATATTATTAATTTCGAATCAGTCTACGGTAGACTAAAACGAATGCACATCGACTTGTAGAGCGTAAAAATAGTCGATCCGAGTCGACAACTTACAGGCTGAAAACTTGGATTATCGAGTACTAGCTTTCGCCCGCGACTCCGTCCGCGTGGACTTTAGTTCAAAATGTTGCAACCCCGTTCACTCCCGTTAAGGGTTAAATTTAGAAAAACCGTGAAACACGTGTTCAATCAATTGTGTTGAAGAGTATTTATTTCAAGTTTCAAGAAAATCTGACAACATTTTTTTATACCTCCATACAAACTTTAACACCGCCGTTTACCCCTTTAGAGGGTGAGTTTCAAAAAATCCTTTCTTAGTGCTCCCCTAGGCTCCCTAAGGAACTCCCATGCCAAATTTCAACCCCCTAGGTTTAGTAGTTTGGGCTCTGCGTTGATTCTAAGTCAGTCAGTCAGCTTCTCCTTTTATATATATAATATATAGATAGATTTCAGTATGATAATTAATGAATTGACTGCTATTAATGGCGTTGCTAAGCAAACATGTCGATGTCCACAATGGTGTTAAGTCATCACGCGTCACAGGTGTCAGAGTTTTGTATGCTGTTGCCCATTGTGACCTCTATGGTCTAAGTTCTTTGATTTTGAGATAGAGACGTTTGGGTTTCTTTGGGTAATTAAGATTGAAGAGAAATATCTACTGGTGAAATATCGATATACAGGGTGGTCAATCGGATTACATACTAATGAAACTTCTGCTAAATTAAGTTGTATGGATTGCACATGCATATGGATTTTTTGGATACGTCTCGGTACGGGCTGCCTAAAAAAAAATAACGTCACCCGATTGGTCACTCTGTATAGGATATGATGACTCGAGCAAAGCTGGGTTTTCGTCTAGTTATTATTAAATTCTTCATTGCACAAAACACATGTATGATACAAAGGCGCACAGCACTTGTCACAATGAGATTAAATCGCCACGTTCATGCAGTTGTTATTGTCGTACAATGCATTGACAGAATCTAGGACCTTAATGTCCAGTTCTTTAAACACCGACGCAAACATTGCCCTAATAGTCCCTTCACTCATCTACAGTCCGTTTTTTAATTCGATGCAAAAAAAATGACGCGGTGTTACCGTTATAAAATATATAGGTTTACTCGGTAAATTTTTTTTACCGTGAAAAGAAGACTCGTGTGAACAAAAACCTTATCACATCAAAGACATTAAAGTTTGATTCCTCCTAAGAGTAAAGTCCAAAAAAAAAAACACCTAAGTAGCACAAACAATTTTTATTTGGAAGTAAAATGGGGTAATTTCGTTTTGCCGTGCTAGCAACATTCAGACATTGGATTGTATTGAGATGTCAACGTGACTGTTTCATTTTTTTGCATTGAACTAAAAACAGACTGTAGTGTGAGTGATGTGATTGACAAGTGAAGGTGCCTTCTTGTTAACAAATGTTTTTTATAGAATAGATTACATAATTTAAAGAAAAAATTTAGATGTCCTGCCGAGTTGACTCTAAATGGAATGTTTATTGACTCGTAATATTATAGAGAAACCTGTATAGCTTACAACACCTAATTTTTTTTTTAAATCTTTATTTACTTTAGGGGTATAACTGTCAATCAGTTCTAAGGCTGGCTTCTCTTGAACTCTAGAAGAAGTTCTCGAAAGTTAACAACGACTGCAGAAGCACAAAATATCGCACTCGAGCACCAAGGCATAGAGCGTGATGTTATATAACAAATCCTCAAGGAGGTCGAGTATTCTTATAAGCCCATATTGTCGAATAGACGCTGGAATACTTCAGGCAAAGAATGGGAGGGTTTACATTCGTTATCTCGCTGACAGAGCGCGAACCCTTTCTCTAATAGACTACGTGGGCCATTTTCCAAATTGCGTGGCTATAGTTGTCGGGATACGTATATACTATACCTCCTTTGAGGTGCATGTAATAAATAGGAGTTCCGATTCGCAAAGTTGGAGACCCTAACGAACATATCGGAGGCTTAGTTAGTTAGTTAGTTAGAACTAAGATTTCCGCACTTAGCCTCATTGTTGGGCCATTGTACGTAGCAAGGCTGTGTAAAGTATAAGTTCCCGAAGGCCCGTAATGCTCTGATATAACTGCAGGCCTCCTGAAGGGATCCCAGCTTCCCAACAATGGTGGTCGGTTGTTTTCCTACGCCTTCGCAGTAGATGATCACGTGGGCGGGTGTTTCCTCTTCTTTCAGGCATCCCCGGCTAAGCGGGCTGTAGGTTAGTCCCATGTTGTGGAAATGTCTATTCAGTGAGCAGTAGCCTGTTAGAATTGCGACAGCTCTGCGCAGATCATCTCTCTTCTCAGACGAAAGACGTTTCGAGATTATTGGTAGAGCCTCCTTGGCTTCTCTCCATTTACTTTTGGCTCTCCAGAGTTCAGCATGCTGGTTTTCTGTTTGTGGCCTCCTCAGGGGCCTGAATTATGCTTACTGAATCAAATTGAATCAAAATTATTTATTTCAACGTAAATAATTTACCTATTTTGTTTGTTAAATGTCTGAAATTAGTCTTGAGACTGTTTAAATCCTGGTTTTTGCTGGTTAAGAATGTACTATGTTAGCCGCTGCAATCGCGAAAAATAATAAAATAGCCTCTTTTGGCTAAAGGTGACTATGGAATAAAAATAAAAATGTTGTATTAATTGCATTTACCGATCTGTGAGAAGCGTCCTGTGAGTACGATTGCCCATTCCGACAATAAGTTAGTAAAACATTATTTACTATTATGCCTCCACCAGTCCGGATTTGGCCCCCGTGATGGAGTATGGCCTATACCTTCCTCAGGGAAGAGACCCGTGCCCCTCGGTGGGGACATGATGGGTTGATGATGATGATGATGCATTAATTAATTACTACAAACACATGCACAAAATCCACCAAATGTTTCTTCAACAAAACATATACGGCCTTACTAATAAAGGTTATGAGCTGTGTATACAGCCGTTATGCGAGGTCTGACAAACTGGTATTTGTACGCTAAATGCGAGAAAATAGTATAAATTGATATACGTCAAATAGTTATTCAGAGTGTATAACTTATTTATTAGTAAGGCCTATATAATAAAACTTTAGGAACACACAAAAACCTATATTAATTATCCTTCCCGGGATTTACCTGAATCAAAAGTTCCCAGCACGCTGTCAGCATTGCCACGCTGCACCGCCAAAGAAATCCTGTACCAATAAATTTAATGTCCTAGTCAGTACCAAATTATACTGTGTAAGAATGGAATGAAAAAATGAAAAAAAGGGACAACTAAAATAACATTATTAAAAACCAAAAAGCACGGACCCCGCGTTTTTGGAAAAATAGAAGTATGTTATAAGTGCTCTAGAGCGGCAGTCAAGCCAAGTCAAGTTAGTAAAGTATGTCCTGTAAGTAAAATGTACAAGAAACGACATCATCATCAGGATCATCATCAACCCATTCTGTCCCCACCGAGGGGCACGGGTCTCTTCCATGAGGAAGGTATAGGCCACTGGGGCCAAGAAACGACACTAATACATTAAATAAATAAATGTAAGGCGTAATTTGATTTAGCGCCTAAGAGGAGTTTGAAAGAGCTTTTCAATGTTGTAAGTGGTTTACGTTTAAGGCCTACACTTTAATCCTTAATTAAATCTCGAATTGAGAACTGAGAAGTAGTGTTCATAATTTTGTGAGGATCAAATATGGAGTAAAGGATTTATTGGCAGTTTTCCGCGAAATTTTCTGCCGGAAAACACATTAGTCGATACAGAACTTTGTCAATTCAGGGTGAGCTTACAATACACTTGCGGTATCCTCGGATTAAAAAAGGGTTATTTACGACGTCCCTCGCTGGAACACAATACCGAACTATTTCAACTATAAACAAACAAACAAACAGATATAAAACTCAAGTTTTATAGTTGAACTTTTATATTTTTCAACGAAACGCCACGCCAAGTTTTGTTCGCGTGACAAATTCTAACGCGGATCGCGTGTATTTTTAACGGAGCTCCGCTACATCGTCGCTTCTCTTATGCATTCTTGACAGGGCACCCAATTTTACAGAACATCCGATTCTTCTTTTGTTGGTACCTTTATAAACAGGACAGTGTATATTTATTCGAAGCAAACGTAAAACTATGATACGGTTTCACACATCTGATCCGTTCACGGCTTTATATGACTGCCTTGTTTATCGAGCCGTTAAGGCGTTTAGCTACCAAGAAAGAGGTCATTGATTCAATTCCCACTGGATTCTGCCGAATATTTGTACCTTAAAATGGCCCCAGGCTGGGTGTTTTCGATGTTTGTAATGTCCTTGTTACTATATCCCAGGGTGTCCAAGTTGCATCCAGGTCAAGTGATTGTGTTGTATGGGAGTTGTTATTATTAGGAGTATTATATTAATGATTTAAAGGGAAACATTCTATCCACTTGGTATACGCGTCAACTATCACAAGAAACATTTTTCCTTGTAAAGGCCCGAAAAAATGTAAATGCACCCTGTACTCGTACCATGGAATTGGTGGGAATGGCCACGGGGTAAGGGGTGCCCGGGCCGGAGCGGGTTTTAACTGCCTGCATACTGTGCACTCTGCGATCAACGACTCAATATCGCTATCTACCCCTGGCTACCAAAACAAAGAACGCGCTTTGGTTTTTGTTTTATTTACACCAAAATGAGTTCTATGCAGCTCCTTAAGTATCCGTTGACGTAATACATTTGGAATAACTATCCTATGCCCCCTCATTAAACATCCTTGATCTATGAACAAATCATTTCTACAACTGTAGAAAGAAATCAAGTTTTTGTTATCATTTTTGTTAGGCCAACCCGTCATTACGTAATAACAAACCAATTGCAATAGGACGTCATTCTTTGTTTCCTCTCGAATCTCAGACAGTGTAATTAGGAGATCACCGTCGGTTACGAAATTGATATACGTAGCCCGATCTATTAGCTGCCAGTCGGGTTGCGACGGCGGCGGCCGTGACGTCACCCCACTATTATCACTTGTCGCGGTCTCCCGATCAGCTGTTGCCCGGCTTAAGAAATCTGCACAATTTAATGCGCTCTTTACGTATTGTATTTCGTAATTGTAACTATTAAGAAACAAAGCATACCGTTGCAATCGGTTCGCGCTGACTTCTGGTACCCTCTTGTGGGGGTGGAAAATGTACATTAACGGCTTGTGATCCGTACGCAGTATAAAAGGTGTTTCCAAACCATATAAATATTGGTGAAAACGCCGGACGCCAAATACAATTGCTGTTGCCTCTTTTTGTATTTGGCTGTAGTTACGCTCGGCCGCATTCAACGATTTAGATGCATAAGCGATTGGATGTTCTACATCACCCTCTATCTGCGCTAACACTGCACCCAAGCCCCACGGCGACGCATCTACAGTCAGCACTAATTTGCAGTCTGGGTTAAAATGGGCTAAAACCCTTTCCGAAGCTAACTCCTCTTTTATTTTACCCGGCGTCAATGAGGTAGGGTCTGTGAGACCCAGTGCATTTTGGATGGAGAATAACTTTATGGCTAGCGAATGCACGTTGCCATATTTCTCGGTAGCTGTAGAAAACACCCCTCCCCTCCTTCTGAACATCCCTGCTCAGTCCACCGGCGCTCGCGCAATGAGAAACACGTGCGTGAAAGACAAAAGGGTATGTCAGACCCTTCCTCACAGTCCATGTAACAATTTTGTGCCATTCTTTTTTGAGTGTTTTGGTTAATATTTACAAAGAAACTGCGCCATTTTATAAAGAAGTTAGGTCTTTCACTCATTAGTCACCATTTGAGCGCCCGCAAAGATGTATCTCAGTTGTCAAGAGAAATTCGTAAAAGAAATTTGCTGGAGAAACTACAGAAGAGCCTCCTGCAAAAATTTTAGGGGTGCAAAAAAGGTGCCAGGTTTGCCCAAACAAAAAAGACCGATAGACCACTTACATGTCTAAGTCATGTAAAAAGTTTATTTGTCTTGAACATTCAGTTTTTTACAGCCAATAATGTAGTCATAAGGAGTAAAATTTATTAATGTATAAGCCTTTTCTAATTAGTGTCGTGCTAAGAAATAACAGATCTCTTATTATATTGTTTAAAACAGTTAAATATGTAAGACTAAAGTTTATTTTTGTTGATTAATCGAAGATGTGTTTTGTTTGATTGGTCATTTTTTGAAAATAAAAAGGTTATGTTCCCAAAGGTAAAATGTTGATTTTATTCATCTTACGCGCTTACTAGATAAACATACGTTATTATAGAACCAAAATATATTTAAAAAAAATCAAGTATACATAAAATCGCTCGTAGCCCGGGCTGCCTGAGTGATCTTAAACGATCACTAAGGTTAAGCAACATACGGCGCGTTCAGTCCATGGATGGGTTACCGTCTATGACTAAGCTAGTGGCATTTTTCCGAGCGATTCCGTGCTTTGCAAGGCACGTTAAGCAGTTGGTGCCGGCTGCCGTCGATAGATGGCAGTCGTTAAGCCAAGTCAGAGGCCTTTGGGGGGCTTGAAAACTTCTGACAGTAAGACCAGCCACTAGTCTTACAAGCCTCCACCAATCCGGACTTAGCCCCCGTGGTGGAGTATGGCCTATACCTTCCTCAATGAAGAGACCCGTGCCCCTCGGTGGGGACATGATGGGATGATGATGATACATAAAATATATCACTTTCAATATCAGGGTCTCACAGACCCTCTTCAATGCCCGTGTAACAATTTTGTACCACAATGACGCCGGGTTAAAAGAGTGTTTGTGGATTTGTGTCCACTCCCATTTGGCGTCTTTCTGCAATAAGTTATTTAATGGGCATAAAATGGACGAAGCGTTCGGTACAAACACCCTGTAATAATTTACTAATTCAAGGACCGACTTTAATTCATGGATATTATTGGGTAGCTTCGCATTGATCATCGCTTCGACTTTACTTTGACATTTGTGGATGCCCTTTTTACTTATTCGAAAGCCTAGATACGTAACTTAATCCTGAAATAAATGACATTTATTTTTGTTCAGGACTAGCCCCGCCTCCTGAAGTCGAGTGAAAACTTCTTCTAATCTTTGAGAATGCACTTCTTTCGTAGGTCCAGTCACTAATACGTCATCTAGCAAGCACAATACTCCATCAATCCCTTGCAATAAGTTTTCCATTGTTTTTTGAAATATTGCTGGCGCGTTAGATAGACCATGCACCAGCCTAGTGAATTTAAATAGGCCTTTGTGTGTGTTTATTGTTGTCAAGGACTGTGAGTCATTGTCAAGATACAGCTGAAGGTAGGCTTTACTTAAATCTAATTGGGAGAACTGTTGACCGCCGTGCAGCTTTGAAAACAATTCTTCTGTCCTAGGCATTGGGCATTGCTCTACTTGAAGGACCTTATTCAGGGTTACCGAGAAGTCAGCGCATAACCTGATTTCTCCGTTATGTTTTAAAACGGGGACGGTTGGGCTAGCAAAATCTGATCTATCTACCGGTTCCAAAACACCCTCTCCCACAAGCCTGTCTATTTCCTGTTCTATTTTTGACCGCAAAGCGAATGGGACAGTTCTGGCCCTAAAAAATATTGGTTGACTGTTGGCTTTCAGCTTTAGTTTTATTTTAAATTTATTTAAGCATCCTAATTTCTCTGAAAATAATTTAGGGAACCTTTCAGAGTAGTTTTGACGATCCGTTACTTCTGTGCATTTATTTACCTTCGCTATTTGCATTTCAAACAACGCTAAAAAATCTCTTCCTAACAAGGCCGGCCCACCACCTCTAACAACAACGATTTCTAGATTTTTAAAATTTCCTTCGTACTTGACCGAAGCTTGAAACATACCTATAACACTCACAATTTATCCTGAGTAGGATTTTAATATTTTCCTTGGCGGAGATAAAGGTAAATGGGCAAAGTGTTGTTTATATGTTTCAAAAGGAATTGCTGTAGCACAAGAGCTCGAACGTAATAAATTCTCCACATACCTCGACAGACAACTTCATCGCCTCGCCGCAGTAGCTACGTATGTTGTAGATTGCGTCATGCTTACCGTCATCGTCGTGACTTTCGTCAGCTATTTGTCCTACCAAATTTATTTGTTTAGCTTTACACATTTTTTTTAGGTGGCCTTTTTGACCGCACTTTGAACATCTCAGATTTTCGAATCTGCACTTTTCGACACTATGATTATTATAACCACATCCTTCACACCGAACACTTTTAGTAGACGACGATGACTCCGACGTGATTCTTTAGAGGTCCCCGGATACCCGCGCCGGCGCCGGCGCTGACTGCCGCGCCGCCTGCCGCGCGCTACTCAGCGACACTGCGATGTCCAAGGCTTTGTTCAACGCGAGATTTTCTGGACTTTCCATGAATAGTCTGTCACGCTCGGGTCCTGGCTGCATCCCGAGTATAAAACGATCCCGCAATATCTCCTCTACTCCTGCGCCGAATTTACAGTCCGTTGATAACTGTCGTACACGCGCAGCCCACTGGGCGAAGTCTTCGCCTACCCTCTGTGTTGCACTATGGAAGAAATGTCTTTCGGCGAAAAGCGACTTTTTTGGTAATAGATGCTTATCTATTTCTGTCACAATTTCTTCATATGACGTAGTCTCCACTGTCTTTGGAGCTATTAATTCGCGTACCAACTTATACGCGTTTTCACTGAGTGTACGTGAGCAATACCGCCTGACGCCTGTCGACAACGCTCGTCGATTGTTCTTCTTTTTTTATTAGGTTCGCACTTAACCAAATGTTTAGTCTCTCCTTGAAAACACACCAGTCGTTCCCTATTTCGAAACTAGGAAGATTCCCGATAAGCGCACTCATTTTGTAGCCGAGTAAATTGAAGGTATCCGCGCGAGAACTAGTAACCAGTATCGTTCGCCAGTTGTTGTAAATGAGAGACGGGCGTACAGGACAACGGCTTTATTCACACTAACCCACATTGTCAACACACGATCCCAACAGGAGGCTTGTAAGACTAGTGGCTGTTCTTACTGTCAGAAGTTTTCAAGGCGCCCTACTAAGGCCTTGGCATAATGACAGCCATCTATCGACGGCGGCCGGCACCAACCTGCTTAACGTACCTATCGAAGTACGGAACCGCTCGGAAAAATGCCACTAGCGTTAGTCATAGACGGTCACCCATCCATGCACTGCACGCGCCCAATGTTGCTTAACCTTCGTGATCGTTTAAGATCACTCAGGCAGCCGGGGCTACGAGCGATTTGATATGTAGTACCCATATGGGGTACTACATATCGCTCCTCCTATACATGTAGTTTTCTATCCAATAATGTGTCCTTCTATCTTGCCATGAACTCAAAGTTTCCAAATCTTTCTCGTGTAAAATTTTAAGCAAAATTTGTCGGGAGGTAAAGGGCTATTCCAGCCGCTGATAAAATCTCACCGCTACAATGGTTTGTTCTCTCCTCGAGATATACCACGACCGCAAATCCTGAGTTTGTCGGGCCATTCTTTTCCGAGCGAAATGCTCTTGACACTTAATTAAAAGAAAGTGTATTGCTTTGTGAAATTTACTTACTCTTTCGTTATCTGCTGCCACTGTAAGAAAATATTTCCTCGTGTTGAACATTGAAGTTATTTACAGAACAAATAATATTCAACAAAATTTTGAAATTTTGTCTAAAGGGACTTATTCTATCTTGGGTATTTTACTTTGTTTGTGTTAAGACTCTGCTGGTTGTCAAAATTTTTTGTAGCTTAAGTAAGAAAAAATTTATAAAACGTTACAGGACTTATTTTTACAGTTGGTAGGAATACACATTTTTCAACTGCACATTTTCAGCCTTAAGGACGCGCATTCTACTCAAATATGTTGTTGTTTAATCTGTATTTTTTATTGTATTTTTTTTTTGTTTTTAGTAAGAATAAATAGTACTTTGTACACGAAACATTGAACAAAACAAAAAAAAATATGTATATAGGCAAGTTTTTCATATTATATTATATCGTGCTTTGTCTTCTAATTTATGTGTATCTGTAAAATTGTAGTAGCAAGGCCACTCGCTAAATGTCAAGATAAACATGTTGAGGAAACCTGAATGCCTGAGGTATTCGCATGCCACTCACATTAGTAGGCACGTGCGATAACGAAACCCAAACTCCTTCTCTGAGAGAAGGCATGTGTCCTGCAGTAGAACGTATATATAAATGATGTTAAGCGATCGAGTGTCAACCTAAAAAATTTTAAATATTGAGATTTAGATGCAGTTCGTTTTAGAGCTTATTATTTACTTTTTTCAAAGATGGCCTAAGGTATTGGAACGATTTTATTATATAAAATTCAGAAAACCGCTTGAGACAAACGTTCAATCAGGTCTAACACATTTTACAATAATTTTCCATGTGCGCGCCATGTGCTTTTTTTGTAAAAATGACTTGTAGAGCTTGAGACATTATTGAAAAAACCTACTTTAAACAATTTCGTTTATGTCAACAGCTGAGGTTCGCTTTCTAAGACCAATGAGATTTTATTTATGTAAAATACAAAAGAGAACGAAGATTTTAATTAAAATTGAATCCAATGTTCGATATTTTGAGATATACATTGAATTAATATTTCGAGGTTATGTTAAATAAAGCCTGAGTTCTGCAGTGCAAATTTATATTATAATCCATTTGGCTACATTAGAAGGGAACTGCCCGCGTACATTCCCAAGGCTGAAAGATCAGCTGACCGCGCGAACTCGGATCAGCGAATTCTGACAGCTTGAGATATTCAACTCGTTAGTTTGGATTTGGAGCGGTGCTTTGCCTGAATTTATTATTTGAATAATTCAGACGGTCGCTTTAGTTTCTCATTGATTTTTTTAAAAATAAATTGTGGCGACTGTATTCTTATAAACGGGTTCTATTATTCAATGTGTTAGAGCCGATGGTTATTTAGCTTACAGTCTTATTTTAAAATTAAAATGTAAAGTCCTAATACTTCGTATTACATTATGAATACGCAATATTTTCATAGATTAAGTTTATAAATAGAGGAACTAAGAAGACTCTGCAGAAAGGAGTAACATTTTTATTGCAGTTTTACTTTTAAATTTTAAATGGGTGGTAACTCTCGCCTCACATTTAAGAGGTCGTTGGTTTGAACCCGGTGTACCCAACTACATTGTGAATTTGTAGTAACATTTTGCTAGAGAATTTCCACCAGATAACGGTAAAGGAAAACATTGTGAGGGAAGCTGAGTGAGACCCAGATCATATTCGTTAGATTTTGAAATTTCCTCCGCATGCGGTGGGTATGCGTGGTAATTAGGCTCTTAGTCTGTCTGAGATAAGGTCTGAACCATTATATTCTATGGAAAGGAAATACGTAAGCTGCGTTATATGTTTAATACTAGCTGATACGGCGAACGTTGTTTTGCCATATTATACTAGTATGGGGTCAGAAGCAATGTATGGGCCTGTATGTAAATGTTATATTATGTTATTATTAGCATACGACATTATCTCGGACCTACTAAATAAAGACAGAAAATCATAACAATCAGCGAAGCCGTTTCGGAGGAGTTTGTTAAGAAACAATGTGAAACGATAAAAATTTCGATAAAAACTTATTTAGTTAAAAATATTGATAAAATAATACAATTAAATTAAATATACTTTAATTTTAGAATACTCAGTTCCAGCTTACAAAATAGATAATAATAATAAAATATAGAAGTAAATCAAAATAAAAGAAATAAGTACAAGTATAATAATAAATCATTTCCGATTTTTGTCGCGCTGAACGGAATGCCAATGTTGCTACAGTGAACTGCCCATATCCTCACACAGACGCGACAGAATCCCATTTTTGGAGGACCGCAGTCGGATACAACCGGCTCCAGTCGCCAATATAAAAAGGAACCTATGAACTGTTTTCTGAATATAATATAATGTGCCTACATTGTGAAAATGAGATATAATACGTAAACGAAATAGAAAAATAAACCCATTTAAAGAAAACGTAGCAAAATTACTGTCAGCTTTGACATTAACAACCTCCTTGAAAATTTATCAGAACCAAAGTGCTGTCCGTAGACATTTGCATTCTGAAAACACCTTTAGAATAAATCAACACTTGAAAGGATATTCGATGGAACCTTGAGTGCATTATAAATTTTTAGGCCGACTATCTCTCAGCTTTTGAAGAGAATCAAGGATGAATTTTAAATAAGCCGGCGGACATCGTCGACTTCTGAAGCTGCATAAATATTAATGGACTCTCAGCCGGTGATGCTAGCTATAATGTGGCGGCAGACATTTTAATGTTTGACACTAACTTTCTATTAAGGCTAAGATTTTTATTAAGGCTAAGAACTTTAAATGGCTGAGTTTGAAGAGCCCCGGCTGCCTGAGTGATCTTAAATGATCACAAAGGTTAAGCAACATAGGGCGCGTTCAGTGCATGAATGAGTGACCATCTGTGACTAACGCTAGTGGCCTTTTTCCTAGCGGTTCCGTGCTTCGCAAGGCACGTTAAGCAGTTGATGCCGGCTGCCGTCGATATATGGCAGTCGTTACAAGTGAGACGCCTTAGGGGGGCTTGACAACTTCTGACAGTAAGACCAGTCACTAGTCTTACAAGCCTCCACCAATCCGGACTTGGCCCCTGTGGTGGTAAAGGCCTAGGTGGTAAAGGTATACCTTCCTCAGGGAAGAGATCCGGGCCCCTCGGTGGGGACATAATGGGTTGATTATGATGAGTTTGAATGTAACGTTATAATTTTGATCTGCCCTGCCAAACTAGGATACCCTGAGCTATGGTAACCAGGCAAGGACACCACAAACATGGAAATACACCCATAGTATCGCCATTTGTACAATTGTTGGGCGGCCTCCATTGGGAATTGTACCCACGACTTCCGAAAAGATCAGATGTGATACCGTTAGACGAGACAATCTTGATATTGAATAACTTTTCTGGATTTTTTTTATTTCTTTATTTTATTTAGGAGCTTAGGCACCTTAAAGACGCATGTCAGCCCCATTGTAACATATTCTAAAATAAAAAAAACCACTTATAAAATAAATCAACGCTTAACTAAGCTATCTCTAACATACTTATAGATCAACAATGCCTCTCTAGAAAATGGTTCGGAAAGAAAAGTTTGGAATACACCTACATGTAATTATTATTGAGTGAAGTCATGAACACTTCTCTTTCATTCTGGTTTCCGATACACTCCACTAATAATTGTTGTATGTCTTTCTGGCTTTTGAAACTCAAACTGTCCAAAACTTGACTGATTATTTTCGGTAATTTTTAACCAGAACTGGTTACCGTATTATTCTCTGGGTACATACTATTGTTGAGCATGGATTATGTACTTTTAAAAAGCTTTACGCTCTCAGTTCTGGCTGCTCTCTTTTCATACAATGTTTTGTCGAAGACTAATGCTACGCTGTCAGTCAAAAAGGGCTTAAAATACTCGCTCGCGCCGTAGAAACATCGCGCCCCTTTATGTTTTACGAAATGTAATTTTGTACTTTACTTACAGTCATTATAAGGCTTAATATTACTTTGCCTAACCTTTATGTATCTATTAAGTCCATTATGGTATCAAAAGATTTTATCTTGGCGCTTCCTTCGCCTTACATATTTTCTTGTGTAAATTATGGCCCGTTTCCAGCAACAAAACGGTGGTGCCATGTAAATTCTATACAATCTCGTAACGTCTCCATACTCCATGAATAATAAAAAGCAAAAATATGTATTTTACTATGTTTATGGCAAATTAACTTAGGATTTTAACTCACATCCTTAACAAACTCACAATAATGCCAGTCGAAAAACTCGAAAAAAATAAAAAATAATAGCTGAACATACGCTGCTTTTGACCTCACACTAGGATATCCTGTGTCGTGGGAACCAGAAACAGCGACATCACAAATATGTAAACATACAAAACCTGGGAATAAAAAAAATCCTATTAAAAATATTAGTAATACAGGGAGAAGGGGTCGTCCTTCCTGTACTAAATGTGATGAGAAGGTAGTATGTCCCACATTGCATACTAATGTTATTATTAAATAAATAAATACTTTACTACTATTTATTACAATCATTATGATAAAAAGTAATCTTTAATATAGAGCAACCTCTGGAAGCGCTATAATCTCACATGAAGGATAATTTTTCCAGAGCCTCAATTTTAATTTTAATTAGAAAAAGTCATATTAAAAAGAAATGAAATATCTTACAGAGATAAGCTCGGCTTTCTAGTATACTGTTTCTCACGTATTGTCCTGTTAAATGTTTTGTGTGCAAAAAAGGATAATAATAAAAGTGCATAACGATACATCTCTATTTGTTCCAGAACTATGCGCGGTGAAGATCGTCAAGATAGTTGTGCCCGAGATAATACAGTACGGTGTGCATGACGCTGTTATTCTAGACTGTGAATATGTGTACGGTAATAACACTTCGGGCTTGGTGGTGAAGTGGTTCTTCAAGAACAAGACGCGGCCTGTGTACCAATGGATAGTTAACCAGAAGCCCCAGGACATGGGGATATTAAGGGGACGTGTAGACTTACTGTACCGGGCATCGAGTGACCCACTGAAGATGCACCGGGCAATGAGGATAATCAAACCCAACACAGATATCTCTGGTGATTACACCTGCGTGGTGTCCACCTTCATGGAGGAGGATCAGCGGACGAAGCAGATGATCATTTTCGGTAAGTTTCATCAAACATCTTTCTTTTTGTTGGGTTTTAGGAAAACCGGAGACGTGAAATAACAAAAAGGCACTTTGTGCATTGTAGTAGCAGAAAGGCATGAAAGCCTATGAAAAGGCTTAACTTGTAGATTTTTTGGTGGGTCGACCGTCAAAACAATAGTTTTGAATTGTTTTTATTTTTTCAAAAACGCATCAAAGCAATTACACTCTCAGGTAAGCTTTTTTACTGCTATATCTTTTTAGAAAAGCTTTATTCAAAATATAGAAGACACGCAATACTAAAACGGTACCTACAATTATACAATTTTGGTGCTTATAAGAAAACCAACATTTCCTGGACTACAACTTACAATTTAAACACTATTACCTACTTCCTTATAACTAGAAAATTAGTCAAAATAGGGTTGATTCTAAAATGAGCTAGTCCTGAAACATGTAAAAATTTTTGTGCAATTTTTCATTTAAAAAAAGCGTTTATGGTTTTTAACGGGTTTTCTGCAGTTGTGAGAATATCCGATCTATCTACAATTTACAGTAATTCAAGATTAAATGAGCTCTACTTACAATTTTCTAGCTTTCTGATTACCTTGGATTCAGGCCAACACTCGTAATACACAGATTTCAATGTTTTGTGCTCAATTTTGAACAAAGCTCTCTAAAATTCCTGAAAATATAGTTCCTACGCCAGCAGTGGAAATAGGGAAGCGGATTAAGTAAGACATGTTTACGCTGAACGGAATATTGCATGTCTCAATGGTACTTGCTCAGAAATTAAAACTCGGTAGAAGGAAAGAAAGCACCGCACAAAAATTCCACTCTCCACCTCCTTTTACGTAAGAGCTTCCGTTACTTTCGAAGTCCGGTAATATCTCACGCCCATATACTGGAAGTACCTAGTAACCAAACTACCTTCTTATGTATTTGCATATAAATAAAGCTTAATTTCGTTTGCGTGTTGCGACAAAAGCCACACGCCAACACGTCAGCAGGATACCTGGCGCCTTTGCCTTTGCTGGCGACCGTAACACTTTAGGCATAAGGAGCATTTTTCTTTTCCTCGGAGGTCAAGACTGTCGACTTACCCGTGACAGGTTGCTCTCGACTCGGCACGTGGTACGGTCCTGTCAGTGCATTTAACTTTTTACGATCATGCTCAGTTTCGACGGCACCTGGTATCCGCTTTCGGATTCGGTGCTTGTTCTTATTTTAAATTATTTACGCTCGAGAAAACTCTGCAAGGAGTCCGGTACCCGTGGCTTTATATTTTTTAGAGTTCTTCGTCATACTGCATGTATATTTTTTGCGACGAATCAATTTTTGACATAAACAATAAAAAAAATTATTCGTATTCGTATTTTTATACTGCCTACCATACGAAAAAAAAACGCCGGGTTTCAGAGTTAACATTTTTGTGATAACTGGTTCCCACGACACAGGGTGTGGGGCTAGAAGCAATGTATGTGCCTGTATGTAAATGTTTACGTTCATAATAATTATGTATGTAGTGAAAAAAACTTCCTAAATAAAATGCTTCGTAAATCATGTCATGTTTGTTAATGAGTGAGCATTTTACTGTAGTGCAATTATATATTTTTAGTTATTTTTATCACCTTATAAGTAGAATTTTTTACAATCCTGACGAATAATCGTAAATCGTAGGTTGATCTGAGGATACTCTCTATACAGTCTAATGACAACGGCTTGTGACATTGGAGAGCTTTGGTGCAACAATCATCTGCCAATACAGCTAAGACGGAATACGAGACGATAGACTGTTATACGCATGTAAAACGTCATAAACATAGGAAAACACTCACTAAGGCCAATTGTGCAAGTCAAATTCTGTGGTCTCCAGCGAGAATCAAACCCACATCTTGCTTTGAGGTGACAGATAATGCATGATATCCATACATGACCATGTAAGAGAATACTTTTTTATAACGTACAAATCGATGACATCAACCTTGTATAATGGCCTGATTAACTTATTTGGCTAAGAGCGAAACGAGCGAAAGCTTGGTTATCGGAGCGAAACCTGGTCGGACTCGTCCCATAAAAAACCAAATAAGTTAATCCGGGCCATATTTTACAGAAGTTTTAGTTCAAAAGACATCAACCTTTCACATGTTGTGGTAGTGAAACTGAGTAAGAAACTAAATTTAAACTTCGAAATACTATCGGCTGTACTTTAAGCCTTCGTAAAGACGTAAGGCCGTAGGCTGGGGTGTTCCACTATACATTTACACAGACTGGTTAGCTGAAACCTTTTAAATTCCCAACTTTACTGAACACGAAAGCGATAAGATTACGTTTCGAATAGGCTTGAGGCAAACCACCCAGAATACTTGACTTTTACGATTGGAAATATACCTTATTTTATAATCTTAGAACTTACTAGTTTTACTCCTGTAGAGTTTTACTTGGGGCGATCGGCTCTCCTTAAAAATGATTTGTAATTGTCCTTTTCAAGGTGTAACGCAAATGATTGCAACAATTAAAATTAAGAAGTAAAGTACATATCGTTGAAATCATTAATAGTACATTTCAAAATACTCTGTTTTGAGTAATTGACGTTTAAAGATTCAAAAATTGTCATATACTATAGCAAAATCATTGGTTCTCTACTGGAATTAGTATTTTTGTGACGGATAAAAAATCACATTTGATTTGTACCGTTAATGATTCGGAAATATCTTCAAAATTTCCAACACTCTGCATCATCATCATTCAGCCACAAGAAGGCCACTGCTGGACATAGGCCTCCTGCATGGATTTCCAAAAAGACCGGTTGAGAGCGGCTTGCATCCAGCGTCTCCCTGACACTTGGATGAGATCGTCTCTGTGTACTTAACTCAAAAATTGCATTTTTGGAAAGGTTCCGGTAATGATTCCGACCGAATTGTTTTCACAATTCTTCGCCCTCATGGACATCATTTTAGGCCAGAGACCTTACAAGATAAGATAGGTCCTAGTATGGGGCCAGAAGCTATGTATGTGCCTGTATCTAAAGGTTTATGTTTAGATGGACAGATAATGTGGAGTTTTATATCCCACTCTTTATCTCTAGTGGAAGGGATCAGCTGACACACAATAATACATGTAGATATAATGCTCAAATGTATATTAACCACAGTAACAATCAATAACAATTTACAGCCTCTGCTGATATTAAATTTTCTCCTACAAGTCACTCGCCGTCATTCCATTCAAACGTACATCAACAGTCATACCTGCCAGTCTGTCCACAATTGTCCAACCTCTTTCTTTAACAGATAAATCATATATTTGTGTTAATAGACACACAGATAAAGCATTACATACATATAAAATGAAAATTATGACTTACAATAGTTTAGGCACACGTACAGCTTCAAATTACAAACTAATTTGCATGTACTAACCTAAATTTAAAAGTTCTATTATACTTTTCGGCCCTGTGTGTGTGCTACAAAAGCTCAAAAAGGCCGTATCTCAGAATTATAAATATACACTTTATATAAGCAGATACAGTCTGTTAGCTTTTAGAATATAAGGCTTTGGTTTTCGCCGAAAGCACACGAGTGTAATAATACTTCCTGCTCTGTATAAAACTTTTATTAGTTCCGATTTCGAAATTAAGTGTCATATTAGTTCCGATATTTCGATTACACGAATATATCCGATTCTATCCGATAGTAGCCGAGGTATATTCTAAAAGCTAACTGACTGTACTTACTGTTACCGCCATTGAATGTGATACGGGCCTCTGTATCTCAAGTAGGTGGCATCCTAACAAGTGCGTCCTTTCAGTGCCCGAGACGAATTTCCGGCTGATCCAGAACAAGACTGACGACGACACAGTGAACGTCATCTGTGCGGCGGACGGCGCCTTCCCCGCGCCCAACCTCACTCTTGCCACGCCCGAGAGGTGAGATAGTAGAATAGAATAGAATAGAATAGAATATAATAGAATATTCTTTATTGTATGTACACCAGGAATTACACATGAGATTTGACAATAACATAGTACAGTACAATTGGCGGCCTTATTACTAAAAGTAATTTCTTCCAGACAACCATTGACGGAAAAAAATAAAGAAGAAGAACATGGTGAATGACGGGTAGTCGGTGCAATTAGACAATATGAAATAAGTTATCTTTATGTCTAATACACACACATAAACCGTACATAAATATGAAATAAATATAAAATAAAATAAACATACTTAACCTCGTGCGAACCAACGTAGTAAGAGAAATACTAAAACCATTGTTATTTTCAAGGTCGGTTCTCATGGGATAAATAAAATATATCAATGGTAGGAAATAAACAAAAACATATTATACCTACATAATACTAGAGAGAAAAAGAAAAACATACTTAAGATATGGAAAGAAAATGTAATGAAGATAGTATAATCGTTATTTTACATGCATACATAAGCTCACGCCTGTATCCCAGAGGGGTAGGCCACTGTAGTCCTCTACCAGGGACAAAAGAGACTAGGTAAAAAAAATAACCTAGCTATGTAAAATAATACTAGATACAACATAAAAATAAATACATGATAAAATAAATATACACATAGAACCAACAAATCTAACAGTTATAATGTAATGTGTACATGTGATTACGTATATACCTAATAAATAAGGATAACTATTGAAGAATTAAAAAGTGGCAGAAAACAAAGTTATAAATAATTCTTCTATTTTAATTATTAGCCAAGTCAAAATAGTCAGTGCATCCTCTTTTGGGACAGATATTATTACCCCAAAAGTTAAATAGTTTTTTAATATCATAACAGATGGCGTTCCATGTATCGATTTTACAATGATCCTGAAAACTGTACGAATGAAAGGGTTGAGCATGACCTTTTCTACTGGAGAAGAAACGCCCTATCTCACAGCTTAGTACCAATTTTAACAACAAAGCCAATCCGGACAGTTTCCAGCCTAATGAACGCTTTGATCTAAATTCGACTGGATAGCTACGTACAAGTTGGACTCGCATATAGAGACTCCCATACCACGACATACCTAATTATGTGTTTGAGTTATGTCATCATCATCATCATCATCAACCCATTATGTCCCCACCGAGGGGCACGGGTCTCTTCCCTGAGGAAGGTATAGGCCATATGAGTTATGTAATTAGCCAAAATGTATATTTCATTCAAGAGACCTAAGCTTAGTCATCATCATCAACATCATCAGCCCACCATAGCCCACTGCTCGGTGTTTCATTTCACACCTCATTATAACCCTAAGTAATTACTATCGACAATATTTCAGTTACAGATACTCTATCTCACGAAGTCCGTTTGGTTATGAATGATGTCAGGCGTGCATGTATACAATGCTTTAGTGTGCGTAAGCGCGGCAGCGTTCAGTGAGCGCTTAAGCACACTAAAACATTGTATTCGTACACGCCTGACAACATTCATAACCAAACGGACTTCGTGAGATTATGTATTAGAACTCACGTCAGCGGACAGTATCGCTTTTGAAGATAACTCTAGATTTTTAGCGTGGGACTGCCGAAGAGAATAATATCTGACCTTTTTACTACTCAACCTGGGTGTTGTTCTCGGAAAACCATCTCAGGTTTTTTTGTTGTACATTGAAGAGATTTGCCCCTTCTGCAAATCCACAAAATAAAAATACGACGACTTTAAAATAGAATCAATAGTTTTTATAAAATTATGAAGAGTGCTGCTTGCGCAAATATTTTTACACAGGAAAAAAAACAAAACACGATGTAAGCAAAAAAGAATAAGTTTGAAGTAGCAAAGAGGTTGCATACTTTTTGTCGGGCGCAAACATTACTGCTCAGAAAGTAGTAATTTTTACGCGTATTAGGTACTTCTGAAAAAGAGAAACAGAAAAATCACTTAAATAATAAATAACTCCTGAAAAGGTTGCTTGAGCAATATGGCGTCGCACAGTGACGTCATTGGTTGACGTCATTGGATGAATGTAAAAACGACATTAATGACAAAATATTGCTATTTTAATTTGGTTTGTTTTAGTTTTTGATGGCAGGAAATACAAAATTATTAAATGTTATCCTTGTTTTTTGTAGGAATGATCCATTTTTTTTTAGTTGAAATGCCTCAAAATAGTTTTAACACTCTTCATTTAAACGAATATATGCAATTATAACTTTTTTTCAAACTGTCAAGTAGCCTATTGTTTAGTCAGTATAATTATACAAACCTTAAAACACCCACGCTAACAAAACCTATCCTATTTAATACCACCAAAATCACCAACGTATTGGAAAGGTTTCGAATCTCATCAACGAATACTTGACATTACGTCAATCGAAAGCTTTTCAATTAGATTTAATTGGAGGACTGCCTTTGGACCGGAGTATATTTCCCAGAAATAAGTTATTTCAATGATGTAATCAATACATGGGAACTGGCATTTTACTCTTAACGAATCGGTTTTTAGGGGTCCGTACCCAAAGGGTAAAACAGACCCTATTACTGAGACTCCGCTGTCCGTCCGTCCATCACCAGGCTGTATCTCATGAACCGTGATAGTTAGACAATTGAAATTTTCACTGATGATGTATTTCTGTTGCCGCTATAACAACAAATACTACAAACCAGAATAAAATAAATATTTAAGGGGTTTCCATACAACAGACATGACTTTTGTTTTATTATAGATCATCATCATCAACCCATTATGTCCCCACCGAGGGGCACGGGTCTCTTCCCTGAGGAAGGTATATGCCATATTCCACGGGGGCCATACTCCACCACCACAGGGGCAAGTCCGGATTCGTGCAGGCTTGTAAGACTACTGGCTGGTCTTACTGTCAGAAGTTTTCAAGCCGGCCTAAGGCCTCTGACTTGGCTTAACGACTGCCATCTATCAACGGCAGCCGGCACCAACTGCTTAACGTGCCTTGCGAAGCACGGAACCGCTCGGAAAAATGCCACTAGCGTCAGTCATAGACGGTGACCCTTCCATGGACTGAACGCGCCATATGTTGCTTAACCGTAGTGATCGTTTAAGATCACTCAGGCAGCACAGGCTACGAGCGATTCCGCAGGTTACGAGCGATTATTATAGATAATGGTATGGAACCCTTCGTGGATAGATGGACTCGCCCATCTCGCACTTGGCCGGTTTTTTAATTACGAGGTCCTGAGAGCACTCCCTTCTGGTTCGAGAAATGGATTTCTGACATGTAATTTAGGTGCCTACATCAAAGTCAAAGTCGGGATTAAAAATAATTGGACAGTTTCGGTTCTTAGGACTCCGCTTACATCTACGAGTAGGTTTTTGTTAGCTCCAATGGATATAATATGCAGACATTTAAGCTCTAGAGCAATTTATCCAGACTACTTAAAGAAACCTTTAAATCTCCGAAAATAAGGATACTAGCTTAGTAAAGTCATCGTCATCAACCTATTACGTCCCTATCGGGGGGCGCGGGTCTCTTCCCTGAGGAAGGTATAGGCCATACTCTACCACGGGGGCCAACTCCGGATTGTTGGAGGCATGTAAGACTAGCGGCTGACTTAGTAAAATAAATTGTGTTTAATGTACTAATGTCCCTTAAATGAAAATTAATAAATTTATGAGTCACTTTTTCACATTTTATTTTCAAACAAATATACATATAAAGAAAAAAACTGCTGATCTCGCCGTAAAACGAAAATAGGGAACATGACGTTTTTGATATGAAAGCTTTTCTCACTCATGTTTGAAAAATAAACAATCTTTGTCTTTAAAAAGGAAAAACATAATAGAGCTTGTTTGCCCACCCACTCGCTTTTTCCTCAGGGACAATAATAAAGTTATTTTATTATATTTTGGTTTAAAGGATTTTGATTTTGATTTCAATTTTATCACATTTTATGGTTATTTGACGCAAATCGTCAATAGAAATTATAAAATGTTTAAAAAATATATAGATAGATAGATAGAATATTCTTTATTGTACTAATAAAAATATTATTCCTTTAAATAATGGTACCAAAATAGAATAACATAACTTTATTCGTTTTTGAGGAAAAAGCGAGTGGGTGGAAGTTATTTCCATATCCTGGACACGTATTTAGCTAATTAAGTAAATACCTACGTATCCAAGATATGGAAATAACTAACTGATTGGCAGGGTTGTTAGACACAATATTTGTCTCTAAATAGGTAGCTTTGCAAATATCGTAGTTCAAGATAATTAGGATAGATAATTATAATTATTCCATTTATATGTAGTTATGTCAGACAGCTTTGGTGACTGCCATTCTAAGTCAATCAAATTAAATGATTCACAAACGATGACTATTGACCTAAAGTCAGATTATCGAAATCTACAAGATACTTGCTTAATTTTCGTCAGTCCTATAACAGCACGAGTAAAAATATCGAAAACCGTTATGCAAATATTGCCGTCGATTTGCTTGGAAGCAAATATTTTACATCCGCAATATTTGTAGACGTATAGTCATAACCTCGGACGCGAGTTCTGTTCAGGCTCGGTAAGTAAATTTCAAGGCACAATGATAAAATCAACTATAAGCTAGACAAGTCAAAGTATCCACATAGGAAACAGTCTTAAATTTAGGTATTATAACAATATTTAGAGATATTTTGCTCTCTGCGATCTCACACAAGGCAAACTTGCCTGAATATTAGAGGCAAACTTGCCTTGTGTGATTGTATTGCATTGTGGGTTGCCATTGCAGGGGTTAGCATGTAGATTCAAAAGGCTGGAAAAAGTTCGGTTAAGACGGTAAAATTCTAGTCAAGCGTAAGCTCAATTTAAAGATCGTCTTCCCATATCGACGGTCCGCGATCACAAACCACCTTTCAATCCTGTTAACGCAATCCATTATCTACTTAGTTCGAACAAGCGCCTCCCCAAAGAACAATATCCAGCAAAGTTCACCGTCGACCACCGATACCAAGTTTCTCTTTCCTCTGATTTCCCTCTAATTTCCTCCAAATCGTTTGACGGGCGTGTACGTGCTAACGACCAGCTTCGCTTGATCTCTCCCTTCCCCCGCCCGGCGTATCTTCTTCCTGCCGCTAGGATCACAATAATGAAGTGTCAGAGGTCTGCGCTGGATGGCTAGGTATACTGACATATGAACTTCCCGCCGCCGTAACCGCATTGCGGGAACAGTTCATGTTATAAGCTCCGACGGTGCAGTTTTGCATGAAATGTTGCGTTTGCGCTTAAACGTCGTGTGAATTACTAAGACAATACCAAAGGAGACTGCACTTGAAATGTCGACAGATTTGGCGAGAATGTCTGCCGGGTCGAGCCGGCGAGAATGTGGTGGGGTTTGCGGTGATACGCCACTGCTATATCCTCCTTGTCTACATAATATACTGAAATATCTCAAATCGTAACATCTCGACATTTTGCTTCTTGTCAGGTCTATAAATCAAGTAGGTACCCAGACATTTTGCTCTTGTTCCGTCTAATATTCAACTGTAGGTATCGATTTTATTTCTAAAATGAGCAATATCTGAAACATGGTCTTGGATTACATGTTTGTGACGTCGCTGTTTCTGGTTTCTGGTACACAGGGTATCAGAGTGTGGGTCCAGAAGCAATGTCTGCTGTACCTGTTTGTAGATACATGTTATGTTATGTTATGTCGGTTAGAGATCGTCATTCCCCACAAATTAACTTTTGTTAATTCGGCTTCGCCTCGGTCCACATTTCCACGTTCGTCCATCAATGCCTCTTTTCCTGGCCGCTTTAGTAATGTACTATTTTTTCTCAATACTGAATTTGCTGGTAGGAATAAACGCATTTTTCCTTTACTTACTTTACTTGACATGGCGAAGCTTTACAGAACTGAGTTCATGTAGCCTAATGTAAATTTAAAACGAAAGTTCTGTCCCAAGTTCCCAGTAATTACAAAGCCCGTCAACTTGCCTCGACCCTTTTCGAAAAATATAGGCCACCTAGCGACGCCATTATATCACAAAAGCCCTATTCTTGCGCACGCAGACCACTCTTTGACGACGGTGGCCTATTCAGTGACCGGCCTTTGAAAGAGATTTCATATTGCAACTACACTCTTTAAATATTGACGTGCTTCTATTTAATCTTTGCCCACATTGAGATGGAATGAAAAGAGATTGCTTTCCGCTTGGCGTCGGTGCCGTCAATTTACGACCGCAGCGAAGCCTGATAACTTAAAAGCCCTGTAGAGAAGACTTCTCATAACTTTATGGATACCCCTTTTTGTTAGATATTTGGATTTGTACATACACACATACATAAGCTCACGGCTATGTCACAGAAAGGTAGGCAGAGACCAAGGACTGCTACTTGCCACGATCGTAACAGATCACTTTCGCTGCATGCATGCAAGCCGGTTTTGGGCACTTTTATCTTGGCTTTTGTTGATATATCCCCTGTTTGATCGAAGTATGTTCGCCAAAGTTACAAATATTTTGATGTCATTTTAATCAGGAATCATAATCATATTGTCTAGTTGCATCGACTACCCGTAATTTAGCTACTTTATCTTTTTCCATCATTGGTTGTGTGGAAGAAATTACTTTTAGTAATTTAATAAGGCCGCCAATTGTACTGTACCATGTTATTGTCAAATTTCATGTGTAATTCTAATAATCTATCTATCTATCTATGACATAATATGCCGCTATATTATAGCGGCGGCTTTTACCCCACAAAATATATAAATTCATTGCTGCCAAGCTACATGACAGTTTGCAGATGTAAGCGTGTACAATGGAATGTTCCTTTTTATTAATAAAACTAACTCTAGCCTTTTGACGTCCCAAAGGCACTTGGAGGGCGTGAAGCATAATCTCAAGGTCGTGAACGGGCGGTTCTCGGCAGTGGCGTCAGTGACTCTTCAGGACGCCGACCTGCCGTCACCAGCGGAGTTCATCTGCACGCTGAGGATACCGCAAGCCAATTACGCCGTCAGGAAGGAGGCTATTTACTATCCAGGTGAGACAAAAAAGCAACGATAAATATTATTATGGAAGTGTCTAGATGACCATCAGCAGTCAAATCACCGCTCGCCTAAATAACTGAGCTAAAGGATGAAACACATCAAGGCATTGGTGATGGTGGTCCACACATTCGTATTAGTAGTATTTATAAGTATCTACTGTGCTAGTAAATTACGTATGTATGGACTGCAACCGCCAACGCCATTGCACATTATTATAACCCTTCTTATATGTAAGAAGGCGGTGGGGTACAATGGGGTATGCCCCATAATCATTATTATAAAGAGCATTTTTTGAAGCGTTATGTTTTAAATTAAAATTTTATATTTTTTAAATATTTATTGCACTAAACTTGCAGCATTTAAACATTACATATTCTTTAATAAAATAATGTGTGGTTATTTATCATACTCTCATTTGTTACGTTTAAAATATCATAATTTTCTACACATCAAAACTATTATTCTCATAAGTTTATTTTTATTGAAACAGAAATTAAAAAAGTAATTGTACATCTTAAGGGCAAATTTGAACTGCAGACATTACAAAAATAAAAAAAATCCTTTTTACGTCCATTCAGTACAAACATAATATACCAAAACGACAAAAAGAAAAATCTGTCACGTATTAGTCAAACCTAGGTGAGGGTTAGAATATAGTAGGTACATTACTGCAGCGGCCAGCAAAAGAGGCATTGATGGACGAACGTGGAAATGTGGGCCGAGGCGAAGCCAAGGCACACATACGTGAGTCAATGTTTATTGTGGCAATATTGTTTCACGTTCAGATGTTGTCAATAATGTAAATTGAGTTTGTCGTAAATAGTTAACATCGGTTTCATTTATCATCAACCCCATACTATACAGTCCACTAAACTACAGGGTGTGCTACAAATTCTATTCAATTCACATAATAATATTTTTATTTAGTTTCATAATTAATAGATTAGGTGGAGAAGAAACTGATCTGAAAATTTCCGTTATTTTGTTTGGATCATATTACAGTAATTTTAGACGTCCAACCATTCGCATTAGGTAGTTATAACCAAACAACAACAAAGCGAAACCGTTTCCCTTTTCGGGGTTTATTTATTTAAAAAGCCCAATTTCACCGCTTTAAAAGTCAACGGACGTTATTAAGGCCGTCGCGATGCAAAAAGAATAACTGTTTTTTTAGGGAGGCATGAAAATAACCATTTCTCGGAATAATTTTGCAAGAAGGCCATTTAAGCTTTTTATCAGGCCAAGTTTGTGTACGCAGCTATCTAAACTGTGCCAAGCACCAGATGAAACATTTCCTCCAGGAGTCGTCGTGAATAATTTTATGCTTCGTTAACACAATCTTTGCCCGAAAAAGTCGATTAAATCTTCTCCTTTAGGTAGGGAAGTGCATTTTGCTTTTTATCTCCGTTTTCACTGAGGCTAAATGGGAAATAGCGAATTACTAGCTAGAGACGAAGTTTGATGTTTTGGGGTTCCGTACTTCAAAAGGGAAAAACGGAATCCCTATCCCTTTCTTGTCTGTCGGTCCGTCGGCCTGTCAAAACCGTTTAACTTTGGAACGCGTCGAGGTATCAAATTGAAATACACTCCGGTGTTCCTTACAAAAATGTGCGAAAATCAATCTTCTAAACTTTGATTTGAAATCTTAATTATTAATATACCAGAAAATCAAATACATAAGAAGGCTTACATATACAAGTTGATAAAAAAACTCACGCTCCAAAAAAAAACGTATATATCGACACTCAATGAAATTAAAATTTTTAGGGTACTTTCCGTTAACCTAAAGCTGTAAAATTTAATTTCATTTCATTTGTTCAATGCATTCATGAACAATTACGAAAAGATACCGTGAGTTACTTAACAAGTTGAAATTGAACCCTGTAAGGGTACAGCAGATTGACATGCGTATACAATCGTAAAGCGAGCACGCACTTAAATTAAGACTTACAAAAAACCAAATAAAAAAAATTAGATATACCTATTTTCATACGTAGTAAGTTACAATTCTTTATCATCTATATATTCATCTATGGAGTAGTAGCACTTTTTCATTAATAGAGTTTTAAGTTGGGTGTTAGTGTTTTTTTTTAATATTTGGCATGTAATAACGTCTTATACTACAAAAACCTCTAGGAAAAATGTGAACACTACAAATTTGTAACTACAATACCGTATACTGCATACAAATTCTCCGCCCCATTCCGCAAATAGAGTAATACCAAACTTCGGTATTGAGGTCAAACTTCCGTGCTCACGTAGATATTTCGTCACTCCCGTATATTGAGCGGCCGATGGCCTATGGACGTATTAAGATGGATGGAGTATCGCCAATTACATGCGACCGCCTGAGGTAAGGCCCGGCGCTAATTTAGTTTGCCCCAAGTATAACAAACTAATCCGGTAAACTGTTTTGTGCCTTCACGATCTTGCACTTACGGCAAGTTTATTATTATTTAATACGGTTTGCCGGCGCTTATTCTAACGTTGTTACGGTGATGATTTATTCCCAGTTTGGTAGCATACTGGAGGCTTCACAACTTTGGCGTTGCAATGCAGTTTGTTCATAATTATATGAGGCGCGGTGCCTCTATTTGCGTTAAAAATTTTAATATATTTGAACAAGATTAAGAAAGATTTTTAAAGTGATAGGTATAATATTCGTTTGATGAATGAAACAAATGAATGGGTTTCATTCGTACAACATAGCGGCTCTACTTTTAATTCTTTAAAAAAAATTGCATCGAGGGAAAAAATATTTTGTAAAGAGTAATTTTAAGGTTCTTCATTCATCACCAATTGTCGTCAGGAATGTATAAACCACATTCCATTTCGGGGGCCAAGTTTGAATTGGTGGAGGGTTGTAAGACTAGTGGCTGGTCTTACTGTCAGAAATTTTAAAGACCATAAAGACCAGTCACTAGTCTTGCAAGCGTCCACTAACACAAACTGGGCCTTCGTGGTGGAGTATGGCCTATACCTTCCTCAGGGAAGAGACCCGATATCCACCTGGGACGTCCCCTTACCCGCTCTTTCACTCACATTCGCTCTATATCAGTCTTTCTTCCTTCATCCTCTCCACATGTCCAAACATTCTTTTCTCAATTGGGTATTTGACAGGATGTCAAATGAGTTACTTTTAAAACGGAATTTTGTATGAAAATACTTGCTTGTGACGTCACATTTCAAAGCACTCTTTTTATGTTTCATCTATTTAAAAATTGTAATAACTAGTAAGTGATTAAAAGAATACATTTTGTAATGTTTGTTTTAATCGAGCATCTAAAATAATTTATTGTTGATAGTGACAAATACCGTATTCTAGTCACTATTTATGCTCTTTCAGGCCACGTTTTCTAGTCAAACTATTGCGTATTGGGTCATTCAAAATAAATAGTATTATTATTAAGTATCTATTCTGTTCACAGGTCCAATAAGCACTACACCAGAAATGCCGACAGCAGCCGACATGCAACTAGCTGCCGCAGTAGGATCTAGAGGTAATTATTCTATTCTATCTATTATATTATAATAGATCTATTACCCTAAAGCCTGGTTTACATTTGCTTTATTTTCGTGCTCATTCATAGAGCTAGAATATAATAGAGCCAATTCCTTTTAGAAGAACATAAGCAAATAATAAATCACTAATGGTTGGTTGTATACTATGTATTTATGATTTTTTTAAGTAGTTTTACAAAGTACGGTGCGTACTAAATGCTATGAATTGGCATTCGTTTTCAATTCAATTCGGTATTTTCAGTTTTTCATTTCATTGCCTGATGTAAAAATAGGATGGTTTTATTAGTTTCCTGAAAATTTGTACTTTTGGAGTTAGCAGCTTAACACTTTTAGACGACGATATGTTTTTGCCGTCTCTATTTTATTCAACTTCTATGGAAAGCATGCTAAAAAGCACGAAAGTAAAGCAAATGTAAACCAGGCCTCAAGCTGGTCGTGCGTGAAGCATACTTTCTCGATCGCACTAATTACATTTTTGACCTTTGAGATAAAATTAATTTACTTTTGATGAATGTGTTCTGAAACATCACCATCAGCATAATTATACATCAGCGCTTGTGATTGCCAATCCAAGGGGGGGACCGGTCAAGCCCAGACTCTCTCTCTCTCTCTGAGAGAAGACATTTGCCCTATAATGGGACGTATACAGGCTGCTTACAAGTTATACAAGAATGTGTTCTAATGTATCAGATTCAGTTGAGACTCAATTTTTTATCCATACGTACCCATGTATCGAAAACGCCTTATCTTATATTTAATGTTCTTGAAGAAAATGTACCGAATCCTTAACGCGGTTTATTCGAAATTGGACTGGATATGAAACTATAATATTCCAAATTTTGATCTCATGTTCCTTTTCATCGTTCTGGAGCAGTTTGACTGAAGGTTTTTGTCCTGTATTGTTTCAGGATGCAGCGTCTACACGACAATCACGTCGACTTTAGTACCAGCTTTGACACACATACTGCTATCAAAATAAAAAGAGGTAATACACAACACGATGAGGGCTTTACAAAGCGTCATTAAAAAAAATACAGTACCACAAGTTACCAAAAGATGGTGCTGACGTCACATAATATGTTAAAACTGGCATGACATCACTGTACCTTTTATGTGGTTTCTGTCACGTTGCTTGCTTGTTTCGTTGGCGATTGTGTTCTGTGGTTTGGTTGTAAAGTCTAATTTAGATCACAGACTACAAAAAGATGTTTAAATGATTATCACAGATTAATAACGACGTACAACATTTAAAACGTATGATGACATTTGTTCTCCTTGCAGCGCCATCTTGTTTTTTTTAATGAAATCAACTGACAGCTGTCATTGAAAAGCTCTCATAATATTGTATGTCACAAAATTGTTCCTATGACTTAGAAAAAATATATTTATAACCCATGGTCCTAAGTACTGGAAAATTGCCAAAAACATGCGTAAAATTTGACGTTTTGTAATTTTTTCGTAAAGAACAAAATATTGTGTGTATGGTTTTTTTTTCACTTTTGCGATTTCGAAGAAAAATAATTTGGAGGATGAATTTATCGTCAAGCTCAAGATGCTTACTAAGAATATTTATTTAAGCATTTATGCCCTTGTCTAAGGAACACTAGCAAACACTTCAATAGGCCCATTTGTAAAAAGATTTTCACAGTGGATTACTAACATATTTCTGTTTCTCTTTCAGACTTAGCCGTCACTTTGTTCAAGCTCACCAAATAAGAAATGATCAAAGACTAACTTAAGCATTCCATGGTTTATATTACTTTTACAATCTAGTCTAATACCAATGTTTCCAAAGATCTAAATATCACGTTTGTTTACCAGTGACACATGTACGCGTAGTGAACAGAATAATTCCGTTAATATTATCAAACAGCCATTTGTGAACTTTTACTTAACAAAACAAACTTTATATTTTTTTTTACGGATACACTTACTTGACTTTTTGTCGGAAGAGTCCGACCAGGTTTCGCTCTAATTCACAGAGCTTAATCATGGTGAGCAGATACGGAGCTCGCGTCGTCGGTTGCTTATCTCTGACTGAAACAGAATAAACTTGTTATTATTTAATTATTTGTTAACTTTTCTTCATCAACCCATTATGTCCCCACCGAGGGGCACGGGTCTCTTCCCTGAGGAAGGTATAGGCCATGTTAACTTTTACTTAAAATAAAGAAATTACACTTGCGTTTTACAAATTATTCAATATTTATGTCTTATTTTTGAGTACGAATTTATAAACCACAATGAATATTAGTTAATAGTTATTGAGGATTTATGCCTAAGTGAATAATGATAGCTAGCATTTATATGTCCTGCCACTGTGTATGGTAAAATTACAGTTCATGTGATACAATAGTTTCGTGTTTCAAACCAATGTTTGCATTCATAGATAAAATTAATTAATGTGTAAATAGAAGACTAGGATATTATGCTTACACTTTCTTGGAAAGATCACTGTACAGACAATCAATATTTTGATGTGAGCAACTTGCATTTTTTGGCCTAGTGGATGTCTCTATGGTTTTTTATGACACTTAAGTCGTGATATTTAAAAAAAATATATCACTTTTTTTTTTTTGTAAGTAGTTGTCATATGGTTTGAGTAAAGAGCCAAATACGAAGTCGATAAGTGATAGAATTGATATAATTATAATTTTTAAGTATCTCTTTTTTGTATATTCGTTTGAGTTAGAATAAAAATTGTGAATAATGAAAACTTTGAGTTAAAATGGAAAATATGGAAAACTACCAGTTTCATCTAACATGAAATAATTTGATCGAAATCCAATTATATACGTATGTAAGTTCAAAGTATATTATCGTAAAATCGGTATTTTGAAAAATATGGGATAACCAAAGAAGGTCTACTCCTTCGTATAAAGACAGGGTATTGAATTTAGTTGGATTTGTTTGTTTGAATTTTCAACCTTATTGATTGCAATTCGATTTGTCGACAATACTCGTGACGTAAATTAATAAACTTTTGTAAGGTCATTGGCCCTTGTTCATGGACTTTGACTCAATATATATTAACAATAGAAAAAAAACTCACACTCTGGCCATAAGAATAAAAAAAGTTTACGAATAAGGGCTACTGTAAATATTTTTACCTAAGGTAATAAGTAAAAAAAAATATTTCTTTGTATTGTAATAACACATTTGCTGTTCATACTGCCGTTAAATGGATAAGATCCACTCAATACTTTTAATGTGCGATTTCTTAAAGTAAATAAAACCATCGTTGTGTAACTACTGCGTTTCATTTATCTCTTTTCACCAGGCAGTGGCATTATAGTTGCCACCTTAAAATTAACCTTTTCACTTTCACGTTAAGTCCAAAACCAACTAATACATTCACATACAGGCACATACATACATTGCTTCTGGTGCATATTGTGGGAACCAGAAACAGCGACGTCACAAACATGTAAATATCCAAGACCTGGGGTTTGAAGACAAGACAAGTCAATACGTGGGGAGCCAAGCCGTTTCCAGGTTTGCTCCCTAATAAATTGTTTATTAATCGGGTAGTAAGGGTAGGACCTAGATTCTGCTAATGCATTGTGGTACAATGACAACTGCGTGATCATGGCGATTTAGTTTCATTGCCACCTCTAGTCTACGCGCGCACATATACCAAACCTTCTAGGTCACGTGATTCGACCGTTGTCTGTCATCGTACTATAATGCACTAACAGAATCGAGATCCAGGTCTTAATCGAGACAGTGGTTTACGTAGTACTGTCTTTGATGTCCCATCTCGGATTAACATGTACCTGCCAGGATTATGCTTGCATAGAACCGTCATGTAAGGTCTGGAAGACGATCAATGGCGAATACTATTTATTTATTTTTATTTATTTATTTCCACAAACCTAAGCTATCCTTACATGAGGCCCTATTGCGATAGCAAATTATAATATTACTTATATTATGTAGCCATTAAACAATAAAATAAATCATTAAAAAAATCAAATAATTAAAACATGTCCATAAAAATTAATATTATTTAAAATAAATTCAATTCAAATTTTAATAAAAAACAATTCAAAGAGATTAAAAAACATAGGTATATGATACTTATGGAAAGTCATCGTAAATTGGACCAGAGAGCTAGTTACAAAATCATTACAACTAAATATTGTAACGAGGTGCAATTCGCTTCGTTGCTTTTTATTATTTTTGGCCATTAACTATTCTAAAAATTACTTTTTGACTTTTGACTTTTGGACGTAGGTATCTGGAACCAGATAATCCTCAGCTTCCATCCAAGGTGGACCTGAACGTCATCATTATTTTACCACATAGTACTTTATTACGACCCGGACTGCTCTATTCTCAACAAACATTTAAAAACATGTAAGTGTTCTGCTTTTTTATATTCCAACTGTATTGTTATTTTTACCTCTTTTAGAGCTTATGTAAGAATTCTTATTTCGTTGTTCCCAAGTGCCTTTCTTTTACCATATAAATAAAACATAAATATTTTGCTGCCTCTGGATACCCTTCTTTCATTCTATGGATCCCACTCCTATTTTACCAAATATTGCGACAATATAATACGTCTAGGCGTATACTTTATAGTGATACGAACGTTATACATTATAAACGAGGGGAAGTGTACAATAATTATTAAGGTATTATACAGTTAAACCAGCTGACCGGGCAAATGTTGTTTTGCCAGATGAAAAAATGAGTATGAAAAATTGATTGATAACAAACTATGCTCAGACCTAAAAAATAATAACAATAATGTAATATGTAAAATTCTCGTGTCCCAATGTTAGTGCGCATAGGTACTCCCCCGAAACGGCTTGACCGATTTTGATGAAATTTTGTGTGCATATTGACAGGTATGAGAATAGGTTGTTATCTATTTTTCATAGACCTAAGTGAAAAAAAAAATCATATGGCAAAACAACGTTTGCCGGGGCAGCTAGTCTAATATATAAAATTCTCGTGTCTCAATGTTAGTGCGCATACTCCTCTGAAACGACTTGACTGATTTTGATGAAATTTATATGTATATTCGATAGGTCTGAGATTATATTGTTATCAATTTTTATACTCCTATCTGGCAAAATAACTTTTGTCGGGTCAGCTAGTATGATATAAAGTTTAATCAAAATTTCTGTACCAGTCGCTAATCTTGAAGGAAAACATCGTGAAGAAATCGAAGTGCCTGACTGCGTGAAAGTTTTCACAATATTTGGTAGTATTCTCTACCTGAGACAATGCCTGTGCCCTACAGTGGCACGAATATAGGCTGCATAGGAACAGATGGCCACATTTCCCTAATTTTAACTAAAAACAAATTCCATTTAATTTTACTGTATCAGTTTTAAAGCAGGATAAATACGCTACTTGACTCGTATCAAATTTGACGAGATAAATGGATATTTCCTGTAGTATCTAACGTGAGAAACCGAAATATATTGATTTTGCTAAGTAAATATGCAGGATGGCTGCAAAATTTGCAAATTAAAAAAATATTTTTCGCCTTTAAATCGGAACGCTGAAAACGCTATCCACCATCTTGAAAGCACCTTTGGTTGTAAACAAACATCTGTCAGTCGTGCGTGCGTAGGTTCTATTGTGATTTGGATTGGATTTGGTGTTATTGCAAAAACTCTTCTTGTGCAGTTAGTGTATTATCATTTAATTGATAAGCGCAATCATGGACGCAGGATTCGTGGAAGCAGATAGTACTGATTTGCCAAAACCAAACCAAATAAAACCAAGCATTATTACAGCAAAAACAGTTTGTATACATTGATATTACAGGACTTACATTGAAGTGATCTTCACATAAATACACCCAAGTTTCAGTCGATAAAGAATCGGGGTCTCTCTTGGCAAGTTTGAGCCAAGTTTTTCGTATTTTTATTTCACTGGGTAGGTACCTACACGAATTCGTGACTTTCCGGCGGTCTTTATTGACGTGTTTTTGCATTGTTGAATAATTATAATTGATATATTTTGCATGTAAACTCGATGAAATCATGGTTGCGTTGTTGTTATTTCACAATGCTCACAGATCACTAAGATTTTAGGACTAGGTAAAGATCGTTTCACCAAACAAGTCCCACGGTAAAATCCTTAAGGCCATAACAATAAAAACCAAAAAGCCAGAATTAATTAACTCCTACTTTTTTCGTGGCACGAACTCTACCTATGTTGAATGTCAAACTTTGTTTACAACAATTTGGACTTCAAACCGCGTTTTTGGCTGTTTAGCAAAGCAACGTTTTAAAATAACGTGTTTGTTGCTTTTAGGTCCTCAAAAAATATACTAAAATATTTTTTGGTCTAATGGAAAACATAAATAGCATTTAAGGCTTATTTGAAAAAAGAGTCAAGTAGCGGATTGGCTCGCTTTTGTCGAACGCCACTCGTTACTGTTAATACCGAGGTCTTTTGTGAAATTTGAAATGAAAGAGGGTTAATAGGTACCGATATGATATAAAGGGCGGATTAGGCCCTTTTCATGGAAGAAGTTCTTCCTTTATAATGTGTATTTTGTATGTCTTCTTACATCATCATCAACCCATTATGTCCCAACCGAGTGGCACGGGTCTCTTCCCTAGATAAGGTATAGGCCATACTCCACCACGGGAGCCAATTCCGGGTTGTTGGAATCTTGTAAGACTAGTGGCTGGTGTTACTTTTACAAGTTTTCAAGCCGCCCTAAGGCCTCTGATTTGACTTCACGACTGCCATATATCGACGGCAGCCGGCACCAACTGCTTAGCGTGCTTTGCAAAGCACGGAACCTCTCGGAAAAGTGCCACTAGTTTTAGTTATAGATGGTCACCCATCCATGCACTGAACACGCCCTATGTTGCTTAACCCTTATTAAGCCATAGGGATAATAGTTCCCACTTTAAATTGAACCTTATCGCTTTGAGATAAAGTCCAAAACCAATGAAAAATGTATACTATCCATGGCCGTTTAAGGGTTAACCTTTGTGATCACTTAAGATCACTCAGGCAGCCGGGCTACGAGTGATTTTTACATACAGTAGGTACATTCTTCTAAGGTCCATCTTCTTACATATTTAGTCACACACTGTCTAAAAATTAAACACGTGTTCAACAGATGATTTGCAATCTTTACCACAAAGGTGTCTAACTTTAAAGCATGTCTAAGTTTAGGCACTTGTTTGAAGTTTGTTTGTGGTACGATTTTTTCGAGTGTTCGACATCGGTAAAGGAGCCGGGGATCTCTGGGCCCAATAAGCTGAAATATGGTTTAAAAAAGCGGTATTATATCCCTTCCCTCGGATATCTGAGCAGACCAGACGTGAATTCAGAGGAGATCCGTATTTAATTTTTATAATATTAAAAATCACATTTTACGTGAATAAAATTAAAGTGAAATAATAGGAGTGCATAACGGCTACAAAGATCATCGCGTCGCATACTTCCTACGCGGTGCGTACGCACGCGACTACGAATTCATTCATTAACTTCAAGCCCACCACCGGATACCCCTGCCATCGAGTGGAACACGCCCATAGAGTGAGTGCGACGCATTATTCACTAAATTGACACACTAGAGAGGGATAAGCGCACTTTGTCATAGTCAACTTTTGCGCTTGAGGTGAGAGGTCTTCGTAAGTCGGACAGACAGCGGAAAAGTGTGAGTCTAACCGATTCGCGACCAATCGTATTGACACCTCGCATAGTCGTGCGTTGCCCCTAAGCCGTTTGCTGCCCTGATACTTCATATCAAACTTTTTCGACATGCCTTTAAACCGTTCACCGCCGCCCGCACCCGCCGCGCGGGACCACGTTTTACCGAGATCTACTGCCGCGGGCACGGTATTAGACGAGGCTGTCGCACGGGAAAATAATGCTTCGGGAATACAGCACTATGACTCCGCGCCCGATCTTCGGATTATTATGGAAAGTTTATCCGAGAGAAAAATGAGGAAGTTTGACGGGTCTGAATCAGACACTACAGAACTCTTTTCTTTAAGGAAATGCTATCCAAGTTCTCCCTACAACAAACAGTACTCTTTGATCAACTCCAAGCATCCATAAATAGTTTGAAAGATCAGAATAACCAACTTACACAAAGCGTCGAACTAATGTCAAGTAAATACGACGGTTTCCACACTCAAATTACAAAGCTCGAAGCGGAGAGGCGTGAGAACAAAAAAACTATTGACACCATGGAGGACAAAATTGAGTACCTGGAACGAAAGTCGAGATCTACAGGAATTGAAATCCGTAATGTTCCCAAAACAAATGGAGAGACCAAGAAGGACCTCTGTAAACTCCTTCACAGTGTTGGTAATACAATTAACGTTGAAATTGGACCGAGCATGATTAAAGACATCTATAGACCTAAATCAAAGGACTCTTCTGCACCAATAGTGGCTGAACTCACAACTGTTATTCTTAAGGAGCTCATACTGGGATAAAAGTTTTTAATAAAACTAAACAAGTTGGTGATAAATTAAATACAAGACACATTGGATTACAGTGCCCAGTCAAACCGGTGTTCATATCGGAAACTCTCACGGCAAAGTCACAGAAGTTGTTCTATATAGCTAGAACATTCCAGAAAAAATACCACTACGCATTTTGCTGGTTGTCGCATGGAATTATCTATCTGCGTAAAGATGAAAGGAGTCCCCACATTAAAATAGTAACTGAACAAGACATCGAGCGCCTAAGGATGTCAGAATGACTGGTGAACGATCTTTAGGTGTTCTGTGGGACTGCTTCGGGCAAAAATAAAAAAAAGAAGATACTTGCCATTTCCACAACAATCTTGACTTTAGCAGATAGAATCCTAGGGGTGCCATTAGAAAATAATTTAATGGAACTGAAGTCTCGTCGTCGTCGTTTTTATTGTAACTGAAAGAGGTAATCGTGGCAGAGAAGCAATAATAAGTTGCAACTGCATTGTAGGTCTGAGAACTGTGGGGTGTTGCTCCCATGTGTGTGATGAGAATCATGTGGTACCTGGGCTATGCTCGCCATGAGGGAGTGACGCGACCAGCTAACTTCTTGGATGACCTTATTTGAAGAGTGTAGTTGATTGAAAAGGCGCCGCTATCCATACGTTTCTGTACTACATGTAGATAAGATCTGTCTCTATAAACACCATTTGATGAAAAAGTTGTTTTTGTTATTCGAATTATACAAGTAGTAGGTATATTTTGTAGTAGTAGTAGTAGACTATGAGTATGGTGAGAGTTCTAAAGTATCCTAGAATATGAGAAAGTGGCTATACACGTAGAAAACCCCAACTTTGCTGTTGCTAGTTGAGCAGTAGGTAGTATGTATTTGGTTCAAATTATGTTTCTTGATTTTTTATCTGACTGTTTAATTATACATATATGTATGTACATAGGTATTTAGTTGTATATTAGAATGATTTTGTTTCAATTATTTGTGTAAGTATTTATCTCTAACAGTCAAGCAAACGGGGTCGTAACATAACCTCCAAACTTCTTAAAAAAACAAGCTTAACTCATGACTCCCAACTTTATAAAAAAAAGAAAATTAATGCAACAAATTCTTATACAATGATCTATTAAATGTAAATATTTCATGTTTCAACACAACTTTTTGTGTGTGTACGAGACTTCCACTGAAGCCTGCCATTCTCCTTTGTATGTAGAAACGAATAGCGCCATCTAGATTGTCTCAAGGAACTAAGAAAAAAAAAAGAAAGGAAAAACGCTCATTAGGTTGTTACCTAGTGAAATTCTCAATTCAGAAACTGGTTCTTAGTCGGTAAGTTTATTCAGATGGTGAGCCAAAGATAATATTGTGAGTAATAAATTACACAAACTGTCTCGAGACAATACAGTCGGCAGATAAGCTCGAATAGGCAGGACTAATATTATTTTTGGGGCCCAAATACATTTTCATGTAGATAAATAGTAACAAATAGATTTTGGCTGAGCAAGAACATTTTCAAAATCAATTAGGTACATCCTTTGAAGTTAGTGATTGATTGATTAATTGGGATGCTAAAGGGACGATCAGACACTAGACATAAAGTATGGAATCTGGTGTTGAATTTCACTTTATTATGTATTCATCATCATCATAAACCCATTTTGTCCCCACCGAGGGTCACGGGTCCCTGAGAGGTATAGGGAAGGGAAGGTATAGGGAAGGCATATATTATGTATTATTTCATCAAAAACTTTTATTGTCAAAACCTCAAAGCGACCGAGAGGAGTTCTGGCAGCAAGTAAGAGATTCTCTGCTCAAGTGTGAAGGAAATGAAAGGGTGGTATTATTAGGAGACTTAAATGGATGGGTAGGGGTAAAGCGTGATGGGTATGAGAGAGTATTAGGGTGCTTTGGTGACAGGAGAGTGAATGAAAATGGGGTGAGTTTGCTGGATGTATGCTTGGAGTGGAATCTCCGAGTGACTAACACTATGTTTAGTCACAAGAAGATCCACATGTACACATGGCAGAGACAGAATGACAGGTCTATGATTGATTTTGTGGTAGTGGATGAAAGACTAAGGAGTAAAGTTGTAGACACAAGAGTGTACCGAGGAACTAATGTCGGGACGGACCACTTCCTGGTGATTAGCCGGGTAAGAAGTCTGTTCAAGCGTTGGCGCCATCGGGTGAGGGTCTCTACAACAGCTCTAGAGCGAATAAAAGTCAATAGACTGCAAGATGAAGATGTGAGTGGAGAGTTTAAGAGGAAACTCAAGGACAAACTCATTCATGTAAATGAAGAGTATGTTGGTGGAGTGGAAGAGTTATGGGCTCAGTTAAAAACTAATATAGTGGAGACTGCTGCCGAAGTATGTGGAGTCAGAAAGAGACTGAATGGAAGAAAAGCGGAAGCTACTTGGTGGGATGAAAGTGTTAAAGAAGTAGTGAATGAAAAGAAAAAGGCATGGTTGGACTTACTAGCTATCAAGTCCAGCAAAAGAATGCAAGGAATTTGTAGTGAATATGAAGATGTGGTAAAATTTAAAGAGAAGTATAATGTGATGAAAAGGAAGGTGAAGGATGTAGTGGAGAGAAAAAAGGAGGAAGAGAAAGAAAAGTGTTAGCGCCATCTGTTGCAAACCGAAGAAACTACTACACTACTGGACTGCTGTGACGTTAGCAGCAACAGCCCACTGACGTCATCGATGGATCCCCACCCGGCCAACCTATAACAACTAACTTCACTTCGTTACAAATCTGCATATCATGCACCCATGTATTCGTTTCTTTTAAAATTCAATAAAATCGTTTAAAATTGAAAATAATAACAATACGTTCATTGAAGCGCACACGCACACCTTCCACCCCATTGCAACCTGGATTAGGAGAAGAAACATTGGACCTACTTCGCCGGAGCCCAGACGCTACGCGTCAAGAACCAGCAGCCAGAAAACGGTCAGGGTATTCTATCCTTCTATCACCCGTCCTAATCCCCATTGCGCTAATACCGTGTTGTGATTTACATTCTAGTGCCTCTCAATTTGTTCTACCTCGATCGCGGTGCCGTGTACCTACATCGTGGCATCGTCAGCCGCGTGTCTGGATTGAAGCTGTAAGTACCTTTGTCTCCTTTAATCCACCAAAATGAGCGAGGATGAATATGGGGATTTTTCTGGGGACAATACAAACGAAACTCCAGCGTCCAAACCAAAGATTAATTTAGGTAATCTAAAAAAGCAGAGAGGTACCCTCAAAGGTCGGTTAACTTTATTCGAAAAATACGTTAGTAAGCTTCAAGGTACATTTGATAAAGCTCAAATTGTCGAGATTAATATGCGCATGCAAGCAGCCACGGAGTTCTTCAAAAGTTTCAATAATATTCAGGAGAAAATTGAACAAAACGTTGAAGATAGTGATTTAACAGCCCAGTTAGAATACAGAGAGTGGTTTGAAGAACATTATTATGCTTCCTTGGCTGGAGCTAAGTGCTTAGTTAATTCAGATGAGAGTGACAAGTCCAAGTGTACGCCTTCAGATTCTGCTAATTATGGCGCGTCAGTTCTGAAATTGCCTGAAATCAAGCTCCCTGTCTTTGATGGGTCGTATGATCATTGGTTAGAGTTTAGGAATTCGTATAAAACAATGATTCACAAGCGTCCCGACCTGGACTCCATCCAGAAGTTTCATTACCTCCGATCTTCACTCACAGGGTCTGCCTTGCAGGTTATAAGCGCTTTGGAGTTTACAGCAGTTAACTACTCCCATGCTTGGGAATTGCTTGAAAATAGATTCCACAATAATCGTTTGCTTGTCCATAATCATGTCAAGTCTTTGTTTGCTGCTCACTCAATTGGCAAGGAATCCCCTCCACAAATACGCAAATTAATTGACACTATACTTCGTAATTTACGGGCATTAAAATCGTTAGGTGAGCCAACCGAGTCATGGGACACTTTGATCATTTTTCTTGTCGTGTAAAAGTTAGATTCATTTACAGAAAGAGAGTGGGAAAACCACAAAGGATCCCTTATGTCAAATTCGAAGAACGATGTCAATGCAAAGCTTAAACTAAACGATTTGTTAACGTTTTTGCGTAACCGAGCCGACATGCTTGAAATGATCAGTGCGAATCACACAAAAAATCCGCAATCAATTAATTTCCCTAAACAAACTAATTTAACCGACAAACGCGTTTCAAACTCGCAACATGTATTTACACACGTTTCAACAGCTCAATCGAATAATAATGTCACTAAACAAAATAATTCCAAGCAGAGCGAGAAGCGCCTACGTGTGTGTGCGTTTTGCAACGGGAATCACGCTCTTTATGCGTGTATGCGTTTTCTAAATCTATCCGTAAAAGAGAGATTAAAAATCGTTGATGAAAAAAACGTTTGCCCAAACTGCTTACGGTCCTCCGGACATACGATAAGCGAATGTACGTTCGGACCCTGTAAGCAGTGTCAGAAGAAACACAATAGTTTGTTACATTTGGAAGACATGAGTGCGCATTATTCACCTATGTCTAACAATTCCAGTGTACCTACTGTGTCAGCTGTTCTTCATTCTAATTCTAGCGTCGTGCCACAAAGCAATACGAGCCTTAAATCTAACGCCGTTAGTGCTGAATTTTCAATGTCACAGCAACCGGTTTTATTATCAACTGCCCTCGTAGAAGTGGCCGACGCCGATGATAAGTATCATACGGTTAGAGCGCTACTGGATAACGGTAGTCAGCGTTGCATTATTACTGAAAATTTGTTTAAACGATTAAACGTTACCTATTTACAGTCCACTGTTCAGGTCTCGGGCGTGGGTCATTCTATCTCACAATCGAGTCAAATATGCGATTTACAAATGCGTTCAAAAACCGGCGATTACCAAACAAAATTAAATTGTCTGGTGCTGCCAACCATTTCTTCTCACTTACCGTTTCCAAGTGTAAATTACAATGCTATTAAAATTCCTCATAACGTTTGTCTCGCCGACCCAACGTTCCATATTTCTGGAGAAATTGAAATACTGATCGGCGCAGACAAGTTCTGGGAATTATTGAATAGTGACAGAATTCGTTTACCAAATGGCCCATTCCTACAAAACTCAAAACTGGGATGGCTACTCTCTGGTCCCATTTGCACAGAAAACCAGCACATAAATAAGGTTCAGTGTAATTTTGTCCAATCGTTAGACGTTCAATTAAGACAATTTTGGGAACTAGAGGAGTTGGAAAAACCAAAAGATTTTCTCACAGTTGACGAGCGAAAATGTGAGGAAATATTCGTTAAAACCACGTTACGAGAACCCGATGGTAGATTTTCCGTGCGCGTTCCATTTTGGGAATCAGCCGAAGCGCTTGGTGACTCATATCAAGTAGCCAAGTCACGGTTTCTCTCATTGGAACGCAAACTTGATCGAATGCCTCAATACAAAAAAAATGTATTCCGATTTTATGCGCGAATATCTCAACTTAGGACACATGAGCCTTATTGACGATTATAAGTCACCATGCTATTTTCTGCCTCATCATGGTGTGTTCAGAGAAGACAGTAGCACGACGAAATTGCGCGTCGTTTTTAATGCAAGTCAGTCTACTGATTCAAATCTTTCTCTGAATGATATCCAGTACGTAGGCCCTACTTTACAAAATGACATTTTCGCGATATTACTTCGTTTCAGACTGCACAAATTCGTTGCGTGTGCAGACATAGAAAAAATGTATAGACAGATCCTAATCCAACCTGATCAGAGAATGCTTCAGCTCATCCTCTGGAGAGAAAATCCTTCAGATCCTCTCCAGATTTTCCAACTGAACACGGTCACTCACGGTACCGCTTCAGCTCCCTATCTCAGCATTCGATGTTTATTGCAGCTTGCACAAGAGTGTGACGATGACGTCATTGCTGAGATAATAAAAAACGAATTTTATGTCGATGATTTAATTCTCGGAAACAATGATCAACACACTCTAGTCGATTTGTGCGAAAGAACGTCAAAGGTTCTACGTTCTGCATGCTTTCCCTTACGAAAATGGACTTTCAATTGTGACGTCACTAGTGACGTCTCAAAAGCGCTGTCGACAGGGGAGCACTGCCAAAGCAAAACGCTAGGTCTGGATTGGTTCAATCAAAGCGATGAACTTCATTTCACAAGCAAAGTCGATTACGATCCAACTAAACCGTTAACTAAACGTGTAATGCTTTCGATAATTTCCCAAATTTATGACCCTCTGGGCTTGTTAGCTCCTGCAATAATTATTGCAAAATGCATGCTACAAAAATTGTGGCTTTGTAAAATCGATTGGGAGCAACCGGTTCCTTATAAAGTAAAGGTGTCGTGGGATAATTTCATAGTTACACTAAAATGTTTACAGTTCTTACGAGTCCCTCGTTACGTTATGACCGATCTAAAAAGGTACAAGGAACTCCACATTTTCACAGATGCCTCTCAATCTGCATACGGCGCGTGCGCATATATACGTTGCTACGATGATGACGAGTCACCTGTGACAGTGAGGCTTCTTTGTGCTAAAAGTAGGGTCGCTCCATTAAAACCAGTCACTATACCGCGCCTCGAATTGTGTGGAGCTTTACTAGGCGCTAAGATGTACAGTCACATCATAAAGTCGTTGAAATTACAATTCGACAAAGTTTGTTTTTGAACTGACTCAACCATTGTTATGGGTTGGATTCGCATGTCACCAAATGCATTGAAAACTTTCGTACAAAGTCGAGTCATTATGATAAATGAACTAACTGGAGATTCTTTGTGGATGCACGTAAAAGGCAAAGAAAATCCAGCGGACTTGGTCTCCAGAGGACTCAGTCTAGACTTGCTATTCGACTGTAACCTTTGGTGGACCGGCCCGCCATTTTTAAACGTTCCCGGCTCTGAATGGGCTAAAAACCCTGCTACAGAAAGTCACGAAAACTTACCTGAAATTAAAATTAACACATGGACTTTGTTGTCTAACTGTACGCCAGAAGTTGTTTACGATTTCGGTAGGTTCTCATCATTCAGCCGCGCTAAACGAGTTGGTGCATATGTCCTGCGCTTTATATCGAATGCACGCACACAGAGAAAGGCCGATCGTAAAACCGGGTCCTTATCTGTAGATGAGCTGAATCAATCAGTAACAATGATGGCGCGGGCGGTGCAAATACAGTGTTTTCCCGATGTTTTAAACGAATTAAAACGTAGTTCGCGGGTGAAATCGAAAAAATTAACGGGTCTTAACTTATTCGTTGATAAGGACAATCAAATTCGTGTTGGTGGTAGGCTAGTGAATGCATCTAACTTCGATTACAACAAGAAGCACCCGATTTTACTGAGTAGTAAACATGAGTTGACTGTGTTGTTGTTTCGACACGAACACATACGATTGTTGCATGCTGGACCTCAGTTACTCCTTTCATCTGTGCGTGAAACTTGGTGGCCTATTGGTGGCAGGAGTCTAGCAAGGAAAATTGTGCATCAATGTGTTACTTGCACTCGTCACACAGGTAAGACATTAACTCCAATCATGGGTAATTTGCCTTTGGAGCGATTACAACCGGGTTATCCTTTTATACGTTGCGGCGTAGATTACGCTGGCCCTGTGATGATTCTAGACCGCAAAGGCAGAGGAGCGCGACTGATCAAAAGTTATATTTGTTTATTTGTATGTTTTACTACCCACGCAGTACACTTGGAGTTAGTTACTAGTCTGTCCACTCAAGATTACCTACTCTCATTAAAACGTTTTATTTCCCGTCGGGGCAAGCCGGCTGAAATCTTTTCGCATAATGGTAGGAACTTTGTAGGTGCCGAAGAATTTCCTACATTTCTAAAACAAAATTCCGATCAAATAATCGATTATGCATCAAATAATAAAATGATAAATTGTGCCCGGATAACGGCGACAGGCTTGCCACTTGTCACGTTTGGGACCTAATAAACTCGGCAAAACGTGGGTCCAGTTCTAGAGACTGGTGCCTCTGCCTACCCCTTCGGGGATAACGGGCGTGAGTTTATTATTATTTATTATTATTATAATAATATAAAATTTTCGTTTATCCCTCCATACGCTCCTCATTTTGGTGGTTTGTGGGAGGCAGGGGTAAAATCTTGCAAGTTTCACCTCAGACGTGTGGCTAGCAATGCTAATCTCACTTACGAGGAACTCAGCACGGTGTTGGCGCAAATTGAGTCCATACTGAATTCCCGTCCCCTTTCTCCTCTCTCCTCAGATCCAAACGATTTTCTTCCTCTGACGCCTGCTCATTTCCTTATCGGAAGAACCCTGACCGCACCAGCCAATAAAGATCTCACTTCAGCAAACACGGGCCGGCTTCTCCGCTATCATCGCATCGAGCAGATGAGGCAACATTTTTGGGAGCGATGGAACAAAGAATACATATCCGAACTACAACTCAGAACCAAGTGGAAGGTCCACCAACGCGACATCACCCTTGGCAGTCTCGTTCTCATCAAGGAAGATGGACTTCCTCCTCTCCAATGGCGAATGGGAAGAATAAAACGTATTTTCCCAGGAAAGGACAACGTTGCTCGAGTGGCTGAGATTGTGACGTCAACAGGCATCATACAAAGAGCGTTCTCCAAGATATGTCCACTGCCTGTCGAGCCTCCATCTTCAGACCCATAAGAAGGTACCACAGATAAGATGAAGACATAGAAGAAGACATACATCTTTGGAAATCATCTTTTCCAACGGCGGGGGCAATGTTAGCGCCATCTGTTGCAAACCGAAGAAACTACTACACTACTGGACTGCTGTGACGTTAGCAGCAACAGCCCACTGACGTCATCGATGGATCCCCACCCGGCCAACCTATAACAACTAACTTCACTTCGTTACAAATCTGCATATCATGCACCCATGTATTCGTTTCTTTTAAAATTCAATAAAATCGTTTAAAATTGAAAATAATAACAATACGTTCATTGAAGCGCACACGCACACCTTCCACCCCATTGCAACCTGGATTAGGAGAAGAAACAAAAAGTATGATAGGAGATTCTCTCGAAACTTCAAGGCTAATATAAAACTGTTTTGGAAAGCGGTGAAATTGGCCCGAGGTAGATCAGAGCAATCTAATTTGAATATTGTTAGGGATGAGGATGGCTCCGTTCTGAAAGAGGAATCGAAAGTTATGGAACGTTGGAAAAGATATTTTGAAAGTCTGTTTGAAAGAGAGGAGCTGCCCATTGATGGTAATCCCGTCAGTGAGACGGAACCTGGGGGGGGTGATAGCGTTATAAGTATGGAAGAGATTGTTGAGGCAATGAAAAGCATGAAATTAGGTAAGGCTGCGGGATATGATAGGGTGTCGTTAGAAATGCTGAGGGCTGGTGAAGGCATCGTAGCTAGCAAGTTATACCTGCTCTTCAATAAGTGCTGGAAAAGTGGCACAGTACCTAGGGACTGGGGCACGGCCGTCATAGTGCCGCTTTATAAAGGCAAAGGGTCCCAGCAGGAGTGCAAAAACTACCGCGATATCAGCCTTCTCAGCATTGTCGGCAAACTGTATGCAAAGATTTTGATTGAAAGAGTTCTGGATGTGACTGAAGAAAAGATATGGGATGTTCAAGCGGGTTTTAGAAAGGGAATGGGATGCGTGGATCAAATCTTCTCTTTGAGACGGATGGTGGAAAGACTTTTGGCCAAAAGTCAAAGGGTTTTCTGTGCGTTCGTCGACTTGGATAAGGCTTATGATAGAGTGGTCAGGAATGACCTGTGGTCAGTACTGTCCGAGTATGGGGTGGATAACGTCTTGTTGCGAGCCTTGAAGTATCTGTATAGAGACTCCAGTGCTTGCGTAAGAATTAATGGGGCGTACACTGACTGGTTTTGCATTCGCAAGGGTGTTAGACAGGGATGTGTCGCGTCCCCGTGGTTGTTCAACTTATTCATGGACAGCTGCCTGACTGATTTGAGAGAGAATAACTGTGGGATGAGGATGGGTGAGTTACTTGTTAAATGTTTGTTGTACGCCGATGATCAGGTTTTTTTCGCATCGTCGGTGGAAGAACTGCACAAGTAACAGTAATGGATGAGGCATTTAGAAGGAAAGGAATGAACATTAATGTGAGTAAGACGAAAGTAATGGTCTTCGAAAAAGATGATGACATGACTGAGTGCAAGATAATGATTAGAGATGAAAGGGTGGAACAGGTGAAAGAATTTGTCTATTTGGGGAGCCTGTTTAGAAGGGATGGTAAGTGTGAAGGTGATATAGAAAGAGGAGTAAAAGCGGAAATTGTGTAAATGGTGCCTTGCACTCCTTCGTGAGTAGCCAGAATATCTCCAAAAGGGCAAGATTAGCTATCCATAACGGTGTGCTGGTCCCAACACTGATGTATGGAAGCGAGACTTGGGTGTGGCAGAAGAATCATGAAAGTAGGATTAATGCAGTAGAAATGAGGGCCTTGAGAAATATGTGTGGTGTTACTTTGAATGACAGAATACGCAATAGTGTGATCAGAGAACGTTGTGGATTGAAAGAGGATGTAGTGACTAGAATTGAGAAAGGAATGTTGCGTTGGTTCGGACATGTGGAGAGGATGAAGGAAGAAAGACTGACGAAGCAAATATATCGAGCGAATGTGAGTGGAAGGGCCGGTAAGGGATGCCCCAGGCGAACATACTTCGACCAAATAGGGGATGTATTAGCAAAGGGCAAGATAAAAAGTACCCGAAACCGGCGTGCGTGCATGCAACGACTAATGAATGTCGATGAAGCGAAAGTGGTTTGTCAGGATCGTGGCAGGTGGCAGTCCCTGGTCTCTGCCTACACCTCTGGGATACAGGCGTGAGCTTATGTATGTATGTACGTATGTAATGATTATGAATATTAACGAATAAAAAAAAAGATGCATGCGTACTCAATGTGTGTGAGGGTTTAAGGCCTTCTTCATACGTACCACGACCACACCACGTCGCATCGACAAAATGCGGTCAAGCAGTGGTTACGTGTGAATAGTGTCGCTGCAACTTTTTGTAGTTGCGTTTTGGTACCGACAAAATGTCGATGTGGTTGCGTTGTCGCGTGTAAAAAGCCCTAAGAGGTAAGAGCTAGGTTCTGAATTGAGAATCTCGCTAATTAACTACTCGACTTTATTGCTGTCTCATTGAATTTCTCAGAAGAAGAAAAGATATCTTTGTCATTTTTGGTCTAAATACCTATGTAATTTCCTTTTTTATGTACGATAAAGTGTTCTCTATCTATCTATCTATCTATCTAATTTACAAATAAAAAATACCTGTCCCTTATTTTTGAATAATCTAAAAGACGGACACTTTACATTTTTTAGGGCAACTAGCTTATGATGCCACTAATGTACCCTTTTTTTTAAAGCACTGTCTCTGTCATTGTTTTTCGGTACATAATCAAATCTTACCTGACCTAAAGCTGGTCGGACTCGTCCGATAAAACAACACCCGTAAGTAGATCCGGACTAAAAGTTTACAAGGTGTTGTGCTTACGAAAGGTTTACTTAAAAAAATAAAGAATATTCTTTTATTATTATGTTTGTCCCGTTAATTGTTGCAGTTTTAATGCAATTTTTTTGTGTAACTTTACAATTTTCTATATTAACGTCCGGCCGCTGGGAGTATACGATCCTGACAGGTCATGTTAGAATGGACGACGTAACCTTGAAGTGGCGTTAAATTTTCGATTAAAATATTTTTATGTCCTATTCATCCTACTAGCAAATAATTGTCATTGAAACAATATCATTGTGTAAACTTACAATAAATGTTATATTTTGCACAGTGATTTAAATGTTAAATAAGAAGAAATCAATGTTTAATGTTCGTGCGTAAAGTCCTTACTACGCTGTCACAAGGTTATGTTGACCGTATTTTTTTGTAGTGACGTACCAAAAATAACGAAAATAATAACGGTCCTTTTAACGATACGAAGTTGATGAACAGGCTTTAGAAAATGATCATCGCGTTCTCAGAATCTCTCCGTACTACTGCCGTACAAAGCGATTGAGCTGATCTGGGCTCAAATAAAAGGTCGCACAGCTCGCCACAACACTTCACCGCCATTCGGCACAAAAAAGATGATGACCCTTCTAAAATGCCTGCGAAAATGGCACAAGAGATGACTGAGTGAAGGTCGTCTAAAAAACAAAACTACTTAAGCGTGAGTCAGTAGCAAAAGCTAGTTAAGAATAACGTAAGGAATGATAACGTTTATTTTCTCCCATCACTAGTCATATGAAACAGGTGTCAGGATCGTATACTCCCAGCGGCCGAACAATAGCTCAAATTGTGCCCATAAATCCTTGTGATAAAAACGAGAACGACTGCCCTTGCAGGGTCTCGATTCTGTTAGTGAATTATAGTACGATGACAGATACACGGTCGGGTCATGTGACGTGTTTTTTCATACTATTGCCGCCTACAAGGTTTAAAACGCGTGCGCGCGCACTTAAAGCGGCAATGAAACTAAATCGCCATGTTCAGTTCATGCAGTCGTCATCGTACTACAATGCAGTAGCAGAATTGAAGCCCAGATTGGTGTGTTTAAATAATCAGTCGCGTTATAACTTTGAGAAGAACAATTACAAACCATTGATATGTTGAGGCAAACGTTCCACAAAAATTATACAGGTTAACATTAATTTTATCATTTCTAGTGCCAACCATGTTCAAAGTGCGAATTTATGATCAGATGATCCTGTTTTAGAAAACCTCTTTAGCGCAGCTTGTTAAAGTCCACGTGGAAGCGAATACAATACACTAGACACCTAAAAAGCTTAAAAATATTTAAATTGGATTCGAAACGTCTCTTTAGAAATTACACTTTGCAGATGGTGTTCCGTATTCAGGCAAGACGATGGGTTGGGACCAACCTTTTATGTACAATAGCATATATTAATATAAATACGTTTCACGTGATGAAAAGACATTTCCACAGCATGGGACTAACCGACAGCCTCCTTTGCCGGGGATGCCACAAAAAAGAAAAAATATCAAGCCACGTGACCATTTACTGTAAGAATCTTTCTCCACTGCTCCGGTCCGGCAAACGTTAATTACCGATCAGATTTAGAAACTCACAAGAATACTAATAAGCTTCTCCACTACTCCGCCATTCGGTTTTTAACGCTCCGATAATTTGCTAGATTGGAACGGTATTTTACCGGTCTGAAGTGATCGACGTACAGAAACAATACACGTTTTTGCACCGCGCATACAACAAAAATGTTCCATACTATTTTATTTACATTAATAGAATGTGTGGAAAACGTCCCGAGCCGAGTCGAAAAGAAAAACCGAGGAATTTTAATAAAGCACTGCGTCGCGTCCATTGCCGATTATAGTCGGATGAAGTGGAGAAGCATAATCCGGCATCCGATATTTTTCTCATGACTGATTCCGGTTCCGACGCCGGACCGGAGCAGTGGGGAAAGGGTCTAACGGCGTGGGAAAACAACGGACCGCTATCATTGGGAAACTGAGATCCCTTCAAGAGGCCTTCAGTGACATCAGAACACTATTTTAAACAAACATAAACATTTACATACAGGTAAATACATTGCTTCTGGCCCCACACTAGTATACCCTGTGTCGTGGGAACCAGAAACAGTGACATCACAAACATTTAAACATCCAAGATCTGGGGTTGTTTTTGTCCTCAGCCGGGAATCGAACCCGTGACTTCTCGCATGGTAGGCAGATGTCCTAACCGCTGCATTATAGAGGTCGTCTTGCACTGCTGGCCTTCGGGAAAGATATAGGCTGGCTAGAGTAAACTCACAGCCTTGCTACGCACAATAGTTTAAATCAAACGGCATAATTAAAATTTACTCTGATAATCTTTCGAGGCAACAAGCAATCCATGAAGTGTACCGTCGAGACAAAGACCCTTCGAGGTAGAAACCCTTCGAGGTGCTGATCTTTCGAGGTAAGGATCCACCGACAAAACGTACCATCGAGGTAGGAACATCGAGGTATCGAGCATCGAGGTATCGTCATTCGAAGTAGAGTACGAGGCCCCCACCTACCCCTCTGGGATACATGCGTGAGCTTATACATGGAACTATTTTCGTCAATAAAATTAGCGTAACATAAAGTAGAGTCATCATTAACCCATCATGTCCCCACCGTGGGGCACGGGTCTCTTCCCTAAGGAAGGTATTATATAGGTTATACTCCACTAAGGAGGTCTAGTCCGGATTGGTGGAGGCTTGTAAGACTAGTGGCTGGTCTTACTGTCAGAAGTTTTCAAGCCATTCTAAGGCCTCTGACTTGGATTAACGACTGCCATCTATCGACGGCAGCCGGCACCAACTGCTTTACGTTCCTTGCAAAGCACGGAACCGCTCAGAAAAATGGCACTAGCGTTAGTCATACACGGTGACCCATCCATGGACTGAACGCGCCGTATGTTGCTTAACATTAGTGATCGTTTAAGATCACTCAGGCAGCCCAGGCTACGAACGATTACTGACTCTTCTCCATTTTCCATTTTTGTAATGTATTTGCCTGGTAACCATTAGCACTGGGTATGCTAGGTTGGGACCACGTCAAGTATCTGTGTTGTGTGGAAGTTATTATTATGTTATTAATAACTAACGGTTACAAGTTATTATTATGTTATTATTAACTAACGTAGGGCCACAGTGCCATTGTGCTTCGAAGTGAATGGGACAGACTTCTTCAAGTTACACAATAAAAACCCTTGAGATTATCTTTGAAATCTTATAATAAGGTAAATGACTGAGTGATTTTGTAAGACCTTAAATTTGTTAATAATATTAAATTTCTTTAATTTTATTAACATCTTAGACTAGATCAGCTTTAAACGTCATTTGGTCATGTAATTTTGTTTACATTTTTCTAATGACATTCTGGATCTACTCTTTTAAGCTCTCTTTGTTTGTTATATGTATCTAATAGATTTGTTTGTTACCTTACCAATAAGATAAATTAAATAAGGGTATTAACAGAATATAATATTTTAATCTCAGATAGATGTATCGAGAGATATAAAGATAAACAATGTCGCTAAATGAAGCAAGATGGCATTATTACACGGTATATATCTGAATCATACTAAAGGGGCTGCTAAGTCCACAATGCGAAATCCATTGACAAACAACACTGTAAACGAACTCCCAACGTGTAAACATACCTATCCCAAACTCTACCCAACCAATCAATCAGAGGCAAATATTTTCTATCGGAAAGGGAATTAGAGAGCATTTTCTGTAGCATTAACCCGCGGTCCCACGGGTTTCGGCCGGCTAGAATATTGAATAATAGATGCTACGGCTACGCTCTCGGACGAATTACCCGACTAAATTATGGAGTGCGCCTCCGCCGGCCGCCCGCTCCGGAATAAATAGACTCCGTTATTTGGCTAGAAAACTAATGGAGGGCAAGTCAAATAGTCGCTCACGGTGTTCGGAAGGAATCCTAGGAGGACATGTTTGAGGCAATTTATTTCAACTTAGTGTTTGGGTGAGGAACGCCTGAATATGCTAGTAGGGTGCGCAGGAATTAAGACAAATTGTGTGCCTAGATCGACCCCAGACTGACAGTCAAGCCTGATGATGGGTGCCCGTGTGCAAAATTTAACTAATAAAATATCTAACTAAAATATATATTTTGTAAACAGAGGGTTTCGGGGGCGATTAATTGATCCAGCTAGATTTCATTTTAAGAAAACGTCGTTTTAACCGTGTTTTAAGGCAAAGAAATAACTGCTACACTACAAGAAGGTAATTTTCGCAACCATCTGTTAGGTTGTCATAGCTCAAATGGGAAATAGGACGATACCGTAAACAGAAGACCCTCTTCATCATCTCAGAAAAAATCTTTTTTTTTCAAGTTTCTTCTTTTGTGTGAAAACCTACATACCGAGCAAAGCTCGGTCATCCAGGTACTCTGTATATTCGCTTGTAAGTTTTGATTATTGTCTGTGAATTTTACTCTTTTACGGGGCTTTATAAGATTCACTAGCACCACCAATGAAAAAGACCCCGGTCAAGTGCGAGTAGCCTTCAGACTAGAAGGGTTTCGTACCATTATCAAGTCTTACAAGCCTCCACCAATCACCAAATGGCCTATACCTTCCTTAGTGAAGAGACCCCGTGCCGCTCGGTAGGACATAATGGGTTGATGATGATGTTAATGATTTACAACATTGGAATATGTGAAGCGTCTAGCTGCTGCTTTTAATATCCAGCAAAAGACGACAGAAAAATCACGGTTTGTTGTAAGAGAGCCCCATTTAAATATAGAGTTTATTTTGTTTTTAACTCAGCGGCAAGATGATATGTTTATCATCTAAGAAAATTTAGATAGTCGCCTAGATCTAGGCCTAAGCGTGTCTTAGCTGTAGTCCGATGTATCATCAATACTCATGTATTTTTTTAATATTTCAAGCTTCTCACCGTCAGATAACTTTACATCTTTCGTTGTATAAAGAAACTTCAACTGACTATGCCAGACAATGTTGTACAAGATGGGAATGAACGGCAGTATTTTATATTAAAAAGTACCCTAAAGCTCAGAGCCCATTTTTGTGGCCGAAACTATATAGTCTGTTCGCTATCATAGTGTCACTTTGATATTTACCGCCTCGGCACGTAAAGGCTTTTCACAAAATAAATTAAAGGAAGCCGACGCGGCGCAAACACGCTAGTGAATTTGGCTCGCAGCTCGTCTCATTCTACCATTATGTAGATCACGCAATTAAAGAAGTAAATCAATCAGTAGTTTAGAATGGATTAATAACGAGATGATCCTGCATCACTTAGGTAGGTACCTATTCTAAATACCGATGGAGATGAATATTCTGAGGATACTTCGATTGATGAAGAGTAGTGTTTTATTTTGTGCTTCATTAGGTATATTGTGTACCATGTTTTTTTTCTATTTAAAGTATTTTTGCCGTCTAAGTTTTATTATTGAAATAAATGATTTTTTACTAAGACCAAGATTGCCCGTGTCGGTATACATTATCTAAGCGAACGGACTTTACCTACCACAGTTTACGTAATTGAATAAAATTTGAGCTTTACACGCCCTACCCATTACGCAGCCTCCGTTAATTAATTTTTCTCTGTTCATCTCTCTAAATTGTACGTATAGTTTTAAGACAAATTTCGCTTGATGAGAAGTCCACTAGGTACAAAGTAAAAGTCTTAATTACTTAAAATAAAGATAAAAGTCGGAATTCTCATAGTAAAATTAGTTTGAAACTACTAATTCTACTTTACGTGTCATAAATTCGTGAGTGGAGGGATCGGTAAGGGACGCTCTAGGCGGATATAGTTTGATGAAATAGGAAATGTATTAGCCAAGAGCAAGATAAAAAGTACCCGAAACCGGCGCGCTAATTAATGTGGATGAAGGAAAAGCCAACGATCCTGACCAATCATTGTCAGGCTCGTGGCAAGTGGCAGTCCTTGGCCTCTGCCTACCCCTCTGAGATACAGGTGTGAGCTTATGTATGTGTACGTAAATTCTTTAGATTACGCAGTTTCTTTTAAAACTTTATTCTCACTATTAGTAAACATACAATTAGTAGAAGCCCAAACAGACCCGCGCGTGAAAGAAAATAATTCATTTCCACGATTGTGATATGAGTATGACCTACTTGGGATTCAGCCCGTCGCGTCCACGCACTCACTCGTCTGTATACACCTTTACTTCCACGCCAGGGCCGCTTGAAAACGATTCTTATTTCCTACCGAATAAGGACGCTGTTGGAGGTCCACAGGTGAGCCGGGAGAAGCTCATTTGTTTTTCAAGACGCACATAATAACGCGATCAAAATCTACGAGAATTTTGACAGCGCGAGACGTGAGTGGAAAAGTTAGGGGCGGGATGGAAATTGTTGCTTTCGCAAGGGAAATAAAATAGTAAAGATGTCATTCTTTATTTGGGTTCCTTACCTGAAGAGGCACAATGGGACCCTCGCCTTCGCAGCTCTCTAGATGGATTTTTTTTTAATAGTCTATTATTGACAGGTTTAAATTCAAATTTCGATGAAAATCTATTTCAAATTTTTTGTTGGTACTTATTCATTGCACAGAAAATGATAATTTTGAATTCATTGTTAAATTTTTTTTAAAGAACATTTACTTTTAAAATAAGCCACCAAGTCGCCATGTTGGGCAATATGGCGTCGCACAGAAATCAAGACGTCACAGGTCAGGTACACAATCCAATGAACGTAAAAAAGGCATGAATTACCTGTTACCAGTAATTATTATATTATTTAGATCTTAATTAAGCCACAATTTCATGTTTCTAATAACTAAAAGTATTGTATATTACTCGCTGTTACAAGTTTTAAATTGTTGTTACGTCTTATAAACTTAAGGGATGGACCTTAGTCCCTATATACAGGTTTATATAACTAGGTCAGGGGTCATAAGTTTGACTTTAATCGAGTCACTTTGTACAACTAAGTATTGGTAAAAGATTATCTTATCTTATCTTAAAAATATGCTGTTTTGTTGAATTCTAAACCTCGTACCAAACAGAACACTATTAATATGCCAACAATATCTGCCTGTCTAACCTTTGTTTGATGCTAAGTATAACATACTATACATAATTACATGTAGTGCTACAGGAACCATAGGTGCGCGTGTCCAACACATACTTGGCCAGTTTTTTGTCACTGAATTATGACTATTGGGGTGAGTGATGAGCCCCCATCTCCGCTGTATTTCCGTAAGAGCTGTGATCTACGGTTCGCACTAAAGGTGGGCTAAAGTGCAACTTGCAAGTCTACCTTTATACGCGCACGCTCGGGAAACTTTCGCTTTACTAATTGTTTTACTTTGAAGCAGTAGTTAGAAGTACAGTTACATATTACACACCTATCGTTGCCACCCTTAAGCCGGGTCCAGACGAGTGTAACGTGTAATGTAATGCACCGTGTAATGAAACACGAATTCTACGTGTGGACGGCACTGCGAGAGTTACATGTAATGCTCATAATGCCGTCCACACGTAGAATTCGTGTTTCATTACACGGTGAATTACATTACACGTTACACTCGTGTGGACCCGACTTTACACACCGTAGTTCTTACTTTGGTAAGACTAGACGAAAACCCAGCTTTGCTCGGGTAAAATGCAGTCTCGTAATGATATTCCACATAGTAATGACCACATTATTTTTGTTCAGCATTGAATTTTTGGTATTTTTCATATAAATTTCCTTTTTAAATTCAACAAATAAGTCCTGAGAGTCAAAAATCAAATCAGAAATCAAAATCATTTATTTCTTTTGCAATATTACATAGACAGATACATCACTAGGACCTCCTAGTAAGTATAGCAATCCCTGTATCAGGAGGCCCCGCTCTTCCATATTTACATCAAACAAAAGAAAAATAAACTAAACTTGCGTAACATCAAGGCGGCCGCTGGGAGTATACGATCCTGACACATGTCTGTTTCATATGACTAGTGATGGGATAAAAGCAACGTTATCATTCCTTACGTTATTCTTAAATAGCTTTTGCTACTGACTCACGATTAAGTAGTTTTGTTTTTTAGACGACTTTCTCTCAGTCATCTCTTGTGCCATTTTCGCAGGCATTTTAGAAGGGTCATCATCTTTTTTGTGCCGAATGGCGGTGAAGCGTGGTGGCGAGCTGTGCGACCTTTTATTTGAGCCCAGATCGACTCAATCGCTTTGTACGGCAGTGGTACGGAGAGATTCTGAGAACGCGATGATCTTTTTCTAAAGCCTGTTCATCAACTTCGTATCGTTAAAGGGACCGTTATTATTTTCGTTAATTTTGGTACGTCACTACAAAAAAAATACGATTGACATAACCTTGTGACAGCGTAGTAAGGATTTTACGCACGAACATTAAATATTGATTTCTTCTTATTTAACATTTAAATCACTGTGCAAAATATAACATTATTTGTAAGTTTACACAATGATATAGTTTCAATGACAATTATTTGCTAGTAGGATAAATAGGACATAAAAATATTTTAATCGAAAATTTAACGCCACTTCAAGGTTACGTCGTCCGTTCTAACATGACCTGTCAGGATCGTATACTCCCAGCGGCCGGACGGTAGTATTTAGTATTAATTTAGAGTTCACAATGGACACCTGTGGCATGTGATGTCGCGATGCCAACGCAACCTAGGTGACATTGACATGTTTACTTCGCAACGCCATTAAATAGAAAGATCATTTTTACTTTGAAAATACTCGATAATCCGAATTTTCCGCCTATCAGTTGTCGACTCGGATTGACTCATTTTTTACGCTCTTCAATTTGATGTGCATTTGGTTTTAGTCTACCGTAGACCGGTACGAAATTATTAATATAGATGTTTGACATTACCAGTATTGATTGCACTCATGGGTCTTGGGCTTCTTTAGGTAGATTGACATTCATACAAACTTTGTATTAGATTTAAGGTGATTTGAGAAATGATGGTCAAAGTGGAGTTTTTTTTTGCTGCCTTTTTCTCCACTGCCTTTTTTTGTCCCCAGCCGGGGTTTGAACTCAGGACCTCTCGCAAGGTAAGCAGATACTAACCGTTGCGCCACAGAGGCTTATAGATGAGTATAACATACATATTACTCTTATTATTATACGGTGTCTTCTAAAAACTGAGAATCGGATGGGAATAATCACCAGCCGTGCCCATCGCGAATTGTCATTTTTAAGCGCTCAGGTGTATAAATAGCCGAGTGTTTACTCTCTGATACTTCCGTATATATAGTATGTCGACTTTTCCTAAGTATATAATATGTGTACTGACATATAACTCGCGAGGAACTAAGAAAACTCCTTACTCAAACAAAGTTCCAAGTCCCTACCTATGCAAACTCTACACGGCAAGAAGCGAATAACTTCATCAGGCTAATGGGCCAAGCAATAATCAAGTTTGTAGTTTTGACGGCAAACTGTGATAAATACCTCTCCCGGCGACACTTGCGCTGAGATTAATGACAAATAAGTGTGTACTTGCGGATTAAGGATTACTAAGTAATCATACAAATAGGGGATGAATTTAGTAGCAAAGGGCAAGATAAAAAGTACCCGTAACCAACGTGCGTGCACGCAGCGACTAATGAATGTCGATGAAGCGAAAGTGATTTGTCAAGATCGTGGCAGGTGGCAGTCCCTGGTCACTGCCTACCATTCTGGGGTACAGACGTGAGCTTATGTACTTAATAACATTCTTACCCAATATTATAAATGTGAAATATTGTACGTATGCATTGTTGCTCTTTCATGCGGAAACTCCTGAATGCATTTTAATTAAACTTTACAATAATGTAACTTATACATCACAATAAATACGTAGTCTATAATTAATCGAGGTATTGTAATGTTGAATTATGGAAAATATAACGATAACTAAAACGACGATAGCGATGTTTACGTGTTTGTGATGTCTCGGTTTCTGGTTCCCACGACACAGGGTATTCTAGTGTGGGGCCAGAGTGCGTATACTGAGTTTTTTCATTCACTTTCGATAGCGAGAGCGTTTGTGATTTGCATAGGAGTGACAAAGAGACAACTAGGTGGCGCACTCTGTCACTCCTATACAAACTGCAAACGCTCTCGCTATCGAAAGTGAATGAACAAACTCAGTATAAGCACTCAGAAGCAATGAATGTGCCTGTACGTAAACTGTGAATTAAGTAGATAAAAAAAATCGAAGCTACTCTCTGTAGCTACGCTCGGCTCTCGTAATAGTAGGTACTAATGCACAGATAAAGTCGCAGGCACTAGCTAGTCCAAAGTATTTTTAAATCTCATCATTGTGGATTAGAATGGGTAAAAAATACAATTTATTTTTTACCCATTCTAATAATAATATTTATAAGGGTCTGTTTCACAATCTGCAGATAAAGTTCCAGATAAGCTATCCACAACCACGGCTGCCGTTTGTTCTTGGGGTTTGGGTGATAGTGGCATGATTGTCGAAAGCTGTGGCCACTGATGAAACCTGTTCCATATGATAGCACATACCTATTAAAACATTGATTTTATTCTATGGCGGTTTTTCTCCAAAGTGTATCGGAGCTGAGATATAAAAAAAAATCTATGATAATGCTTCCTTTTATTATGTATTTAGATCACTTTAATTCGATGTAGAATCTGCAATATAGCGATTAGTTCTTATTAATTATGAGTAAAAATAAGTATTCAGTGAACTGGGCACAGATATACAATAAATAAATAAATATTTTAGGTATACAGGATGTTGAAGACTATTTTTTTATGAGTCATTCTTATGTCATTTTTATGTCAACGTTTATTTTTCTTTTCTTATCGTTTTTTCATACTCACTTCAGTCATATTCTTGTAATATTTCTTTTTTGTATTAAAAACTGACCAACGATTGACCATTGTTTTTGATTTAATTTTTTGTTTTTTCATTTTGATTGTCACCACCCACTTTTCTGCGATTATAGATACTTTTCCCGATTTCCATCAGTGTTCCTTATTTTATACAGTCCACTCCTTAACATTAAGGTACATAAGGTCCTAAAAATAAGTGTAAATATTTTAAAGAATGATTCTGCTCCTCAATACGAGCAACTTTTCATCATAATCTCATCATCAACCCATTATGTCTCCACCGAGGGGCACGGGTCTCTTCCCTTTTACTATGCAACTTTTACTATGGTAACAACTTCGAAATATGCAAAAATAAAAAACCATACAAACTCAAATACCTTGTGCAGTAATGTATGGAACAGCTGATTATTTTTTTCATATTTAGTAGTGGTCCCCATAGTAAAAGACATTCACATTGAGGAGTAGAATAATCTCAAAAAATATTTTATGTTCAAAACATATTTTTAGCAACTGTAACAAGCAGTAAGACCTGATTCATGATTCATTCATCCAATCAAAAAAGTGTTAGTGATGATGACAATGATGATGATGATGAAAAATCAAATGCCCCGATAACATCGACAGGCATACTATTTGTTACATAGGAACCTAATAAACACGGCAAAACATGGACTCAACTCAATAAGTTCACTTCTCTGCCTACCATTCCGGAATAACGGGTTTGAGTTAATTTTTTTCATGTTTTTATTTGCATCGGAGTTATGTTCCTTATTGAAACAACCCTGAATCAAATATAATTTACAGTAAAAATAAAACACACGTTTAAAATGATGATATTATAACTTTGAACCCAAATATCTCGGCGCCGATATTACTTACGACGAAAATCTTTCATGAGTTTTCAATCTTAATTAAGGACTATCCAAAAATAAAAATTCCGTTACTGGCCGCTAAAAAAAATCATGCCAAGGGTCCATACAAATTTACCCAAACCCTGAAGCCATAAACGAACACACGCCATATAGAAAAATTCATTTAAGAACAAACGGCACCCCTGGTTGCGGATAGCTTATCTGGAACTTTATTTGAATATTGTGAAAAACGGGCTTAATATCACAGCACATCACTCTATTTTTTAAGGATTTCCCTATACAAATAAACAAGTACATTTTAGTGGTCTCAAATATCCGGTATTTTTACCCGACTTCCGTGGCGAAGCCCAAACGGAGGGTTTGTGTTTGGCTTAGCTATAAAATATGGTTGTGTGAATGTCCATTCGTCTGTTTCATGAACCGTGATTGTAATTTTCACAGATAATGTGTTTCTTTTGTCACTGTTACAAATTACTAAAAAAAAGAAAAAAAAGCGGCCAAATGCGAGTTGGACTTGCCCATGGAGGGTTCCTTTTTTTTTTTATTTTTACATTTGAAATGATTAAATGAAAGGCAAATTGCGGTTTACGATTTACGAAGTTAATATTTACTAGATCTCGTTCGATTCAATTTTCGGTGGAAGTTTGCATGGTAATGTACATCATATATTTTTTTTATTTTATCATTCTCTTATTTCAGAAGTTACAGGAGGACACACACATTTTATTCTTTGAAAGTGTCTCTCGCGCAAACTATTTCAGCTTTGAAAAAAATATATATTAGAAGAGGCCCTATCCATAGATTGTGGGTTAGATAAAAAAAAATATTTGAGTTTCAGTTCTAAGCATGAACTAGAAAATTTATTGATTTTTCTATTTTTGTGTCAAAACCTTAATGCGGTCCACATAATACGTCTCCTTACCAAGTAACAAAAGTATAGTTCTAATATCACAGCACATCACTCTATTTTTTAAGGATTTCCCTATACAAATAAACAAGTACATTTTAGTGGTCTCAAATATCCGGTATTTTTACCCGACTTCCGTGGCGAAGCCCAAACGGAGGGTTTGTGTTTGGCTTAGCTATAAAATATGGTTGTGTGAATGTCCATTCGTCTGTTTCATGAACCGTGATTGTAATTTTCACAGATAATGTGTTTCTTTTGTCACTGTTACAAATTACTAAAAAAAAGAAAAAAAAGCGGCCAAATGCGAGTTGGACTTGCCCATGGAGGGTTCCTTTTTTTTTTTATTTTTACATTTGAAATGATTAAATGAAAGGCAAATTGCGGTTTACGATTTACGAAGTTAATATTTACTAGATCTCGTTCGATTCAATTTTCGGTGGAAGTTTGCATGGTAATGTACATCATATATTTTTTTTATTTTATCATTCTCTTATTTCAGAAGTTACAGGAGGACACACACATTTTATTCTTTGAAAGTGTCTCTCGCGCAAACTATTTCAGCTTTGAAAAAAATATATATTAGAAGAGGCCCTATCCATAGATTGTGGGTTAGATAAAAAAAAATATTTGAGTTTCAGTTCTAAGCATGAACTAGAAAATTTATTGATTTTTCTATTTTTGTGTCAAAACCTTAATGCGGTCCACATAATACGTCTCCTTACCAAGTAACAAAAGTATAGTTCTAATATCACAGCACATCACTCTATTTTTTAAGGATTTCCCTATACAAATAAACAAGTACATTTTAGTGGTCTCAAATATCCGGTATTTTTACCCGACTTCCGTGGCGAAGCCCAAACGGAGGGTTTGTGTTTGGCTTAGCTATAAAATATGGTTGTGTGAATGTCCATTCGTCTGTTTCATGAACCGTGATTGTAATTTTCACAGATAATGTGTTTCTTTTGTCACTGTTACAAATTACTAAAAAAAAGAAAAAAAAGCGGCCAAATGCGAGTTGGACTTGCCCATGGAGGGTTCCTTTTTTTTTTATTTTTACATTTGAAATGATTAAATGAAAGGCAAATTGCGGTTTACGATTTACGAAGTTAATATTTACTAGATCTCGTTCGATTCAATTTTCGGTGGAAGTTTGCATGGTAATGTACATCATATATTTTTTTTATTTTATCATTCTCTTATTTCAGAAGTTACAGGAGGACACACACATTTTATTCTTTGAAAGTGTCTCTCGCGCAAACTATTTCAGCTTTGAAAAAAATATATATTAGAAGAGGCCCTATCCATAGATTGTGGGTTAGATAAAAAAAAATATTTGAGTTTCAGTTCTAAGCATGAACTAGAAAATTTATTGATTTTTCTATTTCTGTGTCAAAACCTTAATGCGGTCCACATAATACGTCTCCTTACCAAGTAACAAAAGTATAGTTCTAATATCACAGCACATCACTCTATTTTTTAAGGATTTCCCTATACAAATAAACAAGTACATTTTAGTGGTCTTAAATATCCGGTATTTTTACCCGACTTCCGTGGCGAAGCCCAAACGGAGGGTTTGTGTTTGGCTTAGCTATAAAATATGGTTGTGTGAATGTCCATTCGTCTGTTTCATGAACCGTGATTGTAATTTTCACAGATAATGTGTTTCTTTTGTCACTGTTACAAATTAATAAAAAAAAGAAAAAAAAGTGGCCAAATGCGAGTTGGACTTGCCCATGGAGGGTTAATACTTACTAGATCTCGTTCGATTCAATTTTCGGTGGAAGTTTGCATGGTAATGTACATCATATATTTTTTTTATTTTATCATTCTCTTATTTCAGAAGTTACAGGAGGACACACACATTTTATTCTTTGAAAGTGTCTCTCGCGCAAACTATTTCAGCTTTGAAAAAAATATACATTAGAAGAGGCCCTATCCATAGATTATGGGTTAGATAAAAAAATATATTTGAGTTTCAGTTCTAAGCATGAACTAGAAAATTTATTGATTTTTCTATTTTTGTGTCAAAACCTTAATGCGGTCCACATAATACGTCTCCTTACCAAGTAACAAAAGTATAGTTCTTATAGTTTCCGAAAAAAGTGGCTGTGACATACGAACGGACAGACAGACAGACATGACGAATCCATAAGGGTTCCGTTTTTTGCCATTTGGCTACGGAACTCTAAATAACGTGTAAGGTTGTACCTTACATGTTTTTTTAATGTTTCAATATAATTGTGCATAGTACAAACGATGTTGAAAGTATAAACTCTAATTGAGTAATTTGCGGACGTGCTCATTTAAGATCATGTTCCACACTTCCTACAAGAATATTTTATGACTCTTCCAAGATCTTCGAACCCTACTCCTACCCTGAAGCATATTATTTGAATCAAAGGCGCGCTCCAATTATAAGTTAAAATTACCTTAACAAAGGGGTAGAGCCTTATGGAAGTTGAGGCACTTCATACATTCGCTTGTAACAATGTAAGCCTTTATGTTGGCTGTGCGTAAGTAATGCGAACCGCAATTTAGACTTGAATCTCGTGGTCAATATGTTACAAAAATGTTAAGGAGTAACTTAACCATAGTTTTGGATTCTGGTTTGATATACCTACATCATCATCATCAACCCATTATGTCCCCACCGAGAGGCACTGGTCTCTTCCCTGAAGAAGGTATAGGCCATACTCCACCACGGGGGCCAAGTCCGGTTTGTTGGAGATTCACTGGTACATACATAACATAACATAACATTTACATACAGGCACATACATTGCTTCTGGCCCCACACTAGGATACCCTGGGTCGTAGGAACCAGAAACAGCGACGTCACAAACATGTAAACATCCAAGACCTGGGTTTATTTTTTTTGTCCCCAGCTGGAATTCGAACCCGGGGCCTCTCGCATGGTAGGCAGATGCGCTAACCACTGCACCACAGCGGTCGTCATACTATACATACATGAAAAGCAAAAAATAAAACTTAAATAATTTTTTTTATTCTTTTCAAACGGACAGACGGACGGGCAACAGAGTGATCCTATAAAGGTTTCGTTTCTTTTTCTTGATGTACGGAACCCCAAAAAAATACTGATTACTAACGTAAAAATTTTGTTTTTAATTAACCCCGGAAAAGCTTACCCGAGAAACTAAACATTTTCCAGAATTGTAAGGATTGGAATTATTTTGCTTGGCCTTTCATTAAACCCTTAATTAAAGTTACAACTTTCCTGTTCAACTCGATAACTTAAAAAAAATGATACAATTGAGAAACAATGCATTGTAAGTTTGGTGAGGGTCTGAAGATCTGTCACACAGGATCTTTCCTAGTATGTACTCCACTTGACTCCAGCCTCACATATAGGAATAATTCCTGATTACTTCAATCCTTCATAATATGATCAAAACACTAAATATTATTTAGTGTTTCGATACCTCTGTGAGAAGGAAATAAATAAATAAGTTACTTACCACTTAAAACAAAAATAGTTTTCAATGACATTATTATTTTTGGAGGCGGTGGTGGCGTAGTGGGGTTGATCCTTGCTTCTCGATCATGTGGGTCTGGGTTCGAATCCCGCATGTATCAATGACTTTTAGTTACGTAAATTTGTTTGTACAGCAACACCATTCGCTGATAAATTGTGCCCGGAAAACGGCGACAGGCTTGCCACTTGTCACGTTGGGACCTAATAAACTCGGCAAAACCGGCACCCCAGTTCTAGTGATTGGTGCCTCTGCCTACCCCCTCGGGGATAACATGAGTTTATTTACCTGATTTTTTTATTTTTATTATTTTTATTTTGCGATATGCCATGTGTTTGTCCAATACATTTTCCAAAAGACCAAACATTAGATTATTTGACGGCCATTGAAAACGTACAACTGAGAGAACCGAGACACAGGTTCTCTTTGTCCTCGGTTCGCTGTACCGGCCGCTATGATCCGATCAACTGTAATCTCCTCCGAAGCAAATTCTAGGAATTTCAGCAGACGTGCATTGTAGAATGATATTGCGGTACATTTAAGCCATACCAAAATATGATACTGCGGTCCAGCTTTGAATAACTATTACAAAGTTACCTTTGGTTACAATCAAAGTCAGAGTCTAAGATTTTATTCATAGTAGGTACAAACAAAATGTTTACTTTGTGGAAAATAAAGTTGCTAGTTTCACAATTAATAGATAACATGGTAAAGAAACTAACAAAGAAGCTCCACATTTATTGTTTTCATAACAGTTTTAGCGTAATTAGTTAGTTAATTAACAAACTTTCAAACTTAAAAAAAAAAAAAAAAAAATATAAACGTCACAAACATGTAAACATAAAATACATAGGGTTTTTTTTCTCCCCAGCCGGGGTTCGAACCCGGGACCTCTCGCAAAGTAAGCAGATTCACTAACCGCTACCCTACAGAGGTCGTCTCTCTACATAACCTTTTCTTCGATAAGATCGACTTAAAACTACGTTACCTATTCTTCTGTACGCACGACCAATGGCGGTCGTGAATGATTGCGAATGACTGTGTTGCGCTGCCCTACTTCAAAACCGACGTTGCAAAAACGAAACTGTACTCAGCCTACCGTACCAGCCGGGCCAGAGTGCTTATACTGAGTTTTTTCATTCACTCTCGATAGTGAGAGCGTTTGCGATTTGCATAGGAGTAACAAAGAGATAAATAGATGGCGCGCTTTGTCACTCCTATGCAAAACGCAAACGCTCTCGCTATCGAAAGTGAACGACAAAACTCAGTATACGCACTCAGAGCAGCGTTGACGCGTGGAGAGTAATCGCATCGATCAACCGAGAGGCTGACAAGCGCACCGACAGAGCCCGGGGCGAGTCTTTTAAACGCATAGTTGTTCGATAGTCATATTAGACTAGCGTTGGCTCGCGACTCCGTCTGCGTGGACATACACAGAACCAACCAAACTTCGGGTTTTCTCACTATGAGTTTCTTTTAGATTCCAAACACCATCATGTATTTTTCATTGCACGGAAACTTTGGTGGCTGCTAGAAAAACCTCTTGTTGCGCGCTCATAAATTCACATTGCGAAGTAGATTGAGATGACATTACAACACAATTATACCTACATAACCTCAGGCCTGTATCCCAAAAACGTTGGCAAAGACCAGAGTCTCGATTCTGTTAGTGAATTATAGTACGATGACAGATACACGGTTGGGTCGAAAGTTTGGAAAATTATCGCTCTCAGCCAACAGCCTTCCGATTTCTCAGCCAACAGATTTTTGGATCTAAGTGGAATTTCCTGGAAAATGTAGGTAATATGCCGCTGTTTCTAGATCAATCTGAACCTGTATGTTTGTAACAGCTGCTGCTTGTTAAGAACCTAAGAAGTTTGTAACTTTTTCCTCTCGAACTTAGGTAAGTGCTTAATTTGGTCCAACATTTTCACATTTGCTATTTTGACGTATCCGTTCTCTTCTTTGTAATTGGGTAGTTGACACGACCAACAATAAATTATTTGATATGCTCGATTAAAACAAAAATTACAAAATATTTTGGAAAATGTATCTCTTTATTTTTGGTGGTATTTTTGATTGACTTGTTGCAAGGCTTTTTTGCCTGATGTTAATTTTTTGTAGCTCTTAAATAATTCTTCATGTTATTTGTGGCGATGCTTTATGTGAATTTTTGATTTTGTTGGCTATGTATTATTTTTTAAATGTGAAATATATAAATTAAAGTTTAAATGAAAAAGAAAAATATATTGGCAATATATATACGTCAACTCCATCCGCACCTACAAAGACGTTATCCCAGCAAAAGTGGCGACAAGAAAATAACAATTTCACGATTTAAAAACCAGCCCCAGTAAATTACATTTTCCTGTAAAAGTTACGAGAACAAAACTGCGTGTTGTGTTGCGTTATTAAAATTTATAATGAGATCGTTTTGTTTACTTTAAACCTCAAAGTGTAGGAGAGCAAAAAAGGAGGGTCCGGCGAAATTAAAATAAAGTCTGTGACGTCAACTGTGTGTTCGAGTGTAAACAAACAAACGAACAATGAAAATTTACCGGATGCAATTTGCCACCTTGAGTACACTCGACGAGGAAAATACTCCACGCTGCGTCAGAAAACTCAGGACCGAGTAACCGAAAAATATTTCCCTTAACCCTAGCCAAACCTAACCTTCGTCGATTTGACGAATACGCGACAGAAAAAATTTTGTATCCTTTTGGTGCTTGTTCGGATAATCGTGGTGTCTCTTATCAACACGGTAATTGTTTCGGTTTGTCGAGAGGCAACGATTTCCGGCAGCTGAGTACTATTTTTTTCGTTGTTTTTATGAAAATTTGTACAAAATCGCAATTTGTGGTGAACTTAATATTGTTTTTTTGTACTGAATAAGCGTAAAAAAAACAAGTTTTTTTCTAATTTCTACAGGTTCAGTTTGGTCATAAAATGTACAAAACGTTTTTAAAAATCTGTTCTAATAAAAACTCATAACAATGTCTGTTTTGATCTGTAAAAAGGCTTGCCATTTTAAACAGAAAGAAAAATAAGTTAGAGTATGTGATAAATAACAACAAACAATTTTATTAGAAAATATAAGATATGACTGTAATATCAACGCAATAAAGCTACCAAAACAAAAAAAAAAAAAATGTAACACTTCAAAAAATTATCGTCGAATCGCCGAATTGTTAGGCATTATGGGGCATGTGAGAAGGTTGGGTGTCTAGGGTTAAATAATAGTCTTAATATTGGTCCACTATAGTGGCTTGTTACACTAACAAGCTACAATAATAATGCAGGTCGTGCTGTGTACCAGTCAACACCACATCATCCTATTCACCCATGCACTCTACTCCGTTGAATTACGGGCGACTTTGCAACTAAAATGTGAAGGTTGACGTGCTGTCGACTGTACGTCCCACGAGCCTTGACCTCACTGCTAGCATCGCTTTACCAAATTATAACATTTGATGATTATTGCGACGTACTCTCTAATTTATTGAACTGAAGACAACATCAAACTGACGTGTGATATGCCCAGCTGACGACAAAAAAGTACACTTTTACTCTCATTTCTTCCATTACGTACCTATATTCAAGCTTGAAAAGTTCTGCTTATGAATGTCACATCTTATTACGTGACATGTTGTGTGACCTACAGCTGAATAAATAGGTCATACTTTAAGTTGAGCAAGACGTTATTTTGGTTTAAGTGAAGAATTTCTTTTGGCCAAAAATTTACGATCAGGAAAGTTGCACGTGTGGTAGTTCGAGCAGGGGTTTTAATTACGTCCCGCTGCGAGAACACAAGGATTAAGGTCTGATTAAAGGACAGATTTCTATAGATTGACCTAAAGGTAGTCAACATTGAAGTATATTTTAATAGGTTTTAACACCGCCACTCTGTGATTGCCTTGGTCCACCTGACGTTTTAATATTATAATATTAATATTTTTGAACACTTGACCGACCAAAATGATTTTGAAAGGAAGCGGCATAATTTTGTTAAAAGAATTCCACCTAGTTTTGAAAATATATTGGGCAAATGGTTTTTTAATGAGAACATTTTAAACAGGTAGATATTAATTAAAAATAATAAATTATAAAGACAATATTTTAAATTAAAAAGGTGTGCAGATTATTTTTAAATTATTAAAAAATATCACTACATGAATATCGGCTTTGCGAGAATTGTCTGATTTGAAAAAAAAAACGATAAAGTTGTTCTCGGTGAGAAGCTGCTTAGTTGTTCTCGGTGAGACGCTGCTTAAAGCTTGATACTTCTAACTCCCCATCGTTGTATGGAAGAAATTGCTTTAAGCAATAAGGCTGCCAACTGTTAATGTTTTTCCTTGTACAATAAGGAATATTATTATCTTTTCTTGTCTTATATTATCTTCTTTCTGCCCTCGGTATCCTTATCCAGCAGTTTACAGCAATCTTAGATCTTCAATTCAGTATCCTAGTGCGCATCCTACGCTGCATGTGCCAATTACCAGTCGTAGTCCAGATTAATGACCTTTGTACCCCATCGGCTATTGATTCTTCGGCAATGACTAGAGCCCATTGCATTTCAACATTCTAATCTCAAAGGCTATGTCAATCACTTAAGTGCCTCGGCACATTGACACAATTCTAATGCAATCCGTCAAATAGACTCAGAGCTGAGCTTGTTGCATTGTACGCTGCCTGACTTTGAATCTGTAGTCTGGTACTACCTTCAGCGTCTACGTTTCGGCTTTGCTGGTCATATCATCATCATCATCATCATCATCAGGCTATATTAGTCCACTGCTGGACATATATAACAGTGTAATCCCACAACCCTGAAATGGGTTCAATACGCCATTTCAAACAGAATACAGAACAGAATGCTTACAGAAAACATGAATGTTGACGTCTATGACGTCATACAAATATGATTTGTTGAACATCTATGACGACGTAGACGAAATTTAATACGGTGCAACGTGTTTTGGAGTGAAACTATGAACTAATATTTAATTATATATTTTTTCCTATAGGTACGTAGTTCTTAGTAGAGAAAAGTTTTATCCAAAATTATTAATTTTCGAATGTTGCGAGCGAGACGGCATGTTCCACGTAGGCTAAGTGGAACATAGATTCGAGAAACGAGATTAGTAAAATCAAATATCAGATAAAGTGAAATATTGAGCATACAAACAAACTGTCGATGAGTCGTCACAGATGAAATATAATTCGCTACAGCGTGTTTTGGACTAACGTAGTGAACCCCACTGAAACACTAATCTTCGTATCCCATCTAAATAATCAACCTACTTGAGAATTTACTCCAACAAATCATTCATAACAATACAGAGTAATGTGCCCTCACATTCATGACACATCCTAGACCGTGCGAGGCTTGTATCCTAATTAACTTTACAAGTAGCGCCGGCAAAATTAATGTGTGCAAAATATTTTGTTCCGAGCTTTAACTTTAAACGTCTGTCCACAAAGCACCCGGTAATATAAATTATACGCTCTCGTTGCAAGCCGCTTCATTCATTTCACTCGGCGTATAAAATTATGCTCGTTATAAAGCTCATTCTACATAAGTCGTAAATAGACGATGTGTACTAATCTAGATACGCGGCAGTGTGTCGGCCAAGTTCGAGGTAACTCACTTGGTAACTCACTCACAATGCTATACCTATGTTTCGAATTACTTTGAAGAAGGGCAGGTGACTTTCCCGCGCATAATTAAAACATTATTAGATCCACAGGCTCTGGAGTGCTCCGTCGGTTAACACGATGGACTACCATAATACAGATTGAGGAGTATAATGGAGGCAGTCGTACATGATTTACATTATGACCTCAGTGAAGGTGTATTTCCACGTTTGAGATCAGGACAAATGCTGAGTGAAATTATAAATTTGTTTAAACATCATTTTTTTACTGACAAAAATAATAGGCTACTTGACCGTTTTCTAAAAAACATCTCATATTTTTGTTGGTGTTCATGGAGTTCACCGAAAGTGATCATTTTAAATTCTTTCATGTATTTTTTCTAAAAAAAGGCAAACGAATATTCAATTCTGAAGTAAGCCGCCATAACGCTATCTTGGGCAATATGGCGTCGCACAGGCAGGCATTGTGACGTCACACCCCAAAAACCAACCAATAAACGTAAGAAAGAATGAATGATAGACGTCATTTTTACTGACATGTGACGTCATCATAGAGTCAGCCAATCTGCCAATCAGCCATAAAGGCTGTTTTCGGTACAATGGCAGCAGATGCATAATTATCTAATTTTATCTTGTGTTTTTTTACAAATCATAATTGTTTTTTTAGTTAAAATGCCTTAAATGCTTTTAAGACTAATAATTTATACGAATACGTATAAATAATACTGTTTTTTTCACGCTGTCAAATAGCCTATTATACCTTCGATCTTTGCCTTTTTTTTCCATTTACGTTCAGGTGGACTACGGCCCATATACTGTTCTCCTCGAAGTTTTCTCAGAGAGTAAGTAAAGGCTTAGTTACATAAAAAGGACATGAAACTATATGTAACGCGTAATTAACAAAGTATTAAAATAGCAATTAAAATTATTAGAGTGTAGTATAAAAAAAATAACAGACTGAGCACAGCACGAGCGTGAGGCAATGGTGTATACTTAGAAGCAACGATCAACATTGAGAAAATTATTGCCTGCAACTCATAACAGGTATTTAGAGCGATTTTTTCAAATAACTGGAACGGTTCTAGCTATATCACGTTTTGCCTAGTACACACCACCCCACCTCTAGTTCTAAGAATAAGGTTTAGCACTGGCAGCATCACATCTGCGGTTCCAACGGACTAGCTACTCTAATAACTGTTACATGAGCCATCTATTCGGGAATTTGCCTATTGTAGTCGCAATTAACTGAACATGTCTTGACATAATTACTACGGTGATGCTGTGATGACAAATAACGTAGACCTGAAGTGACAGCTCAGCCATTCAATCGCACAATGGCTTAGCTTACTAGTCTCCTTGCGCTAGGTATTAGTTATTCAACAGTAAGTTTAACTGCATTATTGACCTGTAGGACAGACTAGGTTCGGCCGATTGCCCCGAAATCTATAAGAAGAAAGACTTTTTTGCTTCAACAACATTTGAAGTTGTTGCAAGCACGTGCGCCGGTTTTAGCCACTTTTTTGCCTCTTTTACTAACGGGATTTAATATTTGGTAGACGCCATTTACCTGGCCTTCCCCCTACAAATGCATAATCCATTAAGAAGAAGAATAAAAAATAAGAAGAATATTCCATCTATATATCTCTTTTCGCAGTCTTTCTCTCTTCTAAGCCAATGTAACATTCTTTTCTCAATTCTAGACACTAAATCCTCTTTCATTTCACATTGTTTTGTAATAAACTACCGCCTATCCTTATTAAAAGTACAAAAGAATAATTAATTGCTATAAACATACTAAACATGCTTGCACAATAATATTAATAATAATTATAATACGTTACTTAGTGAACATTTACTTAGTGAATTTCTCAGTTCTAAAACCTGCCTTAATAGTTCATTAGCCTCATAAGATTGCCAATTAAAGGCTCACACAGCATTATTATTGTTATTGCTCAACACTCTGTAGGTTAGTTATTATTTATGCCTAGAAATCAACTTTAATTCAATTTGCTTTGCTTTATTTATTTTCATTAATTTTTAATTTAAGTCTTGCTTAGCAATTATTTTGCAAAGTATGTGCTTTCTGTACGAATAGAGGACTTTTTAGACATCTTATGCAACAACTAACGAACGTCGATGAAGCGAAAGTGTCTGGCATGATCGTGACAAGTGGCAGCCCCTGGTCTCTGCCTACCTCTCAAGAATACTAGCTTGAGTTTATGTATGTATGTAAAAAACCTCTTGAATTGAAATTACTAATAATAAATGGTTCACTTTTATGACACGTTTGGCTCTCTTGTATATTTTTGATAAAATATAAAAGGTACCATAAAATAAAGAAGAGACTGGTATGGAGTGACCCTAAAGTGTGAATTATTTCGTCACGCGCGTGACCTCATGCAAATTATAATTGCTTGCCGCTTATGTAATCTCGGAATGCGTTAGGAGAGTAAAAAGCCTTGTAAATAAGGGTGGATTTAATTAACTTGACTTGGGTTGCGTTACAAAGAGCTTTCTCCGTGCAGCTCAGTACGGGAACGGTTTTCACTTAACTTTGGTAGAGGTTCTATTCAATAGATTTAAATACTTCCATAGACACTGCCACGTTGTGTGTTTTCTCCAATGACTTGAACGGCTCAGGTTTCGATTTACTCTGGTATCACCATAGAATTTTGTAGGCTGACATTTCTTCTTTGGGTTTGTTTTGATGAGAGGCCGCCTGTAATTGGTTGTTGTTTGTTGGGATGCCATAGGAAATCTAGTTACCCCATTTCAGGGAAAAAATAGTAACTTCAGGTGTTGATGAATATCATTTATTTAATTAAAAGATAGAAAAATAATAACATAATAAACAAAGACTTAATACAGCTAGTAATGAAAAATACAGGTAAATGTTATTCATACAATATGGAAATTTTGGAATATTGTTTAGGAGATAATCATTTCTTTTATATGGCCACCCAAGCATAAGATTGAGAATCCCGACGTGACTGGCTGCTGGTATAGGATAGAGCTCCAAAAGTGACGAGAAACATTAGTTGGAAAGATCTGGTGATTGACGGAGGTCTGGTCCTCCATGGTGAGCAGACTTGGCTCAGATGGCGTCAAAGCAGCCCATTTAAGTCAGATTTTGTAGCAGCAGGAATTCTGTAAGTAAATACTTATATGGAAAGCTGTGTGTAGAATCTTGTACAATTCCGGTTAGGTCATCTCTCATACTCGTGGTTATTTTTAGGAAACATCAGATTCCTGCAAAAGGGTGAAGGAGGGATTACCAGCGTTGAGACAATCCTTAGTTGCTGAATGTCTTAGAAGATTGTAAATGGCGTAAGCATGTGGCATGCAATTATTAAATCAGGATAAATCTTACCGGAGACATTCAGCAACTAAGGATTGTCTCAACGCTGGTAATCCCTCCTTCATCCTTTTGCAGGAATCTGATGTTTCCTAAAAATAACCACGAGTATGAGAGATGACCTAACCGGAATTGTACGAGATTTTACACACAGCTTTCCATGTAAGTATTTACTTACAGAATTCCTGCTGCTACAAAATCTGACTTAAATGGGCTGCTTTGACGCCATCTGAGCCAAGTCTGCTCACCATGGAGGACCAGACCTCCGTCAATCACCAGATCTTTCCAGCTAATCTTTCTCGTCACTTTTGGAGCTCTATCCTATACCAGCAGCCAGTCACGTCACGATTATCTCCTAAACAATATTTCAAAATTTCCATATTGTATGAATAACATTTACCTGTATTTTTCATTACTGGCTGTATTAAGTCTTTGTTTATTATGTTATTATTTTTCTATCTTTTAATTAAATAAATGATATTCATCAACACCTGAAATTACTATTTTTTCCCTGAAATGGGGTAACTAGATTTCCTATGGCATCCCAACAAACAACAACCAATCACAGGCGGCCTCTCATCAAAAACAAACCCAAAGAAGAAATGTCAGCCTACAAAATTCTATGGTGATATCTACCAGAGTAAATCGAAACCTGAGCCGTTCAAGTCATTGGAGAAAACACACAACGTGACAGTTTACTGGGCAGGAACCACCCACGTCACAACACAAAGTACCCGAAATCGGCGTGCGTCGATGCTACGACTAATACATTTAATTTATTTATTTAATATCGCAATAAGGGGTTACAATTTCCCAAAGCGCCCCTATTGCTATGATTACATAATAAACCTTATTAATTACTTACACAAGTGCAATCTTAATTCAAATACTATTTTGTTAATAAAGTCAACAAATATGTCGATATGTTGGACCTCCGTAATGCCCGGGTCGCATTCATCGCGATAACCCGAAGATTCAATGGACAAATGACGTCAATGGATAAATGACGTCAATGACAATTATTAATTAATAACATAAGTAAATATAAAGAAACGGTTCTTAGAATAAAAGTGCTTTAACTTGACCCATTGAATTAATAATATAAGATTTCATTGTTTTCCTTTCATTTAATTTATACAGTCTGTTAGAGAGATTTCATCCTTATAATTGAAACCTAACGATTGATGCAATAAAAGTACAGGATGCAACTTTCACAGATTTTAGTAGGTTCGATTACCGGGTGAGGCAAGCGAATTTTTAAAAATCTTTGAATGCAGTTTTCTTTCTTTTCAAAAATAAAGGAATATTTTCTTTGAGTAAAATTTTCTATCTACAGTATTAAGAGTACTTCCCCTTCAGGTGTTCCACCCTATATATCATATCATTTACATACAAGCACATACATTGCTTCTCGCCCCACACTAGGATACCTTGTGTCGTAGGACCCAGAAACAACGACGTCATAAACATGTAAACATGTATCCAAGATCTAGGTTTCTTTTTTTTTGTACCCAGCCGGGATTCGAACCCGGGACCTCTCGCATGGTAGTCAGATGCGCTAACCACTGCGCCACAGAATAACACACTCTAACCTGCATTACAAATATTGACGACCTCTGTGGCGTAGCGGTTAGCGCATCTGCTTGCGCCAACCGCTAGAGACCTGCGAGAGCCAACCGCACGGAAAATCCAAGCCTTACCGCATGCCGATCCCGCCGCTTACATTTCTGCTTAGAATCATGCCAAGAGCACTGTATCCAGGACAACAAAATAATAAGGGCCCGGGACAAGATCTGGCCAGCAAGACGTGTTGAAGAATAGTAGTTGTAATATTACAACATTTTTAAACGTCATTATTTTATTCCCATTCGTAGCCATAGGTACTTCATCTGTAGTAAACAACGCCTGTATGTGCATATCCATGTTTGCGATGTCCTTGGTCGGTTACCGTGGCACAAAGTATTCTAGAGCTATCAGACATCACAAATAGTACAAATACAAACATCACAATTACCATGTGCTATGGTAACCTGCCAAGGACATCACAAACATCAAAAATACGCATGTAAATACGTAATATATATGGACATGTAGAGTGAAAACATACATCAAACTTTTAGTGATAGCTGCCACCGTCTGTACTCTTAAATAAAGAAACGGCTGTGTAGTCTCCTTTTTTATGTACAGTAGAATGTTCTCTATTTATGTATCTATGTAAATATGTAACTATTAATATAACAGAAAAGTAATTACATAGTATTTACAAAACTAAAACTAATAATAATATGTAAAAAAAAACTAAATGTTACTTCATAATAAAATCTTTGTTGAATGGTGTATCAGATACACCATTTTATGTAACCTTTTTCTGTGATACGCACAGATTCTGTCCGTATCACAGAAATAGGTTAACCTCGTATCTATGTGAATTTTCATTCTTGTATTAAAGACAACAAATATAACTAACTATTTCCAGCGGCAACAAACGAAACCAAGCGGCAACAAACGAAACCAACCACACGGAAAATCCGAGCCTTGCCGCTGCGAACATTTTAGTTTAGAATCGTGCCAAGATCACTCTATCTACGACCACAAATAAGGGCCCGGGCCAAGGTCTCCGGCGGCATAACGGCCTAAAGCCCGACAAACAGAAGCGGTTTCCCGAATCAATTTGTTGAGAAAACTCCCATTTCGCCCGACGCAGCCTTTCGCGGGGTGTAACGGGATTAAAATATTTCGCTGCTCGCCTATCCCTGTGCGTTTGCCTTCAGATGTACAGTCGACTGGAAATGTCACTGACTTTACCTACTATTCTGACTATACGAATCTATACTAACTATATTCCTGTGCCGTTCTAAGTAAAGTGACTTGATGAGCAGATTGTAACTTTTTTGTACGAAGTTCATGTAAGAATCGGCTGGCCATGACTTGACCATTATTTTCGATGAATTTAATGAATAAGACCTTATCACTGCAGCAGCGCATGCCTTGGTTAATTTTTTTGAGTTAAAGAAGCCTTATTTATTGAAATAGAAGGTTACAACAAAGAAAAAAAGACATCGAAGTAGGTACTCTAAAATTATTTTTTCTTGGTCTTCATATTTCAGATATTTATTATAAAAACTTAAACTCAAACAGTTATGGTGAATTGACAAAATAAGCGTAGTAATTTTGATAGTATGGCATATCCACCATTGTCCAAATTGTTTTCATTTATCTACTTACCGGCCTAGGTAGTACGACGGTGCAAGTCGCGCGCCATAACGTCAAAAGTCGCGACTTCCCAGTACATTAACTGTCAAATTCAGACATTCGCGAATTCAGACGCGTCATCGTACTATCTATTATTAAACTATGTTCAGAAATCATAACTCAGGTTGGTATATTTGAACGTTTATTCATTCACAAACATTTTGACAATATCATAACGCTTCGACAGTGCAACCGATAGTGCCGGCGCGCCCGTGCTGACCGCTTTTTATATCAACCAAATTTGACAGCTGTTTGGCAGCTGTCAAGTAGACAGCACGTGGACGACGGAACCATCAAAACTTTACTTTTAAATGTACAAAACTAAATGCTGTGAGTGAGCATACACTGATTCTAGCAAAATACCTCAAAATGTAATCTATCTATCTAATATCTTTAAACGGGCAATTCTTGTATCTATATTTGTATATAATCAGAATCTCGGAAACGGATCCAACGATTTTCATGAAATTTAGTATGCAAGGGGTTTCAGGGGTGATTAGTCGATTTAGGTAAGTTTCATTTTTACAAAACGTCGTTTTAACCGTGTTTTTAGGCAAAGAACTAACTGCTACACTATAACAAGGTAATTTTTGCAACAATATGTCAGATTGCAGTAGCTCAAGTGGGAAGTAAGACGATACCGTAATCAGAAGAACCTGGTTCGAGACTTGGCAAAAAAAAAATCTTTTTTTTTTCAAGTTCCTTTTTTTGTGTGTAAACCTATTATCAGGAGCCCTTTATCAACGCACCTAATTCGTATCCAAGTACCTTTTGTTTCTAAAAGAAATACGAAAAAAAATCAGGACAATGCTCATCAGAGATTAAACTTTGTTATTTAGAACAATTTTTATTTTGTTTGTTATTTTTTAAGGCGCTGTTTGATGGACACAACCCAAATTATTGTGGCATTTATTCGAAGCAAAACAAACATTTTCCTAAAGCTGTGGCATTGGTGCAAAGCTCGAATTTATCTCGGAAACAGCTCTAACGATTTTCATGAAATTTAGGATGCAGGAAGTTTCAAGGCCAATTAATTAATCCATGTGGGTTTACTTTTTAGAAAATGTTCTTTTATCAGTGTTTTGGGCAATAAAAAAACTGCTCATTAGAATGCGAAGGCAAATTTCTCCGAGCTACAACTTGACACCTAGCGCCATCTGTTGGAGATTTATATCAACCCAACAGGACATGTATCGCCATCTATTATCGAAAATAATAACTAAAAATACCCCTACCTATGTCGCTGAGAATCTACGTTTTTTATAGATACACTACTTGCTTGTCCGTTACCTGTTCGAGTCTAACGTAGCTTGAAATAAACCGTTTTGCATTTATAACGAATAAAAAAAAATATTGAAGGAGCCCTGAAAACCCCCTGATACTACACAAAGTTGAATTGGCTCAAGTGAGAAATCGGGCGGTCCCGGAAGCATAAGAAACTTTGATAAGGCAAAACCAGGACGAGGAGCTCCACCGAGACGAGACCAACGGCCGATCTCCATCCAGTACCAGGTCAAAGGCTAAGACATTGCGAGTTCCAACGTAAAAGAAACAATGCAAAATCCAGATGGGACAAACTTGCGAGGCCGAAGGCCGAGACTCGCGAAGCGAGCACAAGAAATTTGCCAAGGCAAAACGAGGACGTGGAACTCCACCGAAGCAAGGCCGAAGGCCACCAGGTCGAAAGCTACGACGTTGCGTGGTCCAGCGTAAAAGAAACAATGCCAAATCCAGATGGGACAAACTTGCGAGGCCGAAGGCCGAGACTCGCGAAGCGAGCACAAGAAATTTGCCAAGGCAAAACGAGGACGTGGAACTCCACCGAGGCGAGGCCGAAGGCCACCAGGTCGAAGGCTAAGACGTTGCGAGGTCCAGCGTAAAAGAAACAATGCCAAATCCAGATAAGACAAACTTGCGAGGCCAAAGGCCGAGCATCGCGAAGCGAGCACAAGAAACTTTTCCAAGGCAGAACGAGGACGTGGAACTCCACCGAGGTGAGGCCAAAGGCCGAGCACCATCCAGTACCAGGTCGAAGGCTAAGACGTTGTGAGTTCCAGCGTAAAAGAAACAATGCAATATTCAGATGGAACAAACTTGCGAGGCCGAAGGCCGAGCCCCGCGAAACGAGCACAAGAAACTTTGACAAGGCAAAACAAGGATGTGGTAACTCCACCGAGGCGAGGCCGAAGGCCGAGCTCCATTCAGTACCAGGTCGAAGGCTGAGACCAAGAAACAATGCAAAATCCAGATGGGACAAACTTTCGAGGCCGAAGGCCGAGCCTGCGAAGTGAGCACGAAAAACTTTGATAAGGCAAAACGAGGATGAGGAACTCCACCAAGGCGAGGCCAAAGGCCGAGCTCCATCCAGTACCAGGTCAAAGGCTAAGACGTTGCGAGTTCCAGCGTAAAAGAAACAATACAAAATCCAGATGGGACAAACTTGCGAGGCCGAAGGCCGAGCCTCGCGAATCGAGCACAATAAACTTTGTCAAGGCAGAACGATGACGTGGAACTCCACTGAGGCGAGGCCGAAGGCCGAGCTCGATCCAGTACCAGGTCGAAGGCTAAGACGTTGTGAGTTCCAGCGTAAAAGAAACAACGCAAAATTCAGATGGGACAAACTTGCGAGGCCGAAGGCCGAGCCCAGCGAAACGAGCACAAAAAACTTTGACAAGGCAAAACGAGGACGTGGTAACTCCACCGAGGCAAGGCCGAAGGCCGAGCTCCATTCAGTACCTGGTCGAAGGCTAAGACGAAGAAACAATGCAAAGTCCAGATGGGACAAACGAGGCCGAGCCTGCGAAGCGAGCACGAAAAACTTTGATAATTCAAAACGAGGACAAGGAACTCCACCGAGACGAGGCCAAAGGCTGAGCTCCATCCAGTACCAGGTCAGGTTCCGGTGTAAAAGAAACAATGCAAAATCCAGATGGCACAAACTTGCGGGGCCGAAGGCCGAGCGATATAACTCAGTTCAGGCCAAGGCTGAAAGCCAAGACGTCCCGTGTTCCGGCGTAAAATTAACAATGAAAAGCCGGATGGGACAAATTTGCAAGGTCTCAAGCTCCGCGAAGCGGGCGGGCAAGAGAAACCTCGCTGAGGCTCCGTTGAGGCTGAGGCTGAAGGCCGAGACCATACATGTTCCCATGCGTCAAATCTCAATCAAAAGTGTCTAGCGACGCCCTAGGCCGACTGCAACGGAGAGTGAAACTCGGAGCGGCTGGGGGTTGGCGCGTGAAAGTGTGCAGGGGTTTGTCCCTTAGTCTGAGTGTAATTTCCAAAAAACACGACTTATCAAAAAAAATCCGAGCAAAGCTCGGTCATTCAGGTACTATTAATTATTTAAGATAGCTAACACTATGCTGTAATATGCTGTATGCTAGACCATTATCCGGCATCCAGCATTACATGCGGACTACAGAGACTTTTACACCTGGTTGTACTCACAACACGTTGCGTAATGTACGTTGTAAATAAACCGTTGGCTGTGCAAAAAAGAAAAACACCCAGTTTGTTGATCTAATCACGTCAATTTGTTGTTTGTAGAACGTGTCCCGGGTATTTTACTCTGCGTACTGTCGGTGGGAAATTAAAATTTACATTGTTGTACTCTCCTAGATTGCGTTACGGTTGAGTTTTGAACATCATAGTAAAGGTGGTCAAATATCCGTACACCGGGTCACTACGGTCAGTGACTGCGAAAATCACTAACAGTTGCTTGGGCATCACTTTATAATAACCAATTCGGACTTGGCCCTCGTGTTCGAGTATGGCCTATACCTTCCTCAGGGAAGAGACCTGTGCCCCTCGGTGGGGACATAATGGGTTGATAACAATCTCGTATCACAGTTCATGATATCGAACTCATCTGAAATGACGTAATGGGTGGTGGGGTGGGGACATAATGGGTTGATGATGATGATTACGACTAGCAAATTCAATGCTTTTAGTATTGCTGCTATTGACCCTGTTGCTATTGGCCTACCCCTTTGGGATACAAGCCTAAGTTAATGTATGTATTGCTGCTATCAGGTCGGAAAAGTTCTGAACTGGTGGCCTTGGATGACCATCCTCGTTGTTCTAGCCGTTAAGGGGCTTACCTACCAAGACAAAAGTCGTGGGTTCGATTCTAATGGACAACTTTACTAACATGAGACTAAAATTGGCTTCTCCAGTGGTATCCAAGCTCATACGAGAATTTTTGTGAATCAAATTAGGCAAATTACTTTATAATTTAACTTGTCCTGTCGGTTTTGTATTAAACTAAAATAAAATAAATTACTTGTAGATTCTAAATAATTTGAAATACTTGTGTTTCGGTACATTTAAGTTCTGGAATTTCAAATACTTAAATTAAAAATACTTTTGCACGAACAATTCAGTAGCTCTGTAGCGCTTTTTTTGAGTTTTGAACAGAATTGTTTAGAAGTTTATTTTATGATTCAGATAATGCTCGACACATTAGTTGGAAAATTTAAACTTTATCCAATAAAGCGTGGAGATCGAAGTAGCTGTAACTATTCTTGGCGTCGCCCCGAACATAAAGTGTATTGAAAGTCCGCACTTTGTATTCAACTGAGAAATCATTTATATCCATTGTGTAAAATCCTTTTTAAGTCGACCACTGGAATGAAATTCGAAATGTAAAACAAATATTGCTTGATGTTTTAGGGGCGGACCGTTGAGGAAATTTGGAACAGGGTATGTTCAAGAAAATCTTTTGGGCTTACTCTGACAGATCGGAAAATATCTCCACGTTATAAAACATCTTAAAACATGACGGTTGACTTGTAGTATGGTTGACAATTCTTCAATCTAATCCATAAATAGTGAAGGAATTTGATCAATAAACTAACACGAAGAAAAAAAGGAAGAAGATGGCTAAGGAAAGCGTGGTGAGGAAACTGGATTACCTAAGGTGGTTCATCCTAGCGCTTGAAATAGCCAATAGATAGTGGGCACCCGTGATGATTAAGCCCATACTCTCTCTTTTAGAGAAGACCTGTACGTGAGTGTGTATAAGCGCGTTCACACCATCATCCGACACATCTTTTCTCGGGCCCCCGTGCCCTGATCAACCGAGCTCTCCGGCTGTGTGACCCACAATACGTGGAGGATGAGCTACGCCATGTTAGAGGGGTACTGGAGGACAATGGCTACAAATGGAGACAGAGTATGCGCGTAGCCACTTCGACACCAGCGCAGCGTAGAGTCGCTACCTCGGAGCGAGTACCAAGTTCTTGCCCTTTGTGAAAGGAATTACGGATAAGGTCGGTTTGTTGTTGCGCAGGCAATTACATCATCAAGACGATCTATCGCCCCCCAGCAAGAATCCAACAGTTACTGCGCTTGCCGAAGGATAGCGACCCACTGAATGTCCCCGGAGTGTATATGATACCGTGTGACTGTGGCAAATGCTACATAGGTGAGACACAGCGAAATATCTCGGTTAGAATTTCGGAGCACATACGCTGTATGAAAAACCGAAAAATCGATGGCTCGGCGGTAGCAGAACACGCATTGACCCAGGACACTCGTCACTTTATCCGCTTCGATAAGGCACAAGTATTGACCAAAGACAAGTGCTATTGAAATAAGTCGTCACCCGAATTTCAATAGAGACAGTGGATGGGCTCTACCGCCGGCCTGGAAACGGCCTGGCTACGTAAGTACAGTGAAAGTGAATATCGAGATCGACACTGCAACAACGAAGACGTCGTGAGCTGTGTCTGTGCCGTCATGCCCAGCGACTTGCAACCACGCAGTGTGAGACGAGCAACCGACGACGCGAGCTCCGTCTCTGCTCACCATGATTAAGCTCTGCGAATCGGAGCGAAACCTGGTCGGACTCTTCCGATATAACAACACCCGTAAGTAGATCCGGACTAAAAGTTTACAAAGCTGCGTCATCCTCATCGGTAAAAGAAAGCAATGTGTATAAATGGTATTTAATTTGATGACCCTATTTAATCTTTTAATATATTTATAATAGCTACAGATATTTAACATAAACTTAACGCATTTTGATGCGTTTCAAATTCAAGTAGGCTCAACGCTGCTGGTGCGTAACATACTTTGTCCTTTCAAAATAACCTTCATAAAATTTTAACAAGACGCGTTCTGTTGCGGCTCAACTCATACAGTGTTGAATAGTACACAGGTAGTGGCTTTCCGCATCCGGGCTAGGCCCCCGTGGTGGAGTGTGGACTATACCTTCCTCAGGGAAAAGACCCGTGCCTGGTTGATGATGAATGCGTAAATTACTGAATTAATTTGGTCAACACAACTATGTCCACCCAAAGATTTCATGTGTTTCCCTAAAAAAAAGTGAATATTGATAAATACAATAAGAACAAAGAATTTCTGGTAAACGTGAAAGACCACTTGTAATGTCAAGTCAAAATTTAGTATCTATTTATTGTATTCTAATTTATTGTTCCTATTGTCTTATTGGAAATAATTCAATTTACTTACTTATTGAATCAATATCAACATATAATGAAATTATTAATTAATACACAAGTTGCTTCAAGCTCTTTCACTTTTGCACACTTGTAAAGTCTTAATCAAGTCTGTTTTTAAATGAGTTCACTGAAGGAACACTAATGACAGATCACTGTTATCAAATATCTTGCTTACATTCATTAATTCATTAAAGCATATGCTCACGCTTGTATCCCAGAGGGGAGATCACTTTCGCTTCATCGACATTCATAATGGTATGTAGGCACATAGACATTTAATAAAAAGAATGTAAATTCTTTACGTTGAAATAAGTTTATGATTTCTTAAGACAGTAACACTGACAACAACAATGCAGTCTTAGGTTATCAAACCTCAAAAAAAGGAAGACGGATAGATGAAACATCGAATACAAAAATACAGAAAAGATTGGGAGTAAAGCACTTGCTCAATAAAAGCATGCTTTCGTGCTACTAATTCGGGTCCTGCAAAGATAGAAAAATGTGAAAAGTACTACTGAATGTGAAAATAACTATTCTACCTTTAATAGCTTACACTGCTGCCTTGCCACCTTGGGCTATTTAAAGGGCTACTCGTAGTAGGTACTTAGTAGTCAATGGAAGACACACATAAAAGAGTCTCCCGGCACAATGCAGAGTTAGCTGCCTTTGTAGCAACTTTGAAACGCCGCAGACTGAATGCACCTTCTTCGTTTTGTTTTTTTCTCTGTGTTTGTAGGTAAAAAACTTTTCCTCCTCTTCATATCAATAAATTATCTAATTAGGTCACACAGAGTTGAACGAGGTTAAAGGTGGAGGTATTTATTTTTTCAGTGAAACTGAATACTGAAACACAGACTATTCGTCTAGTTCAGCAGCAGTCGCTCACTAATTGTAAAAACCACTCAATATTGTTCCTTAGAGCGTAAGCGCCTTACATGTTTTTTTTAATAAGGTATTATTGAGGCCGTAGGGCGGCTTGAAAACTTCTGGCACCAAGACCAGCCACTAGTCCGCTCCGGACCATTAGATACAAGTTTTTTATAGATCCATGTTCATTAACGCCTGCCATCTATCGATGGTAGCCGACTCCAACTGCCAACTGCCCTCCATGGCTGAACGCTGACATCTTCTTTGACGCGATCACAGACTCTGTAACATCTATGACTGGTTATGACAATGTACTGTTGTTAGATGACTTTAACATTGACTTTACTGACTGCTCTAATAGAAATTATGGTTGTTTGATACAGTTTTTAACATCTTTAAGCTTGACCCAGACTACTGATCGACCAACTCACTTTACTGACCACAGCGAGACTACTATTGACCTTGTTTGTACTGACTGACGCACGAGTACGTTCCACTAACGTGCACCACATACCGGATTTGGGTAGACATGCATTTATTACTGTCGACTTAGATGTAAGAAAACAGAAACCGTCCCCAAGATTTGTGACTTATCGACCAATTAAAGACATTAACCGTGAGCATTTTGACTCGGACCTTGAATCGACAGACTGGGATAGCATATTTTTACTTGACGACGTAGACGAGATGGTAAAGCAGTTTAATGTACTTATAAATGGACTATTTGACAAACACGCACCTTTTAAGACTGTAATTGTGAGGGAGTCTCCCAAGCCGTGGCTAACGAACAATGTGCGTTTGATGATGCGTCTTCGCGACGCAGCCCATGAAAGGTACAAAGTCACTAAATCTGATGCACAGAAGAAGTATTATTTAGAACTTAAACATCTTGTTATTTCTGCCATTTTTAATGAGAAACGTGCCTTCTTCGAAACAAATATAAATAAGTGTGCAAGTGATGCTAAGCGTCTTTGGAATAATCTCAAACGCACAGTTTTGCCGGATAGACGGAATCAGGAACTTCCCTCACATTACAATGACGCTGACGCAATCAACGACCATTTTTTGAATGTGCCAGGAAAGGATGACGTGACCATCTCTGCTTTGACTTACTTTGAATTTCACCGACATAACGAGACAAGTATTTTTACATTGACTACTGTGACTCCCTTCGATGAATAAAAAATTCTGACATCTATAAAAACTAATGCTACGGGAACTGACTCAATTGACATTAATATGATACTGCTGACGCTACCCAGAACTCTGACAGTCTTGACTGCTATTGTTAATAGGAGTCTACAGACAAGTATTTTTCCGACCGACTGGAAGACTGCGAAAGTTACTCCGATCCCCAAGAAACCTCACCCAGTGCACATATCCGATCTTCGTTCCATTAGTATCCTTCCTTGTATATCCAAGATAATCGAGAGGGTGGTGTGTGATCAGCTATCGAAGTACCTGGAAGAAAACAGCCTACTACCGGATTCACAGTCAGGGTTCCGAAAGGGTCGTGGTACGGCCACTGCTTTGCTGGACGTCGTGGACAACGTGTTAACGGAACTTGACAGAGGTAACAGTACTATTTTGGTACTTCTAGATTTCTCCAGGGCCTTCGACTGTCTGAATACCCCCCTCTTGTTATCGAAGATGTCGGATTTGATAATGGTGCGGTTCGGTGGTTCGATAGCTACTTGTCGGGCCGGGCGCAAATTGTGGCTTTGCAGAGGAGTAACGGCACAACGCAACGTTCCATACTGGGACCCTTGTTGTTCATTCTGTATAGTGCAGATATCGTCGGGGAGATCAAAAACAGTAGGTGCCATCTCTATGCCGACGATACACAACTGTACATGCCTACCTTGCCGTCAAATGCAGCTATAGCGGCTGATTTCACCAACAGTGATCTAGACCGTATTGCGTCTTGGTCTGACAGGAATTGTCTGGTGCTGAACCCTAGCAAGTCCAAGTATATGGTGCTTGGTACTAAAAATCAAATCCATAATACGACGCAAGCTCTTCCTGTCAAGGGTATAGCTATCATGGGCGAACCAATAGAAAGAGTGGTAGAAGCAAAAAATTTGGGTGTAGTGATGGACGGGGAGCTACGTTTTGAAAATCACATTAGAAATGTAGTCAGTAACTGCTTCTATCGCCTTAAGATTCTATATAATGTTCGCGATTACCTCAGCACTGATTTGCGTGTCAGGCTGAGTGAATCATTAATATTATCTAGACTAAACTATTGTGATGTTGTTTATGGTGGTTGTATACTTGGCCGGACAAAGAGACTAATACAACGAGTGCAAAACGCATGCGCTCGATTTTGTTTTAAAGTCCCACCTAGGTCCCATATCACTCCGTACTTGAATGCTGCAAAACTCCTGAACATGGAGGCTCGCCGCCGGCTCCACCTTGCTACGATGCTATTCGGTGTAGTACGTAATAAAACTCCTTCGTACCTTTATAAAAAGCTCGAGTGGTCATCTCGCCAGCAGCGTTACATTAATAAAGATAAAATTCGTGTACCTGCGCATAGAACAATGACCTTTCGTGGCAGTTTCAGGTATGCGGCATCCAAGTGCTGGAATGATATTCCTCCCCCAGTCCGTGAAGCTTCTAGTAGGTATGCCTTTGGGCGCAAGCTCAGGGCATATTTGCTTGAACAGCAGAGACTATCCCATCCTCTCCAGACTTCTCGCCGCTTCCGACGTAACTAGTGATCGCGTCATCACTCTGACTTATAACTTTGTAAGGCCGTTGTTTTACATTTATTATTACTATTATTATGTAAATTATATTTATGTATGTAATTGGTTATAGTATTCTAGTCTCGGTAAGTGTATGTATATGTTTTTTAATTATTACTATTATAGGTCAAATGTAGGTATTTGTATATTTATGTAGTGTAGTTAAAAATGTTTTTACCATCGGTGTATAATTATGTTCGTATTTTTTTTCCTATATTATGTATGAAATAATATTGTAATTAGTTAATAAAATTATGATGATGTGCCGCGCGTGGAACCCTCATGGGACAGGCGCTGACTGAAAATCAGTGCCGAGGAGTAATACCCTCGGCAGTATGCTGAGTCAGCTGCCTATTGCAGCAGCAGAGACACACCGTGACGATTGTTTGTAAATGTTTTCTTAAATATTTTATTTTGTGGTGTCTCAATGTATTGAATAGTCAGTATGTCTAATGTTCTGTGTAACTGTTGCTGTAATAAAAGTGTTTTCTTTCTTTCTTCTTTAATGTGACTTGCAAAGCACGGAACCGCTCGAAAAAATGCCACTAGTATTAGTCATAGAACGGTCACCCATCCATGCACTGAACGCGCCCTATCTAACCTTACTCAGGAGGCCGGGGCGACGAGCGATTCAGATAGTGAAACATGGTTGTAATAAAAGAAAGTTTCAGCTAAATATTTATTCCTGAGTAAAGCCCTTTAACTAGATAGGATGTTAGCCATGTTTATTCAGGCACTACGCTTAATCAGTTTGCAGTAGATTTTAATTTGGGTAGTTAATTTTATTGTTTGAATATCCGTGTGGGTCTAATTCGAATAGGCAATTTCATTCACAATGAATGAATTAAAATTGATTTTCTATTATGCTCATCAACTTTAAACGTGTGCACTCTGCTTACTTAGAATACGAGTGGTTTTGCAACAATAATGTTAAGGTTGACCTCCTGTCAGCCTCTAGCCTTACAAGCCTCCACCAATCCGGACTTAGCCCCCGTGGTGGAGTATGGCCCATACCTTCCTCAGGGAAGAGACCCGTGCACCTCAGTGCAGACTTAATGGATTGATGATGATGATACCTATCTATTCTTCAAATTTAATAATAAGTAGGAACCTAAGTAGATAGTACCGTTTTAACTGAAAAAAACCCCCTTAAAAAACACACATTAAAATGAAGAGTTCGATGACTTTATTACGAATATGGGACCATTCTTCTGACGAAAATAAAGATAACATGCTAATTAATATCTCAGCATAACAAAATTAAGAACAAAGGGAAAATCTTCTCTTTTTGTTAGATAATTAAGCAATAATTAAACGTATTTATCCATTCCAAAACCCGCAAAAAGCCTGTTATGTTAATATTATTCAGATAGTCTGAGGGTGCCTACAGAAAACACAACTGCGGTGAACCTGGCCCAGTAATCATTGAGGCATTAAAACTAATTATCAATTCACTGAGTCGGGACTACGTTTGGAATGACAATAATAATATTATTAGACGATAATTGAAGTCCCCCAGGGCGAATGCGTAATGGTTTTGCATAATAATTCTGTATAAATTACAGTTGGTTAGTAGGTTTGGGATATCACCTCACCGTGATAAGATTTGCAACTGTAATAATTTAATGTTTTGGTAATCTTAAAGTATTCATGATTTTTGCCGAGGAAAGTATACTTATTTCTCACTAATTTATTTCTGTTTAGGTCTTGTTCTAATATATAAAATTCTCGTGTCACCATGTTAGTGCGCATACTCCTCCGAAGCGGCTTGGCCGATTTTGATAAAGTTATATAATATGTACATTATATTTGGTAGGTCTAGGAATAGGTTGTTATCTCTTCTTCATACCCCTATCTGGTAAAAAAACGTTTGCGAGGTCACCTAGTATTTATATATTATATCTAAACCATTTTTGAATAATACCAAACATACCAAAATATCTCCGCTATTATTAAATATAATTTATAATTGTAAAATATAACTATCGTCGACCAACATTTTTAACGCAAATAAATAGTTTTTATTCAAGCTTTTAAATAAAAAAAATAAATTGCATTCCAACCAGACAGTTTTTTTTATATTTGACAAAAAGACTACACCGAACTTTTTTTAAGAACACGTCCATAATCCTGGCCACTTGGTCCAGTCAAGATTCTTCGATCCAATTTTCAGGCAATCCTGGTTCTTCCTTACGTAACCCGATACTTCTCGTAATCTCAAGGCTGATAGTGACCAAGATTAAAACGCGTCCCGCCTAGAAGGGTTAATGCATATCGATTTACCATCATTAGATTGGGTGGCCTCACTGACCTATGGATTTTCCTGAGGCGGAAATAGTGTTAAGGCTGAGTTATGTTTCGTTTAGAGATTTTTTATTATAGTTCGTACAGTGTCAAATAACTCTTCTTTCTCTTTAGAAACAAAAGTGTTTTTAACGGCATTGCCTTTGTGTACAGAATAATTAAAGAACTCTTATTTCTCAATAGAAAGAAGAGTTATTCGACACTGTACGATGTAAGTACAATAAAAAATATCAATATTCTGTATACAAAGGCAATGCCGTTAAAAACACTATTGTTATTTACAGAATAATTAAATAAAAATAACTATCCAAAAATCATAAAAATGCGAGTCAGTCACGCGCACTCATTCCGTACCATTACATAATATAAAGGATCTAAAATTAAATTAAAAATTATCAAGTAGATGTCCAGCCAGTCAGACAGAAAATCCTATTTTGTACGGGTTACGAAACCCTTATACCTCTACCCACATTTTTTAAAGACAAAGAGAATGTTAATATATACTGCAGTGGCAAAACGAATGAACATTCCGAATATATCAATTTCCAGGTCATTAAATCAAGACACATGGCGCTCGGATCGTAAGGACAATAGCATTAGAATTGGGGAGCAAATATTCCCTGTTTTTTGTGGTTTTTTTATTGATGATGCGCGATTCTTTGAACGTTTACTTGTTTTTATGCTGCTGATATTTGAAATGTACGTAGCAAAATCACAGAGGAAAAACGGGAAAAAGTAGCAGGTTCGAAGTTTAATTAAATGGAAATGAAATGACATAACATTAACATTTAGATACAGGCACATAAATTGCTTCTGGCCCCACTAGGTACCGTGTGTCGTGGGAACCAGAAACAGCGACGTCACAAACATGTAAACATCTAAGACCTGGTTTTTTTTTCCCCAGCTGGGATTCGAACCCAGGACCTCTAGCAGACGCGCTAACCACTGCGCTACAGAGGTCGTCATGAATTTTATGGCAAAAACAAACCTCTAACATATTTTTAACATCTTATTGTTTATTTATAAATTAAAGTACACAAGTAGATAATTAATTTCTAAACTAAATATAAAATAATAAACTAAATATTAAACTAAAAACTAGTCTGTAATATAGATATCAGCTTCCATCGAAATTATGGCCTGAGACTACACTATTGTAGAATTAAAGAAAACCTAAAGATTGACTTCAAACTCTTTACAGTAGACGCCAGAGATCAAAATTCATAATAATACAAAACTTGTTTGGAAACGATTTCATACCCCGCGTATGGCAGTAGAATAACAAATAATAAATTACGAGTATTACTGCAGCTAGACGCCAATGCTTAAAGTTGAAACAAAAGAAAATGCACGTCCAACTAATTACCTGAAGTGCATTTGATTCTCGAAACCCTCCGAAGTTTTTCGCCGAGTTCCTCTAACGAAGCATTCAAAATACCTCGGAAGGAATAGTTTTTTGGCAAGAAGATAAATTTAGTCCGCAGTTCGAATGGCGTATTGTTTCCAGGAGCGCTCTGCGAATTCCTGTACCCTCGTGTAGGAACCGAATTGAAAATTAGACCTAGGTTACTCCGGCTTGAATCGCTCGTAGTCTGGGCTGCCTGAGAGATCTTAAACGACCACTAAGGTTAAGCAACATACGACGCGTTCAGTCCATGGATGGGAAGATGAGCCGACCTGATGCATAAGTGAAAATTTTGGCTATGGTCTATAAAGGGAGGCGTTCGGAAATGTCACGAAGTCGACGAGGAAGTGACCAAGTGGATTGATGGCGTTCCTTTTGTATTTTAGCCCGCTGCATACCATACGCAAACAAATAAATATTTTTTCTGAAACAAGGAATGCTAAAAACAGAATACAATTAACCTCCTCGTTCTGATCTTGAAGATAAGATAGAAACCCATCGTTATTTTGAAAGTCAGGACTGAAGGTGTTGATACTTAAGTGGGACCCCCGATCCCCGGATATAACAAACGAGAATGTTACCGTTTTTTGCTCTATATTAAGTTGTATATTCTGTTCATCATCATCATCATCATCAGGCTATATTAGTCCACTGCTGGACATAGCCCTCCCCTAATGAGCGCCATAGCGCCCTGTCTTCAGCTTGCCGCATACAGCATCTGCCTGCAGTCCTTCGCAGATCGTCATCCCACCTGGTTAAAGGGCGTCCTACACTACGTTTGCCGAGTCGCGGTCTCCACTCAAGAACTCGTTTACCCCAGCGGTTGTCGGTTCTTCGCGAAATATGGCCAGCCCACTATATTCTGTTAAACATAAGTAATTAAATTAAAGTAAAATAAATATGTAAATACCGTGTTTTGCTCGATAATAATATAGTGTCTAATGATGTAAAGATATTATATACATTATTTTAATTTAGGATTTCGTTTCAGAAGGTTTCAAATAGGACGCTATTACAGAGCCAATATAATACATTCGAACATCCACCCGTCTATCTTAGTATGATAACGACCTATCTTTTTTTGTAAATAAGTTTAAATTAGTGAATGAAACAATTTCATAAAATAAAATAAAAAATACAAGTAAAAAACTGGACAAATATTTTTGGTTAAGGTTTCATACATCAAAAGAAAAAAGTGAACTCAGCGACTCTATCTCTCTCAGCGTCTGTTCAAGCTTCTATTAAAACCCTTTGGAAGTGGTTTAGTCGATATTAAAATTAACTACATATCTTAAGCAACTAAGTAAAAGCAATAAAACACAAAATTTAATCATGTTTTCACGTAACATTTTTCGTAACATAAAATTGTGTGGCAGTACAAATTCTTTTGCGCGTGCCCCAAACGCATTGGCACTATTTAGGATATCCCTCCAACATATTCGTCCTTAATCTAAAATAAGTTTTAAAGTCACATAATACTGGTGAATGCGGCCCGAAGCGCTACTCTCTGAAATTAAAACTATTTTGGCAGATACCTAGTCCGGTAATGGTGGCTCTATAACTTAAATGTTTGTAACAAATCTTATTACTTGCGACATGGAAACTGTTTTAAGATTCGTATCAGCTGGATTTAAAAATAAGTTACGATTGTAATATGTTACTGGGTATTTTCCGTTGCGTAAAGTGCGATATTTCTTACAGATTTTTATCTTCGTTGGAATTTATTTCCATGTTTGTGATGTTATGGTTGCCATAGTTCAGGGTATCCTAGACGGCGACTAAGTGTTATATAGAAGTTGTTATTAGTTTGTCACTAACCAAAGTTTATATTTCCATAATTATATATAGCTATTCTAAAGACACGTACATTTTGCCATGGCTTTCCAACCACCCAAAGTTCATGGTTTACAATTTTAAAATTTGTGTTTTTGTTCATATTAAAAACCTTTACACATTTTTTCTACATATGTCGCCAAACTGCGATGCCGTTTATTGGCATTAGCATACGATAGATTTGAGTTTGTGTCGATATGGGTAATGCCCTTTTTTTCAACAAACTAGCGTATTGGATAGCTATCTATTATAATGGCACGTTCATTTTGTCATGTATGGATGTTTCCATGTTTGTGATATCGCTGTTTCTGGCTCCTACGACACAGGGTATCCTAGTGTGGGCCCAAAAGCAATGTATGTCCCTATATGTATCTATTTATGTTTATCTAACCACCCAAAATTCATGGTGCATAATTTTCACACATTTCAAACATTGTGCCGCACCACCCAGTCAACAAATCATCCGAATTAGTAATGAAGATTAATGTCGCTTGTAACTAAGCACAACTTTTGCTACAATTTTGCGGCTGTACCCGACTTTTCCTGGCTGCGTCCGCCCGACTGCAGGGACGAGATCATATATTATTTCCTGTCATCCCCGCTTGTTGTTGAAGTTGACATTTACAGTGCATTCATATTTCACTTGAGAACTCTCCCGCTGTATTGATGTCGCGCATTTTCGCGACGGGGGAATTTTCTAGTTTCTATTTGTGTGCCGCTTCTATTGGTTTATTTCTCGAAGGATTTCCTTATCCGCAATTCATACGCAATCAAAGTTTCGTATTTTCATATAGAGCGTTGGCGGTGACATACAAACGGATGGACTGGCCGGTGGGTTGTTAGGATTGTTATTAAACGTACAGTTGATTGAATTTACTCGGTGTCGGAAAACGCTTCACTAGATCTACGAACTAGTAGAAAATATCTACGAACAAAGACACGAAAAAAAGATATAATAGGAAGTAATGATATTATGACCCAGTGGTGGAGTAAGGCCTATACCTTCCTCAGGGAAGAGACTTGTGGCACTCGGTGGGATTATAATGGGATGATGATAGTGATAATGATGATTGATTCCTGATACAATAAAGAATAATGTTATCTTATTTTATGATCTAAATTAATCGATAGATTTTTTGTATTTGACAAAGACAAGTAGGTAAATGACATTTTTTTATTCAAAAATAAATAAATTACTTAGGACTAGCAAGTACGTAACTAGAAGCTATAAATCTGCATTTTCATTTGCATTTTAATGAGTTTTTAAATTCAGAAAACATTAATGGCACTACCCCTTGGGAATCCTGTCTAGCACACAGTAACGGTCAAATTTGCCACAAAAATGCAAATGATTATGAATCAACCGTCGACTGCATCACTGAATACTTTCTTTCTTTCAAATAGTTACGTTATTATTTATAAAAACCAAATTCCTTAAAACACCCAATAAACGTGTATTAAAATAGTCTGTGGCGGAAGTTTTTTCAGTTTAGTTTTTCCTGGTACAATAAAGAATATCCTTATCTTATCTTATCTTAACCTCAGACTATCCTCCTCAGCCCTGAACCTAAAACTGACAAGGATTTTCAATCGTTATTTTCAAGGTCAAGCTAAATAAACTGCCTCTGAGTGCTTCAGAACAATCTTTTTTTATAAATAAGGGTCTTACTGTTTGAAAATTCAGATTCACCCAGTTTAAAGACTATTCCTTTGAAGAGGCGGAAATCATTGAGCTATACCTGGTGGTCCGGAATATAAGCTAGTACAATCACCTACACAAATGGGACGTCTCTTTCGGTGACGCTCACACTTTTCACTCAAACTTTAAGAAGTCCCAAGGGGTAGTGTCAACTGGCGCTGACTGTACCAAAGTAGGATTTGCAGGCTGCATTGCGGCGTCTCACTTATTCACAACACCTGGCTTTTGGGCCTCTACTCGAGAATAATGTCTTTTGGGGAAAAAACGGTCTTATTTAAAAAATACGATTATTCAAAACACCTTTTAGAGAAACTTTATTCAATCTGTGTAATCTGACAATTTCAATTGACGTTTTGTTGAATGCTTTGAGGAATCGTGTTTTTAAAAATAAAAGAGTTTATGTTGAATCACTCGTAGCCCCGGCTGCTGCCTGAGTGATTTTAAACGATCGCAAAGGTTAAGCAACATATTGCGCGTTCAGTAGGTACATGGATGGATCGCCTTCTATGACTAACGCTAGTGGCATTTTCCGAGCGGTTCCGTGCTTCGCAAGGCACGTTAAGCCGTTGGTGCTGGCTGCCGTCGATGGATGGCAGTCGTTTAGCCAAGTCAGAGGCCTTGGGGCGGCTTGAAAACTTCTAACAGTAAGACCAGCCACTAGTCTTACAAGCCTCCACCAATCCGGACTTGGCCCCGTGGCCCCCGAAGAGTATGGCCTATACCTTCCTCAGGTAAGAGACCCGTGCCCCTCGGTGGGAGCATAGTGGGTTGTGATGGGTGAAGTTCGAATTCTATACCCTGTTATTTTGAATGTGTTCTAAAACACAATGTCTAATTAAGATTTCTGAAAAAAAAACGCTATTTCGAATTTACCTTGAGTGAAGAGTCCTGAAAATATTCAGAATTTCAATCCAGTGCAATTTTTTAATGCAAGATCGTGCATCCCTTAGTAGACATCCTGAGTAGAACCCTTCCATCTGCGACCTGCGTCATAGTAAAAGCATCGGAAATGCAAACGAATATAAAAGAAAATATTTCGTGCAAGTCGAAATATGCGTTATGCATTTCGTGGTGTTAGGTTTTTGAATGGAATCCCCTTTTGAATACGAGATTGTCCGTGGGTTATTGAATTTCTTTGTTAGAAAAATATGCTTTAAAATGCTACCGTGATCATATCGAAAATATTAAAGAATACTATTTTGAATACTGCAGTGTCCACCATTTTCACCTTTTTGGTTTAGTTTAACTTAGGAAATATGAACAGCTTATGTAAAATTATTTGTTCATACCACTACATGTTATAACAATGGAAGTATTTTTATCACAAACATGTTGTTTATGTTATTTTTCTTATTGTGCAATAAAGTGTAACAACAAGAAGTATGAGGGAATCAGTACCTGATGAGTCGTGGGTATCACCATTGTAGCGGGGCAAATTTGATGCAAAGTATTTCCCTGGCGGTGCAGCGGAGGAACGCTGCTAGCATCATGGGAACTTTTGTATCGGGGCGGCATTCTCAGAATTATGCAGAATTACCATTAACCATTGTTTAGTTTTTCACCGACCCCTGACAGGGATAGTCATAGAGTATAATATTGGATAGTGCATTTTTTGTTAGGTTGATTTTTTGGAAAATTAATTGAATTTTAGATCGCCGCGTCCGTAAGTACTTCTACGTCCATCGCAAGTTATTTGCCAGACAGCAATAAGCCATGCGGCATTGTGTAAGCACCAAGTGATAGTGGCCTAAGGTTATGCATTGCAAAGCATGGCGATGGGCCATGCTATTGTGGGCCATACCATTGTGCCCATTGTGTCTTCTTCTTTGTCGTTTCGCTCTTGGCAGAGCGGTCGTGGTCACATTGAGGCGTCCACATCGGCGGTAGAGGCGGACACAGCTCTCCGCACGATCTCCCGCCATCTCTCCCTGTTGGCGGACTGTCTGGCGCAGTCAGTTACGCGGTTTCCTACAGCCGCTTTCACTTGGTCCGTCCAGCGCATGGGTGACCTGCCGCGCGATCTGGTTCCCTCCACCTTTCCCTGCACGACCAGCCGCTCTATGGAATCGTCATCTCGCCTGGAGACATGCCCAAAGTACTGCAATATGCGAGACTGTACTACGACTGACAGACGCTGCGTGATGCCGAGCTCCTGGAGTATGGATACGTTGGTGCGTTGTGTACTGGGGCCTTAACACGAGGAAAGTGTTTCTACAAGTATTGGTTTCAGTGGTGGTGCGTTCGTGTCTTGCTTCTGCTTGAAAAATGGGGAGGGAGGGCGGTGCATTAACTAACCGCATGCTGCTTGTGAGATTTTGGTGGAATTTAGCAAAGTAATTTTCACATTTTAATGCTATTACGGATTTCCGCAAAGTAAAGCCTGTATCCATACAAAATAACTAAGATTAAAACCTTCTCATAAAATCCCTAGCCTCAACGGCAGCTAACGTATTATAATTACTTTCCCATCAATAAAGAAGCAACGATATTGTGATCGGACGGGTCCGTGGAAAATATTCCTCGTCGCGGGCGTACAAAGCCGCTATTTTATTTTCCAGGAGGAAGGCTTTTAATGAAGCCTTCCTGAGACAAGAGTTTTAATCTGCTCAGCTTTTTGCCCCACCTCGTTTGAAATACGTTATACGATGTTCCAGAGTGATGCTGTGTTATAATTACCCAAGCATTTACGGCATTATTTATGCAAACATAACAACAGATCGCTCTAAAAAATAACTTTGAGACAGTTTTGATAATATCTAGTTACGTTTTTCTCTTTACCATATTCTATCGGAAATGCTCGCTCATAGCCCCGAGTGCCTGAGTGATCGTAAACGATCACGAAGGTTAAGCAACATAGAGCGCGTTCAGTGCATCGATGGGTGACCGTCTATGAATAACGCTAGTGGCATTTTTCCGAACGGTTCCGTGGTTCGCCAGTCACGTTAGGCAGTTGGTGCCGACTGCTGTCAATAGATGGCAGTCGTTAAGCCAAGTCAGAGGCCTTAGGGTGGCTTGAAAACTTCTGACAGTAAGACCAGCCATTAGTCTTACAAGCCTCCACCAATCCGGACTAGGCCCCTTGGTGGAGTATGGCCTATACCTTCCTCAGGGAAGAGACCCGTGCCCCTCGGTGGGGACATAATGGGTTGATGATGATACCGTTACTGAACTAGTCGGCTATACAATGTATAATACACAATGCAATGTCATAATACATTCTAAGTACATATTTTGTTACAATAAACAAAGAACGTCCAACCAACTGGTTCACTTGTCTTGGTTCACAACAGGCAAGTAAATAGAAACATGGATGATCGACCCTGGATGCAGGGGCAATGTAGATGAATTTGTGGAGCAGATTTAAAGACCGGAAGTTTTTCTGTTATTAATTTTATTCCGAAATTAACAATATTCGTTACCTTGATAACGCTAGTACAATTATGTTAAATACAGATAGCGTTGTATGATAATATAATTACAATGACATGAAAGAGATGGCGCTATCGTTAGACAATATAAATACACCCAGACTGAGGTCGTGCACAAATCTAGTACAGCGACCTATAGTGTGAATCTGTCACGTAACATGCCCAGGAAGCTCAGCGGATGAAGAAATAAGGAGACTTCGTTGGGTGTAAGGACTTCTTTTATTGTTAACAAGTAGAGGCACCTGATGACAACAGGTACATTTTTAAAGCTAAACTTAACACAACGCTTACAGAGAGCTACGTAAAAAATAACACGGAACACTTACGATTGTGCCTCGTTGAAGATAAGGTTTTGGAGTACAGAACCGTCAGGATTAGATAACATTCACTGAATACTGAATTTAACTTGCACTGGTTCACCAATTCACTTTAAATAATCAATAAAAATTATGTAGTAAAACTGAAGGCACTAGGCGTGCTGTCTCTTCTAAGACTTGAAATCGAAATGACCCAGGCGATGCCATGACAAATAAAGTGAACTTCGAACAAAAGACAAATAATTTTAATTTGAAAATTGAAAACGGAATCGAAAGATTTAAAAGTAAATAGCCTAAATATAAAACTAATAAACAGGTTTGTAGACGAGGTATCACAACCTCGTTACAAATCGAATCTGCGACCTTTGTTTTGTCAAGTGTCTTAAACGCCAGACCAACCAAAACAGTCATCGGCTTAGTTATAAATATGTTACACATAATGTAAACGTCTGGAGTACACGCGTGCTAAGATTGATCTGCTATGTCTGTCTGACCACCTTTTTTTGTACAACAGAAAGTGAAGCGTAAAAAAACCCGTAAGTAAATTACACTCGTCTAATGTAAAATAAACATTACATTATCATAACGTATCACGGTGAATCACAGGCGATGAATTCGGAACGAAATTATAATATTCATGCGGGTCGCTAGATTATTTAAATGTCACAAATTCTTCCCCGGTGGGTACCGGGTGTTACTTTATTTATTGCTCCCTCTTTTCCCACCTGACGTGGTCTCTAACTGTTTCGGGTTGTATTGAAATTCCATTTATTGTCCTCGAGTGACGTCACACGGTTAGAGGAGAAAGAGAAAAAACTGGGTAGGAGTCGGTCTCGTTTTAAGAAGACGATTTTCCTTTCTTTCCGTGTGGAATCTTCAGCGTTCATCGAACTTGTACATTATTAACTTAATTTCGGTGCTTACAAATTACAAGTTCTTAAATTAAAATTCAAGTCTGACCAGGTTTCGCATTGAAAAGCTAGTTGGTAATTGAATCCGGTTTTAAGTTAACTTAATGTGTGGAATCGCTCGTAGCCCCGGCTGCCTGAGTGATCTTAAACGATCACGAAGTTAAGCAACATAGAGCGCGTTCAGTGCATAGATGGGTGACCGTCTATAACTAACGCTAGTGGCATTTTTCCGGGCAAATCCTTGCTTCGCAAGATACGTTAAGCCGTTGGTGCTGGCTGCCGTCGATGGATGGCAGTCGTTTAGCCAAGTCAGAGGCCTTGGGGCGGCTTGAATACTTCTGACAGTAAGACCAGCCACTAGTCTTACAAGCCTCCACCAATCCGGACTTGGCCCCGTGGCCCCCGAAGAGACCCGTGCCCCTCGGTGTGGACATAATGGGTTGATGATGATGATAATGATGAGTGTGTGGAGTTTACAATAGTTTTAGATCGGGATCTTATACTTAGCTGGGGTTTTCATTAATTTTTAGTTATATTGAACTACAATTGAACGATAATCACACTAAGATTGATAGGCGAGCCACCATGCGTGTCCACCGTATATGTACATATTGTATATCTCTAGAGGTCAGGTTTCCTCACGATCCTTTTCCTCCAAATAAAATCAAGTAAAATAAAATTCATAAATGTAACTTACAGAAGTGTTACTCACATGCCGCCTCTTCAATGTGAAGCGAACTGTTCACAAGCCATTCAAAGGCACATTTAGTGAAATATTATCAACTAGCAACCCGCTTAATACAGTCAATATAGTTCAAGACACTCCTTTTTAGGTCAGACATGTAGACGTCAAAGCTGTGTTGATTAATATTGACACTAAAAAAGAAAGTGAGATATATTGCCACTAAAAGGAAAGAAAGGTATCTTTGAAAGTAATGTACATTCCAGTAACTCGAAGTCCTAAGTTACATAATAATATACTTAATACTTAATAATTGTCACATATTTTCAAATGGGTATGATTTAAGCGATCATCAATTTATTAAGTTTTGAATGTTCTAAATAATAAGGTTTGTCCGCAAAATAATAGATCTGTCATCAAAGTGTAGTCGCCAAACAATATAAAAACGATTTCATAATATATCACATATAATCACCGGGATATATTATCAAGTATCAAATAAATAGGTTTGTACTTATTTTATTATAAAATTATGTTTTTGTACCTATGACTTTAAATTAGATCTTAAATTTGGTACTTGTGTATGTACTGGTTGTACCTATTGTTGTTTCTACATCTGCCGTAGTTTTCTTTACACCCTGTAAATATTTATTAATTTTGAATAATTATTTATTAGATATAAGTAAGTAGTATGAATGTATTAGAATAATAAATGAAACACAGAATTATTTAAAATCACAATAATTATCATTACTTAATACCAATCATCTATATATGTAAAAATGAATCCCTATTTTCCTTGGTCACGGCATCACTCCTGAACGGCTGGACCGATTTCGCTAATTCTTTTTTTGTTCTGTTCGTTACTATCAGGAAAAGGTTCTTATGAAAGAAAAAATTAAGGAAATTGCGCGGAAAATTAGAAAATTTAAAATTACTTAACCACCATATAAAATTATTAAACTTTTTTAATGTAACCTTAAGACATTTGACATAGAATTGACTGAATGCGTGCTGCAAATATAGTCAAAGAGGATGAAAAAAAAATGACGTTTAAAACGGATTCTTCTGTCAATCTTATTTTATTGATAAACAATATAATAAAATAAAAAATCTGCTCATTTATGGCGTCTAAGGCGGAACAAAGTTCGCGGGGTCAGCTAGTAAAATATAAATTGTACCTAAGTGTAGGTTTATTTAGTAGGCTAATTTGGCTCCGCCCCTTTGAACATTTTTTCATAAAATTAATGAACTGAACTATTAAATTGGTAACGAATAGTATTATTTGGAGAATTGATCGAAATAATTCGTAACTACTGTACTGATGACAAAATAACAAATCAAAACAAATCTCAATCTGCGGACGATAATCGATTTATTTGATGACAGATCTACTATTCTGAGTTCGGAGCTGTTATTTTTGAAATAAACTTATTATTTTGAGAACAAATTGTTTATTCGATGGATGAACTACGATTAAATAGATAATCCATCTCTTTTTCTACGTACATATTGACATTCATTTGATAATAATTTGTACCTGGCGACACTTTTTATTTTTCTGAGAATGAAAATATTTCGTGGTGATAGATCTATTCGTTATATGATTCAAGTTCATGACAAATGTAAACTTTGATGACACAAAATATAGTTCCCTTTTCAAAGGAGACGGGGATCTCTGGGCCCAATTGTAATAAGCTGAAATATGGTTTAAAAAAAGCGGTATTTTTTTCTGTTTCAAAATATAAAAAATCTGCTCAATTCACAATCTGGAAGACGAGAAATCTTAAAAACAAGTTTATTGCACTGATGAAATAGAGTATCGATTACTATAATCGATTACTGTGAATGATTTCAACAACTATATTGAACTTAAAAACACTTGCACTGGATGAGGGATTCAAACAAAGTGAACAAAATATGCTACGGAATAAATAATTATATTGTCAATAATTTAAAATAAAACAGAATATCAACTATAAAATTGATTCTCGTAGATTCTCGTTTACAGATCGATTTATTACTTATGTTTGTCAAATGTATTTAATCTGTGCTGACAGTGACAGCTCTCGGACTTTAGTCCATTTCACTTTCAGTCTATGAATATTATTATGATCATTGATCACCGGATTACCTACTCGTCTTGTATCGGTTATCGTTTGCGTATTTCAATTATATTCCTCGACCAGTGCTTTCTCTCTACGCACTTCTAGTATATTGTTTTACTTATACGACTGTGGCATAGCGACTAATCGATGTAATACACTGGGCCTACGAGTTTTAGATGATGAAATGACACAAATCCTGGTCTTCCCTATCTTTTAATCTATTTGTGAGTTTCGATATATTCTCCCACTCAACACAATAAGAACTACAATTGATGTAATAAATAACTGTCTAAACAAAATAGCTATCATAGCTAAAAAATCAGTTGTTAAGATGTTGTTGCCAATTTGTTGCATAACCTCACATTTACTAAATCTCTTTTAACTTTTCTCTCACATTGCCAAAATCCGCAAAATCTTCAAAGATGGTTTGACAATATATAAGCTGTTAATTGACACCACTCTCATCCTTTTACATCTAGGCCCAAGAATGTATGAAAGCGTATCCGTCTCCTTTTGAAGTTTGTTGAGCCTCAAATTCTGAAATTGGACTCAAGAAGCTAATGGTCTATGATTGACGACAATCTGCAGCGCAGCGGTAGCGTATCTGCCTACCATGCGAGAGGTCCTGGGTTCGTATCCCGGCTCGGGACGCAAAAAAAACCCCAAGTATTGCATGTTTACATATTTCGTCGCCTTAGTGGTGAAGAGAGCTATGCCACACTTTTGACCGAATTGATTCATGAACACCACCCTGCTCTGCGTTAAATGGAGGTTGTATTGGTAAAGAGATAGTTAAATTAGCAGCTTATTTTTCATTCAGATGTGAAAGGAGTTAAATGGAAAGAGTAAGAAAAAATCCAGTGGTAATTTTTTTAATTGGCTCTATCTCGGAACCATTCAAGTGTGGCATAGCTCTCTTCGACACTACGGCGACGATTTGTGATGTCGCTGTTTCTGGGTATCCTAAAATGGGGCAGGAAGCAATGTATGTGCCTGTAGGTAAATGTTTATGTTAATTTAATTTTCAGTGGAATTTGTTCTGGTCCCAAACTTGGACATCCTGAGCTATCGTCGCCAGGCAAGGCCATCACAAACATAAAAAGACGCCCGGACTGAAGCCATGTGAACAAATTTACAGCGTCCCCCTGTGTGTGTCGAACCTACGATCTCCTGCACGGTATCAAGACGAGTTACTGAAAGACCAACCTGGAAGCTGAAACAACTGTAACAGCTCTTCTGAATGTCTCCAAAAAAACTTAGAGGATATAATTCTTATAAGAATTATATATAATTCTTCAAAGAGTGATTAAGTTTTTCGAATCAGAGCAAAGCTTGGTCGGACTTTTCCGACAAAAAATCGAGTTAGTGAATCCGGAATCAAGTTAATAATGTGTAGTGCTTACGAAATTTTTAGTTCAAAAATTCTTCCAAGAGTTCAAAATTCTTCCGTCAACATCGATCATTACTATCTATGACATACGTGGACGTTATTTTTAAGTAATTACATAATTTGGCAATGAGAACCAGTTCCTCTTTTTCACAGCCTCGTCACGTAGCTCTTTTGGCTTGGTTGTACACAAACTTTGCCTTTTAACTTGATTACGTATTAAGAAACTTAATTAATAACTTCAAGGTATACAACGCACCTCCAAATCTGTTGTTCTCCCTTAAGAACTGTGGAGAAAATTAAATTTGGGCAGAAGTTCAAACGAGTCGCTCTAATGAAATCAGTTCCAACTGAACAAACAGTGGAAGAGAAACTTGCTGTCGCGGGCCGCACGTTTTTGGGGCAGACGCCTTACCCTTTACATCAGGCAACACGACTACGATAGGGGTCCCCCTATCGTATCGGCCCTGTATCGTCAGGAACGTTTTAAGAACGCCAATAAAATAAGTTATTTGCTTTGGTGCATTTTGGCGCCGAGCTAATAAATAAAATATGATCTCACATTCTTCACATTACGTATGTTTTGACCTGCAAATATGTAATTCGGGCTCATTTATGTAATTGCATTGAATTAAGTAAGATACATTGTAATAAAAATTAAAATAGCTGGAATGTCAAAATAAAATGTCAATTTACTTAACTTTATCTCTCGCGAATTCGTTTAGCATGTCTAAGATTCTCTTTGAGAGAAACAAAATAGAACGCAAGTAGTAAAATAATAAGAATGCAATCTGGCCGCCCGTCCGCCATCCATCCATCCATCCTTCCGTCCGTCCGGCCATCCACCCGTTCGTCTGTTTTCCATACTTCTGTCCATCTGTCCGTCTGTACATCCATCTATCTACTCGCCCGTCCGTTCAGCCTCCCATCCACGCGTCCATGCAACTGTCCGACCGTCCGTCTGTTTGTACATCCGTCCGAGCGTTTCATCCTTCCGTCCGTCAGTTCCTCCGTCCGTCCTTCCATCCGTCTGTCTGCGTGCCTGTCCGTCCGTCTGTCCCCCTGTATGTCTATCTGTCTCACTGTCTGTGTGTCTGTCTAATCTATAAACTTTTTTATGACTCTCTATTTTGTTTTTTTTATTGCTCATAAGTCAATGTTCCTCAAAGTATGGTATAATATAGTATAAGTTAGTCCTAAGTTAGCTGTGCTCTAGCAGGGTTCTTGTTTGTAACCACTATTTTAACAAGACCCTTGTAAACCACAAGAATGCTAATAAATATCTTATCTTATCTTAATATGTAGCATATCAGATCGACTTACTTTTTTACTAAAAAAGAAAAAGAGAATTTGACTCTGATTTCAGGGGGTTGCCGGTTGGTCTAGTATAATGTAAAGAGAGTCTACAAAAAGTTTCTCTCAGGCCGTACGTTTTTGGGCAGATACTGTAGTCGGTGGATTACAAAGACATCGTCCTCGGGATTTATTTCTTGGCAAGAAAATATATTATGATTTGTCATTGTAATATTGCTATTACTAAGTACCTACCTACCTTTTTATTTTCAAGGGGACTTTTCGATTTTGGTAGTCGTGACCCGACTGTATGATCTGTCAGAGCCGCCAACATCACGTCAATTCTGGAGCTTTGTTCTTATATGAGCAAAAGTGCCGCAATAAAAACATAAAAAATTTACACACAGGCACATACATTGCTTCTGGCCCCACATTCCTTTGGATACCCTGTGTCGTGGAAACCAGAAATAGCGACATCACAAACATATAGGTAAACATCCAAGACCTGTTTTTTTTTTATCCCCAGCCGGGGTTCGAACCCGAGCGAATCAAAGCGAAATCTAGTTGGACTTTTTTGACGAAACACCATTAGTAATGTTAATGGTGGGCATTTTGGACGTAATTCGCTAAGCCATTCTCTCTATCAGTACCAACTTATTTCCAACGAAACTTTGCCCGAGGGATCGACAGTTTTGGAGACATTGAAGTTCCAAGTCACACTTTTTCGACATATTATTTCAGAACTACAGTATGTAAGCTTTTAGAATACACCTCGGGCTCTAGAGTAGGCTTCGGTTTTTGCCGAAAGCAAACGAGTGTAATACTACTTCCTGCTCTGTATAAAACTTTTCTTGACTATTTTGAAAAGTTATGTAAAGTTATATATAGCAATACAAAATAAACCGTACCTTTTTGCAATATAATCGGTTTTTGATTGCTCAGTTCAGGTACATTCTAAAAGCAGATTGTACATTGTGATTTTAATAGCAAAAATTATGTTTATACGAAACCTTGTCAACATGTATAAGTTTTTAGACAACATTCAAAACAGCGCCATCAAAAACAAGCTCAGCTATGCCAAGGTATATTTTTAACCACGTATCAAGGTACATTTTATTCTTACGCTCCATATGCGACGACCTCTGTGGCGCAGTGGTTAGCGCATCTGACTACCATGTGAGAGGTCCCGGGTTCGAATCCCGGCTGGGGAAAAAAAAAAGAAACGAAGGTCTTGGATGTTTATATGTTTGTGACGTCGCTGTTTCTGGTTCTCACGACACAGGGTATCCTAGTGTGGGGCCAGAAGCAATGTATGTGCCTGTAAGTAAATGTTATGTTATGTTATATATCATCAAGTTTTTCAAAGAATTTCCAGAAAAACCAATGCTAATAAAAGGTTTTGTTTTGGTGTCCAAATAAAAAATAATAATAAACTCACGGCCGTTATCCCCGAGGGGGTAGGCAGAGGCACCAATCAGTAGGCCCACGTTTTGCCGAGTTTATTAGGTCCCAAACGTGACAAGTGGCAACCCTGTCGCCGTTATCCGGGCACAATTTATCAGCGAATCGTGTTGCTGTACAAACAAACAAATGTACGTAACTAAAAGTAATTTTTACATGCGTGGTTCGAACCCAGACTCTCATGATCGAGAAGCAAGGATCAACCCCACTACGCCACCATCGCTAGCTTCGCTGGCGTTTTGGTGTCCAATATTTTAAAACTCTATGATAAGTTATCATTGATAACAATTATTTAATAATACAGTATGCAAATAGATAAATTATTAAATAGCCCGCCTATCCACGTAAATAATTTAATCTATCACCGAAACATTGCTGCTGATCGCACACAGATTGACGATCAAGTGACTGGTAAAAAAATAACATTCGCATATTGGGCATTATCCTTTGAGGGCGTGCCGTGAATAAGATGTGAGTTCAAGGTAGGATAGTACAGAAGAGTGTCAAGTTTTTTATAAAACGAAGAAAAAAAAGAAGTGAAAAACCCGGCCAAGTGCGATATACAACATTTTAATATCAAAGCTGCTTACTACATCATAGTGCGGGTCTTGAAAGCCTGTATGAACCTGTTCCAGCATATACGAAGTATGGACAAAATAATCCTATGCTGCGCAGTTTAAGAATAGATGAAATTGATTAATTGTGTAAACAAGAGAAGTGCAAACCGGTCCACAAGAGGTCGATTCCCCCTCGTCAACCTAGACTTTAAAGGGACTATGCTGTGTCCCAGTCCAGTTCTCTTTCCAAACAGCTATAATATTAAGTTTAATTAGCGACCTAAGTTAGGTCACAAATCAAAATTTTAAGATCCCCTGCGGACATAATAATATACAATTTATATCCACTGCCGTGGTTTCGGCCATGTAAAATTCATTTGAAAAGAGAGACAAAAACTATGTATCTATCTATCATTTTAATATTTGAACCGTCTGCCTATTGCCGTTACAATATCATTGTTGAGCAAAATAAGACAAAAAAATCACGTTGGGCAAAAGTCATGAGAGCCCCCTAAAATATTTATTAAATATTAATTTTATTATTTATTTTCGATATACTGTGAATATTTTAAGCATCTATCGGTTGCCGTTATTAAATCGAGAATAAAATGGCTCAAGTATGTCATTTGTCCTATGGGAGTCTCATTAATATATTCATATTTGGCCTGGTTTACATTTGCTTTATTTTCGTGCTTTTTCAGCATGTTTTCCATTGAGGTTGAATAAAATAGAGACGGCAAAAACGTATGCTGATTTTTAGCTTTTAGTACGCACAATATTTTGTAAAAGTACTTTAAAAAAATCTTAAATACATAGTATACAACCAACCATTAGTGATTTATTATTTGCTTATGTTCTTATAGAAAGAATTGGCATCTCTATTCTATTCTAGCTCTATGAAAAGCGTGCTAAAAAAGCACGAAAATAAAGCAAAGTAAACCAGGCGTTATTCAGTTTTTCGTATTGGTTGTTATAGCGGCAACATAAATGCATCATCTGTGAAAATTTCAAGTGTCTATGTCTAGCTATCACAGTTTATGAGATACAGCCTGGTGACAGACAGACACACCTACAAACGGACAGTTGAGTTTTGGTAATAGGCTAATGCTCGGTTCCTATAATATACGCCTACCGGCTACGATCCGTTTTCCATACAATTTATTGACGGTTCGTAGGAATTGTAACCGATCGTAAGCAAAAACGAAGCGTTTTGTGAATATTGGAACCGGGCATTAATGTTTTCAAACCAGGCAGGCGTGAGCTTATGTATGCAGGTCAAAAAAATTGAGACCTAACAGATTGGAATCGCGAAGGATTTAGTGCGTGAAGTATATGAGCATCAGTTCAGACCTACCGATTTAATTATACTACTGGATCCTTACCATAGTGCTTCAATTAGGAGTTAAAGCTTCTGTACAAGGCTTCCTGCGTCTTGGCGTAGGAGACGCGACTCATATGTCGACAGATAATCCCGCTTTCGTTGGAACTTCGAGAGCTATTGAGCGTGCTCGTTATTGCAAATCCGTCTCTCAGTGCTTCCCTGTTTCGTATATTTACATGGACTGATCATGCTGGATCCCCTTTAAGCTGAAGGATTGGAGTTCTATGCAGTTATTCTGTGAGATTACTCCCTCAAGCCTTTTCTTTGCTACTTTTAGTGCCACTTTGCGTAGGAAAGGTTCCACAAAAGACGGTTGTCAAAGTTTACTAGACAGGGTAACTTTAAATGAATGAATTTAAAAAGTCGTTTTTAAACTGATTAAGAATCGTAATGATATGAAACGAGTTTAAAAAAAAGGCATTACAAAACTGTTATTAACTTTATTCTGAATAAACTTAATTGACGCCAGCTCCGTCTCTGCTCACCATGATAAAGCTCTACGAATCAGAGAAAAACTAGGTCGGACTCTTCAGAGTGCTTATACTGAGTTTTTTCATTCACTTTCGATAGCGAGAGCATTTGCGATTTGCATAGGAGTGACAAAGCGCGCCACCTAGTTGTCTCTTTGTCACTCCTATACAAATTGCAAACGCTCTCGCTATCGAAAGTGAAATGAAAAAACTCAGTATAAGCACTCTGAAAAAAAGTCAAGCAAGCACGTGTATCCGGAATAAAGTTAATAATGTATAGTGCTTACGAAAGTTTCAGTACAAAACTGTTACACTGCAGTAGTATTTTGAATCATCATTAAAAGTAAAAGTAAAAAATGTACGTATTCTATTGTATGTGCTTTAATCACCACGTACCCTTCGCGGATAAGCAGTTTCATAGGTATTGAATAGATCAGATATTCAGGTTTCTTTACGATGTTTTCCTTCACCATTAACGAGAGCCCAATACTCCTCTGAATGTTTTGCTCCAATCCATCCAAAGGTTGTCAGGAAGAGATCATGAGACGAAACATTTTTGTAAAAAAGCCGCCGTTTGTTATGTACAACAAATTGTCCTATCTATCTATCTATCTATTCTCTCTCTCAAAGAAGCCCTGTGCCCTATAGTGGGACGCATATAGGACCTACATATATTCCAACGTACCTTCAAATCGCGTTGGTAAAAAAGTGCCCAATGCCCGTGACCTATAATCTCCGACCTTCAGTTTGGTACAAACAAACACCCTCAGCGTATTAGGGATGTGTTACAGTAGGATCGAGGCCCTCAGCCATACCGCAATTTGTCACGTAGAGCCAATATTTCCGCTGGGACCGCCCCGCCAAATAACATCCACTAAATTTTTTATCAAAAAAAGAGGCGGAGGCCTACTCAGCTTTTGTCGCTATGGAAACGGCGCTCTACGTAGGATTTTTTGCTTTTAGTGCTGGTCTTTGAGAATTTCGTAGTGATCCTTGTTTTCACTCTAGGGAAAGTCGCTGGATAGACTGATAAGACATTGCCAAGCCGTACGAGAGTAAGTCGGATTCCCTCACCTAGACTTTCGTACTCCCAAGTTTGGATTTTTTAATAAAAGTATACTTATCAGATGTTCCCTTTTATTTGTAGTTTAGGAGAATATTCATCATCAACCCATTATGTCTCCACCGAGGGGCAGGGGTCTCTTTCCTGAGGAAGGTACAGGCCATACACCACCACGGGGGCCTAGTCAGTATTGGTGGAGGCTTGTGAGACTAGTGGCTGTTCTTACTGTCAGAAGTTTTCAAGCTGCTCCAATGCCTCTCACTTGGCTTAACGACTGCCACGTTCGTGATTGTTTAAGATCACTCAGGCAGCCGGAGCTACAAGCGATTTGAAGACGATATTACTTGCCAATTTTTGTCGTTCTAGGTCAACAGTATGTACCTTATGAATTTTGATTCCCTTGAGTGTCGTGAGTGAAATATACGTTTTTTTGCGGCATAAACAGTCAAATATTTTTTTATGTAAACTCAGATCAACTTCATAACTATCATACTAACATAACTTCAACTCCACGCGTTCTCGAGATAGGGGATCTTGACATACAGACAGACGGACGGATGGACTGATAACAAAAGTGTTCCGTTTTTCCATTTCGAGGTACGGAACCCGAAAAATGATGAATTTGAATAAATTGACGACGACTCGAGTACATTCGAAATGGTTAAATGGCCTCAGTCTAGGTGTTTTTCAACGTTTGCAATGGTCGTGCCTGGTTACCACAGCACAGGGTATCCTAGTATGAAACCATGGCGCACATGGTTTGTGTTTTGTGTAAGTTATAATTATTTGTTAACCTGTCAAATTTATCTTTTTTTAGACTTCTCCAAATGATGGCACTGAAAACACTGTCACAATTTCGGCCGCCCTCGGCTAGTTCTGCTTTAAGCACGGAAATGTGGCATCCTCATTCAAAAACCCGACCACTCGGTTTGCGCGCAATTTGAATTCCATGAATATTAATAGGAAAACTGCTAGTCGCCTGACCAATTTTAGACTATCATTCCGGGCTGATCTTAGTTTATTTGCGGGAAATAACTCGTTCACGTTTTACATTCAAACACTTTAAGTCCCAGGCATGTCATAAGATTGTCACATACCCTGAAGGCTCCATTACACAAGAAGAGTTTCTCGGTAGCGAGCGGCGATTTCTTTTAGGCAGTAATATGGTCGCGTAGTGTAAACAAACTATACGAGTTTATCCTACGGGCTATGTTTATAAGTAAAGGTCGAGACTCGTATGAGTCTATAAATCTACGATAAATTACCTGTAGTGTAAACATATTAGGAGAAGTGAGTCTCGTCTGTGATACTCGCATTCGAGAATCGCTTGAATAATACGAGTTTTTGTCAAAAGGTAAACAGCCAAAGACGAGAATCGTATGGCGAGTATTGCCTTGGGAGAATCGCTTACGATTATTTGCCGCTCGCTACCGAGAAACTCTTCTTGTGTAATGGAGCCTTTAGACGGTTCACTCCTACGAGTTAAGAACAGTCTAGTTAGTAAGTAAGTAGACCTAAAATATGGGGCACTGAGCCCCATAGTTGGCCCATTGTACGTAAGAAGTCTGTGACTTTATTCCAGCCAGCATCTCTTTCCAGAAGGCCAGCAGCTCTGATGTCACTGCACCCCTCCTGAAGGAATCCCAGCTTCCCAATGATGGCGATCCGTTCAGAATGTAGCGATTCTTCTTTATAGTAATTGGCTGGCACAGCCGTCTTGTTTGAATTTAAATATTTTGAAGGAGAATCGCTACGTTTATGTTAAGATATATCAGTCGGGCGCTAGCTAGACGTTCCTGAAAAGATGATAATAAAATAGTATTTTTTCCTTAAAATCAATCTTTTAATAAAATAATCGTTATATCCCTTGCCTTCACAGTAAATGGTCACGTGGGTGGGTGTTTCTTCTTCTTTCAAGCATCCCCGATAAAGCAAGCTGTCCGTTAGTCCAAATGTCTAATCCGAGAGCAGTGGCTTGTTGAGAGCAGTCTCACTAGATTGAAATAGTAAAATATGACTCGGATTAACGTAGGTACTTGATTTTTGTCGCAAGAATCCGGAGCGAAACCTGGTCGTACTGTTCAAAAATCAAGTAAGTTAAACCAGGCCATATTTTAAAATGCTTTAATGTTCTTAAAAAAGTTTTTGTTTAGTTATACTATCTACTATTTTTAAATTATAAACCCGTAATTTTAGAATCAGAAACCAGACATTTATTTCAACGTGAAGAATTTACGTTACCTCGTTGAATGTCAATGTACTTCTAATGTTAATGTTAACCGCTGTCTTGAGGCCGAATGTAGCGGAGAAAAAGGTAACGAAAAAAACTCCACTCTAATTATTTTTTTGACTATCGTCCCCTAAATCAAGTGAACTAGTTTTTTTGATGGCTTATCGATAGTTCAATACAAAATGTTTGTTTTTCTTAGGATAGCCATTAAACGATCTTACGTGCGGATAGAGATAAGCAAAACAGTAAGCAAGATGGTTTGCTTCATAGGCCTGACCAGTGGGCGCATAGATTTGTTCCGAACTTGTCCTGTTCCAGATCTGTCGTACTACCGAATCGCCGTAATACAGTTCACTGTAGAAGCATACTCGCTATAAAATAAAAAACAATATACAAATTGTTACTTATTTTTATTAACAAAAATAAAAGCAATGAAACAAAAAACTCTCTTCTTCAATAGAACCAAAACACTTTGTAACTTACTAAATGTATAAAATGAAACAATGAGCCGTTTTCAGAAAAACTAAAAAAAAAATCTAATGGCTGTCAAAGGAATGCAATTTTGGACCTCAGCCCTATAGCCATCATCGAATAGGTCTCAGCAAGCTGAACAAAAGTTACTATGGCGCCAACAGTTCTTCTGAAAACGACTCATTAACCTCACAATTCACAAAGTCGAAGTCGTCCGAATACCGGCTGATCATAAAAAACCCCTGGTCTTGGATTTTCACATGTTTGTAATGTCGCTGTTTCTGATCTCCAGGACACCCCTGTGGCCACGTGGTCCGACTGCCTTTGTCCTACCAATCGGACGACATGATCTTTTTTTCCAGTTGGTCCGATTAATCGGACTACAAGGAATTGTAATTCCGAATCGTCCTACCGATCGGACGACAGGAACTTTTTTTTCCTGTTGGTTCGATTAATCGGACTACTAGACGGGGTATCCTGGTGTGGGCCCAGAAGCATTGTATGTGCCTGTATGTAAATGTTTATGTTTACTTATATTTCACTTTCATTTTGTAACTAAGCAAAGAACACGCTTAATAAACTCATGCCTTTTTTCCGGAATGGCAGTCAAAGTCACAGAATACAGAATACACGGGTACAGAAGATTCACTCCGCAAAATCAATTAAAGAAAAAGGGACTCTAGCAGCGATACAATTAGGTGCAATTCAGATCGCACGGCGCTAAAAAAGCTACGTTATATTCACATACATGTTGCTTCTCTTTCTACCGCGTAACTCTTACCTCTTCGGGCACCTGAATTCCTACCTATTTGCCACTCCCGGAGTGGTCGCCGCATGTACTTACGCGTTCGATACCGTCACGCGTAGTGAAACAGGCCTGGCAAAGTCTAAATATATAATATAGTCTGCTATTAATTACGATCTGAGACGCGTCTTTTGCTACTTCCACATAATTAGTTTCAGGTTTCAGCACACGCGCTGCTTGTTTTGCCCTTTTTGGTGGAAAAGTGAGATGAAATTAAAATAAGTACTACGTCTTCTCCAATCTTTCTTAAGAACAAAATTTCACAGGTGGAATTTCCATAATTGGTGTTTCCTACAATCAGACATCATTGTCGTAGTTAATCCAAACCTAATTCTGTGCCTGAAAGCTATTTTACAATTATACGTAGGTACATAAGCTCGCGCCTGTATCCCAGAGTACAGCACTCGAGACCAGGGACTGTCTCAATCCTGACAAATAACTTTCGCTTCATCGACTTTCATTTGTCATTGCAGTCACGCACGCCGGGTTCGGGTACTTTTTATCTTACCCTTCGCTAATATAACCCCTATTTGGTCGAAGTATGTCCGCCTAGGGCGTACCTTACCGGCCCTTCCACTCACATTCGATCGATGTATTTGTTTTGTCAGTCTTTCTTCCTTTATCCTCTCCACATAAACATAAACATTTACATACCTATACAGTCACATACATTGCTTCTGGCCCCACACTAGGATACCGTGTGTCGTTTGAACCAGAAACAGTGACATCACAAACATGTGAACATCCAAGACCTGGGGACTTTTTTGTCCACAGCCGGGATTCGAACCCGGGGCCTCTTGCATAGTAGGTAGATGGCTAACCGCTGCGCCACAGAGGTCGTCATGTGCAAACCATGTCCATTTTATTAATCTATTTCTGTTATATCCTGTAATCCAATCCAGAGTAACCTTGTGAAATAGGTACAATTAAAATTTCAATAGGGAGTGTCATTCACTAGTAAATTGAGAGCCAGCTTAAAGTAGAATAATATCAATAAAAGTGGTAAGGAAAAGTAGGCTAGTCTCGATCACCATATTTTATTTAGTTTTCTCCTGCCCTAGTTTGACGACCTCTGTGGCGTAGTGGTGAGCGCATCTGCTTACCATGCGAGAGGTCCCGGGTTGGATCCCCAGCTGGGGAGAAAAAAAAGACTCCAGGTCTTGGATGTCTACTTACTTTGAACTACTTAATTTTTAGACTACCCTATGACACCCTACATCGACTACGTTTAATAAGGTTTTTAATACGAGTTATCCCCTTGCATGTTAGTTTTTAAGCACCTTGCGCTGTATTTTGTTTTAACAGCTGTAATAACATTTATCAGAGTAATTAAATTGAAATTGAAATTGATGTTTCCATGTTTGTGACGTCGCTGTTTCTGGTTCCCACGACACAGGATATCCTAGTGTGTGGCCAGAACCAGTGTATGTGCCTGTATGTAAATGTAAAAATGTTTGTAGAATGAGATAGTATTTTGGAGGAAAAAGTGTACCAGGATCCATTAAGGGAGCCATGCAATGGATCCAAGTGGACGGAGGGATTTTGCGCGCGAGAAGAGACAAAGACTATATCAATCCCGCACATATTCTGCGTTACATCAGGACCTAGATTATGTTTGCCCGGAACCCCACACTGTGTGGGACTGGGGGCTTTCGGGCCGCAAGGAGACAACCTCTATATAAAACGGGACGAAGGGCCCTCCTCCATGTCCCTCTGATCAGCAGAGGGCATAGAGGATGGCCTGGGACGGAGCAGGAGTGGCAGGAGCCGCTGCTTCTCGCGGGCGCGGGGGCGCCCTCGCCCGAATTGCACCGCTCATCACCCCGTCGGACGAGGATGACCGGGCACTCACGGTCGTCCTCAGACCCCTACCCATGCTCGGGAGGGGAGAGAGGGGCCTCCCGTGTAGGGCATTCGCCGGCGGGGGACTGGTAGCCAAGGCTGTGCCTGATTCCCAGGCCCTCGCCACCAAGGCGAAGAGGGAGTGCCGTATACCGGGTATTAGTGGGTATACCGTTCGCGGGGAGTCCCACATACTCCTGCCGTCCCCCGACGGGAGGAGATGCCTAATTGCATTTTTCCCAGCGTTAAAAAAAGGTCCTTGATTATGTTAGTGCATTGTACCTAGCTATAGTAGGTAAAGTCACGAGCAATAACATGTTATAGGCAATGTGTATAATCCGGCATTGTATAGAATGCCTAGGCATTGTATACATTTCCTAAAACGTTCAGGCAATGTGTATAATACGATTCATTTCATACATTGCCTAGGCATTCTATACAATACCGAATACGCTGCCGGCAATGTGTGTAAATGACGACGAATAATAATATGTACACAGCAAAGTCGAGTCTGTTTTCGATCTTACATAGAGAACCTAACGCTCCGACGCGCTCCGCTTCGCTACGCGCGTCCTCGCACCTATATTTCTGTTGCCACGTATTCTTTACATCGCCGACCCCCCGTTCCATAAAACATCAATATTTCGTTCAATTTGCTACCATCGAGGTACCTACTTACTAATTTTTAATTTTAATAAAGTTGATTTTGAGTAAATCTAGTGTGTCTTTTATACCCTCCTACTTACTTACATAACATTGATAAATACGGGCCCAAATATAGTTATTTTACACATTACCTATGCGTCAACCGGCATTCTATACAATTCCTAGGTATTCCATACATTTCCTCGATAAAGTGTAAAATAGTTTGAACATTCAACATCATTTCACACATTGCCTGGACAACCCCGGCATTCTATACAATACCTAGGAAATGTATAGAATGCCTGCATTATACACATTGCCTATGACATATACACTGTCACATTTTGTACGACAACAATTTGTCCTAAATTACTCGTATCTAACCATGGTTACATAATTTAGGACAAATTGTCGTACACTTCTTTCTTGATAGTTTTGAGTTAAGATTTTTAGAAAATGTGACAGTGTATACATATTATTGCTCGGGATTGTACTAAGCGCTCAGTAGTCCTCCAAAAGTCGCCTCGAGAATTCCTCAAAAAAATCTCCACGCCACCGCCACACAGGGTGTGCAAATAACGATGGTTAAGCGAACACCTCGCGGCGTGCATCGGCTTCCCGCGGCGTAATGTATTGCCTCCATTATGTGCCTAATCTTCGAGGAGTCCTCATATAAATTATCAGCAGTCACGTTATATTTACCGTAAATTCGCCCCGGAAAATATTCGAGCCACAGGGACACTTAGTTATTGTGGCTTTAATAATATTTAAAGCAGTATTAAAGGGGTTGCCTTGAAAAGGAAGGTCGAGGCGTATAGCGTATTTTGGAGTGTAGTAGGTAATTTTCGTTGGAAAGGTTTAAGCTGTATTTACCAACCTAGTTTGAAAGGCATTAGTGACCATCATCATCAACCCATTATGTCCCCACCAAGGGGCACGGGTCTCTTCCCTGGGGAAGTTATAGGCCATACTCCACCACGGGGGCCAAGTCCGGATTGGTGGAGGTTTGTAAGACTAGTGGCTGGTCTTACTGTCAGAAGTTTTCAAGCCGCCCTGAGGCCTCTGACTTGGCTTATCGACTGCCATCTATCGACGGCAGCCGGCACCAACTGCTTAACGTGCCTTGCGAAGCACGGAACCGCTCGGAAAAATGCCACTAGCGTTAGTCATAGACGGTCACCTATCCATGGACTGAACGCGCCCTATGTTGCTTAACCTTCGTGATCGCTTAAGATCACTCAGGCAGCCGGGGCTACGAGGTATTCTTTGATAGTTTATATGAATAAGTATAAGCAATACAGTTTTTTTCAGCCTATTGTGCAAAGACCTACCTTCCTACTTTCCTATCTCTCTATCCCAGCCACCTCACAACAATGCGGCAAAAATGCGTTATGGACATCCCGGCAACTCCGTCTTCATGTACCGCGATGTCGGTGTCCATTTTTGCGGGACACAGTAAGTCAAGTTGTTGTTGTAGTTGTTACAATTTACTGCACGATAAAAAAATACATAATAGGTACTCGTATAACTATGTAATTTGTCCCACCTAGCAGAGCTTATTCAGGAATGACCAGTCTGCAGTCTATTTACTGAGGCGAACGACTAAAGGTAAACAAAGACACAGCATCTCTCAAACTTACATCTCACTCAAAATAGCTCATGCACGCAGCTTTGCTTGCATCGTATAAATAGGTTAGGTAGGTAGGTACTGTTTAAGGAAAACTTATTTTATGCAAAAAAAAAACAGTTATTTCCGTATTAATTAAAGCCTACATATACATCATCAACAGCTTAGAGAAGTTGCATTCGCATCAACAACGTAGTCAGCTCTCCATATTTCTTCCTACACATTGCGTAGCGCATTAGCATAAAATAATCGATCATAATCGGCCTTTAAACAAAATTCCGTCATCTTTGCTAGTTGCGAACATATTTGGCAGCAGTAGGATCGCTTTTATTTGAGGACCACTGATAATTTAGGTATTTTTAGGGGCATAGATCTCTTAAGCAAATGGTATTTTTGTGATAAAATAACATATTTAGTTTTAAATAAACTGCGAGTGAGGGATAAATCAGGTAATAACAGTGTTATTATATTTCTTGCTTAATGGTTTTTATTAGGCATATCGTTTTATATAACTTTGTTAAATATTATGTATTATCTATCTATCTAATCAGCCCGTAAATAGAGCAAACTGTTGGGCATAGGCCTCTTCTCTTTCACGCCAACCCATCCGGTCCAGTGCTAGTCTCGTCCAATGTCTCCCAGCCGCTTTCACAATGTCGTCGGCCCATCGGGCTGGTGGTCTGCCCACCGACCGTGTATGTATTATGCAGTGTTGCATATTGAAAAACCAAATTTTTGACATGTTGACACTTAGTCGTTCGCTTCAGTAAATAGGGTATAGCTCCACATAATTTCTCTCAATATGTTTCTTGCCAGCTCCCCAGTAACCTCAAGACGCTTTGTTTCTGGGATGGATTAGCCGTAAAGTGGGCAATTTCAAGTGGAGATAGATTCTGCAGCTTAGGGGCCTAGTTACTACCTAATTACTAACGTTCTAAGCGATTCCAATCGACAAAGAGTCGGTTTCTGAGTGGCGAATTTCACTAAATAATCACACTTCACACTAATATTATAAAGGCAAAAATTTGTGAGTGTGTATGTTTGTTACTTCTTCACGTCTAAACGGCTGGAGCGATTTAATAAAATTAATATGGTGTGGAGTTAGCTGACACCCTGGATTAACACATAGGCTACGTTTTACTACGGGAAAATAACTAATTCTCACGGCAAAATCGATGAAAATGAATTCGCGGATAATGTATGAGGAACTTTGTACAATACTTTTAAAAAAAATCGTTTGCTCTTAATACACAATTTATTTTCCCTAATAAACCGCGGGTAACACCGCGGGGCACAGATAGTATAACATAAACATTTACCTACAGAGGTGCACACTAAGATACCCTGCGTCGTGGGAACCAGAAACAGCGAAATCACATACTCGTACATATCAACATCCAAGACATGGGTTTTTTTTCCCCAGCCATTCGAATCCGGGACCTTTCGCATGGTCGCATAAATACTCAAGTAACGTTCTGTCACTGTGTGAGAATTTGACAGCACTACAGTTACGTAGTTACTTAGCGAAAATCTCAGTTCCGAAAACCACCGGTAACTGTCAAATTCCATATAATTTGACAGCAAAATAATTGGAATTGAAAATAATTGGGGCAGCTCAGTTACTAAAATGTATCTGAGTACACTCAGACTTATCTGCAGCACAAATTAATAAAGCTTGTACTGCTCTAGAAGACCAAACCGTACTACGGATCCATCTAATCTTTGGCTTAGCATAAACCCTTTTCCTGGGTAGACGCTACTCGTCGACATTTTCCAAGCGGATTTGTTCCTCCTCAAAGCACTGTGAAAGCAAAGCTGAAAGGAACTATATTTACGAGTCTCGCACCATTCGGTCGCTCGTGTGAGACCCGGAGCCGTACCTACTCGGTGGCGTAATATACTAGACACAAATGTACTTCTCTATTCTAAGAGTACGAGGGAATTCAAATGAATTGTCTGAATTAAAATGTGTACATAGAAACTTCTTTACGTGAAAGAGTAACAAACATCCATTCATCCATCCATACTTACAAACTTTCGCGTTTATAATAATTATTAGTAGGATAACGGTTTTATAGTGCAATAGACTTCGTTAGAACCGCCTGAAGTTATCCATCTCGCCAGTGTGATTAGGCTTAAACCTTGTTTATTTATTTATTTGTGTAAAGAGAATAGGTGGTAGGACGTATTGTGTAAAGATACTTCTATTTAAATAAGGTACGAGTAATGCCAAGGTAATGTAATGTAAATTATTTATTAAAAGTAAGTCGCCAAGAAAACCTACTGCAGTTTTAGTTACGTGGTCCCACGTTCTCTGCCAGTTGCAACTAAGTAGGTAGGTATAATTCAAATTCAAATTCAAAAATTTATTTCAACGTAAAGAATTTACATTCTGCTTGTTGAATGTCAATGTACATAAAGTTATGTATAATGTTAGCCGCTGCCTTGGGCCCGTCTGTAGTGAAGAAAAAGGCAGCGAAAAAAAACTCCACTCTGACCAATACAATAATAGTATATATTTCAAACAACACAATCACTTGACTTGGTCCCAAACTAGGATACCCTGCACTATGATAACCAGGCAAGGACATTACAAACAAATAAAAACACCGAAACGAGGCCATTTGTACAGATGAACGGCGGCCCCCAATGGGGATCGAACCCACGACTTCTAACTTAGTACGTAAGCACCTTAACGGCTAGACCAACAAGACAGTCGAGGGAGTATTATTCTGCCCTTAGAACTTCTGGACAGCTTGAAGGGCCTCCTCGCCGACAAATACTAACTCGGACAGGATCCTACTATTAATCGTGATCTTTATCTGACCAGACTATGACGTATTTCATAACACTAACAATAGATTTACGTTTCAACCTAGTTGGGTGGTCAAATATATAGATAGATAAACAATTTATTTGAACTTTTTACACACACACACAAACACACACACATGCTGAAACATAAAATCACACATTTAGTTATTACATTTATTACACATTTAATTAATTTAATTGAAATTCATATTGCTTTATACATTTAATTAATTTACTAAAATTTTAATTATTTTACTCTAATTTCTTCAATTCAATATAATATAATTAATTTTCTTAATAATACAGAGTGATGTTTCCCATATGAAGCAGAACCGCTACCTGCACAAAGTGTTAGAGGTGAGACCCCTAGCTTTTGTAGTTCAAGAAGGTTAACTCTTATATGTTTTTTGAAAGAAAATTTAGAACTACATTGCCTTGTGCGAAAATAGCTAGTCGAACCAACCGGTCATTAGACCAGCGTACTGTGAGAAATACTGTGTCCCATCTATCACTCCAAGCGCAATCAAGTCTTCCCTATCCCTGTTATGAAATTCAGAGCGCACACCCCTTCCGTACGGAGGAGCAGCTAACTTCGCGCAGACTGTTCTAGCTCGGCCGCGGCATCGCGTGACGTAGAGGCTCCACAATCACCGTGAATCAGCGCACGTTAAGCGCTGGCGCAAGTCACGTGTGGCCTAGAAAGAAAATAGGCTCTTTCACCATCAACCCATTATGTCCCCATCGAGGGGCACAGTTCTCTTCACTGAGGAAGGTATAGGCCATACTCCACCACGGGGGCCTAGTCCGGATTGATGGAGGCTTGGAAGACTAGTGGCTGGTCTTACTGTCAGCAGTTTTCAAGCTGCCCTAAGGCCTCTGACTTGGCTTAAGGACTGCCATCTATCGACGGCAGCCGACACCAACGCTTACCGTGCCTTGCGAAGCACGAAACCGCTCGGCAAAAATGCCACTAGCATTAGTCATATACGGTAACCCATCCGCGCATTGGACGCTATGTCGCTTATGAGTAAACATAAATATTTGAAACAGTTACGGTGCTATGTGTTGTACATGTATGCTATATTGAGCATAGATGCTTAAAACACATAACACATGACGACCTCTGTAGTGTAGTAGTGCATCTGTCTACCATGCGAGAGGTTTCGGGTTCAAATCCTGGCTGGGGAAACAAAAAAACCCAAGTCTTGGATGTTTACTGTTTTTGATGTCGCTGTTTCTGCTTCCCACCACACAGGGTATCCTAGTGTGGGGCTAGAAGCAATGTATGTGCCGGTATGTAAATGTTTATGTGATGTCTATGTATATATAAAGTACAAATATTCCTCATCAATGAAGTAAAGGTATAAATAGCTCAGACTGAACATTGAAAAAAATCTTGACAAAAATTGACAGACATTGAAAAAAATCTGTAAATGCCAATCCCATTTGCTTTCATAAACCTGTTGCCACTGTCATGTTCTCTGCAACAAAAAGACATTGTTTATGTATTATTGTTAAAACGCACTAGTGGGAGCTTTTACAAACATTGCTGATGCACTGCAGAAAGAAAGGAGCTGCTACAATAAATACACAATGTGTTATTATATTCCATCCGCCGAGCGCTATAAGATTTCTGGGTAAAACAATGCTTGACCTAGGTCAATACAACAGCGTTATCGCTGTCGCTTATGACACGGGCGGCTCACAAAGAGCACGGGTGTGTTTTATGCAAAGCAACCTGCTAATTGTGTCGGTTCTCTAGAACTGCGGCTGGAGCGAGCCCGCCTTTCCGACCCGACTTAGGCCAACTTAAAACCGGCCTCGTGAAATATATGAACTTCATTTTGCAGTGCTTAAAAGGCCTCTAATTACGTCATGGTAGCCCTGTAAATTTAATACCGCTATTGACTGAAGTTTATTGAGCATAATTTAGTTAGTCGAGTAATATAAATGTGACATGGTCGATAGTTCAAAAGTTTTACGGATTTAGATAATATAGTCAAATATTGGCGGTTAAAGGACATGGTCGCTGCAACGACCATGCAAATGGAATTAATGAACATACTATCTGGCTGCAGGATTTTGTTTTCTTACTTTTATAATAACGTTCAATAATGTTTTCAATTTTCACTCATGGGTATTGGGCTTCTTAGGTAGATACTCGTAGATATTTGTTCCATAGGCAGCCCCGGCTACGAATCCCTCGTAGCCGGGGCTGCCTGAGTGATCTTGAACGATCACTAAGGTTAAGCAACATACGGCGCGTTCAGTCCATGGATGGGTCACCGTCGATGACTAACGCTAGTGGCATTTTTTCCGAGCGATTCCGTGCTTCGCAAGGTACGTTAAGCAGTTGGTGCCGGCTGCCGTCGATAGATGGCAGTCGTTAAGCCAAGTCAGAGGCCTTTACGGGCGGCTTGAAAACTTCTGACAGTAAGACCAGCCACTAGTCTTACAAGCCTCCACCAATCCGGACTTGGCCCCCGTGGTGGAGTATGGCCTATACCTTCCTCAGGGAAGAGACCCGTGCCTCTCGGTGGGGATATAATGGGTTGGTGATGATGATTCGTTCCAATTGATGTACTAGATTTTTGGTGATTTGACAAAAGATGGTCAGAGTAGTTTTTTTTCGATGCCCTTTTCACCACTGCATTCGGCCCCAAGGCAGCGGCTAGCATTATAAGTACATTGAGATTCAAAAACAGAATGTAAATTCTTTACGTTATTGGAAATTGGAATTACGGGTGGTGCCACTGGAATTAAGGCTACTACATATAATTTTGTGTATGAAAATCCATCGGGTGACTTAATCCGAACGAAGATTTTTCATTTAAAATTATGAAACACGTGTAAAACTTTTTTTCAAAAATCATCCCTTAAAGGGGTAAAAGGGGGTGCGAAGTTAGTATGAAAGTTCTCTGATTTTCAAAGTTATTTCAATAAAAAGTGGTATTTGGGTTATACGTTCCTAATAATGGTTATTTTCGATATCTCTTTTTGTGAATTCACCCCCTAAGGAGGTAAAAAGGGGGTGCAAGGTTAGTATAAAACTTTGCCGTTTTTGACGTTATTCGAATGAAACTAACTATGAAGGTTCTTCATTCAAAGGCATGAAACACGTTTAAAATATTTTTCCGAAAATCATCCCTTAAGAGGGTAAAAAGGGGTGCAAAGTAAGTATGAGAGTTCTCTGATTTTCAAGGTTTTTTCAATAAAATGTTGTATTTGCGCTATACGTTCCTAATAATGATTATTCCCATATTATATCCCTTTTTTAATTAAATCCCTAAGAGGGTAAAAGTGGGATGCAAATTTAATAGGGAGAAGCTGACTAACTTAATTACCGACTTATCAGCGCAGGGTCTAAACTATAAGTAAGGGGTCACACTAAACTTGAATTTTTGCACAGGTGTTCCTTTTATAACGCAGGGGGGCACTAAGAAAGGATTTTTGCAAATTCACCTCCTACAAGGGTAGAACGGGGCTGCAAAGTTAGTATGAACGTTTGCCGTTATTGAATTTATTCGAATGAAATCCAGTATGAAGTTTCTTCATTGAAAGTCATGAAACTCGAGTGAAATATTTTTTGATAATTATCCCATAAGGGAGTAAAAGGGGGTGGATAACGTTCCACCCTTGAAAGTTCTCTGATTTTCAAAATTATTTCAACAAGATCTAAATTATGTTATAAATATGACGTTAATGAACACGCATTTTTTTAATTTTAATTATTTCGCATGCGCAAAAGTATCCGTGACTTATTGCAAACACTTTTTTCAACTACTCGTAAAGCCCACGCGGACGTAGTCGCAGGCAACAGCTAGTAGGTTTATAAATGAAAATAAACAAATTTAAAAAAAAAACAATAAAAATGTGTGATATGAGCTAATGACTGTGATTAAAACCAGTTTAGTGATTAAGTGCTAGATTTATTAATAGAATTAAGCAATTTAAATTATATTGATTAAGCACCCTATTTAAGAAAAGCTGTCTATAGTTGGTCTATTGATTTGAATCTTAAAATAAACAGTATGTTTGATTTCAGTCTTTGCGTCGTGTTGAAAATTTACTATATGGGTGTCTACTATATGGGTGCCATCAGCCGCATTTGAATTTGCCACCATAAATAATGGTCTGACGATTTTTTGCTACGTCGCGTCAACGGACTTTTGCGAACTACGACACACTACTGAACCGCACGTAACGTCAACGTGCCGTTGATTTGTATTTTTATTGTATTTTATATCCTAAACGAATTTACTGTAGTTTTCCTAATTAAAAAGTGTTTTTGTGTACGAATACTACGAGGTTTTCTTTGTCTCGAAAATACCTAAGATTTTGAAGAAGACTTTTAGTGGCCCGCGTGGCCAGTAGGATAAAAAAAAATTAAACTTTAAAAAGCTGTTTTTTATAAAGCAAATGAATGAAATATCAAGGTAAATAATGAATGTCTATGATAATTCGTATTTGTACCGACTAGCCTCATCTGCTCATAATCGTTACAAAATAAAGCTACATAGGGAAAACTGTACCCAATATCGAAGTAGACTCATTATTTATAGGGTTCTCTCTTCAAATTCTCTCCTCTCAATAAACCGATGAATGCTCAGATCATTACAGTCGACAGCACATCCTATACACCCATGCACTCTACTCCGTTGCATTACGAGCGACTTTGCAACTAAAATGTGAAGGTTGACCTGCTGTCGACTGATGACGGCGCTTTTTGGAAATGCTTTATTGTTATTAGTGATTCGCCGCATTGGCCTTTGACGTCACATACGACATACATAATATTATTGCAAAATAATGTTTCCACTTCGTATTTTGGGAATAATTGAGTTGGCATCTCGTTATTCAGTAATGGATCCGGATTAACATTAATTTGTCTGTATAGCGTTTCGAAGTGACTAATATTATTATGCAATGTGTTATCAAAATAGCCCAAGCCTAGTACCTAATAGTTTTTGAAAAGTACATAACATAACATTCTGTATGTTTAAATAATATGTTAATCGTTGTTATGTGCTGTTAGTCTTCCTAATATTAAATAACTGGCAGTGACTATGGACTGCCACTTGCCAAGATCCTAACAAATCACGTTCGCTTCATAGACATTAAATCATCATCATCGAATCATTATTCATCCGTGTAAATGTTTTGTATTTGTTTTTCCTGGTACAATAAAGAATATTCTTATCCTATCTTATCAGTCGTCGAGTGCACTCACTCCGGTTTCGGGTACTTTTTATCTTGCCTTTTGCTCCCCTGTTTGGTCGGGGTATGTCCGCCTGGGACATCCTTTACCGGGACAGGTCATCACGTTTATTTATTAAACTAAAAAACAATGAGGGCTTTTCAATGACAGCTGTCAGTTGAGTTCATTAAAAAAGAAAACTAGATGGCGCTGCAAGAAGAGCAAAATGTCATAATGTTTTTAGGTCTGTGGTTTTAATCGTTATTAAACTGTGATAGTCTAAACAACTTTTTTTTTTTTTTTTAGTTTTATACAAAACCCACAGCACAAGTCAAATTACAAAATATGGTTGTGTGAAAATATCCAAACATAGGCCACTTAAGGGCTTACATTATATTAACTTAGCTTCTAGACAGGAACAAAAAATATATTTACATAATTTAAGTTGTACAAACAGATTTTACAAATTTTACAGTGGGATAAAAAGAAGAAAACAGGCTATGGCCTTAGATATTTTAAAACTTATTTGTATAAAGGAACAGAGTGCTGTTAAATTATGACTGCATAGTGTGTGCGTGTGAGGGTGTGTTTGAATGTTTAAGGGTGTGTGTGTGTGTGTTTGTGTGAATAATTTTGCCGCTGTACGGGATTTGTGAAGTGAGGGAAGAAAGAGTGAGGTAAAAAACATACCAGAACACATTTCTTTTCCCCAAGGGAACCTAAAAGTGAACTCTTAAAATCTGACTTGGACAAATGGAAAATATCTAAATTGGAAAAAAGTTTATTATATACATTCGGCAAGCGACAGCTCACAGAGCCTTGCGCATAATTCGTAGTAACCAGTGGGACATCGAATAATTTTGTGTGACGAGTACGAGTGGTTGGTGTGCGCAGAGTCAAAACTTCGTTTGTCAGGTCAGGACAGTCAATGCTCCCACGGCAGATGTCAGAGAGCTGATACATGTCAATTAAAATACGACGTTGTTCAAGAGTCAGGAGCCTATATTGTTGACATGAAACTTCGTAATTGTCACCATATGATCTTGTGCGGAAATTCAGATGATGGACAAATTTATGTTGTATACGCTCTATCATATTCTTGTAAATCATGTATTGCGGGTTCCATATACAACTACAATACTCTAGTATACTTCTTACGTATGTGTAGTAGAGCATACGGATACAATCCACATCTTTAAAAGGTTTAGTTATCCTCAAAATGAAACCTAAGTTTCTGTAAGCTTTATTTGTCATAGCCTCTATGTGATCCCTAAATGTAAGTTTGAAATCCAATAAAACTCTTAAATCCCTAACCAAATTGGCTTTCTGGATGACCTTGTACTCAAAGTGGTACTCGTGATTTACGGGTTTTGCACGTCTTGTGAATGTAACATGATTGCATTTCGAAGCATTGACACTTATTATATTTTCAAATAACTAGTCTATTGAGATCCTCCTGTAAGCGGGCGCAGTCGAGTTCAGAGTTTACTTTCAAGTAAATTTTTTTGTCGTCCGCGTACAGAAGAAACTTTGCATGTTGGAAACATGTGCCAATATCATACAAGTAGGCCACATAGAGGAGTGGTCCAAGAATTGAGCTTTGAGGCACGCCCGAGGGGACCAGGATGAAATCTGATTTGTGGCCACCAACAACGACTGCTTGACTTCTATTCTCGATATATGATTTAGTCCATCTAAGAAGGTCACCCTTGATACCTAGCTTTTCCAATTTGCGTAACAGAATGACGTGATCCACTCTATCAAACGCCTTCTCAAAGTCTGTATATATAACGTCAATCTGTCCACGGTTATCCATTTCCCTAAGCAGATAGTTGGTGAAAATTGCCAGATTAGTGGTGGTGGACTTACTTTTTAAGAACCCATGCTGTTCAACGGGAATATTTTGGGATATATTAGAATAGAAGTGGGTGTGCACAACGCGTTCCATAACTTTACTGAAAATGTTTAATATAGAGATTGGTCTGTAGTTTTCCACGGCAGTTTTTGTACCCTTCTTATGCACAGGCACAATATGTGCCGTTTTCCAGACAGTTGGGACCAGACCCTCATGAAAGGACCGGTTTAGAATTATCGTAAGAGGCTTTGTTAACGATTCCGCGCAGTTCACTATCAGAATAGGTGGAAAACCATCGCTGCCTGGGCCCTTGTTTTTATCTAAACCCTTCAGAATTTTGAGTATTTGAGTCTCAGTGACCGTTATATTACTCAGAACGTTTGGGTAAGGGGGTTCCACAAGATCTCTTTGTAGTCTGTGATCTAAACTAGACTTTGCATCGAAACTGTTGAAACTTGGGAGTTATCGAAGTATTTTTACTTTGTTCATTAAATACGTACGTGAATTGTGTCTTTGCTCATGACTAGCCCATGCATTGTGCATTTTTGTATTTGCATTTTTGAACATAGGATAGGAACCATAGAGAAGGTACAGTGATGTCATGTCAATTTTGACGTATTAAGCGACGTCAGCACCATCTATCGGTAATAGGGTAGTTTCCAGGGTCAAAATAATTAAATTCTATTTAGTGCGTATTTTAGATTTAAAAAAAATATAGGACCCCATCTTTTTTCTTTTTTCGCTTAAACAAAAAATAACAAAGATATAGCGGAGCCCATTAAAGTTACGTGTGACGTCTCACTCCGTGCTAAAAAATGCAGCACGGCATGACGTCACACGTAACTTTAATGGGCTATATCTTTGTCATGTTTTATCTAATTTACAAATAAAAAAATACGTATCCCTTATTTTTGAATAATCTAAAAGACGGACTAATTAAATTTTTTAGGGAAACTAGCCCATTTGCGGTACTATATTTTTTTTAATGACGCTTTGAAAAGCCCTCATTAGGAGGTTAATACATGTTTTTGGTCATACGTGCTTCACCTCTAAAGCGTTTTTTAAGGTTCTGTAGTCAATACGGACTTAGTTTGTCTACTTCCACCCATTTTTCATTACCTAAGTTGCCTTTACAAATATTTTGTTATTTTTTTAAAATACAACTTGACTGCGTGAAGCTTAAAGTTTTAAGAAATAAATAACACTATTTACTGTTTACATTATCTTAAAGCATACGATAAATTAGATAGATTTTGTGCGACCTCTGTGGCGCAGCGGTTAGCGCATCTGCCTGCGCATGCGAGAGGTCCCGGGTTCGAATCCCGGCTGGGGACAAAAAAAACCCAGGTCTTGGATGTTCACATGTTTGTGACGTCGCTGTTTCTGGTTCCTACAACCCAGGGTATCCTAGTGTGGGGCCAAAAGCAATGTATGTGCCTGTATGCAAATGTTATGTTATGTTATACTTAAAAACTTCTGTTACATTTTGTGTTCTTACAATAACAGTTATTCTCGACAGGTCAGGTAAAGGAAAATGACGAAGTTTTTTAGTTTGAGCCATACAGTGTCATGTATAAAATAGTGTCGAAGAAAGTTACCAAAACTGTCAGACATAGGATGTGCTCACGAACTGAATATTGCAAAGTTAATATCGACCGAAAAAAAGTTCCTAAGCCTCATTGAGATCTACCGGAATTCACATATATAGTTTATTCCTGACTGTCAGAACTTAGGTTTTTGGGGACGTTTTAAAAGCAACCAAGAGCGTTTTCATTTATATATTTTTGGTTTGTTGACTGACGTTTGACTGACTTTAGCATATTTTTATTTTTATTATTCACCAAACTGCGTGCAGGTTGTTGGCGAATTAATAGCATACTTTTTTCTAAAATAGTAAAGTCCGTTCGCTTAGACAGTGTCGGTACAAACGAAGGCAATCTTGGTTTTAGTAAAAAAACATTTATTTCAATAATACAACTTAGACGGCAAAAATACTTTAATTAAAAAAAAATAGTACACAATATACCTAATGAAGCACAAAATAAAACACTACACTTCATCACTCGCAGTGTCCTTAGAATATTCATCTCCACCGGTATTTAGAATAGGTACCTACCTTAGTGATGCAGGATCGTCTCGTTATAAATCCATTCTAAAATACTGATTGATTTACTTCTTTAATTGCGTGATCTACGTAATAGTAGAATGAGACGAGCTGCGAGCCAAATTCACTGGCGTGTTTGCGCCGCATCGGCTTCCTTTAATTTCTTTTGTGAAAAGCCGCCACGTGCCGAGGCGGTAAATATCAAAGTTACACTATGATAGCGATCAGACTTTACTGAAATTTATGTTAAGGTTCAGTTGACAGCGGACCCACCCCTAAATGCAGGCTGTATTCGGTCCCATTACGGGCGACTATGCAACACAACGCAAAGACCGATCGGCTGTCCTCTGTACTTCATTTCATTACTCCACCACGGGAGCCAAGTCCGGATTGGTGGAGGCTTGCAAGACTAGGTTACAGGTCTTCCTGTCAGGAGTTATCAAGCGGCCTCTGACCACCGGCGCCTGTAAAAATTGTACCACTCATAAAAGAGCTATCCTACGCATAAAACTCCTCAAAAACTCTCAATTATTAACATGAGAAATACGTGGGTTCGACCTATCTATAATTTTGTTATTTCCGAATATTCTATTTTTACCTGCGATTTTAACCAAATTCTTCTTCAAATTCTTAAATGTTTCTGATAGTAGGTATTATAATTACTGAATTCCTATCAGAGAATTCGAAGCCAATTCTTTCAAGCGAAAAAGAAAACACAAGATTTATTACAGACATCCCTTAATTTTTACTCGGCTGCGAAAACAAAGCAGCGTTGTGTATAGACAACTTTGTATGTATGTTTTATCAAAGACGTGGGTGGTTAAGTGGTTGAGCTAATGTTTGCAAGATTTTTCTGTGTTGGTACTTAGGCTCTTAGGAGCAGAGCAATATAAAATAAAAACCAGCTGACTGAGCAAAAACGCTTTCACTAAAAATACTTAAATACAATTCAAATACAGTGGACAGCACGTCAAACTTCACATTTTAATTGCAAAGTCGCCCGCAATGCATGAGTATTATCATAATTATGTATGTACATGTACTTAACTGGTTAAATACTTGTTTTCCTACATAATATGTAAACGCGTTACGCGCAGCGTAAGTAAGTTATTTATTATTTTTACTATTTATTTATTACCAATAATATTAATTATTTATTTATTTAAAGAATAAAAAGGACCCTATTACTGAGATTCCGCTGTCCGTCCGGGCGTCTGTATGTCATGAACCGTGGTGGTTAGACAATTAAAATTTTCACAGATTATGTATTTATGTTCACGCTCCAACATCAAATATTAAAAAACAGAATAAAATAAATATTTAAAGGGGCCTCCATACATTAAGCTTAATTTTATCATACCTATTCACTTTAAATATGAATAATGAAATTAAAATAAAACAAATATTTAAGGGGGGTACAACAAACGTGTTTTTTTGCGGTTTTTATAGATAATTGGAACGGAAACCTTCGTGCGTGTGTCAGACTCACACTTAACCGGTTTTTTTAACATTACGGTTTTTTGAAATAATATATTTTTTTCGGATTTCTGCCCTAAGAACGGGCAAACAAATTCAATTTAACGCTCCAGCCGAGCCACTGTAGCAGAGGTCAATTAGGAAAGGGAGTAAAACTTCAATAACAGATGTTAATTACAGCTGGGGTACGCAGAGTCACTAAGTAGAATGATATAGAAGATGCGGCCTGGAAGCGCTTAATTTCCTCTGGAAACTAAACATTAAACATTTACATACAGGCACATACATTGCGTCTGGCCCCGCACTAGAATACCCTGTGTCGTGGGACCAGAAACATCACAAGCCATAAAACCTAAGAGCTGGGATTTTTTTTCCCTAGCCAGGATTCGAACCCAGATCCTCTCGCATGGTAGGCAGATGCGCTAATTGCGCACAGGTTGACAAAGTCGACTCAACAGTAGAAATCGACTCTACAGGTCTTTTCATAAACTACTAATTATGTAAGTTTTAGGCTAAAATTTTAGATAAGTATAAATTATATTTTATTTTTCTTTGTACTGGTAATTATGGCAACTTGTAGTATGTAAGTCTTACTTGATATAATTGTAAATGCGGTGTTTTTCAGTTACTGGATACATACTGTGGCTCGATTTATTGTAATTGTTCTGTAAATGTAAAGTGTGTTTCTGTTGAAGAACCAAATAAATAAATAAATAAATAAATAAATATTGCCACAAAGGTAACAACTGATGTATATTATATTATGAATCGCTCGTAGCCTGGGCTTCCTGAGTGATCTTGAACGATCACTAAGGTTAAGCAACACACGGCGCGTTCAGTCCATGGATGGGTCACCGTCTGTGACTAACGCTAGTGGCATTTTTTCCGAGCGATTCCGTGCTTCGCAAGGCACGTTAAGCAGTTTTTGTCGGCTGCCGTCGATAGATGGCAGTCGTTAAGCCAAGTCAGAGGCCTTAGGGCGGTTTGAAAACTTCTGACAGTAAGACCAGCCACTAGTCTTACAACCTCCACCAATCCGGACTTGGCCCCCGTGGTGGAGTATGGCCTATACCTTCCTCAGGGAAGAGACCCGTGCCCCTCGGTGGGGACATAATGGGTTGATGATGATGTGTACATAGGCTGCTACTTATGTATGCGGAATCTGGGATTCCAATAATTTTAAACGCAATGTCTGACCTCCATGGTCAAATTCGTTCTTTTTTTAAATACTGGCCGCTACTATTTTTCTCTTATATACGTTAGCGTTTTGTTTTTGTTGGGTTTAAAATGTCATATCGCTGAAAAAATGGAACTCACTCGTGAAAATATTCGTGCTATGATTTATTACGATTTGCGACGTGGTTTAACGCAACAACAGTGCGTAGATCAATTAACTTTGACTTTTGGTGGTGAAGCTCCATCAAAAACGACTGTGTATCACTGGTTTAGTGAGTTTAATCGCGGGCGCAGTAAGCTCACGGACGAAGTTAAAGAAGGTCGCCCGAAATCGGTGGTTGTGCCATAAAATATTGAAGCTGTGCGAAAACTAATAATGAAAGACCGCCATGTTACGTATCGCGAGATAGAGGCTATTTTGGGCATATGTATGACGAGCATTCATAGGATATTACATGAAAACTTGTCTGTCAAAAAAATTTGTTCGCGTTGGATCCCGCACAATTTAACTCAGCATCAAAAAGATGCACGCGTCGAATGGTGCAAGAAAACCTTCAAAAAATTCAACGGAGGCGACTCAAAATCTGTTTATAATATCTACACAGGTGACGAATCCTGGATCTACGCGTACGATCCCGAAACTAAACAACAATCAACAGTTTGGGTGTTTCAAAATGAGCCGAACCGTACGAAACTGGTTCGTGCAAAAAGCACTGTAAAGCAAATGGTGGCCTGCTTTTTTGGTATTAATGGCCATGTGGCTACAATACCACTGGAGAATCGCAGAACGGTTAATTCGGAGTGGTACACAACCATTTGTTTCCCGGAAGTATTTGAAGATATACGCCAAAACAACCAGCGACGCAGAATCATACTTCACCATGACAATGCCAGCTGTCATACATCTCAGGAAACCACTACATTTTTGGATGGTCAAAAAATAGAATTGATGGGTCATCCACCGTACAGCCCTGATTTGGCTCCCAATGATTTCTATTTATTCCCAAATGTAAAGAATAAATTACGTGGTCAACGATTTTCGACCCGTGAAGATGCCGTGGATGCGTTCAAACAGCACGTTTTGGAGATACCTCAATCAGAGTGGAAAAAGTGTTTTACAAATTGGTTTCATCGAATGCAAAAGTGCATCGATCATAGTGGAGAATACTTTGAAAAACAATAAGAGCATAATTATTTAGCCATATACATTTGTTTATTTTTTCTATTCCGCATACATAAGTAGCAGCCCTCGTATTAGGTTTAAGACGAAATAGAAAAAGATGGTGCAAGTGTGGTGAAGGTATGTATGAGAATTATAGAAGATGTTTGATAGGTAGAGCTCAGTTATAATATTGTAACGCTTTGGTGTAATTACTGTTATTCTATATTATATATATAAAATTCAAAGTCCTGACTGACTGATTCATTCACTCATCAACGCCCAGCCCAAGCCGTTGGACCTAGGAAGCTGAAATTTTGTACAAAGGGTCTATATATAATGTAGGCAAGGAATAAGACGGGATTTTTTGAAATTCAACCCCGAAGGGGGCGAAAAGGGTTGCCAAAATTTGTATGGGAGGTATAAAAAATGTAGTCTAATTTTCTTGAAACTTAAAATAAATACTCTTCAACACAATTGATTGAACACGTGTTTCGCCGTTTTTTCTAAATTTAACCCTTAATGGAGTGAACGAAGTTGCAACATTTTGAACTAAAGTCCACGCGGACAGAGTCACGGGCGAAAGCTATTGTTGCAATATTTATGTAAGTAAATAAATGGTCAGAGTGGGACTTCTCTTTTCCATTGCCTTTTTGCTACGATGTATCTTGAAGTTCTTTTCTTTTGCCACTGTTTTGAGTAGAACATTCCCGTAACAAGTGTTAAACATTGAGAGATCGTACAAACTTTTGCAAATTCATTCTGTGTTACCTCTGACCTCCGTTAAATCAAATTGGCAATAGGTGGGAGGGACGATAGTTAGCATTGTAAAAAGACTACTGATTTTCCACGTTTTTAAGAGGCTTTATGTACAACATTAGTTAGAATTAATTTAACGGCCACATTATCAACTTAATTTCGGATACTCTTATTTGATTTTTCAACCAGGTTTCGCTCTGATACGTAGCGCTAAAAACATTAAATTCAATAGTTTTCTTGACACTACATAAATAATAAAAATAAACATAAACAACTCGCAGCTGCTGTCACTTATCATAAATGCGTTCCGTCTTTTTCGAAAAACTATGGACCAGTGTGCCCTTTGATTTTTGTCTCAATAGAATTAAGGTTAGATTTTTACATAACGTGTTTTATGTATCTCAGCAGGGTTGTTATTTAGCCAGATTCTTACGAGCAATGATCATTCTTAAAATGGCCTTAATTACCATAGAAAATCAATGGGAGCTGAGAATAAGGTATCAATCGGTGGTCATAAAGAAAAAAACCACTTGACAATGACACAGTCACCGCATCATTGCGAATCAGGACCTAGACTCTGTTAATGCATAGTAGTACAATGACAACTGCTTGAACATGGCGATTCAGTTTCATTGCCACTTGAAGCCTACGCGCACACAAGCATTAAACAATCTAGGAGTCAATGGTATTAAAAAAACACGTCACGTGACCTAACCGTGTATATGTCGCAGGCGAATTGTATGATTCCGCGTTTTACAAACGGCGTCATCTCAACTTACGGCTGCCTGAGTGATCTTAATTCATATCGTCAGCTAAAGTCGCATACCTCTTAACTCCATTGGCTATAAGATGCGCCCAGAAATATACTTACTAAGGATGCAAAGAAAAAATTTGAAAAAATAAAGTTAAGAGATTTGCGACTTTAGCCGATATGATTTATTGTTGCTTTTATTGCTATCAAATGCTATAGCATCCATTGTCTGGGAAAGTGTTTAGCGATCACGACGGTTAAGAAACACACGGCGTGCTCAGTCCATGGATGGATGACCGTCTATGACTAACGCTAGTGGCATTTTTCCGAGCGGTTCCGTACGGTACGTTAAGCAGTTGGTGCCGGCTGCCATCGCAGATGGCAGTCGTTAAGCCAAGTCAGAGGCCTTAGGGCGTCTTGAAAACTTCTGACAGTAAGACCAGCCACTAGTCTTACAAGTTTCCGCCAATCCGAACTTGGCCCCTGTGGAGCATGGCCCTCCTCAGGGAAGATACTCGTGCCCCTCGGTGGGGATATAATGGGTTGATGATGATATTTATAAACGTACTATAAGGTACTAACGACACGAGGCTTTTGACATTATACTTAAATGCTAAGGCTGACTTGCACCACCGACTAAAATACATATAGCGTTAAATTAAATAGAATTTTGACAGGTAGTGTATGACGGAACTGTCGAAATTCTGTTTAACTTAAAGTTAAATGGATTTTAGTCGATGGTGCAAGCCGGCCTGAATGTATTACTCAGCTAGCTTAAATAAAACTACGGAACTTTTATTTGCCAGATCTTTCTTGAATCTTCGTGTGGCGTCTCAGTTTTAAGATCACTAATCTATCAAACTTCGGCCAGTGGTGGTCGTAAAAATTCGTAAACACTCGGCACTTCTCGGAAGTTCTCAAATGGTCCTCTACTCTGGACGTGCAAGCATAAAATGTGAATGTGAATGTCAATTTTAAACTTTACGTTCTGCAAATCTTGAATTATCTACGTCACCTTTGCAAAAGTGGCGGCGAAAGTAATTTGTCAAGGAGTAATTTAACATTTCGTTTTATTTATAAGCAAATTCCGTGCTCACTGCGATCCAAAGAGCCTCAATTAAAAATCATCTGTTTCCATCGTTTGAAAGACAAGCGGTTGTGTTAATACTGTGAATTAAGAGTAGAGGCCCGAACTGCTACCTAGGTATTAATCAAGTGGGGAGCAGTTATCAGCAGCTCGAAGAGATGTAATTGAATGTAATGCTCAGGTGAGCTCTATTAGAACTCGTAGAGATCCTTTGAACTCGGTAGAAAATGCCACGTAGAGAATTTATCTAGCACAGTCGATAGCGTATGGTTCCTTAGCTTTATTTAAAAGTCGGAACGGTTCGTTTAAGAACAAATGCAATTATTTTGCTTAAAAACATTTTTGGTAGGTACTTTTGTTAAAAAATCAGACAACGACCAATGTTGGAGTATTGCATAGGCCTTCCTCGAGGAAGAGACCCGTGCCCCTTGGTACGGACATAGTGGGTCGATGATGATGATGATGATATTAGACCACACACAGCTAGACTTCAGCTGACTCTCTCATTATGACATGAGTTCTGTGTCACTCAAGTTAATATAAACGTATTTGTATAGACTCATTGACGTTATTGTTAATTATGGATTTAAAATCTATTTGCATACCAATGACTGACTGAAATTGGCAAAGCATTGTTTGTTGTATGCTTGATTGTCAATGAAATGCCGAATATGAGACCTCAAAATTGAATTATCCGCGTTGTTTTATGATCCCAATGTGGGTTTCAAAGTCATCAAATCGAATTTAAATAAAGTAGGTAGAATATTAATTTTGAAGTAGTGATAATACTTAGCCGTGCAAGCATTGTTTTTCACGCGATTTGCAATAAAAATACATGATAATATGTTTTTTTTAAAGAAGATGTAAAGAGGTTTGGCCTCTTCCTTCTTTAAAAAGAGGTTTTACATAATTTGTTTCAAAATCGGACCACTTAACACATTTTCAGATCAGGATATCTCACAACCAACTAAATTAAATTAATAATATACCTTTATTGGTAAAAATATCTTCCTCTTCTTCTGAGGGGATCTCTGACCAGCAAAGGTTCACATCTTATACAAAAAAATATAGTGTTAGGAAATCAGAAATTTATTTTCAATATTATTAATATTAGCCGCTGCCTTGTGGCCAAAAGAGAAAGTGAAAAAAGGCAGCAAAAATAAAACTCCACACTGACCATCTTTTCTCAAATCACCTTAGATCTAATACATCGGTCGTCAACGGTACGAATATCTATCTACCTACGAAACTCAAGACCCATGAGTGCAATCAACACTCGCTGTGTCAAAACATTAAAAACACAGTTTTTGTTATGCAATCTCAGCATCTGTACATTTATGAAAAACTGTTTGATATAATCAAATCCCTCCGAAATGGCTGAATCAAATGTTATGAACTATTTTGTAATGTCTGTACGTAAATGTTATGTAAATGTAACAACATTTACATAACATTTACGTACAGGCACATACATTGCTTCTGGCCCCACACTAGGATACCCTGTGTCGTGGGAACCTGAAACAGTGACGTCACAAACATGTAAACATCCAAGATCTGGCGTTTTATTTTCTCCCCAGCCGGGGATTGAACCCGGGATCTCTCGCACGGTAAGCAGATGCGCTAACCACGAAGCCACAAAGGTCGTCAATTTATTTAATAGGTCTGAAGATAGTACATGAACTCATTAATAATATGTCAAAACAACGTTGGCCAATCAAATCATCTGGTCTCCTACCCCTCAGGCCTAGAACAGTTTTTCTTTCACAGCTAAGTTAGTTATTCACCGAGTAATATTTTAAGTTTAAAATTAAAATAAAACATGCTCCTACTACTTTACTGTGATCTGTATCATCTTCAAAATTCGATTCAAAGTGCAGTAGCAAGAACGACCCGCCGCCCGGTCTACGGTGTCTAACGGAATGCGCCGTAGCTTACATCGGACCTGACAGCGGCGGGTCCTCGGGGCTTGAGGGGTCAATAAAGACACTTATATAAGATATACAAATTATAGTCTTTAAAACATAGCTTGAGCTCCGCGACAGCTGTCATCGAAATTGCGTCCATGAAGTTTTGATTTTTTTCACAGATGAACTGTGAAAACTTCGTACTTACTGCACACTATTCGATGTCTAAGTAATATCGTAACCTATCCCTGTCAGTGTGACAGCTGTCGTAGAGCTCAAGCTATGTTTTACAGACTGTAGTCTTAATATCTCTAACCCCAAAGCACACCCAACTGGATAAATTTGAGCAGAACCGCAATTTTTATTAATTCCAACAGGCTATTGTCCTTTTGGGGACGACAAATTGAAACATGCTCCCAATTATAATAATTCAGCGGCGCGGTAGGATTCATTACTGGATGCTGGAAATAATGTGAAACTACAGAAGCATTGGTACAATCGTCCTAATCGGGCTTCCACAGAATAAAGGTCTCATTAGTATTTATGATGTACCTAATCTGATTGTGAATTAATCTTATATCAATAAATCAATTTGAATAATTTCAGTTTCTCACAGAAAAAAATCCTTATCTACAAAAATACGATTCCTTTGAAATACTCCTAATGCTGCGGCCACACTTGAAGGCGAAGATTCCTGTTCGCGTGGTCGCGACAAAATTTCGTGTTCACTCTACGGCGAAGAGCTTGGCCACATCAAATAAACCTTCGCTACGTCGCGACAATCTAGAACGTTACTAAATTCATTTTGCGCTTTGATGTGCGGTATTTTACCGACAGCAGCGCGAAGGGTGTTTGTTTTGATTGAGTTTGTTTTGAATTTTTTGGCCAAACATGTCGCGACAACGCAAATCTTCGCGTTATCGCGATAGTGTGGCCGTACCATTAGAGGCAGTTTATTTCATCTGTGGTCATGTCTTATCCTGGTAAAATGTTCACCCAAGACTATTTTAATGTGCGTTTATCGAGTGTTTTAAGGAATCGTCTTTTTGTCAATGGGTCTTATTTATGAAAGCACAGTTCCTTAAAACTTTCGTTTAAAATAGTCTGTGGTCTGGTCACGTCTTATACAAGCAAAAGACGTGACCACAGATTAATTAATAAGCCGCCTCTGAGGCGTGCCTTAGAGAAATCGGTTATTGTAAACAAGGTCGTTTGTTTTAGTAATTAACTAAATACAATATTTAAATTTTCTACATTGTATGAATATCCGTTGCGAAAATTACATAATGAGCCCACAGGGCTAAGATTTTGTTCATTAACAAAATTGCATTCCTTGTAGTACAACAACAACTGCACAAACACGGCGATTTAATTTCATTGCCGATTTTAATCTACGCGCGCACACCTACCAACCCTTCTAGACGTAAATGGTATAAAAAATCATCTCACGTGACCCGACCGAGCATTTGTAATTAGCAGAATTGAGGCCCAGCGCCTCGATTCTGTAAATGCATTATAGAACGATGACAGTTCCACGGTCGGGTCACGTGACGTGTTCTTTTATACCATTGACGCCTAGAAAGTTTGACATGTATGCGCCCGTAGACTTGAAGCGGCAATGAAACAAGCCGCCATGTTCATGCAGTTGTCATTTTACTACAATGCATTAACAGAATCTAGGCCCTGGTCAAGTGATTGCGTTACATGGAAGTATTGTTATCACTGAATTAGAGGGTAGTTTCCAGGGTCAAAATAATTAAATTCTACGTAGTCCGTATTTTAGATTATAAAAAAAGATTGGACACGTATTTTTTCTTTTTTCGATTAAACAAAAAATAACAAAGATATAGCCCATTAAAGTTACGTGTGATGTCACTCCGTGCTAAAAAATGCAGCACGGCGTGACGTCACACGTAACTTTAATGGGCTATATTTTTGTCATTATTGGTCTAATTTACAAATAAAAAAATACGTGTCTCTTATTTTTGAATAATCTTAAAGACGGACTAATTACATTTTTTTAGGGCAACTAGCCCATTCCCCAAAATCAACTATCTGTTTGTATTTTTCGTACATTCACCGGATCACCTTTGTGACGGTGGGAAGCGTCCCTTGCCAATAAAATGCAGGCTTTGTCCAATTTTTGTGACATGCTGATGCTTTATTTACGTGAGTACCCGCCCGCCTCATTTCGAATGGCATGAAACAAGCGATTCAATAAGCAGTAGCGTGAAATAATAACAAAAGACAAGGTGTTCGATCAATGTCGTGATCCGTAATAGTTAAGCAAAGAATAATCGTATTAATCAGTTGCCTTATGATCTTCAAAAGAACAATAAATTAAAAACTATTGTTATGGTTATCCGATCGCCTCAACAAATATTCTACAGGTTGAAAGAAAAACTACTGTAAAATAGGTATGGGAAGCTTTCAAGGAACTCAATACTGACTTGCTGGTTAATATCATTACATTTTACATTTAAATACAGGCACATACATTCACTTTATATGTTCTATATGCGGTAGGGGCTGCCGTTCTCGGATTGGACTTTTTAGTTACTCAAAAAAGTGTCAAGTCCTGTGTCCTTAGGCACTGTATGAATTAGTTTTGTAAATTACTTTGATGTAGTTAATGATTCTGAATTCGGAAGAGCACTGTTTATACAGGTTCTTAACTTTTTTAGGTAGCAGGGTACCACCCTTTAGTCATAAGGTCAATGTATAATTATTTTCTCGAATAAAATATCTTATTTTATTGTAAACTTTTAGTCCGGATTTACTTACGGGTGTTGTTATATCGGAAGAGTCCGACCAGGTTTCGCTCAGATTCGCAGAGCTTAATCATAACAACAAATCTAATCTTCCGATATAACAACACCCGTAAGTAAATCCGGACTAAAAGTTTACAATCTTATTTTATCTGCTGTAAAGGAAGTTTTAATAAAACTCCCTTTTAATGTGAGTTACCTGACGTCTACTCCACCATTTTTACCTACCCAGTTACATAGAAACGTGATCCCTTTCAATGATTGTATCGATTATCATCATAAAAAATATAATATATGAGAAATATTGGATTTGAAGTTGGTAAGCAGTAATGACATTTTCTACATGACGTATCTAATTACATTTCAAGTCTGTAAAAATGATGTGCTGTCAATTCAACAATTCTGAAATAAACAATACGTTTTTTCTTCTTTCCACCTTTCTTTTAACAGTATTTTAACTGCATCTGAAGAGTATTTTCAGGAACCCTGTGTAACGGTGTAAAAAAATTTTTATTTCGTTGAGGAAAGGATGCCGAAACAAAAAATCTACGTGTTAAAAAAAGTGTTATTGAGGAAAAATTAAAATAAAATTAAAATTACGTCCCCCATTTCTTGATTATATTAAACATTCATTCCTACTTCACCATTTGACCAGATCATAAGCTGACGACTTTCTACTTGGTAATAATATCTTATTCTGTTTCCCTCTATTTTTGTGAACTTCTTTGTTTATTGGTGAAATAAAACATAGTTCAAGATAAATTGTATCGACAGCATAAATTGTATACATCCATGCACTTTACTCCGTAGCATTACGGGCACATTTGCAACTAAAATGTGAAGGTTGATGGTTGTCGACTGTAAAATATTATTTAGCGTCACAATAAACATAAACATAAACATTTAAATACAGGCACATACATTGCTTCTGGCCCCACACTAGGATACCCTGTGTCGTGGGAACCAGAAACAGCGACGTCACAAACATGTAAACATCCAAGACCTGGAGTTTTTTTTTCCTGTCCAACCGGGGATCGAACCCGGGACCTCTTGCATGGTAAGCAGATGCGCTAACCGCTACGCCACAGAGGTCGTCAAACAACGGTCGGCAGGTCGACAATGTCAGTTCTGCTTTATTGATTAAGATAGTTCATAGCCACAGTGATCAGAGCACGTAATTTGCAGAATCCACACGAGCGTCTCATGTAAACGGAAAAATTAATGAAATCGAAGCCATCGAATTAAGCTAATGCGCCCGACGCATGGCGCCGTCGCGTAGCGTAATTAATTTGCGCGGAGGAGTAACCACGAGTCGCACATTTGAAGACTTATGCCAGCGTTACTACAAACTTAGCCTCCTATTTAGAAACAATCGTTAATACCTGTAAAAACGTAAACATCTATGTACGGGCTAAGCACTGTGCAATGCATAGCTGCGTGTGCTGACTTGGCATCGTCCAGCACACCGCTACCGCCCGCCAGTCGGCTCGAGCCACTCGCCCAATACACACAACACACATCTTTAAACTACTAAAACTAGGTATTTCTGTATCGTGAATAAACTACCATGAAGATATAAACTGAATCGATGGTTGTAAAAACCCACTGTTCGACATTTTTTCCGAAATATACTAAGTGTTTCTTCTCCTTATCCAGGTTGCAATGGGGTGGAAGGTGTGCGTGTGCGCTTCAATGAACGTATTGTTATTATTTTCAATTTTAAACGATTTTATTGAATTTTAAAAGAAACGAATACATGGGTGCATGATATGCAGATTTGTAACGAAGTGAAGTTAGTTGTGACAGGTTGGCCGGGTGGGGATCCATCGATGACGTCAGTGGGCTGTTGCTGCTAACGTCACAGCAGTCCAGTAGTGTAGTAGTTTCTTCGGTTTGCAACAGATGGCGCTAACATTGCCCCCGCCGTTGGAAAAGATGATTTCCAAAGATGTATGTCTTCTTCTATGTCTTCATCTTATCTGTGGTACCTTCTTATGGGTCTGAAGATGGAGGCTCGACAGGCAGTGGACATATCTTGGAGAACGCTCTTTGTATGATGCCTGTTGACGTCACAATTTCAGCCACTCGAGCAACGTTGTCCTTTCCTGGGAAAATACGTTTTATTCTTCCCATTCGCCATTGGAGAGGAGGAAGTCCATCTTCCTTGATGAGAACGAGACTGCCAAGGGTGATGTTGGCGTTGGTGAACCTTCCACTTGGTTCTGAGTTGTAGTTCGGATATGTATTCTTTGTTCCATCGCTCCCAAAAATGTTGCCTCATCTGCTCGATGCGATGATAGCGGAGAAGCCGGCCTGTGTTTGCTGAAGTGAGATCTTCACTGGCTGGTGCGGTCAGGGTTCTTCCGATAAGGAAATGAGCAGGCGTCAGAGGAAGAAAATCGTTTGGATCTGAGGAGAGAGGAGAAAGGGGACGGGAATTCAGTATGGACTCAATTTGCGCCAACACCGTGCTGAGTTCCTCGTAAGTGAGATTTGCATTGCTAGCCACACGTCTGAGGTGAAACTTGCAAGATCTTACCCCTGCCTCTCACAAACCACCAAAATGAGGAGCGTATGGAGGGATAAACGAAAATTTTATATTATTATTTGATGCATAATCGATTATTTGATCGGAATTTTGTTTCAGAAATGTAGGAAATTCTTTTTCGGCACCTACAAAGTTCCTACCATTATCCGAAAAGATTTCAGCCGGCTTGCCCCGGCGGGAAATAAAACGTTTTAATGAGAGTAGGTAATCTTGAGTGGACAGACTAGTAACTAACTCCAAGTGTACTGCGTGGGTAGTAAAACATACAAATAAACAAATATAACTTTTGATCAGTCGCGCTCCTCTGCCTTTGCGGTCTAGAATCATCACAGGGCCAGCGTAATCTACGCCGCAACGTATAAAAGGATAACCCGGTTGTAATCGCTCCAAAGGCAAATTACCCATGATTGGAGTTAATGTCTTACCTGTGTGACGAGTGCAAGTAACACATTGATGCACAATTTTCCTTGCTAGACTCCTGCCACCAATAGGCCACCAAGTATCACGCACAGATGAAAGGAGTAACTGAGGTCCAGCATGCAACAATCGTATGTGTTCGTGTCGAAACAACAACACAGTCAACTCATGTTTACTACTCAGTAAAATCGGGTGCTTCTTGTTGTAATCGAAGTTAGATGCATTCACTAGCCTACCACCAACACGAATTTGATTGTCCTTATCAACGAATAAGTTAAGACCCGTTAATTTTTTCGATTTCACTCGCGAACTACGTTTTATTTCGTTTAAAACATCGGGAAAACACTGTATTTGCACCGCCCGCGCCATCATTGTTACTGATTGATTCAGCTCATCTACAGATAAGGAAACGGTTTTACGATCGGCCTTTCTCTGTGTGCGTGCATTCGATATAAAGCGCAGGACATATGCACCAACTCGTTTAGCGCGGTTGAATGATGAGAACCTACCGAAATCGTAAACAACTTCTGGCGTACAGTTAGACAACAAAGTCAATGTGTTAATTTTAATTTCAGGTAAGTTTTCGTGACTTTCTGTAGCAGGATTTTTAGCCCATTCAGAGCCGGGAACGTTTAAAAATGGCGGGCCGGTCCACCAAAGGTTACAGTCGAATAGCAAGTCTAGACTGAGTCCTCTGGAGACCAAGTCTGCTGGATTTTCTTTGCATTTTACGTGCATCCACAAAGAATCTCCAGTTAGTTCATTTATCATAATGACTCGATTTTGTACGAAAGTTTTCAATGCATTTGGTGACATGCGAATCCAACCCATAACAATGGTTGAGTCAGTCCAAAAACAACCTTTGTCGAATTGTAATTTCAACGACTTTATGATGTGACTGTACAGCTTAGCGCCTAGTAAAGCTCCACACAATTCGAGGCGCGGTATAGTGACTGTTTTTAATGGAGCGACCCTGCTTTTAGCACAAAGAAGCCTCATTGTCACAGTTGACTCGTCATCATCGTAGCAACGTATATATGCGCACGCGCCGTATGCAGATTGAGAGGTATCTGTGAAAATGTGGAGTTCCTTGTACCTTTTTAGATCGGTCATAACGTAACGAGGGACTCGTAAGGACTGTAAAAATTTTAGTGTAACTATGAAATTATCCCGGTGTCCCAAATTAAGGTGTCGTACCTTTACTTTATAAGGAACCGGTTGCTCCCAATCGATTTCACAAAGCCACAATTTTTGTAGCATGCATTTTGCAATAATTATTGCAGGAGCTAACAAGCCCAGAGGGTCATAAATTTGGGAAATTATCGAAAGCATTACACGTTTAGTTAACGGTTTAGTTGGATCGTAATCGACTTTGCTTGTGAAACGAAGTTCATCGCTTTGATTGAACCAACCCAGACCTAGCGTTTTGCTTTGGCAGTGCTCCCCTGTCGACAGCGCTTTTGAGACGTCACTAGTGACGTCACAATTGAAAGTCCATTTTCGTAAGGGAAAGCATGCAGAACGTAGAACCTTTGACGTTCTTTCGCACAAATCGACTAGAGTGTGTTGATCATTGTTTCCGAGAATTAAATCATCGACATAAAATTCGTTTTTTATTATCACAGCAATGACGTCATCGTCACACTCTTGTGCAAGCTGCAATAAACATCGAATGCTGAGATAGGGAGCTGAAGCGGTACCGTAAGTGACCGTGTTCATTTGGAAAATCTGGAGAGGATCTGAAGGATTTTCTCTCCAGAGGATGAGCTGAAGCATTCTCTGATCAGGTTGGATTAGGATCTGTCTATACATTTTTTCTATGTCTGCACACGCAACGAATTTGTGCAGTCTGAAACGAAGTAATATCGCGAAAATGTCATTTTGTAAAGTAGGGCCTACGTACTGGATATCATTCAGAGAAAGATTTGAATCAGTAGACTGACTTGCATTAAAAACGACGCGCAATTTCGTCGTGCTACTGTCTTCTCTGAACACACCATGATGAGGCAGAAAATAGCATGGTGACTTATAATCGTCAATAAGGCTCATGTGTCCTAAGTTGAGATATTCGCGCATAAAATCGGAATACATTTTTTTGTATTGAGGCATTCGATCAAGTTTGCGTTCCAATGAGAGAAACCGTGACTTGGCTACTTGATATGAGTCACCAAGCGCCTCGGCTGATTCCCGCAATGGAACGCGCACGGAAAATCTACCATCGGGTTCTCGTAACGTGGTTTTAACGAATATTTCCTCACATTTTCGCTCGTCAACTGTGAGAAAATCTTTTGGTTTTTCCAACTCCTCTAGTTCCCAAAATTGTCTTAATTGAACGTCTAACGATTGGACAAAATTACACTGAACCTTATTTATGTGCTGGTTTTCTGTGCAAATGGGACCAGAGAGTAGCCATCCCAGTTTTGAGTTTTGTAGGAATGGGCCATTTGGTAAACGAATTCTGTCACTATTCAATAATTCCCAGAACTTGTCTGCGCCGATCAGTATTTCAATTTCTCCAGAAATATGGAACGTTGGGTCGGCGAGACAAACGTTATGAGGAATTTTAACAGCATTGTAATTTACACTTGGAAACGGTAAGTGAGAAGAAATGGTTGGCAGCACCAGACAATTTAATTTTGTTTGGTAATCGCCGGTTTTTGAACGCATTTGTAAATCGCATATTTGACTCGATTGTGAGATAGAATGACCCACGCCCGAGACCTGAACAGTGGACTGTAAATAGGTAACGTTTAATCGTTTAAACAAATTTTCAGTAATAATGCAACGCTGACTACCGTTATCCAGTAGCGCTCTAACCGTATGATACTTATCATCGGCGTCGGCCACTTCTACGAGGGCAGTTGATAATAAAACCGGTTGCTGTGACATTGAAAATTCAGCACTAACGGCGTTAGATTTAAGGCTCGTATTGCTTTGTGGCACGACGCTAGAATTAGAATGAAGAACAGCTGACACAGTAGGTACACTGGAATTGTTAGACATAGGTGAATAATGCGCACTCATGTCTTCCAAATGTAACAAACTATTGTGTTTCTTCTGACACTGCTTACAGGGTCCGAACGTACATTCGCTTATCGTATGTCCGGAGGACCGTAAGCAGTTTGGGCAAACGTTTTTTTCATCAACGATTTTTAATCTCTCTTTTACGGATAGATTTAGAAAACGCATACTCGCATAAAGAGCGTGATTCCCGTTGCAAAACGCACACACACGTAGGCGCTTCTCGCTCTGCTTGGAATTATTTTGTTTAGTGACATTATTATTCGATTGAGCTGTTGAAACGTGTGTAAATACATGTTGCGAGTTTGAAACGCGTTTGTCGGTTAAATTAGTTTGTTTAGGGAAATTACTTGATTGCGGATTTTTTGTGATTCGCACTGATCATTTCAAGCATGTCGGCTCGGTTACGCAAAAACGTTAACAAATCGTTTAGTTTAAGCTTTGCATTGACATCGTTCTTCGAATTTGACATAAGGGATCCTTTGTGGTTTTCCCACTCTCTTTCTGTAAATGAATCTAACTTTGACACGACAAGAAAAATGATCAAAGTGTCCCATGACTCGGTTGGCTCACCTAACGATTTTAATGCCCGTAAATTACGAAGTATAGTGTCAATTAATTTGCGTATTTGTGGAGGGGATTCCTTGCCAATTGAGTGAGCAGCAAACAAAGACTTGACATGATTATGGACAAGCAAACGATTATTGTGGAATCTATTTTCAAGCAATTCCCAAGCATGGGAGTAGTTAACTGCTGTAAACTCCAAAGCGCTTATAACCTGCAAGGCAGACCTTGTGAGTGAAGATCGGAGGTAATGAAACTTCTGGATGGAGTCCAGGTCGGGACGCTTGTGAATCATTGTTTTATACGAATTCCTAAACTCTAACCAATGATCATACGACCCATCAAAGACAGGGAGCTTGATTTCAGGCAATTTCAGAACTGACGCGCCATAATTAGCAGAATCTGAAGGCGTACACTTGGACTTGTCACTCTCATATGAATTAACTAAGCACTTAGCTGCAGCCAAGGAAGCATAATAATGTTCTTCAAACCACTCTCTGTATTCTAACTGGGCTGTTAAATCACTATCTTCAACGTTTTGTTCAATTTTTTCCTGAATATTATTGAAACTTTTGAAGAACTCCGTGGCTGCTTGCATGCGCATATTAATCTCGACAATTTGAGCTTTATCAAATGTACCTTGAAGCTTACTAACGTATTTTTCGAATAAAGTTAACCGACCTTTGAGGGTACCTCTCTGCTTTTTTAGATTACCTAAATTAATCTTTGGTTTGGACGCTGGAGTTTCGTTTGTATTGTCCCCAGAAAAATCCCCATATTCATCCTCGCTCATTTTGGTGGATTAAAGGAGACAAAGGTACTTACAGCTTCAATCCAGACACGCGGCTGACGATGCCACGATGTAGGTACACGGCACCGCGATCGAGGTAGAACGAAATGAGAGGCACTAGAATGTAAATCACAACACGGTATTAGCGCAATGGGGATTAGGACGGGTGATAGAAGGATAGAATACCCTGACCGTTTTCTGGCTGCTGGTTCTTGACGCGTAGCGTCTGGGCTCCGGCGAAGTAGGTCCAATGTTTCTTCTCCTAATCCAGGTTGCGATGGGGTGGAAGGTGTGCGTGTGCGCTTCAATGAACGTATTGTTATTATTTTCAATTTTAAACGATTTTATTGAATTTTAAAAGAAACGAATACATGGGTGCATGATATGCAGATTTGTAACGAAGTGAAGTTAGTTGTGATAGGTTGGCCGGGTGGGGATCCATCGATGACGTCAGTGGGCTGTTGCTGCTAACGTCACAGCAGTCCAGTAGTGTAGTAGTTTCTTCGGTTTGCAACAGATGGCGCTAACACTAAGTACAAAGTTTTGTTCGCGAAACCGAAATTTACGAATTTGTTTGTAAAAACACACCACTGTCAACCCTGATTAGACAGCTGATTAGAATGTTTCAGTGTAAGAATACACCATTCTTTTATACCAGAAGTTTTTTTTGCATTTCCCACAAGTTTTATAAACAGCAAATGGTGGGTTTTTTACAAAAATTGATTCAACTACGTCTTCATCTTCCACCACCGTCCAACAAACAACATCTGCTGTACGAGAGAGCGAGGGCTGCACACGCTCTCCTCTGCTCGTACAATCTACATGCAGGAGCAAGCTTAAGGAAAGTACAGAATGCCATATGGCGATCTAAAGATTCTTATATCACGTCATTTATGACGTTGCAGGACTGGACAGGCTCTTTATAGAAACCGTATCGCGGGTGCAACAGGCGGTGAAAAGGGCATATCTACATGGATAGTACGATGGCAGGAGCGACGCGTTTTGTGGTGCTAAAATGACAAAATTTGACAGTTACAGTTCTTCAAAGTTACGATATAGGTAACAAACAGGATACCGCGCATTCCAGGGACAACGGACAAATTTTTGCTTCTTTTTCTGCGGGCTGCTGTGTCAGCGGAGTGAGTAATTCAGTGGTCGTCATCATCAACCCATTATGTCCCCACCGAGGGGCACTGGTCTCTTCCTGAAGAAGGTATAGGCTATACTCTACCACGGAGGCCTAGTCCGGATTGGTGGAGGCTTGTAAGACTAGTGACTGGTCTTACTGTCAGAGGTTTTCAAGCCGCCCTAAGGCTTTGACTTGGCTTAACGACTGCCATCTATCGACGGCAGCCGGCAAGAACTGCTCACTCGGAACGGAGTCACTCAGAAAAATTCCACTAGCATTAGTCATAGACGGTGACCCATCCATGCACTGAACGAGACCTATGTTGCTTAACCTTCGTGATCGTGTAAGATCACTCAGGTGGCCCCCGGCCACGGTGACCCATCCATGCACTGAACGAGACCTATGTTGCTTAACCTTCGTGATCGTGTAAGATCACTCAGGTGGCCGGGGGTACGAGCGATTCACTGGTCGCGGCAAGTAGCAATTCCTGGCCTCGACCTGTACCTAGGGTAATCATGTCGTGGTAACACCTTTTGGAGAGCAAAAATATGGAAATTCGATAATGACAAGTGAACTGTGGTCGGAGATGCGAACTCGAGATGGTTTGATCGAATTACGCAGTCTGATGATTAAATTAGTTGTGTTGGGAAATTGGGACGCAAAAAAATGGTAATTTAAAATATGAGAGATTTTGTTCAGAAAACTCACTGTCTGACGTGTTGTTGTTGTTGTTACACTTTATTACACAAAAATATGTACATAATATAACTTAAATAACAGGTTTGTGATAAAAAATTCGTGCAAAAATGAGTCCGCCTCGAAATTAACAATTTGCGGAGGGCACGCCCGATGGCAGCCCAAACACTGTATCTCTGTATTATTATTATGTTAATCAATTATCACGATTGAATTTGAACGTAATTTGATAATTCTATTTCTTTATGATTATGATTTAATTCAATGTAATTTGTGTGATTTAATCATTCTATTTTATTCATTGTTATGATTTAATTTACATTCTATATTGTTATGATAATCTTTGTGTTATGCTTTATGTGTGTGTTTCTCAAAGCGCAAATAAATGTCTTATCTATCTATCTATCATTGTATCAATGTATCAATAGGGACTCGCTGTAATTGCGGTGTGATGTTTTAAATCACTCGACAGTGGACAACTCTTATCATGTCACATTTATTATACTTGAGCCATTACAAACATGCGAACCAAGTCATAAAAGTACGAGCGAGAGTTTCGATATGCCTGATTATGCCTCCTATAAGTGTGTGAGAGAGGTCTGATACAAATGTTTATGACTCAGTTCGCAAGTTTGTAATGGCTTAAGTATAGTTAGGATAAGGAAATTGTTTATAGTTAGAATTTAAGCAGGTGAGTGCTGGAAAATTGCGCCGTCGAAAAACATGTCATGTCTGTTGCTGAGCACACAACTTTCGTTGCCAATGTAATTTTTAACGTTTATTTTTGTGAAATCTGTATTTTTTGGTCGCAATAAACGCATTTTTATTTTTTACATTACTTTACTTTTACTTTGTCAGTATTTACTAGTATATTTTCACATTAAATGGTTGAAAAGACCTCTCAATTGCTTCAACATTTATGACTTTGTATTTTAGATGGAGTAGGCTCGGCCATCACCTACATTATCCTGACAGCTTAGTCAGCCTAACCCACAGGAAAGTCAAGTCAATACGTGCGGAGCCAACCAAGCCGAGGGTTTCCTTACGATGTCTTACTTCACAGCTAGTGTTTGTAGTGTTGCTACAACAAACTTTGTACACTTTGAAAATAAATAAAGTCATAGTTACAGGTCGGCGGTAGCCCACTGGATACAGTCTGTTAGCTTTTCGAATATACCTCTGGCTCTAGAGTAGGCTTCGGTTTTCGCCAAAAGCACATGCTCTGTATAAAACTTTTCTTCTCTATTTTGAAAAGTTATGTCAAGTTATAAATAATAATACAAAATAAACCTTACCTGTTTGCTATATAATCGGTTTTTTATTTATAACCGAGGTATATTCTAAAAGCTAACAGACTGTAGAACAGTGGACTCCGAAACGAGAGATCTAGATTTGATTCCCGGTGTTTACCAGGACGACTATTTTAAAAAATATTAAATTCACCTATAGATTTAAAACATATAAATTATAAAGTGTAATCTAGTTCTGTTTTGAATAATATCTCGACGTTAGAAGCGTTTGGTCGGATTTGTCATTTTATACGTTACAGGAGTGCGTGCCTACAAGTTACTATAAGTTTACATTCGCACCCTTGCAAGAACAACGTGATATTTCGAAGAAAACCATTTTTTATTCATAGATTTTTTTTTCAACGCGATTTTATTTACATCGAAAACACCGGAATAATGAGAAAAAGAGACACTGAGACACTGCATCACGTTATACCGCTATCTCTTTCGGCCATTACTTTGAAACCTTAAAAAAAATTGTTATTACGACATAACACGTTGTTCTTGCAAGTGTGCGATTATGTCATTATGCACCTGAATTGTCTCATCAATAGAATACCACATAAATATGTTCCTCACATGGTTAGAAAGAGCTCGACGTGTCACGTAACAAGCCCAGGAAGCTCAGCAGATGGTGAAATTACAACACTTCGTAGGGTGTTTGGACTTCTTTCATTGGTAAAAAGTAGAGGCACCTGATGACAAAAGGTACATTTTTAAAACTAAACTGAACGTAAAAAGTAACACGCAACACTAACGATTGTGCCTCGTTGAAGATAACGTTTTGGAGTACAGAACCTTCAGAATTAGATGATAACGTTCATACTGAATTTAACTTGCACTGGTTCACTAATTTAAATATGTAAACTAAGTAATAAAAATATGTAGTAAAACTAAGGCACTGGGCGTGCTATCTTTTCAAAGACTTGAGATCGAAATTACCCAGGCGAAGCCATGACAAATAAAGTGAACTATGAACAAAAGATAAATAACTTGAATTTTAAAACGGAATCAAAAGATTTAAAAGTAAAAAGCCAAAATATAAAACTAATCAACAGATTTGTAGACGAGGTATCACAACCTCGTTACAGACGGTCTGAGATTGAAATTATACAAAAATACATTTTCGTCGGAATCGAACATACGCTTCTCACGTCGAAATAATTATGTAGTTTGGGCTATAAAATATTTTATGCCATACATAAACTAGTCAATGTATTGTGTAACATTCCGTAGCTGAGCCAGAGAGCGCGGGGCGCTTTATCAAAATTAATTAAAAGTGTATGCAACTTAATTGAACTATATTAAAAAGTGCTCCAAGCTTTTTAGCTTTTCCAATGAAAGTGACAAGTTTATTATTGACATAAAATGTTTCATTAGTGAGACACAGAACAAAATCCGTTTGTTAGTTTTTTTTTTAACTCAAACATATTTTTATGCATTTTTGACTGGTCTTTATTTGCTGTCTTGTCGGTCAAGCGATATAACGTCTGATTACCATGCTGGAGGTGGTGGTTTAGACTCCTACTAGGGTCGGTCATGTATTTGAACAACTGACCTCATACTCGGTGTATTTCAATGAGATGTCCTTGCTTGTTTACCATAGACAAGTGATATTGTTGTGTGAAATTTATTGTCCAAAAAAAAGTGTTACGGTTTGCAGAAGTTATTTTAGCATCGTATGTAAACTGGGCGTAGTTTAGCAAAAAGGTTCCAACCCACAATATTATCTTTTTTTTTGTTAAGCATACCAAAATGATCGTTATGCTCTATATTTTAAGAATCAAAAACTTTTATAGCGATGCGATGAGTATGTGCAAAGTTATGGCATATTGTAGTCTGAACCACATAATATGTGTATGGAGAGCACAAATCTGCTTGAACTTAAAAACTCAATTATATCAAAACTCACTTTTTGTGGGTTGAAACCTTTTTCTAAACTACGTCCAACTGTCCTCAACCAACGATTCACGAGTTAATGCTCATTTACTAGGGTAATAAATTATTACTGGTGCATAATTGCTCAGTTGTGATCGGGAGAAACCATTGAAACAATTTGCGAAATACGTTATTATTCGTTGACAACACACTTTATGGCTTAACAATTACTTTTGGTACCAGTTATTTCAAAAGACAAAACTTGAAAACATACACGTCCGGACGTTTACCCAGAGTTACAGCGTTATATACTTGATGAAGGACTATAAAAGTACATGGGCCGTGCACGGGCCACCAGCCGGAATATACGATCTCTCCCGTCATAGACTAGAGAGACCCGAAAAAAACCTTTCGTCCGCGTACGAAACTGTACATTCGTAACCAGTTGCGAAAAAAGAAAAAACGTCTTCATATGATATCGGTTGTTATCATCAACCCATCATGTCCCCACCTAGGGGCACGGGTCTTCTCCCTGGGGAAGGTATAGGCCATACTCCACCACGGTGGCCAAGTCCGGATTGGTGGAGGCTTGTAAGACTAGTGGCTGGTCCCACTGTCAGAAGTTTTCAAGCCGCCCTAAGGCCTCTGACTTGGCTTAACGACTGCTATCTATCGACGGCAGCCGGCACCAACTGCTTAACATGCCTTGCGAAGCATGGAACCGCTCGGAAAAATGCCACTAGCGTTAGTCATAGACGGTGACCCATCCATGGACTGAACGCGTCGTATGATGCTTAACCTTAGTGATCGTTTAAGATCACTCAGACAGCCCGGGCTACGAGCAATATGATACCGGTTACGTAGGAAAAATATTTTTTCTTTATCCCTTGGTTTCGAAGTTACGAACAAGACATAGTTCGTTTCGTCCTGGTACAGTCGACAGCACATCACGGTAAACACCCATGCACTCTACTCCGTTGCATTACGGGCGACTTTGCAACTAAAATGTGAAGATTGATGTGCTGTCGACTGTACGATACCAGTTACATAGGAATACGTTATTTTTCCTTACACGGAACTTGGTTTCATAGGTACGAACGATTGTTTCGTCCGCGGCCGAAGGGAAAAAAACACTTTCTATGAGCCAGTTTCTGAAGTGAATTTCCACACAATACAATCACTTGCCCTGGTCCCTTATAACGATCAAGACAGAAGTCGAGGGTTCGATTCCTATCGGAAGCCGCCGTACATTTTTACAAATGGCCTCAGTCTGGGTGTTTGTAGGGGTTCCCTATTTGTTTCCGAAAGCCGATGATTCGATTTTTATTATATCGAACACGATGTGTCGATAATTCAGTGGTGCGATGTTTTATCCCATCGATGCTTTATTGGTGGGATGTAACGTTTGTGCGAAAAACGCTGATGCGAAAATTTCAAGTGCGATTGCTCATTAGTTCAAACATTTATTAGGTCGATGGTGTGTCGGTTCAAAACGCATACCTACTGTATGCGTACCTAAAATTAGAATATGAAGACATCGACATGCCAGCGACCTGTTTAAATGATTGATTTGTAATATTTTTTTATGTCCTTGCCTGATTACCATATTACAGGGTATCATAGTGTGGGGCCAGAAGCAATGTATGTGCCGGTATATAAATGTTTATGTATATGCGAGTGGACCCTCTGAACTTCCACACGTTTTCTAACCCGAGCTGGATAAGAACATTAGGCGTACGAGAAATTTGTGGCCTAGGAATTGTGTGGGTATTTTTGGTGACTAACAGTGAAAGCGGAATTGCTTGCAAAAACAGCGTAAACGCGTGTCGCTCTTTGTCGTTCTCGGTATGGATGCGCGAGTGTGTGAATGCAAATAAGTTAATTTATGTTCCTATCTCCCCTCACAGCATAAAATACTACAAAGAGGACCAGTCACCGTGTAGCGGTCATCAGCTGTAGGCCTACCGGGCATACACTGCAGTTGTGTGCGTATTTCCTTCATAAAGCGCGCCTCGTCCGCATATCGGCTAAAACCCGAAGTGCGGCTACATCTAGTTTTAGCCGGTTAGAAGCCAAGTGATTGTGTTGTCTGAAAGTTATCATTATTATTGTATTATTTCATAAATTCATCATCATCATCAACCCATTATGTCCCCACCGAAGGGCACGGGCCTCTTCCCTGGGGAAGGTATAGGCCATACTCCACCGCGGGGGCCAAGTCCGGATTGGTGAAGGCTTGTAAGACTAGCGGCTGGTCTTACTATCAGAAGTTTTTAATTTTAGCTGCTTAACGTGCCTTGCGAAGCACGGAACCGCTTGAAAAAATGCCACTATCGTTAGTCATAGACGATCACCCATCTATACACTGAATGCACCCTATGTTGCTTGACCTTTGTGATCGTTTAAGATCACTCAGGCAGCCGGGGCTACGAACAATTCAAATTGTGTCTACAAATATAATTTAATATGAACAGTGCCATGAATTTACATCAGACTTTATCAACAATGCAGCAAGCCATTTACACAATTAAGGCCTAACTTGAGTGACATTTCTTAATTACGTTAGCAGAGATGCAACTACGACAGTTCACGGCAAATTGTGCCATCTCTTTAGAAGCAGCTACCGTAAATAGTTTCTTAATCTACCTAACGTCACCTTGACAAACTTCGCATTTATTAACTCTCCGAGCAATTAAGACCTCTATTTGGATAGAGTTAAGAGTTTGGGTGATTGGCAGGGGGGGTAGAGCTAAGTTGGTTTCGGAAACGGCTGCTTTTAGCTCATAATTGGTGCTATTTAATCCTCTAGACGGTTGACGAACGGAACCTCGGGTTGTATTCGAATTTATGGTGCATTTAATCCGTGTGCCTCACTTCCTTAGTTTACAGGTAGCTTAAGTTTGCTTGTTTGCAGCATTGTAATTAGTCAAAGCACCAGGATTATTATTATTTGGTAATCAAAATGTTTTTCAACTCAAACTTCACATTTTAGATGGTTTAAATGTTCAAATGATTGTAAGTGAATAAATAAAACAATCTAGAAGTTGTCTATAGTTATGTGATAAAAAATGTAAAAAAACTCCAAACCAAACCAAGAATGTGATTAGCGAAACGTTCTTTTACTCGTATTCCATTAAAGCATAACTATATGGTTTCTCCTATTAAGTTTTATTAACATAATCGGCATATTATTACTGATATCGAGCAAGCTCCATCTCTACTCACCATGATTAAGCTCTGCGAATAAGAGAGAAACCTGGTCTTACTCTTTCACCAAAAAATCAAGTAAGTGTATCCGGAATAAAGTTAATGATTTCAAATTTTGGTTTACTTTGTATGTAGGTATGATGTATCGTCAAATTATGTTTTAATTATCGTTTTCTCAATTTATACATCAAAATTAGTAAGTCTGAGATTAGTTACAAAATACATTAGTAAGAAATAGAAATAAGTAAGTATAACATTGTTTCTTGCCATTTCTTTAATTTTATAGTGAAAAAAAAACGTCTAAAGAAAACGTGGAATACCCGTTCATTTTGTCAGAAGTTACTGATTGTGGTTTGGAATGTAGCTGCGTAACACGGTTCAATTTTGGGCTCTCTGAAAACGTGCGTGAAAACCAAAACTAAAACGTACACTATGGGGATGTCCACACTTACGCATGCTGGTCACGCAGATTTGGAAGCCATTTATTTTAATCCTTCCCGACGATTTAGAAATTTAAATGAAAGGGATCCCGCAGACCGCGAGTTTTAATAATCTAGCATGCACGCCGAATGTATAACCGTGCATCAAATACAAAAACAGAAGATCCTCGGCATCTTTATTCTGTGTACTTGAAAATCTGTCAATGTAGATAAGGATTTCGAAGTATTCAATGGCCTTAGAAACTGTAAATTTTTGGTCCGGATCAATTAACGTGAGTTTTTTATTGGACGAGTCCAACCAAGTTTCGCTCCGATCGTCAGGTTTCGCAGAGCTTAATCATGGTGAGCAGAGACGGAGCTCGCGTCGGAATCTGAGCGAAACCTGGTCGGACTAGTCCGATACCTACTCACGGAAGTTGATCTGGACCAAAAATTTACAATGGTTAGTGCTTACAAAAGTTTTAGCATTAAATACAGTTTTTTGCTCACTACAGATGACGCCACTGTTTCATGCACCACACTTGCTTTTCCTAAAGAAACAATACAATTTTGAGATGTTAATACACAATGATGCTATGTTCAGCGGTAAATTGGAAAAACAGGGGAAATCATCGCATTTCTCAAAGATGCTAAAAGAAGAACGCAGTTGATAAATGCTTTGCGAAGAAAAAAAAACGGCATCCTAGTAACGCCTATAGGTTATGAAATGATGAGTATGTTAAGCCTGAAGATTTTCATGATAGAAATTTCTCTAGGGGTAAGAAGATTCCTTTCTTTTAACACTAATTAGTTTATGTATTAATCTATCTTCTGATACCACCAATCACAACCGTTTTTTGTTTTTAAACCCATTATTTATTAATTATGAACAGTAAGACCATCCACTAGTCTTACAAGCGTCCACCAATCCGGACTTGGCTCCCGTACTGGAGTATGGCCTATACCTTCCTCAGGGAAGAGACCCATGCCCCTTGGTGGGGACATAATGGGATGATGATGAACATTAATAACTTAATACAAATTTCCTGAAATACCCCAATTAGACTTTGCATTTGAACAAAATATTGTTCTGAGTTTTTGAAAGTTAATATTTATTATTCACGGTGGGCACGCGTGGAAATTCAGCTCATACTTTCTAACTCCCCTGTAAAAAAGCCTATACCCTGCATTGGCACGTATGTAGTTAGCAGCTTATATACGTCCCACTGAAGGACACAGGCCTTCTCTCAGAAGGAGAGAGAGAATATGGTGCGAGTTATCTATGGTATTGATCTTTGATATTGAGGTTTCTACTATCATTTTTTTCTAAACTGAATAGTTTGCGCGAGAGACACTTCTAAATTGGTAAAATGTGTGTCCCCCTGTAACTTCTAAAAAAACGTTTATTATACCAACAAGACACATCACAGGAACAAATTAAACAAACAAGTAAAATAATATAAGTACGGCAACAGACAAAACAAACACAAGTAAATTACTCTCTCTCTCTCTTTCTCACCACATATCACCACGCGTGCCCACCGCGAATTGGCAATTTCAATCGCTGAGGTATATCAGACACTAAATTTTTGCAATGGGACGTAGGTATATAGGCTAAATTAATAAAAATTCATACTCTACGCTCTTTATTTATGTAGCAGCTTTCAGTAAGGCCTGGTTTACATTTGCTTTATTTACGTCCTTTTTTAGCATGCTTTCCATAGAGGTTGAATAAAACAGAGACGGCATAAACATATGCCGATTCATAGCTTTTATTATGCACCATATTTTGCTAAGTGCTTTAAAAAAATCCTAAATACATACTCGTAGTATACAGCCAACCATTAATGATTTCTTATTTGCTAAGTTCTTATAAAAGGAATTGGCGTCTTTATTCTATTAGCTCTATGAAAAGGGTGCTAAAAAAAGCACGAAAATAAAGCAAATGTAAACCAGGTTTTTTTAATAATTATGCTTTTTATTTTTTCTGAGGTATTCTCTGTACCCTATAAATACTTGAACCATCTGTTTGCCGTTTGGGTGCCAGTGTATTAATTATGCAAATTAGTTTTGCGGCCCATTTAGAGTGAGCAGGATTATTAGGCAAATTGGGCTGCTTTCTCTGTTTCTAAATTAACGCGGTTTCTTTGGCAAGGCTCTTTCTAATTCCTTTTGGTAGCTGAAAAACACTTGTGCAAAAATATAGAAGAAAATGAGGATTTTTACGCAATCTCATAAAATCAAAATCAAAATCAAGAATTTATTTCAACGTAAAGAATTTACATTCTGCTTGTTGAATGTCAATGTACATACAGTTATGTATAATGTTAGCCGCTGCCTTGGGGCCGTCTGTAGTGGAGAAAAAGGCAGCGAAAAAAAAAACTCCACTCTGACCATCTTTTCTCAAATCACCTTAAAGCTAATACAAATAAAACGTACAAAATAATATCTTGGATGTGTTGAACACTAGACACATTTATCCTCTGATTTAATTTAATATTAAGCTACTATTTAATGCCATACGTCCTTGTCTTCTAAATAATACGTCACAAAAAAGAGGTTGGACGTGGCTCGCTTTCATTTCTTCATCTAATAATTATTTTTACTGTTAAACTTCATGAAGTTGTTTACAAAAGAGTTTGCTGTAGTTATTCACAATAAAGTTCTGCCTTGCCAACACTGTGTAAAGAAACATAATATTATGTTTTTAAAAAACACACAAAAAAATTACAAAAACAGGTAAAGCCATTTTGGAGGAGTTCCACAACAAATATACAGTGTCAAGTGATTTTTATTTAATAGATGAGGGTGGGCCCAGTTATAGTGATTGTTGGCTCTGCCTACCCCATCGGGGATAACGGGCGTGAGTTTTTTTTTTAATTTATTTTAATTTATAGATGAAGGTGTGGATGAGCGATTTATCACTGTAATAATCAAAATCAGAATGGATTTCATTTGCATTTTGATATCTTAAGACTAGACAAGGTCGCTTGATACATTTTGTATGTTTAAAAAATTGTATAGATCCAACGTGTACATTTTTCAATGTAACCTGAAAACAGAATTACCCGTATAAACCCAACAAACAAGTCTCTAACTATTTTAGCATGAAACTATTTATCATCAAGTGAGCCTTTACTTTATACACAACTTGTGTTTTAAGCAAAAAAAAACATAGAATTATAATAACTCGGTTATTTTCATTAAAAAAAAATGAGAACTTTGTTTTTATTTTTGTTTCTCGGAAGTGGTATTGATACTAAAAAAACTATTCTCAGTTTTGCGTCATTTTAATAACTTGTTAAACACAACATCATGTCAAAATTCTTTGTTAAAAAACAATTGACAGGTTTTTCAATAGTCAAATAACTTTTATCTGAGGAATAAAAATGGCGGTTTGACATATTTTCTATACAAAAGCTGTCAAACCGCCATTTTTATTCCTCAGATAAAAGTTATCTGACCATTGAAAAATCAGCCCTTATTATATTATTTTTATCACATCAAAAAAATGTACATTGTAAATCGTACCGTAGTTTTACTCATTCTCTACAAACGCGAAGTTAAAGTGTAGTCACATATTTTGTGCCTACATTATTCCAAAACTTTAGCTTACACTCTGTCCCAGTAAACTACGTGGCGCAGCGTAATCCGGGACAATTTCACATGCCGAAATCCCAGTACTATTTGCAGTAACCGATGTCTAACTTGCGCAGTTACTTCTACAACTTCGACGAGACTTCGGCCAAGGTCGAGTGTCCCTATCAAGTCTATGAGCCGTTTTCAGAAGAACTAAAAAAAAAAAATATTACGGCTGTCAAAAGAATGCAATTTTGGACCTCAGCCCAATAGCCATGTATGATACATTATAAAATAGGTCTCAGCGAGCTGAACAATAGTTACTATGACGCCAACAGCCAAATGTTTGTCCTTCCGGAGTTATATTGTATTGAAAAAAAACTAAAATTTTCAATAAAATTTAGCTCCGAAACGACAAACATTTGGCTGTTGGCGTCATAGTAACTTTTGTTCAGCTCGCTGAGACCTCTTTTATGATGTATCACACATGGCTATTGGGCTGAGGTCCTAAATGACATTAATTTGACAGCCGTAATATTTTTTTTTTTAGCTCTTCTGAAAACGGCTCATTGTGTTGTGAATAACTACACCAAACTCTTTTGTAAATAACTTCTTGAAGTTTAACAGTAAAAAGATTAATAGACCGATCTGATTCAAATTATAGTTTACCACTTCATTCATTCTGCATGCATATAAATCAAAATATCATAAAATACCTAAAATGTACATTACTCAGTAAGCTTAGCAATGTAATAAAATGGAAGAGCGGGGTATCTGTAACACAGGTCTTGACTTAGTACAGAGCCCCAATGACGTGTAAACTGTAACCACTGCTTATTGAATAAAGATTGTTGTTGTTGTTGTTGTTACAATTTATTGCACAAAAGAAAATACATAATATGACTTCAATAACAGGTTCGTGATAAAAACAATGTGCAAAGGCGGACTTATTTCTAAAGAAATTTCTTCCAGCCAGCCTAACCTTGTTAACCGGAGCAAGTTTCTGAACGAAGTGAAGATGAAAATTGTGGCGTAGCGATTAGCGCATCCGCCTACCATGTGAGAGTTCCCGAGTTCGAATACTGGCTGGGGACTCAAAAAGAAACCCCTACCTACTCTTGGATGTTTACATGTTTGTGACGTCGCTGTTTCTAGTTCTCGCGATACAGGGTATCCTAGTGAGTATGGGGCCAGAAGCAATGTATGTGCCTCTATGTAAATGTTAATGTTATGTTTATGTTAAATTGTATCAATGGCTATTGGGATAGAAGCTGGAAAACATCTATAAATTTTGTTGTATAAACTTAAGAACGACATGAATGACAGATGCCATATTTGCTGACCTGTGACGTCAACAAAGATTCGGTCAAACTAGGCCGTTTTCGATAAAATGGGTACAGATACAAAATGATCAAATTTTATCCAGGTTTTTTGGATAAATTATTTATTTCGTTTTAGTAAACATGCCTGAAATCCGTTTTAAGACTCATAATTTATACGAATATGTATGAATAATACTTTTTTTTTACTCTGTCAAATAACCTATTGTGGCATTCTGAACAGTTGACGTCTGTTTCACTATTTCAAAGTTTTCCTTTTTCTAATATTGGTTCGTATAGAAGCGTAGAATTATTTCGCCACCCCTGTAATTTCGGCTGTTTAATATGGGGATACTATTGAACGTCATATAGACGTAGTAATACTACCAAGTTTTTGAGCCCCCATAAGTTTCACTTATAAAAACTTATGCCCCCTGTTTACATGATGTCCTCAATGAGCGTAGCGGTAGGACATTTATTTGCTCACCATGCAAGAGGTCCCTGATTCGAATCCCTGGGGGCAAAAAGACCCCAGGTCTTGGATGGTTACATGTTTTTAATGTCATTATATAAAAATAAATATATAAATAAATAATAAACTCACGCCCGTTATCCCCGAAGGGGTAGGCAGAGGCACCAGTTTTTATATAAAAAATACCTGTAAAATCTCCTTTTTTATATACAATAAAGTGTTCTCTATCTATCTATTTATCTATATTTTCTGGTTCCCATGACACACTTAGTGCGAGGCTAGAAGTAATGTATGTGCCAGTATGTAAATGTTTGTGTTTTTTCTTTGTTTTTTTATTTGGTCAAATTCGTCAATTAGAGACAGACATTATGTCAATTGGAATTGCTTAGGGCATTAGTAATTAAGCCCCTGAGTTGCAGAATCTATTTCGACTTGAAACTGCCTGTTGTCTATTTTCAGAAGCCCCCATAAAAATTAAAGCCACGGTTACATAGCTTGTAACGTGTCCTCTCCTCTCATATTCTATTAAAACATTTTTAGCGCAAGTTCCCCATTACCTAGCAAACAGCGTTTCAAAAACATCGTTATAATTTTATTGTGTCAAGTAAAAATCCTTTGTCATTCCCAGCGTAGGAGTAACTATTGCAACATTTCCCAGAGTTTTCTAACGAATTAATTTTCCAGCAGCACATTAATTTCCTCTTGCTTTTATATTTCTGTCCGAGACGCTCTTTCCTTTGGATTTGATATTAAAACTTTAATAAAGTCATCTTAATTTTGCATTTAATCTTAAATTGAAGCCGCTGTACTTGTAATAGTCCTGTCAGGGAAGTGAAATCTTAACGGATTTAAGCAAAATATTGTTCGTTTTCCTTCGGAAACCTTTCCGACACAAGGTTGTCTGGAAGAAATTGCTGTTAGCAATAACACCGCTCATTTTAATTTTTTTTTAACTATAGCTTTTATTTCTCTATCTGTTTTCTGTTGTGCAATAAAGTAAGTTTTTTATTTATCTCAATTTCAACAAATATAAGTAAGATTAAATACATCGATGGCACATTCATTTAATAGTTTATTTTTTTATATGATTTTAGACAGACTACAGCAATATACATAATATTGTTATAGGCACAAACACACTTAATGTAAATTTGCCCAACATTGACAACCAAACGAGCAAATTTCACCAGTGTGGACCTGTACGAAATCATTAATATAGATGTGTGTGTAGTGGTTATGAAAGGTTTAGTTCAAAAATGTATAGATGGACTAAACTACATCCCAACCCAAGTACATTACCCATACATTACAACCCAAGTACATTTTATGTTATGTTTTTTCTTTTTAGAATAGCGTTATGTAGATGTATATCATTGTAACCATTACTTTTGAATAAACAATTTATTATTATTATTATTATTACATAAAATAATATAGACTAATATAGATAAATTATATTGGAAGCAAAGAGATAACTGATGTTCTTTCAGCTTGAACTTAAAAAGTGCGATCTGTTACGGTCTACGATTACTATGGTGAAGGCGAAAGAAAATGCATCCTTAATTTAGTTAAGCGAGATCCGTTAATGAGCCTATTAACAGCCTACAAAGGCTGAATTCGAAAAAGAGGCTAATAGAAGAATACAGCTGGGCTGGGCAGCATATGGGAAACTACGTCGAGTCTTCACATCGCCAATCCCACAGTGTCTAAAGACGAAAGTCTTCAACCAGTGCGTCCTACCCGTCATGACATACGGTGCCGAAACGTGGACACTCACGGTGGGGCTGATCCACAAATTTAAAGTCGCTCAGCGTGCTATGGAAAGGGCTATGCTCGGGGTTTCTCTGAAAGATCGAATTCGAAACGAAGTCATCCGACAGAGAACCAAAGTCACCGACATAGCCCACCGAATTAGCATGCTGAAGTGGCAGTGGGCCGGCCATATCACCCGAAGAACTGATAACCGATGGGGTAGAAGAGTTCTTGAGTGGAGACCGCGGATCGGTAAACGTAGTGTAGGACGTCCTCAGACTCGGTGGAGCGATGATCTTCGCAGGGCGGCTGGCAAGAGCTGGATGAGAGTAGCCGAGGACCGTGCTCAGTGGCGTGTAATGGGAGAGGCCTATGTCCAGCAGTGGACAACCGTAGGCCGATGATGATGATGATGATGATGATGAAAGGCTGAATACTTGTTTAACTAGGTTATGTGGTAAAAAAATTACTACCCTGGGAGTTTTCCACAGAACTAATATAGCTATTTCCACGGAAACGTTTTTGCCACCCTTGCGAAGCCGGGGTGGGTCGCTAGTAAATAATAAACATAAACATTTACATACAGGCACATACATTGCTTCTGGCCCCACACTAGGATACCCTGTGTCGTGGGAGCCAGATACAGCGACGTCACAAACATGTGGAGTTTATTTTTCTCCCCAGCCGGGGATTGAACCCGGGACCTCTCGCATGGTAAGCAGATGCACTAACCGTTACGCCACAGAGGTCGTCATAATATACTGATGATGTTTAAATAGAGGACGTATATCATTCTTGCCCTTCAAGAAAAACAATATTGTGCGTGCTTGCAGCTACGAATTTATGAATGTCAATGATATCAACGAGATCAGTCAGAATCATAGCAAGTGGTAGACATGAGTTTGTGTATGTCTGTCAAACAATACACTTCAAGCCCTTTCAATAAACATGGAAATATATTCAGACTAAGGCCATGTACAGCGGCCCATATGAGAATTAAACCCACCACCCTCACCATGGTAGCGCCCACCCACCCACCAGAGCGCTTTATTTTCCTAAGTGACTCCCACAGTCGGACATTACGGTCCGATCAGAGTTTGATGCTGAAGACACCGAGTCATACGACGAGGTTCTTCAGCACTTCATTCACTGTAAGGGCAGCCCGGCTGTGAAATGATCTGCCGGTGTCAATAAGGCGCTCCCCTTCTCCAGCTATATTTAAAAATCGGGTAAAAGAACTGTATCTATCTCTTTAATTAAACCAAGTATTTATTACTTAATTACTTTCCTTTCTATGTAGGTAGAAATCTTATGAATAGGTATTATAACTTATTTATGTAGTAGTTTATAAAAATTATTATTAAGTATAAGTATGTATTATTCGTATTATTCGTATTATAAGTATGTATTATTCGTATTATTCGTATTATAAGTATAAGTATGCACCAACTACCCGTTTCTCTGTTTCCTTCGGCAATCTTTCCGTCACAAGGTTGTCTGGAAGAAATTGCTGTTAGCAATAAGACCGCCTATTGTATGCTTTTAATTGTAAATTTTAGTTGTCTCTGGTTTTTAGTTGGCACCAACTACCCGTTTCTCTGTTTCCTTCGGCAATCTTTCCGTCACAAGGTTGTCTGGAAGAAATTGCTGTTAGCAATAAGACCGCCTATTGTATGCTTTGTATGTTTCTTGTGTGCAATAAAGAATATTCTTATCTTATCTTATCTTATCATGGTAATCAGTTGCAATATTGCTAAATCAACTAAATCAACAACAAGCAAACTATCCGCGAATTTTGGCAAAAACTCACAACAAATAAAAAGAACCTAAATGGAAATGCTCAAAATGTGACAGTGTCAAACATTAATATTGATTGAATGTCCAATGTATAATACAGAAAGATTGTTTGTTAGCCTACCTAACCCCCTTATTCATAATAGTCTGCTAACTTAAAGCATTGCTAATTCTCGCTCTGTCTTCTTCTATTGACCTAAGTTAGAATGAAAAATAACACTCTTTAGCAGCTGTTTTAAGTTAGCGGACCATTATGAATAAGGGGGTATGTGTCTAAGGAACTGTTTGAATAATGTCGGCAAAACTGTACTGTAAAACTGTACAGTAACCCCCTTATTCATAAAAAAATTTAAGCATTGGTTAAGTAAACAACTGATTAAATGTCATGCTGTCCTTGACAGATGTCATTGAAATAAAAAAGAGAAAATGACATTTAAACAGTTGTTTACTTATCCAATGCTTAAAACTTTTTATGAATAAGGGGGTTACTGTACAAAATTGATATACAGTAGTCGTAGGTACACGTTTCCGTAACTTTAAATAAATACATAAAAAAAAACAGAAAATAAAAACTAAGTGTTAATGTTAAACACCCTATTAGACTCAAAGCAATCCTCTTGCACGTCCACGTAACACCGTTTCAAAAAAAGGCATAACAGCCAGCGCTTTCATCCAACGAGCTGTCACCGATACGAGTCCGGTCGCGTTTTAAATACGGAAACTCTGTAGCGCTTCAAGCGTTCCGTTTTTCCGCAGCTGTATCACTGTCAGGCCTTACTGCCACAAAATAATTTCAAACAGAAGTTCCGTCACATTTTTTAATAGAGTCCGCGCGCCACCACAGATGTCCTTTGAGTTAAGACATTGTCGACCTCATTTTAATTTAGACAAGTGTTTTCTCCTTCGTGCATGGCATGTGCTTTCCAGCATTTTTTACGGTGTACCAAGTCAGCTGGATGTTACATTCTGTAGTTTGAGACTACCTTTTTTTTTAATTTTTCAGTCAAAACTCTGTAGCTATCAATCAAAACTGTGCAACTGGTGCTATACTTGAGGCATTACAAACATGCGAACCGAGTCATAAAAGTGCGAGCGAGAGTTTCGATATGTCTGATATGCCTCCTATATGTGTGAGAGAGAGAGGTCTGATACAAATTTTTATGACTCAGTTTGCACGTTCGTAATGGCTCAAGTATAGTGTTTCTGTTATTAATCGAACTATTTTTATGAAAGTAAGTTATAGTAACATTTATCGTTTAGGTATCTGTTATCATATCAGTTTATAGAGGATGCATTGGGAATTTTAGTAACAGTCACTTAGACCTGAGCTCTGTATAACTCACCGTACGTAACAAAAAAGTTAGTTTCTACGAAGCGCGCTTAAGACATTCTGATCAGCTTTCAGTTTCATATTTACTTGAAGAAAGAAAAATACAAAAATAAGCGAATACCAAATATATCGCGACAAGTGGCAAATCCTTGGGCCTCGATTCTGTTAGTACATTATACTTCAATTAATGTTACATGGGCGGATCACATGACATGTTTTTTAATTCCATTGACGCGCAGAATTACAAATAATTAGCCATGCAACTATCATTGTACTAAAATGTATTAGCTGAATCTATCAAACAGTTAACTTGTGCTGTGGGTTTTTTTTTTATTAAAATAAAAAAATAAAAAAGAATCTATGCTCTGATCTCTGCCTTATACTCCTCAGAGATACAGGTGCGAGTTAATGTTCTAGGAGGTATTTCAGAAATTATTTTTCAGATACAATTGATCTTTTGTCGGAAGAGCAAGGTCCGCGGCGGGTGCGCACGGAAATCCCCGCAGCCATTGCCGGCGCCCGCCCCAAACGTGGCGCACATGTCGGCGCGGACGCGCCGCGCGCTTGTCCGAATGTCCGCAGTCAGAAACAAGCAACTGACCAACTGAGCTCCGACTCTGCTCACCATGATTAAGCTCTACGAATCAGAGCAAAACCTGGTTAGACTTTTCCGACAAAAAGTCAGTCCGGAAACAGCTCATAATTATGTAGTGTTTACAATATTCGAGGCCTTAGGGCGGTTTGAAAACTTCCAACAGTAAGACCAGCCACTAGTCTTACAAGCCTCCACCAATCCGGACTTGGCCCCCATGGTAAAGTATGGCATATACCTTCCTCAGGGAAGAGATCCGTGCCCCTCGGTGGGGACACAATTGGTTGATGATGATGACAATATTATTCGATTCTACGGCCCGCGGGAAAGAAATCAAAGCTGAGCTTCTGTTTAAATGTTGGCTGTTCCACCATTTACAGAGGGCCACACAGCACCGGCCATTCCCTCGTGTGGGCCGTAATGGCCACAATATCTCTGATGACATCCAGCGCTGCCCGGCTCTTTGCAGGAAACACCCGCCTGTTTATTGTTAACGTTTATTAATCCTGCACGGTGGTGGCCAATCCTCGGAGTAGTGAGAGTACGTGTGATTGTATGTTTGCGTCCCCGTATAATTGTTTTCATTGAGGATGTTTTTACATGAAATTACAGGAAATGGACTGATAAAAAACTCAGCGGATCTAAATAATTGAAGAAGTAGTTTTCTATTCAAAAGGTCTCGCCAGGAGAACATTCTTCCCATCAATTGTCTATTGGTTGAATTCTAAGCATGACTATTATATAATGGGTGTATCGCAGAATGCTTCCAAGTCTCTTCTAGGGTTCCGTGTCCAAAAAGAAAGTTCGAAACCCATAGGATCACTTTGTTGTGCGCCCGTTCGTCTGCCACGACCCATCTTCACGGGAACATGTAAAGGAAACGAGATAAAAATAAAACCATATAATCAGATCTACAGTCCCTTGAACTGTCAAAAAACATACCTTTATGTTAACGTGAAAAAAAATGTCGCATTCATGTCGCAAAAAAAATATTTTGACACTTAAAGGAATCAAAATTCATGGGGTACTTTCCGTAGACGTAAAGCTATGAAATTTGGCAACTAACTATCGTCTTACACTACAAGTACTGGAAAACATCTAAAAACTTTACATTTGTAATCAAATAATAAAGAAAACCTCTACGGAACTCTATGTAGGCGAGTTCAAATCGCGCTTGTCCGGTTTTTTATTATTGTCTTACCAATATGTATCTGTTTAGGTATCGCATTGTGAAATACATAAAATTGGTATAGTCTGGTCGTTTATATGCTTCTCTCTTTCGTTCTTCTGTTCTTCTGTCGTTTATATTTACTCTGCCAGAAATAAGAATTAGAAATTTATTTGAACAGAAAGAATTTACTTTCTGTTGAATGTCAATGCACTTATAATGTTAGCCGCTGTCTTGGGGCCGAACGTAGTGGAGAAAATGGCAGCGGGAAAAAAAAAACTCCCTTATGACTATCTTTTCTCAAATCAGCTTAAATCTAATACGTAAGTTGGTACGAATATAAATATTATGTACCTACCTAAGAAGCTTACGAATCAATACTGTAATGTCAAAACATCACACTAATATTATAAACGTGAAAGTTTGTGTGTGTGTTTATATGTTTTTGTCAGTCTTTAGCGCTGAAACGGCTGGACGGATTTTAATAAAATTTGGTATGGAGTTAGCCGATACCCTGGATTAAAACATAGGCTACGTTTTACCGCGGGGAAATATCTTATTCCTACGGGAAAATCGATGAACCGCGGGTAACACCGCGGGGCACAGCTAGTTATTTAATATTCTTACAATTTCTGCTATTACTTTGTTACTTACCGTAGGCATGGTTGTGGTCCAAATACAGAAATATTTATTCGTAACTGGAAGGATACAATTTTCTTTGCAAGTGGTTTTGCCAGAGATCTGGGCTTAGATTCTGCTAATGCATTGTAGTACAATGACAACTGTATGAACATGGCGATTTAGTTTCATTGCCGCGTCAAGTCAACGCGCGCACACATTATCAAACAATCTAAGCGTCGATAGTGTGAAAAAACAAGTCACGTGAGCCGACCATGTATCTGTCATCGTACTATAATGCACTAACAGAATCGAGGCCCTGTTATAGATCCTAGAGAAGAAAACTTTTTAGCAAGGCGAGAGTCTCAATAATCGTGAAACTAAAAAGGACACTCCGAAACAGAATCTGACAAATTGATGAAGGTCCAGAGAAGAAAAACGCGCTTAGAAAAACAAACTCTATTATTGTGTACCATTTCACTTCTCAAAGCGGAGCTAACGAGATATCCGTAACAATTAAAGTCAAACTCGTCAAAAAGTTTTAATGACTGTTCCACTTTGTAGGTAGCAGAAAAAAGAGAGAAAAAAAATCCGATTGAAAACAAGCCTTGAAAGTTGAAAGCTTTCTCCACCTGTCCTCGGCAGTGTTTTTCGGCAAAATTAGCTACTTTTGTTCAGCAAACAGTGTTGGCTCCTTAAAACTTTTTTTACACTTTATAATTAAGCCAAGTTCCAAAGTTGATGCCTTTGAGGCGTTTTAGAAGAAATCGTCAGCCTTAAAACTTTGCAAGGTTTTGTCACCGAAAGTCAGTCAACCTTTTTTTATACTTCATAATTTTTTTTTAGGAGACTAAACAACGTTATTGTTTTGAACTTCATTGCTTATATCATCATATCATTTACTATCTGAGGATTATTAACTTTATTCTGGATAGGTACACTTACTTGCAAAGTAAGTAAGTGTATCCGAAATAAAAATCATAATATTATGTAGAGTTTACGAAAGAGTTAGTAAAAAAATTGTTTTTCTTTTCCAGTTTACGTTAATAAAAAAATATTCACGATAAAATATCGGAATAAATCAATTGAATATTTTTTATTTTTATTTATTTAGATTTGAGAATCCTCAGCTTTAACTTACATTTGTACAATGTAACTAGGTGCCTAAGAGCTAATTATAGATTCTCGCCGATAGTAACACATTAATAAAAGAAAAACAAACACACATATAGACACTACTAATTCGTGCGTAAGTTCACTAGAACACAAAAAAAATACTAAAGAAAGAGAAAAAATAAAATACAAAACAATGTTAAGTTAGGTCTTACCTACTTGCAAAAAAATGGGGAACTCATTAGTCGCCTTAATGTTGAATAAATCAATAATGTTGTTGACATGAAAAAAATGCACTTGTCACTAATAATTATTGAATGTAGCAATAGGTACTAGAAGCAATTATTGAATGTGGCAATATAAAGCTCTGTCACTGTGACAGTCGAGATTTTCGATAAAATAAGTATATTCTTTATTGTACCAGGAAAAACAAATACAAAACATTTACAAAGATACAGTACAATTGGCGGCCTTATTACTTAAAGGAATTTCTTCCAGACAACCGACGGCAAATCTGTTATTTCTTAAGCTCCGCGAAACAGAGCGAAACCTCGTCGGGCTGCACTGACAAAAAGTTAAGTAAGTGTATCTGGAATAAGGTCAATCAATCAAATCAATTCAGTCCCTCTAAGAGTTGTCTAGTAGAGATTATTTTGTACGACTCTGAGGTTAAGAACTATTCTTGTACCTTCATTTTTTATGTATAATAAGGTGTTGTTGACGTAGCTGTTTCTGATTCCCACGACACAGGGTATCCTAGTGTGGGGCCAGAAGCAATGTGTGTGCCTGTATGTAAATGTTGTGTTAGAAGAAGAAGAAGAAGAAATACATTTATTTATTATTTGTTACATTTGAAATACATTTGTTAATTAAATATGTAGGTATATATTTTCAAGCAAGGCTTATCACCAGCCCCTGTTGAAAAACTTCGTAGCTAGTCTCAATGTTATTGTCATTGAGACTTTAGGTTCTACTTAGTGCAAAATAAGGTTCAATATACAAACTCCAGATTTTCAAGCTTTTCTGTAGGTATTTGGCTTAACATACAAATGGAGCCTTGAGTTAGCCTAGTACGTACTGTCTTAGCCAGAGAAAAGAAAGCTTTAGAAAATCGAGCTTCACAAAACTGTCTGCCAACTTTTACGTTTTTTCAGTTTTTTCCCGTTCATTTATCGGAGTTTTTTATAAACATCCCGTTGCGATTCGCACACGAAAACTTCGCCCTCGGGGGTTTCAGATTCCCTCATTTATTTTCATGTTACTTTGCAGGTTTCTTTAACACGTTTTTGAGTTTACAACAATCGTAAACCTTATCGGATTGCGGCTGAAAGGCGGGTGACTTTGCAGAGTCAATCGCGCGAATATGATACGAAACCGTATAAAACCTGGATCACCGCGTTTCCAGCACACAGTCATTGAATGCTGTACATATAAAGGTGCCTGAAAAAGTATATTAAAAAGTTATACACAACACAATTTGGAGGCAACATTTGTTTTTAATAAATAATAAAATATCGTCCATTATGGTCTCCGTCTTTGTTGATGTGTAATGGCATACGTGAAAACCATGCTTTAAATTCAGAGTGATTCTGAATTTACCTCTTAGGTGTGACGTCATTAAATCCTTCCGAAATAATGATGTCGTAGTGGAAATGTGGAATTTCTTTGTAAAAATCCCAAAACGATGACGTTCTATAAATATAAATCTTGCTGTCATATATAATTTAAAACAGAAATCTTTTACGATTTGGAGCGCATTATAAAGTCAGTAAAAAAAGAAAGAAAGAAAGGAAAAAAGGGAGGGAGGAAGAAAGGAAGGGAAGAAGGAAGGTCTGACGCCACTAAGAATCTTTGCGAAATAATGACGTCGTAATGGAAATGTGGAATTACTTTGTTGTCTTCTTTTCAACAAAATCTACTTTAAGGGACCTAAAACGATGACTTTAAATAGAAATCTTGCTGCCATATATAATTTAAAATAAGAATCTTCTAAAATTTGGAGAGCATGATAAAGAGATAAAAAAATTCAAGAAAGAAAAAAAGAAAGGAATGAAGGGAGGGAGCAAGGAAGGAAACAAGGGAAAAAAGGAGAAGGAGAGGGTGGGGGGGAGGAAACGAGCGAGCGAACGAGCAAGCGAGCGAGCAATTTGGTTGGGAGGGAGGGAGCGTGGGTAGGAGGTTGGGAGGTATGGAGGGAAGGAGGTGTAGGAAAAAAGAAAAAAGAACACATTTTTTATTAAAATTATCACAGAAACACAAAAAAAGACACAGCTCCTTTGCTCTACTACTGCCAAAACAGTCGCGGATCACGACGACTATTTTGTTTTCGCTAGTGGAACCTCTTTCCAACTAAAGTGCCTTCCGCGCACAGACTGGTCCTTAAGTGAGCAGGTTTATAAGCAAGTACCAGAGCTCTGGATCCATTTGCCGGGAAGTTTGTTAGGCATCGGTCGCGTGCGCGAAAGTGAAAAGTTTACGTGACTCAAGAAGGTAATACGGGACTTACGTGGAGGTACGAAGATGAAGGAGACAAAGGTGTAACGGAGACGAGTATGTCTAGTGTAGTGTAACTTACAGTTGAAACCTTTGTTAACTAACCCAGTTTTGAAAAGAGTAAATGTGGATAAAATTATGGGCCGTCAATTGTAGTACGTTTTTTTTTTTATTTTGTGCATTTTAGTTCCTTCTGAGAATCAGTTGTAGACTCATTAATATGGCAAAATAACATTTGCCGAGACAGCTAGCACTTCGATAAAATTTATCGACAAAGTAGAACCTGGACCCTCTCGCATGTTAGGCAGATGCGGTAACCGCTGCGCCGCAGAGGTCGCCAATGTAATGTATATCAACCCATTATGTCTCCACCGAGGCACGGGTCTCTATACCTGAGGAAGGTATAGGCCATACTCCACCACGAGGGCCAAGTCCGGATTGGTGGAGGCTTGTAAGACTAGTGGCTGGTCTTACTGTCAGAAGTTTTCAAGCCGCCCTAAGGCCTCTGACTTGGCTTAGCGACTGCCAACTATCGACGGCAGCTGGCACCAACTGCTTAACGTGCCTTGCAAAGCATAGAACCGCTCGAGAAAATGCCACTAGCGTAAGTCATAGAACAGTCACCCATCCATGGACTGAACGTGTCCTATGTTACTTAATATTCGTGATCGTTTAAGATCGCTTAAGTGGCGGGGGTTACGAGCGATTCCAATAATAATACTATACGACGACCTCTGTGGCGCAGCGGTTAGCGCATCTGACTACCATGCAAGAGGTCCCGGGTTCGAATCCCGTCTAAAAAAGAAACCCAGGTCTTGGATGTTTACAATCATGTTTGTGATGTCGCTGTTTCTGGTTCCCATGACACAGGGTATCCTAGTGTGGGGCCAGAAGCAATGTATGTGCCTGTATGTAAATGTTATGTTAAATGTTATGTTACACCTGGTCCAAATCCACCTTCCTGCTCCACGACACCCTGGCCACGACCGCCATAGTATCATTCTTAACGCTCTGAATTTTTAAGGAACCCGGGCACAGTGATGCTCTCACCAAGTTCGCGGCTCGATTAACATAACACGCGTAATGCGGGACCCGACTTTGGTTTTTCTTCGAAAGTTCACGCCGGCGCAGTTTGTTAGAAAAAAAATCTATTAGGTGTTTTTTTGGCATCCGGCTGGAGAGCTGGCTGGTTTTAGTTTCTTACTGCCACATTGCTGGCTGGCTGCTTTTTTTTTCTTAAAGTATAAATACAAAAACTTTGTTTTTCGAATAAGTTGTCTAGTTCAAAACTCGAATAATTTCCCAATGCTCTGTTTTTTGACTAAGCTAGTGACGGTTTGGTGACGGTAAAAACAAAAACCTCTAATTGGCGCCAAAAATTTTACCCAATGCGCAATAAGCTATTTGATATGTTTCTGAAAACCATCTCATGTTTTTTGTTGGTGTTCATTGAGTAATAAAAAAGTAGTAATTTTAAATTATTTAGTGTATTTCTTCAAAACGCTATCTTAGACAATATGGCGCCGCACAGAAATCATGACGTCACTGGTCAATAAACGAAACCAATGGAAGTAACCAACAGAACGACTGACTTTCCTTACCTGTGACGTCATCACTGATTCGACCAATCCAGGCTGTTTTTGATAAAATGGCTACAGATACAAAATTATCAAATTTTTTCCTTGTTTTAAAATAACATTTTTTTTTCTCACGAGACTCATAATTTATAATAATACATAAAAAATCCTTTTTTTCACACTGTCAACTAGCTTATTGTTCCTGGTGAGAGGCAGGGAGGTCTCTGCAATTGTGCCAGTCAATTAGCGTAAGATAAGTAAGTACTCTCTGTCGTATAGTGGAGTTCATCAGAATCCGGCAATCATAGACAAGATAATTATTTGTCAGTTGTCTATGATCGATAGACAGTGATAGTGTTGTACCTATACTGATGTTAAAGTGAGTGATTGAGCATTGATCAATGAGATATGGGATACGGTTCACTGTTCGTTGGTTTATCCTAAATATTTGAATGAATCCAAAATGATTATGAAGCAATTCAAATCAAGATACACTTTTTGTGTACCTATCGATTTTTTTCTATAAAATCAGGATTCACTTTTGTCCAAATGTTTAATGGGAATATTTAACTAAGTGACTATCGCACAAACATGATAAACGATCACCATGCATTAATATATCAATTACCACTCACACAGGACGGTGACAGTGAGTGAAGTATAAACGTGTTTTTAATATTTACCCTTTTATGCGTAGATGAAGTAGAACTCCCTTCACGCTTATTAGGGCCCAATAATTGATACAAAACTCTTTTTTTGAGTTATTAGTAAAGAGAATGCAATTATATCCTTCATCTTAAACGACAATGCAAACTCATTTTGTCGTTCAAAACATAAACATGACGGTTTGTTGTAGAAGAAAAAAATGCCAGATTTGAAAAAGCGAGTCGTCATGGGTGATGAAAGTGGCAACAGAAAATTGTTTGTTATTAAAATAATTACGCCTTAAAGTTAGAAACCCCACTGTGCTAAGTTTGAGTTTCAATACCTTTTGCTTTTAAAAAAATCACGCAATTCGCAACTAGAGTTTAGCCAAATTAAAGTTTATTTTTTCGAACTGACTTATTGATAATACTGAAACGTTTGAATCGATGAGTTTTAAAATCAATTCAAAACATTGACCAACACTAACTTTCCAAAGACAAATAAGACTTCGATGAGTAAAAAATAATATGTCAGCTTTACAAACTATTGAAATTTTCGTCGTCCGAGTATTTTTTATCAAAATAACTATCCTAAATAAGTTATTTGGTTTAAAAATGATTGTAAGAACAATGAATGGTTCCTTGAAATGTGATTATGATCAGGATTGATATTCAAATGTAAGTAATTACGGAGTAATCGTGATTGAATTGGTTTGTTTACACGATTGTGAGATTCTACAGCAAGCTGGTATACATACCCAAGCAGTGTCACCGTCAGATCGCCATCTTGAGAAAAGAAGCTTTTTATATGTAGCCTGATTTTTTTGTTTGCACCACTGATGATAATAACATACTCCAGCTATCAGGCCCGCGTCGGACGGACGGATGGACAAAGGAACGATACAACCTCCTTTATCATAGCTGGGTTGAGCAGTCAGCTTTTTAAACATTCCTTGTATAAAGGCGGCAGAGCGTGAGTGACTTGATCGGTCGACCATCCGCCATAAGTCCGGCGATAGCAAGTGAAGAGAATAGCGGCTTGAAACAAAGGCTTGAACACAAAGACTAGAAACAAAACGCCAGTTAGGTACCCTTTTAAGACAAAAAATGAGCCACCCTGGTTAAAATTTGTACATACATAAATTTTAATCTCATAAGTTCACGTTGACCTCTGTGGCGTAGCGGTGAGAGCGTCTGCCGTCTATGCGAGAGGTTCCGAGATCGAATCCCGGCTGGGGACAGATAAAAACCCCAGGTCTTGGATGTTTACATGTATGTGATGTCGCTGTTTCTGGTTCCCATAGCACAGGGTATTCTAGAGTGCCCAACTCTTATTGGCGATCTCGAACTCTGACTCATTCGAACACCTCAGCCACTTTTTCTTAAAGATATTTTTCTTCATGGCTAGGGCATTGCTTCTGTAAAATTACTTACATAGCTATAAACTAGGTCATAACACGAGCCAAGTCAGAGGCCATAGGGCGGCTTGAAAACTTCTGACAGTAAGACCAGCCACTAGTCTTACAAGCCACCACCAATCCGGACTACGCCCCCGTGGCGGAATATGGCCTATACCGTCAACAGGAAAGAGACCCGTACCACTCGGTGGGGACATAATGGGTTCATGATGACGATAATGATTATATAACTGATCACCTCTCTTTTGATAGTCAACCAACAAACTAAACAGCAGACCTTTTTATGTTTTACATAGGCACATTAAATTTCAAGCCAGCAAATCTAAAAGTTTCGGTACGAAAAAGAACTACATTGCCAAATGAAAAGTACATTGCTAAAGCGCTGTGTAGTTAGCGAACAGCACCCATTAAAAACAAAAATTTTACTAAAAAATACCGACTTCAAACAAAAAAGTTGAAAATTATTGCGAATTCTTACTTACTTGCGTTATAAATTATTGCTAATTTTGGAGTCGGTGTCAGCCAAGGAAACACTACAATAATCCTAACTATAATGACACCGAGTCTAAAACTAACAATTATTGTAAGGAAAGTAAGTAAGAATACGCAATTATTTTCAACTTTTTTTTAAGTTGGTTTTTTTGATACAATTTTTATTTGTTATAAATTTTTTTGTGAATCTGAACTACGCTTATTAAATTAGACGCCAAGAAATGATTCAATAGATCACACCACCATTAGCGCACTTACGTAACTTGTTGCTATGAAGAAACAGGCAGGCGCCGAACTGGCAATATTAAGACTTATAATGACAAAACCATACATTGTATAGTTTTTTCATGGCATCCATGGTATCTCATGGCATCTTATGGCATCCATGAGAAAACCATACATTGTATGGTGTTCTCATGGATGCTATATCAGAGCTAGACTTAATTGAAATGGGACTACATTGGAAGCACCAGCTTTAAAATAAAAATAGAATAATCAATTAGGTCCACCCAGTCAAAAGTTCTGCGGTAACAAACGTAAAAAAAATACAGTCGAATTGAGAACCTCCTCCTTTTTTGAAGTCGGTTAAAAAAAGCAACTAACAGCACTTTAACCAAATCACCGCTTCACGCAAACCTACTCCTTCATGAAAGCATAAAGCACTACCTTCTTGCAATAAAACTTGGGCCATTTATGCAAATCCCGAGTAATTCACAGACAGTAACCGAATTAAACGATGCGCTCGCTAAAGCTGGTCACACTTTACTTTTTGGTCTATAGAGCGTTCTTATTACGAGGGCGTAGAGTTGAATTCAGAATCCATGTAAAGGTCGATGTGCTAGGTTGTACCAGCTGCGCTCAGACAAAATGGTCGCCTAATTAGAAGGTGGACGCTGAAGCAACTGTTAAGATTCAATTTAGCCCAATGCACTCCCGACTTGTCTGGTTCCCTACTCTCCACCTTTTCTCATAACGTTCGTGCGAATGTAAACTTTGTGACACCTTATTTTGTACTATTTAGATGGACGCGAATTAACAAGCAAAAATTATTGCAGCTGAATTAACAGGAAGTTCCCAAAATCTACGGAAAGGACCTTGTAAATTTCCTTTCCATAAATGCAAATATATAATGCATTTATGGAAAGCATCTGTGGCCCAAAAGGAACAATAGCACTTATTTCTATATTAGTAAGATAAGATTAAAGATTGAAATTGATCTTCAACAATCACGAAGGTTAAGCAACAAAGAACGCGTTCAGTGTATGGATATGTGACCGTTCTATGACTAACGCTAGTGGCATCTTTCCGAGTGGTTCCATGCTTTACAAGGCACGCTAAACCGTCGGCGTCGGTGCCGGCTGCCGTCGATATATGGCAGTCGTTAAGCCAAGTCAACTTCTGGCAGTAAGACCAGCTACTAGTCTTACAAGCCTCCACCAATCCGGTCCCCGTGGTGAAGTTTCACTTTCACTTATTTTTTACGATTTATATTTAAGTTTCATTGACCAGCCAATACAAGAAAAGTGTGTAGTCTTTGCTTTGTATGGAGCTTCATGTGTTATAGGGGTCAAACTATGTCTTACAGTTCAACTAAATTTGATGAAAACATGGCTTAGATCCTGATGCGGCATATATTCCTAATATTTTTGTAAGTTTCTTTCAAATCTTGCAAAATAAAATTTTTCACAAAAAAGAAACAGACAAGTAAAAGCATCCGCTGTCTCATGTCTGTAACTGTCATTGCTATAATGTCTATTACTATTCCTATTTTTCGAAAAACCTGTACAAACACGACTTTATTCCTACGTTATTGTATGCATACATAAACTCAAGCCTGTATCCTAGACAGGTAGCAAAGACTAGGGACTGCCACTTGCCACAATCCTGATCAAGATATGAATACTTAAGAGACGTACAAAATATATATGCTAAGATAAATGTAGCTTTTACGAAGCTCGTAAATAAATCCAGCCTTTGTTATATACAACGAAATTGCCACCAGACAGTGGGGAACATAATGATCGATAAATCGACGAAACTAGTTTTGTGACAAAATTCTTCTTGAATAAGCTTTCCCCGGGTCGGTTATTAACTAAACTTTTGCAAGTGCTGGATATCGCTACTTTAACTCCGACAGCAGTTACAAACTTATGACGTTACGAAAGGAACGGACAAGATTGGCAGGAGACGAGGAGTTTGGTGTGAAAAGTGGACTCCATTAATAGACTGGGTAGAACTAATGCAACTTTCGACAAACTTGAATTGGAGTGATGTTGTTTTCAAACCATAGAAAAAGAAGAAGAATTCAAATCTCGTTTTTGGGTTTCTACCGGATATAGATAGATAGCTTATTGATGCTAATAATTATAAAAGGAAAATAAAAACTAACGAAAAAGTTAACAAACAAAAGAATGCAGGCTTGCCAGGTGCTGCAATTATAATTGAAGGCATTGTGTTAAGTGAACTTACTAAAGTTAGTTTTTTCATTGCATTCTAAATTTACAAATGATGAGGGCGTAGACACATAAGACAAGATACCCCATGTATCGATGAACAATTCATAAATTTACGGCGCCTTACCTTCAAGTTGTGACGTCATAGTCTCATGGGCTCTCCTACGGTGATTCTCAGAACTATAATAATTTTTTGGCGCATTTTTTTTCATATTAACTTGATAAAAGGTAACATATTATATTGTAGTAGATGCCACCAAAACCTACAAATATGTTGCTATACAATCTTTAGGTTCAATAAACCTACAATATTATGTTACTTTTTATTGAGTTAAAGATGAAAAAAAAAATGCACCGAAGAAATTATTCAATTTGAGCCATTTTCTCGGAATCACCCGCTATGGGATTAAAACGATTTTTTTAGTGAAATTTCAGTGTCATGAATTACTCGCCATTTTAAATCGTCTTGGTAAAGGCTCCTTCAAACATTAACGGTAGATGTAAAGATAAAATGACGAATAGTTTGTAGCAGTGCTTGTCTGCAGGATTATCTGGAATATATCTCTAAATAGCGCTCCGTACTACACGATAACGCTTTAGTGCAACCGCATTAGAATGCATCAGCGATTAATGTCCATCAGTATACTCTTGAATGTTCCTAACGTTATCAGACAGTTACATTACAGTGTTCCAGAGTACCCTCCACGTGACTGCTTTGTCTAGCTTTGACGGAATGCATAATGGCAGAGTGCAGGGTCGTGTGTGCAATTACAGAATTTGCGATCTCTCTGGACCAGCCGGAGCGTGGAGCGCCGCCGGAGTGTCTCAATTAGGCATGTGGTTGGTGCAGAAAGTTTGATCAAATAGAGTTTTCTGCACGAAGAAACCCACGACGGTTTTTCGAAGGTATAGTCAGAGATCTTGGTCTGTTTCTCTGGCCTGAGTTTTTCTTAATATGCTAAACTTCACTTATTATTTGTCCTTGTTGAGCAGTAAAGTGTTATCTATCTATTAATGCGTTATAATCATAACAACCGCCATATTATATTGTTTGAATTTTTTCCATGTACCTACTTGACCAGTGTCTAAGATTAATGTTTTGGACGAAGCTTTGTGTAAATTTCGATTGTGTTTGTAATGTAATTTTTTTTAATGTGTAATAAATAATTATTCATGTAAATACGCTTGTTTCGTAAATTGTGTTTGTTTAACTAGTAGATTTTTTGGTAGGCCAATTGGCTGACCATGACAACGGTATTGAATTGCTCTTTTGAAGTTCATGAGACAACTGATTAATTTGTGATCTTTACACGAAAAAACGAGAGTAACAGTAAGTAAATTTTTTTATTAATGAAAAGTTTACAAGCAGAATCGCTTCGTTGCTCTAGGGTTTTATTTTAAATAAAATATAGGGTAATATAATGCGATGTCGAATTATTTAGCTCAGACGCCCTGTAACACTTTTTTTACACATAAATAAAATAAATCCAGGAAACTTTCCTACTCGACCGGACAGCACAAAAGGTACAATACATGTTGCGAAAGTTACAATACGCAGTCGCCCTATATATTTATGGTGTTATTTCTCATTGTATTAGTGGCCCGCGCCACTTATAGCGGTAAATCTACGAAGAGTTTAGTATTTAGGGTTGTGAAATGAGAAAAAGAAACATTATCAAATAATGCAATTTCCGAAAATATTTTATAAAACCGTCCTAGTCCGAGTCGGATTTGCGCACCGCGGGCTCTGCACAAACTTATAAGTAGAAATATATAAATTATAAAATAAATTTTGTATATTTATTCTATTACTTGGTGAGCGGGATTTGGCCCTTGACGTTGTCAAGAGCATTTAATACAATAGTGTTAAATTAAACAAACTATTGTTGAATTGAGTACTATAATTGACATATTCAGTTTGGTTTTTCCTGGTACAATAAAGAATATTCTTATCTTGTCTTACTTTTTGAATTAAATTAACATTGTTTAAGTACAATTACAGGGCTTTAATTACAATGCAATTCTTATTTAGGTACCTACTCACTTCATACGCTTATAAAACGTAATAAGAATATAATATGTTAAAAATAATGCAATGAGTATTACCAATAAATTATGTCTGTCGTAATGTATTGAATTGACAATAAGTGTTACCAAAATGCACGATCAGTGATCAGTGGGAGGAACGTTGATTTATAAGTTTGTTTTTTCACAGATCCAAGAAATGGAAAGCTTTAGTAGTTGATATTATTTTTTATCAGTTATGACCATTTAAAAGTTTTACTTTCCTTAACTTGCCACCGCATCGTGTGAGATTTTCGAGTAGCTTTATTTGCTTCTATGCCACTTTTTCCTCGATCCCTGTTCTGACATGAAACAAATCATTCTACTTCAAGAATTCCCCTCGGAGCGCGACAGCCCTGCCCAATCTGACCACGACAGCAAAATAAAACACACAGTAATGGCCACTAAAACTTTTGCTAATGACCCGTGCCGTCCCCGCGGCGAAGTTTGCCTAAATTATTTATGATTTTCCATCCCCAATGTCACTCTTGCCGGAATAAATATTGACGGCAATGTTTTTATTGTCCACCCGAGGGGGTAAAGCAGTAACTTTCGGAATAATAAAGTTCTGTCTTTCTGCGAGTCCGCGATGGCGATGGCAGTCTCGGCGGGACGCCGACTCTACAAAATGTAAACCGATGACAGCAGCCGTCAAGAAGTTTTGGCAGCTACCTACGAGATGGTATTACTAATACATTTCATTTATTTTACTAATTTGTTCAGTTTATTTAAATTGTTCTTTTCTAGGTCATAACATAACGCGACTGATTAAAAGTGGAAGGTATAATGAATATATTGGACCTTATTGACTCCTTTATAAAGACCCATTATAACTTTATCGGGTACTGGAGAAATCGAGCGCTGATCGCGTTTGCATAGCGTTTTGGTCTCCACTCGAGAACCTTTGCACACTACGATCATCGGTTCATCGGAATATGTAAGACTTAAGCCATCAAACTAAAATTAAAATATTGTTTATTCATTCACGTGCGTGCATGCAACGATTAATGAATGTCGATGAAGTGAAAGTGATTTGTCAGAATCGTGGCAGGTAGCAGTCCCTGGTCTCTGCCTACCCCTTAGGGATACAGGCGTGAGCTTATGTGTGTATGTATGTTTATTCATAATAAAAACAAAATATTAACTTTATGAACGTCAAAGTTAATTTCATAATTAATAGATCATTGTCGAGAAGAAGCTAACAAAGAACTCCACATTTATTCTTTTTCGCTTAATTAACAAATTTTCAACGTCAAAAAATATTACTCAACAATTATTGTCCTCTGAATTCATTTAATATTAATCTACTGTTTAACACCAGACCTACATTAATATTATCAAAAAACCTTTCACCTGTAGTTATAATGATTCTTCAGAATGGACATAGGTACCTACTATCCATTTATGTATACTTGGCATTTTTTTCAAGTATACATTTAAACGACACTAGCTAGTACTAAATTTGCAAACTGTTTCGAGTTTTCTACTGCTAAAGGTTTTTGATTAAGTGTCGTTTAAAGTCTGAAAAAAATGCTAAGTAAAGATAAATGGATGATAGGCTCATTCATTGCCACACAACCGAATCCGCGGGCACTGCTAGTTAGCTATGTAGGTCATTAAAACCTTCGGCCGCTACGTAATCCGGTGCAGCACATTTAATCCGAAACCTTTTGTAATTTTAAAGCGGAAATTTTCTCGTGGAAACGGATGTGTTTCGGTTATTTCCTAAATGTCCCATTAAACGTAGGCAATTGCTGCAAAAACGGTCGGCATTGTTGCCCGGTAACGACGTATTGGGATGCATTAAATGTTCAAGCCATAGAATTACTGTAATGTAGACCCGCAGTTCGAGCTCCGTGGTGGTAACAAATTACATGTACATGAGATACACATAAGAGTGTATAATTGTGTTAAATATATATTATGTCAAATTTAATACCAAATACATAAACATTAACACTTATTACATAATATGGCATGTAATTCATAAAATTAATGGATTTGTGAAATCGGACATTTTTAACAGTATACAATTCATTTGAAAAGTGAGTCCAGGTGAAGTCTAACTTACATTTTGATTTAAAAAATAATACAATTCTATTAAAGTACTATGTACTATCAAAATCAGCCACGGCGTGCTAAAAACGCAGGTGGAATTTTCACCCGCATACACAGACCGAGATCGATAGTGATTTTAGGTGAAATAAAACTAAAAAGACAAAAAAACACAAAATGAACAAAAAAAAAACACAAAAAAACGGTCCCATCTACAAAAACCTTTTCGTGGTGTATCTAGCGCTGAGTAATCTAGGGCTGAAGCGTTTTGTTATTTTATTTTATATCGAGAAAGCTATCCTTGGCTTCGGCTTTACCGCCGTTGTCATAATAGCTAACGACTAACGTTTATGTTTATTGGTGTGTTAAAAGCATATGCGTTTGTTTACTTTGTTATCTCTGTTTATTACGTCTAAGGTATTTCGAGTTGTAAACACTTCAACGGTGATTTTCTCTCATAAAATGTTCCTTGCAAATAAGGAGTCAAACATAAGACTCAACTTCGTCCGTTCAGTTCGGCGAACGTAATTCTATAACAGGTAAAACAAAACAATATCTAAGATAATTTTGTGGATATATATTTTTTGAGGTATATTTTATTCTATTCTGTTCTAACCCACCAATTTTTTAAGTAAAAATTTGTGAATATGTTATGTTGTTGGTTATTCAATCACGAAATAACGGCAGAACGGATTTACATGAAACTTGGCATACAGATTTTGTTGTGTACTGTTTGTGATAGTTTTCTGGTGTAAATCGTCTATCACTTTTTAATAAATGGCTACCTTCATTATTTGCGTACATTATACATATCGTACTCCTAGATGAAAACCCCACTAAGTCGAAATAATATGTGACAATTTATTTAGCTATTTTTTCGACTTCCTGACCTTATACCGGACAGGACAATATAACTCCCAAAACGTCTCCTTCAAGTTGAAGGTATCGTTATGGGAGTTATATTGCCCGGTCCAGCATAACGTCAAGAAGACGAAAAAGTAGCTAAATAAACTGTCACATGTCATATTATTTCGACTTAGTGGGGTTTTCATCTAGGCGATATATTACCTGCCTTAACTTCTGTATGCAATTTAAAACCAATTCCGATTTTCCGGAAAATGTACTTATTAAAATTATCTAATTTTAATGTCAGCTTTATTATTATTATTTATTTATTCACTAAAAATAATGCAAAATCACAAAAAAATTAGTTTGCCAAACTGATAATGCAGTTTATCGGCAAGCTCTTGGTAACAATTCTTATTCACTTAGACAATCTACACAACTAATATTATCGATAATACGCTATAACTCTAAAGCATAAGATGAGTTTACTAACTGCTTGAAACAAAGCGGTTAAGCATACTTTTGAATTATGCTTTTCTGAGGTCCTTATTACATAATTTCTCTGGGAGGGTTTTTTAAATGAAATTTAATTTTGGTCTATCAGTTTTTTGATTTATAGGTACCAAAATTATTCCTACATTGTAACCTTTTACCTGCCTTAAAGACTAATTTCTCCGTGCCATTTAAAACCAATTCCGATTTTCCGGAACATAAAGTAAATTTTCCGGGCACTCCAGACGGCTGGCCATATGTATTAGCGCGTACCCCACTGACCCAAGGATCGTCTACAAGAAATATGATTCCCACCAAGCCTCCGCTCTCCGTAGGAGCAAGCATAAAGAAAACTTTAAGAGGCCATTACACGCCGTTTTATTTCTCGTCTGGGCGGTGGACGTACTGGCAGCACGAGTTGGAACCTTTTTGGGCGCGATTTCTTTTTCAGCTGCCTGGCCGGTAAAAAAAACTTTACAGCGTCACTCACTGAACTCCTTGGTATTTCGTCACGCACTGAACTCTCTGACCATGAAGGTCAGAGATATGACAGTCTTATTATTCACTCAGAACTGGTAGGTGAACCGATTCAGACGATTCTTTTTTTATTTGAAAGTTTCACAGTTTCCTACAACGACAATACGTAATCCCGAGATTCGGCTGTACATGTTAAATCGTCTGTAAGGGCTATGGCTATGTTAGAGCCTTATCACACTAGCGAATTGCAAGCGTTTTCAATGCCGAGCGGTCACGCAACGAATACGTTACGGGCGCGCAACGAATACGCAGCACACGCGCAGCGAATTCGTTGCGGACGGCCAACAAAATCACCGCATAAAGCAACGTCAACGCCATCTTGTACTGTCGTGTACAGACGCCAGCCCGTCCGCCCCTCCTCTCGTTGTCTTAGCTCACTGTGTATCACAAAATGTAGGCCTTGACATTCGCAGGTAAGAACGAAATTGTTTTGGATAATTTTTTTTTCGTTTGCTAAACAACACAAAGTAGTCGCTCTCTTCCATTCGATTACCTGATAGTGTCTTGCCAAATTTGTCGATGCTTTAGTTTTCGTCTCCGGCGTCTTCGAAATAACAGTGTCAACAGCAGTGTTTTCTTGTCAGAATCTATTTTGTTACTGAATGTACAAACACGCGACGAAAACGTTTCCAATGCACCACGCATCCGCAACGTCTTCGCTGTGCAGCCGCAGCGTGTTCGTGACGCATTCGTAGCGCGTCCGCTCCGTTCCGGATCCGCTCGCAATTCGCTAGTGTGATAAGGCTCTTAGGGCGTGCTTAACTCACAGTATTTGAGTCCAAATAACCTACAGAGCAAAGTTCCCGAGGCCGAGTCCATTCCTAGCCCATTAGAGGCCACGCCGTTTTATTCCTCCCAACGCCCAGTGGGCATAGTCTGCAAGATTTACGCGCATAAAGACCGTTGCTCAGGGAGAATACATCGTTTCGGCCGGCGAGGGAGCACTGCGCGACGACGTAGTGCACTTAATTTCGCATTTAATGATATTTCGCAGCCATTTTATGACTTTGCAAGTTTTCGGGGTGAAACGCCCGGCGCGGCCGTCAGTGAGATGCAATGAAGCGATTTTAAAGTGCTTTTTGGGAAGGGTCTCGGTGAAATATTAGTGGATTTAAATATCCTGTGGAGCTAACTACCGTGTGAAAGGATTTGCGAAATCTTGAACTACTAGGCGAAGGTGAAATTGTTCAAAATTATTTGTATGGGCCTGGCAACTTACCATTCTCCGCACCTTCAACTCTCGCGCTCAGGCTCGTGGCTTTGCGTATTTCTACGCGGGCGTTTTCGGAGTTTCCCAGGCACGACAAATTATTCTTCAACGTCTATGCCGAAAGTACATACACAAAATGTAAAGCATAACTACTACATACTCGCTGACTGAATTTTCTATCTTATCTAGAGGAGTGCAAAGGTCACAGCCCACTTACACGACTCTGCTACCACCCGGCAAAAATAATATCATTCAAATATGGGCTTTAAATTAGCTGACAGCTGACAGCGAGCTGTCGGCTGTCATTGATGCCAATGTAAAATATACCTATCTTAAGAGCAATATTTAAAGCCCATATTTGAATGATATTATTTTTGCCGGGTGGGAGCAGAGTCGTGTAAGTGGGCTAACTCTTAAATAAAATGATTATTTTTGGTGACCCCTTTATCAATACGTAAAATTAACAAATGACAATCCGCCTGAGTGATCTTAAGCGATCACGAAGGTTAAGCAACATAGGGCGCGTTCAGTGCATGGATGGGTGTTCTATGACTAACGCTAGTAGCATTATTACGAGCGGTTTCGTGCTTCGCAAGGCACGTTAAACAGTTGGTGCCGGCTGCCGTCGATAAATGACAGTCGTTAAGCCAAGTCAGAGGCCCTAAGGCGGCTTGAAAACTTCTGACAGTAAGACCAGCCACTAGTCTCACAAGCCTCCACCAATCTGGACTTGGCCTTCCTCAGGGAAGAGGAAAAGAAAATAAAATCAAACAAAGTAACTTTGAAATACAAAAATCAAGCAAACAGAATATTATCATTAAAATCAATCAAAAATAATCAAACCGGTTCCAATCCGGACCTGGCCCCCGTGGTGGAGTATGGCCTATACTTTCCTCAGGGAAGAGACCCGTGCTCCTTGATGGGGAAATAATGAGTTGATGATGAAACAGAATTTGTAAATAATTGAGCGTACAAATTACTAACGCTACTACGTTAACAGTGTTATTAACTTTGTGTTGGATCCACGATTTTGGCGTCTCCAGTCTATCTGCCTCTATGTAAAGCATGCTTCAATAGCATGGAAATAAAGCGAATGTAAATCAGGCTAAGTTTCGTGTACTATTTAAGGGATATCGCGAATATATCCCTCAAAACTACCTGTACATAATTCTCACTCACGTTGGGTCGCAAATTGAATATGTATGCACATGAGACGCCGTTGCAAATTGAATCATACATGCGCGGGCTAAATCCGAAGTGTGATTAGAGCTGCATGCTAGACCGTGTTACTGGCAATTCTTTGGGCTTGTGTGGGCAAGTACATTGTAGAAAACTGTAGAAGAAGTAAAGTGGTGGTGTCATAGTGGGGTTGACCCTTGCTTCTCGATCATGAGGGTCTGGGTTCGAACCACGCATGTACCAATGACTTTTAGTTACGTAAATTTGTTATTTTGTACAGCAACACTATTCGCTGATAAATTGTGCCCGGATAATACAATTATTTTTTACTATATTGCTGGTCACAATAAATGCATCGTTACTTATTAAAATAAATTCAAATTCAATTCAAATTTAAATTATTTATTTTAAAAACCAAAAAATTAGGTAACAACAACAAATAACATCATAATTCATTACAAAAAATAATAATATCGTAATATTTTGATTGACACCTTTGTCATTTTCTTACCCTAACTTGCACACTAGGATTCCCTGATAAAAATTAAACTCACGCCCGTTATCCCCGAGGGGGTAGGCAGAGGCACCAATCACTAGAACTGGGCCCACGTTTTGCCGAGTTTATTAGGTCCCACAGGCTAGCCACTTGTCACGTGGGATAAGTAACGATGCATTTATTGTGACCAGCAATATAGTAAAAAATAATTGTATTAGTCCCGGATTTGACCCCTGGTCTTGGATGTTTACACGTCCCTGTTTGTCACGTCCCTGTTTGTCACGTCCCTGTTTCTAGTTCCCACGACACGGGGTATCCTAGTGTGGGGCCAGAAGCAATTTATGTGCTTGTATGTAAATGTTTATGTTCAACAATAACAATTATACTCGATGACTTTTATTGAAGGGGACGTTCGGACAAGGATCTTGAAATGTATAATTATAAAATTAGGTACATTTGCATACAGGCACATACATTGCTTCTGGCCCCACACTAGGATACCCTGTGTCGTGGGAACCAGAAACAGTGACGTCACAGACATGTAAACATCCAAGACCTGGGTTTATTTTGGTGCAGTGGCATCCTAATGGGTACAACAATGAACTTGGGATCGGGGGATGCAGATTCGATTCTGGTTTATTTACTTGTTTTTTTAAAGTCTTGTATGAAGTTACAGTAGCGTTTGCGTTTAAATTGTGTTGCTACTATAACTCGCCAATGTGGTGCACGCGTGGTGCTCATACTCTACTCTCTTAAGCCGGGTCCGCTGCGCCATGTTAGCAAACACCTACAATGTTAGGCCACGCCTATAATATTATGTGTGTGACTTAAAAAAAAACAAGTAAATAAACCAGAATCGAATCTGCATCCCCCGATCCCAAGTTCATTGTTGTACCCATTAGGATGACACTGCACCAAAATAAACCCAGGTCTTGGATATTTACATGTTTGTGACATCACTGTTTCTGGTTCCCACGACACAGGGTTATTCTAGTGTGGGGCCAGAAGCAATGTATGTGCCTGTATAATATTATAGGCGTGGCCTAACATTTTAGGTGTTTGCTAACATGGCGCAGCGGACCCGGCATTAGGCGTGTTAGCAAACACCTAACATGTTATTATAGGCGTGGCCTAACATGTTAGGTGTTAGCAAACACCTAACATGAAGCAGCGGACCCGGCTTTAGAGAAGGTCTGTGCCCATCTGACCGGTAACGTCAACGTAGACTCCGCTAGTCTAAGCCGTTTTCGATAAAATGGGTACAGATGCAGATACATAATTATCAAATAATTATCATTGTTAATAATTGCTGGGCCCCCGCGATACAGGCCTGACCTAGTGCGGGGACCACAATCGATTCCAAGATCCTTAATCAAAGTTACTCTAATACCTTACTTTTAAATCTAGTTTTAGTTCAAGTTCTAAGGATCAATGTCTGTTTTCTGGCAAATAAATTATTTCTATTTCAAATTTTCATTTAGTTTTTTTTTTGTTAATATGCCTTAAGCTGTTAAGTCCTGACCTCGAAAATAACAATAGAAATCCATTGTTTTCAAGGTTAGGACTTAAGAGTCAAAGCGGTTTTATGTATGACTCATAATTTATACGAATACGTATAAATAATACTGTTTTTCCACACTATCAAATAGCCTATTATTATTTAGGACCGCAATTATTATTCCCTTCGGTGTTGGCACTCTCCTCGTGAAAACTGACCTACGTGAGTTAGACTATTTAAGGCGCTTAAGCTCATAAAATAAATCCTAGCCGAAAGAGGCCTTGCCGTCCGGCATTAGTCTTTGTGAATAAAATATCGCGCTTTTCCTGAGCCAAACTTAAAATAAGCTACTAATTATGCCTCAGTGTGGCTGGCAAGCATGATCACTTTGGTGGTCTAGAATCCTTTGCAATTGCTTTCAAACCACAACTCACCAATTTTCTGCAGCTGGCATGTACAGGGTTATTTTTTAAATGATCGGTTCTGGTAGCACTTTTTTTTCTCTATATCGAACTCCTCTCAAAAGCTTCAACAATTTTTATGATCCTTTTTGTGTAGGTCTAAGAAAAAGAACAATAATAATAACATACACATATACCTTTACACAAGTACTCTGTGCTATGGTAACAAGGCAAATATATTACAAATGTGAAAAAACACCCATAATGAGATCATAGCTCGTACGTAGGTAGCTAATTAATATAGCAATACAACATTTCCGGGGTCAATATAGTAGTTTAAATAAATTCCTACTTTCCTCCCTTAACTATGGTATAATGGTATGACCTTTAAAGAAAAAAAAACAGTTTTAACGACTTACAAACTGAGCTTTTTTTCAGCGGTGTAGGTATATTTTTTGCTACTTCAGCGATTTTTTTAAAAATAGCACACGTAAGCATGTCTACAGACAGTGCTATTACAAAACAGAACCAAATAAATTAACTAAAAATCTTGCGTATGAAATCAGTGCTTGAAATTGCCAATCCGCCGTGAGCATGCGTGGTTACTAACCCACTACTCTCTCTTTCTCTCTGTCTTCTGAGAGAGAAAAAGCTTTTGTTCTGCAGCGGGACGATTATAGACTACATCAACATCATCGTCATCATCATCAATCCATTATGTACCCACCGAGGGGCACGGGTCTCTTCCTATAGGCTATACTCCACCACGGGGGCCAAGTCCGGATTGGTGGAGACTTGTAAGGATAGTGGCTCGTCTTACCTTCAGAAGTTTTTAAGCCGCCCTAAGGTCTCTAACTTAGCTTAACGACTGCCATCTATCGACGGCAGCTGGCACCAAATGCTTAGCGTGCCTTGCGAAGCACGGAACCGCCCGGAAAAACTACATAGACTACATAGAAAAAAAACATTGAAACGAAAAAAAAAATTACAAGCCGTTTTCAAAAATCCTGAAACAAACGTTGTTATAAATTATAATATCTGCTTGACATGTAGATAATCTGACACAATTGCGGATTTAAAAAAATAACCCTGTAGATGAGGCCGTTTCACCACTCTTCAGTCATTTGCTGAAGTTTTCTCATTACTTTTTTAAACCAGAAGAGGTTTTTTATCTCGGCCATAACTCTTAGCTCAAAGTTTGTTAACACCCGTGATTATCAATCTAAAGTATCTTTTTCATAATTATGAATTATTTGCGGGAAAAAGTAATTTCTTTGTTGGTCAGTCAGAGATATTGAATTAAGAACTACATTTAACCTGTAGAATGTTTTGTGGGCCGATTGGCTCACTATGAGTCCAATGAGAGGTAGCCCAGCTTGCGCACCCGCCTAAATAGCACCTGATCTAGTCCAGATTGCCCAATCCAGGCCAGGCCAGGTGCTATTTGTTCAGGTGCTATTATGCGGGTGCGTAAACTGGACTACCTCGACGCTGTTAGTGAATTCAAAAGTATTTATTCTGCCAAAAATATCAATAGGTGCCCAATCTGGACTAGGCCAGGTGGTATTTAGGCGGGTGCGAAAACTGGATTACCTAAATAATGATTTTTAATTATTATTTACCAGATCATAAGGCAACTGATTTAACTTTTTTTTATACTTTTGACCCACATAATACAATCACTTGACCTGGTCCCAATCTAAGAAACTCTGTGCTATGGTAACCAGGAAAGGAAATCACACCCAGATTGAGGCCATTTGCACTAAAGTACGGCGGCTCCCAGTAGGAATCGAACCCACGACCTCTTTACGAGCTAAGCGCCTTAACGGCTCGTCCAACGAAGAATTAAACAATTTAGCATCGAGTATTTCAAGAAGGTCCAGTAAAAGTCGAAAAGCATTAATTCGAACCACTTCTACGAGTATTATGCGACCAATTTTGAAACTACGAAAATAAATAAAATCAACAAACTTACAAATATCAAAAGGGAATTGGTATGAACATCTTATTCTTTGGAATCAGTTGCTTTATGTCCTTGAAAATAATAATTTAAAATCTCTTAAATAATTTATTTATTACCATAAAACGTTAAACCAAATCATAACACAAGCATATAAGATATATAAGTCACTTAGATATATAAGTCTTATAATTTATTTGTTTGTTTTTTCTGATGTGTACAATAAAGAGTTCTAATATAATGTAATCTAATCATATAAAATATTCGCAAAATAAATAACTCATTCTCTATAAACAATGCATGTTTCACTGCTTTCAATCCAATACATCTCAGCTCTGTGATATTAAATATCCCGGTAGAAATACAGTATTCATATTTAAAAACTGAAATACCTACCAGACAGAGCTCAAGTGGTTGCCAGCAGAAACTTCCGCTTGAGCAACTAAGAACATTTTAAACCGATTTCCACAGAACTGCTGAGTGTCTCGTGCACAAGTACACGTTGATAGTAACCCAGAGACGTAATACGAACGAAAGCTATGTAAACATAAATATTTACATTTAGGCACATACATTGTTTCTGGCCCTACAGTAGGATACCCAGTTTCGTAGGAACCAGAAACAGCGACATCACAAACATGTAAACATCAAGAATCAAGAATCAAGAATTTATTTCAACGTAAAGAATTTACATTCTGCTTGTTGAATGTCAATGTATATACAGTTATGTATAACGTTAGCCGCTGCCTTGGGGCCGTCTGTAGTGGAGAAAAAGGCAGCGAAAAAAAAACTCCACTCTGACCATCTTTTCTCAAATCACCTTAAAGCTAATACAAATAAAACATACAAAATAATATCTTGGATGTGTTGAACACTAGACACATTTATCCTCTGATTTAATTTAATATTAAACTACTATTTAATGCCATACGTCCTTGTCTTCTAAATAATCGTTGATTTTATAATAAGCTTTTTTGCAAAGAGTGTTCTTAACACAATTCTTAAATCGCGTTAGGGGTAACTCTAATATATCTTGGGGTATCTTGTTGTAGAACCTTATACAGTGCCCCATAAAGGAAGTATTAACTTTTGCAAGTCTAAATCGTGGAAATGACAATTTATGTTTATTCCTAGTATTAACGTTATGATGGCTACCAAGAGTTTCGAAGTCCTTAATATTTTTCCGAACGTACATAATATTTTCATAAATGTATTGGCTTGCAACTGTTAAGATGTTAGTTTCTCTGAAAAAATCAGAAAGCGCTTTTTCGTTTCCAAAAAACTATAATATTGACTAATATTACCTCCATCATATAATTATAACAAAATTTAAAACTAAGCTCTTAACTGCACGTTGATATTCGACAAAAAAACAAAGTCGGAGATGTATGCACACGAACAACAAAGCAAAAATGGAGATGGGCGAGACATTTGGTTAGGCGGAAAGACGGCCGGTGGGGTAGCCACTGAGTGCCCAATTCTGCTAGTGCATTGTAGTTCAATGACAGACACTCGGTCAGGTCACGTGACATGATTTTGTTTACCATCGACGCCTAGAAGGATTGGTACTTGTGTGCGCGTAGATTAAAAGCGCAAATAAAGTGAAATCACTGCGTTCATGCAGTTGTCAATGAACTACAATGCCTTAACAGAATCGACGCCTGGTCAAGAACGGGTCGACGGTCAGTGGGTAGACCACCAGCGCGGTATGACGACGACATTGTGAAAGCGGCTGATACCTTGGACAAGACTAGCACTGGACCGGATGTGTTGGCGTGATAGAAAAGAGGCCTTTGCCCAACAGTGGGCTCTATTTACGGGCTGATTAAATAGAACTGCAGTCGGGCTTGAAAAGTGAGTTTCTTTGATGTTTTGTTGGTAAAAGAAACGTTTTTCTTCTTCTTCAAATGTGTAGGTGTTACCGGACGTCACTTACATGAATCCGCTTAGAAATACACACACATAATAATATAACATTTTTGTGTGCTCTGTTTTTACGTGGTATGTCTATGAGCATTCATACTGCACAATAAAAAAAGTAAAACCAGGGTGCATCCATACAAAGGAGGTAGTCCAATTTGCGCACCCGCCTAAATAGCACCTGCACAAAAAGCACCTGGCCTAGTCCAGATTGGGCACCTATTGATATTTTTGGCAGAATAAATACATCTGAATTCACTAACAGCACCTGCCTATTTAGGCGAGTGCGGTGCGCAAACTGGACTATCTCATGCAAAGAATGAATGTCAATGAAGAGAAAGTCATCTCTAAGGATTGAAGCAAGCGGCAGTCCCTGGACTCTGCCTGCCCCTCTGCAGTACAGACGTTTGTTTATATATTATATGATAACATATACAGTAACAGTACGTCATACGAAGGTAAGCGAATCATTCATTTCCCTTTGCTCATAGTAGAGGAAATGTATCATAATAAGTGCACTAAGACAGCATCATCATCAACCCATTATCTCCCCACCGAGGGGCACGGGTCGCGTAAAGCCACTACCTGTGTACTATTCAACACTGTATGAGTTGAGCCGCAACAGAACGCGTCTCATTAAATTTTTATAAAGCTTACTTTGAAATGACAAACTATGTTACGCGCCAGCAGTGTTGAGTCTACCGTTGAATACTTGAAACACAACAAAATGCATTAAGTATGTAAAATATCCGTAGCTAATAGACTCTAGATTTGTTTATTTAGGTTCATCAAAGTGTAGAATAATTATGATAATTTAATATTAATAAAAAATAAAATAAAACAACATAAACTGTAATAACATAAATATTTATTAGGTTTACATTAGTGTTTTTAGAATACATGGCTTTTGTTTTTGCTGTAGCAAATACAATAGCTTGTTCCTCCGTTTCTATGTTAGACAGAGATTTACAGAATTTGCGAAGAATTATCATTTTATTGGGAGTGTAATTCTGTTACATAAACTCAGTAATGGGTGAGAATTCAGAATTTATTTCTGTACAGTCATGAGATGACGCAATATTATGTACCTATATCTCTTTCTAATACATGCAATATTTGACACAGATTGGATGCTCCCTTGCGGTGCTTTAGATCGAAAAAGCATGTTGCGGCTCAGCGCGTTACCTTAGAAAAGTGTTGAATGCGAACATAATTTGGCTATTATTTTATTCCAAAGACTGGACAAAATATGTTGCGTAAAATTATCAATATATGGCGCTGAGTAAGAACAGATTGTGTCCTCATATTTTTCGGAAAATAAGAAACAATATCTATGTGATGCCAACACTTTTAGGTGTTGAATAGTACACAGATAGTGGCTTTACGCGCACGGGTCTCTTTCCTGAGGAAGATGTAGGCCATACTCTACCACGGGGGCCAAGTCCGGATTGATGGAGGCTTGTAAGACTAGTGGCTGGTCTTACTGTCACAAGATTTTCAATCCACCCTAAGGCCTCTGACTTGGCGTAACGAGTACCATCTATCGAGGGCAGCCGGCACTCACTGTTTAACGTGCCTTGCGAAGCTCGGAGCTGCTCGGAAAAGTGCCACTAGCGTTAGTCATAGAACAGTCACCCACCCTTGCACAGAACGCGCCCTATGTTGCTTAACCTTCGTGATCGTCAGACAGCCAGGGCTAAGAGCGATTCTACTACGAGCGAGCACTTATACAAGCAAAGCTAAATTTCCTGGTATAAGACGCCTTTCGTTCATAAGTCTGCGATACGCAAACTGTGCGAGTCCATACTTGCATGCATCCAATTCCCGGTACATAAATTAATAGTTACGGATATCGAAGCCCTGCGGAGAAAACTGTGGATAGCGCAAGCTTGCATAAAGAAACTACTAACACTTTGAACCTTGACTGCTTCATGAGGTTCCTTTGAGTGCAGAGCAGAGAGAGAAACTCTGCTAACTGAAAATTTGTATTTAAAAAAAGTCTTCGAGTAACATTTTTAATGTCTAATATTAAGCGTCTTCACTGTGACATAGGCATTGCAAAATCAGTGCTGTTTTGAATTTCTCCAAATTGATATGCGCCATCTGCGATCGTCCAGAAACCCTTCTTCTCCGCACCTCCGAGCACAATGTGGCTGGATATTCAAACTCTTTCACAGTGACTGCGACCCGCCTGCAGAATAGCCTCCCTCTGCGTTTGATTCGGCAGTCGAAACATCCTAGTGTTTGGTCGGAAGCAATTATGTATATCTATCTGTGCATCATTCGTCCATTGCGCATTATGTACATACCAAAGGTTGGATGGAAAAAAAATGTTTGAAAATTATAATTTTTTCGATGCAATAAAGAATATTATAGATTATTGTAAAAACTAAAAATATTATAGAGAAGAAGAAGAAGTTAGGACTTAAACAACTTGTGTATGTGAATTATATTTGCCACAGAACTGAGATGATTAAAATATAGTCTTTAAGATTCAAGTTTTTTTTCCCCCAGTGATCGACTAAATGTAAAACAGTAGTTAGGTACCTAGTTTTAGTCTTCACCACATCTGAATATTTTCTAAATATACGATGATTTCCAATTTGATACATTATTATTTCCCTTTTAGTCAATAAACAAGTGATTATTAGAGCTAGTTACATACTACAACAAATCAAATAAAAAATAAAATTCTTTAGAATTTTAGAGAGAGTCACAGTTAGCGCAGTCTGTATATAAGTTTGTGAATTCACTACTAACAAAGCTTATCGTCGGTCTGTGCATAGATAACGAGTTTCATACAACTTCCCACGCTCGAGAGGAGGGCGTTTAGCCGAAACATGTGCTTTGAGTTAGATCCAAGTACTTCGTACCTTTGAATCCTTCATAGACATTCATTGCTGAGTTTCTATGTAAGAGAAACACAGTTTTTGCTCACACAGAGGTTTTAGTATAGTAACTAAGGTTGTTTCAAAGTCGACATTAACGTAACTAGTTAGAGAGGAATTGTGCCACTTATTTAAGTGCCCTGCCTCACTAGGACGCCATGGCGATTTTGCCAGCTACGCATCCAAGCAGTTCGTTTGAATGGCGACGTAGCCAAACAGTCGCCAAGTGAGTTAGGCACTATACAACAGGGTAGTTTCCAGGGTCAAAATAATTAAAAATCAAAATCAAGAATTTAAATTCTATTTAGTCCGTATTTTAGATAATAAAAAAATCTTGGACACGTATTTTTTATTTTTTCGAGTAAACAAAAAATAACAAAGATATAGCGCATTAAAATTACGTGTGACGTCACTCCGTGCTAAAAAATGCAGTACGGCGTGACGTCATACGTAACTTTAATGGGCTATATCTTTGTCATTTTTGGTCTAATTTACAAATAAAAAAATACGTGTCCCTTATTTTTGAATAACCTAAAAGACGGACTAATTACATTTTTTAGGGCAGTTAGCCCATTCAATACTAACTGCTTGGATACGGTCGCTGGCGACGTGGCCATGGCGTCCCGGTGAGGCAGGGCCCTAAGAATCAAGAATGTTTATTGTGAGCTTAGACATGGGTTACACAATTAGCAGTACCTAACAGCTGCTGTAAAAATATAGTATCCCCAAATCTTACCTTAACTTTACAGGTGTACTCTAATTCATCCATCCTTTACATTTATATGTATGACTACCTGTTGCCCGAGACTACGTCCGCGTGGGTTTAGCTGAGTAAAGTGTTTGCAAATAAGATAGGGATACTTTTAGCGCATGCGAAAGAGCTTTCATACTAACTTCGCAACCCCCTCGAAAAACTGCTTTACACGTCTTTCATGACTAAATGAAAGATCTTCATGCTGAATTTAATTTGAATAACTTCAAAAACGGCAAAGTTTCATGCTAACATTGCACCCCCCTTTTACCCCCTTAAGGGATGATTTTTCAAAAACAATTTTACATGTATTTCATGACTTTTAATGAAAACCCTTCGTACCAAATTTCATTCGAATAACTTCAAAAACGGCAAAGTTTCATACTAACTTTGCACCCCCCTTTTTACCCTGTTAAGGGATGATTTTCGAAAAACTATTTTATACGTTTTTCATAACTTTTAATAAAGAACCTTCATATTGAATCTCATTTGAACAACTTCAAAAACGGCAGTTTCATTCTAAGTTTGCACCCCCCTTTTTCCGCCCTTAAGGGATGATTTTTTAAAAACTATTTTACACGTGTTTCATCATTTTAAATGAAAAACCTTCGTACATAAATTTCATTTGAATAACTTCAAAAAAGGCAAAGTTTCATACTAACTTTGAACCCCCATTTTACCCCTTTAGGGGATGAATTTTCAAAAATCCTTTATCAGTGCTCCCCTATGTTACAAAAGAAACCCCTGTGCAAAATTTCAAGTTTCTAACTCTTACGGCCTTACTAATAAATAAGTTATACACTCTGAATAAGTATTTGACATATTATTATATCAATTTATACTGATTTAATCGCATTTAGCGTACAAATAACCAGTTTGTCAGACCTCGCATAACGGCTGTATACACAGCTCATAACCTTTATTAGTAAGGCCATTATAGTTTAGGCCCTGCGTTGATATGTCAGTCAGTCAGCTTCTCCTTTTATATATATAGATAGATGGAGATAGTAACCAATCAAAATAATACCTAATAAAATTTTAAAACGAAATCCTTAACTGTATGAGATCATCTTAAAAACTAAATTATGTGTTTTATAATGTACATATCTAATAATTTCAACATATACTTGTCAATGCAACGTCAGTATAGCAAATGAAGGGTACAAGGTTAGAACGATAAATGTCCAAAAAAAAAAACAACTTTTTTATTTTATTATTGTTTATGGTAGCACTTTTGGATCTCTATCATTTCGTCTAGGTATCATACACTAGAACGCTGTGAGTCAAGAGATGTATCAAAAAGAAATATTCCGCTCCATAGCAGTAACGCTGAGAGGTTAAACTTCAAGCTCGATTATCTCGAAATGTTGGAAAAAGGACATTCATCGTTCTAGCCTTGTAGCCTTCAAATGTTAAGTCTAGGCTTCCCACACAGCAAATACGGGTATTTCAATTCTCCGTCTTCCGGTGCCTCGTCCTATTCATAGAGAAGTCTTAGCAACTCCACCGAGTAGTTATCTCAGAAATTATTCACTCACTCTCCCGAGAACAAAGCAGTGCTAAGGCCGTTTAAAGATTCATGTACTATGCCTGAAGGAATTCTAGATTACAAACAACATAACACTAAGTGGTAGGCTTATAATGCAGCCTATTATGTGTCCCACTGCAGGGCAATAAGAACACAGAAGGCCTCTTATAGAGAGTATGCCCACAGAGGTTTGACGACCTCTGTGGTGGAGAGGTTGATTTGGAAATCCATGGAGGAGGCCTATGTCCAGCAGTGGACTTCTTGTGGCTGAATGATGGTGATGATGATGGGAGTGTCTAGGGTTAATGATGAAAAAACACAAAGAAATGGACCTTATACAAACAGAACTGAAGCATAAACCTAGATTAAGCCAATTCCAATGGTAGTAAGAGACAGATTAAAGCCATAATTGAAACAAAACAAACAGAATCTTCTCCTCAATTCATATCAGTTCGTTGTGTTTGTAGAGAATTGACGCCAAGCAGTAGGTATAATAAATTTACTATCAATCTGCATTTCGATTGCTCTGCCGGACTACAATAGGCTGAAAGGTACAGTCAACAGAAGATGAACATTTATATCGGTGAACTCTACTTCGGCATGATGTTAACGTTAACGTTGCACCCAAAATATGAACGCTATTGTGTTGTCGACTGTATGCATAGATCAATAGGCAAGACGGAAATTGACGCTTGAACACTACTTCATTCGTGAGAACTGAATACATAAGACACATATTATACTAATAATAATAATAATAAACTCACGCCCGTTATCCCCGAAGGGGTAGGCAGAGGCACCAGTCTCTAGAACTATATAATATACTAGCTTTCGCCCGCGACTCCGTCCGCGTGGACTTTAGTTCAAAATGTTGCAACCCCGTTCACTCCCGTTAAGGGTTAAATTTAGAAAAACCGTGAAACACGTGTTCAATCAATTGTGTTGAAGAGTATTTATTTCAAGTTTCAAGAAAATCTGACAACATTTTTTTATACCTCCATACAAACTTTAACACCGCCGTTTACCCCTTTAGAGGGTGAGTTTCAAAAAATCCTTTCTTAGTGCTCCCCTAGGCTCCCTAAGGAACTCCCATGCCAAATTTCAACCCCCTAGGTTCAGTAGTTTGGGCTCTGCGTTGATTCTAAGTCAGTCAGTCAGTCAGTTTCTTCTTTTATATATTTAGATAAAACATGTTGCAAATAGCCTGTTTACGTCCTACAAACCATTTACATACAGGCACATACATTGCTTCTGGCTTCACATTAGCATACCCTGTGTCGTGGGAACCAGAAACAGCCACGTCACAAAAATGTGAACATCCAAGACCTGGGTTTCTTTTTTGTCCCGAGCCAAGATTAGAACCCGGGATCTCGCGCATGGTATGCAGGTACACTAATCGCTACGCCACAGAAGTCTTCAAAGGTCATAGGTTATAAGACATAAGTAAGGCAAAGGCCGAGTCTCAGCGAGAGAGTATGACCTTTAAGGAATATCATTCAAATATGGGCTTTAAATATTGCTCTTTAGATATATTTTACATTGGCACCATAAATTAGCTGACAGCTGAAAGCGAGCTGCGGGAGCAGACTCCTGGTGGGAGCAGAGTCGTGTAATTGGGCTATGACCTCAAATCACCACGCGTGAACACCGCAGATTGGCGATATCAAATGCTCAGGTGTTGTGGTATTAATAGCTCACACTCAGTTTTCTTTGCGATGATTTCTTTCACAATATTGCTACTGTAACTTCACAAAAGTACATTACTTAGAAAACAAAGTCATAGGTGCACTGAGAACCACGCAATGCAAAGCCAATGCGCCTTGAAGTTGTAATAAGTTTTAGAACTAAAATGAATATTAAGAGAATGATTAAAGACAGAGGAAAGAAAAATAATAAAGACAGGCAATTTGCAAAGAAGAAAAAGAAACAAAAAATAAAATATAATTTTTGGTAAGCCACTAGTCTTACAAGCCGCCACCAATCCGGACTAGGCGCCCGTGGTGGAGTATGTTCTATACCTCCCTCAGGGAAGAGACCCGTGCCCCTTGGTGGACATAATGGGTTGAAGATGATTATTATTAATATTTTATTGATTAGGACCACCAACAAGATATACACCAATACATTCACAATAGACAATAGACTAACAAATAAGGTAAGTGTTACCTCACTTACAGGCAGCCACAACATGCACCGATAGTACTAAGTTGCCCGAGGACTTACAATTACGTTTTACAATTTGATGATGATGGTAACGAAGATTCTATGTATTGATTCATCTAGCTACTACTGACACGATCTTGTTTTCATTTGTTGTGTATTTCACAAGTGTTTGTGCTTATGAGCCTGAGGATGCCTCGTGTTAGAGGCAAAACGCGTCGATTGTCTCACACAGTATTGTTGTCGGTGGCGGTATGTTCGTGTCTTGTTTCTGCTTGAAAAAGTGGGAGGGAGGGCGGTGCATTAATTAACCGCATGGTGCTTGGCTGATATAGGATATTGGCGGAATTTAGCAGAGTAATTTTCTCATTTTAACCATAGAAACATGGATTTTATAGAAATAAGCAAAAGATAAGATAAGAATATTCTTTATTGCACACAAGAAAGCAGAGACAAATAAAATTAAGTTAAAATAATTCATTTAAAAAGCATTCACGCATTTTGTCTGTAACATGTTTTCCTCTTTTTACATTGACTAGTGTTCTCCAGAACGTAGGTAGATGAGTATTACATACACCTCACTGCTAAAGGAAATTAAGTGTATTGAAGACAGATCTAGCGTATTCATCGCAGACGCTTTTTATTCACAAATACGAGTTCTGGGGCAAATAACGTAGGAGTTTCTTTCGAGATTCCATTAATTTAGACTTCCAAATGTAATTTCTTTGATCGTATACGCGTGTTTGACAATATTCTGTTGGAAAATGTGAAAAATATAAGTAGGCAAGGATTTCGGAGGCACGATTTTCTAACTGAATGCTAAGCCGACGCTCTACACTGGAGTCAGAGAATGACACTACGTAGAAGTAAATTTTAAAACATACGTGTTTTTGAGTACCTTACAACCCGTGCAAATAAAATGCAGACAACATTCATATTCTTCACTTTATATTGGATTCACTTACTTACAAAAATTTTATGTATATATTGATTGCTGGATGCAAGCCGCTTCCAACCGGTCTTTTTGGAAATCCATGGGGGAGGCCTATGTCCAGCAGTGGACTTCTTGTGGCTGAATGATGATGATGATTCCAAGATTCAAACAAGTTCACGTTCCAAACTAAACGATATATTTTTTATATTTTCGAGCATTGTGTCCAAAAATAAATAAATTGTTTGGGATTCGGAAAAACAATTATGAGTATCGCCAACATCGAGATGTGGGTGCCGAGGCGAGGGCGTGCCGCGCGTTCGCCCTCAGTCAGAAACGAGCAACTGCCGACGTGAGCTCTCTGCTCACGATGATTAAGCTCTGCGAATCAGAGCGAAACCTGGTCGGACTCTTCCGACAAAAAGTCAAGTAAGTGTATCCGGAATAAAGTTAATAATCTTGACTATTATTTTAATAAAAGGCATTTTCGTATCCCCTTCCCGAAATGTAATCCTGTGTCCACTTTTTCTACGCGTAAACAGATACATCACCAGTGTCAACATTTTACGTCGCGAAACGGAAATTGTCCTCCGTAAGGCTTCGTAAGCAATCATAAAGCACAGATTACCTAGGAAGTCGATATCGGAAATCTGTCGCAGGCAGCCGGATCCGCGGCATGTGTTTAAAATGCCTTGCGAGAAGGGCTAAGGACCCTACATACTCGTCTAAAACACACAACATTAAAATTAAGTATTATAAAGGTTCTACAACAAGATCTCCCAACATAAATTAGACTTGAGTTACCTCCGAGGCGGTTCAAGAAAAGTGTTAAGCACATTGTGCAAAAAATATTATTATAATCAACGATTATTAAGAAGACAAAGATGTCTGGTGTTAAACAGTACATTAATATTAAATGTATTCAGAGTAGAATTGTGTCCAGTGTTCAACACACCCATGAGTTCATCCATCCGTCCACATGAATATTTACTGTAAATTTAGTGATAATATTTTATATTTAGATTTTATATACCTTATTGCACACGACACATCGAATAGAAAATTACATAAAAACAACAGGTACAAAAGCGAGCTTGTCTCTGTTAGAGATTTCTTCAAGCAAACCTAGGGAGTCGGAGCAGCGGTAAAAAATGAGCCTATATAGGTACGTGTACAAAATAGGCTACATAAACTGAAAAATCCTAAACAATCATCTGCTTTATGCAGAAAATAAATACACTATATAGACTAAACACCTGTAAAAATTAATAATATAATTAATAAAAATAGAACATTAATAAATATATTATTATTGTTCTAATTTATGATAGAGATAGATAATACTCTTTCAGCTGCCAATTGTGGGGCTATCTCATTTAATCTGTGGCATTCCACAGCCTCACCGAATGGTCTGTGAATAAGTCACCGTAAACTCAGTGTTGTGAGCAGGGATTTTTAGAAGGTGGAAGTTGATATTTCTAATCGCTCTTTCACCTTTAATTTAGTTTTGGTTTCATAATAATGTCAGTTATTAATCAATAATTAATTTATTTAGTAATTGAGTTATTTTAATAATAAAAAGCGTTTCAAAAGCTGAAGTTTTAATAACTTGAACTTCATCCAAGAGGGCGTTGAGCTGAGGAGGTCCCGCGAGGGGGTGTACGTGAGGGTTTGTCTGGTCAGACATTGCACCGAGACAGGACGGCGCAATGTGTGGCCTATCCATTGCTATTAAATTAAATTACTTATTATTCATTCTAAATTGAGCTACTAACATTTTTGTAACCATTACACATAACTTTGGAAATTTGGTATTTGACACTATGAAAAATAAATTATTGGATTTGCTCGATTACAACAAAAATTTTAATTTGTTTCGGAAAATATGTATATCTCTTATAATCATTTACTAGTTATTACAAGTTTTAAATAGATGAAACATAAAAAAAATGCTCTGAAATATGACGTCATAACCTAGTATTTTCATACAAAATTCCGTTTTAAAAGTGACTCATTTGACATTTTGTCAAATACCCAATTTTTCATTGTACAAGAAATAAATCTGCACAAAGGCCAGCTAACAATGGGTGACGTGAGATCTCTCTGCCATTCTTAAAGCAACTCCTTGTTGAGGCTAAATGTAATATTGCAGAGCTTAGGCAATCTATTATAAATTGTTTTCCGGATACGCTTACTTGACTTTTTGTCGTAAGAGTCCGACCAGGTTTCGCTTTGATTCACAGAGCTTAATCATGGTGAGCAGAGACGGAGCTCGCGTCGTCAGTTGCCCGTAAGTGATTCTGGGAAACAATTTATAATGTGTAGTGCTTACAAAAGTTTTAGTTCAAGAATTAGCAAATCTACATTAGAGGTTAGTAAATCTGCGTCAAATTTGTTATTTTTGTAAATTGTAGACTAAAGAATCAAAAGTTCCTAACAGTACAGTGAGAATACCCCCTTACATTACGGTAAAGCACGTGCCTACCCGCTTTTAAAATACGCCCCTGATTAAACCGAAGCCATAAAATATCGCAAGAAAAAACCTTGGGTCAGTTATTAAAAATAGGGATTTTAAGACTGAGCCGTTTTGCGTTATGGCCAGCATAAATTCCTCGAAGCTTGCTACTTATTGAGAAATATTGAAGTTTGTATCCCTTTCAATTTTAGGAGAAAAGAAAACAAAAAAAATAAATAGAAAAAAGGCAGTTATTTCTGTCAGTACTACACCATGTTACTAGAGTTTAGTAAAATGAGTCTTTGATTAGATTTTAAAATGTAATTAAAACAAACCAACTAATCAGAAACCCGGCTTTTCACTATGGGATGTGATAAAATAGAATTATATTACATCTTGCTTAACCTTCGTGATCGTTTAAAATCACTCAAAAAGCCGGGGCTACGAGCGGTTCTCGCAAGCATTCTCCATTTAAGTGATCATAACTACCTACATAATAATATTATATATATGGTACAATATACATTATAACGCAAGTACATACTGTGTATGTGTGTGTGTGTGTGTGTGTCACTCCGAGTGTAAATGAAGCGTGAATTGTATTTACACGTGTAAACTAGGTCGTTGGTATAGTTCAAAGTACAAGGACCACTAACTTGGCAGTCCCTGAATCTATCATTGGAACTCGCTGTTACCGAGTGAATTTATGAATCTAGAATAGGACACAACGGAAACGGCTACTATAAACATGAGTCCACATAGCATTCAAATATTCAAACACACTTCAGTTTGAAATTCAATTTGGAATGCTGTGTTCCAATACTAGCTCCTAAGCGACTGTCACACAGGGAAAGTTCCTCTCACGCGATTTCGGTTCTCGGCGATTTCTTCTAGGTAACAATATGGTCTGGTCGGCTAGTATTTTTACACTAAATGCCTCAAGATTTGCCTCTCGAAAACAATCAGCGCTACTTAACCTCTCCTAGGCCGCGAGCCTACGTAAACCAGAGCCATAAGCCACAGAACCATAAGCCAGATTCTGCTTTAGAATTCCTCAACGAGCACACGTAACGCCATATCTAAACCAATATGGAATTCTCAATATGGAAGCTAAAAGAGAGCTATACATTGCTTGTTTGACCAAAAAGGTTATTTACAGGAAAAATCCGAAATATCTCTTTAAAAAATTATCATGGGTTAAAGACCTACACAAATTAAATACTCGCTCTAAGACCAAAAATTAACTTACTATAACCAAACATAAAACTAGAGGCTATGAGGGATGTTTCAAATATGCGGCTTCCAAAATCTGTAACAACCTGCCACCGCCGTTACGTTCAAAAATTGGGCTAGTTTCACTTAAAACCAAATTAAAAACTATTTTCTTGCACAAACGGAAAATAACCGAAAATTTGAGACGTCTCTATAGACAATATACTTTGTGATCTGTCACCTCTTGCAACCTACTTCAACACAAAGCACACACACACACACACATACACACACACACACACACACACACACACACACACACACACACACACACACACACACACACACACACACGTACGCGCACACACACACACACACACACACACACACACCCTCACACACACACAGTTCGCACCCTTCCTGTAAGAAACCGGTGAAGTGATTTCGGCCAACTTTTCAGGAACTTAAAAAAACTGTCCAAGATTGTTAAAAAAAATCCTAAAAATACCTTATTAGGAACAAAAGATGGCATTTCGCAGCGGCGAAATGATAGTGTTTCCGATTTTTCGTTGTGTTATATGTACTGTGAGATAAAGTTGAATTATACGGTTACCTAAATATTCCACGAAACTGTAACAAAAGACGCAGGTGTAAAAATTGATATTGCTTTGTTGTGGTCTTTTTTTTATCGCAATGGTTGTGTTAAGTGTAGTTATCCCATTATTTATGCTACCATTTTAGGCTAGTCAAAAAGTGTAAGTATCAATTACGTAGTTCTTGCACGAGGAATTCATGTAAGTAATCAGAAATACGTAGTTTATGCATGCTAAAGTATCTTCGTTTTGCTGGATTAACTGAATAAACTTGTTTATTTATTGTAAAAATATTCAAATAACGAAGTGTATCGCCGTAAACTTCTATTTTACTGGTCACAGCTTGTTATGTACAAAAGTTGTATGTCAGTACTTTATATATTTATAATAATTAAAGTTGGTGCGTTTTTAATATTAATTGATTTACATTATGTTTATATATTTGCAAAAAACAAAACAAGCCGTAGAAGCCGTAACTAGGTAAAATGAAGTGCCCAAAAGTTAAAAAACGGAAATTTTCTATCAATAATTTAAAAACAGAAAATTTTACCGTTCTTAACGTTAAAGCATTGTGATTCCAGTCTGTTAACAAACTTTAATGAAGTAGATGTTAACGCTGGCATGAATCATCAGAACGTAAAAAGAAGAAGTCAACCTGTCAGGTGAACAGACAGTGAAAAGAATGTACTAGCGTTTTTGAAACTCGCAACAGAGCAACCGAATTTATTTCTTGTATTTTATTATTGTCTAATTAAAGCCAAAGTAGGAAAAACTTCCGTATTTCATTTGAACGAGAAGACCTGCGGCTTCAACAAAAATAGTGTTTGTACACTTTCATCACTACCTAATGCCCCCTCCATCTTATCTTGAGTAGTCGTGCGGGGGTCGACAAATTAGTCGGCGACACTAGTGGGATCTGTTGTGTCTGCCCTATGACCTTGCACCTAAGCCTAGTCAAAGATGTTCTCTCCAAGGTCGGTTACACTCTTTAGGGACTGGTGCCTAAAGTCTTCTGGTTTGGGGTAAGCCATTCCCAGAAGACTCATTCTTTTTCGGGCAAGGACATCGCAGAACAGTTACACAGTACGTGTACCATTGACTCCACTTCAAAACCGCATGCCCTGCAAGTATCGTCTTGACACAACCCCATTCTGCGGAGTTGTTTTCCTGTTAAGAAGTGTCCCGTCGTCTTCGCCGCAGTATCGATAAACTCTGAGCCTTCGATTTCTTCATGAATGAAGTTTTTAGAATATTGCAGTCCTTCAATGGCTGCCCATTCGCGTTTGTACCGTACATTGGCATCAGCTTTGAAAGCACAATATTAATGGTGCTTAATGAGAACCCCACGCATGGTTCAGGGCCGCGCAAAGGCAGCGCAGATCCCTCTCTCACCAGCTTGTCGGCTGCCTCATTTCCCATGTGGGTGGAAAACCTGTAAGGGCAGGGTCTTTTAAGCAATAAAATAAATAAATAAATAAATAAATGTGTCCCTTGTGGCTAAGAACTCAGACTAGTTGCACCCTGTTGTCACAGTCCAGTTTATTTAATGTCTTAACGCAGTAAAGCACGAGCTTTGAATCTACCACGTGGGTTTTCAAGGCCATGAGCGCTGTTTGGCTGTCAATAAAAATAGGAAAAGTTTTGTTTTTGACATTCCTGTATTCTCTTGAGCACAGGTAATGATCGCATAGGTTTCTGCTTGAAACACTGTTGCATATTGCCCCAGACTGAAACTTCTTTTGAAGTCCTGTGCAAAGATTACAGCACCGACACCGACAGCAGTTGACTGCTAGTCTGTGTAAGGCCTTTGCCGCTTCTGTTTGAATCAGAATATTAAGTGGTTTAAGATCTAACAGAACCTCCAACACGTGCGTTAGCGTCGTCGTATATGCGCCTGTTGTCGCCATATACGCCAGTCTCTAACCTAATTCTCGTCTAGTCTCTAGTCTAGTCTAGTCTCGCATCGCAAGTCTATAACCTAATTCTCGCCCACCAAACAATTCTGCCGTATGTAAGTATAGGCCAAACAATGATGGTATAGATCCAGTGGACAACCTGTGGTCGCAGACCCCAGGTCTTGCCATAAGCAGATCTATGTATATTGAAAACACGAACTGCTTTTTCAATGCTCTTTTCCGCATGGGTACTCCACAGCATCTCTTTATCCAGTTTTACACCTCAATATTACACTTGTGGACTAATCCAGTTCCCGCCCGCACAATCTTTTTAAGTCCCGTTTCCGTATGAAGGGCGCGATCGTCGTCTTTGTCGGATTTTAGGGTAATTGATTATCCATGCACTACCTTTCAACTTTATTGAGTGCTATTTGCGTGATTTCCGAGACTGTGATGGAAATTTGCCACTGATCAGTCTTACTAAATCGTCCGCATATCTATATAGAATCCTTTTTTGATGACCTCAAAGCTAGACCTGTCGAATGCTTCATCTGTGTCGAGATAAGCGCCAGCACATATTTCTTCCCTGCGTTCCGCCTTTGAGACTACGTAATATAGAGCTGTCTCCATAGATTTGCCTTGTTGAGCTACACTGTAGTTCATGAAATGGCCGTTTTTTGAGCGGGCCTTCTCTGACACATTGGTATGTTAACTTTTTATATACTTTTAAGCAGAAAAGATGAGAGATTGATCGGCCTGTAACATTTGTCTAAATCAGAAGTCCACCAAGGCTCCCTTTGCCCATGCTCTATTTCTCGGGGCAGTTGTTTGTCCATGCTCAGCGAACAGCGTGGACTATTCTGTCAGCTTCAAATTCTGTGTCGAGTATAGAATTGAGCGTTCCTTTAGCAGTACCTAGTTAAATCCCTAGGTCATTTTGATAAAATTCTCAGTTCGTGTAACGCGGGTTTCTCCTTGTCACGCATTGAATAGAATGTTCAGTGCAGTATCTGAAGCAGATGTGCTGATTGTCTGATCCACAGATTTCATTAGATCTGGTGACGTTTTTACTAGCCCGATTAAAAGTCAGCGTGACGTCGATTACTTCCGCTCTCCTTGACTTGATAAAGATTGGCTTATTACTTTTGTTGAGAATTTGTAAAGGTCCATTGACTATGAAGTCAATTAGCTTCTCACCTCTCCTGTTCACACCAGTGTCCTGCACCCAGGCAGTGTGGTGCACATTACTACAATGGTTAGTTAATTTCTTACCACAGCTGAAGCGGGGTCCTCTTGTTCAAAGGGTAGGTGTGCAGATGCCATAACGACTAGCTTTTTATCTGCTCCCTGCCCTCCTGATATGACCTACACTGCCGTAAGATCCATGCATGCATTTGAGTCTGAGTCGCCACGATTTAAGCACTGTCACGCGACGGTACCCCATCCACCGTCACCGAGACCCCTTCCGCCAGCTCTAATACAGGAGCGCTGCACGCTTCCACGTTGGAAGTGGATGCAGTCATCAAGCCACTAGAGGCCCCTCCCACAGCCTCCAAGAGCTTAATTGCTCTTAACATAACTCTTATTGAGGCCCGCAGTTGCAGAGATACTGCCTCCGTATCTCTGCAACTTGATGTACCGCGTTGGCAGAGTCCTGGTCGAGCAGGACAATGCGCTGCATGGTCCCCTGCGTTTTATCCTCCTGTGAATTCACCACATTCCACTCGCGGGTCATCAGCTCCGGGTTGTAACGCTGCATTAGAGCTGGAATACCCTGGAAATATCAAAAGTGTAGTTGTACCTGGTCTTTCAGGCCAACTTCACCGGTTTGGGCAGATCCTTGTCATCAACCACCGTTTACGGGTTTCATCATTTACGTCCCCACGGTTTTTTCGTTAAGGTCACACATCTACTGTATATCGCTGTCCCCTACGCATAGGACATGCAGTGCCCCTGCGATGAGGCTACTGCCTCAATGTTAGGGAGCGAGTTCGGCGATGCTTCAATTAAATCAATGACTGCTGCCTTTATTAATTCAGCCGCATCCGGTGTGATCCTCGATGGATCACTATCAGTAATTATGGCCATCTTGCGCCCGCTTAGTGCCTCCTTATAAGAAGCCAAAAACTAGATTTCCTGCTTCTTAGAGACACTCGCGGGATCAGGGGCCTCATTTCTGACTTTTCGTGCCCTCTTTGAGGACCCTTCCTCAGCGTTTTGTTGCTCGAGCACACGCTTTTTCTGAGCCGTTTCTTTTTGGAGGTGGTCGCCACCACGACGGTTTGCTCCAAAACCAGTGAAGCATCAGTGCCAGCCATAGAAAATCGAGCACTGAGAGCGACGCCTGGTCTATTGACGTCCCCGCCACCAGGCAGCTCTGCTGTGTAATCGCCTTCCGGTGCCCATCACCCAAAGCGTTACCATGGCCACCCACTCGCAAGTGTAGTTGCAGACTTTGGTTTTTAAATCTAACGCGTCTATAGGTAAGTTTAGAGGGTTACCGATCTACGATTGTCGTTATAATATAATTTAACTACAGTTACACCAAAAACTTTCACTTAATATATAAGGAAAAACAAGTGTTCATTATTACGATTTGAATAAAACTGTTTTCTTCGTAGAGTAAAGAAGTAAGTGTAGCTACGTCTCCGGTATTTATGACAACTGCTTGGAGAAACAACGACGTAACGATAGTAACGCAAAACAGTCCTGCGATAAGTTTCGCGCAAGAAGTAAGTAAGTGGACTCAGCATCAGAATCAGAATCAAAAATTTATTTCAACGTAAAGAATTTACATACTGCTTGTTGAATGTCAATGTACATACAGTTATGTATAATGCTAGCCGCTGCCTTGGGGCCGTCTGTAGTGGAGAAAAAGGCAGCGAAAAAAAAACTCCACTCTGACCATCTTTTCTCAAATCACCTTAAAGCTAACACAAATAAAACTTACAAAATAATATCTTGGATGTGTTGAACACTAGACACATTTATCCTTTGATTAAATTAAATATTAAACTACTATTTAATGCCATACGTCCTTGTCTTCTAAATAATCGTTGATTTTATAATAAGTTTTTTGCAAAGAGTGTGCTTAAACACAATTCTTAAATCGCGTTGGAGGCAACTCTAATATATCTTGGGGTATCTTGTTGTAGCACCTTATACAGTGCTTATACTTATACTTGTAAAACACGCCTTCGCAATAGTACCCAAGAACAAATGCTTATGTTTATTTACGTCTATAAAGTTATTTTACTTCTTCGTGTTAGTAATATGTTTGTGTATTTATGGCTTTATACTCAGGGAAATTTGTGAAATAAATCAATGTACTTATGCTTGCATCTTTATAATGATGGAAAAGTATATTTTATCTTTTCGCAAAATAACACATTTTTTGTGACAGTAAACTTATTTTTGGCGCTAGCTTCATGAAAATTTGTGAGAAGGTGTATTAGACTACGCTCAATTTTTGACAATAATAAAAAAAATGGCGCAAGTTGAGTTACGCGACTTTTACATGGGGGGTGCGACTTGTCTCTTAGTAGTATTACACTGATCCCAAGACCGTTTCGCAGGGCTAAGAGGCACGCGTCCTTTCACACATTTACACACACTTTCACACACACACACATACTTTTTGTTTCTATTTTCTAGTAAGTAAACTTCACTACAAACCTGACTGCAAAACGGTTACCACCGTTAGGTTAGGTTACATAATATAGGCATGCATATTAGTCTTAATTAATGTAATTTTATAATTAACGTGTTCCTGCTCCTGCTCTAAATATCAACTTAAGAGCTGGGGAGCGCTGAAAATCAGCGTTGGTTACTACTTGGTGGTAACCGACATGTTAGCTGAGCACTTTCCAATTACCAAAATGATACTTTTCATTTTTTTATTGTTTTTTTCTTAAATTGTGTAAAATTGAGTTTTTTTTTGGTAATAAATTAATTCTTTTTCTATTTCTAAACAAACTTACGAAAAAATGTAGGTCACGAATTGCGAGATTCGTCTCAAAATCAGAACAGAGTAATTATCGCGGGTATTGCATTGCCTATTCCCTTTTTTGCTATGAGATCATTGTGACTAGGTACATTACAATTTTACTTTGTTCCTTAATGCCTGAAGTCTCAAATGACTTCATTATATTTTTTTATAAATTAATCGGCGAATTAATCGCCTAAACTACAATGACTAAATTTCAAATTGTCTACGAATGTAGTTTGGTTATTGTAAAAATGCTAATGCTAAAAATGCTTAAAACCAGATTGAAAAAATAATGCAGTGATTTACCCATTGAAACTTCGGACTTCAGGCATTATGGGACTAAGGGAGTCTGAAATTTATTTAGAATTAAATTATGACATTTCAACATTTGGTCGTTACGGTCCGGAGGCGACGACGACGGCGACTTGCGAATTTGCGACAGGATAATCGCATACGATTAGCCGCCCGCTTTGCCGCTCGCGTGCGAGAAACTCTCCTTGTGTAACTTAAGCTTTATTTATAGTGGTCACTAAAACATCGAATGCAAAATATACACGGGTTTTTGCGTGTAAAAGAGCAGCGGTTCTTAAAGCTTTTAAGGCTCTTTTATTTCATGGAACCGCGTATAAAATTCCATATTTGATCTCACTTTAAGCTCATCAATATTTGTTCAAATTTCTAAAGATAGGTACCTCCATTTTAGCATTTTCTTATATAATATTGACCATCTTAAACATAAACATTTACATACAGGCACATAATATATTATAGCCTATATACTTTTTCAAACGCTGAGGTATGTGAACATCTCTGACAGTTAGGTTTCCTCATGATGATCTCTTTCAAAGTTAGCCAGTGGTATTGCTTCTACAGCTTCACTAATGTACATAACTTAGAAAAGTCAAAGTCAAAGTCATACATGCCAAGATTCGAACCTACGACCTCCTAATGGGATGCCAGCGTCTAACCGCTCTACGACCACTGATCTGAGTCCTGTATAGAAAATTCATTAAATTGTTACTAGGTATACATTTCAAAATCAAAATAATTTTTGAGGGAAAATGGACAAATAAACTCCAAACTGGTCTTATCTTATCAACTCTTACCAAAGTTTACATAACTTACTAGTCTAAGTTCCTTCAACCTCTTACATTTACACAACATTAGTAACATTAACAAAAATATAAAAACACAGCACACACAACAGCTCTTTGTTAACAGCTCTGCTGTCAAACGTTTTTTTCGTACGTACTTAGGCCAAGTGACAGCTGTCAACAGTACATAATACAACAGCTTGTTAGTGCATGAGAAACAACGGGTAAGTTACATTATGACGAATAGGTATCGATAAGAAATTGCATACTACGGTGGCATTTTCAGTTTTACTCCTGCAACTGCTGGCAAGTTATGTGTTCGGGAATCGTTTAAAAACCGATAAAAGACCGGCAAAAGGTAGCGGCAAAGGGTTGAACGTACGGAGCATTGCTCTGTGACTCTACACACAGAACACAGAATGAATAACAACAGAAGATTAGCGCGAAAAATGGTATGGTAACATAAACGCTACTACGATTAAGCTCTGCGATTCAGTGCAAAACCTGGTCCGGCTCTGCCGACGTAAATTCAAGTAAGTGTATCCGGAATAAATTTAATAATGTCTAGTGCTCACAAAAGTTTTAGTTCAAATATAAACGCTACTAGCTCGAGACAAAACGCTATGACTATAACACTCCTATAAGAGTGTTGATGTTTTAAGAAGTAGAAGAAGAAAAACATTTACTTAACAATACAAAGACATACATAATGACAATGTAATTTAAAACAAACAAAACAATTAAAAATGAAAAATAATTTTTAAATATTAGCGCACGCAGTGTATCTATGTAGCGATAAAATGGCGTGTTAGTCCATAATTAATCTTTTAAATCTATTATTATAATTATTAAGTTTTATTGTTATTAAATATTTTTAATAAGTAAAACATTTTCTACTCTTATTATAACTAACCGATAATACATTTTAGATAGATAGATAAAGCGTTTATTTCCATATGTGTACGTGTGTGTACACACACACGTACACATATCGTATATCACGTTGACGTACGTTTTAAGGGCATTGAGTTTGCCTCAATAAACAGCAGCAGTTTGTGTACACAACTTTATTCACATATGTTTTGGATTCGAATACTACCAATTGCAAATAAATAATGATACATATACATAAACTCACGCTTGTTCCCCAGGGGGGCAGGCAGAGACCAGTGACAGATAGATAGGTACCAATACCAATAGAATAATAATAAAAATTTGGTAGATAGTTATATACCAATGACTGATTTCTAAATGACTTTCATTTGTGAATTTGTGTTAGCAGTCCTATTTGTTAAATGGAAGGAAAACAAAGTAAAAAAATCTGTATTTTGTTTCTTTGGCCACAGTAGACCTTCTGTACGGCCATATTTTGTGTTCGATACGAACCGAATGCGGGCGGGCGTTATCGGAATCTCATTCTGTTTGCAATACTGTACAATTCGATGCGATAAAAATCAACAAGCGACTTTGCACTCGATTTCAAGTTATGTCCTTTTTAAATACTACCCAGTACAATTGCTTAGTGCATCAATCAGAGAAGATTCAATACAATTTTCAGCTTTTCTAGTTCTTTGTTTTTATAAGAAAGAGTCTACAAAAAAGAGGTCTTGTCTGTATTATATCAATAACAGTATTATTTATAAAAAGTCGATTCTACTAAAAAACTCTCAAGATGGAGTTAAAGCCGGTTTATGGAAATATGTCCTGTCTTAAAAGTTATCAAAATACGAAATAAAGTATAGGGTTGTCTTATACACAGCTGTATCACAGTAAATTTTCTTGTAGACTGCTATGTAAAATGTTGACACTTACATTATAGGCATTGACAGAAAATCTGTCTGAAAAAAGAGGGTTCACACCCTCAGTGCAACGCTGAGTCGATTGCCTTTTGTGGCAACCTAGACACACTACAGGCTAGATCTATAGTTTTGTTTTATTTATTTGTTTTGTCTGTTGCGTTTTTAATTTTAAACTGTTGTTGTGAATATTATATTATGCTACTTTTTGTCTGTTTACTTTGTTTCTGTGAGGTGTCGTGTTGGTATAATAAATGTATTACTTCTTCTAGTAACATAATTACTTTCTTTACATTTGAATGCCGCCGGTGATAACGTCAGAATGGGATATCCGATATTTTTTGGCAATTAAGATACCTCTTCTCTGCCTAAATCTCTGGGTCTCTATAGGGTTTTTGTTACTGCGTGTATTTGTGAATAAGTAGCGGCTATACGATTTACTAGTAGCAATTAAAGATAAATTAAATGGTGAAGAAATCTGAGTACACACTCAGTACAAAATCGGTTGAGACAAAACCATACCGCGATATAGGATTAAAAAGCGTCATCTATTGGCAGAATTTCGAACTAAATACTATGAGGATATTAATATCAACAATTTTCAGTTTTTAGATTTTTGCTTTGTATATGCCTAATAGTCTACCTTGATGCCAAATATCAAGGTTCTAGGTCATCTAGAAGTGGTTTAGGGTTTTGTGAATAAGTAGCGGCTATACGATTTACTAGTAGCAATTAAAGATAAATTAAATGGTGAAGAAATCTGAGTGTGTATGTTTTTAACACCCCAGCACTTGAAATAGCTGAACCATCTGATCAATATAGTAACACAACTAGCCAGGAAAGTGAAAGCGAAATCATGGATAACATTTTTTTTATGAAGTCAGTAATATACCTACATCCCACTGTAGAGTACAATCCTTCTCTCACAAAGAGAGAGCGAGAGAGTATGAGCTCAATTAGCACGCCCCAGCCCAACACGGATTTGCAATTTCTAGCAATTTCTTTCTATTTAATTGGGTTATCCCAGTGATTTATTTAAATAAGCTACCCACAACACAATAAATTACCCGTAAGGTAAGGGTGCTATATTTTGTACAGTCGACATCACATCAACCATTACGTAGGGTCTATTTGCAATAAAAACATAAAAATGTACTCGCCGTCGGCGGTACTTAAGCCGCATTTAAATGACGTCCATCACTGCAGCACCTGAATATATATAATGTATAAATTCGCCTATCACGAGTATCATGCCATATGCTATCCACGTCGGCTTTATTTGGAAAAGAGACATTTATAACAAATACGAAATGCTAGCAGTCGGTTCCGTAACACTGGTCGTAAAATCAGTCGATACCTGAGGAGTCGTGGCTATCACCGTTCTGTGGCTATCACATCTTTATTCTTCGACAGACAGAATGATAATGCGCAACAATTCACAAGACAGCTCCTTTTATAAACCTTTACTTACACAAACCACGTGTACAAACCAAACTACCCACAGAAATTCATACTTTACTCGGGAAATCACACACACACACACACACACACACACACATGCACACGAACACACACATGCACACGAACACACCTATTACACCACGAACTACTATCTATTAACTTTTAAATGACTATACTCACCTATATTTGTAAAATTTGAGACGCACAATAATATTAGAATCATGAAACCTGTAATCCATCTGTACATTAAGTACATTATATCACTAATTGCCAAAATACAGTACCACCTAGTTTGGCAATAAGCTGAATTGATAACTGTACCAATAGCCTTTAAGCGATTTTGTAAAGCCCTCAAGGCTCGTAATAAGCTGTTTGTTGTTTTTGTTTTTTTTATGGTGAGAAATAAATTTTACTTTACTTCACTTTACTTAAACTGTTTAATGTTACTGATAAGGACTAATAATATTGAAAAAATATAAGTGCATTATTTCTAATTTGATTTTAATATAATAATTATTTTCCTATAAACATTAAACATACTTATTCTAAATTAGACCTTATCCTCTTCAGTCCTGACCTTGAAAATAACAATAGTTTTCTATTGTTATTTTGTCGACACGGGGCTTGGCCCCATCACCACAGTGGTGCGCCGCCACCGTTCAACGGCACGGCGTCACCGCCGCCGTGACACGGTACGGCGCCGTGGACGGTGCGCCGCGCGCCCCTATTCTCAGTCAATATTTCACAGTTGGTGTGCTCGGACGTGTCTGAATGAATCACGAAAAAGTTATTATCATGTTGTTACTACGACGACGAAAGAAAAAAAAACAGAAACATAGAAACTGTTAGGTAAATCGACTGAGAATTGAACGCACCGTGACACGGCACCGCGCTCCAGCACGGAGCCGTACCGTGTCACGGCGGCGACGACGCCGTGCCGTTGAACGGTGGTGGCGCCGCGCCGTGGTGACGGGGACGGGCCCTGAGGAGGTTAAGCCGAAGGGACTCTTTTAATTTGATAAATAAAATAACAAGAATAAAAATAATATTATAAATCACAATTATTCACCTTCAACAATTTGGCATGAATGCTCACACGAGGTAGTGTGATAGATGACTATCTGGATAGTTAGTACAGCGGGGGTTTGCTTCTAGCAGGGTAGTACGATGACTAGTGTAATATGGTAATACTACCCGGGTAGGGAGTACAGCGGGAGATCTCTGCTAGCGGGATAGTACGATGATTTGTGTCATAGTACTATCCGTGCAGAGAGCGGGGAATCTTTGCTAGCGGGGTGGTACAATAACGAATGTATTATTACAATTCCGTTTATAATCTGGCATACGGAACCCTAAACAGCGTTCAGAAACGAACCAGGTCATTTCACTCCATTAAGCGGGCAAAAATCAATATGTAAGTAAGCAAAGCTTTCAGGCGGTACGTAATTGAACGTTGAATACGCCATTTACCCGCGAACTAATGCTGGAAGCAGGGTTACTAGACGAATGAAACAAAATACCATGTTACGGATACCGTATTTCAGTTTTAAATTAGTTTGTATAGTAAAATACTTGCTCTAAAAGAATGATTGAAATGACGCATAACCTTAAACCTGTTATTTCAATGTCCATAACTAAACTACTTGCAGTATTAATTACAGCGTCCAATACCAAACTCGTATAAAAAACACACTTCAACAACTCCATAGTTTTAACATAACATAACATTTACATACATCAACCTTCACATTTTATGTGCAAAGTCACCCGTAATGCAATGGAGTACATGGGTATGATAATGTTCTGTCGACTGTACTTAATTTTGTTTTTTTTTATTTGAGCATAAAAGACCTTGTGCAAATGCGAGGTTAGTACTAGATAGTATTTTTAGTAGATACTGAAGAATCACTAGGCTTCCATCCGAACGATAATAACACGTCGCTGCCCGGCAACAAAAGCGTCACAATACATAATAATTACGTTTGACATATTTGTACCATTGGATAGCGAATATTTCATTTGACCGGCTGTAAAATCGTCATTATTATGGTGTGTTCAGTTACCAAGAGATGGTGCTAAGTTCTCTTTTTCTCTTTTATTCTGAGCCGTATTGGTCAGTAGACTGATATGAACAGTGTCACAATTGTGTTGATCCAGAGCGGTTGTGCATTGTGCTGCCACAAAAAAGTATTAATGAGTGATGCGACTGTCTATCGGTAAGTTTTAGGATTTTATTATACTAAATAAAAACGTTTCCATGAAAAGTGCATCAAATTGTGTCATGTATGACGGTTTTTTCGAGGAAAAAATCATGAGGAATACTGAATATTTTAAAGAAAATAGTATTATTTCCTAAAATATTTCCAAATTATATATATATGTATACTATTTGCAAATAAATTTTCAGCAATGTAACTCCCATAATTTTAATAATATCAGTGTATAAAATAATAAAAAATCATAGAAGTCACATTATCTCGAATCCAACATTTTTGTGTTATGACACTTTTTTTGCTAAGCAGTGTTAAATAAACGCCTAATTGCCCTAAAATTTTGCATTGTCACTGCGTAGTGAAAACGACACTCAAATGACATACGAAAAAATATGAAATTATATTTTGCCCAGCATGTCCATGTGGGACATAGAACTGGATAATTAAAAAAAAAACCGTACAAAATACATTTCCTACTTCAATTATACCATAGTAGAAAATTACCGTGAGCCATGTTTTATCCGAAAACACTGTATCAACGGCAATTACTCCGTACCTGGCAACACTGATGGGTGTTGACTTTTTTATGCACCTTTGAAGTTGCCGAAGTTTTAATTTGACACGCAAAGAGCCCTAATTTTGTTAGCAAACAAAAACGCCGGCAAATTGCTGGATTGCGTTAAGGTGTCAAAGAGTTCGCTGACGGTTTAAGTGCCAAGAATATTCTAAGTTTTTAGCTAGCTTAAAAGCTTTATGGGCTATACGTTGTCAATAATTACTCACCTTTAATTGGTCAACTAAAACTATTAAGCATTACACATTAATAACTTACTTACGGATACTCTGAAACATTAAAAAAAAGTAAAACTGCACACTCATCTAATTTCAGGAAATGAATAAAACTGTCTTTCAATCGACAATCACCCTTGTGCCGTCACCACCGCATACTGACATAGATCTTGTCATACCTTTATGCCACATGTGTACATTGTACATCACTTCATTGATAGTGCACACTGTCAGTACATTAAACGCGGGCCCACCCCACTCGATCAGTCGTCCGTTCTCTTTCTATTTTCAGAAACGTATTGTAGTTTTTATCGATACGCTATAAATAATATTATAAAAAGAAAACGGTTTGTTGTGTAATTTAAAACTACGAGTAAAGAAGACACTAATACGGGAAAAGAAAGAAAAAGGTGAAATACATTTAGTTATCTCCACACATACATTAAACATGACATAAAAAGGAAAAAAAAACAGATAAGGCAAACACAAGACGAGAAATAAAAACAAGAATTGTCCATGCGGCGGTAACACTGTTTCAAGCTCAGTATTTGCTGCAAGTTTACGATACCTTGTGACGGATATGATGAGATACGATATGATATGATGAAATAGGTACGATACGATGCGATGCGATGCGATGCGATGCGATGCGATGCGATGCGATGCGATGCGATGCGATGCGATGCGATGCGATGCGATGCGATGCGATGCGATGCGATGCGATGCGATGCGATGCGATGCGATGCGATGCGATGCGATGCGATGCGATGCGATGCGATGCGATGCGATGCGATACGATGCGATACGATACAATGCAATACCGTACAACACAATACAAAAAGTACACAATATGATACAAAGCGATGTCCAGTAGGTGTATAATGGGCGGGGTTAAGAGAGAAGGAGTAGCATCTAATGCTGGAAAATAAATTAGTGTTTAGGTTTTTTGGGTGCATTACAAATAACTCTTAAGTTTTACCTTGAAGATATATCTGCCCGTAAGGACCTTGAGAGGAGGGAGAATGACATTTCAGCATTTGGACGCCTCTACCTACATATAAGAAGAAGAAGAAGAAGAAAAATGTATTATAAAAACAGTACACACGCCACAATGTTACAACAAACCCAAAAAATAAAACAAAAAATAGTGCAAAACAGAAAATCAGAAGAGAAAGAAAATAAAGGTCACGGAGTGTCACTGCTGTTATAAATGGCTGCTGACTCAGCATTGTGCTGATGGACAAACCTTCAGCGCTGATTTTCAGACAGTGCCAAAAAAGAAGTACCTATCATAAAAGTATAAAAAACACTATTTGAAGATTATGTAACGCAGTAAAAAACATTAAGTCTTAGTCCAATAGTACCTACACTATTACAGTGTAAAAGGCAAACGATTATGGTGTAACGTATAACACGAGTGTGCTATGTTGTTTAGTCTACCTAAGCACATAGAGAGTAGTGAGGTAGTGTTGTAGTAAAAAGCCGATTTTTCTTCTTTTTCTTTCGTTTGAAAAATAGTTGTAAGAGTTTATACATACAAGGAATAAGTACATATTATAGCCTATCTAACGATCTCACTTAGTATGTTGTGGAACACGAAATTAGTAAGGGGGGTGGAGAGCGTGCCCACAAAGATAGTATACAGTTTTTGCAACTTATTTCTATGAAAACTTTCGTGAGCGCTCGTAGCCCCGGCTGCCTGAGTGGTCTTAAACGTTCACTAAGGTTAAGCAACATACGGCGCGTTAAGTCCATGGATGGGTCACTGTCTATGACTAACGCTAGTGGCATTTTTCTGAGCGGTTCCGTGCTTCGCAAGGCACGTAAACCCTAGAAGGCCAATCCCAATCCACGATCGAATCGTCGCGACCTCCCGAACCAACTCTGTCGCAGGCAAGACCTAGCAGAAGACGGATGTGCCGCCTCGGTAAGTGCCGCCATTTTATCGTAACGCCAATGTTGTACATCATTCTGACGTATATTTAGGCTTTGTGTAACTTTTGCGAATTTGATTCAATATATAATATTGAGATTTTTGTTGGATTAATATTTTATTATGTTTTATTTCTCAAACAGTAATGCATTTTTAGGATCAAACATAATAATATGATGGCGTCCAGTCGCCGTTGAATGCAGACGAAATATTGCCTGTATTGGAAAATGAAGATGACCATTATCCGCTCGATACCAATACTGTACAGGTAGATTGTGTTACTCAAGAAGACGATGTTAGGAGAGCCTGGTGGCTCGTCGCCACGGTGCCTCAAACTACAAGAGAGACTTTCTGTGACGAGCCCGAACTAAAAGATGACCAAAGCACTGTGCTCCAAGTGCCAAAATGTAATATCTGGAGAGCACAATATTGGCATATTCAAGACTGTCTACATAAGCTGAATTTTGTAGATTTCAGTATTTTTTATTATTAAAAGTTTATTTAATTTTGAGAATAAAGTTTAATTTGGTTGATTTCTGTAAAATTTAAGTATTTATAAGAAAAAGCAAGAAAATCTAATTTTTCGTTCAGTTTTGTTACTTTTCCAGACGTATTATAAAGGTGTAAATAAAAAGTATACAATATTTAAGACATAAATTTTTATTTATATAGAGTATATTAAAGATAAATCATTCATTACCCAGTAGAAAGCAAAAATAAAACTACGAATTACAGTGATTTATTTATTATACGTCGTTATGACGTATGATTGGGCTTTAGCGCTGTAAAAATATGATTGGGCTTTTAGGGTTAAGCAGTTGGTGCCGGCTGCCGTCGATTGATGGCAGTCGTTAAGTCAAGTCAGAGGCCTTAAGGCGGCTTGAAAACTTCTCACAGTAAGACCAGCCACTAGTCTTACAAGCATCCACCAATCAGAACTTGGCCCCCGTGGTGGAGTATGGCCTATACCTTTCTCAGGGAAGAGACCCGTGCCCCTCGGTGGGGACATAATGGGTTGATGATGATTTCGTAAACACTAGACATCCCAAAAACCCTTACATGACTTTTTGTCGGAAGAGTCCGACCAGGTTTCGCTCCGATTTGCTTAACGGAGAGAGATTAACAGAGACGAGCAACCCACGACACGAGCTTCCTCTCTGCTCACCACGAGCGAAACTTGGTCGGACTCTTCCGATAAAAAGTCAAGTACCTAAGTGTATCCGGTCCGGAATAAAGTTAATGAATGAATGAATGAAAATTCTTTATTGCACTATAAAAATTATGTACATAGGCGAGCTTAATACTAAAAAGTATTTTCTTCCAGCTAACCTTTATTGATAATAAACATGGGTTTAAACAGTTTTAGAAATCTTACATTTTAATAGGAAAACATTAGAAAATTACTTTCGTAGGCCCTGTTTCACAATATATATATATATATAAAAGGAGAAGCTGACTGACTGACTGACTGACTGACTGACTGACATATCAACGCAGGGCCTAAACTATAAGGGTTAGAAACTTGAAATGTTGCACAGGGGTTCCTTTTGTAACGAAGGGGAGCACTAAGAAAGGATTTTTGAAAATTCATCCTTTAATGGGGTAAAATTGGGGGTCAAAGTTAGTGTGAAACTTTGCCGTTTTTGAAGTTATTCAAATGAAATTCAGTAGAAAGGTTCTTTATTTAAAATCATGAAATACGTGTAAAATAGTTTTTCAAAAATCATCCCTTAAAGGGGGAAAAAGGGGGTGCAAACTTAATATGAAACTTTGCCGTTTTTGAATTTATTCGAATGAGATTCAATATGAAGGTCCTTCATTAAATGTTATGAAAAACATGTAAAATAGTTTTTCGAAAATCATCCCTTAAGGGGGTAAAAATGGGGTGGGTGCAAAGTTAGTACGAAACTTTGCCGTTTTTGAAGTTATTACAATGAAATTCAGAATAAAGATTCTTCATTGAAAGTCATGAAACACGTGTAAAATAGTTTTTTTGAAAATCATCCCATAGGGGGTAAAAGGGGGGTGCAAAGTTAGTATGAAACTTTGCCGTTTTTTGAAGTTATTCGCATGAAATTCATACAAAGTTCCTTCATTAAAAGCCATGAAATACATGTAAAATACTTTTTCGAAAATCTTCCCTTAAGGGGGTAAAAGGGGGGGTGCAAATTTAGTATGAAACTTTGCCGTTTATTAAGTTATTCGAATGAAATTCAGAATGAAGGTCCTTCATTGAATGTCTTGAAACACATGTAAAATAGGTTTTCCAAAATCATATCTTAAGGGGATAAAAGGGTGCACCCCCCCTCAGTATGAAGGTCCTTCATTGAATGGATTGAAAGACGTGTAAACTAAAGTAGTCTTTCGAAAATCATCCCTTAAGGGGGTAAAAGGGGGTTGCGAAGTTAGTATGAAAGCTCTTTCGCATGCGCTAAAAGTATCCCTATCTTATTTTCAAACACTTTATAGACACTCAACTAAAGCCCACGTGGACGTAGTCGCGGGCAACAGCTAGTGTTCAAATAAAGTTCCAAATAAGGTATCCGCAACCAGGGCTGACGTTTGTTCTAAATTTAAATAAATTTTCCTATAGTGCGTGTGTTCGTTTATGGCTTCAACTTTAGAACAAACGGCAGCCCTGGTTGCCGATAGCTTATCTCTAATTTTGTCTACAGATTGTGAAACAGACCCTTATTCTAATGCAGATTCATTTTAACAGGTTTATTCTAATAATGTATTGATTACTGCCCGGAACAACGAGTATATCGCGTGCGATGCTCCACTGTTACTGGATCTCGGTGTATTCCAACATATTATATGAAGTCTAGCCTATCGTATTCCGAACTGTTACTTAATGGTAGGTTTAGCTTTGAAGGCAATATCTCGGCACTAAATATTGAAAGAAAGAAAGAAAGCACATGTGAATGTGTGAACATTCAAGCATTTCACTGCGTCTTGTCGTCGCAGCTCCGCGACTCTGACGCCAAGTGTGCGGAGATTCGAACAAATATATGAAAATTGACGGCCGTAGCCTGTCGTCGCGTCTAGTCGCCGAGCTGTGAGTTGTGAGTGTGGGCGCCTGCTCGCTCATTGGGTCCATCTTCCGATGAGCCTACTGCGGGAGCAGTCGCCCTCCTGGCACATCCCGGGCAACGGCCCCAACTCCAGACTAAGGCGAATGATCGAGCGCTTATCACTAGCTGCACATCTTCTGCTGAGGTCTGGGTTTGGTGACGGCAAAGAACCACTCCCGAACCAGTGGCGGGATAACCACTTACCTGGCCAGTGCTGGCCTTGGGAGTTAAATGACCCCAAAAAGTGCACCCGCGGCGTGTTGGGGAAGCGACGCGAGTAATCATCCCCGTTCGCGGCGTGTTGGGGAAGCGACGCGAGTAATCATCCCCGTTTTCAATGATGTCCGGTAGTAAAAAGAATCTACCCCAGGAGGGTACCGGCCCCACAGGGGCAGGAGAATCCCTCCCCGGTGTCACTTTGGCGCCGGGCAGCCTCTCGTATTCTGGGGGAGGCAACACCGGAGATATCTCCTTGAGCGGCAGCATACCAGCGCAGGCCGGGAGCGCCAGCTCAAGTGAGCCTTTACGTGATAACGCGTGGCAGGCGGTGACCAGCAAGTTCGTTGCCAGGTCCAAGCGGGCCAGGAAAGCCAAGCCGCCGTCTGCCCGCGTCGATGTCAGGGACAATGGCCAGCTGCCAAGCGCCCTGTCTGCTGCCGAGGAAACTCGACGCAGTCGGCTGCTAGCAACTGACAGTAGGGACATTCAGCCTCCGAGCGCCCAGTCTATTGCAGGGGAAACTCAGCACAGTCGGTTGCTGGCGACTGAACATAGGGAAAGCGCCCAGTTGCAAAGCGCCCTGTCTGCTCTAGGGGAACCCGAAAGCAGTCGGCAGCTAGTGACTGGACGCCCTAAAAACAAACGAAGAGGTCGCCGTGGGGGGCGGTCGCCGCCTTGGAAGCATAACACGCTCCGGGAGGCTGCTGCCACCCACGCAAAATGCGCCACGACCGCCGCGGTGGCTACAGCGCATGGGCAGCCAGTGGACTCCGTACAATGCGCCGATACTGCGGGGGAAACCCCAAAGGCTGGGTCGCAGCGAGCGGAAGCCGAGTGCGCCATCACTGCGATGTCTCCACCGCGCGATCGGCAGCAGACCAAACCACAGTCACACAAACGACCGATGGCAGCCCAGAGGCCCCGACACGCCGCCCCGGAAACTCCGGTAAAGCGTGGCAGGGCCGATGTAACTCTGTCACCGGCCGTCACAAACAAACGGCGGAAGGTAGCACATGGTAGGGGTACGGCGCTCAGCTACGCGGAGGCGAGCAAATCTCACCTGCGCGTCGCAGTGACCTCCGTCCCACCCACAGACTTCACAAGCGAAGAAGCAAATGAGCTCAAGGAGACTCTAGAAAGAGTCACCTCTGATGCAATCCTGGCGTCGTGCCTGGCCGGCGACGGCACCCAGCCACTCAGGTTTCACGGTAAACCACACCTGAGTGAGGGGGTGCTGAAAGTCTGGTGCGGCGACGACGCCACGCTCTCTTGGCTTAGGGACACAGTAGCCAGTATACCGAGCCCGATCCAAAACCGTGACCTGGCTGTCATCGCACAGTCAGAAATCACGAGGATGGTTCACCATCCTCACCAGACCTTCAGGTCGGTATGCTGCTACCCACAACAGTCGTGACGGAGATGGATAAGATTCGCAAGATTCTTATCCATCAAAACCCGGAATACGACATTCAGAGCTGGAGGCCCTACCGAACAGAGGTTCAGGAGGGTAAAGGCATCTTCCTCGTCCTGGGTATCCCGGAGAGAGAGGTGCCTTGCCTTCTGGAACGGGAGCGGAGGATCGCTTATATCATGGGGAGTGCTTACGTCAAGTTCTTCACTCCCTCGGGTCTGAGCGACTCTCCGTTCGTACCGGAGCCTCCGTGCGGGCGGGCATCCCCTGAACACACGGAAATAAAGGACGACGAGGCCGCCCCTGATGGCGATGACGTTGATGGAGTCTCGACTCCAGCCAAGGAGCCGTCGAGAGCGGCCTCCTCGCCCTGTCCGGAAACAGTCACTGGTATGTCTATCAGTGACAGCGACAACCAGTCTGACGACGAAGACTGGCTACTGCGCGTGGGGGAGATACTGTCTGACCAGAGCTAGCTCCAACACGCGTAGTGGCTAACGTCGACGTCGTACAAACAAACCTCCAGCATAAGCAAATCGCTTCAGCCACCTTGCGTAGCCTGCTGGAGGTAAAAACTAACACCATAGCTCTCATACAGGAGCCCTGGGTAAGGGGCGGTAGAATCTGTGGACTTAACAACCTGGGAGGTAAGTTAATGATCGACACAACGATACCCAACCCAAGGGCGTGTATTTACATGCCCAACTGCATACAAGCTACGCTACTCACACAATTCTATTCCAGAGATCTCGCAGCTGTGAGACTCCTTAATGGAAGGGATGACCACACCACGCTGGTCTTAGCGTCCGTGTACATGCCAGGAGACGAGAGCATCCCAGCCAAGCAGGTGGCTGACCTGGCGGCGTACTGCGCAGACCACAGCTGGGAGCTGATCATATCGGCCGACTGCAACGCACACCATCCACTGTGGGGAAGCCCCAAAGCTAACCCAAGGGGAGAGGCCCTCATAGAGTTTCTGATGACCACGAACCTCCTCATAGCCAACAAAGGTAACCATCCAACTTTTATTAACAGCCGGTACCAAACTGTCATAGATATCACTCTTGTGTCACTAGGAGCAGCGGACATGGTTGCCAACTGGCACGTCTCCAACGAACCCTCCCTTTCAGACCACAGACGAGTTAGGTACACCATACAGGCACAAACACAACCGCCACAACCGTGGCGTAACCCTCGCAAAACGGACGTCTTAGGGTTTCAGAAGTCTTTAAAATCAAAGTGGTCGGCACTTCAGCTAAAAGATGCGATCTCTAGCACCTCCGATATAGAACACAACGTAGAAAAATTAACAACCTGCTTACAGGAGACATATGAACAGGCCTGCCCACTAACGCACCCCAAGGAACCTGCTGGTAGCCACTGGTGGGGCAAGGACCTAGAAAGAACAAGACGCAAGCTAAGGCAAGCTTTCAATCATGCAAGAAACACCAGAAAGGATTCTGACTGGGATGTATACAAAGAATTACAACACGATTACAAGAAGAAAATCCGCTACTATAAGACTAGTTCTTGGCGGCGTTTCTGTGACAAAATTGAGTCAACAAAGGAAACAGCAAGAATTAAAAAGCTTCTGTCAACAAACAATAACAGAGGTCTAGGCTCACTAAAAAAGACGGACGGCACATACACCACCTCCGATGAAGAGATAAGCGAACTGCTACTACACACCCATTTCCCAGACTGCAAGATCATGGACAAACGGGAATGGGAGGAGCCCAGCAAACGCCCCCCCACTTACACTGACTGGGCGATATCAAACACGGTTATCACAGAAGACAAAGTACAATGGGCGGTGAAAAGCTTTTTACCCTACAATTCCCCTGGAATAGACGGAATTTTCCCGGCTCTAATACAATGGGGGATCAACATAATACTGCCACAGCTAGTAAGGATTTTCCAATCCTGTCTGGCACACCAGTACATTCCCTTGCCATGGCGAGAAGTCAAAGTAGTCTTTCTACCGAAGGCTGGAAAAGGAGACTACACACAGGCAAAATCCTATAGGCCTATTAGCCTCACATCGTTCCTTCTAAAAACGCTGGAGAGACTTACAGACAGGTACATAAGACAAGGAGCCATCACGACAAAACCACTACATCCTCAACAACATGCGTACAGAAACGGCAGATCAACAGACTCGGCTCTTCATAGCGTCGTTAGAACCATAGAAAGGGGCCTCTCAGATAAACAGATGGTACTAGGAGCCTTCATCGATATAGAAGGTGCTTTCGACAAAACAACTTTCAGTAGCATCAACCAGGCGCTGGTGGAACGAGGAGTGCAACGAACCATCACGGGATGGATAGATAACCTCCTGCGTCAAAGAGCCATAACGCTAAAGGTGAACAGCACTACTAGAGCAATAGTGGCCAAAGGTTGCCCACAAGGGGGAGTTCTATCGCCACTTCTATGGAACCTAGTAGTGGACGGCTTAATCAGACGCCTAGATGAATGTGGTTTCTGGATAATAGGCTACGCCGACGACATAACAATCCTTACGATAGGTAAATCCGAGGACACTCTATGTAGTCTAATGAGAACGGCTTTTGGCATAGTGGAGCGTTGGTGCAATACACACCAACTATCTGCTAACCCAGCCAAGACGGAATTAGTACTCTTTACAAACAAGCGTAACCCAAAAACAGAAAATCTCCCAAAGTTCTTCGGGACAACGCTAACCCTGTCACCGACGGTTAAATATCTTGGTGTGACGCTGGACAGCAAACTAAACTGGAGCTCACATCTACAGAACATCATTAACAAGGCCCAAATCACCTTTTGGCAATGTCGGAGCCTTAGAGGAAAACAGTGGGGACTACACCCGTCGCTTATGATGTGGCTATACATGATGGAAGCGGTGTGCGACAGGATACCTCAAACCTTTACTTTCGACAAGAAATACAAGGTACATTTACAAGAGGAACTAGTCGACTACTCAGGTATACATGAAGTCAGAGTTTATACGGACGGCTCCAAAACCGAAACAGGAACGGGCGCGGGAGCCTTCTCCAATGACCTAAACATAAAAATATCTACAACCCTTGGCACCTTGAATACAATTTTTCAGGCAGAGTGCATCGGTATAACAAGAGCAGTCGCGCTGTTGAATACAAGAAATGTAGAAGACTATGCCATACGCATAGTCTCGGACAGCGCCTCAGTCCTAAAAGCACTTAATAGCAATGTCACAAACAACAGCCTGATACTAGAGTGTCACCACGAGCTGGATAAGCTGTCGACATACAACCGAGTCACATTACAATGGATAAAGGGTCATAGCGGCTCCTTGGGTAACGATGCTGCGGATGAACTCGCCAGAAGAGGCTCGGAAACTAAAGTGCAAGGCCCCGAACCCCTGCTACCACTCCCTTACAACCAGTTTTGGAAATGGTTGAGGACACGAACAGAAAATCAGAATGCTGAACTCTGGAGAACAGAAACGAAATGCAGACAAGCCAAGGAGGCTTTACCAATAATCTCAAAACGTCTCTCACGTAGCCTGATTCGTCTGAAAAGATATGATCTGCGCAGAGCTGTGGCAATACTAACAGGCCACTGCTCACTGAACAGACACTTCCATAACATGGGACTAACCGACAGCCCGCTTTGCCGGGGATGCCTGAAAGAAGAGGAAACACCCGGCCACGTGACCATCTACTGCGAAGTCGTGGAGAAACAACGGACCGCCACCATTGGGAAGCTGGGAACCCTTCAGGAGGCCTGCAGTGACATCAGAGCACTGCTGGCCTTCTGGAAAGAGATAGGCTGGCTGGAGTAAGCTCACAGCCCTGCTACGTACAATGGCCCAACTATGAGGCCAAGTGCGGAAACCCTAAGCCAAACTAACTAACTACTGCCCGGAACAACGAGTATATCGCGTGCGATGCTCCACTGTTACTGGATCTCGGTGTATTCCAACATATTATATGAAGTCTAGCCTATCGTATTCCGAACTGTTACTTAATGGTAGGTTTAGCTTTGAAGGCAATATCTCGGCACTAAATATTGAAAGAAAGAAAGAAAGCACATGTGAATGTGTGAACATTCAAGCATTTCACTGCGTCTTGTCGTCGCAGCTCCGCGACTCTGACGCCAAGTGTGCGGAGATTCGAACAAATATATGAAAATTGACGGCCGTAGCCTGTCGTCGCGTCTAGTCGCCGAGCTGTTGCCTGTCGCGTGTCGCTAGTATGCGGCTAGGCTTAGAGAAGGGATATTAAACATAAACATTTTACATACGGGCACACACATTGCTTCTGGCCCCACACCAGAACAATGGTTTGAACAATATTTTACAAGAAGAAAATTAAAACAAAAAGAAAAAGAAAGAGCAATTTAAGTAGCGCTCACTGTATATAAAACTGTATAAAAATATCCTACCTATCTATATTAGAATTCGTTAAGCCAAGTCAGAGGTCTTAGGGCGGCTTGAAAACTTCTGACAGTAAGACAAGCCACTGGTCTTACAAGCGTCCACCAATCCGGACTTGGCCCCCGTGGTGGAGTATGGCCTATACCTTCCTCAGGGAATAGACCCGTGCCCCTCGGTGTGGACATAATAAGGTTGATGATGATGATATTAGAATTCTTAGTTTGGGGCCAGAAGCAATGTATGTGCCTGTATGTAAATGTTATGTTCTGTTATAAATAGTTACGTGTGTATGTATGCGTGTGTATAAATTTAATGCGTGTGGTTGTTAAGTGTGTGGTATATATTTAAATCAAGTTAATGACTTTATCATAGTGTATTTGGTCCAGTATTTGCATGAAGCAGAATGATGTCTGCGCCAGGCCCCGCCAGGCTCCACGTTAATTTAATGTCAATTCTTTTTTGTAAAGTTTTACCAAGTAAATCTACAAGAGGGTGCTTATTACAAGAAGGATTCTCTTCCAGCAAACCTTTATTGTTGAAGAGACTGGCGACAGATAGTCTATGAAAAAGGTGAAATGTAATACAAGTGTATACAATTAATATAATACATAAGCATAGAGAAATACATTAACTTATCAGTGGCCAGATCAGTGGGCTCCACGCTTCATTCTTCTTTCACACAATGATATTGATATTATTTGTATGATCAATGAATACCCAGACCTTAGAGGATCATTAGGTAATGCTCAAACTTTTACAATATCGGTAAGTAGGGGAATGTAACTTTATCATAACATCCACAAGCTATATGAATTTAAGAACAATAAAGATATACCCCAAAACGAGTAGACACCCGGTAGCTGCTACCTATAAAGCAATTATAATTGTTCGATACTTTTATTCAGGCTAAAAGAGCCTTTTAACTTAATCACGCGATCGCAGAGGCGTACCGGACATTCGAATACATTTGTAAAGCTTTACCTTAACACGTTCCCAGTTCAGTGCACTATGTATAGGACACGTTAGGCAAGCCCACCGAGTCCGTGTACCATATCTGGTACACGATCAAGGGTTAGCCAAAGTCAAACCAAGGTTTCTAACTTGGTTGGACTTGTGGTTATGTTTGTTAAAGTAAGGGGGACTTGTGAGTTAGGTATCTATCTAAACCACCAGGTTACTATTGTAGAAAGTGTTATTTATCATTCTATACCAAAAGGCCACTGGGACAAATAGACTTGACAAAAGCTTTGTAAGGGGACTGTAAACGTGTTAAATATTACAATGCGTTTCAGTTCCTGTGTTCTAGTTATTTTATTACAAACAACTGATATTGAATCCCACGCGGAGTACGAAATAATATGGCCAAGTGAGCTTCGGGCATTGCGCAGTAATTGATTCTAGGATTAGAAAGAGGGGGTCTAATCTGCTTTAAAGAACAATCTACTTTATCAATCAGTTGCGTTGTGACCTCGAAAAGAACAACCAAAATCCCTAAAACTTTCGTAAGCACTACACATTCTAAAATATTATCCTGATGCACTTCAGTCAAAGCCGAGCAACCGACGACGCGAGCTCCATCTCTGCTCACCATGATTACGCTCTGCGAATCAGAGCCGAATCGCTCGTAGCCTGGGCTGCCTGTGTGATCTTAAACGATCACCAAGGCTAAGCAACATACGGTGCGTTCAGTCCATGGATGGGTCACCGTCTATGACTAACGCTAGTGGCATTTTTCCGAGTGGTTCTGTGCTTCGCAAGGCACGTTAAGCAGTATGTGTCGGCTGCCGTCGATAGATGGTAGTCGTTAAGCCAAGTCAAAGGCCTCAGGGCGGCTTGAAAACTTCAGACAGTAAGACCAGCCACTAGTCTTACAAGCCTCCACCGGCCCCAGTGGTGGAGTATGGCGTATACCTTCCTCAGGGACGAGACCCGTGCCCCTCGGTGCGGACATAATGAGTTGATGATGATGATGAATCAGAGCGAAGCCTGGTCGGACTCTTCCAACAAAATTCGGGCAAGTTTATGTCTTTGGAGTATAAAACCGAACTGCGTTTGTATGGTGATGCCTTCGTACGGCGCCTTCTTAATGGCTACATAGCATTGTGTAATAGGTTACTTTTAATGCCTACGTATTATTGACCTTCAAATAATTGCACGATGTAGAAAATAGGAAAGTTCAAGGGCAAAAGCCAAGAATGTCGACGACATTCAACACACAAAATGTAAATTATTTTCGTTGAACTTGCTATCGTTGACATTTTTAATTTCTGATTAAAATGAAATCAAATGAAATGTATGATGCCCAACAGAAATAAAATTTCACGTACTATTTGTGATTGATTACATTAGATGAATACGTTTTATTTTTCTTTATACACACTTACCTACATGTATATAAGAGTTTGTGGCTTGAGTGTAAGCCATAAAGAAAAATAAAACGTATTCATCTAATGTATTTAATTTGGTAGAAGACACGACCAATAATAAATTATTTGATATGCTCGATTAAAACAAAAATTACAAAATACCTATTTCGGAAAATGTGTCTCTTAGTCAATTACTAGTTATAATAATTTTTAAATAGATGAAACATAAAAATGACTCTGAAATATGACGTCATAATGCGGTATTTTCATACAAAATTCCGTTTTAAAAGTAACTTATTTGACATTTTGTCAACTACCCAGTTATAAGTTACACCAAAAGTAGACGGATTTTTCCAGTTAGATATTTGCCACATTTGTAGGTGAACTACTAAAGTACCTACCTAATTGAATTGCCACGATTTAAAGGGTCGGTGCGTAATCTGCAAGTCACTTTTTGTTCTATAGCACGTGACGTAACACTGAGAATTTTAGTTTCAATGAACCATTTCTCACCTTTAAATATAATTGAAGTTAAAGGTTAATAAGTTTCACCTGTTATTAAGCAACTTAACAATTACAAAACTAAACATAATCATAGGGTTCTAACTGCTTTTTAACGATACAAATTAGCGATCCCCTAGAGATATTAGGCAATATCGAAAACTAGAGACTTGGCCTGAAATGTTGCATGTATTGAAATTAAACGTGTTTTTAAGACGCGAGTTTTGTCTCTACTCACCATGATTTAGTTCTGCGAATCAGAGCGAAACTTGATCGAACGCTTCCGACAAGAAGTCAAATAGTTAAATGTATTAGGAATAGACCAGCCACTAGTCTCCACCAATCCGGACTTGGCCCGCGTGGTGGAGTATGGCCTATACCTTCCTCAGAGAAGAGACCCGTGCCCCTCGGTGGCGACATAATGGGTTGATTATGAGGAATAAAATTAGTAACGGTTTTAAGAGGTTAACAATATAAGCTTAATTCTGCATTCAATTACTGATATTTTGTCGGAAGAGTTCGACCAGGTGCCGTACACTCACCCGCAGTCAGAGACGAGCAACCGACGTCGCGAGCTTCGTCTCTATTCACTATAATTAAGGTCTGCGAATCAGAGCGAAACTTTGTCGGACCCGTCGACAATAGAGTAAGTAAATCCGGAATCAAACTAATAACGTGTAATATTATATTTTCGAATGTTCTTGGCTTTACAATATTATTTCTTTGCACGAATCTGACGAACAAGACGCGGCAATAGTTGTATTGTACGCCAGAGACATCTTTGCGGATAAAAGGAAAGAGGGGTATCTTCGAGGAAGATCCACGTCCACCAGTAGTTGTCCCACTTTAGATATTTCGACAGACTAAAATATCGGACTCAATATAAAGCATCAAGCGATGGACTGAAATTTTAACCCTCCTGGATATAAGTGAAAAGCTGCTCACTCACGGCGAGTTAGAGGGAAAATAAATACAACTTGACCAGTGGTCGTATTTTAGATTTTAGTATGATAAACAGCTTTTTTTGCACCTTTTGACACAGTATCCTTAAATTATCTTGAGCAATTTGTCGATAGCTGAAATGCCAACAATACACTTTAGTATAACCTTATTAAAAGTTTATTTTTCATTGAATCAAAAACGTTTTCTTAAAGGGCATTATGCATCTGCAGATGCATAAAAAAATATTTTACGACATAGCTCAAGTATTGATAGACGCTTCACAAATTATAAGGCGTTACGTAAGGGAGTGACGCCATAGTCTAAGGCCAATTTGTATGGCATTTTTGTACTACATGACTGTATTGACAATTTTATAGTGACTATAACAGTCCGTTTTTTAATTCTATGCAAAAAAAAATGACGCGGTGTTACCGCTATAAAAGCTAGAGTTTAACTCGGTAGATTTTTTTTACCGTGAATAGAAGGCTCATGTGACCAAAATCCTTATCACATCAAAGACTTTAAAATTAATTACTCGTAAGAGCAGTCTAAAAAAAAACACCTGCGTAGCATACACAATTTAACTTTGAAGTAAAATGGGGTTATTTGGTTTTTACGTACTAGCAACATTCAGACATTGACAGCCTAAAAATTATATGGAGATGTCAACGTGACAATTTTTTTTTTTGCATTGAATGAAAAAACAAACTGTAGATAATGACAATTCTCAACTCAGAAATCGGCCATTAGGGATTTTTGCTAAGTAACTACTTAACTGTAGTGCTGTCACATCAAATTTCTTTAGAAAAGAGCGTGATAGCACGTCACTTAAGTATTTACTTACGTGTAAATTCTCAATTCAAAAACTGTCCTATTGTCAACTAACTTGAGCAGAAAATGGTCCGAGCGCATAAAAATCGTTCATCAAAGTATACTAAAATCTCCAGTGTACACTACAAAGGTATCACATTAATAGCTGAAAAAGGTCACTTAATTTAAGTGTACTAAGATGGTGTAATGTAAACGTATCTATTTCCGAAATAATCCTAACTCAAACATGCCATTGATGCATGCGGCGCCATTGTTTTATTTGTTTTCGAGGGCAAAGAAAAACAGCATTCACTGTGAAGGCTTTTGTGCCCTAACGTACACCGTAAGGAGCAACAAAAGTTCTGAATCAGTGCAGAACAGACCAAGTCACGGTATCTGACGGCGAGTGGGCTGGGTGTACTTTATTCTGGTACATTTGGAGCCACTGCAGCTCGTACCGCACTTTTGATTACACTTTTTCATCATCAACCCATTATGTCCCCACCGAGGGGCACGGGTCTCTTACCTGAGAAAGGTATAAGCCATTCTCCACGGGGGCAGACTTCGGATTGGTGGAGGCTTGTAAGGCTAGCGGCTGGTCTTACTGTCAGAAGTTTTCGAGCCACCCTGAGGCCTCTGACTTGGCTTAACGACTGCCATCTACTGACGGACGGAACTGCTCGGAAAAATGCCACTAGCGCTAGTCATAGAAGGTCACCCCTCCATGCACTGAACGCGCCCAATGTTGCTTAACCTTCATGATAGTTTAAGATCACTCAAGCAGCCGGGGCTACGAGCGGTTCTTACCTTCATCATTAGGAATTGCTACTATAACTTCACAAACTACGTAACTTAGAACATTGGTATATACTGGGATTCAAACCCACGACCTTCCAAATAAGAAGCCGGCGTTTTACCGCTCCGCTACTACCGCCCAGCGCCACTTGGTCCGGAAAACAACACCCGGACACGACAAAATGAATGCCAACATTCTATTTCACGTCATTGCGTCGCCCGCCCCAGAACAGCGGCCGTCCAAAGCAATTACTGTTCTAGGCCGTTGGGTTGTTGGTATAGCGCTCATTTTACTTACTATCTTATTACTACTATATAATATATAAATCAGAATTCCCTCCGCTGTAGTGCTGCCCTCTATGAGGGGCTGGTGTCCAAGTCTGTAAGCAGAGAAACAAAGATCCGAATTTATAAGACTGCAAACAGGTTGATCTTGAAATTATAGAGTTGCTGCGAGGATTGATTTGAGTAAGTATATTATTAGGTATAAACTTAGAAGTTTTCAAGCCGCTGCAATCTATCGACGGCAGCCGGCACCAACTGCTTAACGGGGTTTGCAAAGTACGGAACCGCTCGGGAAAATGCCACTAGCGTTAGTCACAGAACGGTTACCCATCCATGCACTGAACGCACCCTATTGTAAGCTTGTGTTATTTATTGTGGATTTTATCTACGAATTTTGGTTTATTTTAATCGATAAATTTTTGTAATCGATATTCGATGTCGCCGAATAGATATATTTCGAGAATTTTTAGCTGGTAACATCCTTTTTATGGCAACACTGGGTTAAGTTGGAGAGTGGGGCAGGCGACATCGAAGGTCGAGATTTTTGATCATTCGAAGCATAGCAGCTGACGTGAAAAGACGTATATTGAGTGTGCTGTGATTTCTTTATTGAATTGTTGTAACCTAATATTACGGTTTATCAAATATAACCGTTTCGTGAACTTCTGCCTTTTATTTTCTCACAAAAGTCAGAAGTGGAAGAATCTACGCCAGATAATATAATGGATAACTGCAGCGAGTCACTGGGTCAGGAGAGTCCGGAGACTCCAAGGCCGATAACACCGACCCAAAAGGCAACCCGAGATCGCAGCCGCAGCCGAACTCGCTCGGCACGCACTTCACGAGCGAGAGTTTTGAGTACGCCCGATCGACGTCAGGCGGAGGTGTGGTACGCGAGGAGTCGCAGCAGACATCCGAGATCGCGGACACCTGCTTCGCGTAACGAAAGGATAAGAGAGCGGAGAAGCCGTTCCCGCAGTCCGAGCCGGTCGGCGCGCTCCAAGCGCAGCAGGGAGAGTAGGCCACGCGAGCGCTACGATGAACGGATACCTTCGCGGCGCAGCACATCGCGGGATCGCCGCAATCAATCCAATGAAGCGTCACGTGAGTTATTTGCACAATTTTCTAAAATATTTGGTTCTTTTAATAGCAACAACATGGTTAGGGAGAACTTTTCGAATACAAATGTTGTACCAGAGTTTGACCCCTCATTAAAAAATCAAAGTATTAATAATTGGCTTACGAAAGTGAACAAATGTGCAATTATGTATGGATAGAGTGACCGTCAGACAATACATTATGCTTTGCCTAAACTTACTGGGGTTGCGAAAAAGTGGTTTGAGGGTTTGCCGTCGCTTATGTTTTCTTGGCCTGAGTGGCAAACCAAACTAAGATCTGCTTTTCCAGCAGAGGAAAATTACGGGCAGATGTTGTCTGACATGCTGGACAAGAGAGTTAAGTTTGGCGAGTCTCTCGAAGAGTATTTTTATGACAAGGTAGCTCTGTTAAACCGTTGTGATATTAGTGGGAAGAGAGCAGTTGCATGCATACTCCACGGCATAGACGATAGGTCGGTTAGACTAGGAGCTGAGGCGGCCCAGTTTACTGACCCTGATAGGTTACTTGCATATTTACGAAACGTTAAATCTGGGTCACGAAACATACCTATTTTTTCCAAAAAAAATAACCGCGATGCAAAGCCTAGTACAAGTAAAGTCAATGTAAATTATTTGCTATAATTGCAAACAAGATGGTCATCCAATTTCGAAGTGTCCATAACCCATAAAAAAGTGTAGCAATTGTTCCATGATTGGCCATTTGGATACGGAGTGTTTCCGTCCTAAAAATGAAAACACGCAGAATGATAAAAAGGAGAATGCTGTTCTTAGTATAAGCGAATCTCCAATACCTACGCTAAGTACATTCAAAACGTAACGATTAACGGTCAAATCAGATCGTGTTTTATCGATCTTGGTAGTGAGTTAACGTTGATAAGAGAATCTGATGCTAAACAAATATTTGAGTCACGGAATACTTCGATCAGTCATCCTATGGTAGGATTTGGTGGGGTTGTCGTACACTCTTTAGGGTCGTGTGAAGCTGAGTTAACAATTCAAGAAGTAGTTGCTCGAGTGCAGTGTGTAGTGGTACCCGATTGCCTACTCAAGTACCCTTTATTGGTTGGACAAACTTTTACTGAACAAAAGCATGTAATTATTATAAAGAATGATAAGAATCTCATTGTGAAGTCTTCTCCTGACGATCAACGTTGTAAACGGCTAGAATTGGGGGTAAAAGATGATACTGTGATTGAAGGAGCAGACTTTTTAGCGATTGCTTGTGACTCTAATAAAATTTTGAAGGCAATGTTTTCGTGGGTAATATCTGCAGAACGCAACCTAGAGTACTTGGTAGGCGAAGGAGTATATTCAATGATTAAGGGTTCAGGATCTGTGGCAATAACTCCGTTTACAAAACAACCTCTAACTTTCAAAAAAAGGAGAACTAATTTGTCGCGCAGAAATTGTTCTTGATTCGTTTGGGATATGCGAAATATATAGAATAGAGCATGGTTCACTAGAACCCTTGACATTGCAGCAACTGAATGTAGGAGACGTATTAGAGCAGGACAAGTTAAAGCTTTTAAGTCTCGTTAACAAATATAGAGATTGTTTTGCTACTTCTCTGGGCTAATTGGGTAGAACGGACCTAGAAAAGATGAAAATTGAGCTTTGTGACGATCAACCCATAGTTTACCGTCCGTACAGGTTGTCTCAACAGGAAAGACGTGAGGTACAGAGTATGGTTAAAGAGTTAAGCAAACATGGGATAGTTAGAGAATCAAACTTGCCTTTTGCTAGTCCTATCATTCTTGTTCGGAAGAAGACAGGGGATAAACGCCTCTGTGTTGATTATAGGGCGCTTAACCGAAAGACTATAAAACAGCATTATCCCCTACCTTGCATGGAAGATCAGATGAATAGGCTCTCTGGGAGTAATTTTTATTGCACACTTGATTTAGCCAACGGTTATTATCAAGTTGAACTGTCGGAAGAATCTAAAGCCAAGACAGCTTTTATAACACCTGATGGCCAGTGGGAGTTTAACCGAATGCCCTTCGGACTGGCCAACGCTCCAGCTGTTTTTCAGCGGGCTATTAATAAGGCTTTAGGTCCTTTAAGGTTTAACACAGCCGTTGCGTACATGGACGATGTTTTAGTACCATCCAAAACCGTTGATGATGGGCTTCAGAAGTTGGAGCAGATTTTCATTCGCCGACGGGAATTTAATTTGACTTTAAAGCCGAGTAAATGTTACTTTTTCCAGACATCTGTAGATTTCCTAGGGTTCGAAGTTTCTGCAACTGGTATAAAACCTGGTAAAAGGAAAATAGAGGCAGTTCACAATTTTCCTGTACCGAAAAACGTTCATTGTGTACGGCAATTTTTGGGCCTTGCCAGTTTTTTTAGGAAGTTCATCAAGGGTTTTGCTGCTCTGGCTAAACCCTTAACTGGATTGCTTAAAAATAATACTCCTTGGATATGGGGTTGAGAGCAACAAACTTCCTTTGATGAACTGAAGCAAAGATTAGTAATGCGTCCTTAGCGTCTTAGCTTTGTATGATCCATACTTAACTACAGAATTGCATACAGATGCAAGTAAATGGGGTGTAGGTGGAATACTGTTGCAGAAACAAGTAGACGGAGATCTTAAGACAGTAGCGTACTATAGCCGTCAAACTTAACCAACTGAGCAACATTTTTCTTCATATGAATTAGAGACATTGGCAGTGATATCGTCGCTAATTAAATTCAGACCGTACTTACTTGGAATGCTGTTCACAGTAGTCACGGATTGCAATTCCTTACGCGCTACGTTCATGAAACGAGACATGATACCAAGAGCAAGAGTTGCTCGCTGGTGGAGTTTGATGCAAGAGTTTGATTGCGAGATCAAGTATAAGTCTGAGTCAGGGATGTGTCACGTCGATGCCTTAAGTAGGAACCCCATCCCTACATCTGAGATTGCGGAAATAGATTATCCTGCGGTTTTACAAATTACCCATGCCTGGTTGAAGACCGTCCAAACAGCAGACAGTGAAGTAGACCGGGTCAGAAGCATATTGTTAGACGCTAATAGTAAGGACGTGGTTGATGTGAAGGAAAATTTTTGCCTTAAAAAATAAAAACGTTTACAGATTGACAGATGATGGACCGAAAAGGTTGGTACCTAAGGGTGTGCGTTGGGAAATTTTAAAAGCGTGCCATGATGACATTGGTCACTTTTCCCTTGAGAAAACTTTAGATAAAATTAAACAGCATTATTGGTTCCCAAATCTAAAGAAATTTGTGAAAAAATACGTGCAAGATACGGCGGCGGCGAAGACGGCGTAGATAAAATATTTCCATGGTTAAGTTTTCATAGGTCTTATGAAAGTGACGAGAATGAAAGCGTTGATGATGTGGAGGAACCGAGTGATAACATCAGTGATTCTGACATGGTTAATGATAAAAGAGTAGACGATTTAGGTGACAGTCACCATAATTTGAGTGAGGATGAAATGATAGATTTAAACAATGAGGTACCAAACTCTGCAGATATGGAGACTAATTAAGATAAATATAAGATATATACACATGTGAGTGTTGAACGTTAAAAATATGTACATACTGGATAATTATACACAAATATCAATGGATTAATTAAAACAGAAGGGTTGATTTGTTTACTATATTACTGTGAAAAAAAAAAGAATATTGAACGTAAACTTATTAATATATATATATATATTAATAAGTTTACGTTTAGTAATAAAAAGGGACACAGGTTTATCGGAAGTATGATTAATTTGGAATAATTTGATATGTAAAAAAAAACTATGTAATATTATATGTAAACAACAGGAAGGTTGATTTGGAGAATTTCATATATTTTCAACAATTTAGCAAACAATTAGCAAGAACAAATCAGTAACAAAGTATCGCAAAATAATAATATCGGATGGATGTTACACCGACGGCGGTTCGGAGCGGAATAAGGGGCGCGCGCCAGCGCGGGCTGCCTTTTATACCGTCTAACCACGTGCAGGTCTAATCTTCATTTACGAAAATGATTTTTCTCCTACAATATTGTAAGGATGATTAGAATAAGAAATGGAAGGATGAATTTACATAAGTTATTGTTATCGGAAGGATGAGTTGGTTCCAATATCTATCTATATATATAAAATTCAAAGTCCTGACTGACTGATTCATTCACTCATCAACGCCCAGCCCAAGCCGTTTGACCTAGGAAGCTGAAATTTTGCACAGAGGATCTATATATAATGTAGGCAAGGAATAAGAACGGATTTTTTGAAATTCAACCCCTAAGGGTGTGAAAAGGGTTGCCAAAATTTGTATGGGAGGTATAAAAAATGTTGTCTGATTTTCTTGAAACTTAAAATAAGTACTCTTCAACACAATTGATAGAACAAGTGATTCGCCGTTTTTCTAAATTTAACCCTCAACGGGAGTTACGGGAATGAACGGGGTTGCAAAATTTTAAACTTTCGCTTTCGTCATGGACTTTCCACGCGGACGGAGTCGCGGGCGAAAGCTAGTCAGATAATAAATATGGAAGGATGATAATTGTTTTTTTTTTAGAGGGATTAAATCACGAGGTCGTGATTTTAAATCAGGATGGACGAATATGTAAGCTTGTGTTATTTATTGTGGATTTTATCTACGAATTTTGGTTTATTTTAATCGATAAATTTTTGTAATCGATATTCGATGTCGCCGAATAGATATATTTCGAGAATTTTTAGCTGGTAACCTCCTTTTTATGGCAACACTGGGTTAAGTTGGAGAGTGGGGCAGGCGACATCGAAGGTCAAGATTTTTGATCATTCGAAGCATAGCAGCTGACGTGAAAAGACGTATATTGAGTGTGCTGTGATTTCTTTATTGAATTGTTGTAACCTAATATTACGGTTTATCAAATATAACCGTTTCATGAACTTCTGCATTTTATTTTCTCACACTATGTTGCTTATCCTTCGTGATCGTTTAAGATCACTCAGGCGGCCGGGGCTACGATTACACTTTTTTGCACTCAAATGAAATAGAAACTAAACTTTGGCTTTTCCGTCTGCGTGAAGGGATCGTTCGAATCCGTTGAATTGTTAAGATGGAGTATTCTTGCCAAGTACCTATACCATCTTGACAGTTTAGTAGGCCTAGCCCACAGGAAAGACAAGACAGTATATAGACTAAGAAATAATATTGACATATTACATAAAATAAAATAATAATTGTAATATAATATGTTTGTAAATAAGGCTAGGCTATTTTATACTTCTAGATATAAATTTTGCATACCTGGACAGATGAAATGTGTAGATCGATATTTATTATTCTGACCACCAATTGTACGACATTTCAGGCAAATAAACTATTTCATTTCAAGACAATACGTTTAATAAATGGTCAAGGGTTATCATTTAAATTAAAGTTGCAAAGTTGTCTTTAACGTAACTTTTCGGTGTGCACGTATGTAAAGATTGATGTGCTGTTGAATGTACCTTATGTAAGTAGCCTATATACCACTGTTATTTTAATTACTTAATTGGAGATTTCTATCAATGAGGTATATGAATAACTCAAACACTCAGGTTTTCTCACGATGTTTTCCATTACAGTTAGCAAATGGTATAGCTATTATAACTTTTGCGCTACAGGGAAAGTCGTACGGAATATTAAAGGAAGTTATTATTTAGGTCATTTCTGATGGATTAACTAAATACATTAAAACTAAACACTTTAAGAGCTCTATTCTGAGAAAAAATCAATCAAAAAGCAAAAAAAAATTTATATATTTTTTAAATCTTTAACATTCAATATCTCCATAACGGTTAATTTTCGGACCCTATATAATAGAATAAAATTCATTAGAAATTACCTAAATAATAACCTCCTTTAGTATTCCGTACGACTTTCCCTGTGGCCATGTATAACTTAGAAAACAAAGTTATACCCATTAGGCTACCACTGTTAATTGATAATCAGTTGCGTTATGACCTTGAAAAAAACACTTAAAACCATTGTTATTGTGAGCTGATCGGCCTACCAAAAATTGTACAGGATAACTGAAATAGATGGCGATGATTAGTAGAATTTAGTGGAGTAAAATAAAACTCTTTTCACATCGTCGTAATATTTTTATCCATTTCCTCTGCTAAAAATATGGTATAAATAGTTACCGCATGGATCAGAAAAAATATTATTTTCCGTTTCCTTGCTCGCAAGTTTACGGCACGGTGCATTGACCGTCCGTGTGTGTAAATTAAAGAAAGCGTAACAAAACACACTAATGTGTTAAACTAGAGTTTAAAATGTGCATTAGGTTTTTCCTTTTAAATCCTTTGCAAAGGCGGGCTTATGATGTTTATATTAAAAGTAATTTCGTGTAGGTGAGACTGTTAGTTTTATGAACTCTTTATTAGCTCTAACAAAGAGCTCTTTGATAGCTTCAATACGAAGAAAGTTAAAATTAAAATTAAATTTTCAGTGAGTTTATTCAAATTGATGTTGGTGATGGTCCCGACCGATTTTGGTCACGGCATTGTACGGACATGTATGAGAGCGTTGGCCATTATTATTTTGTACGTGAAATCTGTTAATTTTAATTTTTCTCACTTTTTGTTCGTCTTTTATGTTTATGTATTTTATTTCTAAGATATAAAATTCTCGCGTCGCAGTGTTAGTGCGCACTGCGCATATTCCTCCGAAATGGCTTGACCGATTTACATGAAATTTTATATGTATATTCGGTAGGTCTGAAAATAGGTTTTTATCTATTTCTCATAGCCTTATGTTGAAAAAAATACATATCGTCGTCTAAAAATGTTAAGCTGCTAACTCCAAAAGTAAAAAAAAAATTACCCTACCATTTTTAAACCCTATTTTCACATCAGGTAATGAAATGAAAAACTGAAAACCCGTTTTCGATGAAATATTAATCGAATTTTATCGAAACTGTATTTGCAGTTTTTTATTTCTTTGTCTGATGTAAAAATAGGATGGTATTAGTCTCCTAAAAATTTGTGCTTTTGGAGTAAGCAGCTTAACACTTTTAGACGACGATATGGCGAAACAACGTATGCCGGTTCAGCTGGTATTTAATAAAATGAATAAAAAAACATGAACTTTGACCAAGTTATTAATATATTACGGTAAAAAACATAATTAAATTATCTTATTTACATTTAAGTCAGATGAGTCAGTAGAAAAAGACTGCAAGTCGTAGTCGGTTTGAACTTCACTGTCATCCCTGCGACTCCTGATAACAGAAGTGGAAATTTCGGGATCCTCGGGATTTATCATCATATTCATTACATCATCAATGGGTGTGACGAAATTATTAGACGATTAAAAACGTCAGAAATTGAAGCTACTCGAGAACACATCCTAGAGTAATTTTCTCCATACCGTTTTATGTCTTTATTTCGACATTCTTGGGTTTCTTCAGAGAGAGCACCAATGGGCAAGATTTGATGACCATGAATTAGCAATTTGTGGATTTGATTGATTTGATACAATTTGTTGTGAGAGAGATCAATACCTTTAATTTGAGACCTCATTCATCGAAATCGGTCCAGCCGCTTAGGAGGAGTACGGTGACAAACTCTCGTACAAAATATATTATAATATACAGTAGCGCGATGCCGACTATCGCCCTGTGCTGACTTTTATAGATGAATGGACGGAGACTGATAGTTGACGAGTTGTAGATTTGACCAGTTAGGGAAAATGACCAATTAGTGACATTGACGAATTAGGGAAAATGACTAGTGACTCCCTAACCCAGCAGTAGGCATGTAGTACCTTGGTACCTTACCCTTGGGTACAACTTTACCTAAGTAAACTACTGCGGTTTTTAAACAATAATTCTTAAATACCTCTACACTAATTGGATACGTGCATGATATTGTTATTAATATATAATAAAATATTTTTCTTAATTTTCTTACTATAATTTTCTTATGAACCTCTGAATATTTTCTTTGAAAACGGGTCCTAAAGTTGCTTAATGGGTGTTTAAGATATCTCAGCTCTTCTTCGGGACAGTGATTTTTTTAGTTAAATGCTCTATTAAATACTTCAATTTCACTTCAAAGGACTTAGCTGGGTGGTTAAAAATATAATCATCATCTTACGCTTCGTTACGGCTACCACACCTAAAAAAATTTGAACATAAACATCAACACAAAAGAAGTTCAAGAATATATTGATCAAGTACCTATTAAGTTTGTTTAGACAAGCCAACCACTTCAGTATTGGTAGGTATTGGATTGCTGCAAATAAACGTAACTAAGCACGATAGTATTATTACTGTAAAGTACAAAAATAACAATAAAAAAAATAACTTAATTTTCTCACGGTACGACTTTAGTCAGTTTTTTGACCTAAGTTGTGCTAATGTCAACAAAAGTCAGCAGACTTCTTTCTTGATTACTAAAATAGACATATGAGGCTATCATTTCTACAAAAAAACTATACTGTAGAAATTTGTAGAACACTGTCAAAACTCTAAGAGAATATTTTATTGTCACTAAATAACAGGTGTCCTAATAAATGGATTATTAATGAACATAATGGCATCAAAATGAAACTATATTAAACATAATCATGAGTACATACCACTAGCTGTAATATCCATAGTAAACAACAACAGATATGCGAAGAAAACTTTAAGAACAAAGCGATCAACTCGAAGGTAAATAACGCAGCACAATCTTTCAATCAATAGTTGAATTGAGCATCATTTGGCAAGTAAATAATTTGACACCTACCCTCAAAAGCCTAAAATTAAATGAAGGGACTATTCATCTTTAATTTTCAACTTTGAGATATAGGTAAAAATGAGATTTTCTTTAGTCCTTTTTGGCCAACGCGTTCATACATGCCCGTACATTGTGGCGGCAACTACTTCAACTCCTGTCTTGCTAGCGCGTTCATATGTTTTGCAACCATTTTTATAAGGGCTCTGCCACACTGCAGACACACTGCAGACATAGAAGTACGCTGTCAATATGAAGTCGGCTTCCCACGGTCCGTGATATCGCGGACGGACGCGGACCAGCTTGCACGACAAACCGTGGGAAGGGCCTCGGTCCGCGGTAGCACAGATGTCTGTGGCGGTGCGCCGTACCGGCGTGCGTGGTGCATGGCTGTCCGTGGTCGTCGGCCGGCGTCAGCCGTCAGCAGAATCGCGCACCGTGGGAAGCCAGCTTAATAATAATTAATTGCAGCAGATGGCAGCGATTGGCGTTACAGGCATCTCTCTTCGCGTCCGGCTCAGATCGTCTAAGGACTTCAAATTCAAAGACTTTGGTGTTGATAAAGTCCTCCATTCCAATCGATTTGCCGGTTGTCTCTCTCATACCAAGGGCACAGCACATCTTTGACAATTGTTTGTACAATATTGTTTGTATAATATTGTTTATACGGAAGAGTATAGGGTATCCTAGCTTACGACCAGGTCAAGTGATTGTTATATGTGGAAGTTATTCATTTGAAACCCAGGTCTTGGATGTTTACATGTTTGTGACGTAGCTGTTTCTGGCTCCCACGACACAGGGTATCTTAGTGTGGGGCTCTAATTCTAATGTCTCTCTGCCACTGCCCATTTTGTGCACTGCATTGGAGCAGTAAGCTGATTCCGATGAACAAATAACCAGTGACGCAGCCAGCAAGCCAATCAAGAGTTTATTTGCACAGTGACTAGTTAAACCAGGCTTAATATCAGCCCCCTCGCGCCTGTGGGCCCGGAAACAGGCATCGGATTTCTGTTGTATCAAACATTACACCCGACTTAATACGCTATTTGATCGATTTCTGGAAACCATCTCATATTGTTTGCTGGTGTTCATGGAGTCCTCAGAAAGTGATAATTTTAAATTATTTCGTGTATTTCTTCAGGCAAAAAAGGCAAACGAAAATTTATGTTGGACAATATGGCGTCGCACAGGAATTATGATGTCACTTGCCAGTAAACCGAACAATGCACGTGAGAACAAATGAATGACAGACACCATTTCTATTGGCTGTGACGTCATAATATAATCCTGGCCGTTTTTGATACATTGGCCGCAGAAACATTATTATAAAATTTTATCTTGTGTTGCTTTACCGACAATATTTTTTTTTAGTTAAGATGCCTTAAAGCGGTTTTAGGATACATATTTCTTTTAAACTGTTTTTTTCACACTGTCAAATAGCCTACTGTGTAATATATTTGAAAACATTATATCAGTGATGTTGGAACTTGACGCTTTCGTGGTCGTTGACGAGCGAAGAACTAGCCGCAAATATAATGAAGTGACAATCGAATGTAGCGTTTGAAGCTGAAATATGAAACAGGCTATATAAATTTATATGAACAACACTGTATACAAATTTATCTATGACTAACGCTATTGGCATTGTTCCGAGCGGTTCCGTGCTTTGCAAGGCATGTTAAGCAGTTGGTGCCGGCTGCTGTCGATAGATGGCAGTCGTTAAGCCAAGTCAGAGGCCTTAGGGCGGCTTGAAAACGTCAGACAGTAAGACCAGCCACTAGTTTTTCAAGCCTCCACCAATACGGACTTGGCCCCCGTGGTGGAGTATGGCCTATACCTTCCTCAGGGAAGATACCCGTGTCCCTCGGTGGAGACATACCTACCAAATGGGTTGATGATGATGAAGTGTATCATTGCTTAAAATTTTTTTGTCGGGTATTTTGTTTACATAACTTTTTTTATTTCGTCGATTCCATACAGATTTGTCGATCAAAAAGTCTGTAAAGCTGCAAAATCCGTGGCTGCTATCTCTTTTCTACACCCATGCACACTCATACGTTTCCGCAGGTAACACATTGACATAGAGTTGAGTGGCACAGAAGACACTAGAAAAAAAAACTTTATAGTATATCACTAGTTTTCCAAGCCTCCACCAATACGGAATTGGCCCCCGTGGTGGAGTATGGCCTATACCCTCCCCAGGGAAGATACCCATGCCCCTCGGTGAGGACATGATGGGTTGATGATGATGATGAGTATTTATCATACTAGCTGACCCCGCAAACGTTGTTTTGCTAGATAGGGGTATAAAAAATAAATAACAACCTATACTCAGACCTACCAATACGCATAAAATTTCATCAAAATCAGTCAAGTCGTTTCGGAGGAGTATGTGCACTAACACTGTGACACGATAATTTTATATATAAGAAAAAAGATTGTACTTCATTGTCTTATGAGGTCTCGGAGTCGATTTCTGCTGCACAATATTTGTACAAAATATGATCTTTGTCTGACTTTATTTTCATTTTTGTGATGGGTTGCCTTCTTACCATATTGCAGGGTTGATTTGTTGTGTCGGAGTTAGTGTTACTTTTAAAGAAACATAATAATAAATAAAGCCAAGTTATGTAGAGGCCTTAGGGCGGCCTGAAAACATCTGATAGTAAGACCAACCACTAGTCTTACAAGCTTCCACCAATCCGGGCTTGGCCCCCGTGGTGGAGTATGGCCTATACCTTCCTCAGGGAAGAGGCCCGTGCCCCTCGGTGGGGACTTAATCGGGTGATTGTAAATGGAAATTAAAATATTTTATTATTATAGAATTAAAAACAAAATGTTAACATTATAAAAGTCAATTCACAATAAAACAGATCAGATGGAGAAGAAACTAACAAAGAAACTCCACATTTATTATTTTCAAAACAGGTTTTGCCTAATTAACAAACTTACTTTCATATACGTAACTACTATAACATCAAACATAGCCTTTGGGCCGGGTGTCTGAATTGAGAATTTCATTAAGTAAATACTCAAGTGACGTTCTGTCACGCTCTTTTCTGAGAAATTTGACGAGATAGCACTACAGTTCTGCTCTCATGCCGAGAAATACAGTAATAGCCATTACCGCGTTTTTAGTTTGAATGCAAAAATAAGCTACTCGGAGGCATTTTTTGCAGTAAAAAATTGTCTCCGAGTAGGTAGTTAATATTTGTTGAGTAGTTACTTAGCAAAATTCTTAATTCAGAAGACGGCCTTTCATCTTATATGTTATGTACTCATTGCGTGATTAAAGCTTCTGACAATTTTATATCGTTTAGCCGCTCCGGTCAAATGCCCAACGACTTTAGGGTCACCGAACGTGCAATGAATCGGGAATTTTGTTTAGCTTCAATATAAGGGTCAACATTGGTTAACGTTGCAGCGTCACGCGTGATGGGAGACGGAAGTATACGGAACTGATAGTGGAGTTCCGTATTCAGAGTAAAGAGAAAAAGAGAAAAAAGAAAAAAAAAAAAATATATGTTTAAATCATCACAGAAAACATCAGAAATAAAAAACAAAATTCAACTTAAAAAATAGGCCGTGCTTGTGAATGTCAATGTACAATGTTATCTGCTGTTTTTAGATCGAGTTTTAGTGGAGAAAAACCACTAAAAACAAAACTTCAGTATTTCTCAAAAAATCTCGTAACGACAGCACGTCAATATTCACATTTTAGTTGCAAAGTCACCCGTAATGCAATGGAGTAGAGTGTATGGGTGTATAGGATGATGTACATTCTATATCTGATTGCACTCATGGAATATAACAATATTCTGTACCTACCTAACAAGCTAGGTACAGAATATTGCTATATTCCATGAGTATTAGGTAGGTACAGAATATTGTTATATTCCATGATTGCAATCAGAAATACACAAATATAAATAATATATTCTTACAAAAGTAGGAGACTACTACACTGCGACCGGACAGGTACAGACTAAGGCATACAAAGGCAACATATTTTTTTCAAAAATATATAATACTGAAAAAAGTCCATAAAGGCACGATACCTTAAAAACTTTTTAAATGTCATTTAAGGTGGTTTTTCCCTTACTGTATTTCCCAGAGATTAAATAATCTGTGCAAAATACCGTAACTATTTAAAGCCGGTCTTAAGTGTGACCGTCGTCGTCCTGTTCTCGGTGGCCGAGAACAGGGCCGCAATTCTGTTAGTGCATTATAGTTCGATGACAGATACACGGTTGGGTCACGTGACGTATTTTTTTCATACCATTGACGCCTAGAATTATTGATACTTGTGCTCGCGTCGACTTGAAGCGGCAATGAAATTAGATAGACATTGTCCGTAGTTAGATGGAATCGGATCTCCGTAATTAAAGTTGGAAAAGCCGTTGAGCTATATTTTTAACCGTTTTATAGTTCGATGACAGATACACGGTCGGGTCACGTGACGTGTTTTTTCATAGCAAAGACGCATAGATGGCTTGATTTGAGTGCGCGCGTAGACTTGAAGCGGCAATGAAACTTAATCGCCATGTTCATACAGTTGTCATTGTACTACAATGCATTTGTAGAATCTAGGCCCAGGACGACAGTCAGTGGGCAGACCTACGGCCCAATGGTCAGACGATGTCGTTGAGTCGGCGGAAGGTCCGTGGATGCGAATGGAAAAAGACCGTGTGAAATGGCATTTGGAGAAGTAGGCCTATACCCAGCAATGTGCAATGGTGGACTGACGATGATGATGATGATGATGATTATAGAAAATAATAGTTAACGATTTCATAAATGAATATTGATTGACTTCCTAACTGACTATTCCGGAACTTATTACACATTATTATGTATAAATATCCTTGAAACGGTCCCCGAATTGATAAAGGAAATTTATATAAGTATTCGCAACCCGTATACCTAAGTGAATAGCATATATCCGCAATGAAAGCCTCATAGCTTTTAGGTCTGATTGACAAGTCGCTAAGCCGGCTCGGCCAGTCAATTTATAGGATTGAACGCGCGCTCGTCTTTGTCAATAAATTATAGCAGTTTGCGACTGGAATTGTGGACCTAAATACTGGTAATTTTAGTTTTTATATATCTAGTTAGCCTTCGAACTATTCCCATGTACCAATTTACACAAAAAAAATGGTAAGAGGCGTTGAAGGCGCTTTGGTGGAGTTCGAAAACGAACACTGATATGGCATTTTTATATAAACGTATCATCATCAACCTATTATGTCCCCACCGAGGGGCACGGGTCTCTTCCCTGAGGAAGGTATAGGCCATACTCCACCACGGGGGCCAAGTCCGGATTGGTGGAGGCTTGTAAGTCTAGTGGCTGGTCTTACTGTCAGAAGTTTTCAAGCCGCCCCTAAAGGCTCTGACTTGGCTTAACGACTGCCATCTATCGACGGCAGCCGGCACCAACTGCTTAACGTACCTTGCGAAGCACGGAATCGCTCGGAAAAAATGCCGCTAGCGTTAGTCATAGACGGTGACCCATCCATGGACTGAACGCGCCGTATGTTGCTTAACCTTAGTGATCGTTCAAGATCACTCAGGCAGCCCAGGCTACGAGCGATTCCCCAGGCTACGAGCGATACGCGAAACGTATAACATATACTTTTTATGACAGCAACCAACAGCCACTGTTTTCTCTGTATTCTCCAGGATTCAGGTAATGTATTACGTCGTGTATTACGTATCTAATAAACAAATATGTACGTACCCTCTTTTCTACACACTGCACAGCTTTCAATAAACAACGTTCCGCGATGAACATATAGATGTATCTCTCCGTCTTGACCTATATGCTCAGACGACCTGACCTGTTTATGTTACGGATAAGGACAAGGCTACATTACAACCAACCGGAGATGTGAGGGTGCAACGATATAAAGTAAAATAAATCTAAGTAAAGAAATTATGATCTTAAACAATCATTAAGGTTAAGCAACATACAGTGCGTTCAGTGCATGGATGGGTGGCCGTCAATGACTAACGCCAGTGGCATTTTTCTGAGCGGTTCCGTGCTTCACAAGGCACGTTAAGCAGTTGGTGCCGGCTGCCGTCGATAGATGACAGTCGTTAAGCTAAGTCAGAGGCCTTTGGGCGCCTTGAAAACTTTTGCCAGTGAGACTAGCCACTAGTTTTGCAAGCCTCCACCAATCCGGACTATGCCCCCGTGGTGGTGGTGATCTATGCACTTAGATCCCTTCCTCATAGAAGAGAACCGTGCCTCTCGGTGAGTACATAATGGGTTGATGATGATGATCTATTTAAAACCATGTGAACATTCGAGGGTAGGTACACATTTCGCAAAGGTGAGCAATAAACGGTCACAGCCTAACAGCCAGTTCATTTTTGCCATAAATAATCAATAATAATAATGCGCTGTCGACTATATAAGACTAGTTGACTTGCACTATGCCCCAGGGCCCGTTTAAGGCTGCATAAAACAGTTTACTTTCAGCTGACGTAAAATCGATAGTTTACGCTGCGCTACTGCCCAACCTCGTAATCTATTATAGAGAAGGAAACCCACATTTTGTGGTGGATTTAGTGCCAAGGGACCGTGCTGTATTGAAATAAACCCGTGTGTAGAGTTGGTCTAACAGGGTTCCATTAATTCTCCATTTATAGATTAGTTGCAAATATAAAAAATATCTATTTATTTCGATTCCAAAATTATTCATTATACATACATTGTGGTGGGGGTTATATAAGAATAATTTTCATCAATCCGGACTTGGCCCCCGTGGTGAAGTATGGCCTATACCTTCCTCAGGGAAGAGACCCGTGCCCCTCGGTGGGGACATGGGTTGATGATGATAGCAGTAATTTATAAAATATGTTTGAGAAATAACTAAAACGTAGAATAGATTTTAGCACTTTCATCGTCATCATCAACATCATTATGTCCCCACCGAGGGGCACGGGTCTCTCCTCTGAGGAAGGTATAGGCTAAAATCCACCACGGGGGCCAAGTCCGGATTGGTGGAGGTTAGACCAGTGGGTCTTACAGTCAGAAGTTTTTAAGCCGACCTAAGACCTCTGAACACATTACCTAGTAGGGGCTAAATACTTCATGGGTAGCGACGGTTAGGGCGCTTATTTATACCTGTCAGTGGAGTCATGTGTGCAAACTACAGTCGGCACATGTCGACGACGTATTAGACGCCACAACGTATTCGCCAGGCGTAATTTAATAGGCTATTTGACCGATTTCTGAAAGCCATCTTATATTGTTTGTTGGTGTTCATGGAGTCCTCAGAAAGTGGTCATTTTAAATTCTTTCGTGTATTTCTTCTAATAAAAGGCAAACAAAAATTTACTGTTGAAATAAGCCACAAAATGCTATCTTAGGCAATATGGCGTTGCACAAGAATTATGACGTCACTTTCCGGTAAACCAACCAATGAACGTAAGAAAAAATGAATGACAGACGCCATTTTTAGTGCTATGTAACGTCATCATAGAATCGGCCAATTCAGGCCGTTTTCAATACAATGGCGGCAGATACATATTATCCAATTTTAACGTTTTTACAAATCATAATTGTTTTTTAGCCAAAATGCCTTAAAGCCATTTTAAAACACATAATTTATACGAATACGTATAAATTATGTACTGTTTTTATACTGTTTTTTTTTCACACTGTCAAATAGGCTATTGTAAAAAAATAATATGTAATATAAAAATATGTTAATCTCTGTAATCTATATCGGCCGTTGTGCAGTTGAATAAATTATTTCTCTCTCTCTCTCTCTCTCTCTCTATATATATATATCTAGACTGCATGTTGTATGTCAGTCAGTAACTAGGTCGGTCGGTCGGTTTAGTTACGAGATTGTTTCATAATTCATTCATGGCGAATTCTTGTCTTACGTGTAAGATGTCACGTTTCAACAGCGCTTATTAATAAGAAAAACTAATTACAACATGAATTTTATCAATGACTTATGGATAGATTTCAATTGCAGCTGTCTAGGCAATCGATCACGAGGCCTAATATTGATTGAGTAGAGGGTATTACACACTTTACGTGACGCTTTGGTCATTTTTATAGGATAACAGCACCAAATCTAAGCATTCATTTCTACATGCACATAGTAAACAAATACTGGAAAAAAAACAATACTAACGCATACAACCATTAACTGCTGATAATTAACTAAAAAGCGTGTGAGACCAGATAGTCTCCCATGAGTCAAAATGTTTAATTTGGACATTTTATTTTATTTGCTGACTTACGTTGCAACAAAAGCGCCAACTAGTGATGAGTAGCAAAACAGTGGAGTTTAAAATAGCGCCATCTAGTGTAGAAGTCGGAAGTTGGGAACTACCCGTAAATAGGTATATTTTTTTCTTTTTTTGTAGTTTTATGCTGATATTATCATATTATTACTATATAGTCTAAGACACACAAATGCAACGGATCAATTAAGATCTAATTTTAATTCAAAAACTTAAAGATCATTGGAGCTCTACAACTCCATTCAAAGGAACATAGAATCTGATACAATTATATCCAAACATATGAGCCAAATAAATTATTATATTGGGCTTGATGGCAGCCGGCTAATTAGGTGTCAACCTACTTTTCAGTCCAGTCCAGCAGATAGTAGGAACATGTCCCTTTATCAGTTATCATTATCACTGCGTTCGCGGCATAAAGTGTCTTCACCAATGAAAGCGAGTAAGTAATAGCTTGCTATCTCTTGATTTACGGAGAACTTTTCAAAACTATTCTTTTATCTATCTAGTAAATAGATAACTACTCATCTTAATATACTTAAACTGTCGAAAATTAATAAGTTTTACTTTTCGATAGAACAAAAGAAGACATTTATAAAAATTGTCACAGAAACCACACGGACGATAGGTTACTTATATTATAAAATGTATTTATCTTTTAGCCAATACCTATAGGTTGAATTATTATGAAAATAGAATATCTGAGTTAAAAGAGCCACATTCCATTTTATATAGCAACATTTAGCTTAGTAGGTAATACCGATTTTAACTGGCTGATTTATTTATATCAGTCTTAATTTTTATAACAAAAAATAAGCATTACTTACTTTATTCCGGGTACACTTACGAGATTTTTTGTCGGAGTCCGACCAGGTAAGCAGGTAATAAGCACTTTTTAAATAGGCCTACATTCTGCCAATACATTGTAGTACAGTCTATTAGCTTTTTGAATATACCTCGGCCTCCAGAGTAGGCTTCGGTTTTCGCCGAAAGCATACGAGTATAAATACTACTTCCTGCTCTGAGTGCGTATACTGAGTTTTTTCATTCACTTTCGATAGCGAGAGCGTTTGCGATTTGCATAGGAGTGACAAAGAGACAGCTAGGTGGCGCGCTCTGTCACTCGTATACAAACTGCAAACGCTCGCGCTATCGAAAGTGAATGAAAAAACTCAGTATACGCACACTGTATAAAACTTTTCTTCACTATTTCGAAAAGTTATGTAATTTAAGTGTCATATTAGTTCCGATATTTCTATTACACGAATATATCCGATTCTATCCGATAGTAGCCGAGGTATATTCTAAAAGCTAACAGACTACAATGACAACTGCATAAACATGGCGGTTTAATTTCATAAGGCCGCCAATTGTACTGTACTATGTTATTGTCAAATTTCATGTGTAATTCCTGGAGTACATACAATAAAGAATATTCTATCTTATCTATCTTTAGTCGAGTTAGTTTAAGCAGCGACGCAAAATCTAATTTCATTAGAACTTCCAGTGAAAACATGTATGCAGTAGAGGTTCTGTGCCTATAGGAGCTGAAGCAATTAGAGACTAGTGACCTCTGCTCTCGCAGTGGTTACCAGCTCAACGGCTTTTCTAACTTTAATTACGGAGATCCGATTCCATCTAACTACGGACAATGTCTATCTAATTTCATTGCCGCTTCAAGTCGACGCGAGCACAAGTATCAATAATTCTAGGCGTCAATGGTATGAAAAAAATACGTCACATGACTCGACCTAGTATCTGTCATCGTACTATAATGCACTAACTAATCGAGGCCTGGGAAGAGATACTTGTCCGCCACTTATAGTCTGTTAGCTTTTAGAATATACCTCGGCTACTATCGGATAAACCGATTATATTGCAATAAGGTAAGGTTTATTTTGTATTGTTGTTTATAACTTTACATAAGTTTTCAAAATAGTGAGGAAAAGTTTTACACAGAGCAGGAAGTAGTATTACAGTCGTGTGCTTTCGGCGAAAACCAAAGCCTATTCTGGAGGCCGAGGTATATTCTAAGAGCTAAGAGACTGTTTTTTACTCAAAGATGTTTGGGTAAACACTCTGGTTATTACTCGATCGTAGTGGATGATGTGCTTTATGCTGTTTGAATTGTAAGGGACAACTGACACTTGTGTAGTCGATAAATATTAATTAATACTACGTTATGTAGGTACAGACACTGTATTGTTCGATGTACGGGGTACCAATGGTGATTTGATAAGGGCGAACTGTACTGGAGTTTGTAAGAACGACAGAGTTTTATTAGTAGCACAATGATTTGATAAAAATAAATAGGAGAGACCAATCGGCTGTATCGTTTGAGAGTTTTGATTTGAAACTTTGTATCAATGAAATGAGAATTAAGTATTAAAGAATAATGACTCAGTAAGAACATACTGATAGAGATCCCTTCTACGAGCCCTATGTCCCTGATAAGGGATAAGAGGAAATCAACATCATCATCATCAAGAACATACTGTAACACTTAGTGTTCGTAAAAGATTTAGTTTCACAGTATGACGTCAGGACTATTTTTGTCCACTGTGATATGAATAGCGATTTTGGCAACTCAAATCTGGTTAATATAAAAACTTTCTACAATTATTCTCCAGCCATCTTCTACGTCCGTTTGTTCGTCTCTATGTAATAATAATAACATCCACACAACATAATCTAGGATACCCAAGCAAGGATTTTAAAAACATGCAAATATAATATAGATCCCCCACACGAAGGATCTTGGCTGTGTACTCACTATTTTTATCCTGTCATATTTATACTAGCTGTGCCCCGCGGTGTTACCCGCGGTTCATCGATTTTCCCGCAGGAATAAGATATTTCCCCGCGGTAAAACGTAGCCTATGTTTTAATCCAGGGTATCGGCTAACTCCATACCAAATTTTATTAAAATCCGTCCAGCCGTTTCAGCGCTAAAGACTGACCAACATATAAACACACACACAAACTTTCACGTTTATAATATTAGTGTGATTGTATATTTGTTTTTATAGTTTGTATTGTATTGTATAGTTCATAAGTAGTTTTATGTACCATAAATATATTTGTATATTATCTTCTAATATATAAAAGCGGAGCGGTGGTGGCGTAGTGGGGTTGACCCTTGCTTCTCGATCATGAGGGTCTGGGTTCGAACCACGCATGTACCAATGACTTTTAGTTATGTACATTTGTTTGTACAGCAACACCATTAGCTGATAAATTGTGCCCGGATAACGGCGACAGGCTTGCCACTTGTCACGTTTGGGACCTAATAAACTCGGCAAAACGTGGGTCCAGTTCTAGAGACTGGTGCCTCTGCCTACCCCTTCGGGGATAACGGGCGTGAGTTTATTATCATTATTATTATTATAATATATAAAATTCTCGTGTCACAATGCTAGTGCGCATACTCCTCCGAAACGGCTTGACCGATTTTAATGAAATGTTATAAGTAGGTTTGAGAATAGGTTATTATTTTTATTATACCCTTATCTGGCGAAACAACGTTCGCCGGGAGAGCTAGTATATATGTATATTATGTCTGCTACTGTTGAAGTCCTGACTGACTCACTCATCCACGCCCAGCCCAAGCCGTTGGAGCTAAGAAGCTCAAATTTTGCACAGAGGATCTGTATATAATGTAGACAAGGAATAAGGTGGCCAAAATTTGTATGGGAGGTATAGAGAATATTGTCTAATTTTCTTGAAACTTACAATAAATACTCTTCAACACATTTGATTGAACACGTGTTTCGCTGTTTTTCTAAATTTAACCCTCAAGGGAGTGAACGGGGTTGCAAAATTTTGAACCAAAGTCCACGCGGACGGAGTCGCGGGCGAAAGCTAGTTGTACATAAAAAGAAAATTAGGAATTAAGTTCACGACCTAGGTTTTAGTTGCACGTGTTTACTAAAGATCGTGAGTTCGATTCTTATCGATAACCGCTAGATCAACTAGGCAGGATTTTTATATACGATATAAATCAAGTTGCGCATTTTGTATGCTAAGCCATTTTATCAAATTAAATCGTGATTAATCACGTATGATATGATAAAATCTATTAATTCAAATACAGACATTACACATTTCTTTATTGCACAATAAACTTCTTGTGAATGAGATATCTTAACTTATCATCATAATTATATGAAGTAAATAATCATTTAATCTGTTTCGAAGAACATAGTTTGTGTCTTGTCTAAGAAATTTTAATTAAACAAATAACTAGCCGAGCGCAGGAATGTATTGTACATTCGTATACTGTATACGAAGTTTTCCTTTGACAAGTTGGTCGCTTATTTACTCGTGAACTTGTGAAGTCTACTTAGCCGTGATAGTTTCCCTTTAAGATCATTATCATTATAAAGAGCTACTGCCCTGATTTTTTTCATGCTTCTACAACCAACCATGTAGCTGGAAAAGGGGGAGAAAGAAGAGAGATAATGTTATGAAATATATTGGTATTTTTTATTTATTTAAAGTATAATTATTAATTTTTTTTCATTCATTCATAGTATGTTATACGTTTCTTTTTTCATTAAGATCGGTATCCTTGGACAAGTTACACTTGGCAGGATTTTATTATCTATATATATATAAAAGAAGAAACTGACTGACTGACTTAGAATCAACGCAGAGCCCAAACTACTGAACCTAGGGGGTTGAAATTTGGCATGGGAGTTCCTTAGAGAGCCTAGGGGAGCACTAAGAAAGGATTTTTTGAAACTCAACCTCTAAAGGGGTAAACGGCGGTGTTAAAGTTTGTATGGAGGTATAAAAAAATGTTGTCAGATTTTCTTGAAACTTGAAATAAATACTCTTCAACACAATTGATTGAACACGTGTTTCACGGTTTTTCTATATTTAACCCTTAACGGGAGTGAACGGGGTTGCAACATTTTGAACTAAAGTCCACGCGGATGGAGTCGCGGGCGAAAGCTAGTTTACATATAATTATGATAGAGCTAAAATAAAACATAACAACATAAAAGAAAACATGTCATATATTTATACCCTTCAGTTTATTGTTGTATATACATGCTATACATTGTGCAGTCTGCCCATATTATTTGTGTGTGTTGAAACTAATATCACAACGCGCCGGATTTAACTTTGTTTGTTGTAAGTTGGTTGTAAGTAACCTTCCAAGAACAACCAATTAACCTTTGCCAATACCTAATAAGTTTACAATAAAATAAGACACTCGTTTCGTATTCAGAAGTAGGTATGACGCCTCCCTTCACCATCTACAAGCTGTTACTTTCAACAAGACAGCCTTAAAGTAAATCTTTCTAATTGTTATACAAGTCCACAAATTCACACTTTTCAAAGTATTCAAAAGAATCTGTAAGATCTTCATCGCGAATGATTCAACTAGTTCGTCTTCAGCTTGTCTTCTATATTTTTCACCTGAAATAATGTTTTGAGTGCAAATCGGAGAACAAAAATGGAAATAGTCAATGCAGTGACGAGAGCGGCTAGCAGAACTAAGACCATATCAAGCATGAAGTACTCTCTCCACGAAATGTTAGCAGCTGAAGAGCGAAGGTGTTTGGCCCCTTGGTGACGTAACACGTACTCCGTCCACCACACAGCTCTCTCTAGCGGTGTTTCAGGCTGGTCGAGCACCACGCTTCTTAGTTTCTGAATGTTTTTGCTGTAGCTGCAATGTTAAAAATTTGATTTCATGCGAATGCACGATCATGATCCGGATTAGCTAAGCCTATTTTGCAAGTACTTATAATCTTAGATTACATAAATTTAAACTGATTGAGATTTTTTTAGTGTTTCTAGATATTTAACAAAAAAAAGGTAAGTATTTTCCTCAAGTACGCAAAGGCAAAAAAAAATACACACTAACTAAGCTAAACATTTACATACACGCATACATTGCTTCTGGCCCCACACTAGGATTCCTGTGAAGAAGAGGTGTGTGGGGAGAAGAAGGAAGGCGACAGTCGCTTTTATAATTTGCCGTGGCACGGCACGGCACGGCACGTTTTTACCGTCACGATAAAATAGGAAAGCAAAATGTATGGAATCGTATGCAGACGCTTTTAATTTAACGGCTGCGGCAACGGCAAGCCGTGAACAGCAAAAGCTACAAAATTACCTGAGACGTCCACGGCAGTACCGTGCCGTGCCCTGCCATGGCAAATTATAAAAGCATCCATTAAAATAAAAAAAGGAATGAACGAACGGATGAAGCTAGCGCATATTCACAAGCTTACCTCTCATCTTCAATAATGGTCTTCACAGCTTTGACCAGTTCATCAGTTTGCAAAGTCACCACTTCCAGTTTGAGGCCAACGCCAAGTTTCTCTAACAGCTCAGCATTGTACCACTGGTCTGCGAGCATGGGCAAAGCAACGACCGGTACACCACCATCTATAGCTTCATCCGCTGATTGCAGGCCGCCTTGAGTTATAAAGGCCTTAACATTTGGATGGTCTGTGAATAATGGATTTTTTCTTATTAGTTTAATATTCGCGGTCACCTTCTTAGATAAGTTCATCTCCGACAGTTTTAGTTATGATGGTGTTTATATTATACAGTGTAAACTAAACAATATGTTATAATAATAATTGTTGTAAATATTTTACTAAACAATCGTACTTACGAAGTAAGTCTCTTTGTGGGAACCATTTATCAATCCTAGCATTACTGGGTATTCTCGGAAAGTCTAGCTTGTCAGTTTTCCACAGTATATCGTAAGGTAAAGTTTCAACTGCTTTAATAAACGTCTCTACGAGATTTTCATCCATAGTTGAGAAGTGCACGTTCGTTCCCAAGCTGAAGTAAACGACGCCTCGAGTTGAATTGTCTAAATAGGTTTTCAGATCCTGGGAACAAAACAATAACACAGTTTAATCACCTACTAAAACATAACTATTAAAACATAATTTGAAAAAAAATGGTTGGTAAACCACCCGAATTTTAAGTATTAGCTACTAAACAAACAAGACAGGGCAGAGTCAAGACAGAGTAAGGACCAATCTAGGTACCTAATGGCCAATTTCTGAATAGAAAATTTCGCTAAGTAAGTACTTAACTCTAGTGCTGTCTCGCCAAATTTCTCAGAGAAGAGCGTGACAGAACGTTACTTGAGTATTTACTTACGTGATATTCTCAATTCAGAAACCGGCCCTTTGTGTTGTACTCCTTTGTGCCATCAAAATTTGGATTTTGCAAATACGACAAATTGGATCTTACTTGTTGAAATCTAACTATTAGGTAACAAATAACTGGATATAATTACGTATATGAGTACGAGCCAAATATTTACATTACTCTTATTTTAGGCTACGCCGCAGTCTGATAATCATAATTAATACTGATACTCGAAGAAGAAACTGTTTTCTTACCAATGGTACTTCTTTTACAGGTTGCAAGTGCAAACCACCCAAATATACAACATTAGATGGCACTGGGCGATTAAATTCAAAGACGGGATTCACATTCAAAAACACCAAATCAACACTGTCCCATAATTCATTAGAAGAAATATGCGAGTAATTTGGAAAATATTTCTTTATCACTTTCATCTCGTGCTCTACAGCTTTCAAAGATTGTTCTCTCAGAAGAAAGTTGAATATCGTCTGATAGACTTTCTCCCATAGACTTAAATTGTTATAACGAGTCCTAAATGGCCTCGGATACAATTCAGGATGAACCGCAGGAGCCCCAAATACTTCGAAGTTTATAGAAGTTCCGTAGAAACTGCTAAACCAAATCACTGGCGCGTTATAGTATTTTCCTAGTATTACAGGTGACGTGTAAAGAGCCTCGGAGAAAATAAGATCAAATTTCTGTGTCTTGTCATCTAGGATTGCCTTGAATTCTTCATTATCAAACACATCATCAAGTACATCAAGCAATACCGTAAAGATATTATCATTAGGGTTCATATCTTCAGGTCTATGAACACATCCAAGTTTTGCAGTAGCTTTTGAAAATTTTATCTTCACTTTTTCATAAGTACTGCTAGTATCAATTTCTGTGATGTTAACCTTCAGTCTACCTTTTGATAGTCCAGGATTTGGTGTGATCATCACTATTTCGTGGCCACGATTGGCCAGCTCGGTCATTAAGGCATGAAAAACTACTTGATGACTTGAAGAAGGAACGGGAAAAACTCCTAATATCCTGGCTGAGTTCACATTATTTTGGTTTGAGATGATTAAGATCACTAGTGAAAATAAAATATAAAAACGACACATTTTTTCAATCACTGTCTACAACACAAAGGTTTAATAAAACTTCAAAGCAAATCAATTTATGGCTCTGAATTGATAACGACAAGTCTTATAAGCATCGATCAGTTTGATATTTAAGGCGATAATCAATTGATAAAGTAAAAACTTAGATATATTTTATGCAATTCTTAGAAGACACGACATTACGAGTAAATATCAACACTTGACGATTTGGTGATCCGTATTATGTTCTGCACCAGATCATAGTATCTTAGTACACGTAATAAACAAATAATTCTTTGAAACACGAATCAAATGAAGTAAAGATTGATATTGATTGAGGGTTCAGGAAACCTCTAAGTATGTACATACATATGTATTTAGTAAGCCTGTAATACAAGATCGTTTAAACGAATAAGTAAAAATTGTAATTATATTTGATTCCGTTTTGGGAAAGTTTCAAGGGCAACATCAAATATCATAGACAATAACATCTCTTCGGATGGAATAATTACCGGAACATTTCCAAAAATACTATTTTTGAGTGAAGTATGCAGAATGGTGGAACTTTTGAAAATATTTCCGAATCACTAACGGTACAAATCAAATTATTTTTTGTTCCGTCACTAACAGCCGGTTTCTTGGGGGCTGATTAGATTAGTTAATCGCTACGATCAAATTAAACTAGGATTAACCACGATTTGGGTTTCCTGAGCGCCAATCAATTCAGTTGACCAACAGATCAAATCAGTTAACAAATGAAACGTCAAAGGACATGTCAAACTGTATTCGGGTTTCCTGGGGAATAATTAGGCACTAATCACTGGTCAAAATAAATTTTGAAGTGTCAAATCGCCTTGTTAACTAATCGGAGGAGATCGACGAATTAACTTAATTTGTTTGCTTGAAAACTGGTGATATATTGTAATAATCTGCATGTCTTCGCTTTCGGGACTCTCACCTAGCTATGGTGACGCGCGGCATCTGAAACTAGACACTCAAGGAGGAGGATGAACCCTATGGAAGAGTTTGATAAAGAGTACTTTCGAACTTGGTTCCGGGTCCCGAAACCAGTGATTGTGATGATTGTGGGCCTGATTGGGACTCGGATTATAGGTAGGTACGCTATACAATCAGGCGTAATGCCATCAGCGTTGTGGAGCAAATTCTGCTTACAATTAGCATAATTATAAGCAACTGGAGCCTTCCAGAAAACTGTGGCGTGCAATATAAGGATCCACAAGACGGCAATGCACTTTTCTGCAATGATCAGAAGCATCTATTTTTCACGTTCTGTGAAGTTTTTGCCCCGGGTTGCTTTGCAATTCATTTTAGATTAGACCAACTCAATAATAACTTTTGACCAGAAAAACTTTTCATTTCGGCGTGAACCAAAACTTCAACTTCAACCAGCGTTGCCAGACTGTGCTGCCAGAATTACCGTAAAATGTACCCCAAAATTACCGTACAAATTACCGTACCACATATGTAATCGTACACACTGATTTTATGATGAGTTGCTATAAAAATGAGATAATTACTTATTTTCTATTAAACAGAAAACTAGTCGTAAATTACTTAGTAAGTTTTATTTCTTAAATAATAATGTAGTTTTATTCGGTAAAAGTAACTCAAAACTTTTTGCCAATGAAAGTGAATCTGCTTTACCACTACATACCTAGTTGGTTTAATGCCCCAATTTGATGATTCAGAGATATTTCTTACCCAAGAAAAAGCAGATTTTGTCGTTATATTCAGATTTAGTTCGTTTTCAGTTTTAGTTTGGGATTCGGATTGTTCGTATACGTACAATCATTCATGAATGAAGAAAGAAAATAGCGATATATAGACTGAGATTACGCGCCAATTTCAAATTACCGTACAATTTGTCGAATTTAGGCAATGTTCTCAGAATTACCGTATTTGGTACCACGATAGATTACCGTACAAGGCTTGAAAATACCGTACAAATACGGTAATTACCGTACGTCTGGCAACGCTGACTTCAACTGACATCACTCCTGTCATTAAAATATCTTTTTTTTTATTTTTAAACTGTAAACTAGCATGCTAGTCATCAATGTACTCTGTGCTAGCCGTGCTAGAAAAGTGTCTTTGACAGTTCGTATGGTTAAGTTAAAATGATCGACTGATTAGTAAATTTTTGGCTAATCTGCCCTCGGGAAACCTGATTTGATTTGATTGCTTGGTCAAATTAAATGCTTTGTCAATAAATCACAACTTTGAACAGCGCCCAAGAAACCGGCTGTTAAAGACTGATTCCAGTAGAAAAACAATGACTTTACTGTAACGTATGACAACTTTTGAAATCTTTGAACGTCAATTAAGTACTCAAAACAGAATATTTTGAAATGTACTATTAATGATTCCGACCAACGATCTGTCTCATCATCATCATCAACCGATTATGTCCCCACCGCGGGGCACGGGTCTCTTCCCTGAGGAAGGTATAGGCCATACTCCACCACGGGGGCCAAGTTCGGATTGGTGGAGGCTTGTAAGACTAGTGGCTGGTCTTACTGTCAGTAGTTTTCAAGCCGCCTTAAGGCCTCTGACTTGGCTTAACGACTGCCATCTATCGACGGCAGCCGGCACCACACAACTGCTTAACGTGCCTTGCGAAGCACGAAATCGCTCGGAAAAAATGCCACTAGCGTTAGTCATAGACGGTGACCCATCCATGGACTGAACGCGCCGTATGTTGCTTCACCTTAGTGATCGTTCAAGATCACTCAGGCAGCCCAGGCTACGAGTGATTCACGATCTGTCTACACGTGTTCAAGTGTCAAAATGAATTAACTAAGGGCAACCAAAGCAAAACCTAACCTAACCTGCACAAAAAGACAGGCAACAAAAAATCAATTATTTATCTTTTACATTTGTGACATTTGAATATTCCTGGGGTACATTCTAAGCTAAGGCTAAAGGGGGTAGTTAGGGAATAATACAAACAACGTAAGTCGTTCAGTAAACCATGGCAGTGGGTATTTGGTGTGATTACAGAAACTGCTTTAATCAATCGCAATAACATAAAATATTTATTTATATCAAAGCAACTTTTGAGTACTTTTGAACCAAAACTTTCGTAAGCACAACACATTGTAAACTTTCAGTCCGGATCTACTTACGGGTGTTGTTATATCGGAAGAGTCCGACCAGGTTTCGCTCCGCATTACAAACTTTGACTAGTACAAACTATACTCATTTTAAAGATAAAAGAATAGGTAATCAGTATTTCAGTATAAAGTTAAAAAAATCAGATTGTGTACCCAATTGCCTCATAACTTAATCTTATAATCCTATCAGTGAGCAGGTGCGAGCAGGTGTATGTAAAAAGTTTCCAATGTTTGTTTCAAATTCTGATCGTTAGTTTATTTTTCTGTAGTTATGTCCCACTGCATTCCGTTATTCAAATCGCCGCTGAGCGATGAAAACCCAAGGTAATTAAGCCTATACTATCTTTCTGAGAGAAAGCCCATTCCAAAATTCTTTAAAAAATAGAGTATGCGAGGGTATGATTATCTTACATACAGGCACATAGTTCACTTCTGGCCCCACAGTAAGATACCCTGTGTCGTAGGAACCAGAAACAGTGACATCAAAAACATGTAAACATCCAAGACCCGGTTTTTTTTTGTCCCTAGCCGGGATTCAAACCTGGAATCTCTCGCATGGTAGGCAGATGCGCTACCGTTGCGTCACAGAGGTCATCAATCTATCTATCATACATCATTTCACAACAATTCTAATTTCAATTTTATTTGTTAGCAAGTACGGTACCCAAGTAAAATAAAGCTACTACAAAATATAAGATACGAAAAGGGAAGATATTTTCAAATAATCTTCTACATACATAAAAATTACGCCTGTATACCAGAGGCAGTGTCCCAAATTTCCGTCGAACTAAAAGTATGCCCAACCCCACCTAGACCCATCCCGAGAAACCCCGAAAGAATCCCGCGCGCGTTTGCAGTCATTCCAGTAATATCTCCAATTACCCAATAACCGACTACAATACCGCTTCCGACATGCTTCGCTTGGCACCCGGCCTTTTGCGCCGCTGTCTGTTTAGTTTCAAAACGGACTCCGGACACCACACACGAGCAACCCTCCCTAGCACCTGTAACTACGCTCTATTCGTTAAACCACTTTTGATAACTGCGATCCATTCGTTTCGGAATGATTGGACGGTGATTCTAGTGAGCGCAGTCGGAGTTTATTGAGAGTGATTTTTAACCGACTTCAAAAAAGGAGAAGGTCAGTTACACTTTTTTTTTGTTTCAATATGGTCGGTTAAAAGTTAAGTGTTGTTACAGTGATGTGTTAGTTGCCTACAGGATGTTGTTGACAACAGTGTTTCTGAAAGGACGTGCAGTATTGTGGCGTCGAAATGTGGTGGCTGCTAAAACTGACGATCGTTTTGCAATGTGAGTGTATTGTTAGGGTTTTTTTAGTGCAACTAAGTCCATAATTACAAACCTCTTGAGGTTTTCTTTATTTGCAATTAAAAACCGTTACATATTTTTTGTACACTGTCGTCGAGCTGCTGTGCGGTTTGTTTCCGTTGCGCTCTTATGACTTAAGGTTTTCACTAACTTTTTCGCAGTTATTGTTTAACTTTGTTTTCCTTAGTGAGTGGTTTTGCTACTATAACCTGCTATGTAACTTGAGTGTCTGAGCTAATGATACCTCCATTAAATCGCCAATTCGCAATAGATGCCAATTGTGAGAAACGCGTGGTGATTAAAAGCTCATACTCTCTCTCTGAGAGAAGGCCTGTGAGCGTACATAGGCAGCTTTCAGTGGTTTCTTTACAACTGAGTGCGTTCAGAATTGTTTTCTTTTTCTTTCAATACGATGGCTCAGCTTATTCATCCATACATTTTATTATAATCAGTCTTGACCTACATGTACGATTTAAACAAATGTAGACTAGAATAGAATATAATATTTTTTATTGCACACTAGAAAAAAAAAACCACACAAAATAATTACACAGGTTCATGGTACAATTTGGCGGCCTTATTACTTAAAGTAATTTCTTCCATACAACCTTACGAATTCACTTGAGCGTGCCTTCATCATAGCTCTATTAAACACGGTGTTGAAAAATGTAAGTGTAAATTTCAAACCGTTTGAGAGTGCTATTTGTAGAATCGACATCCTAAGCCGATTCGATTAGATTTAGATTGTTGCCGAGCGACCAATTAACCTGTTTTTTTTAATTGTACTATTTTTCTCTTTTCCTCTTTCTTCATATGTCTAATTTATAAATAGAATAACAACTATGGCAATGCCGTTTGGACAGAAAAAATGATTTATGATTCCTAAAAGTTATTTTCGCGATGCGATTCATCGATCAAACAGAAAAAATAACCATTATATCTGGACTGTTGTAGTAACAATTATAATAAGACAATCAATACAACACTTCGGAAAAACTTTCACAAATTATAGAAACTAGGATAGATCTTTATTGAAATTTTAAATCGTCCTCAATTAGTGTTTGATTTATAAAACATCATCTCGTATATTTACGGCTTAAACTGTCACCTAAACGGAGCGTGGCTTGCAGCATTGTTTTAAAACTTCCCTGGCCTTTATTAAAATAGTCCGGAACACACGATGACTTGCATTTCTGCTCCGGACCGTGAGTTATGACAGCGAAGGTATTTATGGCTTTTGCTGTCGAAAAAAAAACACGCAGTTGTTTGTCGAGGTGAAATAGGAAGTTTATATTATAGGGCGGAAAGTTTAATATACATAAGCTCATGCCTGTATCTCAGAGGGGTAGGCAGAGACAAGGGACTGCCACCTGCCACGATCCTGACAGACCACTTTCGCTTCATCGACATTCATTAGTCTTTGCATGCACGCAGGTCGGTTTCGGGTTTTGCGAAAGTTTAAATCATCAAATAATACGTTTGAGAAGAGATTATTTACATTTTATACACTTATCCAAAAAAGGGATGGAGTGAGCTGGATGGAGTAAATAATGTCGCAGGCACTGTAGCGTCTAACTGGTCTCTTCACCTACCTAATGTGAGTGAAGGTGCCATTGGGCGCTGCAAAAATCGTCTCATCATCTCGTGTTTTTGTCGACTCGGATCGACTATTTCTTTACGCTCTTCAATTTGGCGTGTATTTCGTTCGAGTCTACCGTAGACCGGTACAAAATTATTAATATAGATATTATGAAACAAACCATATTGACAATTTCAGTAATTATATGGATGCCTCCTACTTTGTAAAACAAATTAATGGATAGAACGATGCATATTACTATTAATACCTGGGTGACAGAGCTTTGCTCGTTACTGTTTTTGTAATATAAAATATGTAATATAAAATTAAAATAATCATTTTTCAACAAAAAAAGAACTTAGAAAAAAAAAACATGACTCGAACCGGGTCTCTTGGAATCGGCCCGAAACGGGTCGCCCGTTTTCCCGTCAGAACTATCCCAACCTTGCAGGTAAACGCGAAATTTTCCTCTGTATGTTATTGTAGCAAATTTCAATTGCCTTAAAACACGGATAAAACAACGTTTTCTAAAAATGTAACATAGTTAGATCAATTAAACGCCCCCGAAAGCATCTCGTACAAAATTTCGTGAAAATCGTTGGAGCCGTTTCCGAGATTTTTATATAAATATATATACAAGAATTGCTCGTTTAAAGAGATTAGATTGTACACTGTATTGACTGCCTCATCAGTGTAGTTATTAAGCCGCTTACCTACCAAGAGAGTCGTGGGTTCGATTCCCACTGGGGGCCGCCGTACATTTGTACAAATGTCCTCAGTCTGTGTATTTGTAATGTCCTTGCCTGGTTATCATAGCACAATATATCATAGTTTAGGATCACGCGCTCGATTTTGTTAGAGCATTATAATACGATGACAGATACACGGTCGGGTTACGTGACGTATGTTTTCATACCATTGACGTGTAGTAGGTTTGATATTGTGTGAGCGCGGAGAGTCGAAGCGGCATTGAAACTAACGCCACTTTCATGCAAGTATCTACGTCCAGTTCATTATTGTTATTAAGCCCATGCTTTGACCTTGTTATCAAAGTGCAGTGATAAGAGTTGCAGAGAGAGATTTGGGTATTGGTTCATGTATAGGTTGTACTATGATGTCAGTCACATGTTTTAAATGTCAAAGTCGCGACTACTCAGAGTCAACGACAAAACATACTTTTGATTATTTTTAATAAAAAAATATTTTTATTCCCGAAAACCATGACACCTTTACTAAACCTAATTTTTGTTTGTCTCATAGAGGATAATACAAACTTTCACTAATTATCGTTTGCACTACTCATAATGGGGCACCTTGTATATTCGAGTCACAACAGTGCCAGCCTAGAAAAATCTTCGTAGCATTTTTTTATGTATCTCTGAACTTGTCCCATTGGTAGGCACAGACTTTAGCTCTCCCCTCCTCCTGGATCATGACCATCTCGGTGAAAAGGTCATGAAAGATCATGAGATATTCCGCTCTCGTTGTGTGTTCGTCGGTTATTCAGTTGTTAAACAGTACGTAGTGATTTTACTTCAATTCAACGAGTTAACAAAGGCCTGTCTATTCATTATTCTTTTCTAGTTTTAGGAAATCACGAGGTTAAGTTTGTTTTTGTGTTTGCTTCTCCGATTCAAATCTTAGACTAAGTTGTTTCTTTGTTTTCATCATCATCATCCATTTGAGGCCCACTGCCTTTCTCATGGTTTTTCAAGTTTCCCGGTTTCGTACTCTCCGCATCTAGTGACTCCCTGCCACTGTCATCATCATTGTCAACCCATTATCTCCCCACAGAGGGGCATGGGTCTCTTTCCTGAGGAAGGTATTGGCAGTACTCCACCACAGGAGCCAACTCCGATAGCAGTCGTTAAGCCGAGTCAGAGGCCTTAGTGCGGCTTGAAAACTTCTGAGAGTAAGACCAGCCACTAGTCTTACAAGCCTTCACCAATCCGGACTAGGCCTGCTACCGTAACCAGGTCAAATTCAAATTCAAGTCAGTCCATCTGGTTTGGTTGCATAGTTGGGTCAGTATATGATACTCATACAAGTCTTTTTTGAGTGGTCTCGCCACTGTGTTCATGCTCTGTTAACTGATACACGAACGTTGAAGGCAGCTGCCGCACGCGACGCTCGACGCTCGTGTTATTTTTGCCGTGTTAGTTTAGAGACACAATGGTTTTAATAGGATCTTAGTTTATCTGGTTAGGAGTTCAGTTAACTGAATAAAGTTTCAGTTGCGTTATGACTGTCATCATCAACCCATTATGTCCCCACCAAGGGGCACGGGTCTCTCCCCGGAAGAATGTAGGCCATACTCCACCACGGGGGCCAAGTCCGATTGTACTTTTGTTGTACATTGTTGTTGATTGGTGGAGGCTTGTAATACTAGTGGCTGGTCTTACTGTCAGAAGTTTTCAAGCCGCTCTAAGGCCTCTGACTTGGCTTAACGACTGCCATCTATCGAGGGTAGCCGGCAACAACTGCTTAACGTGCCTTGCAAAGCACGGAACCGCTCGGAAAAATGTCACTAGCGTTAGTCATGGACAGTATGGACTTAACGCGCCGTATATTGCCGAACCTTAGTGATCGCTTAAGATCACTCGGGCAGCCCAAGGTACGAGCGATTCGTTATGACTTTGACTGTTCTCAAATATGATATCTTAATCACAGTTAGAGGTTTTGAAAGTATAGTGAGAGCACATCAACCTCTACATGCCTGAACTCTATTCAGTTACGTTATCATCAATTTTTTAACTATAACGTGATGCTTGATGTGGAGACGTACCTTCCTAAGCATGTTCTTCAAATTTAATAAAAATATCAGAAAACTTGCTTTATGCCTGTTGTTACTGAAACATTTCCCGTAATTTAATCAGCGGTGTTATAACCTTGAAAAGAACAACTAAAAACCGTTTTAATGGTGAACCCATCAGGACACCAAAAATTCTACAGGTTGATTCACATACACTACGTGGACACCAGGGTGTCCCTCAAAACTTAGGTAGTTTTTTTTCCTTTATTTTAATCCTTTGTCGTCAAAACAAATGTACATTAAGTTTAGTTTGATTTGGACAACGGAAACTAGTCTTTAAGTAAAGAGTAGTAGTACTATGACTTGGAAGTCCCGGTATTAATTTGTGCGAGCGGGAGTGCATTAATAAAAAAATAAGAATGTTAATACTACTCTTTTTTTAACTAAGTTTTTGAGGAAACCTTTGTATATTCTGACAGTAACACTCTTGTGTCCTCTGAACAGTAAGGCTAGTCCACCGGTTCACGATCCAAGTCACTCAGCATGCCACGTAATAAGCCACACTCGCTGTATATTTTATCGATTATATCAGAACTGGGTTAATTTGCTGAAGAATTGAGGTAATTGACTACTGTGTATGTATATGGTAGCACATAAAATTGATATAGCAAGCTGAGGTAGTCATGGACTCATCACAACCGAAGAACTGATAACTTTTGGTGTAAACAGGACTTCAACTAAAGGCCAAAAATTGGCAAATGCACAGGAAGGTCAATGACTCGCACATGGCTTGTAGATCGATGAGCGAGCCGTGGTCCACTGACCTCCACGGCACTGCGTGGCTTGGGGGTGGATACACTAGATACTCACGGCTGGATATCAGACGGCCGGTCAACGGAACGGCCGACAAAATTTTGTTGCTTGGTACGGAAGTCAGAAATTAAAAATATATTTATTTAGTTATCTATTCGAATCGCTCGTAGCCTGGGCTGCCTGAGTGATCTTAAACGATCACTAAGGTTAAGCAACATACGGCGCGTTCAGTCCATGGATGGGTCACCGTCTATGACTAACGCTAGTGGCATTTTCCGAGCGATTCCGTGCTTCGCAAGGCACGTTAAGCAGTTGGTGCCGGCTGCCGTCGATAGATGGCAGTCGTTAAGCCAACTCAGAGGCCTTAGGGCGGCTTGAAAACTTCTGACAGTAAGACCAGCCACTAGTCTTACAAGCCTCCACCAATCCGGATTTGGCCCCCGTGGTGGAGTATGGCCTACACCTTCCTCAGGGAAGAGACCCGTGCCCCTCGGTGGGGACATGATGGGTTGATGATGATGATGATGATGAAGTTATCTATTACATTAATTGTCAAACCTGAGATATAAGGTTGTTACATAATTGCAAAGTAAATTTTATAATAAAAATAAAAATAATAATAAAAAAGGAAAATAAAAACAATGCCAGTCAATCGAATAAGCCACCCAAAGACTGATCCGACCCAAAAATAGCCATGACACTGGCAACATTACCGCGCTGCACAGCAAATCACACTAATATTATAAACGTGAAAGTTTGTGTGTGTGTTTATATGTTTGTCAGTCTTTAGCGCTGAAACGGCTGGACGGATTTTAATAAAATTTGGTATGGAGTTAGCCGATACCCTGGATTAAAACATAGGCTACGTTTTACCGCGGGGAAATATCTTATTCCTACGGGAAAATCGATGAACCGCGGGTAACACCGCGGGGCACAGCTAGTTAAAATATATTTTAAAGTTGAGGATTTATTTAGTTTGTTGAATAACCAAGTACAATCCTGGCATGAGTCTCTAACTTCATAAATATTTTAGGTTCTGCTGCGTGGGTTTCCGGTAATAAGGTGAGAAGTTCTTAAATTAGTTTACCTTCCATGCTTAAAAAACATCTGAAGGATTTTTTAGGTAATATGTTAAGACATACTAACGTGAAAGATTTCAAAGAGTCCATAAAAGGTGGGGCGATGAAAGCGTATGAACGCAGTCGAACGCGCCGAGTAAATGGCGGCAGATAACTTTTAAGGACTATGCGCACACCTCGCCTTTCAGAACTCTCTGTATTATTGGTGTGACCATGGTCTCGGTGTTTAGGAGCCTTCCCAAATTCAAAAGTGGTTGGTGCCATATTGAATGCTGCCACTTCACTTGGATATTGGTATTCACCGACGATGTAGAATACAATGCAGGCTTTACGAACACCAGTGCTTAATATTTTCCAGGATGCCCAGCAATAGATGTTTAATATTTGCCAAATACGCGAATATTAATATCGATGTGAAAAGCCGCCATAAAGGAAAACTGAGTATAAAATGTTAGTAAGAAAACAAAACTCTCTGTGTGCTTATATTTCCTTTATTATCAGCACATTTTTATTGCTGACTGTTTATTTAGTCGTCGTAATTATAAACAAGGCTGCATAATTTACTTTAAAATAAATTAATAAATTAGTAAATAATTAAAGTATATTTGATATGTACTGGTAGCGTATACCATGACACAATTTGTTTGAGAAATTTAATATATAGATAAATAGATAGAAAACACTTTATTTCACAACCAGGAAAAATAATTACAAAAAGTTTTATGTTTCTCAATAACCATAAATCTAAAATGGCTCTAAATATTATATCTACCGCTTGGCTGTGTTTACTGGTTTAAAAACATGCTAACTTTTTTAGCTAAAATAGGTAGGTACTTAAGTAATAATTAACTGAATTTTAGATTTACTTACTTGCTTTTTTCCCGGAAGATTCTGACCCGAAATCCGACCAGTCTGACCTGGTAGGAGTCTTCCGACAAGAAACTGTTCAGAATCGAGTATGTCAACTTAATTCCGGATTCACTTACTGTGGTGCTTACGAGAGCTTTTATCACATCACATCACACTAATATTATAAACGTGAAAGTTTGTGTGTGTGTTTATATGTTTGTCAGTCTTTAGCGCTGAAACGGCTGGACGGATTTTAATAAAATTTGGTATGGAGTTAGCCGATACGCTGGATTAAAACATAGGCTACGTTTTACCGCGGGGAAATATCTTATTCCTACGGGAAAATCGATGAACCGCGGGTAACACCGCGGGGCACAGCTAGTTCTAAATATAAATAATGTCCGCCTCCGTTTGTGTCCGCTAGCTTTCTCCAAAATGCATGGACACCCTCTGTATATCGAAGTTTCAACTCAGTTCAGCGGGTCTCCTAAAATATTCAAAGGGCGCAAGTGACATTGGCGAGAGCCGAGTCCTATTAACATTAAATGTCACCTCCAGCTGCTTCTAACTTTGATTTTTCACTTGAAATTCGATACTTTCCTGGCATCAGGAAGGTGGCTGTTACAGAAGGTTGCCTAAATGGGCGTTGAGCGTTTTGCTCTAATGGAAAGGAAAATTTCGTAGAGAAACCTGGGTGGCAAAGGTATTTATTCACATAACGTACTAGTGAAATTGCCAATCCGTGGTGCCAGCATAGGTGTATCGCACTTATATATAAAAAATTGTTTATTTCAGAATAAGTAGTACAATTTTTTTGCTAGCTCTGGAAGCGGGACGCGAACTAAGTGTGGTTGGTCTAGTTAGATCCAAGTCTATGGTGGTGATTACGACCCTATAATATCATGCATATCACTACCCATAAAATCACTTGTCTTTGTAAATTAAAAACCCTTCTCTACCGAACAGTACTAAGATACTTTATAGGTTGCTTATTCAGTAGTTCTGCCAAACATTAAGACGATATTACCTTTGACACAAAATTGGGCCTACCAATATGATGGATTCGCCTTCGTCGGTCGTTTGGAAGAATTTTTTTTCAGCAATAAGGTTGCCAATTGTGCTGTATCTTAATAAAGGTTTCGTTTGTATTTTTTCTGTTACAATAAAGAAATTTTTTATCTGGAGCTTGCAATTTGTTGGAACTCGATTGTAATGTATTCGTCAAGAAGAGTATAATCTATGACCAGAATAGTTAAAAATAGGTTTCACTTGAGGTCAAATCCGAAAATATGAAGCTTATGTTTTAGTCTGCAGACCTTCTGAAACTCATCATTCTGTGCCTTAAAACTTTGTCTGTACACTCTAAAGTTTAGAAAGTAACGTGAAAGGCTGTAGTTTTAATCAAATTAGATCGTGGTTATTAATTACATTACGACGTTATTTTTAACTAGATAATGATACTAGATTTCGTGCAAAAATATAAGTGGATTAACAAAACTTTCCAGATGACAGATGATAAATGATCTCAGTTAACAATAAATAATACGAGTAATAACTTCTACATTGTTATGTAGAAGGTATTGGTATTGTTATTGGTGTTCCAATCGCTTGGCCTGGTCCCAAACTAGGATACCCTGTGCTATGGTAACCAGACAAGGACATTACTAACATAGAAAAACACCCAGACTGAGGCCATTTGTAAATGTACGACGGCCCCCAGTGGGAATTGAACCCAAGACCTCGACCAAGAGTCTTGGTATGTAAGCTTCTAAACCGCTAGACCAACGAAGCAGTCAAATGCCCTAACCACTTTGTATTTCATAAGAACAACAAAAATAATCAAACCTACTGAACCGGAATTCCAGCCAGCTTTACCAACCCCACAAAATAGCTTTTTATGTTCACCGTGTTCAGATATTGGCAACCTTTTCCTCCCTAGAAAGTCTACTACTCCGAAGCTAACTGAAGGAGACCAGTAAGTCATCTCGGCATAATAACATTACCACAGACTCAGGCAAAAAGACGCGTGTGCTTATGAGACCATACATCCTGTGTATTCACCAAACGGTAAGCACATTTCCACACAGCCTTAGATATTAGTGACCCCTGGGTTAGTACTCGAGATTGGCAATGGGAGGCCTCCACAAAGGTATTGATGTGGGAGCGACAAGCAGCAGGGTGTGACGGCATGTGCCTTGAGACATGAATAAAAAACAAGTGCGTGTGGTGAGGTGCAATGCTTTAGGGTTCCGTAGGCTTATCTCAAAAAAGGCACATCTCTAGATTTCTCTCAAGACCTTTGGGATATAAATTAGTCATTTTAACAATAGAACAGTGACAAATTATTGAAATTAAATCACCACCAGCATTTCGATGGATTTACGAAAGTTGAAGACGAAGTTTTTTTTAATCATGATCGTGACTCAAAATTTTTATTCAACTGTAAATTACCCTAATTTGTACAATAGTCAGGTTAATTAGTAATTATCTATACGAATTTTATAAAGAGGAAACATTTGTATTTTCGTATTTTTGTGTGTATGTTTGTAATGTATAGGCTCAGAAACTACTAGGCCGATTTTAAAAAATCTTTCACCATTAGAAAGCTACATTTTTTGTGAGTAGGTAACATAGCCTATATTGGATTTTCAAAAAGTTGAAGTTTCCGTACGAAATCTCGAATAATGTAATTACACCTTGGGTGTAAATTTTTTACACCTTGGGTGTAAAAAACTTACTACCCTTGGAATTTTCGACGGAACTAATATAGCTACTCGTATTTCCATGGAAACGTTTTTCGGTGCCATCCGCCACCGGTGCGAAGCCGGGGCGGGTCGCTAGTTGTGTCATAAAAACGTGGTACAGTCGACAACACGTCAATCTTCACATTTTAGTTGCAAAGTCGCCCGTAATGCAACGGAGTAGAGTGCATGGGTGTATACCATCATGTGCTGTCGACTGTACCTGTCAATGTTATGAAAAGGATTTGTTGACAATAAAATAAAACGTATCAAAAATCTTGTCGATGTTTCTGAGAATAAATAGCAAATAAATTAATACCTTTGTTCCGGATACACTTACTTGACTTTTTATCGGAAGAGTCCGACCTGGACCTAGATTATGTTAATACATTGTAGTACAATGACAACTGCTTGAACATGGCGATTTAGTTTCATCGCCGCTTCAAGTCTATCCGGGCACATACATCAATTAATCTAGGCGTCAATGGTATAACAAAACACGTCTCGCGTCCCAAGTATCTGTCATCGTACTATAATGCACTAACAGGATCGAGGGCCAGATTTGATTCTCAGAGCAATAGTGACAAAATTCAAGTAAGTCTATCCGTAAAACAATTTGTTAATGTATCTTAGTATGAGCGTATTTGCTATTTATGTTGTAGCAAATACGCTACGACTATTTTACTTGCTTTATTTATAGTACCAGTAAATTACTGAAATCAAACAGTCGTGATGGGACACGGCTTAGAACTATTTCCAATACCTATATCCATTATTTCGAATCTAGGATGCGGAATTCTGAATAGTAGAGCACATTGCGAGACTTACTAGACAAAGACTGATTTGCAATTTTAATTGGTCCGACTCATGATCTTTATGATGATCTTGATTAATTACAACGGTGAGTAATTCAGCAATGCCAATGACCGAGATCGAATAAGTTTCTTACAATTTAATTTAATTTACGATAATAACTTTATTTTAATTTTGACCATTGCTAGTTTGCTGTAACGCGTAATGTGACCTATCTGCTACAGTATAGGACTCATTGCTTCGTGTCCCAAACTGTGGATATTCTTCCCGGAATTAAAATGAAGTCCCGAGGCGAGGCGATCAAATTGAATTGACAACGGCTACGTACGTGTGCCCTTGCCGAATTGAAATTTATGGTCATGCATTGCATTCGTAAATCAGTTAATCATTCGGAAATGCCCACTTGATAATGATCAATTGTAATTTTCAAAGGGTCAATAATGAAGGGTATGTATCGTCGTATTCACCCGTATTCTCTTATATTCGGGTATACCCGTATGTAACGGTATATTCACGCTAGCCGTGAAAGAAAACATTGTGAGTAAACTTTTCGAAACAAAGTCTTTTCTGTGAGCTCTAGGCCGACTAAGCTGTCAGAATGGTATTGGTGCTGGGTATGCCTAATCCATCTTAAACGATGTCACAGGCACTGCAGCGTGCGAGTCGTCCCTTCCCCCATCTAGTGTTACGTATCGACCTATCCATCGTCAATTCTAAAATCATACCTACTCGCTAACTCTCAAGGAAACCTAAGTGTTTGAGGTATTCACTTACCCCAGAGCTAAAAAGTGCCAATTCGCGGTGGGCACGCGTGGTGATTAAGTCCATACTCTCTCTTTAAGAAAAAGCATGTGCACTACGGTGAGCAATATTGTCATTAGTGCAAGCTTGATCATTTGTTGGGGACCAGAATAACATTTATTATAGTAACAAGATACATTACAGAAGCAAACTTGAATATCTTCAACAATAATGTATTGCAGGTTAAGGACTCCTGCGCATAGGGTGTGACGGGCACGCCGGCGCGTGCGCGATAAGACGATAGCGTTACCCATTGTTCCTCCATGCTCATCAGTATGCTTATTGTTATTTGAGTTAGAGAAAAAGAAGAGAATCGAAAAGTCGTCCGTTCTCCATTTTATGTACTGTTGCAAACTCGCCCGTAACGTGACGTGTAAAGAGCATAAATACGTATGCCGATCTACACTTGAGAACAAATAATATGGTTTACATAAAGATGCCTGAAAATCTCGGAAAGTAACAATGGTAGCATAATGAAATGAATTGTGTTTAATACACAATTAAATTTTCCTTAAAATTATGTTTAAAAACTTCTTATTATTGATATGATGATAGTGTTAAATATGAATTATTCAAGCTCATTCTAAACTAGCGCTATAATTTTCTAGATCATGATTAGAATTTCCCTTTTTAAACGGTGTAGAAATTCGAAGTCACCCTGCAGAAAACCCGCGCGTATCGAGTGCGCACTGCGCACGCGTCGCTCTCCCGTCACACCCGATGCGCAGGAGACGACACGGCGCGCGATCACGCTCGCCGTATGGTGCTAAGTCTTGCTGCATAAATTCTTGCTGCTTAATTAGCTTACGTTTTCAAGGGGTCGCCGGTCGTCGTAAGTCGGCTTGTGATCTGACGCGTGCCGTCGGCTGTCTAGTTGGGGTGCTCATTGAACTAGAGACTTTTTTATTATTTGATTATTGCCCGTTTGATACGAGCTCTGGGTAAATGCGCAAATTCTGATTCACCCAAATAAGATAAGAATATTCTAATAATACGACTTAGTAAGTTACAACTTTTGTTGTTTTTCTTAAATTCATGTTTGCATTGAACCATTCGTCAGCATTACACGTAAATAAAATTATGTACCTAAGTGTATCCAAAATAATGTTAATATTTATCCCTTGATACATATGCAGCGCAAATGATAAACCCAAATTACAGTTTAAACAGCAATTTAACAAAGAGCTTCGTCGTAAAACGTAACAATAGAAAATTTAAATTAAAACAAAACATCGCTACTGAAAAAACAAGGTAATAACTAAGAGAATAAGCGACCCGGGACACATCCGACCCAAAGGTTCCCAATACGCTGGTAGCGTTACCTCGCTGCACTACACTCCATTTATCTACATATACTTGACTTTTTTTCCAAACTTTAAACGACACTAAATCAAAAACCTTTAGCGGTAGAAAACTCGAAACAGTTTGCAAATTTAGTACTAGTACTAGCTAGCACAATGCAAATTTAGTACTAGTACTAGCTAGCACAAAATTTGTAAACTGTTTCGAGTTTTCTACCGCTAAAGGATTTTGATTTAGTGTCGTTTAAAGTTTGGAAAAAAAGTCAAGTATAGATAAATGGTTTATACAAGGGAAATTCTTTGCATGAAGAGTAAGAGCTTGCATCTTACAATAACCTTTGTTCTGAGAGTTTTTTCTCCGATTGCTTTAATGAAATTTAAGATGATTCTTACACGGGTTGTCTTATACAACTCATAATTTAGACAGTTCAATGATACAACCTAATTGGAGTTTTTGAATGAATGAATGAAAAATTCTTTATTGCACAAGAAAAGATCTGCACAAAGGCGAGCTTAATACTAACAAGTATTTTCTTCCAGCTAACCATGGGTGATGTGGAAAGAATAGAATAGAATAGAAAAGAATAGTGCTAGAGAAGTCCAAGTAAAATAGAAAAGATATATTACTTACTTACTGACACACACAGTTTACTTACAGTTTTAATTATAGAACTTTTTATACGAGTTTATTCAGGCTTTTTTTAAGTATGAAGGTTCACAAATAGGTTTTTAAAGTGCGAAGGTTAATAACTTTGACGTTCATAAAGTAAAAATAAAGTAAACATTTTGTTTGAACTTTGAATAAAACATTTGAATTTAAATTAAAAAAAAACCCAAAACAACAAGTTTTATTAAGTTCAAGCCTTACTAATGACTTCTGGTAAGTAAGAAAAGAGAATGTTTATTTATCTATTGTCCAGTCCATAGAGGCGTGAGAGGAATTCACTTCCTACGTTACCGACAAATTCCTATCAGAATCCCTGTACAACAATTCCCTTAAAAAAACCTTATCCGGAACACCATATTGGACCCCAGGAGACACAGGTAATGCACAGGACAACGTCCGTTTTACACGACTACTATAATTTGACCTATCACTTTATCTAACCTCACCTCTTTGCCTATGGAAATACGAGCCAAAACCAGTTGGAGCCCTAGTCAAAATAGTGAGCAACCCTGGTGTTTGGATGCCAGACGAATGAAAGCATTATTACGTTGGCAGTAAGAATTAAGCTGGTGATACACAACCCCTGCGCGGGAGTCGGTACGCTCCAGTGCACACCCCCTGTTCCGCAATGCGCAAGTTAATAAAATAACGACGCAGCGTGGTTGATGTAAAAAAATATGAACGGCATAAAAACATGGAGTGTTCAAATAGTTTTTGCTGCCATTTGTCTTTCATCGTCATCGGTCTTTGTTTATTTAAAAGTAAGGCAAAGATTTGTTTTATTTTTTTTTTATCCCGAAGAGGAGGAGGTTCTAAATTCGGTGCGTTTTTTTTTTTTGCTATTTTAACCAATTTAGACGATTTTTGTTTTTTTGTTCGATTCGATAGCCATCGATCCCATATTAAAAAGGTAAAAATCTGATGTAGACTTCCAGAGATAGAGAACGGACTCTTCAATGGACAGCAGAAAATAAGGTCTATAGGGGGTAATAATTTAGTAATATTTATTCGTTTCACAAAATATTATAATATCGTAGGTAAAGCCGGGGTAGTTCGATAATTATTAATAAACAAATCGACTTTAGAACACTAAGCCCCTTTTTCTCGTACGCTAACTGTCGGTTGATCTACTGTTAGCACCAGGTCCTATCAATGTTTTTTTCATATGCACTTTGGCGAACTGACAGCTATTACAGTAGAATAACAGGTTGATAATGTACGAGGAACCGGTTTCTAAATATAAAATATACTTCTAAGGTGGCTAACCTCCGGAGGTTAGCCACCTTAGAAGTATATTTTGAAGTCGGTTTTAGCTTCCAGGCCAGGACGAACATTTTGGGTACCGAGTCCAGAATATACCTACTCCTGTTGTAGTGTAGCGTTCTGAAATCAGTTTCTATTATTATTTATTTAATTTTTTTTATCTAATAGTAATATAGCTCAAATAAAACAAAACTTTAGGGTCTTATTGCTAAAAGCAACTTGTTACAGACTACCTTACGATGGAAAATTGCTGATAAAAATTTGGAAGATGGGTAGCCGGTGCAAATTTGAATATTGACACATACGTATAGGTACTTAATATACCTTTACCTAAGTAAGTTTATTATTATAAGCATACATAAAAATCTTTTATTAAATTTCTACACAGGAAATAACAATAAGTATGTAATTAATTACACCTATATACACATGAAGACATATTTCGTGCAGGAATATCAACTGTAGAAACATTTTGCCCAGTGCAGGTGACATGCCCTTTCTCAAAGATAATTCGAATGAGAGACAGAAATTACATAAATTCAGGGATCGTTTGCGAAATTTTAAATGACCTGCAGATGTACATTAGGAGCAAAAGCACCGCGTTTTATAGCACCCATCTCAGGGTTAATATTGTCTGAAGGCATGAGGCTTGCAATGGACAAAACGTGGGTACAATGTAAATGCCTTTATTCTCCCAAAGTCGCTCCTTCACCTCAAGATGCATTTGCGAAAGCCATGTCCACGCCTTATGGCCATCGTAAACACATCCTGTACCGTCACGCAGTCTAGTCTCTGTAATACCATCTTATCCGCTCAGTGGAATATGGGCTCGAGAAAGTCAGTACAGCGATTTTTTCTTCACAATTATCTAGATTTATCTAGATTGCCTAAAGCAATAAGGCCACCTAATAGATAAGATAGATAAGATAGCCTGACAAATCTTTTTTGCAAAGATAAGAATGTCAGGTAGCAGACGTTGGTCTCTGCCTGCTTTTTCGAGATGTAGGCGTAACCTTTTGTTATGTTTTGTCTTCAATAATGGTAAATCCATCGAAACTCTGACAAATAAAAATACTCTGGGCTATTTAAGACAAAGTAATCTGTCAAAAAGTGTTAAACTTACTAACTTGCTCATAAGATCCCTCGTCTTAAATGCAAATGGCCACTTGTGTATTCAGATTCTCCCCTCCGGTAACTATTATTGAAAAATAAGTTTTAAGATACAGTTTTCTTGAAAAACTGTATAATCAGTCTCCATTTAAAGTTTGTGCTGGAAGACAGCGAAAACGAACGTTTTATAAAATGGAAAAGTGACAAATTACTTACTTGATAGCTAAGTAATAGCAAACACTTTTTATTGTCACTGGGCATATAATTTACCTCACAAAATGCCTTGTGTCTGGAATATCTATGTTATTACTTTATTAGATGCATGGGTCATATTTAAAAACCCTGCCCTAAGTCTAGTCGTTTTACTTTGACAATTTTATTATACCAAGGTCTAACACTTGCAAACTGTGAAACAACTTCCTGAAAAAAGTGTAAAGTTTTAGGAAACGTAGCATTGAAAGTTTTGGTAGCTTTGGCTTTATTTTTGCCGGTTTGCTAACAACGCACTTTTTTTTAAACCACCACAAAGTTACCGTCTCTGTCCAGCAAAAGTGGCAAAAGGCACAAGTCGCGCGTTTCGCGCGAAAATGTCAGAATTGGTCATGCTACGTTTTTGAACATGAACGGAAATCTCAAAACCATTTCGAGAATTATGCTTTTAGTACAATTTCCATTTATCAGATTTGTAAATAGGTCTATAGCTTTTAAGATATTCATTAAAAAGCCTCGACCTTAAATGAGTTTTCTATGACATCAGCAAGACAGTACCTACGTACTAATCCTTTGCCTTACTTACAAAATAATAACTAAAACCAAACGAAATCAAGGAAAGTTGATTTGTTCATTAGTTTTTTTTTATGTAGACAAAGATTGTCTCCTTAATAATCCTCTGATGACGTCACAGACACAAAAACTTTAGAAAAATATTAAAAATAGACTCAATGAATACAACTAAAAACTACCGAAATTGGTTTCTTAAAATGATAGCCCATTTTAAGAAACCAATTTCGGTAGTTTTTAGTTGTAAAATGGGCTATATTTTCAAAACAAATTAAAAAAAAATAAAAATAAGTAGCATGTAGTAAGTAAGTAAGTAGCCAATTTAATTCGACGGTAAATATACTGAAAAAACGCCACTTTTGACGCCAAAACGTGCAAAACGCGTCATCGTCGTGGCATATTACTCGTAGGAAGTATGACGGCGCGAATCGCGAGGTTTGTGGCACTAAAATGTCATAATTTGACTACTAAAGTACTGGCAAGTGATTATTATTATTAACTGTGACATGATGCGTGCTACTGGCGTCGTCAAACTACCTATTAATAGTGCTCATAATAATATTATAATACGAAATCTGTCTTACGTACGACTATAAATGCAAAATGAGAAAAAAAAATACTATCAAGACCGAAACAATTGTGGTTGTGGTATAAAGTGTTAACTATCTGTAAGCCAGATCACTTAAGTAAAATCTAGATAAAACTTCAAACATTAGTATTTTTCTAGTAGTTTATCGGAATGTCGGGTCATGTTTTCCTACATCGCATGCTCGACCATAAATTACGTTCCTCCATATTCCACATGCCAAACATTACCATTAGGTGGGCCTAAATAAATAAATGTTCAGTCTGAACTAATATTATTCGTAACTGTCGGTAACAGTAGATCTAAAGGACGCGCTGGGACCTTTGCGGTCCAATGACCTCACCTGTTAAACACCCAGACTAATGAATTCTCGGAATAGGCAGATTATATTTAGCTGCAGCGAGGTGAAGAAACCATACCAACCATAGATAGCAAAGGTTGTGCGAATTATGTGTGTGCGGCAGCGGAGGACGTTTTAAAAAACTATTTATTTTAATAAAGCTTTTTTAAAATTCTACAATGTTTTTAGGTGCTAGCTACTATAATTAAAATAGGGGTCCCTTCTGTTCGATGGTTGAATGAGAAAAAGGCCACGACCCAGTAGGTATTACAGTTTCCATAAAACCAAAGGGTCAGTTTGGTTTTATGGAAACTGTAATACCTACTGGGTTACGCAATACCTCTGTGAATCACTTCACTGAGAAAAACAAGGCTGCTCTTGCTCCATACATAACATACGTGTCATCACACTTTTTGTAGCGCTGGAATATCAAAAGTAGCTTTCATAAATTGCAAAATTGGCTTCTCACAGTACTTTTTGTGTCGAATTCTGACATTACAGCGCCACCTTTTATTGTTTTGTCACAGTATAATGAACAAGCAGTAGGCTATATTGGCCGTCCGCTGGTTTTACCTACTTAGAAAAATAAATTTCCGTCTAGATTCATCAAAAGCTTTCTCATTTTTTAACAATCACAAAAAAATTAAAACTGTGCGAGCGAGACAGCACGTAAGAACCGTCTTAATGAAAATCCTCGACTCAGAACTACAAAACAATGTCCACCGATCCTTGAATATCATATTCCTCACAGACTCTTTTGAAGTCAAATTCGAATGAATTGTTCCATTAAAAAGCTGCCCTTTCTTTTGTGCACAACTTCTTCTGGAAAGTTCATTCTCCGGGAAACGTGACACTTTGCAAGTTAACTTTGCACTTTGTCTTTGTTTATCTTATCATTCATATTTGGTCAAGTATTAGGTTCAGTAAAGTGGCTATTCTTGAAAACTATGGAAATAACTTAAAGGTCACTATTAATTTTAAAAAAACTTTCTTATAATTTACTGTCCACTATTTTCTATAAAATATCATAGATTTATGCAAAATATTTCCTATTTATCTATATATTTATATTATCCAATTTAAAAAATTAAAAATAATGGCTAAGTAGTTGGCCGGTCACACAAAAAAATAATAGTCCTTCGTGACTGCGGCAATTCGATATTCATTTGTTTTTTTCAAATTGCAGAGTTTTGTTTCTAGGCTCTCTTCTTTATAGCAAAGATTTGTAAAACACATTGCGTTCATCAGTTTTTTTCTTTAGCTGATAATTTTTTTTATATTTTGTTTTACTTATATTAGTAATGAAAATCACAATAGTAAGAGCCTTATCACACTAGCGAATTGAGAGCGTTTTCAATGCGGAGCAGTCGCGCAACGAATACAATACGGGCGCGCAACGAATACGCAGCGCACGCGAAGCGAATTCGTTGCGGACGCGCAACAAGATCGCCGCGTAAAGCAACGTGGACGCCATTTTGTACTGTCGTGTACAGACGCCAGCCCGTCCGCCCCTCGTCTCTTTGTCGCAATATGAGATTGGGTGGGGTCGGCAGAAGTAAAAGATAGGGTATCCAGAGGCAGTAGTTTTTGTATTTATTGAACCGTTTCAGAGATGACCTTGAAAATAACAATGGTTTTCTACTGTTAGTTTCAAGGTCAGGTTAGAAAAGGATAAAGCAAAGGCACCTGGGAACAATAAAAAATAAAGGTCTTAACTAAGGTGTAAAAGGTAAATATAAAAATACAATTTGGAGTATAAAAGAAAGCACGAACACTTATATAACAATGTGCCTTTCGAATATTTAATTGAATGATCGTTGTATAAAATATGAATAATATACGGAGAATAGACCAATAGTCGTAATAATAAATTAGGTCAGTCGTATTAAAGTAAAAAGACGTTCACGTCTACTCAGTTTGGAAGGTGAGGTCAACGTTGACGTTTATAAAGTAAATGTTCTATTTGTATTGTGAATAAAATATTTGACTTTGACTTTGGATTATCTGGAGCAGATCCATTTTGTTACTGAATGTACAAACACGCGACGAAAACGTTGCCAATGCAGCACGCGTCCGCAACGTCTTCGCTGTACAGCCGCAGCGTGTTCGTGACACATTCGTTGCGCGTCCGCTCCGTTCCGGATCTATCGTTCCGGTGATAAGGCTCTAAATACTTGATGTGATTTTCATTTTTATTTTCGGGTTAAAGCCGAGTCAAGGCGGTAATAGTTCGAGTCCAATAGTTACGCTCACCCCGTGCAATTTGCATTTGTCCCGTAGGACAACAACGCACTATTTGTTTTTTTATTTCTAAATCTACGTAACTAATTAAAATAATATTCCTTTCCAGGCGTTTCATCAGTCCGCATAATCAGCATGCGTGTCCCGGAAGTGATCCAGTACGGCGCCAAGGACTCTGTCACGCTGGACTGTGACTACGTGACGGACAACGTGACAGGGCTGGTGGTGAAGTGGTTCTACATGGACAAGTCACGGCCTGTCTATCAGTGGATCCCACCGCAGCAGCCACAGGCGCTGGGATTACTCAGAAATAAGGTACAGCTGAATAGAACTAAGAACTAATTTCATAGATAGTCGTTAAGCCAAGTCTGAGGCCTTAGGGCGCCTTGAAAACTTCTGACAGTATGACCAGCTACTAGTCTTACAAGCCTCCACCAATCCGGACTTGGCCCCCGTGGTGGAGTATGACCTATACCTTCCTCAGGGAAGAGTCTTGCCCCTCGGTGGGGACATGATGGGTTGATGATGATGATGAATAAAACTTAACTAATGCATTGGCAAGCGCAGCATAGGACGAACAGCCACAAGATGGACAAAAGATCATATCCAAGTGGCAGGAAGACGCTGGATGGAAGCCGCTTCCAACCAGTCTTTTTGAAAATTCCTCGGAGAAGGCCTATCCAGCAGTGGACTTCTTCTGGCTAAATGAGGATGAAGATAATGCTTTGGGTTTTAAAGTTATTGATGGCAATCGTCAAATCATATCATTTAGGCTCTGATGTATTCTGATGTATTCGACAACCTCTAAGACGCAGCGGTTAGCGCATCTACAAGCATGCGATAGGTCCCGGGTTCAAATCCCGACTGGAGACAAAAAAGCCCAGGTATTGAATATTAACATGTTTGTGATGTCGCTGTTTCTGGTTTCCAGGGGCCAGAAGCATCCATCCAATCCAAGCACTGAACGCGTCCTATGTTGCTTAATATTCGTGATCATTTAAGATTACTCAGGCAGCCAGGGCTACTAGCGATTCTTCGAAGAATCACCAAAACCAACTTGCGTTTTTTTTTCCTAAAACAGAAATAGGTATACTTGACTTGGTTCCAAACCAGGATACTCTATACTATGGTAACCAGGCAAAGACATAACAAGCATTGAAAAACATCCTGGCGGGAGCCATTTGTACAGGCATTTAATGCCCTCAGTCTGGGAATCGAACCCACGACCTCTTACTTGGTAGCTAAGCGCCTTAACTAAACCAGCGAGGCAGTCAAATTGACTTCTTACAAACTCAATTTTATAACCTCTTGTTTCAGTTGGACCTAACCCACAAAGTATCCAACAACCCTTACACGCAGCACCGAGCTCTGCGCATCCTATCTCCGAGCACAGAACTTACGGGAAATTACACCTGTGTCATCTCCACCTTTCTGGCTGAAGACCAGAGGACGCGCCCTATGACCATATTTGGTAAATAGCCTGTTGTTCAACTTCTGCTCGCTAATATCATACTCAAATTTTTATTGTCTAAAAATTGTCATGAAAATCTTCTTTAGAGTTAGCGTAAGTAAGGTTCGTAAATAGTATCAGCAGCATTATCATCAGCTGTGGTTACCCTTCATCAAATATATTCTACTACAAGCGACTGCAATTTATCGACAGATGGCAGTCGTTAAGCCAAGTCAGAGGCCTTAGGGCAGCCTGAAAATTTCTGACAGTAAGACCAGCCACAAGTTTTACAAGCCTCTAACAATCCGGACTTGGCCCCCGGTGGTAGAGTATGGCCTATACCTTCCTCAGGGAAGAGACCCGTGCCCCTCGGTGGGGACATGACGGGTTGACGATGAAAGCACGCCTACTAAATTATAATTGTTAAGAATCTTTTTCTAATCTAATGGAGAAACCTGTTATCTGCCCACCCTTCTGGGATATGGAAAATAAACGTAGTGTAGGACGACCTCAGACTCGGTGGAGCGATGATCTTCGCAGGGCGGCTGGCAAGGGCTGGATGAGAGTAGCCGAGGACCGCGCTCAGTGGCGTGCAATGGGAGAGGCCTATGTCCAGCAGTGGACAACCATAGGCCGATGATGATAGAAAATAAAACATAAATTCGAACTGCATATAAGCTGCTCTTCCAACGAGTTGAAACAACTATCAAGTGATCATAAATACACCCTAAACAGTCTCTATGCTTTTCATAACCGCTAATATCGACTGAATAATTCAGCCGAAAATTATGCACGGATAACAGCGGTCTAGAATCTAAAATTTAACATACAAATTACCTGCATGTGGTTTGCCTGACCGACAACCAAACAACATCGTTGCATTCATCTGTATTTTACCCGGTCGCTGATGTTAGGATTAGTTTATCTATTCTTCTAATTCCCCGTGTCCTAAAAATAGTACAAAAACCATTCTTATTTTCAAGATCGGGCCTCAGGAGGCTATAGGGTGGTAAAATAATAATGTCCACAAACTGAAAACTTCTCATGCTGAACAACGAAACAAACAACTTTTTTTTACAAAATACGTGGAGAGTCACGGATTGCCTCGCAGCGTTTCCCTGTACAGTTACTTTTTAACATCTGTTTTATTGTTGTTTTAAATATCGAGCGAATGTAAGTGGAAGTGCCGGTAATAGATGCTCCAGGCGAACATACTTCGACCAAATAGAGGATGTATTGGCAAAGAGCAAGATAAAAAGTACTCGAAACCGTGCGTGCATGCAACGACTAATGAATGACTAAAGTGATTTGTCAGAATCGTGGCAGGTGGCAGTCCCTGGTATATGTATGTATGTTTAGTAAAATAGGAAGAGTTCGATGATTGTAGTCCGACGATTTACTGATTAGAAAAGATTCTAATAAAAATAATTATAAATTGGATGTGGTAAAGAAATATTACTGAAAACACAAAAAAAAAACGGACTAATTGAGAGTTTTCTCCGTTGGTGCTCCTTCTGGGATCTTCCTCGAAGAAAACGACTATCTGTTCCTCGATCTCCACGGCCAAGGGAGGTCTACCTCCTCGGCCTTGAGCGTGCGCTGGTGCAGTGAACTGTCCATAGTCTAGCAAATGCTGCGTCACTCTCATGAATGTCCTGGTGTTGAGTATTTGAGGTTCAATCTGAAAATCTGCTGTTTTAAATATTTTGTTCAGTGAGTGTCGAATTTTAGTATGAAACAACTGTTTTATTCACGATTTCACGGCCAACCCATAGAAAAACTTGTTTGTATTGATAAGTAGAAAGTAAACAGAAAATAAACATTTACATACAGGCACATACACTGCTCCTGGCCCCACACTAGGATACCCTGTGTCGTGGGAACCAGAAACAGCGACATCACAAACATGTAAACATCCGAGACCTGGGGTTTTTTTTCCCAGCCGGGGTTCGGACCCGCGACCTCTCGCATGGTAGGCAGATGCGCTAACCGCTGCGCTACAGAGGTCTTCGAAGCGCCCTGTGAAGTGCCCTGAGTCGGGCCATGTTTTACAAATATAGGTACGTTGATACTTCCCACTGGATTAATTACCAAGCTTGCCCACCGTGGATGGCGTGGCGTGGATGGTGGATCTGCTGCTAAGGAATTCCAACATACAGGGTGATAACATTTAAAAAAGTTCTCGCAAACAAGGGGTTAGCAACTAAGTCAAATCGATCACGTTCCAAATAATATAGCGTGACTACAAAACGTTCAAATCAAGGATATCAGTAGCTATAGTTACTAGCTATGTAGGTATATAAAACAAATGTGGAGGAAACGGAAGAGGTCTGTCAGGATCGTGGCAAGTAGCAAACCCTGGTCTCTGCCTACCCCACTGGAATACAGGCATGAGCTTATGTATGTATGTTGTTAGTACCGAAAGATTAAAATACGCAAACAATAAAGTCATAAATTTAATAAAGCTTATAGGTTTAATACTCAATCATCGAAAACAAAGCCTCGTTGCAACTAAAGTCTCGTTAAATGGCCCCTAAACCTATTTCCCCAGCCTACTTTTGTGAGTAGTGTCTTTAATCTGTGGTCTACACTGTGGTCCCGGATTTGAACCCTGGCTGGGGACAAAAAACAAGCCCCATTTCTTGCATGTTTACATGTTGGTGATGAAGCAGCAGCTGGCCAATACTTCCAATTGCACGTACTTTTCTTCGTCTTATGAGGTACATTTTCATCGTATTTTTAATATATTAAAATTAAATTTTTAGTTTTAAAAAAATCACAATATTTATTTAACTCTGTATTAAGGATTTACAACAAAATATCGTTTCTGACCCATCCATAGACTACATAAGAATGAATAAAATGCGAAACATGAAATTTCAAAAAATTCATCAGCGTTTTAACTCGATTTTTTTAAAGCGCCAACTAAGGCTATATCGTCCCCGTAGAGCGAAAAGTCACTAAGTAACATAAACCATGTTTCGAGAAATCGGGGTTCAAAGTTTCAAAAACGAAAAAAAAAAAAACTTTCGTTTCAAGAAAGATATTTCAAAAATTGAAGTTTTATTACAAAGAAGTTTTAATTAAGCTGTATTTATTCTGACAGATTTCCAAGTAGGTCCGTACCTAACTTTAAAAGTTATAGCCAAAAAACTAAGTTGGTTAGTTTCGTCTCGCAAATCATGATACTTCTTGTTAATTAGTCACTTTCTGAATGTTAGTTAGTGATTTTTTGTTTTGAGTAATTGAATTTAAAGTAAGTTTGTTAATATTGAAGAAAAATAAAAATATTTTTTTAGTAAGTGATAATTATAAAAATGAACTTTACATATTTTTTATATGTTTAAAAATGTATTAACATTATTTTTTGTTACTTAAAAGTTCAAAGAATTAAAACTCAATGAATTACACAAAAAATAAAATGTTTCTGTAAATATATTTTTTTCTTCTATAGATTTTTATTTTATTACTAAATGAATTAAATGAACGGACTGACTGTACAGAAAATAAAAATATAATTATGTAATTACTTAATACAGTTTATTATTATAATCATACAATTTAAGGTAGGGCATAAAAAAGGTCTCGAAATATTCAAAATTCTCCTCCCCCTTCGCAGGTTTCTGTCACATCTGACTGACATAATCGCTCTTTAACGTCTCTGCTGGTAGGCAGGTTTGCATACTAGGCGTGAAGTTCTTGAGGAATTATACCTTTGGAACCAAATCCCTTTTTTTAGCCTCTGAGATCGGAAGTCGAGTAGAAAACGCCTTTGGGATAACATGACCTTAAGGCGGCTTGAAAACTTCTGACAGTAAGACCAGCCACTAGTCTTACAAGCCTCCACCGATCCGGACTTGGTCCCCGTGGTGTTGTATGGCCTATACCTTCCTCAGGGAAGAGACCTGTGCCCCTCGATGGGGACATAATGGGTTGATGATGATTATTTTAACTCCGCTATCCATTGCTCTCGTCTTTCTTTACCAATGAATCCACGTAACTCTTGGTCATTTTGGTGTCTCCTTCTCTTTCTTGTTTGGGGCACATTATTATTTTCAGATGTAACATCCAATTCAAGATATTATGGGCCTTCATGAGAATATCGAAATAGTACCACTCCTGGCGAGTTCTTTTGAAATTTCAGGCATTTAATCTTGAGCCACATAACTTTGTTTCCTTCCGTGTCTCTACTCGTGTTCTTCATGAACAGTTTATTTAAAGCACGAACATCCAACATTCCTTAGTAAGACAGTTCTTTGATTGTAAAGGCTGAGCCGAATCACGATGTCGTTTGGATCGAGCGCGTAACATGATAGAATGCATAAAGATCTTTGTTTGGAAAAAGATCATCTAATTCCACTGAAACCGTTTCTCCTTCAATGTTGCTGTCAAGCAACGATACCTACAAATAAAATGAGCCACATGACTTCAAGAAATATTGAATTAAAAATTACAATGATTTAATCAGAAATTTATTTCAACGTAAAGAATTTACATTCTAGTTGAATGTCAATGTACCTACCTACTTAGAATGATATCTAATGTTAGCCGCTGCCTTAGGGCCGAATGTAGTGGATAAAAAGGCAGCTAAAAAAACTTTTTTCTTCTTCCTTTCTTCATCTTTTCTCTTAACAGAGAGAGTATGGGCATAATTACCACGCGTGCCCACCGCGGATTGGAATTTTCAAGCGCTGAGTTAGGTGAACACCTCAGACCTTAACAATAAATAAATAGTATGAAATAATAATACTAAAATAATATCGATTGATACATAAGCAGGCTATAAACATCGCACCATTCGGGGGGTACAATCCTTCTGACAGGTATCTTATGTGTTTTTTTAAAGTAAGTACCTACTTAGTTTTTAAAAGCCGGTTCCTCAGAGACTGTTATCTTTCGACATAATATTATTAATATCTACCAATTATTTATCGATCTATTATTACAAATCTTTAAAACAAACAGATTTGAAAACGAACAAACATAGCATTTATAAAAAAAAGGGTATTTATAAACATTTAAAAAGTTTTATTTACTTACCTTTCACAGCATTTTCTTCACCTTTTTTCAGTAATTCGTCAACGTTCTGTCGGTGACTAAACTCACTAAAACACTAAAATACTTGTATTGGCTCATATTGATGATAGGATAAAACTCATTAAATGCTTTTATTCTATGCTTTGTTTCGATCTCAACAAAGTAAACTTCACTAAAGAGCGTTGATTACTTTGAGATTTGAAATTAAACTTAAAACTTTGTGCAAAACGCGATTTAAAAATCACTAATGGCACTTAGTGACTTCTTGTCCTCTAACTTTCGCCAAACCTTTCAGGCGTAAACTACCTAAAGCGTATTAGTGACTTTTTGTTTCATAATTATTTCAAATATTTATGGTTTTCTGGTAGATAAATATCAACCTAACTTGCCTAACTAACGTACCTTACGTTAGTTAGGCAAAATGCACAAGATTATGAAGTGATAAATGTAATAAGGGATTTAATGATTTCTTCTCTTGTCAAAAGTAACGATAGGGTGTACCTAATTATTTTTTACAATTTATAACTTCAAAACTATTGAAGCTGTCAAAATACCGATTAGAGTGAAGGATAGAGAAAAAAAAACTGGATCGGGTGGCATTCATAACTCAATTTCGGCCAAAGTGTGACTTAGTGACTTTTCGCTCTACGGGGACGATATACAGGGTGTTGATTTGTACAGTTTACTCCGACTCAGGGTTGGTTATTTACATGATACTGAAGCAAAAAAAATATATATAAAAAAATTTTTTTTTTTGTGAAAATCACCTAATAGCCCCTGTTTTGCGAGGCCGGAGGCGAGCGCGCGGGCGCACTCTCCAGCCCCGCCCTGCAAAACCCCCGCTGGACCCGTCAAGTGCAAACGATAGAAGCTAAGCCATATAAATTTGTGATTTTTAGGTGATTTTCACTAAAAAAATATATCTTTTTTTTTTTTGCTTCAGTATCATGTAAGTAACCATCCCTCAGTTGGAGTCAACTGTAAAAATCAACACCCTGTATAATTTTACGTATAGAGTCTAATCCCCGGTTTCTCGTATGCTAAAGCCCATTACACAATGAAAAAAATATGGTATAACAATAAGAAATAAGAAATAAGGAACAAGGAGTAAGAAATAGCACAGCAACCAAAACACAATAGACGATAGGCTACAATATTCAACCAATCACAGCGGACCTGCAGCTGGTGTGTGCACGAAGCACGAGCGCAGCGTTGCCAGAATGTGACAAAGTAACATTTTACGTTACTTTTGGCCCTCTTATGTTACCTCCATGTTACACGACCCAATATGTTACTTTTGTGTTACTTCTTTCTTCTTCATTAATGTCATGGCGTTTTTTCATATTAATTGATGATAAAGCAGATTATGGAATTGAAAGACATTCCTAAATTGGTTGCAACTAGACAAACGTCATTGATTGTATGTTTTTTCTTTTTCGACATCGCCAGTAGTTTTTGAACGCAACTCTTTAAAGTATTATTTTGTTTGCAGTGAGCCTTTGTTTATTGGTAACAAGCCACTTTTTTACTAAGGTTTAGCTACTTTTTCCTTGGGCAAGGTGGCAACACTGACACTCACGACAGTTCGTTGAAAAAATGCCCTGCGATTGGCTGGCTATAAGAAATAAGGAACAGATTCCCACCGCGACCGAAATTTTATTCTTATTTCTTATTTATTATTCCTTATTCTTGAATTGTGTTTTGCTCAACGGTGCTGCCATTGCTGGATTCCGCTATTCCTTATTTCTTGTTCCTTATTTCTTATTCTTATTCTTATTCTTATGTTCTTTCATTGTGTAATGGGCTTAACAGTCTCTTAATCTATTGTTAACAGCTGTGAGCTGTCAAAAGTTCATACAAAAAAACTGACAGCAGTCAACAATAGATTTACAGACTGTTAGCGTTCGAAAAACCGGGAATAAGAGAGATATTACTTCACTTTTTTTGTAAATAACTAGCTGAACAAACGTCGTTTTGCAAATAAGGGTATGAAAAATAGATAACCTATTCAGACCTACAGAATATACATACAAAGTTTCATCAAAATCGGTTGTAACGAGGTGCATTTGCCTCGTTGCCTTTTTATTATTTTCGGCCACCTACTATTCCAAATTTAATTAGTATTTGACTTTTGCTGCAGTGTTCGGACGTATCTGGCTCATTCAATCCTCAGCTTCCATCCAAGGTGGACTAAAACGTGATTATTTTCTGTTTTCTTCACGACCCGGATTCTCTTATTCTGCATATTACATAATGATCAATAACAATATATTTTAAGGGCACATAATTGTGCCCTTTACTTTACATTTTAAATCAAATAAACATTCTACCGTGCCCCTGGATACCCCTCTTTTACTACGGATCGCACCCCTACCTAATCCCCGTGCGACACGGTGAAGCCGTTTCGGAGGAGTATGCGCCTAGTGCGCACTGAGAGACGAGATTTTTATATATTAGACTAGCTGTCCCGGCAAACGTTTCACCAAAATAATTGGGGTGGACCACCCTTATCACTTAGGACTATGAAAAATATATAATAACCTATTCTCAGACCTACCGATTATGTATATAAAATTTCATTAAAATCGGCCAAGTCGTTTTGGAGGAGTATGCGCACTAACACGGTGAGTGGTGACACGAGAATTTTATATAGTAGAAAGAGAAAAAGATAGATGTACTGTTATCTAGTACCTACATTATTCTATATGGCTGAAAAACGAAGGTACATATATTTTAACTTCTTTGATTCAAATTAAAGAGATAGGCACATTTGGAGGCAAGCGTACACTAAGCGAGTATAATTTGAAACAGTGATTCCGAAAGCTAACCGAAATTGAAATAAACGGATTGGAAATACTATCAGTCAAAATTGTCAGCCTTGTCATGTTTACGGGTCGTTTGCTAGAACGTTGATCGACAGAGTATTAGACAAACAAGATAATTTGTATTCGACTTAATGGGTTGAGAATGCTATTGAATTTGTTATCGACCCAGCAATAGAGGTCGACAGGGTTTTAAAATGCTCAACAGACCAGCCATCCATACATTAAGTCTGGAGACCGAAATCAAGTAAGTAGAAATTAAAAACATATTCGACGGCAGCCAGCCCCAACTGCTTAACGTGCCTTGCGAAGCACGGAACCGCTCGGAAAAATGCCACTAGCGTTAGTCATAGACGGTCACCCATCCATGCACTGAACGCGCCCTATGTTTCTTAACCTTCCTGATCGTTTAAAATCACTCAGACAGCCGGGGCTACGAGCGATACGCGAGAATGTTTACTTGTATGAAATAGTATTAAACGTTAAGCATAGGCCATTGTGATTTCCAGAATTTAGACATGCAAAAGCAATCATACGTCCTTTAAATAGCAAGTGATATACGTTTTTTAATACCTAAAGAGACGTAGAAGTTTCTAAAACGCAAATCATTTGTAGAGCACGTATTAACACATCTACCACGGAAGAATCATACGAGCAGACTAACACAAAAATAATAGATAGATAGAATATTCTAAAAAAGAAATACTGAAATAGGTAGGTACCTGAACACCTGAGACAGCATGTCTCCAGAGCACAAAAAAGCCTATCTGATCTTTTTACATGGTTTAAAGGTGCCAGGAAGTAAAAATATTTTTTTTGTATCGAAGTTCAGTTGTGTCGTACTACCACTAGAGCCTACTCAAATAAAATTATTTTAAAATTTCATGCACATACGTATTAAATGTTATACATTTTTAAATAGTTAAAGAGTCGTAGAAGTTTTTAAAATTATTTGCAGAATAAGTTCCGTACGTGAATTTTTTTTAAGAGCTTCAATGTGAAAAATATTTAGAGAAAAAATATTTAATTCTAACCGTTGCCGAGCAGTTTTTTAAAGCTGTTAGTAGTAGGTGCAGCTTTTGCTGATATTTTTTTATCAATTGACATGCCTTTTAACTAAATACATTAAAAATAACACTTTATGAGCTCTATTCTGAGAAAAAATCAATCAAAAAGCCAAAAAAATGTGATATTTTTTTTAAATCTTTAACAGTCAATATCTCCATAACGGTTAATTTTCGGACCCTATATAATAGAATAAAATCCATCAGAAATGACCTAAATAATAACCTCCTTTAATATTGTGTACGACTTTCCCGGTAACCCTATATAGTAGTGTATGGAAAGACTTACGCGTGAACTGAGATAGTGATTTGTATTTGTGTATTTGTATTTCTTGTCTTTGTATTTTCTCTCTCCCCTTCGCTGGATTCATGACCTAGTTTGACGAAGCTCCACAATCTGTTAGATCTTTCTTTACTACATCCACCTAGTGAATAAATTTGGAGTTTCTTTTTAAGCTTCTTCTCCACATAATCTTTTAATTGTGAAACGAACAAATTTGCCGTTCATAAAGTTTTTTTTCTGCTTTTATCTTTTTTTGATTTAAATTGAGGCCATGAGAACCAGAGAGGCCTATAATTTTGTCAATACCTACCTATCAGAAAATGAATTAATAAATAAGATGTCTAGGATAAAAAAAATCACTTAAAGATTACATAAAAAGTGCGGAAGACAGTAAAAAATTATGAAATAAATTGATTTACAAAAGTTACAATTTAAATTAGGGCTAGTTGACTTTTATAAACAGTTAGGCCGCTCTGGCTCGCATGGCCTCAATTTTACCCAAATATGTATTTTGGTGTGTAAATAAAATCATTATCTATCAATCTACCTGAAACGTATGCACGTAGAAAATAGAGGACAACGCGCACTAACTTTTAGGAATAATTTTTATTTCATGTTTTCTGTCCAAATCGCATCGACATATTATTACTTCTCTTTTAAAAATTAAACATAAATCAAGAAAGCAAAAATAGAAGTAAAAAAACATAAAAAAAAGTTTATTGGTCGGACGGCAACACTACCATTTTGTTTTAATAGTGAATAAAAATATTTGAATTTGAATTTAGTCTTCTGGAGCGAAGGCTCAGGAATTGACAACCTAAAATGTAAACTCCCTGGTACCAAAAAGCGATATTCCCTATATTAACGTCGTGCAAAGTTCCGTATTCCATTCACAATATTCTCCCATCATATTGCAGCTGAAGGCTTATATAAAGTTGCAAGACGCAATTTCCTGTATCGTGCGTCACAAAGCACGGGATTTAGCTTTGACATTACGGTGTTTAATGTAACCGATATAGTTTAATATAACCGGTAAATTGACTTTGTGATTGGCGCTTGCGTAGAGGTTTTTTTGAACTTTCTCGCTGGTCCATTTTATTCATGGAAAAGTCTTACGATTTCCGCTCTTTGCAAGTTTGTCTGAAAATTTTAGATTTATTGGTTCCCACGACATAGGGTATCCTAGTGTGGGGCCAAAAGCAATGTATGTGCCTATATGTAAATGTTTATGTTTAACCTAAAACAAAAACTTGGACTAGAAATCATCAACGACAAAAACAGCCGTTTTGCCAAAATGCTATCTAGCCCTAAGTTCGTGAGCCTAGGTTCTTTGTCGTAAGTTCTACAAATCACTGTTATCCTAATTGAGATTGAGATGAGAGATTGTACAGACACTTTTTGCATCAGTACAAAGTCTCAATCGCGTGTACAATCTTTAAAAAAAGATCGGTGAAAGAAGATTACGATGTTCTTTTTCTTCAGTGGCGCTAGCTAGCCCACTAGATTTCCTTAATTATTACATCAAGGTTTTGATTGTAGTGTAAACAACGCAGCGTACTGACAAACGCGCGTACATAATTATTTTTTCTAACTAACAAGTTTTGCCTTGATTGGGCGTATTTACCACAGCTGCATAGAGCGGACTTGGCATTGACAAAATGCAATGTAAATGCTTTTTTCCCTATTCCCGCCGACCCAATAGTCGGAAAAAGGATGAAGCCTAGCTATGTATTATCTAACTGAATTTAGACAACTGGTTTTCAGCTACCTCTTTTTCACAAATTGGCGTTAGAGTAGTGATCTGAACTGTAGAGTTTGGGTAATTTAAGAAGTAATATAATCTAAGTATAACCTTTCTAAACTAACACTCGAATCGCCCGTAGCCCCGGCCGCCTGAGTGGTCTTAAACGATCACGAAGGTTAAGCAACATAAGTCACGTTCAATGCATGGATGGGTGGCCGTCTATGACTAACGCTAGTGGCATTCTTCTGAGCGGTTCCGTGCTTCGAAAGGCATGCTAAGCAGTTGGTGCCGGCTGCCGTCAGTAGACGGCAGTCGATAAGCCAAGTCAGAGGCTAAAGGGCGGCTTGAAAACTTCTAACAGTGAAATTAGATAAGATTAGGTTTTTAATAATGAACAAACAAAAATAGATGAAATGGATCATCATCATCAACCCATTATGTCCCCACCGAGGGGCACGGGTCTCTTCCCTGAGGAAGGTATAGGCCACACTCCATCACGGGGGTCAAGTTTGGATTGGTAGAGGCTTGTAAGACTAGTGGCTGGTCTTACTGTCAGTAGTTTTCAAGCCGCCCTAAGGCCTCTGACTTGGCTTAACGACTGCCATCTATCGACGGCAGCCGGCACCAACTGCTTAACGCTTGAGCTATAATAAATAACAAATAAATTATTAATCCACATGCATGAAACAATTCATTTGTCAATAAAAAAAATACATTTCATTTATTGATTTATTTAATAACCAGAAAATGACATGGCAATCATCGGGAAACGCCCAGACAACTATCATAAATATATAAACATTACGTTCACTGAATTATAATGTTGAGTATAGACAATTTAGTATAAATGAACAAAACATTTATTTTTCATTCGACGAAGCGCGTTAAAAATAGCTACGTCTCAATAAACAACTTTCAGGCTATCATACTACGCAAATAACGAATTAATTCCACCCGTATTGAAACTGCATGAGAAAATTGCTTTCAGCAAGTTGCGAAAGGCATCAATTATTCCGGTAAGGGGGCATAAATGTACGTTGCAGAAACAATACTGGGGCTACTGGAAAATATCAATTACAGTGTTCGACGTCGTCTGATTATAGCCCTGCCGAGGTAGATGACATGCAGCCTACGACTCACAGCTTATTTATTCAGCACCTGAGTAACTTGCCATTCGTGGAACGATGTATTCTTGACAGTTACCAGTCCTATAAGATATGAATGTGCTTTTGTGCATTCTAGCTTCATAGCCTCACAGCGGCGGTGGAACTTGGAGGGAAAACGTTTCCATGTGCGGATTCTCATGACACTATCATTACGCTATTAGGTCGGTCAGTTAAGTAGTCTTTTAAAGATTATATTGAGCTAAATCCCATAGTTTATTAATTTGAGTTGATGAACTTAGGGCGAGCAAACAACTTAGTAGGTATTATTCCTTCCTGTATTATTCTTTCCTCTTCAATACAAAAATAGTCTTCTATTTTCTATGAAGAAAAGAGACAGAGTGGATTTTTTTTTGTCCAAGACCGGTGACCCCCTTTTTACAATAGTGTGCCTAAAATAAACTTAAGGTAACCATATGAAAAGAAACCGGGGTGTGCGCATACAACGACTGATGACGACTGAATGTCGATGAAGCGAAATTAATTTGTCAGAATCGTGGCATGTGGCAGTCCCTGATCTCTGCCTACGCCTCTGGGATACTTGAATACAGGCATGAGCTTATGTATGAATGCTGGAAAGAGGGGCACTTTATATACACAAGAAGTTTCAAGAGTATTTGGTAACAATGGGAGAAGAAAAAAACTGGTATCAAATGCTAATAATCCGCCACGCTATCGCTCGTAGCCCCGGCCACCTGAGTGATCTTAAACGATCACGAAGGTTAAGCAACACAGGGCGCGTTCAGTGCATGGGTCCGTTCCATGACTAACGCTAGTGGCATTTTTCCGAGCGGTTCCGTGCTTTGCAAGGCACGTTAAGCAGTTGGTGCCGGCTGCCATCAATATATGGCAGTCGTTAAGCCAAGTCAGAGGACTAAGGGTGGCTTTAAAACTTCTGACAGTAAGACCACCCACTAGTCGTACAAGCCTCCACCAATCCAAAACTTTTCTTTTCAGTACCAGAAAGAAGATTCGACCTCATACTTGACCGGCTCGAAGATGGATGGTTGAACATCATCTGCTCGGCTGAAGGTGTCTTCCCTAAGCCTGACATGGTCATCATGGCTGGAAACAGGTACTAATAAGAATAGGTCATAAATCTAATAATAGGTTCTCGTGTCACCGTTTTTGTTATCGAACTCCTCTATAACGACGTCATCGCTTTTTATGTTTTATGTGAGAGAGAGAGAGAGAGAGAGATAAATAATTTATTCATGTGTGTGTATATTTTGTAGCTCTGAGAATGAATCAAAGGCTGCTATTGGCACAACCACGTTTTCCGGGTCAGCTGTTGTATTTATAATGAGCGATAATAATACGCCAAGTATTTTGAAAATAAACCAAACTAAGATTGCATATTGTCGATAGATGGCAGTCGTTAAGCCAAGTCAGAGGCCTCAGGCGGCTTGAAAACTTCAGACAGTAAGACCAGCCACTAGTCTTACAAGCCTCTACTAATCTGGACTTGGCCCCCGTGGTGGATTATGGCCTATACCTTCCTCAGGCGAGAGATCCGTGCCCCTCGGTGAGAAGATAATGGATTGATGACGATGATGATAAAGAGTGCATGGAATTTTGGCTCTACTGCAGGTGTTAGCTCAGCCAAGAACGCATTCAAACATTTGAATAACAGCATCATAACCTCAACAAATTTTGCAAGCAATTTACGCATACATAATCATCTTCGCAACCAACGTCCTGAAATACCCACGGGACATGTACCCGAATGCATAAGTTGTCTAGCTTAGGGCAGGACAAACTGTCCGAGACATGGAGGTGACTACTTGAGAATGTTTTGTAGTTTAAAAGAGCCACTCGATATTCTATTTTTACGCCTGAGTATCAGTTGGACTTACTGTTAGTTTTGAGCTTTTGGTGAACAGTGGGAGGGGCGCGTTGAGGCTAAGGAATGGATGAAAGTTTGGTTACTCCCTTCCTGGATTCCACGGGTTGATCCAATCAGCACTTGAGCTGGGTTTCAGGCCCAAAATAATTAGAAAATAAAAAACATAATAAAAACTGACGTCATAACTCTACACCCTTAAAAACGCAGAAATAAAGAAATAGATACTTTGATGTACATGAAACTATTACAAAAGCTAATTTTGGGCGTGATGCCCAAAATGTAGTCCTGGTCTGGAATTTGTCTCCATTAATGCTTATTTTTTGCTACTCATAGAAGCGTACCGTTTTCTATCCCTGAAACTCTGAACAACTCCTCGTCCTCCTCCTGAAACTCTTGAAACCCTGAAACATCAGATCTTCACCAAACTAAAATAAGACCATTGGGACGCTAAATCAAATCAGACAAATACCCTATGTCAATAAAAAAAATCGAAATCTGTTAACATTTGATGAAGTATATGCGATGACAAAAAGAAAAAGAAATAGATGCGTCGAATTGAGCACCTCCTCTTTTTTTGAAGTCGGTTAAACATGTGATGTTACAGTGACAACTTTAATTAAAATTGACGGACTAAACTACAAAATGTTGCCTTATTGTCGTATTTATATTAAAAAGCTGAACTTTGTTTTAACACAAGAGGTTGGGACAATCCAGCACTCACCTTTAGACTACCACGATCGTCTCTCATTATCTGCGATTATGGAACTCATGTATATTTGTAAGGCGAGATGTGACCTCCTGGTGTCATATTTATCCGCCAATACAGTCTGTGGCTTCTCTCCGAGAATTTTTTTCTTTATTTGTGGGGAAGTACTGTGGCGCCCCCACAGAGGATTTTATTTTATGTTGTTTTTTATTTGACTAGCTTGACGTTTTTTTCTTATTTGTCAGATATGACGACCTTGAAGTGAACATAAATGTTTGTGTTAATTTTATACCACAAACAACTGTCATAAACACAACCATGGGCGCAGCATTCCGTATACAGTCTAACAAGTGCCGCTCTTGCTCCTCCACTATTTTATCCATATTATCACCTGTAATACGATTCCTATGATCAAGAAGCTTATTCTGTCTATGTTTCTTTCTTCAGTATTCTAGAACACAAATATTCTCAGGGACGCTCAGTGCCGCGGGTTGTATGGGGCAGAGGACAAAAATCATAACTCATGATATATGAATTTTCAAATAATTTGTATTCAGATGTATAATTGATGGACGTGATGAATAATTTACTAGTTTAATTATCAGTGGTTTTGTGCTTGTCAGAAATGCTAGATTACTTTGTATAGAATTTGTCGTCAAATCACGATCAACAGCCGACCCATTTGAGTGCTAATAGTTCCCCAGTAGCTGCCCAAAAGCATGCATTCACCAGAACTTGGAACATTCGACGCATAGTTAGCAACTCCTCACTGGGAGCGGTGAATCGGAATTATTTAGCACGAGCTTCGACCACGCGATAGAATCGCATGAAATGTCCGTTTTAGTATTTTTTCTAAAGGTTTTAGTTAGCATAGCTAGCGTTGTTTTTAAAGATTACCTCACCAATGTCTTTGCTTTCTAAGTTATGTGCATTTGGGACAATGTAGTCGCAATGCAATCTCAGGCCTACGTTTGCTGAAGACACTGGTTTGAATAGTTCACTAAAAACCCCCTAGATGGCATTGTGTCGTTAGGTACTTTCTCGCGGAACGCAGGAGTTTAAACTGAAGAATGACACTTTCGCCATTACGCAACGGGATGTCAACGGATGACGAATATGACGATTGGTCAGTTCAAGGAAAGGTGACACTTTAAGCTTAGGGCCGTTGTTGCTATTAGACCACCGGTAAGTTTTTTATGTTGTTTGATGTCATAATGACATAATATTGTAAGTGTTGTTTAGTCAGTAACAATAACCTAGTATTGTTAACAATATTGAATGACATACTGACACTATACTTAAAATGTCGTTACGACCTATGCAAAGTAGCATCACTTCTGTATGAATATTGACATGATACGCTTAACAGTAAGCGTCTGAGTAGTAAGCAACTTGTAGTAAAATATAGCTACATCGCCTTTAGGAGTAAAGCCGATGTGTCTATATTTTACTAGAAGTCGAAATTGAACTAGAATAGTGTAGTGCTAATGAAATTTGAAATTGAACTGTTTGAATTTCACAATTTCTGAGCTTGGCAAAAATCAACTCACAGAATTTTTCGACTTTGAAGTAACAGCTGACAAAGGAATTAATAAAAATATAGATGGAGAAAAGGTGAAACTGTCAGACATAAAGATTGTAAAAATTATAAAAAAAATATGAAGGATCGGATAAAGTAATACAGTATATGTGTAAAAACTCTTAGGCTAAAAATGATCTAAAAGAGATGAAATTAGAAACAACCAAAGTCGGAACACGAAGAAAGGGGTCAGCATCAACGGATACTACAATATTAGAACTAAAACCGCTCTATATTACTAGGATACCCCTAGCAGAAAGAAAAAAATATATTTAAAGTCTCTAATTAACAACAACTACATCCCTAAATGCTACGTCTCGTCTTATTTTGACCAATTTTTTTCCTACAAACCTTAGGTACTAAAAAACAATACATTTAATATTCATATTATGTTGCTATAATTGTAAATTTAGGGGTAACAAAATTTACAAAATATTTTTGTTATAAATTTATTTTATTCTGATCTCAAATGATGTGATTTGATAATATTATAAGACATATTTTTATTCACTGTGTACCAAAGTGTTATGGTAAAGATAAGTTATAGAACCTCAGATTAAAAAAACACATTTTGAGATAAATTTTTACTTAAATTTAGGTAAAATTGTTGCCTTTTGAGTCATTAATATTTTATAAAAACTTTCAAAAGCGCCTGTGTGTCGCGCTGCATAACGACACTATAATTGTTTTTTAATTTTTTTCTGACTGAAAAATGGTTTGATTTATTTAAAAATTTTGTTATTAGTTCACCTTCTTGTACTTTTTAAGAAAAACCAAATATATTACCGATATAAGTCTCCTATTATAATTTAAACCGTTTTCAAAATTATCAAAACTTTAAACGCTTGTACTGATAATGTGTGCATTTCATTTATGCAGTGACGTTAAGGAAATTTAGGTGAGAAAACATCGTGAGTTAGTAATTTTTTTGAAGGTTATACTCGAACTCGTAGCCCCAGCCGCCTAAGTGCTCTTAAACGATCACGATGGTTCAGCAACATAGGGCTACTATAAATTAGAAAACAAAGACATTGGTGAGGTAATCTTTAAAAAACGGTAGGTAGCTGTGCTAACTATCATCATCAACCCATGATGTGCCCACCGGGTCTCTTCCCTGAGAAAGGTATAGGCCATACTCCACCACGGGGGCCAAGTCCGGATTGGTGGAAGCTTGTAAGACTAGTTACTGGTCTTACTGTCATGTCAGAAGTTTTCAAGCCGCCCTAAGGCCTCTGACTTGGCTTAACGACTCCCATCTATCGACGGCAGCCGGTACCAACTGCTTAACGTGCCGTTAGTCACAGAATGGTCACCCATCCATACACATATCGCGCCCTATGTTTCTTAACCTTCGCGATCATTTAAGATCACTCAGGGGCGGCCGGGGTTACGAGCGATACTTTTGATAAGATAATTTTGTGACTCGGTCAATGTATCGAGAGAAGATTTTAGGTCATTTTAGTTTGTGTTTTTCGGCCGAGTGTGTGGTGTCAGGTATTTGGACGACGGCATTCACCGTTTCATAGCAATTTGAATCTTACTGAAAGCACATTAGGGTGTATTTCACATTGACAATCATGCAGAAAAGCTTAGCGGAAGTTTGTTCAGATATTGGTTATTGCCGTGTTATTAATTTCGCACGCGATTGCGATTTAGGAGCTATGAGCTCTGCTTTTCTAAAATTACGGAGATTGCATATTGATTTTTACTTGTATCTTTGTCGGTGAATATACGGATGCGGATTTATCTTTTGAGTTAATCCAGTGATATTTAGCAACGTAGATAGATAATAGAATATTCTTTATTGTATGTAGGTACACCAGGAATTGCACTTGAGATTTGACAATAATATAGTACAGTACAATGAGCTAAGAAGCATATTAATATTTTTCAACTAAGACTTTGGTGAGCACGTTTCACACACATTACATATTATTAACTTAAATGACAAAATATCACATTAAATTATAACTAATTACACACACACACACACACAAAACAAATAAAATAAAAAATCAGTCAATCAAACCACCCCGTGATATATCCGACCCAAAGGTTCCCATAACGCTGGCAGCGTTGCCGCGCTGCACTGCCAGGGAGATCCGTTGCATCAAATATGCCCCAGATCGGTCCAAGCCACGGTTCCTCAGACGATACCCTATCTCTATAATAAAGGCTGAAAACCCAAGACCCCAGTGGTTTCTAAAGCCAGGGGGACGAAAAAATAACTGCCCATCAACCGGCTGTCCAACAAAGTTTTGCTCTGATTCGCAGAGCTTAATCATGGTGATTAGAGACGTCGTCGGTTGCTCGTGTCTGACAAAAAAACCAAGTTAGTGTATCCGAAATAAAGCTAATAGTATCATAATATGTTTGTGAACTACAAAAAAATATATAAGTTGATAATTTATCTACTGCAAGTGCCTGCCGTTAAACTGCTATACCATTTAACAGAAGGAAATAATATTGGCCCATGTGCCAAGCACTGCGCCTCAGAGGTTGTCAAATTACTTGAGAATACTTGACTTTTTTATTTTTCGTACAACAGCGACCAATAATAATAAATTACGAGTTGGCACAGTGATAAAGTATCGTAATATATTGGTACTGTACCAACTCGTAATTTATTATTATTGGTCGCTGTTGTACGAAAAAATAAAAAAATCAAGTAATTTGACAACCTCTGAGGCGCAGTGCTTGGCACATGGGCCTACCATGCGGCAGGTCCCAGGTTCGAACACCGGCCGGAGGCAAAAAAAAAACCGGGTCTTCGATGTTTGCATGGTTGTGATGTCGCTGTGTCTGGTTCCCACGACACGGGGTATTCTACTCTGGGGTCACAAGCAATGTATGTAAATATTCATGTTTTGTTTAATATCATGTACATTTCGCACCCTTGCAAGAACAACGTGATATTTCGGAGAAGACCATTTTTTATTCATAGATATTGTTTTTTTTAACGCGAATAAATCTACTCCGAAAAATCCGGAAGAATGAGAAAAAGAGACTGCATCACGTTATAGCGCTATCTCTTTCGGCCATTACTTTGAAACCTTAAAAAAAGTGCTCTCATCTTCTTAGCGTGCATGCTCTCATGAAATGTAAGGGTTTCGAAATAACACGTTGTTCTTGCAAGTGTGTGATTTATTGTGTTGAGGTGCAGTGAACAACTTGTAATCTCAACAAATCTAATCAAAAGTCACTTCGTCGACAGGCCACTCAGCTCAAAGACGTCGATCAAGATGGCCGACGGGCGCTACGTGGCGCTGGCCAGCGTGGTGACAAAAGTGGAGTCATTGCCGCCCACCGTAGAGATCCTGTGCGAAATGCAGGTGCCCCTGGCTAACTACCTTAGCCGGAAGAGGGACATATTTTACAGAGGTTGGTTAGACAAATACTATACGGGGTGTCCCAAAAATGACACGTCACAGTGACGCCGGAGGTAGACTTGCTCAAAAGGCATCGAACCAACCTAACATGACCTCAGTAAAAGTTGCACGGTTTTTGAGATATGGCCAATTTAAATTTGTTCTAAATTTTCACTTTTTTTAACAAGTTTAGTGCAAGTATTAAGTTAGATAGCCCTCGTGTTTGGTTTTTTTAGACCTGCTCAGGAGGCGTCGAACCAACCTATCATGACTTCAGTAAAAGTTGCACGGTTTTTGAGATATTATCTTATCATTAGGTTGGTTCGACGCCTCCTGAGCAGGTCTACCTCCAGGGTCACTGTGACGTGTAATTTTTGGGACACGCTGTATAAATATTATAAAGAGAAAAGATTTGAACGTTTGTGTGTGTGTATGTTTGTAATGAATAGGCTCAGAAACTACTAGATCAATTTTCAAAATTCTTTCACCATTTGAAAGCTATACATTCTTCGTGAGTAACATTAGTTATATTAGTTTTTCAAAAAGTTTAGTGTTTCGTACGAAATTTCGAATAAAGTAACCCAAGGTGTAAAAAAATTACTACCCCGGGAATACTTTTTGTTTAGCACAATTATATAATTATATAATTGTGCTAAACAAAAAGTATTTGGCCCTCGCATCTCCGATTGAGAAGATCTATAATACAGCATACAGTGGCACCTTCAGCTTCAGTGGCAGCGGAATGGCGTTAATAATATTATTAACGCCATTCCGGATTCACTTACTTTTTGACTGGCTCATCACAGACGAAAAACCGACGACGATGCGAGCTCTATCTCAACTCACTAACTACCTACTACAACTAACTCACTCGCTCTGATTCGCCGAGCTAAGTAGCTCAGCAAATAAGAGCGAAACCTGGTCGGATTCTTCCGGCGAAAAAGCATGTAAGTGAATCCGGAATTAAGTTAACATTGTGTAGTATTTACAAAATTTTTAGATAATCACTGTTACATTTAATGTCGTTTAAGGTTCAGAGTGAATTCCATTCAATATGTTCTGCTGTTTCTGTTAATATTTTTTTCAGTTTGCAATAAAAAATATTCACATCTTATTTTTTGTAGCCAAGTTATGGGAAATAACCCGCAAAAATAAGTCGGGGCTGAGACGGCAACTCCATACAATGCGTCGTCTCTATTCTCGTCCCACGTCCTTTCTTTGCGCCCTAGGCCAAAGTGCTATTGGAATTTACAGCATTTTTTTCTATACATCAGGTAACCGACATTGTACGATTAAGTATTGAACAACCGTAGACTGTTCGCTAGAGGTCATGATCATGGATAGCCCTACTATCAAACATTGTAAAACGGCATAGAGGTAGTCGGATTTTGGTTACACTGGTTACATTATTTAGGACAAACTGACGTACACTTCTTTCTAGATTGTTTTAATTTAAGACTTTTAGAACATTTGACTGTGTGTATATATTATTGCTCGTGACTATACAGTACAGTCGGTGGTACAGTAAAGCCCATTACACAATGAAAAAAAATAAGGTATAAGAATAAGAAATAAGGAATAGCACAGAAATCAATTGTCTTCCTTATTCTTGAATTGTGTCTTGCTCAACGGTGCTGCCATTGCTGGATTCCGCTATTCCTTATTTCTTATTTCTTATTCTTATACCTTTTTTTTTTCATTGTGTTGGGCTTAACACAAATTTGAAACAAATAGGGGATTTATTAAAAAAGGTCAAGATAAGTCGGCTCGGCTTGCGTGCATGCACTAGTGAATGTCGATGAAGCAAAAGTATTCTGTCAGGATCATAGTCTCTGGTCTCTACCCTTTGGGATACAGGCATGAGCTTAAGTACCTACCTACCAGACGACCTCTGTGGCGTAGCGGTTAGCGCATCTGCTTACCGTGCGAGAGGTACCGGGTTCGAACCCCGGCTGGGGAGAAAAAAAAACCCCAGTTCTTGTATATTTACACGTTTGTGACGTCGCTGTTTCTGGTTCCCACGACACAGGTTATCCTAGTATCCTAGTGTGGAGCCAGAAGCAATGTATGTGCCTGTATGTAAATGTTTATTCTCGCGAGTTATTTTTCACGATCATGTCCGTATTGTCCGTATTACCCACACAATCACACCCACGAATCGCTTGAAGAATAATTGAGTGAACTACTGTGTAGTTAAAGTTATGTCATCTTTGCAGATCCTCCTGCTACCCAGGAGCCGAATACGGATACGCAGACGTCTCCAGATAGTTGTAAGTATAATTGATTCATCAGTCATGATAGATTATAATAATATATTTGAAGGGTACAAGGGAAGAACATGCTATGTCCTACCGATATTGAACTGAGATACTAATAGATTTCAAACCTCTTTAAAACACACATTATATCTGTGATTTATTACACAAATATCTTTGTTTTTCAATAAAAAGTATTTTATTTTTGACAAACGTCAAAATGAGCCATGGACGTAAAATTTTTTTTCCATGTACATACGACTAGGACCTTGCATGTTTTTGCATTCTAGTAGTATTTTTATAAGGCGATTACTCTGTGACTATACATGTTTTTCTCAAGTGCGTTTTTGCGTTTCGTTCTACCATTTTTATTCTACAAAATTGCATAACCAGTTTAAAAAAGTAAAAATGTGACGTTGCATGTTCTTCCCCTGTGCCCTTCATTTGTTTTTTTTTTAAGTAGTCTCTATTATAGTTTCCCACTGCTGGGCAAAGGCCTCCCCCAATTAAGTCCAGAGTTTTCGGTCCTGGGTCATCTCAGTCCATTATGGCAGATGTCGGTCGAGGTCTTTATTCTTTATTCACTTTAAAGTACATTCATATACACGGTGGCCGGGGGATTGACGTCAAAAAAAAAAAATTAGGTCCCTCTTGTCATGGGGTATCCGAATCACCCCCATGTATGTTCCGCGATTTTTCATAGTTTCGGAGTTATGATTTTTTTTCTGAATTTTCATGAATTTTCGCCTTATCAATTTTGAAAATTTCTAAAAAAAAAACTAGAAACTTTTTTCAATTACTTTTTTTTGTAACTGAATCTTTACAAGTTGTTCTTCTGTGCATAAAATAATCAGCTTCGTAACTTTGATAAAAGTTATTAAAGTGTTGGTCTAAAGTCAAAAATTTATGTTCGGTAAATTATGACTTGAATTTTCAAAAATAAATTAAAAATCCAAACAGATGTTTTAATGGTTTCTTAGTTAGCTTCAGAAATGCGCAACTCTCAGATTTCATAATCATTAAAAAAAAGTACTGCTTAACGAGCTACTTTGTGTACATTCGGCCTTCGAAGACAGCGAGGTGAAGAATTATTTAAATTAACAATTTTTTTTTTCTGCCATTTCGTCTTTTCTTAGTTTATTAATGAACGAGTCGTCATCATCATGATGAATAAAAGTGGTTTTGTCAATAAAACACAGATTAAAATGTAAAAAAAATGTTTATTATAGTAGGTTTTCAAAGTTGCCACCTCCAGCAGCAATACACATTCTACACCTACGTAGGAAATTATCTTTTAATCGTCTAAAAGCTGCTCTGTTTTCCTTTACAACACGTTCGGCTTCTGTTAATTTCTGCCTCAGCTCTTGTTCACTCTCACTTTCTCTGGCTTATGCTATTTCCTTAAAATAGCCCCAAATAAAAAAATCCATGGGGTTGAGGTCAGGTGAGTGTGGAGGCCACGATATTGGTCCGCCGCGTCCGATCCATCTATTGGGGTACGCCTCATTTAAATAATTTCGGACTTGCGTTGCGTAGTGACATGGAGCGCCGTCATGTTAACTTCATATCTCCTTACTTGCTGGTAGAACCCGTAAGTTAATGACCATTCTTAAAAGATTAAGAGAAGTGGCCGATCTCAAGCTCATAAAGACTATATATTATGCCCTATGCCAATCGGTAATCTCTTACTGTATAGACACATGGGGGGGTGCTGCAAAAACTCATATCCTACCCCTTGAAATTTCCCAAAGAGCTGTGCTAAAAGTGGGATTCTGTCTACCACGGCTTTATCCAACAGAAGCTCTATATCAAACAGCTGAGGTGTTGACGGTTAGGCAAATATATATTCTAAAAGCTTGTCTCAAAATTCATTCCCAACTCTCAAATCTAAATCAAGATAGAAGAAGAAAAGATATTGCTTATAAAATTCCCGCTTTCAAAACATTTTTTGCTAACAGATTTCTTTGTTTTCTTGGATACCATCTATATAATAAAATAAATCGAGTTCTAGACATACAAAATCTAAATTCATTCAGATGCAAATGTTCAGTTACTAATTATCTACAATCACTCACCTATTATAAAACAGAGGATCTACTCCAGATTTTACGATGACACCAGCTCTCTTAAATTTTCCGTCAAATTATTATTATTATCTTCGATCTCATCTCTTTTCCCATCAGTAGGTGATAATATATTACATGTTAGCAGTACACAAATACCTACATGTACTTATTCATAATTATTATATAGGTACTCAATTACTGAAATATCAAGACGCGTTTATAAATGTATATATGTACGTATATGTATATATAATATAGTATTATATAATTAAATAGATTTATATGTACTTTTATAATATCATATATTTATATTCAATATACTTATTCTAAATTCTGGAAATGTACCTTTCTTCTATAGTAACTTTTTTTTTTTATTTTTTTTTCGTTGTTGTTATTAATATATCGATAGCAACGCACGACACTGTCTTTACAATTAATGTTTTTTGGTTACACTTGGGAAACACTGATGTCTGTAACACAGGTTATTACCTAGCACAGGCATCAGAGCAAATCAAATAAAATTATTGTAAGCTACATACATTTTCTGTGAGCTCATTTTATTGATAAGCAGTTGCTTTTATGTTAATTTTATTGTAAAATTACGTGGTGTTGGGTACAAATAAATTTTTCATTTTCATTTTCATTTTCATTTCATTTTCATTTTCATTTTCATTTTCATTTTCATTTTCATTTTCATTTTCATTTTCATTTTCATTTTCATTTTCATTTTCATTTTCATTTTCATTTTCATTTTCGTTTTCATTTTCATTTTCATTTTCATTTTCATTTTCATTTTCATTTTCATTTTCATTTCATTTTGAAGAACCATGGTTCGTCTTAGTTCAATATTCACGTCTTCTAGCAACAATGGAAGTTCATGTTCCAGAAAGTGTCGGTATCTTTCTCCATTTAATCTGGACGGCAATTCAAATGGACCAATCAGTTCGCCATTGAGAATACCAGACCACAAGTTAACGCTGAAACGATGTTGAAACGTCGACGCTCTCATTTCGTGTGGATTTTCAACCGCCCACGTGTGGTAATTATGAATATTGAAAATTCCAGTGCGCTCAAAACGTGACTCATCTGACCATAAAACTTTATTGAAAAATCCAGGATCTTGTTGTTTTTGTAGCATTGTTTGGCAGAAATCAATGCGCAATTGGTAGTCTGTAGGCAGTAAAGCTTGGACTCGTCGGATATGGAACGCATGATATCCTTCATCGTGAAGTATGTCTTGGATAGAAGTTCTTGGGATGTTCAGAGTACGAGCCACAGCTCTGGTACTCGTGGAAGGATTTCGTTGAACTTCTTCGAGCACAACTTCTCTGCGATCCGGGTCAACTCTAGGGATTCCTTCCCTATCGCCTCGTTGGCCAGGAATGCGGCCTGCCATTAAGGTATTGTGCGTGTTAATAAAAACGCGATGGTCGGGATAATGCTCAGGTTGCGGCCCACCACGACGTTGAAGTTGTTCGCGATACAGTCGCGCTGCTTCAAGGCCGTTTCCTTGTGCAACTCCATAAAAATAGTGCATTTCTGCGTATTCTCTTAACGTGTAACTCATCTTTTACACTTCCAAGTAAACAAAGTCCAAATCAGTATGCAAGACACAATCCAATTAACGAGCAAAGTAGTCAAATAAGTAGGCAGCGGAATCCGCGGACAAAGCGAGACAGTGAGGTAAAACAAAATGAAGACACGTGTAGCAGTAAACACAAAGTGAGAACGACTGAGGTACAAACTTGTTTTGTGTTCGCTTCTGCTGCGCTGCCCCTCTCACTCTTACCGCTGAGAGTGAGAGAGATAGCAATAGTTCGGCGGCCTCCTATCCTCAAAGACTATTGTTATTACAGGTAAAAAGTTGCGTCTGCATTTACAACCCATGACCCACGAGAACAGACCGCGCAAAATTAATTACTGTAAAACGGAAAATGCCTCCAAATTTTTTAATCTGTGTTTTATTGACAAAACCACTTTTATTCATCATGATGATGACGACTCGTTCATTAATAACCTAAGAAAAGACGAAATGGCAGAAAAAAATAAATGTTAATTTTAATAATTCTTCACCTCGCTGTCTTCGAAGGCCGAATGTACACAAAGTAGCTCGTTAAGCAGTACTTTTTTTTAATGATTATGAAATCTGAGAGTCTTGCGCATTTCTGAAGCTAACTAAGAAACCATTAAAACATCTGTTTGGATTTTTAATTTATTTTTGAAAATCAAGTCATAATTTTCCGAACGTAAATTTTTGACTTTAGACCAACACTTTAATAACTTTTATCAAAGTTACGAAGCTGATTATTTTATGCATAGAAGAACAACTTGTGAAAATTCAGTTACAAAAAAAAGTAATTGAAAAAAGTTTTTAGTTTTTTTTTTAGAAATTTTCAAAATTGGTAAGGCGAAAATTCATAAAAATTCAGAAAAAAAATCATAACTCCGAAACTATGAAAAATCGCGGAACATACATGGGGGTGATTCGGATACCCCATGACACGAGGGACCTAATTTTTTTTTTTTGACGTCATTCCTCCGGCCACCGTGTATATCCTCGTAAGGCCCGACCGTGAAAAGAACAATTGATTTTGTGATCACTTGAAGACATTGGGCCTCATGAGGATATTTAAGTACCTACTTCGTAAAAAAAATTACATTACAAAAACAATCAAAATTCACATAATGATTCGTCAAAATAAATTAAAATGTAATTTTAAATCCAAAGATATTTTTTTTCCAAAGAGATTCAAATCTTTTAAAAACATATTTTTTTTACTTTTTCAGGTGGAACGCTGAAATATTCTCCTGAACTGTTGATTATGGCAATAACCTCACATTTAATTATAACTTACTGGTACATTAGGCATAAGTAATGGATAATGTAATCATTTTGTACAGTTTAGAATAATTTAACACGTAGGTACCGTACTACCTGTTTGTCAAAATATAGTTATAATAAACCTTCGGGTTCTCGTATACCAACTGTTAAGCCCACCATTCACTACACGCACCGCGAGCTGAGCCCCGAGCCGTACCCATTCGTGGACAAATCCGTCATCGCCCACACACTACACAAGCGCCGAGGTGCTTACTACTTTATCTCCAGACGGCGAGCGCCCTGCCGAGCTGCGAGCCGCGCACCGAACCGAGAACCAACACATTCACACGCAGATTTGTCTGCGGACTTGTCGCCAGCGACAAATCCGGCGGATGGGCGCGCCCGTGAATGGTACCCTTTAATCACCTGTATTAGTTGTTAGGGTTCCGTACTTTTAGGAAACAAATAGAAAACCTTCTTCTCGTATATTTATATTTATATATAATCAGAATCTCGGAAATGGCTCCAACGATTTTCACGAAATTCTGTAGGCAGATGCTTTCGGGGGCGTTTAATTGATTTAACTAGGTTACATTTTTAGAAAACCTTGTTTTATCCGTGTTTTAAGGCAATTGAAATTTGCTGTAATAACATACAGAGGTAAATTTCGCGTCTATCTGCAAGGTTGGGATAGTCCTGACGGGAAAACGGGCGACCCGTTTCGGGCCGATTTCAAGAGACCCGGTTCGAGTCATGATGTTTTTTTTTCCAAGTTCTTTTTTTGGTGGAAAAGGATTATTTTAATTTTATATTACATATTTTATATTACAAAAAAAGTACCGAGCAAAGCTCGGTCACCCAGGTAGGTACTATACATATATACACTGTGACCTTTTCTAAAAATCTTAACTAAAAAAAGTCTAGAAAGAAGTGTACGACCATTTGTCCTAAATGATGTGAACAATGGTTAGATAATATAGTCAAGGACAAATTGTCGTACACATGTGCAGTACAAAACAAAGTGTATACGTCGTACAAAATGTGGCAGTGTATGTAAATTATTGCTCGTGACTGTACATCAGTGTATCCGAAATAAAATTCAAGATATTTATATATAAAGAAGAAGATAATATTCTTTATCTCGGAAATGCGTAGAGGTATCAGTTTGAAATTAAAACCACGAAGACTCGGTAAGCGTATCGGAATCCTACTGCTCCGGTATTTTTATTTTTGTATGGACCTTGACAAACTGATAGCATATTAGTGCACGGGAAACTGGGGGTGAGTCTTAATCACAGTTTTAAGTATGTCATTTTTGTTATGATTAACAGTAGATAGGCAGACATCACGAAATAGTTATTCGTACAAAAAGATTTATGAAATCTTAGTATCCAAATGTAAACTTGAAGTTTGCCAAAGACAAACCGTTGTGTATACCAAATATAAAGCCTAAATGACAGATTGAAATATAAACTCTATGGACTTATAGAATTAAGAATCATTATTGTAAATACATTCCAAAGAAGGAGGGGGTCTAGTCGAGAGGATTAAAGAAATACATATTTGTGCGAAAAATAAATGAAGGTTTTTCATTGTTAACTTTATCCTGGAATCACATGCTTTATTTTTGTATATAGTCTCTATCGAAAAACTTTTACATTTAATATATTACATACTAAGTGCCCTGCCGTAATGGACTGAGATGGGGCCCATAACCTCTTGGAGCCTTCTTATCGCTCTACTATCTTTCATACTTTTTATTCGGTAACAATTCAGGTCTTGATAAGGCAGTGGCAATATTAAAAATAGTGAGTTTTTGTGTTGTGCACTATTGGATTGCGTTACAGTGGATGTTTCATTGAAATATCTCGAGGTTCTCCTGATGTTTTCCCGAAACTATGTAAGCAATGTCTACAAAATATGTTTAAAACCAGTACAAACCAAAAAACATTCTTCAAGAATAATATGGAGTGGCTAGAACGTGACGTAATATGGCCGTCTTACGGATCTTTGGATTGGGAGTCAATATTTTTTCCCGAGAAACCCTTGAAGTTCAAGAAGTAGTAACATTTTTGGTTTCAACAATTCCTAATGTACTGGTGAAATAAACGAAATTTCAAACAGCGACCGTTCCGTAAGCCGCACACATATGAAGTAGGTTTCTAGGTATGAAATGTCAAGAATAATACTCTCCATCACACGTACTAACTATGATTTTAACATCTTTAAAAACTACGAAGTTATTAACAAAAAAAGATTTTACTGCATACAAAAAAAAAAAAATCTCGTAAATGGGTCATTTTATGACAAAATAGCAATCAGTAAATGTCTATTGAATTGACGTAAGGAGTCACTAGAAAAAAAATGGGGTCATAAAACCCTAAGTCCACTTTTTTCCAATCTGATCCCAGTGTGCGACGAGTCGCATGATACTTAAGTATTTACTTACGCCCGGTTCCTATAATATACGCCTATCGGCTACGATCCGTTTTCCCTACAATTTTATAGACGGTTCGTAAGAATTTCGTAGGAATTATAACCGATCGTAAGCAAAAACGAAGCGTTTTGTGGATATTGGAACCGGGCATTAGTGTAAATTCTCAATTTAGAAATCGGTCCTTAGAGCTCGAGAAGAATTAGCAAAAAGGTGTAAAGATGATTAGAGACTTGTCCCGCGGGAATCTGGAGCCTAAAAGAGCTGACTGAGGTCTTTGCTAAGCATTCATCATCAACCCATTATGTCCCCACCGAGGGGCACGGGTCTCTTCCCTGAGGAAGGTATAGGCCATACTCCACCACGGGGGCCAAGTCCGGATTGGTGGAGCATTGCTAAGCATTGCTGCCTGCATATTTAGGTACAACACAGCCCCATCCACCATTGCGGCTGCGGACAAGTTCCCGCAAGCGAATTTCAGCCCTTAGCAATTTCGCAGAGCATAGACATGCAACGTAAAAATTCTTTTCACTTTGAGAACTTTGGGTCCCTACTTGAGACACATTGTGAATTCGTTGCGTTGGTTTTTACTACCAACTAAAGTCCAGAGACATTTTTTTTATGTTGCCTCTGTACGCCCTGCTGCATAGGACAGGATTGCTTTCGGGCTTAGTAACCTTGCATGCCCACCGCGGATCGGCCTTGTCAAGCATCAAGCTTCAAGAGAAACTAAGCAGGCAATCAGTTAAATGACAAGAACGCAATCTGCAGGCCTTTAACAATAGTGCCCTGTCTCATTAGGACGCCATGGCGACATCGCCAGCGACCGTATCCAAGCAGTTAATATTGAAATGTATGGTGCCTAACTCACTTGGCGACGGTCTGGCAACGTCGCCATTCAGTACAAACTGCTTGGATACGTAGCTGGCGACGTCGCCATGGCGTACTAGTGAGGCAGGGCACTAAAAGTAATTGGAATGGTGGCCGGGTTACCTATTTTCCTCTAAATGGATGAGACAGGTGATGCTGACGCCTGCGTTATGCTTTTGAACGTATTCCACTCGTGTGTCTGACCGCAGCATAAATATTTTACTTTCTACTTTTACAAGAAAATTAACAGATGTATAAGGATTTAAAGTTATCAATGACTGTCATGGAATCTTATCTATGTGATAATAAATATGTGTACATGTGTAATACGTGAAATGTGAATAAGATGCAACAACTGATGTAGGATTTAGAGAATTTGGAAAAGATGGTCAGATTGGAGTTTTTTTCCCACTTCATAAAAACAGCTGTTAAGAAAAGTTATTAATTAGATACAGTGACATCCTATTTTATTATATGTAGATCTAAATTTGTAGTGCCCTCCTTCATCCCTTAAGGACCTAAAGAAACTTCCCTTGTTTAGCCCCCTTCCATTACACCCTGACTGACAGACATGGCTTGGTACGAAAGCGCCGCCTCGCGACTAGAAGCGGAACTGTTGCCCTTGGATCGCCGCGACGCGCGCACGTTCCTGTGTTTTATGTGCTTTTTGCGGAAATAGTGCTTTCCCCTGGACTTTCTCCCGACTTTCAACGCTTCCACTGCTTGTGCTGTGCCTACTGAACTTGGTGCCATCCTGGATTCACGCTGAGCTGATACACTGAGCTGATGCGCGCTGCTGAATAAATGTAAGTACCTAGCCAGACTGACCAAAACCTATCTTAGCGCACCTTTTATAGGTTCCTCTTCTGAGAATCATCCCCCAACCCTTAAGGTTAGTAGTAGTATATTACTTTGCGACCCCCCTAACACCTTCCGTGTACATTTCTGGTAGCAGAGCGTGGTTACTTTCCCCTCTTTTTTTCTTGTTCAACCCCTATTTTTTGAGATTTCACCCCTTGCGGTTCGACCTCCCCACTATTCTTAGTGCAACCCCATTGTTTTCGCGGTTTAATTCCCGTTAGTTTCAATGCTATAAGCAAATATTTATTGCATACCTATTGCATTCAATTACGTAGATTTCTAAATCGTCTAAAACTGTGCATCGGTGATGATAAGACAGCCGTGTCCGACCGGTTTCTTCTTTTGTTCTCGCGAAGCGGCCGGCTCGAGTTTTTTATACTATTGAATTTTGTCCTGTATGTTTATATGCCTATTTTGCAAGTGTGATTCCGCTATTGTAATAGTAAAACACCTTGTTTACGGTGATTTCGCCTGCCTATCACATTTTATTGAGTATTGATTGACTTGTTATCACTACATAATGCCGGATAGGTATGAGAATATTTTGTTTACTGACACTGAGGAGTACAGAACGAGTATGGGGACGGTTTGATTTTTCGTGAGTTGGATTTCTGCAACCCACGATATCCTAAATACTGCTGCTCCAGCTAAACTTATGTTTAGACTGGGTGACCTGGAAGCAAACTTTACGAAATTTATTGATTGTTGTAGCCGTTTGTTAGGTGGTCTTGACCCGGCCATTGATACCCAGGAAGCTGAGTATGTTCAGACCCAGATGCGGTCTATGTGTGACACGGTCGATGATTTGCGCTTGAAATATTCGGAGCTCAAGCCCAAGGAGACGGCCCTCCCCTCCCATTTCTCTAATTTAACCAATCTCTCCCGGTTGTCAGACGGTCAACCAAGACAAAAATTACCCGATTTGCCGATCCCTAAATTCAGTGGGCGTCCCGATTCATGGGTCAGTTTTTTAGACCAGTTTGACAGTGTTGTGGACTGTCAACCTGACCTTACCCCTACCCAAAAACTACATTACCTAGTAGGTGCCTTGAGTGACGAGCCCCGCCGTTTGATACAACATTTACGCATCGAAGCGGGCAACTATGAGGTTGCGCGTGACCTACTTAAACGGCGTTACCATAACACCCGTGTCCTCGCTGATACACACATTGCCCAAATATTGCACCTACAAGAAATTAGCCCTAAGCTGACTGGGTTACGTGCCTCCTTTCTTAACCCACTTTTGACAGCATATAGGTGCCTCGAGCGACTTGGTTTACCTGTAGGGGAATGGTCTTACCTGCTGGTCCATATTTCTTTGACCAAACTGCCTTCGGACCTGAAGTCCCGCTTTGAGCGCCGTTATGGCGATAACAAAAGAGACCTTCCTACTTTCGACCAACTAGTGTCCTTCCTAGAGGACGAATGTAGGCACCACGATAATGTTGGGAATACGGCCCTTATTGATAACGATCGTTCCGTGTCCGTGCCTACCCCGCATTCTCCTCCGCCAAGGCAGTCGCGTGCCCCTATTTACCGTCGCATTTATTCAGCCGCAGTTTCCTCTTCTAAATCTCAAGCCGTAAGCACTTGTGCCATGTGCGCCTCGTCCTCACATTACCTACGTGAATGTGACCAGTTTATCCGCTTGTCTCCACGTGAGCGTTCCTCATTTGTGCGACAGGCCGGCCTTTGCTATCGCTGCTTGGATAAGCATTCGATCGCTATGTGCCCTCGTGACTATCATTGCCGTACTTGTCGTCGCTCGACCCATCACACGCTGCTGTGTTTTAATGACTCACGAAACCCTGAATACCCTCGCCGTAACAATGTTACATTCCGTGAGTCTCCTCTACGCCGCTCCTCTCCTACGGAGAATTTACGTTCCTCACCTCCGCGTATGGGCGGGGGCCCCCACCGCAATGTGGGGGGCACCCATCGTATGGTCGGGGGCACCAAATACTATGGCGATTCCGGCCGTCCCTCCTCGCGGTCTCCTGTTTCTGCGTTGGAACAGAACTCTCCACGTTCCCAGACGCCGCCATCTCAACGTCGTTCTTATAATTTACCGCCTACTCCTCGTGAGTCTTACGGAACGCCGTCTTCCTCTAGAACATACAACCGCTCTCCCTCTATTGATCGCCAGCGCCAATGACTAGCTTGCCCACAGATCCGACCACCTTCTCATGTTGTTATTCCTGCCTCGTTAGTCCTCCTCCCTACCGCTGTCATACATGTGCGTTCCGCTTCCGGTTATTATGTCGAAGCGCGTGCACTCTGTGACACTGGTGCCCAAGGCTGTTTGCTAACTACTGATTTAGTAGTGGATAAGCTAAACAAGCCAGTGTGTCCCACCATATCTCCAGTGCGAGGTATTGGTAATGTCGAATCAGTAAGAGTTCGAGGTGGTGTCTCCTTCACATTCAAACCTGCGGAGTCTACCTTTCCTGAGATCACCGCCTCGGCTATGGTCATCGATTTTATTGCCGGTATACATCCTGAACTAGAGTTGTCCTCTAGTTTAGTATCATGTGTTTCCTCATTGCCTCTAGCCGATCCTTCCTTTTATAGCCCCGGCCCTATAGATGTGCTCCTAGGTGCTGACGTGTTTGGATCTTTACTGTGTCTCGATTTGCCTGTTTCATACCCTGCTGGTCTCACTGCGGTCCCAACTGTCTTGGGATACATTCTTTCTGGCCCGATTCCCAATTCAACTCCCCCTGATGTTCCTTTGACCGGTGTTACCCTTTCCCAGATGGTTGAAAGGTTTTGGAAGGTAGAAGAACCACCTGAGCCAGCAATAAATCTTGTAGACAATGAATGTGAGCAAATATTTAAGTCTACTACTCGACGTGAACCTGATGGTCGTTTCATGGTTCGTCTCCCCTTTTTGCTTGACCGTCCTCACCTTGGCGACTCGAAGTCCATTGCCCTCAAACGTTTTTTGTGCCTTTAGAAACGCCTACAAATGAACCAAAACCTCAAAGAAAAATATGTACTTTTTATGCGAGAGTATTTAGATCTCGGCCACATGTCACCTTCCTCCTTTGATCAATCTTTTGCGGAACATTATTTTATTCCTCATCACGGGGTGTTCAAAAGCGGCGACGAATCTAAAATTCGTGTGGTTTTCGACGGAAGCTCCCCTACCTCCTCTGGCGTGTCTTTAAACCAGTGTCTCCATTCTGGTCCTAAGTTACAAAGGGACATTACCTGCATTCTCCTTAATTTCAGGCGACATGACGTCGTATTTGTAGCGGATATCCGAATGATGTTTAGAATGACGTGGGTTCATCCAGAAGACAGAAAATATCAGCTCATATTGTGGCGTGAATCTCCCAATCTCCCCTTATGCACGTATGAGCTCAATACAAATACTTATGGTCTCAGGTCAAGTCCCTTCATTGCCATCCGAGCCCTCCTTGAGTTAGCTGAACAAGAAAGGTCTAAATTCCCCCTCGCAGCCTCTGTCTTAGAAAATGACGTTTATGTGGATGATTGCCTTACTGGAGCTGCCTCCCTTGATGAAGCCCGTGTCCTTATGAGTGAGATGAATAGCATAATGACATCTGGTGGTTACGAGTTGAGAAAGTGGATCTCAAACCGCCCTGAACTCCTTGCGGACCTACCAACAGAATATTTGCAAGCACCCCATTCTTTTCAAGATCCTGAGCATCCCCAAACGATTGCAGTCCTTGGCGTTCAGTATGATCCCGCAGCTGACGTATTTACATATCGTTTCTCCCCTTACACTGAGACCCAAACTACAAAACGTAAAGTGCTGTCGCTAATAGCCCGGACCTACGACCCGTGTGGTTGGATTACACCCGTGATTTTTAAAGCTAAGGCGTTTATGCAACGGCTTTGGCTATCTGGTCTTTCTTGGGATGACCCTTTGACCCCGCCTCTTGCAGCAGAGTGGCGTAAGTTTTCTGAAGACCTAAAAAATGTGAACCTTGTTACCCTATCGCGTCCTATTATGCCTGTCGGTGCCAATTCCTTTTCCCTTCATGGTTTTTGTGATGCCTCCGAAGCAGGTTACGCTGCAGTTGTGTACTTACGCGTTGAGGACTCTTCTGGCTCGTGTTCTATTCATTTACTTTTGGCGAAAAGTAAAGTCGCCCCTGTTAGAACTCGTTTTACGATTCCCAAGTTGGAGCTTCTTGGAGCGACTCTTCTGTCCAAGATCCTTCATCACGTAGCCTCTTGCTTGCAAAAGTCTATAGTACTGGGTGGTATTTACAGCTGGTCAGATAGCCGTGTAGTCTTAGCGTGGATAAAAATACCCCTTCATCACTTACAGACCTTCGAAGCCAATCGTGTCTCCCAAATAGAAAATTCACCTCCTCCTTCCATTTGGCGACACGTCCCTGGTGACCTCAACCCTGCCGATTGTGCTTCCCGCGGAGTTTCTATTTCCTCCCTGATCAAACATCCACTGTGGTGGTCGCCTCTATGGTTGATACAACCTCCACCTCAATGGCCCACATCTGAAACCCCTTCTCTTAGAGATCTACCTGGAATACGCTGTTTGCTTGTGACTACGCCTAATCCTTCTCCAGAACCATCATTTATTTTTGATAGATTCAGTTCCCTGCCTAAGCTTGTAGGCGTCATTGGGTATATTTTGCGTTTTGTGAAACGGACTAGACATCCTGAAATTATTGTTCTCCAACCCTACCTTACTGCCGATGAACGTAAAGAAGCCTTACTTTACCTTGTTAGACTAGTGCAGTTTACCTCCTTTTCCAAAGAATTGGACCTACTCCATCGCGGGGCTCTGCTCCGATCTCCCCTTCGGCGTCTAAGTCTCTTCCTGGATGACCGCGGCCTAATCCGTGTCGGAGGTCGTCTTAGAAACTCGGATCTTCCTTACGACGCCCGTCACCCCCTCCTCCTCCCGAAGTCTGGTCATTTTGTCCAGCTTCTTGTGTCACACTACCATGTGAGTAATTCTCACGCCGGTCCTAATGCCCTCTTAGCCCTACTGACCCGTGAATTTTGGATCTTGTCTGCTCGGCGATTAGTAAATCACGTGATATTTAAATGCCTATCCTGTTATCGCTTAAAAGCAGCGGTTACCCAGCCTCCTATGGGCGATTTGCCACGAGATAGAGTGGTTGCAGCGAGGCCTTTTGATGGCGTTGGCACAGATTTTGCTGGTCCCTTTTATACCAAAGTGCAAACCTTTAGAAACAGAAAAATTGTAAAGTCGTACCTGTGCGTTTTTGTTTGCCTTTCCACTAAAGCGGTCCATTTAGAGGTCGTATCGGACCTGACCACAGAAGCCTTCATTGCGGCCCTTACGCGTTTTGTTTCTCGTCGTGGTCTGCCTTCCCTTATCCGTTCTGATAACGGTCGGAACTATCTTGGTGCCAATAACTACCTCGGTGACTTGCATGCCTTCCTTGCTGAGCACCAGTCCGAATTGGCTGACCAGTCCTCTAAAAGAGGTATCAACTGGGTTTTCGATCCTCCTTTGTGCCCTCATTGGGGTGGTATATTTGAAGCGGCTGTTAAATCAGCGAAGACGCACCTAAAACGGGTTATAGGTGAGACCACTCTAACCTTCGAGGAATTGACTACAGTGTTTGCGAAAATCGAAGCCGTCCTCAACTCTCGCCCTCTGTGCCCATTGGCTTCAAGTCCGGATCTGGAGGTGTTAACTCCTGGTCACTTCCTGATCGGGCAACCCTTGGTGGCTGTACCTGAGTACCCCTTCAAAGATGTGAAAATCAGTCGCCTTACCCGCTTTCAGTTAGTGCAACAAGTCACTCAACATTTTTGGTCCCGTTGGCACGCGGAATATCTGTCCACTTTGCAGAGTAGACATAAATGGACGACTCCTTCAGATCCTCCTGTAGTCGGCGAGCTTGTTCTCCTCAAGGAGGAGAATACCCCCCCTTTACAGTGGCGACGTGGCCGCATCATTAATGTTTACCCCGGTCAAGATAGTGTCGTACGTGTAGTGGATGTACAAACCCCTTCCGGAGTGAAAAAACGCTCTCTCACCAAACTTGTACGCCTTCCTGTAGATATCATCCCCTTCACCCCTCAGTCGTAAACATTTGTGATGTTTAGGGCGGGGGTTATGTTAAGAAAAGTTATTAATTAGATACAGTGACATCCTATTTTATTATATGTAGATCTAAATTTGTAGTGCCCTCCTTCATCCCTTAAGGACCTAAAGAAACTTCCCTTGTTTAGCCCCCTTCCATTACACCCTGACTGACAGACATGGCTTGGTACGAAAGCGCCGCCTCGCGACTAGAAGCGGAACTGTTGCCCTTGGATCGCCGCGACGCGCGCACGTTCCTGTGTTTTATGTGCTTTTTGCGGAAATAGTGCTTTCCCCTGGACTTTCTCCCGACTTTCAACGCTTCCACTGCTTGTGCTGTGCCTACTGAACTTGGTGCCATCCTGGATTCACGCTGAGCTGATACACTGAGCTGATGCGCGCTGCTGAATAAATGTAAGTACCTAGCCAGACTGACCAAAACCTATCTTAGCGCACCTTTTATAGGTTCCTCTTCTGAGAATCATCCCCCAACCCTTAAGGTTAGTAGTAGTATATTACTTTGCGACCCCCCTAACACCTTTCCTGTACAACAGCGGCTATCATATTAGATACCCTGACATTTAGCAACTCTTTCATAGAGAGGATTTAACCGCCGAGCTATTTCAACAATTCAGATAGTCGGGTTTTCGCACGATGTTTTCCTACTCTTTCAGACATAAAGAGATAAAGATAGTCGCTAGTCGGTCCAACGTAGAGGCTCAGTCTACGTTGAAATACCGTCCATCGTATCATCCCGTGTCCCGTTTGTCGATGTAAAATACGCGCCTCTTGGGAAATTTATTTGCGGCGGAGATGGTAAGCCGACATAATGTTCCTTCGACGTCACAGACTATAGTGCGGTCGGCAGAACATGATTACAGCGACGCGTACGTAATCAAGCAAACCGTAAATAAAAGGACAGTATGAAGGAAACAATGCGTAATGCTACATGGAATGACTAAGGAATATTGATGAAGCGAATAAAGTTCGTCAGGATCGTGGAACGTGACAAACCCAAACGTGAAGGCAGAGGCCTTCACCTTCAAATACAAGCGTGAGTTTATTTATATGTTAAGTAAAAAGGTAATGTGCACTTCTTAGGTTACTGCCGTATGCTAAAAAGTTATCTGCCTAGCCTGTTTCTTAGCGGGTACCATCTGATCTTCGACCCACAATGCCCCCGCCGAGGGGCATGGGTCTATTTCCTGAGGAATGAGGAATGAGGCCATACTCCAGCACGGGGGCCAAGTCCGGATTTGTGGATTTATCTATTTTTAAATTATCTATTTATTTTATCTATTTTTGGAAATATTTCTAAATCTAGTTCATGTGCACAAAATGTGCAAATCAAAGAAGTTTGTTAGCGTAAATAAAGGTCAGTTCCGTTTCTGTAGTTTCAGATTCAAATCTCATTTTAACGTGCTTAATTTTTAGTGGGCCGATCGGCGCACCTTAACAATGGATTTTAATTGTTCTTTTCAAGGTTAATAAACATGCCAGATAAACACATGTCAATATCTACTAACACTTTGTTTAGTTTGGTTAGGTTTTTGCAAGATTCTTACCTAACCTAACATAACTTTACTCAATCAGCAAAAGCTTGTCATGAAGTCAAAACGATTGTTATTTGATACAGTAAACGTCATCATCATCGTCATCATCAACCCATCATGACCCCACCGAGGGGCACGGGTCTCTTCACTAAGGAAGGTATAGGCCATACTCCACCACGGAGGCCAAGTCCGGATAGTAAACGTAACGTGATATTCTTATTTGGTGTCATATCGAGCTTGATACAAAAATAAAATCATGCTGAGGCCGCGGAAATGTGATTTTTCACCAACCATACTACAAAATGTTGATTCCTTGGGATCTTGATATTTTTCCAAGGAACGTCGTATTAGAGTATCGTATTAGTTTTCTGATTTATATCTCGGCGCCGAGAGATTATGTTCATTCAATATTAGATTAGATGATACGATAGCGATTTTAATTTTAGAATTTTAAGGGTATATATTCTACGAGAGTGCCATCAGAAACATTATATTATTTATGTCTTTTAGTTGTACACATTAATAGTACATACTGCAGCGGCTAGCAAAAGACTCGGCTTTGCCTCGGTCAACATTTCCACGTTTTCGTCAATCAATGCCTAGTTGTGGCCAAGGCTTGTATATGATTTTTCTCAAATAGGACGCGGAAATTAAAACTATGAACTCATTATGTTAAACTTAATAACCTTTCAAAATCAGACGAACCAAAAACGAACAATATTTTTTGTTATCTCTCTCTCTATCGCAAGCCAGTTCGAAATTTAAATAAAACCCTCTGATAAATTACCTCCTTGGTTGTCATTGTCCGGAGTAAAAGATCGTTCCATTTTTAAATAACACAACAGATATGAGTTTAGTATGTAATTTGTTTGGCCGCAAAACACGACAGTTATTAATTTTCATAGAACTTTTTCCGGCCGCTGCTCGCGGGTAATTGGCCAGTAGGTACAGCAATTTATCTCGAAGAAAGTTATCGAAATAATGATTTCCAAGCATGTTTGAGAAATACACATTTTTTATTTATATTTATTCAAAAGTAACATGTAAACAGCTTACATGGCTCACTTAAGGGCACAGGTCTTCTCTCAGAGAGAAAGTATAGGCGTGAATCGACACGCGTGCCCACTATGGATTGGTGACTTCAAGCGCTGAAGCATTCTGGGTCCCACGACATAGGGTATTCTAGTGTGGGGCCAGAAGCAATGTATGTGCCTGTATGTAAAGGTTTTTTTATGTTATTAACCTCTTCAGTCCTGACCTTGAAAATAACAAATGAAAACTTTTGTTATTTTCAAGGTCGGACTGAAGAGGAAAATTAGTCAGACACTCAGGTTTCCTCATAATATTTTCCTTCACAGCCATCGAATGGTATTTCTACTATAACTTCAGAAATATTCATAACTTAGCAAACAAAGTCATAGGTAAAGAGTGCCTGCGCTGGGAATCGAACCTGAGTCTTCCGCTGCCGAGTCCATTGTTCAACCAAATTGGCTTTCGGCATTGAACTTAAAATTCAATGGTTTCGGGTATTTTTTGTTTTGCCTTTTGCTAATAAATCCCCTATTTGGTCGAATTATGTCCACCTAGGGCGTCCCTTACCGGCCCTTCCACTCCACACATTCCTTTTCTTCATAATTGCTCGATATATTTGCTTCGCCATTCTATTTATTGCCGATTTTTCGTCGACGTTATATATTTGTTTTAATGCTTGTTGACATGAAAAACAGAATATTTTTTATGTAACATGTACTCTATAAATAGTCATTATAAAACATTGCACTCTGGGTGTACTTCATTGTTGGTGATGTCTTTGGCCACCTTAACACACGGTATCCTGGTTTAGGATCAGGACAAGTGAAAAAGTGTTATTTTAAAGTTATTATTACTGCCAATACCTATAAGAAAGAAAAACCGCGAAAAATTATGAGCTAAAGCAAAAGTTTAACAAACAAAAATTTTTGTGAATAACAGATCCTAACCGAAAAGTTTCGAGTAATAATAAACATGTACATACATAAAACATAAACATAAATATTTGCATACGACACAGGCTATCCTAGTGTGGGGCCAGGAGCAAAGTCCTGGCTTCACACTAGGGTACCCTGTCTCAGAAAGAAACAGCGAACGTCTCAAACATGTAAACATCCAAGCCCTGGCGATTTTTTTGTCCCCAGCCAGGATTTGAACCCGAGACCTCTGTCATGGTTGACATGCTAGGATACCCTGTGTCGCTGTCGTGGGAAACTGAATCTGGGAAAACTAAAACAGCGACATCACAAACATGTAAACATCCAAGACCTGGGGTTAACCCTGTATAATGAAATTAATGAAAAACAACTAACAAAGATACCAAAAGCATCAAAATGGATTGAACGCACGATTGAGTATTCGATTCAATCCATCAGCAATGTCCGCTAGTGCCAAAACACTCAAACTGTTGCCTATTTATTGATTAGACAGCGGTTCTCTAACGTTGTTGACAAAAATCAGAAATTTTTTGAACGTAAAGAATTCACATTATGTTTGTAGAATGTCAATGTACAATCTGTCAAGAAAATGTTGACATTAAAGAGTACGGTTTTGCTCGGACTTTTTGTCTGCATTTGTTAATATTTTGCACTTACAAGCATTATATAAATTACAAACTTGAGCTTTTACCTAAATTAAGGTAATGTTCTTCAATAAATATAGTAAATGTTTAGATTTTTCAATAAAACAATTAGTAAACTTTCACTTCCGGTTTCTAGTATTTTTGACAAACTGTACTTAAAACGTTAGGCGATGCCTTGGGGCCGATTGCAGTAGAGAAAAAGGCAGCGAAAAAAACTCCACTCTGACCATCTTTTCTCAAATCACCTTAAATCTAATACAAGTTGGTACAAAACTCTATAATATCTAAGAAGCTCGTGATCCAAGGATATAATCAACACTGCTATGTCAAAACAATAATAGCACTGTTTTTATGCTGTCACAAGGTCTGTACATTTTTAAAAAAGTTATTAAACCTTTCATATAATTATCTATCAAGTACCCGTGCCTCTCGGTGAGGATATAGAGCCGGGCCAAAGGCAATGTATGTGCCTGTATGCTTATGTTTATTACATTATGAAGTGGTCAATTCTATAATAGGAATTTTTAATTGGCATATTTTTAATAAAATAAATATATTTACTGGACAGTTTATCGCGATTTCTGTACACCTGCCAAGTCATTTTCATCTTTCAGTTCTATCCCTCCTTGCATAGTAGGGCGATGATTCGAAAATAATACAAAGAAAAGTTGGGTTTAAAAGTCGGGGACTTGAAAGATATTAAATTCTTTTAATATCATAAAAGATTAAATATAATATATCATGTCAAGTCCCCTGTGACTAAATCATGCTTCAAGTGCAGTCTCAATACCCCCAATGCAGTTTTCAGTGAAAAGTTTGGACACACCTGACCTGACACGGCGCTGGCACAAAGGACTAAATTGTACAGGAAGCTATCTACCAAACGATCAAAAACTATAAGAGAGCAACTTCGAAGTGCACGTTTTAGGACGTTTGAGACGTTTGAGGTAAATATAAAATTTTCGACCAGCAAGTTAATGACGGGTCCCTTTTTATACTCAGACTAGCTAGCACCAATGGTTTTCTTTTTTAACCTACGTTTGTGACTTAATTTTTTTATGGATACATGTGTAGTGTCAATCATAGTATCACACGCTACCTGTAAAGATAAATATTGTGAGAAAAATCGAATTTTTGAGATATTTATATCTCACATGCCTATAATGAGGCATTAAAATTTATTAATGCCTTATTATAGGCATGTGAGATATTTGTTTTCGTATTCGAGATTCGTTAATTTCCAGCTTATCAACAAGTTAGAGATAGGTTGAAATGCCTTATAACAAAATGACTTTGATTGCGCAAAGACCTGTTTTAAGTAGCGGCTGGGCACATGGGATGTGACTTAAAATTCTCCGAACTTTAAATAGGACAATAATTTTAAATTTAAGCTTAACAATTAAAATTCAAGTGTAAGCTTAAGTTAATTACACTTTAGAAACAAGATAACGAATTTTTGAACTAAACTTTTATAAGCACCACACATTTCTAACTTCATGCCAGATACACTTCAAGTAAGTATATCCGGAATAAAACACAAACGAACAGCTCAAAGCGCAGAACTACCATGTTGGGAGGAAGCTTTCTGTCTTTTCATTTGCTTGTAGCGCAGGTGCGCGCAATTCGCACCGGAGTGCATTGGATTCGATCCGAGCGGATTGGATTGGGCCAAAGAAAAAAAGTAAACCGATCGCCCGGGTGCTAGAAATGACGTGGGAATTCCCGGCCTAGATAGAAGGGTGAAATTTTTGAAGCCCTCTATGACATAGCTTCACCTTGCCGCTCATATTGGGTATTGGCAAATATTAACCACCGACTGCCGGGTTTTACTAGTGTACTGAAAAAAACTCAAGCAATAGGATTTCTTAACTCAAAAAAACTCAAGCAATACCTAGTTTGCAAGTAATAGGATTTCTTTGTTGTCCGTGTGTCTATCCATCCATCCCTCCGTCTGTCTATTAAGACACTTTATCTCGGGAACAAGTGGAAGATCGAGTTGAAATTAAAATCAACTCAAGTCTACAGTTTCTTAAAGCTGTGAAAAAAGCAGACTTCGAAAATCAGACACTCAAGTGAATCAAAATTTAAAGGCTACTTTCCGCTAGCCTAGAACTATGAAAGTTTTATTAACTTGCAAGTACTACAAATATAGGGAAACATAAACAAACTATACATTTTTAACTATATCACGATATGTCTTTAAGTTTGGGAAAATACGGAAAAAACTGCGATGAAAATCGTTGAAGTCATTTCCGAGATTCAGATTAACCCATTATGTCCCCACTGAGAGGCACGGGTCTCTTCCCTGAGGAAGGTGTAAGAGATAATCTAGCACGGGGGACAAGTCCAAATTGGTAGAGGCTTGTAAGACTAGTGGCTGGTTTCAGTAAGCTGTCAGAAGTTTTCAAGCCGCCCTAAGGCCTCTGAGTTGGTTTAACAACTGCTATCTATCGACGGCCGCTGGCACCAACTGTGTAACGTGCCTTGCAAAGCACGGAACAGCTCGGAATCCATCCATCCATGCACTAAACGCGCCCTATGTTGCTTAACCTTCGTGATCGTTTAAGATCACTCAGTCGGCCGGGGCTACGAATGATACATTAACCAACTTGTGCATTCGGCCATATGGACAAAAAAAACAAATTAAAATGAACGTGTGTTTTTTTTTCCTAAAGTTCATACATCTCGCACCCAAGTCTCAAGATGATCATTGTGATGGTTAGTACCGTCAGCATAAATTTAATTAAACATTACAAGTCTTAAACTTACTTTCATCTTAATAATATTACTTAGAAACTTCACGACACAATTAAATTTTAAAGTCTTAGTTTACTTAAAATTGTGCCTTGCATACAGACGAAGTGAATTCTGTGACGTTTCATTTCAACTAACTAAGAAAGTAATCAAATTAGGCTGCCTTGTGCCAGCCAGACATCGTAACCTGTTAAGAATATTTTGGTCTGTCATGAGTAAGTTAATAATGTACTATAACATACAGCGCTATCCGTAGACAAATGTTATGACTGACAACGTTGTTTCTGACTATATACTGGTCATACGCTATGCGGTGTTGTCGTCTCTCTATTATTTAATGTTCTGATTGTGTAACTATAACAAAATTCCATACTTATTTGACAGTTACACGGTTGGAGTCGTTCAGGAAATATAGGGGCAGAAAGAAGAAATGTTATGACTGACAGGGTTAATAATACATACTTATTAAATTTTATCCAGGTTTTTTGGATCAATGATCGTTTTTTTTAAGTTAAAATGCCTGAAAGCGGTTTGAAGGCTCATCAATACGAATATCGGTGGTTAGACGATTGGAATTGCTAAAGATTTGGCAAGCATAATTAGGTATTTGACAAAATATCAATGAGTTACTTTTAAAACGGAATTTTGTATAAAAATACTGGCTTATGACGTCACATTTCAGAGCACTCTTTCTATGTTTCATCTATTTAAAAATTTTAATAACTAGTAAATGATTAAAAGAGATACATTTTCCGGAACATTTTGTAATTTTTATTTTAATCCAGCATATCAAATAATTTATTGTTGATAGTGTCAAATACCGAATAAGGCCATTTGTCGGGTCCTCATGGCGGATGGGTGTGACGAAGGTGCTGCCGAATTTGGACCGACTATGCGCTAGAGGTATGACTGCTTACGGTAGCAGAGAACTAACTTGCCCTTAATTTACAAAGTGATACGTCAGTCAATGTACAAAAGCCTTTACGTAATGTCGTTTAATATTCAAACACTAATGGACACAAGAAACTTAGTAGCGAACTTCAGCGCAGTGTTTTCTCGGCATTACTTAAGTTAAATTGAAAAAGTTAACGGCTCAGAAAAGATTATAGATTTTATTCGTAAATAACACAATATCCTTGTGTTATGTATGAATAAAATATTTTCTAAGCCATTAACTTCTTCAGGATGGGCCGCGGAAAAGTTAGACAATTCGAGATTTCCGAAAGAATGTTTTGTTGGTCCTCAGGTCCAAACTTCCTTCGGATGATTGGAAGCTATAGACTCTTACGTATATAATCAAACGTCATTGTATCTGTCTGCAACGGAGAAATACATGTTCAAGCAAAGAACCCAGAAATAATGGTTCAAATATTATATGATTCTTATAAATTGAGGGAAAACGAAGAACGAGCGATTTTCTGACAGCTCCTAAAAATGGTTAAAATCTCGCTACTAGATGGCGATGGTGTCTATGTAAATAGTTTTTTTTTAATACAACTGAGAGCCTTTCATTGATCTGTGTTGGTACGTCACTGTCATCGTCATCTGTCATGAAGGGAGAAACCGTATCGCCAATACTGCGCGATAAAATTTTCTACGAAGGCAGATACTCACCGTTCAGAGATTACAGATATATTGTGAAAAAAAAATCAAGTCACGCTTTATCAGAGCCATCTGTCGCAGTTTTAAGAACTTTATATTTTTTTAATGAGCTCTGAATGAATCGCTCGTAGCCTGGGCTGCCTGAGTGATCTTAAACGATCACTAAGGTTAACCAACATACGGCGCGTTCAGTCCATGGATGGGTGACCGTCTATGACTAATGCTAGTGGCATTATTCCGAGCGGTTCCGTGCTTCGCAAGGCACGTTAAGCAGTTGGTGCCGGCTGCCGTCGATAGATGGCAGTCGTTAAGCCAAGTCAGAGGCCTTAGGGCGGCTTGAAAACTACTGACAGTAAGACCAGCCACTAGTCTTACAAGCCTCCACCAAACCGGACTTGGCCCCCGTGGTGGAGTATGGCCTATACCTTCCTCAGGGAAGAGACCCGTGCCCCTTGGTGGGGACAAAATGGGTTGATGATGAATGAGCTTTAATAAATCCCTCATTGATGATACAGAATTAAAGCGCTGCGCACGGGCAATTTATTTTTTGACAGTTTGATCATAATTATCATAGACAATAAAATATTGTAATGGTGCTTTACTAGCAAGACAGAGGTCATGGGTTCGATTCCCACTGAGGGCCGCCGTAAATTTTTACAAATGGCCTCAGTCTGGGTGTATTTCAATGTTTGTAGTGTCCTTGCTTGGTTGCCGTACTACAGTGTATCCTAGCTTGGAACCAGGTCAAGAGATTTTGTTGTGTGAAAGTTATTAATGGCGCAGCGGTTAGCGCATCTGCCTATCATGCCAGAGGTCCCGGGTTCGAAAACCCCAGTTCTAGGATGTTTACATGTTTGTGATTCCCGTTTCTGGGAAATCACAAACTGTTTCTGGTTCCCACGACACAGGGTATCCTAGTGTGAGGCCAAAAGCAATGTATGTGCCTGTAGGTTATAATGTTTTGTTTTGTGTTTATGTTTAATATTAATTAATTAATTGTTTAGAGTAACAAGCCCAAGTCAAAATACTTTCACTGTCCACAATGAAACTCTTCTACTTAGCGAAATTCAATAACCAAAGTTAGTACAAAGAACCATAAATAACTGAAAACCTTTTGTTTGGTTCGTTGCACGAACCACAAACTGAGTACGGACAGAAAGTCCCTTTCAGCATTGAATTCTGACCATGCGGTGATTTTCCTTGTAATATCTCTAAGATAATGCATGATGTCTCAGAGATGCTATTGAAAATTTACACTAAGTAAATTACTTAGGTAACGTTCTGTTACGCTCTTTTCTGAGAAATTTGACGAGACAGCATTTATCATCAACCCATTATGTCCCCACCGAGAGGCACGGGTCTCTTCCCTGAGGAAGCTATAGGCCATACTCCACCACGGGGGCCAAGTCCGGATTGGTGGAGGCTTGTAAGACTAGTGGCTGGTCTTACTGTCAGAAGTTTTCAAGCCGCCCTTGGCTTAATGACTGCCATCTATCGACGGCAGCCGGCACCAACTGCTTGACGTGCCTTGCGAACCACGGAACCGCTCGGAAAAATGCCACTAGCGTTAGTCATAGATCGGTGTCCCATCCATGGACTGAACGCGCCGTATGTTGCTTAACCTTAGTGATCGCTTAAGATCACTCAGGCAGCCCTGGCTATGAGCGATCCTGTGGCGAGCGGCTCAGCGTAGTGCAACGCTGAGTCAGTAAACTTCACAAATGTGCGTAGAGTCGAAAACAAAGACTTTGGTTTTCTTTTGCTTTTCAATAATAATAATGTATCGAAGATTTAAAAATGTAGATCAGCTCTTGATAATGGTGTCAATAATGCGCGGGGAGACATCAGGGGAGACATGAGTCGGGAAGGCTTGACTTGAGTCCCCTCACGAAAAATTAAAATGTTATTAAAAAGCAAGGTCTGATGTCTCCCCTACCTGAGGGGGACACGAGGACTAAGAAAATCCTGATGGCTCCCCTAGAGGAGACACGAGGGGAGACAGGAAACCGGGACCGATTTTTTTACTTTTGTACCGTTTATTCACTATCGATAATTAAAACCATTTCAGACCGGGAAATGGTTTTAACTATCGATAGTGAATAAACGGTTGAACGCTTTCAGGTTTTTTTCTGAGCTCGTCTCTTGGGTGCTTCGCTCTTATTTATTCGTTGTCAAGAAGTGCGAACTGTTTAATTGAATCCGAACGTTTTATTTAATTAAATTTGGAGAGAAACCCTTCTGAGCAGCTGCTTAGAGGAATGTTATGTATTCTTAAACTTTCTTTCCGGCTTGTTCGCTCGCTAATTAGCTTTTATTGTGCGGGAAGGATTTTGAAGCGGCCGAAAGTGTTATTTTCGTTACCGCTTTGTGAATTGTGAAGGAAAACACGATGAGGAAACCTGGGCTTGAAAACAAACAATTATTTTCTAAATTCACACCTTTTGTACAATTTTTCGAGTCGATCCTTAGTTAAAAATAAAATAAACAAGCGTAGTAATTTATAAGTGCTAAGATTTCCTATTGGAATTATTGTTTAGCTGTTATAAATAGTCTGTTATGAAAATGGTCTCAAATAATGTTTTTTTTTACGTATTTTAAAAGACTGACTGAAATAATCGACTGACAAAATTGGTATACTGAGTGGTTCCTTATTGAAACTAGTAAATTATCGCTGCCATCCCCTCTTTCCCCTTACAAAGCATTATAGGGTGTGACAAATCCTTACATACATTATTATGTACGTTTGTAAGAGAGAAGATGTATGAGAAATATACGTTTTTGATGTATGTCTGAAATAGTTTTGATACTCATCCTATATCTTCCTAGATAGTTCACTAGCACCACCAGCGGAAGAAAATATAACTATTTTTGCCTAAAGTGTATATCTAGACCTCAATCATGTTTATTGAGAGAATTGACGGACAGAGTGAGTATAAACAACAGCATGTATAATAAGAACAAAAAAATGTAGCGCTCTCAAAACTGGTCTATGTTTAATGCTTAAGAAAACAGATTTTTTTAGACCAAGAACTTCTGCCGACAAACTGTCATACAGTTTAGTAGAAATATGACTTAATGTAATATTTTTCGTAACTAAATAAATTATTACTATAACACCTTTAACACACGCATCATAATATTCAAACACAAAAGCAAACAATTATTATAAAAGTCAGTGGTACTGCGCGTAAACACAATTCCAACACAAACTCTCGTAGGAGCAAAAGTTCCCGCTTCGCGTATTTTGTAAGCATAGGGTTCTTCAAGAAGATGAAAAATTACCGATTCGCGTACTCGCCATCAGCCGCATCGCAGACGGTAAACCGCTTAGATTTCCTAGTGGACCTATCAATTTTATATCGTGTCATAAAGCTATGCGCACAATGAGGCCCATTCGGCGACACATCCAATCTCGCGGAACGGTTGCCTGGAGTCTAAAGCTTGGTTCACCTGCGGTGGCAGCTTATAATAATAATAATAATAATAAACTTTATTTGCTCAAGTAAGTAACACTCATTTTAGTTAGTAGGCTTAACAACTATATATGTTAGTACTTATAGCTAAAGACACAATATATTATAAATTACACTCATCAGTACACATTAACGGGCACATGCATGCCGGCACAGTGCCGGCACAGTGGCTTATGATACGATACGTTCGCCTCACTCATCACTTCCAATCAAGATGGCTGAGTGAACGAATGAATGAATGAATGAGTCAATAAATGGAGACTTTAGTCTCGTTCTTGACTGTGCTAATTTTTTTTAAGGGTTCCGTACCCAAAAGTTAAGGTAAGCTATTACTAAGACCAGGCTTGTTTCACTACGCGTGTCGATATCGAACGCGTAAGTACATGCGGCAACCTTTCCGGCGTGGCAAACATGTAGGTGAATATAACGTAGCTTTTTTAGCGCCGTGCGATCTGAAATTCACCTAATTGTATCGCTGCTGGAGTCCCGTTTTCTTTAATTGATTTTTCGGAGTGCATCTTCTGTACCTGTACTATTAGAATCAGAATCAGAATCAAGAATTTATTTCAACGTAAAGAATTTACATTCTGCTTGTTGAATGTCAATGTACATACAGTTATGTATAACGTTAGCCGCTGCCTTGGGGCCGTCTGTAGTGGAGAAAAAGGCAGCGAAAAAAAAACTCCACTCTGACCATCTTTTCTCAAATCACCTTAAAGCTAATACAAATAAAACATACAAAATAATATCTTGGATGTGTTGAACACTAGACACATTTATCCTCTGATTTAATTTAATATTAAACTACTATTTAATGCCATATGTCCTTGTCTTCTAAATAATCGTTGATTTTATAATAAGCTTTTTTGCAAAGAGTGTGCTTAACACAATTCTTAAATCGCGTTGGGGGTAACTCTAATATATCTTGGGGTATCTTGTTATAGAACCTTATACAGTGCCCCATAAAGGAAGTATTAACTTTTGCAAGTCTAAATCGTGGAAATGACAATTTATGTTTATTCCTAGTATTAACGTTATGATGGCTACCAAGAGTTTCGAAGTCCTTAAAATTTTTCCGAACGTACATAATATTTTCATAAATGTATTGGCTTGCAACTGTTAAGATGTTAGTTTCTTTGAAAAAATCTCTTAGCGAGTCCCTACTACCTAGCTTGTAAATAAATCGATCCCTCTCTTCTGCAAGATGAAGATAGTCTCAATGTCTGCTGCCCGGCCCCATAGTATTATACCATAGGACAGAATACTATGGAAGTAACTAAAATAAACAAGCCTAGCAGTTGCAACGTCAGTAAGTTCTCGGATTCTTTTCACGGCATATGCTGCGGAGCTTAGTCTATGTGCCAATTTTATAATATGTGGACCCCATTGTAGTTTGGCATCGATTGTGATGCCCAAAAATACAGTATCTTCAACAAATTCTAGTTTATTATTTTCAATTACAATGTTCTTTTCAACTAATTTTACGTTAGGTAGGGTAAATTTCATACATTTTGTCTTTTTTGAATTTAACAATAGATTATTTACTGTAAACCAATCTAGAACGTGCGAGAGAGCATTATTTGCTTCGGCAAGATTCTTTTCCTGTCTCCTTATTTTAAAAACAAGTGACGTGTCATCAGAATATAGCATTATCTCACACATTTTTTGTACCAAAAACGGTAAATCATTTACATAGACTAGGAAAAGGAACGGCCCTAAGATAGATCCCTGCGGGACTCCCAGTTTTACAAGTGAGCCTGACGATTTATTATGTATTCTGTGCTGAGACTCCACTTTCTGTCTGTCTGTCACCAGGCTGTAACTCATGAACCGTGGTAGCTAGACAGTTGAAATTACCAAAAATGTATTTTGTTGCCGCTTTAACAAACAATACTAAAAATAGAATAAAATGAATATTTAAGGGGGGCTCCCATACAACAAACTTACCTAATAGTTTTTGCCGTGTTTTGGTCTATATTAATAACGGTAACAGATATACGCTACAAATGTTCACAGAATATTGCTTTGTATTTTTAATTTCACAATAAATTACTAAATTAAAACAAAAAAAATATTTAAGGGAGGCATGAGTTTAAAAAAACATGAGTTTTTCCGTTTTCTGTTCGATATTAATATTTATAATATTATGGTGTCAAATACTGTCCTATAGATTATGGTACGGAACCCCTAAAGTGTGAGTCCAACTTGCAATATTCCGGTTTTTCCAGTGTAATAAACTGTGTTCAAATACTAGAATATACAGCAAGGCCCCCCCCTACTTGGACCCACGGCATTTTCATCAGCACATAATATAACCACAGTCCACTACGCACTATCGTCCCTTCAATCCACATATCACAATAACATTTTACCGTGAATTCAATTGTGGCGCCATTTTGGAAGGATGGTCTAGAACTAGACTGCTTTGTTCTATGGTTACAAGAAAAGAACACTACCACAAGAAAAAAACACCCAAGCTACCATTTGTACAAACCGGGATACGATTTTTACAAATGGCAGTTAATTTGATTGTTTAGGTGTTAGGTGGGCTCTCCTTAAATTGAGCCCATGGCACCAGTGTTGGTAACTAACCATTTCGTACCACTAGACTATGTACCCAGTTAGTCAATATTAATTTACTTTTAACCACCGTTATGTCACATGTGGTTATACAATTACCTAATAAATCAAGTCACATGATTCTTTGTAGCGTATCTAATTTTATATTATGCTCCAAATCTCGTGGAAGCCTTTTTGAGTATTTTTCCTCCTGTGTATTCCTTCGTTGATCGGTAAGACAAAAATAGACTCAATATGAAACGTGCTGAAAAGGAAATTGTATCAGATCAGAGTCAACACACTTGTACCAAATATGAGACTGAGAGCGGAAAACGCAAGCGCGATAATCATCGGGTTACAGTGAACGAACTAACAAAATAATTAATTTTTGGGTGTATCATATACATACATAAACTCACGCCAGTATCCTAGAGGGGTTAGCAAAGTCCAGGGACTTACCACGTTCCTGACAGATCACTTTCGCTACATCGACATCATCATCATCCTCGTGTTAATGTATAATTTTCCTTTACAATATGGACCCAGCTTTATCCGCACCCGACGCCTCATGTACTGGCTGGATGATTGTTTCTTTTTTTCCGGTTCTGCGCTGTATAAGGTAACGAGGATTATGGTTTTTCATGTACGGCGGAGAGGTTTGGGACTAAATGAAGATACTGGGGTTAAATGGAGACTTTTCGTGCTAGTCACGTGGGTAAGGATCAAACGAGGGTTAGTAAGTAAATAAAATGAAAAAAAATTTTTTTTTTTGCCAAATGAATTATGTTACATGCATGTGGAATTGTGGATTAATAATGATTAATCTTAGTTTACTCTAAAACGAAATATCTGGTCCAGGCTCTCAAAATTACTTATGCTTCTGAAAACAAAATCAACACATATATTTTTTCTGATAATGTCAGTTACAGTAAAGTTACATGGTCGGCTCACGTGACATGTTTTTTTAATTCCATTGATGCCTAGAATTATTAATACGCGTGCTCGCGTGGACTTGAAGCGACAATAAAATGAAATCCAGCCGTTCCTGCATCTGTCATTGTACTACAAATTACAATTATATTCTTTGATCTGATAATAATCTAGTTTCTGATCTTTGCCTACCCCTCTGCGATGTTAATATCGAGTTTGTACTTTTATATTGTACTTTATTCAAGGTCCCTGAATAAAAAAATCAGAGGTATGTAAGGAGACTAATTAATGATACAAAAAATACCCCTCTGCAATACAGGATTGAGTTTATGTATATAACAAATAGCACTAACCTGAATTCGTTAAATTTCCCAGGATACTAGAGTAAGCTTATGTAGTTGACGTGTCAAATTTGGCTTCCCAATATCCCACAATCATACAGTGGTTTCTTGTGAAACTTCTTGCCCCCATCCATTTCCTGTCCAAACTTGAACAACAAGCTAATATTCAGAAGTTACACGTTTGTCATGCTCGCTTTAGCCAACTAAGCCACAGTGGCAATTGTGGTTACACCCTAAAGTCACTGAACTTCGGCCTCCACGAGTTTGTGGTATAAACAAACACGGTGTGTTATTCCGAAGCACACATGTTGGAATATCATCGTCAACCCATTATGTCCCCACTGAGGGGCACGGGTCTCTTCCCTGAGGAAGGTATAGGCCATGCTCCACCACGGGAGTCAAGTCCATATTGGTGGAGTTGGAATGTCTTCTTCTTTTTCGTCTTCTTCCCATTTTAGTTGGGGTCAGCTCTCCTAACCGATTTTCTCCAGGCCTGGCGATTCTGGGTCATCCTTGGGTCAATGTCGGTTTTTTTCAGGTCGCACGTGTTGGAATATGTAACAGACACAATCTCAGTGTCTGTTAAACCATTTATTTTTCCTTCGTACACTGGCTTCTCGGCTGTCACTTTTACGAGCTGAACATTATTAAATATTGTTATTAGTGAAAGTTTTTAAGTATGTATCATAAGAAACAAGTATATAATTATAGTAAAAACTAGCAATATAGTTTCTTCTGAGCTCAATATTTTTTTTGTATAATTTAGCGCAAGATGAAACTTACCTAATAATTAAGGTGACAAAATTGAATTCATTTGTTTTATTTACGCGCAAATTTCCGGGGTTAAGAAATGAATTGGCACTACGGAAGAGAGCACCTTCTTCGCTCTAAAGGTCTACCCACACTGACAGAAGGTAGTAAATCTCAATTTGTTTTGATTTAGATATTCTCTCCTTGGTAACACACATTGATATTCACAACTTGGAGCAAACTGACAAGTGGACTAGGATCTTTATGGCCTTAGGATGTGCGTTGATCTTCTTTTTGGGCAAACAGAAAGTTTGTTTTTAAATTTTTTAACAACATGATCCTTGACCTAAACTATATATATAACTCTGTTCTATAGTAACGGGACAATGCCAAACTGCAGCAATTTACACAAAATCAAAGTGCAACCGGAGCACTGGACCGGATGGGCTGGCGTGAAAGAAAAGAGGCCTATGCCCGACAGTGGGCTCTATTTACCGGCTGATTAGATATATAGATAGAAAGTACAACCATTATTTTAGTGTCGAATCCACGACATCTGTTATCGTTATCAAAAATCGCAACAAAAAAACGTAATTACAATCACTCTCACTACTCAAATTACATTTTTTTTCAATTTACTTGCCCACATACACAAGCTCACGCTTGTATCCCAGAGGGGTAGTGAGAGACCAGCGACTGCCACATCCCACAATCCTGACAAATCACTTTTGATTCACAGACATTAATTAGTCGCTGCATGCACGCACGCCGGTTCCGGGTACTTTTCATCATGCCATTTGCTAATACATCCGGTTCTTTTTTTTTCCTTTTATAACGTAGGGGGCCATCATCGTCATCATCATCATCATCAACCCATCATGTCCCCACCGAGGGGCACGGGTCTCTTCCCTGAGGAAGGTATAGGCCATACTCCACCACGGGGGCCACTAAGAAAGGTTTTTAAAAATTCACCCCCCCCAATGGGGGTAAAATAGTATGAAACTTTGCCGTTTTCGAAGTTATTCGAATGAAATTCAGTATGACGGTCCTTCATTGAAAGTCATGAAACACGAGTAATTTTTTTTTGATAATCATCCCTTAAGGAGGTAAAAGGGGGTGCAGCGTTCGTATAAAAGTTCTCTAACTTTGAAAGTTATTTCAATAAAATATAAATTATTTGTTTTTTTTGTTTTAATTAGTTCACATGCGCTAAAAGTACCCGTAACTTTATTGCATACACTTTTTTCAACTAAAATCCATGTGGACAAAGTCGCGGGCAACAGCTAGTTATACTCGTAAATGTCTAATCAGTCAAGGGGTTTGGTAAGTTCATAAATAAATACAGTTACTGTTCTTGTCCTGTGGACTACGATCAAACGCAGGTTAACATAATAATAATATCATCATTTGTCATAATCGGTCAAGACGTCTCAACTCTGTATAAGAAACAAAGAACTTACTGGAACAAATTAACATATCACAAGAAATTAACGGCATTCTTACCATTCGTATATTTTTATATATGCGAGTGGTTTTAACGGCGATGGATAGATCTCATTTTAAAACGCCATAATTTAAAGACGCCATACATCACTTATCAAAATCTATAAATTACGGGCGAAATTTCTCACACACAAGTTGAGTTAGTGCGTAATCCAAGCCCCAGTGTTGATTTATTGGTCGTACAGAGTCTAGTGCTGGCATGTATGACGGGTACACTCAGTCTCTTGTATTTGGATGTAGTCTCAGCCACATGCCTGCTTATAAGTACTAATGTAACTCATACATTTAGGTTAAATTTATTGGACGAAATTAGTTACACATATTTAATTTTTATTATGATATGAATTTCACCTGTAATTTTTTTTGTATCGAGCGGCTCACCATGGCTTATGAATAATTCTAAATCACCGAATTGCGCGTTAAAGAAAACTAGATAATAATTCTATAAAACAGAGACTCACATATTTTGCTTAACAAATATCAACGTTCAAACGTGATTCTACTATGCTACATGATACTACAGAGTGACATCGAATTTGTTAGTGAAATTGTTAGCAGATATTGTAACTTAGATTTAGAAGCAAACGGCACTAATTCATAATCATATACAACAACACCAGTACAAAAATATAACAAAAAACTGCTACCAAATTCTTGGATATCCCAAAAAATTCTACGTTTTGACCTCCTTCGGAAGGAATGGAAGGAATGGAAAGAAATTCCTGAACTTCTAAATGACTAAATTGATTTTAATAGTGCTATAAAAGTTATAATGTCCGAGACAATAATTTAACTATAACTCCGCGTGGTGCGATTTAAAAGATAAAAATCCAATTAATTCTAGGTCGATATAATCTCTTGTCGTCCGTCAATGAGATCCGAATTACGTCCAAAAGTCAAAATCATTTTTGTTTATGTGCCGGGCATTATATCATGATGCAATGATGACTCTACATTACCTTGTTGTATTTAAGGATAAAAAGGAATAATCGATTATTACCACATAAAATTATTACATGATATAGTGTACAGACCCCACACTAGGCGATGTCTGGCCCATGGGGGATAGAAATGTTTATATTTATACCATTTTACAATATTTTTACAATATCATTCAGTATATTACCAAAATAATGTCTTAAATATCAGCATTAACCATATACCATCGACCGTACTGAATAAGCTAGTCGTCGAGAATGACAAAACAGGGAAATCATAGAAACATTACTAACGTTTAAGTTAACTGTATTAGTAATTTATAAAAATAGTCCCGTTCGAATAGGTGCAGAAATGAAATTCGCTGATAAACGGTAGAATGATAGCACGAATTAACTCCTTTAGAAAATCGAAAAGACCACCAATTAATTCACGGAAAATTTCTACTGGCCACCGCCACGATTCGAATGAATCCTGAATTTATAAGTGTATTTCGAAGATTGCCGTTATAATATGATTATGTTGCTATTTACATTGTATATTCTAGTTTATTATTCTTACTTGTTTCGTTCTTTTCGGCACAAAACCCTAAATGAAGTCAATGCTATGTTGTTCATGTTTTACAAGAAGATTACAGTAGACAATATTAATAGGTGTAACCTGTAAATTTTGTTTCGCAAAGCAGACTGTCTGTGTTTCCCTGTCAACTGACAGAACTTTGTGTTAGTACACATACAACTGGTGACCTCTAATGTTATTCTATCAGTTTGACTAACAGTAACCAGACGCAAAAGTAGCAAGGTCACAATGGAACCCAGAACTATTCTAATCACAAGTCTCTGGCAGTTGAATTAATTAATATCAAACTGAGGTCCATCTATCACTGGCTGTAATGTTGGATGTCTGTTGCTGACCAACTTTTGACAATCATATGCGGAATGGGAGTGGTGGTAATCGCCTGTATTATAGGTTATTGGCAAAACTTTACTTTAGTGTCAAAAGGTGGGGTTGATTTTCAAGTAAACAACAAACTTATTTTAACTATTTTATCAAAAGTTTTCGCGCGACCAGCGTCGCAAGCTGTAGCTGGCTTTGCAACCGCTTGTACGGTCGGCGACCCCCGGCGACGGTCGCGCGACCGGCGACGTCGCAAGCTGCACTAAGGGCTCCAACAGACGATCGACAGCTAGTCGTGCGACAGCGCACTAACACTATGACACCATAATTTGACATAATCTATATAAATAAAATTCAAAGTCCTGACTGACTGACTCACTCACTCATAAACGCCCAGCCCAAGCCGTTGGACCTAGGAAGCTGAAATTTTGCACAGAGGGTCTATATATAATGTAGGCAATCAATAAGACCAGATTTTTTTTATTTCAACCCCTAAGAGGCCGAAAAGGGTTGTCAAAATTTGTAGGGGAGGTATAAAGAATGTTGTCTAATTTTCTTGAAACTTAAAATAAATACTCTTGAACACAATTTTATTCATTGAACAAGTGTTTCGTCGGGGTTGCAAAATTTTGAACTAAAGTCCACGCGGACGGAGTCGCAGGAGAAAGGTAGTATTAGATAGAATGAGCGTTTTTCCTTATGTCAAATTTAGTTTTAAAAGATTCCCTAGGTGGCGCTGCCGTACCGTAGTAATTATCGTCAAAGCAAAAAAGAATACTATGGTTCTGTGGAATTTGTGATTGATGGTTGATTACCTAAAAAAATGCTGTTGTCGTTTGGGGATAAGTGCGCTTACTTACTATTTGGATATTTTGGAGTCTTTGCTGTGGATTGTGGGTTTGAATTCTATTTTTTATTACGAGAAACCTCGTCCGAATAGCAACCCTGGCTCATTCTCTGGTTTAGTAATCTGTGGTCTAACTTTGACATTGATTGCTACGAATCAATATGTTTGTAAAAACGAATAGCGCCATCTAGATTGTCTCAAGGAACTAAGAAAAAAAAAGTAAGGAAAAACGCTCATTGCGAATCACTCGTGTGCACTCCATAAGATAAATGGTGTTCCAAAGTGAGAAACATCATTAAAATCAAACCCACGACGCTTACCTACCAAGACGGAGGTATTGGTAGCAACGACCATCAAGACAAACGTCATATTTATCTGCATCAAATTCCAGCAGGAAGGCTGAACTCCAATACTGCCGTCATAAGAAGAAAGGCCAAAAACCTCAAAATTTACCAGTGAGAAAAAGTAAGCTGTATTTGAATAAAAATAACACTTAAATGTAATCAAATAGCTTATGAAATATGTAATTTTTTTTCTTGTGTTTTTCAAATAGTAATCATCGACGACAAGTTAGCAGACATGCTTGAAATTTAGTTTTTCACTAATTTGCTCGAAATCAAGTTATGGCCTTTTTTTATTATGACGGCAGAATAAAAGTCCATCAAAAAACCAACATCCCAGCTACGACTACGAGGCATGTTTCCAAAGTTCCATTGTATTCAGCTTTATTGGAGCGGCTTTGTTTAATTCGTTAAAGTTTCATTGTTTTTGTAGGTATGACATGTATCGGCTTCAGATCGACGAGTGCAGTTTTCAGCAACTCTTCGTTACAAACCCTGCACTGGATTAATAAAGCGTTGGTAATACTGTCTGTAGAATTTTTGGTAATTTTTACTTGTAACCGCTTTAGATCACCGTATTTTGAGACCCAACTATTATTTACTTGTAGAAAAAAAAAACTCACGCCCGCTATCCCCGAGGGGCTAGGCAGAGGCACTAATCACTATAACTGGGCCCATGTTTTGCCGAATTTATTAGGTATACTTATATACAATTTTACTTATAAAATTGAATAGAGTAGAATATTTTTTCCTGTTCACTTAAATTACATTTACCTACAGAATTTCTATAAATCGAAGTGAATTGACGACCTTATTAGGTACTTATGTGATATGAAAAGGTTTTCAACCTTACGTATATTTCAAAATCAAATCTAATAAAATTATTTATTTTATTTATTTATTTATGGAATGAAAAATTCACCTAAGTCTTGACACTTAGAGCGATCACTTCCAGACAATAAAGGTTGTCCAGAAGATATAGATGTTAACCCTTTATAGGGCAGAGCTAGTCTTAAATTTTCATTGGTTTTGAACTCTATGTTAATGCAATAAAGTTCATATTATGGTAACCATTTATGGCACAGGGCCCTATAAAGGGTTAAGGCGGTTTTTTACCAAAACAGAGGCCGTGGGTGCGATTCCCGCTGAGGGCTGCCGTAAACTCGTACAAATGGCCTCAGTCTAGGCGTTCTTCGATGTTTGTAATGTCCTTGCCTGGTTACTATAGCACAAGGTATCCTAGTTTGGGACCAGGTTGAGTGAGTCATACTCATACTGTGTTTGCTGACGTCACAGAAAAGTCCTTTAAGGTTAAGGCTTTTTTTTAAATATCTTTTATACAAATCTGATAAATAGAAATTGTACTGAAAGCATAATTCTCGAAATGGTTTAGAGATTTGCGTTCATGTTCAAAAATGTAGCATTGCCAATCAGGTTAAAAAAAAATGTGCATGCAAGTCACCCGAATTCTATTTTGGTCCTAAAATAATGCCTGAATTTCGTCAGTCAAAGTCCCAGGCTGAGGCTAGTATTGTTGCATATGAACAGCATCCAATAAAAATGTAAAGCCACCATTCGTTTCAATCTGTATTCGCTATCACTGCCCCGGGCGATTTACATGCATATAGTGCAAGCTAGCCTTTATTTGGTTTATTCCAATATCCTATCAGCGCAGTAGGGATGTGCGTTGAGGTAGCAGGTATTTTCCCTTCATCCACGCTTGTAACTAAGATTTCATAACTGGTTATGAATAAGGAATTATTTTCACTGTTTCATAACCAGTTTCCAATTAAAAAACAAGACAATAAACATTTTTAAACGTATTTTTTTTGTTCTGTTTAGTCATACAAATCTAAAAAAAACTAAATCTAATATTTTTAAATCTAAGGTGTATGCCTAGACAAAACAAAAAAAATACCATTTTACGTGTTCCGATAGTAGTCATACATGGATGTAGAACTAGGCGGAATTTCTTTTCTTAGTAGTCATACATGTAGAACTAATTGTATGACTGTCAAAGTAGTGCGCTTAAGTACGTAACATCTATAGATGGAATAAGGGCTTGTTACGTACTTAAGCGCATTACTTTGATTAAAATTTGCAAATATATTATTTATTTTTATCTTTTCGTCGGCATCACATAGCCTAGCTAGGGATCGACTGACATCTAAACAAAAACGTAGCGATTCTCTTTCAATCATTTAAAAATAATTGCCGACTACTAGACGGCTGTACCGACCAGTTCCTATCAATCGCTACAGTTCAAAGGCCCAACTATATACCAAAGTGCGGACATCTAAGGCCAAACTAGAACTCTAACTAGAACTAGGGCTAGCTACCTCGACGCGCCCCGCCGACTCTCGCATCTCTTTGACTTGCACACGGCGCGGATCAAAGTAATCATGATCTGGGCATGCTTTGTGAGGCTGTTTGATCCGACTGTTTGCACACCGGGCCTGCCGAAAGGAATACACTTCATGCTGTGAAAATTTGCGATTGTGAGTCGGAAATAGACAAACATTTCTCACACTTCCACCGTATCGCAATGCTTTTGTATGTACAACCAGGACACCGGGAAACTGATTAACAGTCTATTTAAGAATCGATCGTAGCCTGGGCCGCTTGAGTGATCTTAAACGATCACGAAGGTTAAGCAACATAGGGCGCGTTCAGTGCATAGATGGGTGATCGTTATATAACTAACGCTAGTGGCATTGTTCCGAGCGGTTCCGTGCTTCGCAAGGCACGTTAAGCAGTTGGTGCCGGCTGACGTCGATATATGGCAGTCGTTAAGCCAAGTCAGAGGCCTTAGGGCGGCTCGAAAACTTTTGAAGACCAGCCACTAGTCTTGCAAGCCTCCACCAATCCGGACTTGGCCCCCGTGTTGGAATGGCCTATACCTTCCTCAGGGAAGAGACCCGTGCCCCTCAGTGGGGACATAAAGGGTTGATAACCACTTTGTACATGTTAGGTAGATAACTAGTAATAACTAGTGATAACTAGTAATTGTATAAGTTGTAAATGTTAACTTCGCTATCGTATTAGGTTAGTCCTGTAATGTTAGCTGTAAGTGGATTAAATAAAGAAATAAATAAATAATGATGAATCTATTTAAGTTGGTTAGTAAATAAGAATATTTTTGAACTATAACTTTAAGCCCGGATTAATTTACTTGTTTTTTTATCGGAAGAGTCTGACCAGGTTTCGCTCCGATCCGCAGAGCTTAATCATGGTGAGAGCTCGCGTCGTCGGTTGCTCGTCTCAAACTGCGGGCAAGATAAAGAAAACAAGGAAGTCAATCCGGGGCATATTTTACTACATAGAATATTCTTACAATTAATAAAAATAAAATGTTTATTTCATCAACTTAGGATGCATTTGGTCTTAAAAGTATTTGGAGCCTCCATTTAAGCAAAAACAGATGCCTGTGTTAGGACACTCCGTTCTTCCATAGCGAGTAAGAACTAGTATCTAGAAGCTACTCTTAAAAATAGCATTTTGTTTGTTTGCAGCAAAAATTAAAATCATTCCACACAATACAATCACCTGATCCGGTCCCAAACTAGCAAACCCTTTATTTTTTGTTTGATTAATTATGTGATTTTATTAAAATGGACATTATTTAAAACTGTTGATCTGATTTAATATAAATAGGCCATCTACCGACTTTTGTATGCCAAAGACTGGCGCAGACATGTATGAACGATCGAATTGTAAACTTTTAAAAACTTATTGTACCATGTTTGCCAAGAAATAAATTTTATTTTATTTTATTTTTGGAAATACACCCAGACTGAGGCCATTTGCACAAATTTTATTTATTAATATGGTTTTCCTGAATGTAGGTATGTCTTTCCTTTTATCCTATGGTAGAATTTTATGATATATTACGTAACTTTTATGTAAGTTTATAATTATTATACTTATAGTATGTAAAGGTTTATGTATGTATTTATTATTCAGTATAGGTATTTATATCAATGTTCTTATTTGCACCGACTACCCGTCTCACTTTTCCTTCAGAAACTTTCCATCATCGGTTGTCTGGGAGACATTGCTTTAAGCAATAAGGCCGCCAATTGTACTGTAGTAAATGTTTTGTATTTGTTTTTCCTGGTACAATAAAGAATATTCTTATCTTATCTTGTCTTATGCGGCGGTCCCCAGTGGTAACTGAAATCACGACCACCGTCTTCGTGGTTAAGTGTTTTACGGCTAGACATACGAGGCAATCAGAGAAGAATCGTCGTCCTCGTCAACCCATTTTGTTCCCACCAAGGGGCACGGGTCTCTTCCTTGAGGAAGGACTCCACCACGGGGGCCAAGTCCGGATTGGTGGAGGCTTGTAAGACTAGTGGCTGGTCTTACAGTCAGAAGTTTTCAAGACGCCCTAAGGCCTCTGACTTGGCTTAACGACTGCCATCTATCGACGGCAGCCGGCACCAACTGCTTAACGTGCCTTGCAAAGCACGGAATCGCTCGGAAAAATGCCACTAGCGTTAGTCATAGACAGTGATCCATCCATGGACAGAACGCGCTGTCACGGTATGTTGCTTAACCTTAGTGATCGTTTAAGATCACTCAGGCAGCCCAGGCTACGAGCTATTCAGCATTCGAGCAGAGAGAAATATGACACAGGATTTCCTGCAACAAATAAGGCAACTTACCTGAAGTTAATAAACAATACCCTAAAACGGCGAAAACAGAAAAGTTTAAAAAATCTTATTCAGTTTTAACTGTAGACGCCGTGATTAAGGGCGTATAAATTATAGAGCAGATAGAGTCGCTCGAGGCCAGACCATTCTTAGCACGTCCCGACCGATTCCTTCATTAGACGACTAACAAAGAGAGAGTTAATTATTCAAATGGCCGCTCTTGACGGTGCTCGACTAGTAGGACCTTCGGATTGCACGCAGAAATAAAATACGCTCTAACAGGAATGTGAAAACGTGGTTGTTTCTAAAAAAATGCCGGAACACTTTCAGCCTAACATAATGTCACAAACATTAATAACTCTAGTGTAAATACACTTACTTACTCGCTTGACGCTGGTTTTATGAAAGTAAAGTAAAAGTGATAGTCAAAAAAGTAGCTACAAGAACGAAAATGTAAGCTGTGTCTGCCCCGTGATGCCTAGAGACATTGACGACGAGGAAACAGTAAGCTCTGGGAAACAGTAAGCTCAGAAGCAGGGGAGTCTCCCGCAGGAGTTTTCGGCACCCTCCAGACCAGCTGCCTCTTTCCTGTACCTTTGTAGCACATACCTCAGCGGTCAGAGTTGAGCAATAGACAACGCAAGCTCCGTCTCTAGTCACCATATTCAGCTCTGCGAGTCAGAGCTGAATATGGTGGGGAAAACGTGTTCTTGAGTGGAGACCGCGACTCGGCAAACGTAGTGTAGGACGCCCTGGTGGGATGACGATCTGCGAAGGACTGCAGGCAGATGCTGGATGCGGCAAGCTGAAGACAGGGCGCTATAGCGCTCATTAGGGGAGGGCTATGTCCAGCAGTGGACTAATATAGCCTGATGATGTTGATGATGATGAATCAGAGCAGAACCTGGTTGGACTCTTCCGACAAAAAGTCAAATATGGGCACCCAGAATAAAGTTAAGAATGTGTATCGTTTACAAAAGTTTTAGTTCAAAAATGTTACAAGCAGTCAAATTTTACACTAGACTGTGAATAAAATTGACAAAAATGAAAAAATGGATAGTTAGTTTCAGTCTTTTTCTTCTTCTTCTTCTACCTCTCCGGCTAGTGAAAGTTGGCAATCAACTCCTCATTATTATCTCTGCCTTTTGCAAGTCGGAAGAGCTCGGCAGCACTTGCGATTCCGTAGATTTCGATGACAATTCCACTCCTGATTCCGTAGATTTCTAAACCAGAAGTCGTCTGGTTATAAGTCTCTTGCTAATGATTTTCCCCTTCATTTCAAGTTGTAGGTGACCATACCTTGGGTGACTGAATACATGCCCGAATTGTGCATTATATACCCATTAGGTCTCCACCGAGGGGCACGGGTGTCTTCCCTGAGGAAGGTATAGGCCATATTTTACCACGGGGGTCAAGTCTGGATTGATGGAGGCTTGTAAGACTAGTGCCTGGTCTTACTGTCAGAAGTTTTCAAGCCGCCCTAAGGCCTCTGACTTGGTTTAACAATTGCCATCTATCGACGGCAGCCCGCACTAACTGCTTAACGTGCCTTACAAAGTACGAAACCGCTCGGAAACGTACCACTAGCGTTAGTCATAGACGGTCACCCATCCATGCACTGAACGCGCCCTATGTTGCTTAAACTTTGTGATCGTTTAAGATCACTCAGGCAGCCGGGGCTACGAGCGATTGTATTGCAATTATGCAAGTATGCAATCTAATAACTTGAGGGGCAAAACTTCAATGCACTATGGGTCTGTTACCTGGCCCTCTTGACTTAGCCGGTCCAGAGTTGGTTGGCTAGCTTTCTCACTCAGGTTCTCGTCTATTTTACACCCGGAATACGTCCAGTCGCTAATATTAATGCTATCCAAATCGCAAAAGATTTTATAATTATTCTGTTAAGTAATGCGGTGAATTCAGACTGGCTAAGTGCGGATTCTGCTCTAAGATCATCTTAGACGTTTTTCGTCTTGGGACAAAGTTTTTAATGTTTGAAATCGTTTCTCATTTACTTTAAATATACCTACCTATTTCTGCAATAGAAAAGGACTTTTACAGCATTAATGAAGAATAGAATAGAATAGAAAAAGGTTTATTTACAACTTAAATTACACAGTACAATGATACTTAAGAGCTAAAAAACAGAGAAAAGTGACTGTCCCTTCTGAATATACATTTTAATAGATTGACTCGCAATTTACACTCCAAAATATTATTAACGAAGCCAAAACTTGTAATGAAAGCAGCATTTATGTCAATCACAGTGGTCAGTTAATTATCTTACTTACTATGTCAGTGACGTAATAAAACCAGCCAAGTGCGTGTCGTCGGGCGGCGCATTTTCAGGTTTCGTAGTGGTCGTCAAAATATGGTAACTTAGAAAAAGGGAATTTTCATTCATTTAAGGATTTTATTTCACTTTTATAATTAATATCTGTTTTAAACAAACAACTACTTCATCATCAATTTAATATTCACTGTAATTTATATGATAATTTCATGTTAAGTTACTTGATAATTACTGGTCACCTTATAAAGCCTATTTAGCCGTGATATATTTCCTTTTATTTATTCCATTAATTTGTTTTGGCTCCGATTTTTTTTACAATTCTACAATCAACCATTTGGACGGTTTGATACATGACTATTTCAACAAAAATGGCGCATTAATCCTGTGTATTTCTGAATAAAGTAATGTTTTTCGTATACCTACAATATTTCTGAACGAGCAATGTAAAGTAAAGAAGTACTTTCTAATTTAGATGAAGGTGAGAGGTGCCTATCCATAAAGATCGTTTTTTATTTTACCGTTTTATTGACATGATTGATCTATACCAAATTTATATTATACGCCCTTGAGCTAAGCCATAAACGGACAGAGGGACGGTCATGGCGAAACTACATAAGGGTTTCATGTTGACTACGTAACCCTAAAAACACTACACAACAGTTAAATATGTCAACGCATCTATTAAAATTCCAAATGTTTAATTAAGTCATGAATAAGTTAATTCAAACTCGGGTCCATTTTCCACAAAAACATATTTAACCACGAATCACGACACATTGTTTTTTGACTGCCAGATGAACCTTGCTGTCAAAAAACAAAAAGCGTCCTCCGCAAACTCCGCGAATGAAATTCACCCGCAAAGTTCATGTGTATTCATATTCGCATCCGTGTGCTCTGAAAATATTCCAGCCTTCAAACAGAATAGAAATGCTTCCTGACAACACCGTCGCCGCTCGAAGCGCTGAATGTCAAAGCTATTCTAAGCCATGCTTCAAATATACCAGCTAGAAGGCAAAGCATTACTGGATATTGTTTTGAATTTACTGTATCAATGTGCTGAATAGTGCAAAAGTTATAGAATGGAGACCATAATATTGGCAAGCGCAGCGTTGGACGACCAACAACGAGATGGACAGAGGATCTCATTCAGGTAGCAGGAAGACGCTGGATGCAAGCCTATTCCAACCGGTCTTTTTGGAAATGCATGGAGGACGCCTATGTCCAGCAGTGGACTTCTTGTGGCTGAATGAAGATGATGCCGATGAGTGCAAAAAGGATTGGTACAGCATCGTTTATATCTGTGTTCTGCAATGTATTTTGATCAGTAGCATTATGACCTTGAAAAGAACACAAAATGTTAGGGAAAACCAATCGGCCCACCAAAAATGTTATAGTGACCATGAGTTATGCATGAATGCGGCGATTTAGTTTCATTGCCGCTTCAAGTCGACGCGCGCAGATATAATAAATCTTCTGGGCTTCAATTGTACGAAAATACACGTAACGTGACCCGACCGTGAATCTGTCATCGTATTATAATGCACAAACAGAATCGAAGCCCTGATTGAGAGGTGATTGACAAACCTTCAGGAGAGATGATAGCGCGTCGGTGGAACGCTGACCTCAAACTGGAGAAGTGTTGTATTGCGGTCCGGCGTTTTTTTTTTGGTTTCATATCAATTTGGTCCAGTTTTGACGGTGGCATCCATTAGAAAACCATATAAGTCTTAAAGCCTGTTCAGACGCCTTCCACTTTCTTTATAGCAATAAGTCACAAGAGGCCCATGATTTCCATAACTAGATATATAGATATAGATATTCCATAAATAGAAACGCCAAGCGTTTTTAAGTCAAATTAGTGTAAGTACTTCAGATTCACCAAAGGTAAACAAAAAAAAAATATTTTAACAAAAAAAACTTACTTCAAACAAAAATCTATACCAAATTGAATTATATGGACTAAAAAGTTGAAAATATTTGCGTATTTTCACTTACTTGCGTTACAATTTATCGGTATCAGTCAGCATTTTTGTAGCCTTTTTACAATAAAGTTTCTTTTTTATTTTATTTTTCATTTCAAGGAAACACTACAATATGCCTAATCTGACCATAATTATGGTTCTTGGCAAACATTGCAGTTGTTTTTTTTTTGTTAATTTTTTTAATGACCTCTTTCTAACTTTTTGCTTTCTACGTGAATATTTCTTTCTTTACCTTTTGTCTTCCCTCATAATCCACTGCAGAAGCGCTGCAGTGCTTGCCCAGAGTTGGGCAAACGCGATGACACCCGCAAATTTGCGCGTGAACACCCCAGCCCTAATTTACTGGCCTGTATACCGTTGTTTGTAAGACAGTTCAGCTGGAGTTCGGAAGAAATTGCCCCCGCTCAAATGCTGCCGAATGAATTCAAACAGTCGCCCGGCAGAGCGACTTTGTAATTAGCGAACTTGTAAAAAGCAAATATTAACTATACAGGTTTGTAAGGTTTAGATTAAATTGGTTTTTCAATGCTGAATTACGGTTCAGTGGATCGGTATGAAAAGTCTACACTACGCAGCGTATTAAATAAATATTATAGTCCTTTTGTTAAGTGGCAATATTGAAGAAAACGTCATTCTGTTTGGAACTTTTCATGAGGCGGCAAGTTAAGGAGATTGGGCTAGTCTGTCTTTGGCAGCCGCATCAATTAGACATGAAAGTTGTAAACTGTTGAGGATAAATAAAAAGTGTTAAATATTTAAGTGTTATTTAATTATCTTGGCGATGAACATGATATGAAAAATAAACAGTTATCGACTACTTCTGGATTTGAAGCAAAATCCTCTTTTGTTGCTGAAAATAGATGATTCTAAACATCAATACTTACAAATCGTCGCTTATACTTCAACACCGCGAACATGCATTTAGACAACTTTGCAGTGTCAAATACTCAACTCTATAACTAAGTTTCTACTAATGGTAAAAAGCATATTCGCGCTGTTGAAGTATAAGCGACGAAATGAGAGAAACTCTAGAGATATTATTATTATTATTGATAATATTTATTTATTTTATAAAATTCTAAAAAGTGTACGAAGTGTGGACTCTAGTGGTAAATATTATTAAAGTTTAAGTCTCAAGTATCAGTGATCCCATTCACCGTACTAAATTTCGATACATACAATACCAACAGTAGATATTTTTTTCGCGACCCCGGAAATATCTCAGACAGATATAATATTAATAAAATAAGTTATAATATTCTTTATAGTACACCAGGAAAAACAAAGATAAGCCAAAATATAAGTAACAGCTACTAGTAAGCCTTTCATCATAATCATAAAACAAACTTTCCGAGCGTAAGAAATACAGTACCTATACAATCCGTGGGCTAGATATTGTTGGATCAAGGTCGTTTAATAAATAAATAGTGTCGCGGTCCTATCCCGAACCATCTAGAATAGAGCCTTCTAGAAGCCTATCGAATAGTCGCCGCATGCTGCGTTTTAGTAAACAATAAACGCTGCAAGCAATAATGACTCGTATGTCCACTAGCGTAAGGTTCAAAAGTCTTTGAATGGGTTACTGTTCGAGCGACGTTGCCTCGAGTAGGCATGTAGGTACGGGAATGTTCTAGAGCCCTTGCGGCCGGATATAAATAGCGGCCGCCGCGGCGCGCGGTCAGTTCCGTTTGGAATAGCGAAGAGTGAACTTCGAGCGAACATACCTGCGATACGAGCGATAACCTACGACCTCAGCGATATTATTGGACTTCGATTGGACCTGCGATTGGATTCTACGTGTGGACTTCGTGTCGTGAAGACCTGCAGACCAGACCCTGCGTGAATAAATCCTAAGAAGTTGTCATTGGCGTTTTACATCCAAATCCAGAACCCTAGCCCGTAACATTTGGTGTCAGAAGTGGGATTTGGAGATGCCACTGACTCCGAGAGAGGATACTTCTGGAGTGAGGACCAGGTCCAGAGGTGCTGCGGAGGCCACGCCCACTGCCCCTCAGGCCACGCCCATCGGCCATAGGGACACGCCCACTGGCCCCGCCCACCAGGGCACGCCCACCGACCAAGCCACGCCCCCTGGCCCCGCCCACCAGGCCACGCCCATCGAGGAGACACAGCGTACCGGCCCAGCGGCTCCGCCCACTGGCCACGCCCACCAGGTCACGCCTACCGCCCCCGTGCACCAGGCTCCGCCCACCGGCCTTGACCACCAGGTTCCACCAACCGACCAACAGGCTCCGCCTCCTAGCCACGCCCACCTGGTCACGCCACCGAAGACATTAAACCTCCGTCACGTCCAATGGAGGTTTTGGATATGTCATGCCTGATGGCAATGTTGATGGGCATACGAGAAGAACAAAGAGGCCTGCGAGAAGAACAGAGCAAGCAGATGCAGTGCCTGCAAGAAGAACAAAGAGGCCTACGAGAAGAACAGAAGGCAGACCAACAGACGATCCTTTCTGCCGTTACAAAGTTCAGTGATACGGTCGCTAAGCTACATGAAGATGTAGAAGTAGTGAACGAACGGGTAACCGAATTAGAGGAGGACCTAAAAAATGTGAAAACCGGCCTCACTGGACTAGAGCAGGAACTTCGGCGTATAAAATCTGCTGGAGTCACGTCGAGTGGAATTGTCGGCATAAACCAGGGGCCTAAAGTGAAAGTGCCTCCGTACGACGGTACTACGTCTTGGGTCGCCTACCGACAGCAGTTCCAGACTGTCGCTGCTTCAAACGGATGGACGGACGAACAGAGCCTGACAGCCCTCACCGTCGCGCTCAGAGGTTCGGCCTTATCTGTCCTGGAGGCATTGCCCACCTCAGGCAACGAGTTCAAAGATCTGCTGGAGGCACTTGAGGCCAGATACGGGGAACGACACCTGGAACACGTTTTTCGTGCTCAGCTACGCGACCGAACTCAGCGCCTGGGTGAAGGACTTCAACAATGGGCGTTGGAAATTGAGAAGCTGGTTCGAAAGGCGTACCCTTCTACTGATAGTAAGATGGTGGACACGAATATTTTGCAAGCCTTCGTCGACGGAATCAAGGATCTTGAAATTAGGGCTGCAGTAAAGCTTCGCCACCATTCTTCATTAAAAGAAGCTCTGGCACACGCCCTGGAAGTAGAAGCTGCGCGTCAAGATATCCGGCAAGGTTATAAACTTCGAGAAGTTACGGAGGAGGTTAAAGAGATCAAGACACCGCCCAAGAAGAACTCCGGGCCCATGTGTTACAAGTGTGGGGAAAGAGGGCATCTGCAGTTCACGTGTCCTAAGAAGGAGAGGCAAGCGACCAAAACAGATGACAGACTGGATGCGCGTCTCAAAAATATGGAGCAGCGTTTTGAAGAATTCGTAAAGAAGCATGACGCTGCACCCTCCACCGTGAATCAGGGGAACAGGACTGCGGGGCGGGTACTGGCTGGAGCGGAGGTAGCCCCAGTAACCAGAATCACACAAGCATGGAATGGGAACAGTCTACTAATACGCGGTGCAGTGAACAAAATAGAGTGCAAAATCACCCTAGATACAGGAGCCTCTAGAACAATAGTGAGACCAGACCTGGTGAAAGCTGTAGGGAGACGCAAAGGCACCAGTTTATGCAGACTTCTCTCCGCTTCTGGCCAGCAGATACCCGTCCTGGGTGAAGGATCGGTTTCGATATGTGTTGGGGAGGCGTCATATATTCACGACGTAATCGTAGCCGAAATTATGGATGATTGCATTCTGGGCCTAGACTTTATGAAGAAACACAAGTGTCACATCGATGTCACTAACGATGTCTTTAAATGTGGTGATGAGGAGAACTTCATACTTGGCGGTCCCGATGGAAATGTCACGTGCCTGAAGAAAATCGTAATACCTGGACGAGCACAAACTGAAGTAAAGGTGAAGCTGCCTTCGAGTCAGAAGAATCAGCGGAATAGGTGTGTGCTGATTGAAGATACACGAGACAGTGAAGCCAGTCAGAAATTGCTGACAGCAAGAACTCTCGTCTATGGAGGCAAGACCGCTGTAGTGAGGGTTGTGAATATAGGCGATCGTGAGATTACCCTTCTGTGTGGTGTCGGCCTAGAGAATAGCACCAACCCAACTCTTCCCGCGGGTGTCGTAAAAGGCGACTAAGGGACACAAAACCGAGGGGTGGGCAGCAGCGCCTCCTGCAGTACAACTCTACCGCACTGCGATCCCCAACCCGCATGCCCAGCGTGGGGATTATGGGCATTACCCCATGATGGCACAACACAGGAAACGGCCCCCAGTTCCCGGCCGCCTCGCTATTCCTGGCCATCGTGGCAGCGGCCATGGTAACGGCGGGGTAGGGGGTGCTAAGAATCACCGGGCTACCTCAGGCTGCCACAAACATCTGACCCTGGCAACGTTCAACGGACGTACTCTGAGGCTTGACCATCATCTAGCGCAGTTGGAAGTGGAGTTAGAGAACATTAAATGGCATGTTCTGGGGTTATGTGAAGTCCGTAGAGAGGGGGAGGACACCGTAACCCTAGACACGGCCATCTTCTCTACTTTCGCGAGGGTGATAAAACATCCCAGGGTGGCGTAGGTTTCCTCGTCAATAAGGCCCTCTCTAACAACGTTGAAGAAATCTCTAGTGTGTCGACCAGGGTAGCATACCTGATCCTTCGGCTGTCCAAGCGTTACAGCATGAAGGTCATTCAGGTTTACGCACCGACCTCGGCACACTCGGATGATGAAGTTGAGGATATGTACGAAGACATATCCAAAGCCTTATATAACACCACGAAGGCTCACTTCAACGTTGTTATGGGGGACTTTAACGGCAAGGTGGGAACCCAGAGTGGCAACGAGTCCCGAATAGGCCCGCATGGTTATGGAGTCAGGAATCACAGGGGGCAAATGCTTGTCAACTTCCTTGAGAAAGAGGAACTATTCTTGATGAACTCTTTCTTCAAGAAACAGCCTCAAAGGAAGTGTGACCAAAAATGAGATCGACTTCATCATGACGGATAGCAAGCATATATTCAGAGATGTCTCAGTGATCAACAGGTTTAATACCGGATCTGATCACCGACTTCTCCGAGGCTCTCTGAATATCAACTTGAAGCTTGAGAGAAACCGTCTGATGAAGTCCACGCTCCGACCAAACCCAATCCAAATCATGGCGGGCACCGAGAAGTTCCAGCAGCTTCTCGGGAATAGATTTGTTGCCTTGGAGCCCACCGACGACGCTGACGAGACCCTACACAATCTGGTCGTAACTCTTAGGGACGAGGGCATCAAGTTCTGCAAAACGCAGCGGACAGGCAAGAAATCCAAACTCTCGGCTGAGACTCTCCGGTTGCTGACAAAAAGACGGGAAACCACCCAAGCGACTTCGTCAGAGAGGTCAAACCTGAACAAGCAAATTGCGAAGATGGTACGGAGCGACCTTCGGAGCACACGCCTCATTGAAGAGGCAATAGAGCAAAACCGAGGGTCCAAAGTATTCACTCAGCAGCTTGGCAGGAGCCACCTGACGAAGCTTACAACGCACGACGGGAGGACCGTATTGTCGAAGCCGGAGATCTCCGCCGAGATAGAGGATTTCTATGGCCGATTATACGCTTCACATGCCCCTTATTCCCAACGAGACGACCAAGATTCCAGAGCCACACTGACGCGCCACTACACCGACGAACTGCCTGACATCAGTCAAGACGAGATCGTGCTAGCTCTGAGGCAGCTTAAAAATGGAAAAGCCCCCGGTGAGGACGGAATAACATCAGAGCTCTTGAAAGCTGGAGGAGCCCCTGTTATACAGGAATTACAAAAGCTCTTCAACGCCGTCCTTCACAGTGGGAGAACTCCAAAGGCATGGAGCGGGAGTTTGGTGGTGCTCTTTTTTAAGAAGGGTGACAAGACTCTTCTTAAAAATTACAGACCCATCTCGCTCCTGAGCCATGTCTATAAGCTGTTTTCACGAGTGATCACGAATCGTCTCGCCAGAAGACTCGACGAGTTCCAGCCGCCGGAACAGGCCGGGTTTCGCGGAGGATATGGCACCATAGACCACATACAGAAGACCGAAGAGTATAATCAGCCCCTGTGTCTTGCTTTTGTGGACTACGAGAAGGCCTTTGACTCTGTCGAAACCTGGGCTGTTCTGGAATCCTTACAGCGATGCCAAGTAGACTATCGTTATATCGAGGTGTTGAGATGTCTGTACGAAGCCGCCACCATGAGTGTCCAAGTACAGGGCCAGCAGTCTAAACCTATCCAACTGTGCAGAGGAGTAAGACAGGGGGATGTTATATCCCCGAAACTGTTTACAAGCGCGTTGGAAGACATGTTTAAGACGCTGGACTGGAAAGAAAAGGGCATTAACATAAACGGCGACTACATCTCACACCTGCGATTCGCAGATGACATAGTCTTAATGGCGGAATCGCTAGAGGAGATGAACCACATGCTGGCCAGCCTAGCATCAGTCTCGCGACGTATCGGTCTTGGTATGAATTTGGATAAAACCAAAGTCATGATCAATGGTTACATTGATCCAATACCGGTCGTCGTACATGGCCACCTACTCGAAATCGTTTCCGAATACACTTACCTCGGGCAGATTCTGCAGTTAGGTAAAAACAATTTCGAGAAGGAGGCCAAGAGGAGGATCCAGCTGGGCTGGGCAGCGTTTGGGAAACTACGCCGGGTCTTCTCGTCATCCATACCGCAATGCTTGAAAACGAAAGTTTTCAATCAGTGTGTCCTACCTGTTATGACCTACGGAGCCGAGACATGGACACTCACGAAAGGGTTGGTCCACCAGTTTAAAGTCGCTCAGCGAGCTATGGAGAGAGCTATGCTCGGAGTTTCTCTGAAGGATAGGATTCGTAACGAAAACATCCGACAGAGAACCAAAGTTATCGACATAGCTCAGAGAATTAGCAAGCTGAAGTGGCAGTGGGCTGGCCATATTTCGCGAAGAACCGACAACCGCTGGGGTAAACGTGTTCTTGAGTGGAGACCGCGACTCGGCAAACGTAGTGTAGGACGCCCTCTAACCAGGTGGGATGACGATCTGCGAAGGACTGCAGGCAGATGCTGGATGAGGCAAGCTGAAGACAGGGCGCTATGGCGCTCATTAGGGGAGGGCTATGTCCAGCAGTGGACTAATATAGCCTGATGATGATGATGATGATGAGATTACCCTTAGCAAAGGTGACGTTATTGGACGGTGTGAGGAAACCGTTTGGATGAAAAGCTGCCAATCATCTCCAAGCTCAAACACACCGAATACCAGGAGTGAAATTATAGTCACTAAGCTCCTTGAGGATTCTAAGAATAATCTGAGCTATTCGCAAAACATGAAAGCTAAGAGGTTGCTACTGCGCTTTAGGGATATCTTCTCTGACGAAGGAAATCCTGGAAGAACATCGTTGGTTCAACACAAAATCGACACCGGACAGGAGCGACCTATTCGTCAGCGAGCGAGGCGCATACCGATTGCCAAAGAAAAGGAAGTACAAGACATGTTGGAAGACATGAAGAGAAACAAGATTATAGAACCTTCTGCTAGCCCATGGTGTTCTCCCGTAGTGTTGGTAAAGAAGAAAGATGGTAGCACAAGGTTCTGTGTAGATTATCGACGGCTTTATGATGTGACGAAAAAGGATAGTTATCCACTGCCACGAATAGACGATACCCTAGACACTTTGAGTGGCATGAAATGGTTCTCGACGTTAGATCTGAAATCCGGATACTGGCAAGTGGAAATTGATCCGAGGGACAAAGAGAAGACTGCTTTTTCAACTGGTAAAGGTCTATGGCAATTTAACGTGATGCCTTTTGGATTGTGCAACGCGCCAGCTACATTCGAACGACTTATGGAGTGCATACTGGCAGGATTAGTTGGGGAAGCCTGCCTTGTCTACTTGGATAACGTCATAATCATGGGAACAGATTTTGAAGACCACTTACAAAATCTAGAGCAAGTTTTTAAGAAGATAATGGGAGCAAACTTAAAGTTAAATCCGAAGAAATGCAGTTTATTTAAGAACAAGGTTAGCTATCTCGGTCATGTGATAACCAGCGAAGGCATACAGACCGATCCAGCCAAAATCGAAGCAGTGCAAAAATGGCCTACTCCCAAAGACAAGACCGAAGTGCGAGCATTTTTAGGGCTATGCTCATATTATAGACGGTTTGTTAAAGGGTTCTCTGAAATTGCCAAGCCTTTACACAGACTGACTGAAGACAAGCAGTCATTTCATTGGGATGACACATGTGAGAGTTCATTTCAAAAATTTAGAAAATGTCTTTGCGAGACCCCAATCTTGGGATTTCCACAGGCTAACGGCCAATTTATTGTTGACACTGACGCCAGTAACACAGCGATCGGAGGAGTGTTATCGCAGAAACAGGGCGACAGAGAGGTTGTGATGGCCTATTTCAGTAAATCGCTATCGAAACCTGAAAGGAACTATTGTGTGACAAGAAGGGAGCTCTTGGCTGTGGTAAAGACATTACAGCACTTCAGCAAATATCTTCTCGGCATGCGGTTTATGCTTCGCACTGCCCACGCCGCCCTGAAGTGGCTGTTACAATTTAAAAATCCAGAGGGGCAAGTTGCTCGATGGATCGAACAACTGCAGGAGTACGACTTTATGATTGAACACTGCAGCGGAAAGGCGCATGGAAATGCTGACGCACTGTCAAGAAGGCCGTGTCCGGAAGACTGCAAGCACTGTGCCAAACAAGAGACAAAGGAACTGCCATTGAGATTGACAAGAATGAGTCCATCGAGATCTTGGGAAGATGAGGCGATGAAAGAAGCACAGGAAGATGATGAAGATGTACGGCTCATTGTCGCACGGAAGAAACGAGGCGAGGATAAGCCAAGATGGTGCGAAGTCGCTCCTACTAGTGTTGTTACCAAGGCATACTGGGCTCAATGGGACAGTTTTATTCTTCAGAACGGAATACTTTACCGTAAATGGGAGAAACCTAACGGCAGAGAGTTCCATCTACAGATAGTTGTCCCAAGAGATAAGGTACAAGATGTCCTTCGTGAAGTACATGACGGCGTGTCAGGTGGACATTTGGGCGTAAAGAGGACTTTAACAAAGATTCGAGAAAGGTTTTACTGGCTCCATTGTCGAGAAGATGTGCAAGATTGGTGCCGCAAGTGTGCTACTTGCGCCGCGGTGAAGGGCCCATCAACTAGAAGCCGTGGAAATCTGCAACTTTATAACGTTGGTGCGCCATGGGAACGCATTGCAGTTGACGTGGCTGGACCGTTCCCAGTAACGGAATCAGGAAATAAGTATTTCATGGTAGTTATGGATTACTTCACTAAATGGCCAGAGGTATTCGCCATACCCAATCAAGAAGCCACGACTGTTGCCTCCAAGTTGTTTGAGGAAGTAGTTTGCCGGTTTGGTGTGCCCTTGGAAATACACTCCGACCAAGGCAGGAACTTTGAGTCTCAAGTATTTCAAGAACTCTGCAAAATATTGGGAATGCATAAGACTAGGACCACCCCATATCATCCTCAATCTGACGGCATGGTAGAAAGATTTAACCAAACACTTGAGAGACATTTAGCAAAAGTCGTTGACAGGCACCAGAGAGACTGGGACAAATACATACCGCCATTTCTTCTGGCCTACAGAACGGCAGAACATGAAAGCACGAAGGTAACCCCGGCGCGTGTAAATTTTGGCCGAGAACTGAGAATACCAGTAGATCTGCTGACTGGAGGCCCTCCTGACGCCTCACGTTCTCTACACGACTACATTTCCGATTTACGTGAGAAAATGCGAGAGATTCATGCCATGGTACGGGAAAACGGATTGGAGTCGAGTGAAAAGATGAAGACTAGGTATGACCGCCGAGCAAATACAAGCGGCTTCGAAGAAGGGGCACTAGTCTGGCTTCACAATGTAACTCGACGAAAAGGAAAATCTCCGAAATTGCAGACAAGATGGGAGGGACCGTACAAAGTGGTAACTCGGTTAAATGACGTGACGTACCGAATTCAACGGCAGCCAAGAGGTGCACAAAAAGTAGTTCACATCGACCGCTTAGCTTCTTATCACGGCAGTAATGAAGATGCTCGGGACGAGCATCTCTAAGAGGGGAGCAGTGTCGCGGTCCTATCCCGAACCATCTAGAATAGAGCCTTCTAGAAGCCTATCGAATAGTCGCCGCATGCTGCGATTTAGTAAACAATAAACGCTGCAAGCAATAATGACTCGTATGTCCACTAGCGTAAGGTTCAAAAGTCTTTGAATGGGTTACTGTTCGAGCGACGTTGCCTCGAGTAGGCACGTAGGTACGGGAATGTTCTAGAGCCCTTGCGGCCGGATATAAATAGCGGCCGCCGCGGCGCGCGGTCAGTTCCGTTTGGAATAGCGAAGAGTGAACTTCGAGCGAACATACCTGCGATACGAGCGATAACCTACGACCTCAGCGATATTATTGGACTTCGATTGGACCTGCGATTGGATTCTACGTGTGGACTTCGTGTCGTGAAGACCTGCAGACCAGACCCTGCGTGAATAAATCCTAAGAAGTTGTCATTGGCGTTTTACATCCAAATCCAGAACCCTAGCCCGTAACAATATGTAATCAAAAAGGAAAATCCGATGTAATTCCTATGGCGAAAACTATCCACATCTCACGTATCGTAAGATATGTATATAACAAATAGGTCACACCTATTTTAAAGCTCCGCAAGTTTTCGGGATTAGAACTGTTTTACTGATTACTGTTTTAGTGATAGTTCTTCTGAGTTCCGCTGATAAATTGTGCCCGGATAATGGCGACAGGCTTGCCACTTGTCACATTGGGACCTAATAAACTCGGCAAAACGTGGGCCCAGCTCTAGAGATTGGAGCCTCTGCCTACCCCCTCGGGGATAACGGGCGTGAGTTTATTTATTTTATTTTTTATTTTTTTTCTTCTGAGTTCACAGCTTAAGTAGTCCCACGTTGTCACTACGCATGCGGGTTGTGTGCTTTGCGAACATCTGTTCAGTCTAATGCCTGATATCGTTTGGAAAATTATGTATATTTTCCTTCTTCTTGGTTTACGCTGCATAGGCAGTATCTCTTTTTTAAATTGCCTACCTCGTAACGTTTGTCAAAGCACAAAGTCCTATATGGGGCACTGTAAAAGGTTCTGCAACAAGATTCCTTAGAATATATTACAGTTCAATAAATAAATAAAGTATAATATAGTAGAATCGCTCGTAGCCCCGGCCGCCTGAGTGATCTTAAACAATCACGAAGGTTAAGCAACATAGGGCGCGTCCAGTGCATAGATAGGTGATCGTTCTATGACTAACGCTAGTGGCATTTTTCCGAGCGGTTCCGTGGCACAAAGGCACAAGGCACGTTAAGCAGTTGGTGCTCGATAGATGGCAGTCGTTAAGCCAAGTCAGAGGCCTTAGGGCGGCTTGAAAACTTCTGTCAGTAAGACCAGACACTAGTCTTACAAGACTCCACCAATCCGGACTTGGCCCCTATGGTGGAATAAGGCCTATACCTTCCTCAGAGAAGAGACCCGTGAACCTCAGTGGGGACTCAATGGGTTGATGATGATGATTATGATAGTGATAATAATAGTTACCCCTGACGCGGCTTAAAAAATGTGTTACATACATTCTGTACAAAAAAAGTCGTAAATATTACGCGTATTAACTATTTATTTATTCTTGTTTATTTACATATCATTACCTTAGATCACAATCATTCAATTTATCGTTACTAAAATAAAAAAATCAACACTAGTAATTAACACTAATCATGCAACTTATTGCTTATAAAAATCATTACTATAAATATTTTAACGTTAGGTACCTTTACATGAAGGGTCTGTTTCACAATCTGCAATTAAAGTTCCGGATAAGCTATCCGGCACCAGGGCTGCCGTTTGTTCTAAATTTGAAGCCATAAACGAACACACGCAATATAGGAAAAATTATTTAAATTTAGAACAAACGGCAGCAATGGTTGCGGATAGCTTATCTGGAACTTTATTTGAACACTGTGAAACATCATCATAGGCCTTCGCATCCGTTACGGACCATTCAAGCAGTGCCTGAGGCTTTCACGTATCGTGTATCTGGCATGCATCTTGAGCATAACCTTGTACGGGGTCGAGACTTGGACATCGTATGCAAAACAGGAACGTCGACTGAACACTTTCCACATGACTGTCTTCGCAACATATAAGGCATTACATGGGAGGATAGAGTCACAAACGAGAGAGTCCTAGAACTAGCACAGCTGCCCAGTCTCACAGCATTACTCAAGGAGCGCCGTTTTCGCTAGCTGGGGCATGGCCCGCGCATGGACTCTACTCCTCTGCCGAGAGGCTGTCATGCTTGGTTAGGTAGCGCACGTCAAGACGCGTATCGGCAGACCGCTGCCACGAAATTATTATATACCATTAGAGATAACATCATACTCTGAAAGTGGCCTCTGTGAACCCTCTCACCGAACAGTTAAAGACATCGACATGTGTAGCTATGTACAATGTTGAATATATCTGGTATTAAACAGCAGGTCGATTGATTTTTTTTTTTGTGAAAATCACCTAACATATCCGGTATTGTGGGGCCGCCGGCGGCGGCGAGAGCGCGGACGCACTCTCCCGCCCCGCCCCGCGAAACCCCCGCCGGCAAACGATAGAAGCTAAGCCACATAACTTTATGATTTGTAGGTGATTTTCAATAAAAAAAATTTTTTTTTTTTGCTTCAGTATTATGCAAATAACCACCCCTAAGTCGGACAAAACTGTACAAATCAACACCCGGTATAACTTACAAAAGTCGCAGTTCAGGAAAGGTCTTAAATTACTCTATCTATTGTCACATTAATTACTCTCGTGTCGCATTTCACAAGCCCGATTCCTAATATTCGCAGCCCGAATTCAAAGCGAATGCTTAGTTACTAGCCCCGAGTTATTTGCCACCGGGAGGGAGCGTATCAAATAACAATTAGCGATAAATCAGAGGAAGGAGGTACATGGGGCAGCTACCCTATTCCATGTTCAACCTTTGCTGGTTTGTAATGGCGCGAGATTGAAACGTGTGGGTTACAAGGGGAGTGATAATTAGTGAATGTTTCCGAAGGCAAGTGTTCGTATAGGGGTGATCTCTGTCGGTTTTATGTATATGAAATAATTTGAATCCATGTCATATAGAGTTCATTATAATTATTATCAGCGTACATTACCATTATTTGGATTAATATCGAGTGTAAAAAAGTGAAATAAAAAATAATAAACGATCCGATTGTTGAGCACTAACTACTAAGGAGGCGGAACTAAAAGAAGAAAAAGAAAAATCTGTTATGAAAACAGTACACACGCCACAATAACAACACAAATCCAAAAATATAACAAAAATATACAACTAGTTTAAGAAACAAACAATCGTATTAAGAATTAATTAATAAATATAACAAAAATATAATATCATCATCATCCCATTATGTCCCTACCGAGGGGCACGAGTCTCTTCCCTAAGGAAGGTATAGGCCATACTCTACCACAGGGGCCAAGATATATGTATATGGTTAAACATAATTAAGAAGAAACCAAAATGCATAGAAATATACAGAGAAATATACAGTTTTGCTCAGTCCCATTATGCGATTACATATTCGTGTCTGTAGTTGCGGCGAAAGGTTGAAAGGGAAGGTAGCGGCGCCTATTGTAGCTATTTCTCTTTATTGTAGCTGGCTGGCTACTAAGTAATGGGGACATAAAAAAAAATCCAGGTCTTGGATGTTTATATGCTTGTGATGTCGCTATTTCTGTTCCCACGACACAGGGTATCCTAGTGTGGGACCAGGAGCAATGTATGTGCCTGTATGTAAATTTAATGCTACTATGTAACTACGTTATCTATTGCGAGGTACTGGGGTTCCCTACGTAACATCGAATGACCATTAGCCGAATAAAAGATGCTCAAAAACACATGCCCGATTTGTTGATTTACCGAAGCATCAATAGCCCTATAACTTCAAATCCCCATCGTTCATAAGCCCGAAAATCAAAAAGACGACTGACTCACTGACGCCCGAACACTATTTACCGAAAGAAATCGTGTAGGATCACAAAGTCTATTTTCCTTTTTTACCACATTGACCACATATTTACAGTCGACAAGGAGGTAAAAAAATATATTTTTGGAATCTTGCCGCCCTCAGTGGTCATTTTACGAAACATAAATGCTTCGGTAAATTAACAAATCGGGCATGGGTTTTCGGGCATCTGTTATTCGGCTATTGGTCATTCGGTGTTACGTAAGGAACCTGAGGTACTGTAGCTATTCCTCTTTGTAGTAGCTGGCCGGCAAAGAGCCGATTTCTGAATTGAGAATTTCGCTGAGTAATTGAATCATGTGTTGCTAAAACAACACAAGTAACCATTCTTTCAAATTTCAATTTTCAACGGTATTCGATTGTATGACCATCAAGCCACATTTGCTGCAAAAATTACACAAATCCTATGGGGTTTTCGTAGTAGAAACGTGTTGCTCTTAGCACAGAATTATGCCAAAACAACACACCTCCAGCCATTGTGTTTTGCCATCACATGGCAAAACCAAAATTTCTGCCGCAAGTTTTGATGATGTGCCTATCCAGATGGTAAGAAACCATTAAATATTTCAAAAAAAATAAAATTACAGAAAATTCAAGAATTACATGCCGGACGAGGACCATATTAAAAACTTCTATGAAGAAATTTTCAACTGCCCAACCACAGAGAAAGACGATGTAGAGGTGTCTTAGATTTTAATTACATTAAGTACATACTTATTTCATAAGTTATAGTTTCTAGTAATAAATTTGTGACATTTATTTCAATTAAAAGTAGTGTTTTTGCAAAAAAAACATATCCAGTTCATAAAATGCTCAAAAAAAAACATTCACACTAAAATATTTTTACAAAATGTGACTCAAAATTGTAAGTGGTGGTTACGTGAACGGTTTAGTTACAAAAAAAGTAAAAATACAGCAGGATTTTGAATCTTAAATCCTTTTTTCCTCTTCCCCAAAAATTTGGTTCAATGGATTTGTGTTGTTTTATTGCTAAAACAACACATGATTCAATTACTTAACTGCAGTGCTGTCTCGTCAAATTTCCCATAAAAGGGGGTGACAGGACAGAACGTTACTCAAATATTTACTTAGTGAAATTCTCAATTCAGAAATGGGCCCACAGCCGGCTAGGAAAATGTTAAATTATTTGAATAGAATCACTACTTTTCTATTGTTTAGGTATCAGTCGATTCCTGGCTAAGCTAGGCATTGCACGATAAAAAGAAAATAAGAATTAGGTATGTGTAACTATGCCTATTAAATTTTCGATAAAAACAAATCATTAGGTACATTTAGTGGCAGCGCCAACTTAAATTGAGTCGCTGAATTGAAACCGATTATGTCCCCACCGAGAGGCACGGGTCTCTTTCCTGAGGAAAGTATAGGCCGAACTCCACCACAAGCACCTAGTCCGGATTGGTGGAGGCTTATAAGACTAGTCTTACTGTCAGAAGTTTTGGAGCAGCCCTAAGGCCTCTGAATTGGCTTAACAACTGCCATCTATCGACGACAGCCGGCACCAATTGCTTAACGTGCGTTGCAAAGCACGGAACCGCCCGGAAAAATAAGAAAATGTATCTAGGTATTTGTACAATTTATGTATGTATTAGAATAGAAATTACCCTGTGTAGCAGACTTCGAACATCGTCGAACAAATTTCGAAGTGAGACATCCCATTCTTACTACATACAGCTAGATTCTATAACAAACCGTTTGAGAATTAACAGAATAGGATATCTACCAGGCTCGAAGCTTCTCTACAGACATTCTCCATTGTGCTAATTGGTTTGCAGTTAGACTTAAGCCATTGACAAACACGGAATGGACTAAACGCTGAACTAACCACTCAATGAGATAAAACACTTATAGAGGTATTTATGTTCAAAAATTTTAGGTAAACTTTGTATCTATTAAATTTTGCACACGAAAAATTTAAAACGAAAAAGACATCACCCAAAGAAAAACGCAAGTCTATCTGTAAGGGATTCATTGCATCGAACCAGTTAACCTTCTAGATGTCATTTTTAAGTATACGTATTTAACAATGTGCGCAAATGGTCAATTTTCTTTGGGATGTCGTTTCGTGGAGTTGAAGTCACTTTTAGTGAGAAGGCCACCGTCTGTCCTCTTAGATTAAGAAATACTTTTTATTAAATCTTTTATTTGGTGTAATCAGAAATCATTATTTTATATTCTTACACAAGTATAAAAACACCAATGCTGCGGCAAGACACACGGACGGCTCCCGTTCACGAGCATAACGCAGGGGCAGTAATAGAAAGTCTTAACCATTTGCAAGGCCTTTGGCAAACTTGTGTGATAAAGTTCTTGTCAGTTATCTTTACTAATCACACTAATATTATAAACGTGAAAGTTTGTGTGTGTCTTTATATGTTTGTCAGTCTTTAGCGCTGAAACGGCTGGACGGATTTTAATAAAATTTGGTGTAGAGTTAGCCGATACCCTGGATTAAAACATAGGCTACGTTTTACCGCGGGGAAATATCTTATTCCTACGGGAAAATCGATGAACCGCGGGTAACACCGCGGGGCACAGCTAGTAGTATATAAATGTATGTACAAAAAAGTGTTCTATCTATCTATTGCTGTATTCCCTACGGTTTTGGTCCACGACAGAAATAAGTTAACAGGTTGATGAAACTCGAGCTAAGTGCTTGGTCAAAGGTCTGTACGTCTCGAAATACCTTTTGTTTTCTGTTGAGAACTTTACTTCACTACGTTTGGTAGTTTCGAAGACAATTAAGGCTTTCTGTGATAGTAAACTATTTATTTGTTCCTCGGCCTTTAATTGGAATAGTTGCCGACAGTTTCTGAGAGGCTGCCTTGTCATCTGTGACTCTAAGCTAAGCGTCCACTGCATCGGAACCGCTCCGTTCGGAGCGGACGGATTTGTTGCTTTGTATTGATTTCTATGGTACTGCGTTCACTGGATCGGCATTTCTGCTTGGGAGTGCGATATTCCTTCCGATGACGTCATCCGCAGCCAACGCGCCATTCGAATACCGACCGCTTCGAGTTCTGACGTGTTTGCGACGCTTGAAAATACCGATACTGCCGACGGCAAATCCGAATGTAGTGGACGCACCCTTTCGGCATTTTGTAAATGCCGACGGCCCGTACGGTGCGGACGCTCCGATTCTGATGCGGTGGACGCTTAGCTCAAGTCACTGCATATTTACTTACCCAGACATGAATTAATAAATAGTGGATTGGGAGAGTTGACAATTATACAATTTATCTATTAAGCTTTGTGAATGGGAAAAGTGTCATGGGTCTTCAGCTTGTTAGGTAGATAAATATTCTTACCAGCCTGTGGCTCAGTTTCTGAATTGAGAATTTCGTTATGTAACTAATTACTTAACTGTAGTGCTGGCTCGTTAAATTTCTCAGAACTACATCAAAACACAAAATAAAATAAAAAAGAAATAAACTCACGCCCCTTATCCCCGAGGGGGTAGGCAGAGGCACCAATCACTAGAACTGGGCCCACGTTTTTCCGAGTTTATTAGGTCCCAAACGTGACAAGTGGAAAACCTGTCGCCGTTATCCGAGCACAATTTTTTGCTGTACAAACAAACAAATGTACGTAACTAACAGTCGTTGGTACATGCGTGGTTCGAACCCAGATCCTCATGATCGAGAAGCAAGGGTCAACCCCACTATGCTACTACCGTTCAAATAAAAAAAAAAACTTGAACAGAAACATTTACATGCACGCACGTACATTGCTTCTGGCCCCACACTAGGATAGCCTGTGTCGTGGGAATCAGAAACAGTTTCATCACAAACATGAACACATCCATGACCTGGAGTTTTTTTTTCCCCAGCCGGGATTTGAACTCGGGACGTCTTGCATGGTAGGCAGATGCGCTAACCGCTGCGCCACAGAGGTTGTCAAAAATAAAATCCTGATTTCTGCAGTACTGAAAGTCAGACTTATATTATAGTGCATTTTTATAGCATCTGCTCCTAAAATAGGTTTATAGCCTGCACTGAAGCATACAGCGCCTCTTGCCTCTATTGTTAAGAAGGTATTTATTACATGGCCACCAACTAGCGTAAACTACAATACAACAATTTTGTTTGGTATCGCATAAACAATAAACGTTAACGATGGATAATAATATAAAATTACATTGTATGTTTCAGTCTTCTGTGTGTGTTTTATGTATGTGAATGTGTTTGTGAATTTGGTGTGTGTGTGTGTGTGTGTGTGTGTGTGTGTGTGTGTCTGTGTGTGTGGGTGTGGGTGTGTGTGTGTTTGTGTGTGTGAGGGTGTGTGTGTGTGTGTGTGTGTGTGTGTGTGTGTGCGCGATATACAAAATGATATACAATGACTGTGATTCATTCCCTCGAAACATGGCAAAGAATTTCAAAATCAGCTGGAGTTACTTAAGGCTGTAACAAGGGCGAATGACTTTGAGCATTTCACCTCTGAGTTATAGAATAATAAACTAGTGCAATCTCTTGAATGTTTGTTGTACTTCTTCGGCGAATACTTTAAAGGCTAATCCATAATCCAAAGATTACACAGATAAGAGATGTGGCGGATGTTCGATGGCGATTGTTCGCTAATTAAGAAATCGTACAATTTTGTACTAATAACGCTTAATATTGACATTAAAAAATATATGAGCAGTTAGGATTGCAGATATTGATGTGGCCGATAATTGCATGAAAGATTTAAATGAAAAGCTACTATCGTTTACCAGCGAAATTAGATTTTGTGGAAAATAAAGCTTTTGGAAAAAATTTTTTTTTTGCAATCTAGACGGGTTAAATGCAATTTTTTTCCGTACGAATTAGTCACTGATATATCCTTTATTATCAAAGATTTTATTCAGAATTTTTTAGTGCGTACTTTTGCCTAACATTTCAGTTAAAGCTAGCCAATTTTGCAACATTTACCCTTGTTAGACCCTTAACAAACATAGCCACTCTCCGACCATGCCATCTTATCGCGCCAACCAGCCGACTGCAGGCCAGTTATGGTAATCGCAAATTGACTCAGAGCTGAAGCCTAAAGAGCAGTTCGGATGCGGCGCCCAATTGCTGACAAATTACGCGCACAAGGGACGTGGTGTATCAGATCAATCTCGAATGCATAGAATAGTTTACGGCCCTCGCGGTTCGTTTGCGAAGGGCCCGGCCCTTATGGGGCCTCAAGGGTTTTAGGGCCAAATTGTGTATAACAACCCTAACCCTTTCGCTGGGCGGTTATTACGCGCGTAATCATATCAGGCTTCTAAATCTATATATACCTACGTAAAAAACGTTTAAAAACGTTTCATAAACAGTTTTTATGATAAACTCTCATAAACATCTATCTTTATAACATTAAAAAAAATTGTTGAGCATTTACACTCGTGCTTTGAAATTGCTCTTAAGTGATTAATATTGCATTTCGTCCCTTAGCTTACAACACCGCTCAAATCGAAAATTGGCGGTTTCCACCTTTGAATGGCATTAGATGGAGCTGCTCATTGCGCGTCTAACTATTGGTCACACCTGTAAAGTTGGTAAAAATGACTTATGCGGTGTTGTAAGCTAAGGGACGATTTGTAAGATTTAAATTTAATTAAAATTAAAATTTAATGCCCAGCTTAAAATTAACAGTTTGGAGAAATCCCAGAGAATAGTGCAGTAAAATACACAAACACTTACACACACAAACACAAACGCACTCAAACACTTGTAAAAATATACATACTTCACTTACTTTAATTTTAAATTTTGCTTTATATACAATGTAGTTTTTTTTTTTTTTAACTTAATAACTTTACATAAAAACTTAATTAACAATATATGTAACTAATCTACTATAAACTAAATTATATAAATAATACTTAACTAATAGAACTAATATAAACTAATATCTAATTATATATTTACAAATAAAAAACTTGCCCCAGATCGGTGTCCCGCGGCAGAGAGCCCAGAATGCTGGCAACATTCCCCCTTTGGATGGCCAGACTTATTCTCTGGCCGAGGTATGCGCCAGCTCTCCGGTCTCCCGTGGCGTCGATGAGGCGCGTCGACAGCTCTTTAAAGAGCAAACGCGCCTCGGGGCCCCACGGGCCTAGTGTCTCGACCCCAAACGGCGCAAATATGTATTGGTTGCCCAATGACGCATATTTCCGCCGTTTGAGGCCTTCCGCTGCACTGGCCGCCGAGCCAGCCGCCCTTGTACTCTGAGAAACATGGGAAGGCGCCAGCGTGTCGACACAAGTTGAGTCCCACACTAACGGCCTCCCATGTTTCCAGGGAATTGACGTCATACCGTCGGGCCTCTTACCATCATCGCGGAATACTCCTGGAGGTTCCAGCATTGCTGGAACTCCGGATGTGGCGAGGGCCCTTCGGATGACGTCATTTAAGGCAGCATGCCTCGGTAAGCGGCCCGCACTCCGTTGACACGAAAGCCCGTGGTGACCCAAATGGTCAACGTCAGCGCCGCAGGGGCACCGATGGGGCACAGTGACGGCGCAACCCAGACGCAGTCCCACAGCAGTACTGAAAGAAATATTGTCCATCAGTGTGCCAATTGCCACTGATGGATGGGCCTGTAACCAATAACCCGACTCGCGTTCTGCGACAGCAAGGAGGCGGGCACGCTCTGCGTCGCTGACGCTAGATTCAACTAGCTGTTTTTGCGTCAGCTCGCAATGCGGCCCGTCCCACTGTCTCTGCACTGTCGGGTCCTTCGGTGGGTCAGTGGTGGGGCAAGCCAGTCTCCATGCCTGCTTGGCTTCCCCACAGCATGAGACCTCAATCGAACCCAGGGATGGGCTGATAATTACCTTATACAAGGCCTCGATGCTGTGGATGGAAGACAAGAATTGCCGTTTTTGAAGTTATTCGAATGAAATTTGGTACGAAGGTTCTTCATTTAAAATTATGAAACACGTGTAAAATAGTTTTTTAAAAATCATCCCTTAAGGGGGAAAAAGGGGGGTGCAAACTTAGTATGAAACTTAGCCATTTTTGAAGTTATTCGAATGAAATTCAGCATGAAGGTCCTTCATTGAAAGTCATGCAACACAGGTAAAATATATTTTCAAAAATCATCCCTTAAAGGTGTAAGAGGGGGTTGCGAAGTTAGTATGAAAGCTCTTTCGCATGCGCTAAAAGTATCCCTATCTTATTTTCAAGCTCTTTACTCAACTAAAGCCCACGCGGACGTAGTCGCGGGCAACAGCTAGTTTGTGAATAAAACTTTTTCTATTCTATTCTATTCTATTCTATTCTATTCGTGTCTTGCTTCTGCTTGAAAAAGTGGGAGGGAGGGCGGTGCATTAACTAACCGCATGGTGGTTGTGGGATATTGGCGGAATTTAGCAAAATAATTTTCTCAATTTAGAATCAGAATCAGAATCAGAAATTTATTTCAACGTAAAGAATTTACATTCTGCTTGTTGAATGTCAATGTACATACAGTTATGTATAATGTTAGCCGCTGCCTTGGGGCCGTCTGTAGTGGAGAAAAAGGCAGCGAAAAAAAAAACTCCACTCTGACCATCTTTTCTCAAATCAACTTACAGCTAATACAAATAAAACTTACAAAACAATATCTTGGATGTGTTGAACACTAGACACATTTATCCTCTGATTAAATTTAATATTAAACTACTATTTAAAGCCATAAACAGCTGGCTCACCCGGTTACGATTTCGAGTTCAGATTCCATCATATATCAGCTTGCATTGCGCAAGTCGTCATATTTAAAATTATTGCACGTTATTGTATATGTCTATCGGCTGCTGGGAAAGTTGCCGCGTGGGCATAACATCACTCGGACGGACTTACATTTCGCCGAGTTCAAGCTGTTCAGTGTTTTACAACAAATTTACTTCTCAATGGACATTTCTTGTCTACAAGAGAATAAACCTTGCAGCCACACATTACTTAAATTAAAGCCATTCTTAGATAAAAACGGACTTCTACGTGTCGGCGGTCGACTCATAAATTCTATGGAAGATTTTGATTGTAAACACCCTATAGTTTTGCCGCGCCATGACCACATAGTCGATTTGCTAATCGATTATTATCATAAAAAATACTTACACGCTGGTCCCGAGCTTTTAATGTCGCTACTCAGACAACATTATTGGATTCTTGCCGCAAGAAGAATCATCCGCAATCGCATTCACAAATGCAGCACGTGTTTTAGGGCGAAACCTCACCCCACGTTCCCGCTTATGGCAGATCTTCCCAGTCAACGAGTGAACCCGGTTGTAAAGGCATTCACTCACACTGGTGTTGACTATGCTGGACCTCTTCAATGTACACCTTCTCGTGGTAGAGGTGTACGAAGTAACACCTATGTATATTTACATGCCTTACCACCCGCGCGACTCACATCGAAGTAGCGACAGAGCTAAGCACCGCTAGTTTCCTAAACGCTTTAAAGCGTTTTCTATCGCGTCGTGGCCCAGTACAATGCATGTACTCGGATCACGGGACTAATTTTATAGGAGTCCGCTCATACCTACATGATTTGTACAAATTTCTCAATCAATACAAAAACAACTTCGAAGTAGAACTTTCCGAAAGTCGTATTGAGTGGAAAAATGTTCCGCCGGCTTCTCCGCATTTCGCAGGATGTATGGAGAGTATGGTAAAAGTGGTCAAAAATCATTTATTTAAAGTCATAGGACAGCAGATCCTATCGTATGAAGAACTAAACACTGTACTCACTCAGGTCGAGTCACTGTTAAATTCACGTCCTCTGACTGCTCTAAGCGGTGATCCAAGTGAGCCAACCGCGCTCACTCCGGCCCATTTTATTCATAGCTTTCCAATGTGTTCAATTCCTGCTCCGCAAGTAGAATCTTTAACTATCAATGATAGGCATTTGCTCCTTGATAAGTTGGTTCAATCTTTCTGGCACCACTGGCGGGTGGAGTATTTACATCAACTACAATCCAGGGCCAAGTGGAATACCCCGGCAGCCCCTATTGTGGTTGGGACGGTAGTGGTGATTGTAACCGATAATCTGCCGCCTTTTTCATGGCCACTTGGTGTCGTGGAAAAGATACACCCATCAAAAGATGGTATAGTACGCGTTGTCACCGTCAAAACGTCTAAACGTAGCTACGTCCGGCCTGCAGTACGCTTGTGCCCTCTACCTAATCAATAAAAAGGTTTACTGTTTCTCTTTCTCGTAAATTTAACTTTTCCTCTACATTATACATTGTTTCGCTTTTAGCAACAGCTTTAGCATTATTCTAATATGCTATCTGTTCTCTTTAGGATTTAATTTTGTAGTTCATATGAGCATTTATTTTATTCATGTTTACTTGTTCATATACTTACCTTATATATATATATATATATATATATATATATATATATATGTATATTTTTTTAAAGCCTTTAAGGCCGGGGAAATGTTAACGCCATCTATTGAGCATTTTTGCGGGTGTCGGTAAAAGTTTCCTTCCCCCCAACCCCCGCCTCCCCTCGTGCACTTCCGTGAAAAATTTAGAAGCGCGCGTGCGTCGCTCTACGCAAAATATATTCAAAAAACCGCATTAATCATCCAAAGTCTTGTAAACTACTGTGCAGGGGCCCCTATAAACCTCAAGTGTGTGAGAAAGCTTGATTTTCATCGTGCCAAGGACCTTTGTGCTGCTCAAGGATCGAGAAAAGGTTAGTGCACGAATTTCCTGTCTTCCTTTCCCGCCAACTACCATTTTTTAATTACCGCAAATTATAAAATACAGTCCACACCCCATTTACCAGCTTCGCGTCAACAGTTTTCGTTTGACGTTTAAAGCTGTCAGTTGGCAAAAGTGCGTAAAAAACACAACTGACAGCCCTTAGCAGTAGATTAACAGAATGTCAGCAATCGAAAACTTGGGGCTTAGTACTTCTTATTAGCACAAGGAACAGGTACAAATTTTCAAAAACTCGTCTCGCACCTCCCGAGGCCTATTCAGACGTGTCCGCTTTTTGGCTTACTATATTTCCATTCTACTGCTGGAGCATGTTACTGACGTACTGATTAACTTAGTTACTTTACTTAATTAAGTTACGTACAGCTGGGAATATGCTACCGCGTTTATTCTCTACCCCTCCTGTTTTAAATTTATTTAAAAGTATTTAAGTAACAACGCTGCAATGTATTTTATTGTTCTATAACTTACAGTAAATTTGACTTTGATTGCTGCATTTTATAGAATGGCAACGATGAAGTATCTCCGTCTCTGGCCATACGTCGACCAAATATACAGGGCGAAATAAAAAGTATCCAAAAGTGGCGCGCGTTCATGGACGATGATGAAGTGAAAGAGGTTGACTCCACTCTCTTTTTTAAAATTCCGAAATTTCTAGGCTAGCTGGAGGAAATTTCTTTAGGAATAAGTCCGCCTTTGCACATATATTTTATCACAAACCTGTTATTTAAGACATTTTATGTATTTTTTCTTTGTGCAATAAAGTGTAACAACAACAACAACAACAACGTTGTCAGAATCGCGGCAAGTGTCAAACAAAGATTGGTCTCTGCCAACCCATCCGTTTTATCGCCGTGAGTTTTCCTCTTTGAACGTATGTACTTATCTTTAGTCAAAGTCAAATATTATATTCATAGTACAAATAGGACATTTACTTTATGAACGTCAAAGTTGTTAGTTTCACAATTAATATATTACATGGAGAAGAAACTAACAAAGAAACTCCACATTTATTCCTTTCAAATCCGCTTTAGCCTAAATTACAAACTTTGAAACTTACAAAATAATATCTTGGATGTGTTGAAAACTAGACATTTATCCTGTGTTTAAATTTAATATTAAACTATTATTTAATGGCAGACGTCCTTGTCTTCTAAAAAATCGTTGATTTTATAATACGCTTTTTTGCAAAGAGTGTGCTTAACACAATTTCTTAAATCGTGTTAGAGGTAACTCTAATATACATATCTTGGGGTATCTTGTTGTTAGTAGTATTAAATTCCACGTTCCATAAAGGTACTCGTAGTATGCCTCCCAGTTAGGAAGCCCAGGGAAAATGTGGTTTTCAGGGAAAAGTGGTATCAAGTCGGACTACGGAACGGATATTACACAGGCTGGCCATAAAAAATAAACGGTCTGTCTGTTAATGCACGCATCTTTATTACGGTAGGGATTTTAATGAACAATTACTCTTTGTGGTTCCTGCTGATTTATATTTTGTACACCGACGTAATTTTGTCTCTTTTTTTTTATTCTGAAGATTTATTGCATCAGGTTTGATGCCTACTTTCCGAATTGTGTTCAGATGCAGTTCAGTCTTTGTTACACAATACAAGCTGATTTTCTGACAAGCACGAAAAAACATTTTTCTGTTTGTCGAACAAATCGTAACAAAAAATCACAAAACTACAACACAGTTTATAAAATAACTCGGTGCTAGTACAGTTCATTGCGTAGTCGAGTCTTTTTATTAATCTATTTGTTAATCAGCAGGTTCATCAACTTTGGGCCAATTTCTGCATTGAGAATATCGCTAAGTAACTACTTAACTTTACTGTGGTGCTGTTTCATCAGATTTCTCAGAAAAGATCGTAACAAAACGTCACTTAAGCATTTACTTAATGAAACTCTCAATTCAGAAATCGGCTCTTTGCAATGATTATCAGAGCTCAGAAATGCGGTCGTGCGGCGCACTCGGAGTGAGAACGGTGTAATCATTTGCTTGTGTATTTAAACGGTTTTAAAAATAGTAAAACTAAGTTTCTAGAAGTAAAACCTATACTAAAACAAAGCCTAGTGTCTGCGCTGTTTGTTGATTGTTTTGGTGTAAGAGAAAAGTGCCTAATACTGATGGAAAAGTGACATTTCTTGCCGAGATGTCGATTGTTTACATCGCTTCGGGTCACTGACCTCCCGGACATCGACCTTGGCCGTGGATGTCGGTTGCGCAAATCTCCCACGCCAAGCGCTTCGCCTGTTGCGTCTGTGTGTGTTTGCGTACGCACGCTACCTGCCGCCGCGCGCGCACCACTCGAGCCGACCGGTTGTCTCACCCACACCAACACACCGCCCTCACTTTTCTGCCGACACCGTTGCCCCAGCGCCGCCTGTTCCTTGCTTACTTAAACTTGCTATCTAGCTTGCGCCGCTGCTTTGACATAAAACATGATTTGTCAGGCATGTGGTGATGGAATACTTCTTGGGGAGCAACTAGCTTGTGTGGGATGCAGGAGCTGCTTCCATTTTAGGTGTCTCAACATAACTACGGCGTATTTTCTTGAAAACAAGCTTCAACTCGAGAAATCGTGGCGCTGCCCACGCTGCGCTAATGTTACATCGCGTCGTGCTGGCCGTAATGACGACACCCCAATCCGTGAACAGCGTGTGGTGGCAAAGGGGCTGGAGGTGGCGAAGGAACTGGACATGTCGATCTGTGACACTTCTCAGCAAAGTGTCTCGCGCAACTCGGATGCTGCCGGGCACTCGACCGCAGCTTTCGACTCGATGTACGCTAAGCTGGAGTCGCTGTTGAGCGATAAGCTAGGTGACGTTGTAAATGAGCTCCGTACGACAGCTATTCAAATAAGGACCGAGTTCACCAAAACCACAGACTTTTCGTACGAGAAAATAAAAGAACTGACTAGCACGGTTCAGTCGGTGCGTGAGAGGGTGACCGTCCTGGAGCAAGAAAATAGCTAGCTCAAGTCCGAGCTTGTCAGTGTAACTAGCGCTCAGAAGAATATCGAGGAGAGCGGCCTCCATGAGGTTATTTAGCAGCTGCGGTCAGACTTGAATGACCGAGAGCAGGTTACACTCCTCAACGATATCGAGATTACGGGTCTCCCGGAGTTTGAGTCTGTGTCCTGCGACCACATCGTTTCCGCTGTCGCGGCCAAGCTGGGAATCTCGGTGGACTCACGTGACGTCGTAAGCGCATCCCGCGCTGGTCCACGCCGCTCCACACCGCTGCCCGGCGAGTCTGCGCCGTGCCCGCGGCCTATCGTCTATATCACGGACTATCACAATTAGGGAACAAGTTAAGCCATGGCTCACGCCTAATGTACGCCATATGATATACCTTCGGGATAAAGCACTTAACAACTATCTTCGCCACAAGTCTGAACCTCATAAGTCAGCGTATAAAGACTTAAAACACTTAGTGAATACGAGCATGTACTTTGAAAACAAAGCTTTTTACGAGTATAATATTAACTACAATTTAAATAATGGCAAAGCGTTGTGGAGAAACTTGAAAAAGTTCGTCATACCTGACCAAAAGCATCGCCTTCTACCGGATCATTTACACTACCCCGACATTATTAATAATAATTTTCTGAATATTTCTAATAATAATGAATGCAATATTTCTTCTTTGAACTTCTTCTTATCCAATCGATATCACAATAATATATTTTTTAATCTTGACACTACTGATGAAACAGAAATCCTAAAAATAATCTTAGAACTGACATCTAACGCTAAGGGTTTGGACAATATTAATAGAGATATGGTGATCTTAACTCTTCCTCACAGTCTCACCACTATCACCAACATTATTAATAAATCCATATCTTCTAGTACTTTTCCAGATTTATGGTAAATAGCTGCTGTCACTCCTCTGCCAAAAATAAATAACCCAAACAATTTGAACGATCTGAGGCCTATAAGCATCTTACCCTATTCAAATTCAAATTCAAATTCAAAAATTTTTATTTCAACGTAAAGAATTTACATTCTGCTTGTTGAATGTCAATGTACATACAGTTAGGTATAATGTTAGCCGCTGCCTTAGGGCCGTGTGTAGTGGAGAAAAAGGCAGCGAAAAAAAACTCCACTCTGACCATCTTTTCTCAAATCAACTTAAAGCTAATACAAATTAGGTATGAGTGTTCGTATACCAAGAATCTCAAGATCCATGAGTGCAATCAATACTTGCAAAGTCAAACATCATTTAATATTCTTAAAAGGTAATAAAACACCAATGCTGCGGCCAGACACACGGACGGCACCCGTTCACGAGCGTAACGCAGAGTTCAGCCATCACCAGTCTCAACCATATTAGAGGGAGTTAGGCGACCCGGCCACCGCGCCACCATTCGCATGGCCTTTGGCAAACTTGTGTGATAAAGTTCTTGTCAGTTATCTATAATAATAGCATAGTTTTGATATGCAATCACAGCGTCTGTACATATGTATGAAATTTATTAAACCCTATATATTATTAGAATACCAATAACTAGCTCGTTGTGGAATTGGTTTACTGCCAAGGGTTTTTATCATCTATAAAGTCATCTATTCTGTAGTATGCCTTTTTACACAGCGCAGTTTTAATAACAAATTTAAATTTATTTCCTGGCAGGGATAGAATACTTTCAGGAATTTTGTTATAAAAACGTACACTATATCCTACAAATGATGTATTTACCTTGGCTAATCTGAATCTAGATGAGGCAATTTTGTTTCGATTTCTGGTGTTAACGTTATGTATATCCCTGTTTAGCTTAAATGTAGTTATGTTTTTACGTACATACATTATGTTATCGAATATATATTGGCAAGCTAGCGTAAGAATTCCTATTTCCTTAAAAAACTCACGTAGTGAGTGTCTGGCAGGTAAATTGTAAATACCTCTAATAGCCCTTTTTTGGAGAATAAAAATTGTTTCTATATTTGCCGCCCGCCCCCATAGTAGCAGACCATATGACATAATGCTGTGGAAATAACTGAAATAAACTAGCCTCGCAGTTTCTACATCTGTTAGTTGTCTAGTTTTTCTAACTGCAAATGCAGCTGAACTCAACCTACCCGCTAACTTTTCTATGTGTTGATCCCATTGTAGTTTTGAGTCTAATGTAATGCCTAAAAACACCGTTGTCTCAACTAAGTGTAGTCTGTCACCAGCTATTGTTAAACTTGTGTCCACTTTTTTGACATTGGGCAATGAAAACTTAATACATTTTGTTTTTTTGGCATTTAACATAAAATTGTTTACGTTAAACCAGTTCAGAATTTAAGAAAGACCATTGTTTACATCGTCTAAATTAGATTGACCTCTCTTGATTTTAAAAATTAGAGAAGTGTCATCCGCAAACAATACTATTTGTGACAATTTCTCAACTAGGTACGGCAGATCATTAACATACACTAAGAAAAGGAACGGCCCTAAAATTGAACCCTGAGGAACTCCTATTTTAACATCGGATCCGGGTGACTTAACTCCATTAATATCAACTTTCTGCACTCTATTAGCTAAATACGATCTAAGAAGTTCTAAAGATTTATTACTGAGACCGTATCTGATCATCTTACGAAGGAGGGTTTTGTGGTCTACGCAATCAAAAGCTTTGGATAGGTCACAGAAAACCCCGATGGCATCCTGCGCCTCCTCCCACGCATCAAAGATGTGATTCATCAACGCCACACCTGGGTCTGTCGTTGAACGACCCTTAGTGAAACCGAATTGTTTTTTATGGAAGAGTTTATTTAATGTGAAGTGTGTCAGCAATTGGTGTAAAATGATTTTTTCAAATACTTTACTAAATACTGGAAGTATTGCTACGGGTCTAAAATCGTTCGGATCATCACTGTCATCTGACTTAAATAAAGGAACAATTTTACTAAACTTTAATAGATCAGGGAACGTCCCCTGATCAATACATTTATTAAAAATTATAGCAAGGTGTGGTGCCATGAAATGAATTACCGTGGATATCAATTTAACTGATAGTCCCCAGAGATCTTCGGTTTTCTTTATATTTATTTGTTTAAATGCTTTCAAAATGGTTTGGGGGCTAACGTGGGAGAATTGAAATGCTATTGTGCACGGTTATATATTTTCTAACATCAAGGATTCTGCTGACTCTGGGGAAGAATTTAAACACGCTGTTATATTGAGGGGGATGTTTGTAAAGAAATTTTCGAATATTTTTGCGATATCCTCACTTGTGTCAACTACTTTCCCATCTACCCTTAGTACAAAATTTTGATCCCTAGGTTTAGTTTTGCCTGTCTCCTTGTTAATTATTTGCCAAACCGTTTTTATTTTATTCGATGACGCTTATATTTTTTTACTTATACTGAGAGCTTTAGCTATAGAGCAGGTTTTTATAAAGGTTTTAGAATATTTTTTTACATATTCTTTAAAACTCGGATCCTGATTTGATTGTTTTTCGTCATACAATTCATACAATTTCTTTCTACTTCTATGTATACCAGGAGTGGCCCATTCTGAAAAACCACCTTTAACGCCTTTAATTTTTTTAATTTTAAAAACCTGTTCGAATTCGTTTGCTATTGTGGTAAACAATTCTTTATATAATGTGTTGGGATCATTGCTATCGAATTTTAGTAAGCCTATGTGGGTACTTAATTTCCTTTTAAATAATTCAATTTTTCTCTCTGTTATGGGCCTACAAATTATTTCTTGGCATTCTTTTTCTACTGTTGTAGGCAAAACAATGAATAAACCACTATGATCTGACTGTAGGTTATTTATAATTTTCTTTTCAAGATGCTCACAGTTGCAAAACACATTATCTATACATGTAGCACTAGTTGCCGTTGTTCTAGTGGGTTCTTTAAACTGGTTTTGTAAGTTAAATGATCTAAATAAGCTAATAATTTTGGTGTGTAGTGGGCTCTCAACTGACAGATCAATATTAAAATCGCCACATATCACTATGCGCTTATTGCTCGCAAACAGACGTTTTAATGCCTCTTCTACGACTGCCTCAAAGTCATTGTAATTAGTTTGAGGTGGCCTGTAAACGCACATAACAATATACCTGTCCAATTCCACACACGAGATCTCAACTAATCGCTCAACGGAAAGGCTTACAATGTCTTTGCGTTCCTTACTTCTTAAAGTATTTTTTACAATTATCATAGAACCTCCTCTTAATGCTTTACTTCTATTATAAGTACTAATAGGCTGGTAGTTTTTTAAATTAAATACCATTTCAGATTTTTTTAGCCAATGTTCTGTTAAGCATAATATATCTATGTTAAAATCTGTTAAAAAAAGTTCTGTCATATTTTCCTTGCCTGAAAAGCCCTGAATATTTTGTGCTACTATGTTAAGACCTACTTTGGGCTTTTCCGTTGTCTGCATTGGCAGTTTAAAGCCAATGATTCGTTTGTGTGTGAGCCCGTTGAAATTTTAATACTACTGCTAGTATCACGGTTGTCATTATTGTGTGACTGTGTTATAATTCCTATAACTGAGTCAAAAATATTATAAGCTAATAGACTAGCTAGCTTACGTCGACTGTTTTTAGAAAGATACACAGTATCTCTCGCCATAAAATAATTCTTAACAAAGCTGTTAAGGTCGAAAAATGATACGTCACTATGACGACATGTCAAATGCTGTATATGCATGTTCAGACTATGGATGTCTCTGTTATCCTCTTCAGAAATGGATTGAGAGTATGGGAACGAACAGAAAAATAATTTTCCCACCTCCGGATGGACATCCCTAGCCCGACCATACAAGTCATATCTTTCAAAAATATTGGAAAAAGTGGTTTATAACCAGATGGTAAGGTATTGCGAGGCTAACAACATCTTACCGGTTCATCAGTCCGGTTTTCGCAGAAACCACAGCACCTGCACTGCCCTACTTGATGTCATAGATAACATCCTAGGCGAACAAGACAAGAGCAAAGGTACCATTCTGGGACTATTGGACTTCTCCAAGGCCTTCGATTCCTTGAACTTAGACTTACTGCTGGCTAAACTGGGGTATTACGGCTTATAATCCAAAACAGTAGCTTGGTTTCGTAGTTATCTCGTCGACCGCTACCAACAAGTGTCCCTTCAGAAGCCAGACGGCTCGGTCCTTAAGTCGGGGCTACGTCACGTAACCCGCGGTGTCCCACAGGGATCGATCCTGGGTTCACTCCTCTTCACTATCTATTCAGCGGACATTGTGAGGTGCATTGAGTCTTGTAGGTATCACCTATACGCAGATGGCCTGCAAATTTATATTTCCACCGATCCTGTGTTGCTGAGTCTGTAAAAACCTTAAATAACGACTTGGAGCGTATCTCCAACTGGTGTAGTAGCAACTGCTTACTTCTAAACGAAAATAAATGTAAGGTTATGATCCTGGGCTCTAAAATTCAAAAAGAACGTATAATGGCATTAAATCCCGTAGTTGTTGTAGAGGGAGAGCAATTGGACTTTGTCAATGAAGTACGGAATCTGGGTTTGATTATGGACAGTAACCTTAGGTTCGAGAAGCACGTAGTAGAAATCGCACGGAACTGCTTCTTTAGGCTAAGAATCCTGTACTCACTACGCAGATTCCTAAGTGTCAATACTCGAACTCTTCTTTGCGACACACTGATAATGTCCAAGCTCAATTATGCCTTAACCGCCTATGGTCCATACCTATTTGCAAAAACACACAAACTTCTGCAACAAGTTCAAAATGCTTGTGCCCGTTTTTGTTTTAATGTACCTGCTCGAGCCCATATCACACCATATTTAAATAATGCATCTCTCCAGAAAATGGGAAACAGGCTGAAATTATTTATGGCAACAATTACGTTCGGAGTCATCAAATTTCAGAAGCCAGCATATTTGTTTGACAAACTTACATGGCGGTGGTCTGTATATGGAGCCCGCAATAGATCTAGGGCGTGCTCAAACCCGCTTGGTGTCCTGGACAACGTACTGCCGCCTTTCGTGGTAGCTTCCGGTTCCAGGCCACCAAGTGCTGGAATGACATACCTCCGCCAATCATCATCAACCCATTATGTCCCCACCGAGGGGCACGGGTCTCTTCCCTGAGGAAGGTATAGGCCATACTCCACCACGGGGGCCAAGTCCGGATTGGTGGAGGCTTGTAAGACTAGTGGCTGGTCTTACTGTCAGAAGTTTTCAAGCCGCCCCTAAAGGCCTCTGACTTGGCTTAACGACTGCCATCTATCGTTGGCAGCCGGCACCAACTGCTTAACGTACCTTGCGAGGCACGGAATCGCTCAGAAAAAATGCCACTAGCGTTAGTCATAGACAGTGACCCATCCATAGACTGAACGCGCCGTATGTTGCTTAACCTTAGTGATCGTTCAAGATCACTCAGGCAGCCCAGGCTACGAGCGATTCTATTCTATTCTATTCATATTCTTTGAAAAAGTATTCCTTATTTTAATGCAAGATTCCAAGAGACTTCTCTCGTCTATCAATTTTTATGTAATGTATAAAATCTAGCGTCACATTATTTGTTATCGAACTGCTCCTAAACGTTCTTAGGATTTTTTTGTATATTCGTTAGGTCTGACAATGGGTCGTAAATCTCCGCCAATAAGGCAACTAAACTCCAAAGCTGGCTTCAAAACAAAATATAAAAAAATCCTCCTAGAATCCCAGTGATCTCTCCCAGTGACCATTTGCTGACACTTGCCGACATTTATTTTATTTTTATTTTAGTTTAATTCTTATTTCAATTTTATTCTAATATCAATTATTAATCTCTAATAAAATAATAATTTCTCTGACATTGTTCACAATTCTACCTCATAATTTATTATTCACTTATTCAATCATTTATATCAATCACTTATTATTTAATAATTTATATATTTTTTGTATAACGAAATATTCGGTATTTGAATGCCAATTATTAGAATGTTTGTTTGTTACTTCGTTAGTTCGAATTAATACATATTTATACACTTATAATTATTCCAATGAATACCATACCCATTTATTATTATTAATTAATTAATTTTATATTGTTAAGCACTATTTACTTTTATGTACCTTTTCTATTTATTGATGCCACCTACATTTCTCCGAGCTCTGCACGCCGCCGTCTTACCAGGTGCTGACATAAAAACAGCGCTGAGGTGGTCACCCACCCCAGCACATGCTGAGTCAGAACCTTTTTACATTTGCCACACCCACAATTTTCTGTTGTTTTTGTTGTACGTTACCTTTTTCATGTGTATTATTATTTTTCCTTCTGTGTATTGTTTTACTGTATTAGCTTAATGTTCTCTTTGTTTGCTTTGTACACTGTGCCTATCTTTCCTGTACATGTGTGTGTAAATGTGAATAATTTTTTTATCTATCTATCTAAATGTATTTGAACGTAAAGAATTTACATTCTGTTGACTTAACCTCTTCAGTCCTGACCTTGAAAATAACAATAGTTTTCTATTGTTATTTTGTCGACACAGGACTGAGGAGGTTAATGTCAATGTGCTTATTAATATAGCCGTGCTGCCTTTTGGGCCGAATGTAAAGGAGAAAAAGGCAACGGGAAAAAAACTCCACTCTGACCGTCTTTCCTCAAATCACCTTAAATCATCGATGCAACTGACTTTTTAATTAATTTATTTGGACATTGTATTATAAGATGAATATTGTAGATTTAGCACATAAGAGAAGTGACATTTGTATTAACAATGGTATTTTGTCATTTTCATTACTAAATTCAAACTAAATATTTGCATGTTAGAACATAGCTAACAGAATGTGAGATCATATTTACCTCATATAACAGGTCATCAAAATGTACCACATTCTAGGCAAATAAATTTATTTTATTTTATTTTTTTATCACTTTTCTCAAATCACCTCAAATCAATCATCCGAGTGTCAAAATAAACCATCATTTGTACTTCTATAAAACTGACCCAGAATGTTTTCTTACACTACACATAGATGACAGATTCCCATTATTGTTATCTAAAAGTAGGTGCATATAAAGTTCGTTAAGGAAATAAAAACAATCAATGGCAGTGGGATTTATTTGAGCCTCGTGCCAGTAAAATTTTAAGGCAACCAATTTTCGCCGAGGCTTAAAATTAAATAACGGGGCTTCATTCAGAAAATGGTCCGAAACATCGCGAAAATTTCACCGGAAAAGTGGTTTTAATCATAAATTCATCACCGTAATAGACGTGAAAAAAATTGGAAATATCATTATATAAGCAAACATAGTACTCTCTTCAGAAAGTGACACTTGCCTATAACTAATTCAACTGACTTATGTGGTTAACATAAATTGGCCTTAACTTTTAAACAACTTCTAAAAAAAAGTTTTTGGATATTTTTACCGCATAACTTCGTCAAATCTTAACCCATGTCGACAACATTTTTTCGTTCGATTTAGGATAGCGTCTTATTGGTCCCATTTTTATTAATCTTGGAATTAAAGAAACTTTTCAACGAACTGCAGAAAATAATGTCTATTCTTTAGTAATACTTATAGGTATGTTTGATAAAATATACTGTAAATAGTCCAAGGGCAGTTTGTCACTTATTCACAAAAAACGAGGAATATATTTTTTTAATAAAAAATAATACCGACGCTAGAACACTTTATTTCTGCGGTTTTGGGTGGTGTACCAAAACCGCAGAAAAAATAAAATAGGTATACATGTCGATATTGCAGAAGTATATTTTGTAATCGGTGTCAAACTAACACACCAATTTTTGGCAACACAACACATACATTATTATGGTTATTGGAATATAGAATAATTGATCTTAAGTGTCTATGTTCCAATAACAATAATATTAGGTGTGTAAAACTGACATAGCATCGATTATTACCATGATGGACTCTTGTCAGTTATATTTGGAAAGAAAATGTGAGAAAAAAGTAAGCTTAAGTCTACTGTCGATTTCACAACCTTCCTGTATAAGATGTTGTATGTTTTTGATATACTTTAAGCACATTAATCGCTTAATCAGCCTTACTTTCTAAGTAAATACTGATTGAGTGATTTAACTGCAATGCAACACTGAACACTTAGGCGAAGTTCGAAAGTTTAGTGGTTGTTTTAAACGTATCTTGTTAATGCGCTCATCGCGTAACGCGTCAAGATACCTACCCACATTTTGTTTCCTGTATTAGTTGTACACTCGGGAGTGAGGCTGGTATTCACAACACAGGTTTACTGCCTACCGTGAATACCATTCTACACTAACTACCTATGAACTAATAATAACTATGTACCGACCTATTAATGTAACATGTATCTTGTTAAATTGGATCAATAAATATCTTATCTCTTATCTCTTATCTCTTTAAGCACATTGGACCTAGCCTGTAATGTGGAGCCCGAGAAACAGTTACCAAAATGTAGATTTTTGTAGTAATCACTGAATAAGTAGGTAATTTAAATGTATTTATAAAAAAGTTGACGTAAATGTCAACATTAAAAGTGACACCAATATAAAGCACCTGTAAAGAATACACCTTGCTTTTTGAAATGTTGTCATTAATTATTCTGATGGTGAACTGAATTTGAAGGCGACAAATGAAGGGAAAAATTCTCTAAATATCACTCAAAAATTAAGCAGAATTAATTAAGGGGCGGCTTCTTTAATAAATTACTAAACGATTAGGCGATAATCGCCAGCTGGGGTTGAGTCGGGCCGCTCTGAAGTCATTAGAGCCTTTTGACATTGCCGACGCTTAAAGGAATTTCATTTATTTCAAGAAAGAAAAATGGTCCGGTGGTAGCCCAATGCGTAGAACAAGGAATCGGAAGCGGGAAACCTAGGTTCGATTCCCAGTGCGTGTACCCATGACTTTTATTCTAAGTTCTGTACATTTGTAAGGCTTTTAACTTCTTTCATTTATTACACATTAGAAAAAAAAACAAACAAAAAAATCATTCTTATTCTGAGGTTATAGGTAACCTACTAAGTAACGTACTGTTATGGGGTCCGTGCCGCAGGTCTTTTTAAAAAAAAACTCTTTATTACACACACACAGGTTTATTGGTAAAAGACAAGTTTACAGTACCGCGGCTATGGGCTGACTGACTCACATGGCTTGGAAATACTATATAAATGGAATTGAAAATGCTAGCGTTAGCTAAATCTAAGTAATAAAGTAGTTTATAACAGCTCCCCCAACAAGACGAAGGTTATCGTTAAGATAAACGAAGGGTAGAACTGAAAACAGTACACAATACAAAGTAAGGGGTGGTTATGTGGTAAGTGCTACCGTGTAAGTATACAAAAATAAGAAAACTTAGTACTTATAATAAAACCCAAAAACCCAAAACTTAAAAATTACTAAGATTTCTAGAGGATGACCTCTGAAACGCTATTTTCTTAACACTAGTAGATAGAACCTCTGGAAGGCTCTTGACAGACTTCTTGTCGCATTCTTCATCATCAGTAAAGTCAGTTAATTCAATTGAATTATTAATTTTATTTTGATCCTTTTTCATTTTTTTATTATAACACTGGTTAAAGATCTGAATGCAACAGGAAGTATTACCATTAGTAGCAGCAAAACATTTTTTATAAGTCTTATAAGTGGCATACCCGAAAATAACAGCGAGAATAATATAAGTAGCGGTTGAGTAGTAAGATCCATATTTAACAAGATGAGATTGGCTTTGTGCCTGGTTTATTTGATTTTCCAAGTAATCTAATTTATGGGATACCACATTTAATGACTCTAAATTAACATGAGATAAGTGTATAGGAACTAGCTTATCAATAGTGTTATTAATGATTTTTCGGTTACAGCAATCATCTTCAGTTATATCAAAATCAATAGACAGTTGTTCAGGAAGGGTTGACGTATAAACATGGGTGCCTGAGAGCTGCAAGGTCTGAAAATATGCTATACATTCCTTTTCAAGAGATAATATTCCTGTACCTGATAGTGTATAATCATACATCTTGTTTTGACATTTAACAGTAAGTTTACTAGGTTTTGACTGAACATAAATCCATTTTCCATCATGAAGCTTTTGCCACAAGTTAATACTACCATATAGTAACTTAGAGTTGCATATTTCAGGAAGTGACAAGGTGACTTCAGTTAACAGTTTAGTCTCGCAGGACGGATTATTAATAGTCGATAAAACAGATACAGAGGGACATATTAGATAATCAAAATTAACAGTTTTACATTCATTAACATTATCAAGTAGGGAGGAACTCAATCTGTCATCCGATACGGCAAGGTATGGTTTGGTAGGGTAAATAAGAGCATAAGTCCGAAAGCTTGTATCGTGAGGGGTAGGTAGAGCTACCATTTTATAGACATTAAATTTCAAAAGTTTAATTAAAGGTATTTGCAGTACAAAAATCAACTTCATATTATAGTAATAAGATGTCAACTTGGAAAGATCAATAATATTGTGAATGTTATCTTGAGTCAAGGGGGTTGGAAAATCTACATTTTTCCGTATCGATTTGCTGTTACTGGATAGTTCTCTGAATAACCTAGTGGGGGTGAGAACATAAGGGTGTAAAATATTTGCCTTAGAGAATAAGATAGCATTCAAGATTGTATCTAAGATGTTAGAAATAGCTAGCAACGAGCTTTCCATAACATTAACTAATCCATTAATTTTAGCAACATTTATAAAATTATTACTGACCTGATTGTTTTCGGTCAAGACTGAGTAAAGTTTATCTATCTGTTTATTAATCCTATTTTCATTATCGTTAAGTTTACGAATAGAACTATTAAAATTATTAATCGTCGATTGGACAACGTGGATGTTGTCCTTCATCAAAGAAAACATTTCATTTTCATTCTGTTGGCAAGCTGAAATAGCAGCTTCGTACTTGCGGGCATCATCTGCATCTAGGGTTCCGAAAAAGAATTTCAAAATTTCACCGCCGAACTCTAGGGATCTTTTAAAACGAGTCGGAGGCTCTAAAGAGATGATATGGAGTAGAGAATCAGATTTCAATACGTTGGCATTGAGCAGAATTTCTAAAGGACTAAAAGTATCCTTACAATCAACGTTATAGGCTAAATTTTGAGCTTGTTTACATAGAGAAGAAATCGTAGTCATAGATGCTTGAATTTTATCCAGATAAGGCTTGATTTGTGAGACCTCGACGTGAGTAACTACATTCCAGTAGTCATCGTAAAAGTATGCTACGGAAGTCGGGTCAAAATAGATTCCAGGACTATGAGCTATGTCTTGGACTACGGGTTCTGATGTAGAACCTTGAAAATGGAGGAACCTGAAACAAATGACAAATGAAACTTTCAAGCAGGTTTCAATTCATTAACGTGATATTTCACGTGTTTGCGATTTACGCAAATGGTGACATTTTTCTTGTCGTGGACCTTAACAATTTTATAGGGTCCCTTCCAGATGGGAGACAAGGCTTTCCGAAGCCTGTGATGCTGTTTGAGATATACTAAATCGCCAGTTTTATATGTAATATCCTTAGTAGAACTGTCATAATAATTTTTAGAAGATTCTTTACTTCTCTGAATGTTTTCGAGGGCCCGTTGTCTACTGTATTTCATTCTATGCTGTAGAGCCCTAATGTACTCGTGATAAGTAGTACCGTTATCGGAGTCATAGACACTACTGGGGATAGATGGTTGATAACCGTAAAGTAACTCGAAAGGAGTAAACTGCGTTGTGCAGTGAGGAGTAGTATTGTAGGATAATATAGCTGTAGCTAAATAGCAATGCCAGTCATCGTGATTTTCGTTAACAAACGATTTAAGGTACTCCTTAAGAGTAGCGTGGCTGCGTTCTAGCGCGCCATTGGTTTGGGGATGATACGGAGTCGAATAAAGGGACTTGATCTTTAGAATTTGTGTAAGTTGCTTAAACAACTCAGAAGTAAAACATGTACCTTGATCGGACAGGATCATTTTGGCAAAGCCAAAGAGGGAGAAAAAGTGGATGAGATTACGCGCAACTTCATCTGTAGTAGACCCAATCATAGGGTAAGCGCTTGAGAATTTTGTCAGATCATCTTGAAGTGTCAAGATGAAACGGAACTTTTGCAGTCCAGCCTCAGGTAAAGGACCAACAATATCCAAGGCTAATCGTTCAAAAGGCTTGGTGCTAGAAGATGTAATAACCATGGGAGCCTTGTTACATTTTCGTAAAGGTTTATTAATCTTACAGAGGCTGCAGTCTTTTACAAATTGCTCAATGTCGGAGCGCATGCCTTTCCAATAGTAAGTGGCCCTAATTCTGTTAAACATCCTCTGAATGCCTGGGTGACCAGCAATAGTGGTACCGTGATTTTCATTCAAAATGCGTGGAACCTCGGCAGGTGAGGGGTAAATAATCTGATTTTTGTAAATATGAATTTTGATATTTGTGCCATGAAACACGAAAGAGATAATGTTGTAGACCTTCGTATAATTCAATTTTGTAAACGGTTCTGAAAAGTCTGAAATTGCTAAGTCGCTCTGATCTTCAGCAATAACAACATCACGTAATTTCATTAAAAGGTCGTAAATGACACTATATGAGGTTTCATCATAGTGATGTACTTTAGTAAATAAAAAGTAGATCTTTTTATTAGCAGAATGAGCGGCCAGCACAGTCTCGGGCTCGCGTTCGGCTGATAGCAAGTCAGCAGAATTGTCTACTGTGGACAATATTTGTTCGCAACTTGGCATAGAGTTATCAAAGTCTAGAGAAGTCGGGCAAGCGACTAATTTATGTTTGGTCAAATGTAAAGGTTCAAGGTGTTCTTCAATTTGAGTGTCATTGGACACGGACTTGGTGAACTGTTTTTTGAAGTACAGTTTATAAGAGCATTTATTCAATTTTGAATGTGTGATGGCGTTGACAGGGTTACGGGAAAGAGCATCTGCGTTAGCATTTACTCTGCCAGGTTTATAGACGATTTCGTAATCGTATTCTTCTAATTTTAAACGCCAACGAAGAAGACGGCCTCCAGGATCTTTAGCATTAAATAGCCAGACTAAGGGACGGTGGTCAGTTACAATTTTGAACCTATATCCATAGAGATAAGGTCGGAAGGTGTTAACTCCGAAAAGAATAGCTAGAAGTTCTTTCTCTGTAGTAGAGTAGTTTCCTTCGGCTTTGTTCAAAGTTCTAGACGCATAGGCGATGGGCTTATCGTTGCCGATTTCGCCTTGAGAAAGGATCGCGCCTACAGCGTAATTTGAGCTATCAGTTGTGACCACGAAAGTTTGGGAAAAGTCGGGGTATTGTAGTAAAGGAGCCGTAATCAATTTTTCTTTAAGAGAATTGTACGCAATTTCTTGTTCCTTGGACCATACGAAAGGAATATCCTTTTTTAATAGGCTTGTTAATGGCTTTGTAATCTTAGAGAAGTTCTCTATAAAACGTCGGTAGTAGCCAGTTAAACCAAGAAAAGACTTTATGTCTTTGGAATTTTTGGGAACAGGGAATTCTGAAATGGCCTTGATTTTGTCGGGGTTAGGTGATACGCCCTTATCGGTAATTATGTGGCCTAGGTATGAGACTTCGCGTCTGAGGAACTCACATTTGTCGGGTTGCATTTTTAAGTTAAACTCCCGAAATTTGTCGAAAACGAGTTTCAGTTTTTTGATGTGAGAATCAAGGTCGTGGGAATAGACGATACAGTCGTCTAGGTAGACATAACAATGTAGACCCTGTAAACCGGATAGAACGGTGTTCATTAACCTTTGAAAGGTAGAAGGAGCATTCTTTAGACCGAATGGCATCCTAACAAATTCGTAGTGGCCTGAAGTGCCATTTGAGTTAGTGACAGTAAATCCTGTTTTTGCTGAATCAGCTGGGTTGAGACAAATTTGATGGAAACCTGACACAAGGTCAAGGGTAGAAAAGTATTTGGAATGTCCCAACTGGTCGAGAATGTCTGTAATTAAAGGGATGGGGTAAACCTCATTAACTGTAACGTCATTAAGACGACGATAGTCAATAACAACGCGCCACTTTTGTTTGCCAGAGGCGTCCATTTTTTTGGGAACCACCCAAACGGGTGCACTCCAAGGTGAAATTGAGGGCCTAATGATGTTTTGACTAAGCATTTTCTGCATCTGGTTTTCGACCTCTTGCTTATGAACCTCGGGAAAACGGTAGGATTTCACGTGTATCGGAGGGGCGTCACCTGTATTGATGGAATGCTGAATTGCATTTGTACACGTTAGTGGATCGCCTTCTAGGTAGAAAATGTCTGTGTACTGAGTACAACAGTCCAGAAGAACCTTTCTTTCTTCGGGATTTAAATGGTCGTGACGAATAAGGTCTAGAACGCGTCGTTTTCTATCTGAGGTAGCTTCATGGGAAGCAGAGAAGACATTCTGAGATGAACTCTGAGGAGATTCGTCGACAGAGAAATCCATGGGGGTAAGTCGAACTGAAAAATTTTTCACTTCAATTGGTTTTTCCAATGTGTTCAAAATAGAGACATTAACTCTATAGTTCGGCTTAACTTTTACGATACAGTTTGCTAGGTATACACCTTCACAGAACGTATGGTCAAGAATCAGCGCTTCGCGCAACGTTTCCAATTCCGAAATGTCATTAGATACAAGACATTCAATAATAGCTTCAGATCTAGCAGGTATGAGAAAGCTAGGATTGCTCAGCGAAAATGGAATGGAAGAGTTTTGCATCTGCAATGTTTTAGTGGAGTATTTAATATCCATTTTAAAGTAGTCTAGAAAATCACTACCGATAATGCCGTCGAATGGCAAGCGCACAGAGTCGCTAATCGCGTGGACATTGAAGTTCAGCGGTACTAGATTTTGTTTGGAAAGTCGGTAGGATAGGTCAAGGTTAAGGGACCCGAGAGACTCTACATGAGAATCATCTTCATTAAGACCTTTGATTTTAATAGTTTGAGGTCCCAGTTCGGGATGCTTTTGTAAACTTGAGAATTTCACAATTGAAATTGAAGCACCCGAATCAATTAAAAAACACAGAGGCTTCTGTGAACAGCTTGTCTGTAAAAACACGTGAGGAAGCGAAACCCTAGGGTTGAGATTAAGAACAGTGTAAACTGTGCTTTCTTCACATGTAGAATCTCTAGGGGGGAGGCCCGAAAAACTCAAGTTACCTTGAGGGGAGAGATTCGTTGACTCATTGAGAGTGTTGGAACTAGCCTTGGAAAGAAACTCATTTTTGAGTAAAGGCGTAGTAGTAGAGCTAGTCTTAGGAAGAAACTCCTTAGCGAGTAAAGACTTAGCGTTAGATTTTTTTGAGCTAGCCCTGGGAATAAATTCCTTTTTGGGTGAAGGGTTAGCGAAACTGGCCTTGGACAGAAACTCGGGGAGTAAAGGCGCAGATGTATTAGAAAACGTGTCTTTTACAATAGGGGGTGAGGGTCCCGGCAGACACGGAACCGGAACCGATTTTAGTTTAAATCGGTTTCCTCTGAGTGTGGTGTAACAGCGTGAACACTGGCTTTAGGAGACGGCGATGATTCAGTCTCCTGACCGTTTTTACGTTTTAATTTAAAACACTCAGTGATGAGGTGCCCAACCTTTTTGCAGTAGGCACAACTTTTATTTTTGTCAAATTTTGAGGCAGAGGGCCTATTTTGAGATGGAGGGGAGTTAATCGCATGAACGCGATGACCTTCATTAGATTGCTTTTTCTTTTTAAAACAGTCGGAAACGGCGTGTCCGTTTTGATGGCAAAAAGAGCACTGTAAAGATGCTCGTTGAGACATCCGGGAAAGATTGAAGATCTTTTCTTCTTCAATTGCATGTGTGATAGCTTCAGACAGAGTTTTGGGGTTACGGCATCTCACTATATGCGCGAATTTGTTATTCATCCCTAACATAAACGTATTAAGGGCCAAATCTTCCATCGCGGCAAGCCTACCCACAAGCTCTTTTTGTTCAACACAGCTATAATGGATGTCAGATTGGAGTCTCGTTAAACACGACTCTATTCGCAAAGAATATTGCGTCACACTCTCGTCGGCTTTTTGGCGGCAATTTTGTAAATCTACTAATAGATGCGTGGAGTGCTTTTTTTCACCGAAAGTGGTTTTCAAAAAAGCTTTCAGATCGCTCCAGCTTTCGAATTGTTTCAAACAACATGCAAGTTGCGCCTTGCCTTCAAGCTGTGATACAATATATTTTATGAGTACATCCTGTTGTTCGGGAGTGGCGAGATTAATTGCGTTCTCGCAATTGGTTAAAAAGGCGGGGAGGCTTTCACGATCCCCACTGTAAGGTCGGATGAACTTTGTTAAAACTGAAAGCGTAATAGTGGCCATTTTTTCCTTAGGGACCTTCGCTTTTGATTGTGAAGAAGAGTTATCTGAGGTCTCGACGTCGGAGGTTGCCTCTACGGATTCCTCCTCCTTTTTACTTTTAGGCTTAACCATGAATAAAGTTTTAAAAACTCAGAGCAACAGGATATACGACAAACACAATAATAAGGTAAAATCAATTTGTAAAAGTATATAAAAACGTGTAAAATTAATATTTGTATAAGGTAAGTATCAATATAAAATGTTCGCCGTAAAATATCAAAATAGCACGTAAAATTCCGGACAAACACGGTAAGTTCACAAAACTTGCAGGACAAGTAAAGTTAAAAGTAAAACGAAACAACTCACAGGAGAACAGCAACCAGGAACATCTCGGAAAATCCAGGATGTGGAAAGTGACCCGAAGTACCAATAATGCAGCATGCAGTCACGTTGTAGCGATGACGCAATTGCAGGTACAGTAGGTGGCGTCGAGTATCCGGCGACACAGGAGCGTCGTATTTCTACGGAAAAAACCTCGCGAAGTCACGTAGCGCAGTTTGCGAAACTGGTGCTGATTAGTTTATAGAAGAGTTGTATGAAGAATAGGAAGGTGAGTCAACTCGATGAACCGGTGGTAGGTAATGGTGTCTTGTCTTTTCTTCTGATGCGGGCTCGCGTAAAACACGGAGACTGACCGTCGACCAGGATGCTGTGATGTTAGCGCAGGCTCACGCTCGAGAGCAGAGACTTATTGTCGACCAACTGGACCGATGATGCTGCGGGCTACGCGCAAGGGCGGAGACTTAACGTCGGGCAACACGGTACTGAATTTTCACTTTAAACAAGACCCTTCTTGATGCGACAGGGACCGCGAGTTCTTTTAGATGCCAGATCTCACGCGAAGCAAGATTGTCCTTCTGGCATCCCACTTCTGACACCACTTGTTATGGGGTCCGTGCCGCAGGTCTTTTTAAAAAAAAACTCTTTATTACACACACACAGGTTTATTGGTAAAAGACAAGTTTACAGTACCGCGGCTATGGGCTGACTGACTCACATGGCTTGGAAATACTATATAAATGGAATTGAAAATGCTAGCGTTAGCTAAATCTAAGTAATAAAGTAGTTTATAACAGTACTTTGACTACTTTTTGCAGCTATCTGTGGAAACTTTTAATAACTGTCTGTTTTTATATCTGCTTTGTAATATCATGTTTGTTTAGTCACTAGTTTTCCTAAATATTAAATAAATAAATAAAAAGTTTGTAAAGTTATAGGAAAGTGAATGTCTGAGCTATTCACATATACCACAACGCTGGAAATCGCCAATCCTCGCTACGAAGGCGTGGTGATCTTAAGCCAATACTCTCTCGCTGTCTGAGAGGCCCTCTGTCGTATAATGGGACTTAAGTATATCATCATCATTATCAACCCATCATGCCCCCAACGAGAGTTTAAAAAACTTTGGCTATCCATGAAAATAAGCTTTCAAGGAAGAGAACACATATAATCTACCGAATTCAGCAAGGTAACACGTCCTCCAAGACGCAATTATTTCAATTTCCATGAAAATTAAGTCTGTACGTAATAAAATTACAGAAACAAGGTGAGACGCCACTGACGAAGCTTCGAAAATTATAATTGATTCAGTTTCCTACGTAAGAGTTTCACACATACCTATATTTCCGAACATTACTATCGGAGTTGTCATGTGCTACTGTCTATAAATAGATAAAACTTACTGACCTTAAACTTAAACCTTACTCGTTATAATACTAGGGAGTTTAGGACTCAATATGGTCAAGAATGATCTAGAGATATGATGTAGACAGATAAATATTCTTTGTTGTATTTTTACCAGGAATAACATTTGGCACTGGAACAACCAATTGGCAGCCTTATTACTAAAATAAATGTATTCTAGACAACTAAGACACTACTACTTGACCTTCATTAGTCACGCGAAGTCTTACAAAATCAAATCTAATAAAGCAATCCAATATAATTCATGATTAAGCTTTGCGAATCAGAGCGAAACCTGGTCGGACTCTTCCGACAAAAATCAGGTACGTGAATACGGAATGCTTACGAAAGTTTCAATTCAAGAATGTAATTAACTTAGTATTTATTAACACAATATTTTCCGCTTCACAAACCAGGTATTCTCACAAAAATAGATTGTCTAATTTTCTTTCTAACAATCATTTACATTGTCATTAGAACGCCAGAAACTCGATACGTTTTTATTTGACTGGGAAGGTAAAAAAGAGTAGTCTGACACCGAGCAAAAGTCATTAAAATATGCTTTGATGCTTAAAATTTGTTAAACCAAAGCCAACAAGTTTTTTGTGAAAACAAATTTACACAAAAATCTTCGAAAACCCACATTTTCGTTTGCATAGCAACTGTATACGAAATCCTTTGAAAACTCGGTAAAATAAGCTGCTCAGCAGACCATGTCGACTTTCAAATGGCCACTGCTTAATGATGTTAGCAAGAATAGTAGACTGCTAAAAGCTACTGTTTAGCACGCGCGACTAAATGAATTTACATAACATAGCTTGGCGCTTATTTAAATACTGAGTTTGATACAAAGCGATGCAGTGAGTAGACTTCCTTTTTCTAATGATATTGTGGTGCTGATGTAGAGCAAGATATATATAGAGAATTGATTAACAGATTCAGTACGAAATAGGCAATATAAGATTATTCTTTATGGTACAATTACCCAACACAGAACATACAACATAAGTAACTTTTTTATGAAGCCAATATTTTTGTACTGTACTGTTAGTACGGTCCGGTACAATACGATTAAAATCAGTTAACACTTCGGCTTTTCTCGTATATCATCGCCTAAATCCGGAGACGACTGGGGATGACACGAAATACATTACCGCGTTTTCTTATAGGTAGCATTCAATTTGAAGTATCATAAACGCAATGTATAGCACCTGCCAAGATGACATTACTAACCGGTAGACCTAAGAAAATTATTATGCAGAAGCGACATGAATTTGAACATTCATTATTTGTTGAAGATATTTACTTTCTTCTTAATTAAATAAATTAGCTTCTTTTCTAAAATAGTTATAAACATTATTTACAATTTCACAAGATTGAGCAACAATTTATTACCACGCTTTAAATTTGTTGAAGCCATGATACATAACTATTGTAAGTTAATTGTGATAAAATTTATTAGAATCGAATATTTTCACGAATGAAATTAGCGTTCATAAACATAAATGTATCATAACGTCAAACTGGTTTTATTGACACTAAGAAGGCAGACTGTCAAAATAGTAAATAATTTTTCTTATTTCAATATAAAGGTTGTGTTAGTTTTGAGCTACAAAGGAGGTTATGCTGCTCATATCGTTCTTGTATTGTATTCAATAAGACAACGAGTAATATATATCAGGTCATATCTGTAAATTGATAACTCTATGTGAGAGACGAGGGATTCACGACAATAGTCGAGGTTGGCCGAAGTGTTAACTGATTTTAGTCGTATTGTACTACCCCGTGACTACCCTGCTATATCAGTAAAAATGCATTGAGAATAAAATAGTAAGAACATCACAAAGATGGAAATACGCCCAGACTAAGGCCATGTAAAAAAACTAATAGTTTTACTTAGCATATTGTGTTGTATGGGAGATGCTAGCATATGTCTCTCTATAGGGCTCAGGACTTCTCTCAGAGAGAGAGTATGGGTTGTGGGCTTTAAAAACCACATAAACCCTCTGCGTCTTGGCGATTTCAAGCGCGAGTGGTTTTGAACTTCATAAATGTACAAAAACTAAAAAACAAAGTCATAGACACATACCCGTACTGGGAATCGAACCTGGGTCCATTCGCTTCCGAGTCCACTTTTCTACCGACTAGGCTACCACCGCTCATACACGTATTCATATTGTGAAATAGTATTTGATTAATTCACGAAAAGGAAATTGAAGACCTCATTTCCGAACCCAACCTCATTGCAGAAAAGAAATCCCACCATATCCATTGGGTCGGTCACGTAGAAAGGATGAAAGAGGATCGAGCGGTGAAGAGATCATACTCGGGGCTTCCAAGCGGCCTAACAACCGGTCGGCCGCCCCAGACATCGCTGATAGGATGAAGTGGCCAAGGACCAAGGCCAAAGCTCCAGGCGGGCGACAGGAGATTGCGAAGGACAGAGACAAGTGGCGACTTCTTGTGTCAGAGGCCACGACCCACTTCGGGTCGCTGAGCCAGCGTGTTTTTTTTATTGTCCACGCCTTTCTATGTATGATGTGAGTACTGTGCTCTCAGTGCACACGACACAGGTGCCCGCGGAGCCGCACCCGCGATAACGCGTCCTCGCCGTGACACTCAATTTTACAGTAACTACTTTATTGCCCCGGCGGCGGTCTATTCCCGTTGCCCCCACAAACGATTAGGTAGTAGTAGATTTATCTGTAACATTCAGACATTCATTAATTCAGACAGTCACGCCAGACCTCACGACGCGAATTTTATCTTATTAGTAGGACCTTCAGTAGTATTTTAAAACGCGTCTTGGTTGTAAACAACCTATAGGTCCTAATATAGGGCACAGACCAATGAAAAAAATCTTAAATAAATTTCGGCAAAACCCTAATTTTCTAGGATTTAAAGCCTAAAATCTACGGAGAAGAACCTGATACTGAATTTATTTTTGTCAAGACTGACTGTTTTCACAGGAAAAACATTCATTTGATTAATAAAACAGTTACCAACATTTTTGATATTTCGTAAATTACTTGTTGCAAAAATTCGTTTTAAATAATGAATGACGCAATTTTTTTTATTTTAACCGCTGTCTCCAGTTGTCAAACATCATTGTTAAAATAAATTGAAACTCTGAATTCATCGTTGGCAGTAAAAATTTTGTTGGCGACAGACCTTTTTTAGGTCACTTTGTTTTCTTTTTTATTGATTTGTTCTTTGATATTGTCATTTTTTAAATTTAGTTTGTTTATTTACTTTTTCTATTGATGTCAGTTAGTGACCTTGTGTCTACTGTCTAGCTACGTGATTCTATTATTTGTTTTAGTAAACAGTTAATTACAGTGGCAAATCTTTTATTTATAATAGAAAAGTAACGGCACTGTTACGGTGCTCAACAAATGGTCCTTCGATAAGTAAGTATTGAACAGCTTTAAATATTTTCGTGTAGTTACCTACAAACATTTCTTTGTAGCATCATACTACATTTTCCCTAACTTTATGATGCTTACGAGAAGCCAAAGCGGCATTAGGAAAATGGTTGAGAAACCCGCTACATCGTTAGAGCTGATCCGTTCGGACTTGTCTACGACGTTACCAGATCTGCCTCGCACAACACAACCTTCGCCCACCTCGGGGCGCTCGACCCGTTCGAGTCGTTCCAGCGCGACCGTCATGGCGCAGAAGCTCGCCGTGCAGGCGGAGCACGCGCGCCGTATTGCCAACCCGTACGTTCTCGGGTCGTGCGTTATCAGGCTGTACAAAATCGGTAAGGGCGAAAATCCTTGTACAGCCATAAACACGACAGAGTGGTGCCTCGTTTCCATGAAGCGTATTTCATTCACTTCGCAACCATTGCACGCTCAATCTAGTGCATGACATTAACGAGGCTATGAGTCGCAATAGATTGACGTCTTGAAATTCTATTCCGTATTCCCCAAAAATGTCAAAAAGTCCTGACATTGTAGTGAAATTAATTTCTAAGCGAATCCCAAAAGAAATACCTCACACGCTCCAGTAAAACGCACAAAACCTATAATGTGAACAACGCAGTTGATTGTATTCTCTGTGATGTGAACGAGGCACCGAATGGTCACCGATACCAGGGCTGTACGTTCCGCATTCGTGCATTCCCGGTACGGTCCCGGTACCCATGTACAGGCAGGAATGCACATCCCGATAATTGGTGTCATTTGGGCACGAATTCCCGGGCTGTACATTCTCATGCCGTACATTCTCGGTCCGTGCATTATAGTGACCCACTTCAGTCAGTCAATACAGATTACAAACACAGATTAGATTAAATTATTGCAAAAATCGCAAACGGGGAGTTTTTGACGGAAATTCAAACGAGCGGTTTTATTACGGTTTTATTTTTGCAAATTGATCTCAGTGGATTTGATATTGTTTAATTAATGTAGTTTATTGTTAAAATGACTATGTGTACCTATGGACAATCCAACCGGCCCTTTTGGAAATCGTTGGGAGATTCTTATGTCCAGCAGTGGACGTCCAATGGCTAAAATGATGATGATGATGTATGAAAAATATGTGAAATAAATAACTAAAATAAACCGCCATTGTGGGCTTAGGATAGTCTTGTCTCAATTATGCGCAGGACCTAAGACTGTTATGCTTATCAGAAATTATCTCTTTGTCCCCAATTAGGCTCCTTAAACATTGCGACTTTTTGCAGCGATATAGTCGCGATTTAGACGATTTGCTAGTGCATGGATACACTCGCAAATCGTCCATCGTTACACACACGCGCTATCTGCAAAAAGTCGCAGTATGTAAACGCCTGCATATTTGGCTAAAAGTATAAATAGTCTGTGGTATAAAGCACAAACTTCTTCCGGAACGAACCTCAGAATAAAGGAACGAACTGAATAATAATGACCTATGTTTATAATTAAAACTAAAAGGTGTCAATGTCCATCCAAAATAACACTAAACCACCAAAGCTGTCATAACCTCATAACATGGGCTCAAAATTAAGATTTCTCGAAACTCCCATCTAATATTTTTATAATATTTTTTCTGCATAATCCAGAGCTAATTTCTTATAGTTTACCGTTGGTTTCATCAATGTGCAAGAAGACGCAAAAATAGACGAACTCCTATTGTATTGTGTCGTCAAATAAATGAATTTTCTTCTTCTTCTTCTTCTATAGTAAATTGATCATTCTCCTTTATAGAAGGGTCATAAAAGAGTTACTTCCCCATTAAATACTGTGTTGCAGGGATACATAGTCAGACCGAGTGGATATGTATTATGTAATAAATGTATAATAGGATATTGGTTTAGTTAAGACTGTTAAAGTTGTAAATATTGTTGTCTAATGCTGCGTTAATTTTTCATGATGTACGAGAGAATGAGCTTAAAGCTGTGAGGAGCTATAAGGATGGCAAAGCAGCTGCAGAGTGAAGCAGCGAGGCCGGACCATTCGGATAAATGTTCCAGAACCCAATGGTTGCAAGACCGTAAAAAAAAGAGAAAATTAAGGATAGGTAGCAGTCAGGGTTGTTGATACCAGGATTTAAGTCTATGAGTTGGCTCTCCCTTCACATTACAAGAATAGCTTGGTGAGGAAGCTTCGTTGGCTTTTGGCGAGTTCAACATGGGCTTGGATCATTGATCAACAAGTGGTAGAGGTAGGTTTTGATATTTGATTGATTGTCGTCTGCTGGTAATCCAGAATTTAGAAGATAGTGTTGCATTGTGCATTTGATTAGAGTTATTGGTTTTGCTTATTTGCTACGGGTTCTTGAAAAGGAAGTCCGGACCACAAAAGCTTTGCCATTTCGCTATTTCAAAGGTGGAATCCTCACAACCTTAACAGGAGTAGGCAGGTAGGATCGGTTTTTTTAAAGTGAAGTGCGGTAATTTATTTAAATTTTTAAGATTGTAGAAGGTTTAGCTAGTTTATTTAAGTTCATGGGGTAGGCAGGACTCATAATTGTGAAATGGCGAACGATGGTGTCTTCTCGGTTTTTTGTTGGGTTTTGCCGAGAGGGGGTCTGTCCGTTCAGTTATAGACCAATTTTATTTTAAGTTTCAATTACAAATAACTTTGAAGGTTTTTGTGAATGTTGAATAGATTGTCTTGATGGTCTATGAATTGTTCTGGCACACTGACCGACTTAGTAACGGAGCGTCATGCGTTCGCCGGGATTGTATGATTTCCCCGACACTTTAGGTTAGATGACTGACGTTAGCTTACTGCAGTTTTAGCTAGGATAAATTTTAATTGTTATTAAAATTTAATGATAACCGGGGGGGAAATGTAGCGATTATCCTTTATAGTAACTGGCTGGCACAGCCGTCTTGTTTGAATTTAAATATTTTGAAGGGGAATCGCTACGTTTTTGGTAGAGATGTCAGTCGAGGGCCAACTAGGCTAGGCTTTCCCGATAAAAAATACAAAATAAAATATTATATTTGCCTTAAAAACGTATTTTAATCAAGTAATTCGTTACAGTACTATCACCGTCAGTGTCGGTACCCGGAGTTACTATTACCCGGCACTGCAACAACGATTACACCTCCATCACCTGCAGATGACTCAAATACGCACCAAGGGTCGCCAACGCTTATAGAGGCAGCGAGAGGAGCTGCCGCGCCGGCTACCGTGCGTCCTGAGCCAGCCCCGCCTACCGGAAGTGCCCCAGCTAAGTTCCTACCTCAGCCGGAACCATATCCTACAAAACATGCGCAGCTTTTAGGCTTCACATACTCAACACGAACTATGTAACAACGCCAATAAAAATAGCTATAGCCAGGATACACCTACTGATATTAAATACTTAGCAGAAGCTATCATGAGCCTTGCAGGATCGACGCAGCAGTCGCCGCGGGTGAGTGACCTAAAGCTTCCTTTGTTTGATGGGCGGATCCAGGACTGGCTACTATTTAAAAGAACTTTTGATTTTACTAAAGCTCATTTTTCTCCTCTAGAAAATCAAGCTAGGAAATTTTTTGCGGGGACTAGGCAGGGATGAGGTCGGCGCGTTATTAGCTTCTGCGCAAGATCCAGATGTGGTCATAAGCGCCTTGGAGGCTCGATTCGGCCGTCCCGAGCACATAGTCCTGCACGAGATAGCCCAAGTCAAGGCTTTGCCCAGGCTTTGCAGCATTGATGGTGGTAAGGAGTTGTGCCAATTCGCCTGTCGAGTTCGGCGGTGCGTAGAAACCATTCGCGTACTAAACCAGGGTGAATATTTGGCCTTCCCGGAACTTTGTAATACTACCGTAACCAAGCTAAGCACACTATTGCGGGCACGATGGGCAGATTACGCATTTTCACATTCTCATACTAAATACAGACTCGAACTTCTGATTTTCTTTCTCATGAAGCTGAAATTCATTCAAAGTTTGGTTTTATTCCTGACATGAAAATGTCACTGTCAAATAGACGCATGACTAAAGAGCAAACGTATTCAGCCTGTATATATGACAATGATGAAAACTCTTTTTTTTAAAATTACTTGACAAACGATTATTCTGTGTCAACTAAAAACTCTTTCGCAAAAAAAATTGGCTTTTAAGCCAGCGTCATCTACCGTAGTTCAGCCAAAGCTTCCTTGCAAATTCTGTTAAAAAGACAACCATGATTTACCAGAGTGCAGAGTGTAAAGAAGTTTCAGGCGCTTCATATTGACGATAGATGGCAGTGCGTTATTGAAAATAAATATTGTAGAAAATGTTTGAAGAAAGGTTCGCATTTATACAAAACGTGTAATAAATAAACGCTAATTGTGACGCTCCTTCCTGTAGCCGTAAATTTAGCCACCATGCTTTACTTCATGTGCCGTTGCCGTCGGCGCATACCAACCACATTTCGTTGAATTCGGACGCTGACTCTCTATTTGGGCACTGCGAAGCGAACTACCCCACGCCCAACGCTGGCGACAGTGAGGTAGTCGCACATACGACTTCTCAACAGCCTGTTGGGGGTAATCGTCCGTTATTAAAGGTGATTCTCGTAACAGTCAGTGGTCCACTTGGTTCATCGAACATTTATGCACTTCTTGACGACGGCTCAACAGCGACTATTATTGATTCGAAAGTGGCCGAAGAGATCGCCGCCGTAGGGCCTAAAGGTCATATTAGAGTAAATTGTATAGGAGGACTTTTCAAAAATTCGGACGTTTCATTTGTAAATTTAAACATTAAAGGTAAACATAGAGAGAATTCTTTTGAGATTTCCAATGTACGCGCCATGTCACAATTGGACATAACTAACCGTCAGTTGGTATCGTCAGAGGATATTATCACAATTCAGTTACTTATCAGACTTAACTCAAGAACTGTGTTATGATCAGGCAAAGCCCTCTTTGATTATTGGAGTTGACAACTGGCACCTGATTGTACCCCTTGCTGTACGCCATGGTTCCAAGTCACAACCAGTTGCCACTTGCACTCCTTTGGGCTGGGTTGTGTATGGATTCTCTTCCAGTAAAACAAAGCCAGTCAACTTTGTGCACCATTGTGTTTCTGAAGAAAGTGAATCCATAGAGACACTTATTAAAGAAAATTACAAGCTGGACTCTGGTATTGGTATTGTAAAAAATGATTACTTTACGAAAAGTGAAGCTCGCGCTTTGGTAATATTAGAGTCTACATCCATGCGTCTCCCTGGAGGACGCTTCGAAACTGGTCTCCTCTCGCGGGATGGCCTAAACGAGGTTCCGAATAATTTCGAAATTGGTTTATCCCGATTTAAGAGTCTGGAACGGAAGTTTCAGAAGGAACCCGAATACGCAGAAGCCTACCGTATAAATATGCAGGCCACCATAGACAAGGGCTACGCTAAAATTTGTACTGAGCCCCCAAAGGGTATAACTTGGTATTTGCCTCATTTCGGGGTCTTCCATCCTCAGAAGCGTAAGTTAAGGATTGTTCACGATGCTGCAGCCAAGTTTTTAGGAATAAGCTTTAACTCTTTGCTTCTGTCAGGACCCGACTTGTTACAAAACTTAGTCGCAATTTTTCAAGAAGGTTGCGTAGCGCTTAATGCAGATATTCGCGAAATGTTTCCTCAAATTAAAAAACGAGAACTTGACTGCGATGCGCAGCGCTTTTTGTTGCGTAGCGACTCTTCTTCACCGATTCAAGTATATAGAATGTCGTCAATGATTTTCGGTGCAACATCTAGTCCATGTACTGCGCTGTATTTAAAAAACAAAAATGCACTAGATCATAGTAACCTGTATCCCGATGCTGCTCAAGCTATTGTAGATAATCATTACATGGACGACTATCTGGGAACCCTGGACGACGTTAATGACGCCGCTCGTCTGGCAGCCGACATAGTAAAGGTGCATAGCTTAGCTGGCTTCGAGATGAGGTCATGGGTCTCCAACAAACCTGAAGCTTTGTCCTTGTTTCCTCCCGAGCTATGCAACCTCACCACATTTCAAGTAGGTTTGGGCCCATCATCCTCATCAAACACATCTACATCTTCTTCAGATTGCATTAAAATTCTAGGACTATCTTGGAACATTTCCGAAGACAACCTATATTTTCGTATCGACCTTCCTAAGGAAATTTCTACATCTCTTACCAAAAGAGTTGCTCTTTCATTATTAATGAGAGTGTACGACCCCCTTGGTTTGCTTTCTTCAATTGTGGTCGTATCATGTTCCAGGATCTATCAAGAACAGGCGTGTCATGGGACGAACCTATTTTGGCTACCAACTGGTCGTCTTGGTTACAAAGACTGTCCAAAATGAAAGCCTGTTCCATTCCTCGCTGGTATCAGGGAATATGGCAGCATCAGAAACCCGGCACGTTTTTGCTGATGCCAGTGAACAAGCTTACGCTTGTGTGGCCTATTGGCGTTTGAGTTTTGGCAATGACAGCGTTCGTCTCGCCTTGATCGGCGGTAAAGCTCGACTTGCGCCTTTAAAACCTGTATCCATGCCCAGGCTCGAACTTCAGGCAGGTCTGATAGCTGCGAGGTTTGCAAGTTTCATCATTCAAGCTCATAAGCATAAACCAGACAAAATAACATTTTGGTCTGATTCAGTGACAGTGCTTAGGTGGCTGTGTAGTGATGCCCGCACCTTTAAACCTTTTGTGGCACATACAGTTGGGGAAATTTCAGAAATTTCTGATATTGCCAACTGGCGTTACGTCCCGACGTCAGACAATGTTGCGGATGACGCCACACGCCCCAGCACATCCAAATTTGACACGTCCGCTCGTTGGTTCACTGGCCCTTCATTTCTTCTAGAATCATCTTGTTACTGGCCTAGTGAACCGTCGAATGAAGTCCCATCATTTCGGGATGATGAGGTGAAGCATTCAGTTACATCGGAAATGGTGGGACAAATAAGTCTACATAGGCTGCTACTTATGTATGCGGAATCAGGGATTCCAATAATTTTAAACGCAATGTCTGACGTCCATGGTCAAATTCATTCTTTTTTTAAATACTGGCCGCTAATATTTTTCTCTTATATACGTTAGTGTTTTGTTTTTGTTGGGTTTAAAATGTCATATCGCTGAAAAAATGGAACTCACTCCTGAAAATATTCGTGCTATGATTTATTACGATTTTCGACGTGGTTTAACGCAACAACAGTGCGTAGATCAATTAACTTCGACTTTTGGTGGTGAAGCAAAAAAAATTAGTTCGCGTTGGATCCCGCACAACTTAACTCAGGATCAAAAAGATGCTCGCGTCGAATAGTGCAAGAAAACCTTAAAAAAATTCAACGGAGGCGACTCAAAATCTGTTTATAATATTATCTACACAGGCGACAAATCCTGGATCTACGCGTGCGATCCCGAAACTAAACAACAATCAACAGTTCGGGTGTTTCAAAATGAGCCGAACCCTACGAAAGTGGCTCGTGCAAAAAGCACTGTAAAGCAAATGGTGGCCTGCTTTTTTGGTATTAATGGCCATGTGGCTACAATACCACTGGAGAATCGCAGAACGGTTAATTCGGAGTGGTACACGACCATTTGTTTGCCGGAAGTATTTGAAGAAATACGCCAAAACAACCAGCGACGCAGAATCATACTTCACCATTACAATGCCAGCTGTCATACATCGCAGGAAACAACTACATTTTTGGATGGTCAAAAAATAGAATTGATGGGTCATCCACCGCACAGCCCTGATTTGGCTACCAATGATTTCTATTTATTCCCAAATGTAAAGAATAATTTACGTGGTCAACGATTTTCGACCCGTGAAGATGCCGTAGATGCGTTCAAACAGCACGTTTTGGAGATACCTCAATCAGAGTGAAAAAAGTGTTTTACAAATTGGTTTCATCGAATGCAAAAGTGCATCGATCATAGTGGAGAATACTTTAAAAAACAATAAAAGCATATTTAGCCATATACATTTGTTTATTTTTTCTATTCCGCATACATAAGTAGCAGCCCTCGTACAACCGCAGAAACTACCTTCACCAGTAGTAGCGGACCACACAAAGTTTTCAGTGTGGTTGCGTTTAGTCCGCGCTAGAGCTCGCGTCCAACAATTTATTGATTTGGTTCGGTCAAGTTTTAATTTAAGACGTCAAAATCCAAAATTGAACTTCAAGAAAGAACTCTCAAGATCGAAAAACTTTCACCCCCTATGTGCGAACCTTATCGAAGAAGCTGAAAAAAGACTCTTTCTTGAATCTCAGATAGACAGCTTTCCTGACGAATTGGCTCAAACAAGTCTCAATTCAGCAACCTCAAGACTAAAGAACCTTGATTTCCGTCGATCTTCAGACAGCGATAACCTTCTCCGCCTTGTTGGGAGGATTCCACGTGCTCACGGCGTCGATACAGAACCCAATCCCATAATTTTAGATGGTAAACACCCAATAGTGCGTCTAATGATCTTATACTTTCACAAACGTGCCGCCCACGCAAACAACGAGACTGTGGTGAACCAGCTTAGACGCAAATACTACGTCGTCCACCTGAGGCCCTCCGTGTAGAAAGTTGCTAGTTCCTGTCTCTTTTGTCGAATCAGAAAGGCTCAACCACTCACACCTCTGACCGGGGATCTTCCTGAGGCAAGACTGGCACATCATCAATGACCGTTTTCGCATGTGGGACTTGATTATTTCGGTCCGGTCTCAATCACCATAGGAAGGAGAACGGAAAAAACGTGCCTCACTGTTCGAGCAGTTCACCTTGAACTAGCAGCGAGTCTTACCACAGATTCTGCTATAATGGCTCTGAGACGATGTATTGCCAGGCGAGGCAGCCCTTCAGTCATTATGTCCGACAATGGAACAGCCTTCGTTGGGGCTAACAACAAGCTCAACGAGTTATACGATTTCGCCGCTAACCAAAAAATTATCTGGAAGTTCATTCCCCCAGCATCACTATCCATGGGAGGCGCCTGGGAGAGACTTGTACGGTCAGTAAAGTCAGCTCTACATGTAACTCTAAAGGAGCAGTCACCACGTGAGGAAACTCTACAGACGCTTCTGCTGGAAGCCGAAGCGCTGGTTAATTCACGCCCCCTTACTCACGTTCCCGTAGATCAGCAAGAAGACGAGGCCCTGACGCCATTTCATTTTTTGATTGGGTCAGCTACAAATGAACCACCTGTGCGTCCTGTTGCTGAAACGGACCTTTGCGGTCGCACCCAATGGAAAAAGGGCCTAAGATTGTCCGACCACTTTTGGAAGCGTTGGGTAGACGAATATCTTCCAACTTTGATACCAAGGCGCAGCATACCTCCTCAACCCAAAGAACAGCTAAAAGTGAGATCTTGTTTTGATTGCTGACGGATTTCTCCCGAGGGAAACTTGGCCGCGAGGCAGAGTAACCGCCGTCTGGCCCGGCTCAAGAGGAGTAGTCAGATGCGTTGATGTGGCAACGAAGGGTGGAACTTTGCGTCGCGGGGTGCCCGACAGACCTTTTTTAGATCACTTTGTTTTCTTTTTTATTGATTTGTTCTTTGATATTGTCATTTTTTAAATTTAGTTTGTTTATTTACTTCTTCTATTGATGTCAGTTAGTGTCCTTGTGTCTACTGTCTAGCTAAGAGCTACGTGATTCTATTATTTGTTTTAGTAAACAGTTAATTACAGTAGCAAATATTTTATTTATAATAGAAAAGTAACGGCACTGTTACGGTACCCAACACATTTGTTTATCGATCCGAAATTGTAGGGATCAAATAATTATAATATGGGGCCAAAAGTAATGTGTGCCTCTGTATGTAAATGTTTATTGTACATTGTACCGCGTGCGAGAATGCTACGAAGTTATCGGTCAGGATCGTGGCAAAGGGACAGCCTTGTCCCCAGTCTCTGCCCATATGCGTAATTGTATATATGTGTGTATAATTTTATTGACATTACTTATTCGAACTGTACATCATCCAACTGAGAACAAGAAAAGGGATGAAGCAGGAATACACCACAACGGCGGCCATGTCGGGGATTCAATTAAAATGTATATTAAATTGTTCTTGCCGGGCTGTGTGAAGAACTTTTTCAGGGTTGAAGACGTCAGTCCCTTTGTTAGAGTGTATAACGTGAGTGATTTATGAGTTTATAAGGCTTCTTGTTATGAGAAATTGCAACTCACAGAAGTTGTGATGAAAATTACGCTTGCGTTCTTTTCGCTACTTTGTCCCAAAAAAAAAGTGCTGTTGTTATTTTTTAATTAACTATGTCACATGGTCGTGTCGTTATTTGTCAAAGACATAATTGCGCTATTTCAGAAGGTAGATAGATAGATAGATAGAAAAGGCGATGAAAGATAGACTCTTGGTTGGGTAGATAGCTGAGAGTTTCGAATAACACATTCAAAGCATACTGTCATCATCAACCCATTTTGTCCCCACCGAGGGGCACGGGTCTCTTCCCTGCTGAAGGTACAGCATACTAATTGCTGCAAATTGGGACCTCTTCACGTTCAATACAACAATGCACTTAGGGTATTAGTGACAATCCGCTACTACAACTATTGGGCGAGTATTCAGACGCGTTGTATCGACGAGGTTCACTCAAACAGTTTAAAAAAACCGACTTCAAACAAAGAACTATCCCAAAACAAATTTTATGCACTTATGATTAAATAGTTTTCTCATGGATGCCACTGTCAATATTGGACCAAATTGTATTTGTTTCGGACTCGTCGTGTTCCAGATCTGTCGTACTCCAGATTTGTCATATTCCAGATCTGTCGTACTCCAGATTCGCCGTAATACGTACAGTTGAGCAGGCAGATCTATTTCTTTTTCATTTCATACGTTTAGTTCTATCGAACCAAAACACTATGTAACTTACTTCGACTAACTTACTATGTAACAAGCTTCGATAGAAGAAGAGAGTTTTTTTATTCCATTGCTTTTATTTTTGTTAATAAAAACAAGTAAGAATTTGTATATTGTTTTTTTTTTTATAGCGAGTATGCTTCTATGGTGAACTGTTTTACGACAAATCTGGAGTACGACAGATCTGGAACACGGCAAGTCCGGAACAAATCAATTCCGAGATAACAAACATAAAAAATACAGTTGAATTGAGAACCTTCTCCTTTTTTGAAGTTGGTTAAAAATACGTCAAACGCGCCACGTCGCATTGTACATGATCCTTAAAGAAAACGGTATGATATTGTAGTATGAGGACTTACAACTTCGTAGAGGGTGAATATCAGTATTGCATAATTTATTTGGCGCATATTTTTGTTTATATTAACTCAATAAAAAGTAACATATATGTATTGTACATGCCACCAAAACCTACAAATATGTTACAATACAATCTGCAGGGCCTAGAATGTAAAGAACAATAGATTTTAAGAACTTCTTAAATTTTGACATATTCAGAACTGATATGTATATTAATAGTATTAGGAGGAATAGAAAAGTAATCACATAGTATTTACAAAACTAAAACTAATGATAATATAAAAAAAACTAAACCAAAGCTATTTTCTAATTTGAATAAAATATTGGAGCCAGATCGCTGCCGGCCGGTAGAGTTCCGAGAAGGCTGGCGGCATTGCCTCGCTGTATGGCGAGGCTTATCTTATACATATAATATGTTAATTTTTAAAGAGTTAGTAAGAAAAAAAAAGTGCGCTTAACAAATTATGCTTTTTTTGGATAATCACCCTAGGTACTTATCGGGAGAATCTGACCAGGTCCTATTCGACGAGCTTAATCATGGCTCGCATCGTCACTTGCTCATCTCAGGAATTAAGTGAATAATTTATATTATAGGTAGGTATTTTATAGTAACTGCGTTATTTAAAACACTAGGTCATATGAATTTTATCATCAGCCCACCGCTGGTCACTGCTGGGTATAGACCTAGTGGGTTTTATATCTGCAATAAGTGCCTATTTAATTCTGGACGACAATTTTTAAGTTCACAATTTCTGAGGTATTCATCGAATAAAGACCTAGCCGAAGGAAAACATCATAAAAACATAAACATTTACATACAGGCACATACATTGCTTCTGGCCCCACACTAGGATACACTGTGTCGTGGGAACCAGAAAGAGCGACATCGCAAACATCCAAGATCCGGGGTTTTTTTTATTTGTCCCAGCCGGGGTTCGAACCCGGGACCTCTCGCATGGTAGCCAGATGCACTAACCGCTGCGCCACAGAGGTCGTCATGACTCTTAATATCCTTTTATGAATTTTTTTCCGTAGTCGGGTTTAGTAAAGTTTTAACGGCCTTACTAATAAATAAGTTATACACTCTGAATAACTATTTGACGTATATCAATTTAAACTGGTTTAATTGCATTTAGCGTACAAATAACCAGTTTGTCAGACCTCGCGTAACGGCTGTATACACAGCTCATAACCTTTATTAGTAAGGCCGTATATGTTTACTTGTTTGACGCATAACGGCAAAGCAAAACAGGAGCCGCAGTGCAGTTTTCACAGCACATAAAAATCTGTTATGAAATAATGCCACCCTGAAATAAGTATCATGAAGTGGTAGAGTATCTTTGTTATATGTTTTAGGGATCCGCAGAGAGGGACGCTTATTCACGTTATTTTTATAACAACAAAATAGAGTGTCTGTTGTTATTATACACAGACAATGTTCTTACTCAGACCTATTATACAGGGTGTTCGGTGCATTGACCGTCAAAAATTTTCTGGTTTTATGTTAATACTAACTGCAGAAAAGGGAATAAAAATCCGGCCTCAGACTGTAATCAGTTTCAGAAATAGCGTCCAATGACGTATTTTATATCGGAGGAAACGTTCTAAACATCTTTTCTGTAATCTGTCGTCTTCAATATTTAATTCCTAGTAAACTTTATGGAGTTCTACCCTTTGCAATACGAACAGTATAATTATCATTTGTGACGAGCTCTCTGAGGCTTTCTAATCAACGTGTAATTTAATGTATACCCATTTTATTTCAAATTAAAAACACATAAATTATAATACGTAATCCATAAAATAACATAACATTTACATACAAGCACATACACTGCTTCTGGCCCCACACTAGGATACCCTGTGTCGTGGGACCTAGAAACAGCGCCGTCACAAACATGTAAACATCCAAGACCTGGGTTTAATTTTTTTTTGTCCCCAGCCTGGATTCGAACCCAGGACCTCTGGCATGGCAGGCATATGCGCTAATTACGCCACAGAGGTCGTCGAGTACTCGAATACTCCGCATTTTCAACGGAACCCTCAAAAAGCTCTGACGCAATTTATTTCCACCGAGATGGCGACACTCGGGCGAACGCTACACTACAGCCATTACGCGGCCGGTTGTTCCTCCGCAATAAACAGCGCACTTCGGCATTATACGCTTAATATAAAGCAGCCGGCCGCAGTCCCTGGCCTGACGTGATGTTTAGAATAGAATAGAATAGAAAACGTTTATTTGGTACCAACAGGATCAAAATAAAAAAAACAATAATGGTTTGGCGTGTAGATGACTTAGGTTCTAATTAGAGTACTTACTACCATAAATAAGACATAAATGGCACCAAAATGGCCGCCGCTCAGCATATGCCATTATCGTTGGAGACCATGACGCCGATTTTCAGCGGTCGCCAAAATTACTGGAGAAAGCATGCATAAAATATATATACACCTACGTTAAGGTTTTTTCGATACTGAAAATTAAAAAAAAATCCGAAACTTTACTGTAATCTGACTTAAGTACTCGAATTTTTTCCTTGTTTAAGTGTCTAAAGGTTTTCACAGCGCTCGAAAATGCCAATAGGTGGTGGGCACGCCTCGTTATTAAGACGATAAGATAAGATAAGAATATTCTTTATTGCACACAAGAACCAAATAAAAGTTACAATTAAACAATATATACAACAGGCGGTCTTATTGCTAAGAGCAATTTCTTTCAAACAACCTTTTGAAAGGTTGCCAAAGGAAAAAAGAGACGGGACGATACTCTCTTTCTGGGAGAAGGCATGTACCTTACTAGTGGGGCGTACATTAGGCTGGATTATCATTGTTATACTTTAATCTGTCTCATCATCAATCCACTATGTCTCCACCGAGGGTCACGGGTCTCTTCCCTGAGGAAGGTATAGGCCATACTCCACCACGGCGGCCAAGTCTGGATTGGTGGAGGCTTGTAAGACTAGTGGCTGCTCTTTCTGTCAGAAGTTTTCGAGCCGCCCGGCCCTAAGGCCTCTGACTTGGCGCCAACTGCTTAACGTGCCTCTCGAAACACGGAACCGCTCGGAAAAATGCCACTAGCGTTAGTCATAGACGGTCACCCATCCATGCACTGAACGCGCCCTATTTTGCTTACACCTTCATGATCGTTCAAGATCACTCAGGCGGCCGGGGCTATGGGCGATTGATATGTCTATCTATCCTTTATATTGTGAAAAAATGGATATGTGCAATCTCTCTGAGGGTTGCATATTACCACATAACGTAATGTACGTATGTAGCTATTTGTATTTCCATTCACTTCAAGATCCTTAGCTTGAAATTAATATAAATCCAGTTACTTACCTACTTACTTGTGACATTTTTATTACTTTTTTTCTATACGATGCCGAGATTGAGCGAAAACAAAAAAAAAAATCGGACAAGTGCGAGTCGGACTTTCCCACCGTGGGTTTCGTACAAATTTTTTATTTTGGTTTTTTGGTTTTTTCCCAAAATTCTCCCAATTAACCCAATTAACCCTTCACGTCTGGAACATTTTTCATTCACAGCTAAATTAGTTATTCACAGAGTAATGTTTGAAAATCACACTTTTAAAGAATAAAATATCGCACCCCTAGATGAAAACTCCACTAAGTCGAAATAATATGTGGCAATTTAGTTAGCTACTTTTTCGACTTCCTGAACTTATACCGGACCGGACAATATAACTCCCACAACGATACCTTCAACTTGAAGGAGACATTATGGAAGTTATATTGTCCGGTCCGATTATAAGGTCAGGAAGGCGAAAACGTAGCTAACTAAATTTTCACATATTATTTCGACTTAGTGGGGTGCGATATGCTCATACGACTGTGGTATGTATCATCTTTAAAATTCGATTCAAAGTGCCGTTGCAAGACCGACCCGCCGGTGGGTTTTCGGGGTCTGGCGGAATGCGGCGTAGTTTACATCCTAAGGGCTTGAGGGGTTAAAGTAAACGAACAACTTCATGTTCCTTGGCTAGCTGACTGGCTGCACTCAACAAAACTACTGACGTTGCAAAAACGTGACAAGTGCGTTCAGTCGCTATATTATACAGGGTGTTGATTTGTACAGTTTTGTCAGACTCAGGGGTGGTTATTTACATGATACTGAAGCAAAAAAAGATTATTTTTTTTGTGAAGATCACCTAAAATCGCCGGTTTTGTGGCGCCGGGCGGTGAGCGCGCGGGCGCACTCTGCCGCCCCGCCCCGCGAAAGCCCCGCTGGACCCGTCAAGTGCAAACAATAGAAGCTATGATTCTTAGGTGTATTCACTAAAAAAAAATATTTTTATATTTTTTTTTTGCTTCAGTATCATGTGAATAACCACCCCTTAGTCGGACGAAACTGTACAAATCAACACCCAGTATATTCTAAACAACGTTCACAAAATTCATATGCCACTGTCCTGACCAAAAACAGAGTGACTAACTGGATCAACCGAAGAAGTTGGCAAATGAATTGCAAATATACCACAATTATAATAGTTAGTCTTGTTTAAGCGTTACGACTGGGCAAAGGTCTCCCCATTTTCACCAGTCTATCGGGTCAAAGCCTACAAAAAATGAAACATCAAACGAACACACCTTCGGTCTGCATGCAAAGCATTACACTCGAAACCAAACTTAGAAATGTTACTAAGTTACCCAATAATCCTCAACTTCAGCTACTGGGATCCAAGTCTTCACGGAACCAAATACCAGACTCCACATTCTATCAACACAGTCGTTCCGTCCGCGCGCATTGCTTTGAACTCAAAGCCCTTTGTTCAGGATTTTCTGTCTGAACGGGGCTTAGAATCTAGTACACGAATGGTTGTTCGACAGAGTGATATTAACACGGCTGTCGCGTTTGTATGACACTATTCTGTTTTATACTAAGCAATGGCACTGAAATATAATTTAAATTGTATAACCCACTAGCACAATAGCGTGGCCCCGGCTCAAAATTTAATATCTATTGGTTCCAGTATTATTATGCGAATATCTATTCGCAACAACACATTGTGTTTCCGGAAGTGTCCGAAATCCGATCAAAATACCTTACACAGAAAAAAAACACACACACACACACATAAACACACAGACGAACACACACACTAACAAACACACGTACAAACACTGCTTCTTATAAAATAGATTATTGTACTACCAAAAGCTCCTAATTTATTATGGTCATACGTTATGCGGAGGGGACTAGTTTCTATACCAACGAAAATCCTAATATGGGAACTTGGGCTTCGTCGTAGTGAACCAAATTGTCTTAGGAAAAATAAATATTTTTTCGTCGTCAAAAACCCTGTTGTGGAGACTACGAACTGGCGGACGCAGCGTGAGACGCCCGCCCACTAGCTCGTTGTGCCGTCGATCTGAGAGAAAGCGTGCGGCGTGTTTTAAGCGAGGCCTTTGCCCAGCAGCTGATTAGAAAGATAAGATAAGATAACATTTATTCATAAACTTATAGGTATGTACTTGTATGCATTTATTAACGTAATTTTGCAGAGATTGATCGATTTATTGATGTATTGATTCTTGATTTATGGAATGAATATTTTTATTTTCACAATCCTACACAACCGAGAGCAGGACAACGCTCAGGTGGGCAAACCTACGGCCCGATGGTCGGACGATTTCGTTGAGTCGGCGGAAAGTCCGTGGATGCGAATAGCGAGAGACCGTGTGAAATGGCATTTGGGGGAAAAGCCTATAGGGGCCGCAGTTCGATTGACTCCGAACTCCCACAGTTAATGTTGATGTTAATGTGATGTTGGACCAATCAAAGATGTTATGTATTTTTTATTTTCACTTGTTTAATGTTTATATAATGTTTCTTATTTTCTTATGTGCGAGCTATTTTATAACTAAACCTAAAAACGTAATGTATCCCAAAGGTGAACTGCGCCGTCCGCTTATTTGATAATACTTGCGCAATTTATCTTGTGCGTCAATGTACTCCGTATATGCTGACCGTACCATATATGCGGACCGGCCTATACCCAGCAGTGGGCAGCGGTGGGCTGATGATGATGATGATGAATCCTACGCAATGTAATCACACAGCACAATGACATACCGTGCCATGAGTTCTTTCGGACATACGCATACGTAGAGGGCTGGATGTGAACTGCAGGTTGCTACATAGACAGAAATTATTGGTGAAGACACGCTGGTAAACCGCTAGTGTATCAAAGCGCTAGCTGGAGCTATGGGAGACGGAATTCTTAAACGGGTGAAGACGTCAGGCGGGCGTCGGACAAAAATTCCTCCGAACCGCATCTGCACGTTTCGGGACGTGACTCCATCGCTGTTAGGCTACGCACTTAGTAAGGTGAAGCTATTCGCTTTTGATCCCTATTTAATTCCTATTTGATGACCTCTGTGGAGCAGCGGTTAGCGCACCTGCCTACCATGAGAGAGGTCCCGGGTTCGAATCCTGGCTGGGGACAAGACACAACCCCAGGTTTAAGATATTTACATGCTTGTGATGTCGCTGTTTGTGATTCCCATGACACAGGGTATCCTAGTGTGGGGCCAGAAGCAATGTAGTGCCTGTATGTAAATGTTTAATGTTTATGTTTATACTCGTACTGTCTGTTATGAAATGTGGATCTATCTACTCAAAAAACTTTTTATCTAAGACAAAACTGTACCAATTGCGTCAGTACGAAAAGTTGTTGATATTATATAGAATGTGGTTCCTGAACAGCGCTCAGTGAATCACATAAAATTGATTCGGATCTGTTTTTTCCGGAGTTCACGAGTACTTATCGATAACGGGTGGCTAGGGTGGTCGCCAGATAGGGCAATTTGTTCTTTCAATGAGCGTTTTTCCTTTCTTTTTCGTTTTCTTAGTTCCCGGAGACGATCTAGATGGCGCTATTCGTTTCTACATATTTGTGATTCGTAGCAATCAATGTCAAAGATAATCCACAGATTACTAAACCAGAGAAGGAGCCAGGGTTGCTATTCGGACGAGGTTTCTCGTAATAAAAAATAGAATTCAAACCCACAATCCACAGCAAAGACTCCAAAATATCCAAATAGTCAGTAAGCGCACTTATTACCAAACGGCAATAGCATATTTTTTAGGTAATCAACCATCATTCACAAATTCCACAGAACCATAGCATTCTTTTTTGCTTTGACGATTATTACTACGGTACGGCAGCGCCACCTAGGGAATCTTTTAAAACTAAATTTGACATAAGAAAAAACGCTCATTATCTTGCGAAGTTGGCAGAGGAGAGAGCGAACTAGGTTTTATTTGCCTTCTGAATTAATGGTTAAGTTGTCAAACTATACTTAATGCGACATAAGATAAATGAAAATATGTAAGGAGTTCTGCGATTGATGGACACACGAAATCTTGTAAATGTTGATGAAGCGAAAACGTTAGTATAGTGAAACGTATGATGTTTATCCAAAATATAGCGAAAGAAACATTAATCTTATCCTACTGCCATATTTGACAAATAAAGATATTTTATTGTATTTTATTGCCACAAGATGGACATACGTCACATCCAAGTGGCAGGGAGAAATATAACATAAACATTTACATACAGGCACATACATTCCTTATGGCCCCACACTAGGATACCCTGTGTCGTGGGAACCAGAAACAGCGACGTCACAAACATGTGAACATCCAAGACCTGGAGTTTTTTTTTCTCCTCAGCCGGGGATCGAACCCGGGACCTCTCGCATGGTAAGCAGATGCGCTAACCACTACGCCACAGAGGTCGTCAAAAGGATGGATGCAAGCCGCTTCCAACCGGTCTTTTTGGAAATCCATGGCGGAGGCCTATGTCCAGCAGTGGACTTCTTGTGGCTGAATGATGATGATGATGATTGTAATGTATCGTGACGTGTCGTGTCGTGTCGTGTCGTGTCGTGTCTTGTCGTGTCATATCGTATCGTATCGTATCGTATCGTATGGTATTGAAATGATAAAAACATGAAAATAGAAGAAATGTAAACGGGATGTCTGTTTTATTTTACCAATCCGCTGACTCGCTTCACTAAGGCCGCAGCCTCGCCTTAAAGGTGTCTTCCCACTGCATCCGACATGCCAAATTACACCGAGCTCAAGTCTGAATCGAGGTGCAAATCCTGCCGCGAGGCGCCGCGTTTACAATCAGACGCCATTCAACCTTCTGAACATACCAATCGATCTATAAGGCGGACTGACGGGTTTTTGATGAGCTATCAAATAACATACATACATACATACATAAGCTCACGCCTGTATCCCAGAGGGGTAGGCAGAGACCAGGGACTGCCACCTGCCACGATCCTGACAAACCACTTTCGCTTCATCGACATTCATTAGTCGTTGCATGCACGCACGCCGGTTTCGGGTACTTTTTATCTTGCCCTTTGCTAATACATCCCCTATTTGGTCGAAGTATGTTCGCCTGGGGCGTCCCTTACCGGCCCTTCCACTCACATTCGCTCGATATATTTGCTTCGTCAGTCGTTCTTCCTTCATCCTCTCCACATGTCCGAACCAACGCAACATTCCAAATAAAATCGATGAAATTATTTATGGTACTTCCGCGACGACCTCTGTAGCGCAGCAGTTAGCGCATCTGCTTACCATGCGAGTGGTCTCGGGTTCGAACCTCGGCTGAGGATAAAAAAACCCCTGGTCTTGGATGTCAACACGTTTGTGATGTCGCTGTTTCTGGTTCCCACGACACAGGGTATCCTAGTATAGGGCCAGAAGCAATGTATTTGGCTGTATGTAAATGTTTACAAATGTTTAATTTTAGATACTGCTTTTTCATAAGCTAAATTAAAGAAATAAGTGTTTTATATTAGGTTATATTAGGTATAACCAAAGTAGTCAGTACACCATTAGAAATAATAAAACGACAAATATTGCAAGTAGAAGAAGGTCAATCGCAATTTTAAGGTTTAAAATTAAAGTTTCTTCATATCGCAAAAATTGCACTTACATACATATGTGGTTTGACCTATTAGCACACGAAATAGAAAAATAAATTGTAGTAATCGCAATAAATATTAAATTAAAGTTTTATGAAATGCGGCCAAAGTAGGTAAACGAAATCAAACCAATAAGTCCTAGATACCTACATCATATCCACCGAATAACGTAGGTATAAAATATTGACAATATTAAAATATAACCAGAAACGGCGACATCACAAACATTTAAATACGTGGGACTTTTTTTTCTCCAGCCGGGATTCGAACCCGGGACCGCTCCCATGGTAGGCAGATACGCTACCTATGCCAAAATAACTAACTCACTTCAAAAGTGCCACGGCTTGAAACCAATTCAAGACTAGGAATCCCAAAAAATTGAAAAAGATAAACGATGAAACTTGAAAATCAAGATTCTGTTATTGCTCTGTTTACTGAGTAGTTTTGAAATGGGAGAGGTTCAATAAAAAGCCATTCGAGTGCTGGGTGCGTACTCAAGATTTCTATTGGTGATTTTTCCTTATTATTTTATATCTATCTAGGTTGTTTTACGTTAGACAGACGAGCGCTATGCTGTGTCACCGTGTTTGTATGACAAGATGACAAGGAAGTGTTAATTTACTATTCTATTAAGTGTTAGTGCCATCATCAACCCATTATACCCCCACCGAGGGGCACGGGTGTCTTCCCTGAGGAAGGTATAGGCCATCCTCCACCACGGGGGCAAAGTCCGGATTGGTGGAGGCTTGTAAGACTAGTGGCTGGTCTTACTGTCAGAAGTTTTCAAGCCGCCTCTAAGGCCTCTGACTTGGCTTTACGACTGCTATCTATCGACGACAGCCGGCACCAACTGCTTAACGTGCCTTGCGAAGCACGGAACCGCTCAGAAAAATACCACTAGCGTTAGTCATAGATGGTCACCCATCCATGCACTGAACGCGCCCTATGTTGCTTAACCTTCGTGATCATTTAAGGTCACTCAGGCAGCCGGGGCTACGAGCGATTCTGCTAGTTAGTGCCATAAGAAATCAAAATTATAACCGCAATATCTTCAGCGTTTCTGCCGTAAATCTAGTTCTATATAACCTGTGCAGGCAGCCTACATTTAGTGCCTTTAGTTAGTATGCTAAGGGACTCAAAATGGTTATCCATTGGGTTCAAATAAAATAAAACTCTTTTTTCCATCCGCCCATTCACTAACCAAATTGACCACATTGGTCTATTGCTACTAACTTGGTACTCGCTTACACCGGGACTCTGTGGCAAACCACTATTTCTAAGGCCACTATAGGCCATAGATGGCCTATAGTGGCTATATATGGATGAGCCACATATTGATATGACATAGATCTACGTCATATCAATATGTGGCTCCATTATTGGTCCGTGGTCTCCAGTCGAGAACATTTCTAACATGTTCCCTCTTTGTCGGCAGCTTATACCATATTTCACCACACCTCGGTCTAAAATTTCCGAGTAGACGCCTCTTGAAAAAGTGTTGGAAATCAATAAACGGATTACGTTAGACGACAGCACTCAGCCGATGGCGATGAAATTGTATTTTACTTTATTTCTAAGGACAGAGATACACTGTGCCGTTGTGAGTATTGCACTCGACGTATTTGACAAACTTTAAAGCGGAGTATTTTGATCACCAATTCATACCTATATTTGATATGCCAGTAGGGACGTATGTTAAATTATGTATTTGTAAAAGGCACTAGAGCTCATGAAAATAGCTTCGGCAATTTTTGTTGTCTGCAAACTAGCTTGCAGTTTGACCATAGTGGACCGTTATACATAGTTAGTTTGACCATAAGATTTATTTATTTATTTAAGAGACCATAGCAGCATAAGTACAATTTTCTATCTGTAGTTATTTTATCAAAAACGGCCTGGATTTATCGAATCTATCAAGACATCACAGCTCAGTAAAAATAGCGTCTGTAATTCATGTCGTTCTTAACGTATGTTTGTTTTGTTTACTGACCAGTGACGTCATGATTCCTGAGCGACGCCATATTACTCAAGATGGCGTTTTCGCGGCTTATTTTAAAACTGTGTTTTTATTTGTTGTTTAAGAATTACAAATTACCACTTTCTGAGCATTCAATAAACACTGAACAAAAGAAATGAGAGGGTTTTCAAAAACCTGTCAAATAGCCTATTTGGCTTACAAATTAAAACGTTGGCTGGGTTAATATGGGATGTTTGGAAGGAGGAAGGTGGCCAGCTAAATAATGAAGCAGTTAAGTGAGTCCTTAACTTTCCAGTGCCTCCTAATAGGAGAGTGGCCGAGTTCCGCGGTAATCTGAAGCTACTAAGGGCTATAGAGTTACATTTCAACAACTATCCTCGCAAGGCGCGGAGCGTTGAGTGCAATACGCTTTTGCTTGGCCTTATTTCTATAAGAGCCTTCTTGCGTTGGCCGATTAGGTAAGAATTATTGAAGTGAAAGAGGATTGTCAGCGGGTTACAGTGGCAAATCCTAGTACAGTGCCACCATCTTATCTGTTCAGTTGACAGCGCGGCTGTACAATTTCAAAACCTAGTAAGGGATAACTCGAAGAAAAAACGGGTCTTCGCATTTTGCAGCTTATTAGGCCATAAAACATAGATTAGCATTGTCAAAATGTCTAAAAACCTTTGAGAAATGGGAATTTGAAAATCTAAAAACCTAGCAAGTACACAGCCGTAATAATTTAACGCGTAAAAAACCATTTCATAAACCCAGCCAGTCGCACGACAACTTTAAAAAACTAGCAAGGGACGTCCCTTTTTGATGCGTACTCGACGGTTGATTTTCGCGCGTTTAACATTAGTAAGTGACGAATACGAAAGAGAAATATCCATGTCGAAAATACAGTTTTATAGGTCAAAACTAATGTTGAGTGCCCTCAAAACATGCCAGGACAATAGCCTGTAGGTATAGTTATGGTTTCCCGTTAATAACCTCATAATGTCTACGTGTTTAATTGGGTGAGCATTACAGCTGTTTCAAGATCATCATAATCATCATCATCGGCCTAGGTTGTCCACTGCTGCTGCTCATAGGCCTCTCCCATTTCACGCCACTGAGCACGGTCCTCGGCTACTCTCATCCAGCTCTTACCAGCCGCCCTGCGAAAATCATCGCTCCACCGAATCTAAGGACGTCCTATACTGCGTTTACCGATCCGCGGTCTCCACTCAAGACTCGTCTACCCCATCGGTTATTAGTTCTTCGTGTGATATGGCCGGCCCACTGCCACTTCATCATCATCATCATCAACCCATCATGTCCCCACCGAGGGGCACGGGTCTCTTCCCTGAGGAAGGTATAGGCCATACTCCACCACGGGGGCCTAGTCCGGATTGGTGGAGGCTTGTAAGACTAGTGGCTGGTCTTACTGTCAGAAGTTTTCAAGCCGCCTTAAGGCCTCTAACTTGGCTTAACGACTGCCATCTAGCGACGGCAGCCGGAACCAATTGTTTAACGTGCCTTGCGAAGCATGGAATCGCTCGGAAAAATTCCACTAGCGTTAGTCATAGACGGTGACCCATCCATGGACTGAACGCGCCGTATGTTGCTTAACCTTAGTGATCATTTAAGATCACTCAGTCACTTCAGCATGCTAATTCGGTGGGCTATGTCGATGACTTTGGTTCTCTGTCGGATCACCTCGTTTCGGATTCGATCTTTCAGAGAAACCTTGCCATAACACGCTGAGTGACTTTAAATTTGTGGACCAGTTTTGTCCACGTTTTGGCACTGTATGTCATGACGGGTAGGACGCACTGATTAAAGACTTTTGTCTTTAGACTCTGTGGCATTGGCGATGTGAAGACTCGACGTAGTTTCCCATATGCTGCCCAGCCCAGCTGTATTCTTCTATTGTTTTACGATATCTTAGAATTATTCGAGCAGACAATCAAAGACTAAGCTCAAGTGTCGATAAGTATTTGTTAAAATTGTAGCCTCTGGTTTCCATCATGCCTTTCGTTTGTGTGATCAATCTCAAGAATAACCACGTTAGTTTTTCTGTTTGTTAAGATAAAGATAAAGATTTATTTATTTGCTAAAACATGTGTAGTCAAGATACATAATCACGCATTTTGGATAATAAATAGAGCATATTTGGAATCAACATGTTCTACTGACAGCTGTGTACAAATTAGAGTGGCGGTAGGTCTGGACACGGTTTCAATCATTTTACCAAATATTATAAAGCTGACAATTTAAAAATTCTAATATTTAAAATATAAATTAGTATGTTAGCCATGTCATTTAAAAAAATTACAATATTTTACCAATAACGGTCGTCAATATAATAAGAATTTGTCATTGAGGTTATCATTTACAGACTACATTAATAACATTTTAATAATAGCAGTGGTCAATATAATTAGAATTTATCATTAAGAAAGTCATTTATACTATAATAAAATTTGTCAATTAATAACGACTTAAGTCTGTTTTTAAATTGGGAAGTATTTAATTGTTTATAACATGTTGGTATCTTATTAAATATTTTAGGCGCCATACATAGGATGCTTTTACTAATTAACGCCGTTTTACAAGAAAAAAAGCGCAGTTTTTCGTTGTCGCGTCGGTTACGAATTACTGTTTCAGATAGTCGTGGAAATAAATGCGGGTTGGTTTTCACAAAAGTAGCAACTTCTATTATATATAATGACGGAAGTGTCAGAATTCGGTGTTTAGTAAACAAAGGCTTACATGTTTCAATTGTTCTAATATGAAACATAGCACGTATGCACCGTTTCTGCATTTTAAACGCTACTTCTTTATTTGTTGAGTTACCCCAAAATATAATACCAAATCTCAGAGCAGATTCTACAAGCCCGTAATAAGCCGCGAGTAACGTTTCTGTGCTTACTATTGGAGACAGTTTATGTAAAATATATGCTGATGTGCTAGTTTTTTTAGTTAATTGATTTATGTGTTCTGTCCAGTTTAATTTATTATCAATTGTTAATCCCAAAAATTTTGCAGTTTCAACTTGATTTATAGTGTTGTTTTGGAAAATTAATTTCATGTCATTGTTGTTAGTTCTTTGGCTGAAGTGCATAATGTTAGTTTTCTTAAGATTAATTTTTAAATTATTTTTATCAAGCCATTTTATTATAGAAGTCAAGGAATTATTTATGTCAGTTTCATAATTGTTATCTTTATATTTAATAGTCAGTGTGCTATCATCGGCAAATAGAGATATTGGATTATTAGTCGCTTTTGGTATGTCATTTATGTACAAAATAAATAAAAGGGGGCCCAGTACACTCCTTTGTGGCACACCGTGAGTGATTTTACGTAATTTGGACCTGTATGACATTTCACATTTAGTTTTGTGGTTCAGTCTAGAAATCTCCGTTATTTGATATCTATCTGTCAGGTACGATTGTATTAAATTTAAAACATTACCTCTAATTCCGTATGCTTCAAGTTTTTCTGCTAAGATATTGTGATCCACGTAATCAAATGCTTGTGTCATGTCACAATAAATCACACAAACTGGAGCCGTCTTGTCCATTTGACACATTACATTTTTTTTAAAGTTTTGTCATTTATTGTTTTATTCTGACGAAAGCCTTTTTGTTCGTTGCATAAAATATTGTTCCTTTCAAGATACGTGTTTATTTCCTTATAATAATATTTTTCAAATATTTTAGAAAATATTGAAATTAGGGCAATAGGCCTGTAGTACTCCATTAGTTCTTTGTTTTCTTTTTTGAATAGGGGTTTAACCAGCGTAAGTTTCAAATCTTTTGGAAAAAGACCAATTAATATACTTTGATTAACTATATGGCTTAGCGGGTGGCATATATATTTACTTACAGCCTTAATTATTCTTGTTGAAATGTTATCTACACCTACACTATTAGTGTTTTTAAGGTTATTTATGTTTTTTAAATATCATAGGCAGTGCTTGGGGCCATAAACATTGAGTTCTTCTGGTGGTTAATATTACATGTCACTTTGTTACCAGCGCCTAGAACAGGTTTAATTTTATCAATAAAGTAGTTATTAAATGCTGTGGCTATGTCTGCCGGATTTTGTATATAAATGTCATTCAATTTTATTTTTGCAATGGATTCTTTAGGTATTTTGGGTCTCGATTGACTGATTATTTGCCACATTGTTTTTGTTTTATTTGTAGATGTGCTTAATTTATGATTGTTTTGAGCTCGTTTTGTTAGGTTTATAATCTTTTTTAATAATTTCGTATAGTTAGCAAGATTATATTTATTCCTTGCATTTGGTTGCAGACGATATTTCCAAAGTAAATCTTTTTTCTTCTTGCTGCATATTTTTATACCTTTTGAGACCCATTTTGGTCTAGTGCATACTTTTATTATGGTCTGTTTTCGTGGAAAGCACAAATCATAAAAAAGGTTGAAATGCTCCATAAAGTTGCTATAGGCCAATGTTGGATCAGCAGCATCGTAGACGTCAGAAAACGATATGCTTTTTATACACTCTTCAAACTTTTTTATATTTTCAGCTCTGTAGTCTCGTTTGATTTGGCGCCAGAATTTCTAAGTTAAAGTTTTTTTGACAGGAATTTTTAAGATTTGAGCAGTGTGATCTGATAGACCGCATTCCAACACTTCAGTTTTACATGTTTTATTATAATTATGTGCAAAGTTATCTATACAGGTTTTGCTAGTAAGGCGAGTGGGTTGTTTCAGCGCTAATTTTAGATTATGATTCAACAGTAGACATTCTAGATCCAAAGTAGTGTTATTATTCTTAAGTATGTCAATATTAAAATCTCCGGCTAATATAATATTGTAAGACTTTAGCTTAGAAATATGGAGTAGTACTTTGTCAAGTCTTTCAAAAAATGTATTCAAATTATTATATTTAGGAATTCTATATAGACAAATAATTACAATTTTAAAGTCAAGTAGTTCCACTGCACAGCACTCTAATATGTTGACCAAAGAGAATTTCCTAATGTGTGGTAGGTCTTTATATTTAAGCTGATTGTTCACTAGTATACATGACCCGCCTCGTTTACTATCACTTCTACTAAAGCATGATGCTAGAGTGTAGTTTGGAATATTTAGGAATGATTCCTGTCCTGCTATCATAAAATGCTCCGTTATGCATATTACATCGGTTTTTTTGTTTTTTTCTTCCAATTCCTCTAAGTTGATTACCAGTAAATCTGATTTATTTAATAGTCCAGCAATGTTCTGATGTAATATATTAATATACTTAGTCTCGAAAAAACATCTTGTCATTATCTGTTGAGTCAAAATAATTGTCTTGAGGGCCATGGTTCGTTATAGATCCCATTTCAATAAACTTTTTTGTGTCGCTGATGATAGGTATGTCGTATGCCGTATTTATTTAGTTTACCCGTGTAAGTAGAGAACATGTCCAGAGATAAATTCTTGTTTGTGTCTAAGAACCAACAGTGTTTGTGTGTTTCAACGTCCAAGTATAAAAGATTTATAAATTGCTCCGCTCTGGAGTTGAACATTAAAGCTCCACAGATATAGGTCGGTGGGCAAATGATTACATTTGTGTGTGTGATTTTTTTTAAGGTATTTCTCAATAATTGTATCACATTGATATAGTTTTTCGTTCTTTTGAAGTCCGATTCTCCCAACAAAATAACACAGAAGTCTTCCATTGTGAGCTTAGATATCTTGGTCTCTATACCCTTCACAAGTTCATTGATTTGTGCTGCCGGTTTCGAAATATGACAGAAAGTAAAACTTTTCGCAAACATGTCCTCAAGATTTTGTAGTACATTATGATTTCTGTCGCTAATTACACATAGGTGGGGTTTTCTTCCTTGATCTGGTTTTTGTTGGTTGTGCACATGTTGATTGTTCTGAGTTTGTATTCGTTTATTTAGGTTGACATGTAATGTGTTCTCAGTTTTCTGAACTTTGGATGATACTTTTTTTTTGTGAACTTCTTTTTTCCCCAATAATTTAATATTTGTCGCCGGTTTGCTAGTTGTTTCTATATCTAGATGGAGGTTATTCTGCAAACAGTGTTGAGTATTTGTGTGGTTCTTACTTTTCGAAGGGGTCTTTTGCGATTTTGGGGATGACGTAACCGTTTTTAATAATTGATTTTGTCTAATTAGTTCGTCTTTTTTTTTTGCAGCTTAGTATTCTCTATGTCTAAGGTCGCTATTTCCTCGTGAGCACTTTGTAATTCGATCGTTAAGCTTTCAGTCTTCTACCTGGTTTAACTAAGTACCCTATGTAGGTATGTACTTAGTTAAACACTAAGTCATACTAACACGTATAATATTTCTTCCCTATATTAATAAAAAAAAGATACTTTGCTTGCATTAGGTATGAGCCTAATGGCTGTTTATTCAAGTGGTAATCTTACTAATATTAAAAATGTGAAACCTTTTGCGAATGAAGGAGTGGATGTTTGTTGCTTTTTATCGCAAAAACGGCTGGAATCATTTAAATATTAATTTCACATGGCGATAAACTATGTTATATATACAGCGTGTAACCAAAAGGTCCTGTCAAACTTTGGGATCTGGTTTAACCTGCAATTATTCACTCAAAATACAAGATTAGACTTATGCCTTTGCGGTTGTTTAAATTTCCCTGCACTAAGTTTTATCCAGTCATGGCCTATTTTTGGACTTCTATAAAATTTTTGCCTATATTTTCTTTTACTTCCTCTCTGTTTTTCATCGCTTCATGTATACCGTGTGGTATTTGAGATTAACCTTCTATTTTAGGTCAAGTTCCACTCCAGATAAGTCAGTCAATTTAAAGACTTTGTTTAATTTAAATTAGCATAAAATAAAATTTCTTAAAATAATTTTCGTTTCATTTTGACAACTTCAGTAAAATTTGCAAAATAAAGTACCTACACATGCAACTAAAAAAACAGCCTATTTACTAATGGGCTTTACGTATTAGATCTTAATTACATGATATCTATAGTAGAGTGTGTCATACCAAAATTATCGACCCCTATTTCTATTATATTTATCCTACACTATATCATAATTTAGACCATATTATCTTATTCTATCTACTAACCTATCTATCTACCCACCTCTTAGACCTATGTAGGTACCTCCTTATATCCTAACGGATAACTTTCCTTATTCTATCATCCCCACCCATCCCATCATCCCTATCTTTGTACTTTATCCTGAACTATATCCTAATTTGGTCAGAAAATATATTTTAATACTATTTAAAATTTGTACTTACTAGGTTTATGAAATAGCCATCACAGCGCTAGATGAAAATATGTAACAAAATTAAAAACCTAGTAAGCGCACTTGCTAGGTTTTAAAATTGTTAATCAAGCAGAGTCTGACAGAAAAAAAAACAATTGTTTTATTAGTAAGTGCTATAAAACGTGATATATATATTTTTTGTAAAAATTGTTGAATTGTATGCAAAGCCAAGGATATAACGCATCTTCTGATCTAACTTTCATAACTGTAGCTCTCATAGTCTCGACGCGGCAAGCTCATAAAGTGACCAACCCGTTTTTTGGCTTTCCTGTAAAATTTGTCTCGTTTCCCTTACTAGGTTTTGAAATTGCACAGCCGAGAGACGCTAGTGGAGAATTTAGTAGTAACATTTGAGAAATTTACCTAGGCAAATGAGAATATTTTAACCCGTCTTTCAATTTTAATGAAAATGTATCTAACAATCTTACTAAGTGAATAAATAAAACAAAAAATGGGGACAGGATTTACAATTTATAAGTTACAATTTTGGCCACCTGAACAAGATAACTTGGTTGCGCTGTATATGCTTACGCCTGGGATGCAGTCGTAACTATACTATGAGAATGCTGAATAAAAATTTGATTTTGGAACTGAAACTTGCGTAGGATGCTACACGTTATTAGAGACGAATAGGGTGAATTTCAACATACCCTTTTTTTTCATTTCGGTGAACTTTTTTGTTTACCTTTTTTTTCGTGTTTTTACTTATATTTGCTAATAATTTTAATGTTTTATAACTTTATGAATAATGGTTACAATGGAAAACAAAAAAACAAATGGATGACAGACATTTCAAAGTTAGGTGTCACCGAAATGAAACAGTCAATCACCGAAATGAAAGAAGGATTCACCGAAATGAAAATTCACCGAAATAGTATACAGTATGATGATTACACGACATGTATTTTTTTATTATATTTTACATCGGCACAAACAGTTACTGTTACAATGTTGGTAAAGTTATATAAATAACTAGCTTTTGTCAGCGTCTTCGCACGCGTGGAATTTATGATTCCAGAAAAAATTTCTGAGCGCTCATTACGACATTATATTAGAAACCACTAAAATTGTCATTGTTTCTCATCAAAATCCGTTGCGTAGTTTTACAGATTTAAGCATACATAGGTGTACAGACAGACAGCAAAAGCGACTTTGTTTTATACTATGTAGTGATTACTAAAAAAAACCTTCAGTGCCGACTATTTTAAGTATATTTAGGTATGTTTAGGTACTGGATAGGGAAGATAATTTTGAAGAAATCAAAGTTTGTGAAAAAACAAGAAATACTGTAAAATCACTTAATTATTTTTACTAACTTTTCAAATAACTTACATAGTTTTCAGACAATCCAGTATGAAAAGAGGAAGTTGATAAAAAACCCATCCAGATAGATAGGTAGATGGGGAGCCATTTTAATTTTCGTATAAATGCAGCAGTGACTTAACATTATAACTTTTAATATAAACAAGATCGAGAATTTCGCTACGATTTTTGATTATGTTATTCACCCTGTATAAAGAAACTGTGCAAATCACTGAAATGAAAGAAGTATTCACCGAAATGAAACAAATTATCACCGTAATTGTTTAAAGTCACTGAAATTTAAAAAAAAAACTCCGAAATGAAGAAAACATTCATTTCGGTGATTTTTTTTTATTTCGGTGATCCATTTAGTTCACCGAATTCACCGAAATTAAATCAACGATATTAAAATACACCTAAAAACATTAAATAATTTGACATACACATAAATTAGGCAGAGATCTATACTACATCCTTGAACATATTACTAGAAGTGTTTGTGCGAATATAAAATCAACAGTTTTATCTTGTTCATTTATAACATTAATTGATTCACGGAAATGAAAGCAAAATTGTCCCGAGTCACCGATTTGAAATACTTACTTTTTTAGCGGGAACACGCAGCGACGTAGCAAACCACCACTAGCTCCAAATGCTTGTGAATGACTGGCGCTTGAGTTACAGAAACGAGACTATGTTCAATAGCTCTCCTGTTCTCGACAATCCATATTTCTTTTTCAATCACTGAAATGAAAAATAAATTTGGGACATTTGTATTTGTCTGACTGTTTACTGAATATAACGATTAAGATTATGAAATATATATTAAATTATACCTCTATTCTTTAGGAATCGAATAAATTAATCCGTATGCATGTACAGTTAGTATTTTTCCTTAGCTAAAGAAATTAGAACTAAATAAGGTTTGGGGACAGTCACCGAAGATGAAAAATTTCACATTTAGATTTTTTTATTTATATGTAAGAGTGATCCAAATAAAAACGTATCTGTTGCATCTGATGGGTAATTACACAAACTAAACAAAGAAATATAATTTTACCTTAAAAAGGCTTTTTACACTGCCATTTTCATACCAGCCGCGTAAAAAATGCGTCTAGGAAATTCACCCAATAGCTGATGACGCGGTGTGGTGCTCTGCTGCAGAGCCACCACCTTAGAATCTGATCATTTATATCTTAAAAGGATGTACGTCAAACGAATATAACGTACGTATGCCGTTATCGGCTGTACGTGCCTTAGGTAATGATAAAATGGACATTGACTGTGGCTCTGCTGCGGAGCATACTCTGTCTGCTAAAGAGTATGCCACAAAGAATAATGTACTCAGGAAAGATAGACGTCTCTGTTCAATGATCAAGCGCTTCGAATGTTGACATTTCATTTTCCGAATATTGACATTTGAAGCTACATGCGTTCTTAGATTTTTCTTTTTACCTTATATTTATGGCTCCAGGCTAGTGCTAAATGGGTAGTATCAATGGTAGGTTCAAGAGGCAGCTAGTAATCATTTACTAGGTAAAAAAAGGAGAAGAAAGTCGTATCCCATAAGTCTACAGACCCATAACAGGAAGCGCGACTATACAATTCTTTTCCATTAAGTATATAGATATAAAATAATAAATAAATAATTTTTACACTTATTCTAGTTCCAAATCACGATAGTTTGTTCTATGGTAACCATGTAAAAACATGGGAAACATAGAAACACACCCCGTCTGAGTTATTTTGTACAAATAGATGCGGGCCAAAGTAATAAATTACTACCGTTATATCCTCGTGAGGCCCAATGTCTTCAAATGATCACAAAATCAATTGTTCTTTTCAAGGTCGGGCCTTACGAGGATATATCCACTAGCTTTCGCCCGCGACTCCGTCCGCGTGGACTTAAGTTCAAAATTTTGCAACCCCGATCACGTAGAAAAACGTAGGAAGAAAAACGGCGAAACACGTGTTCAATCGATTGTGTTGAAGAGTATTTATTTTGAATTTCAAGACAATTAGACAACAACATTCTTTTGACCTCCCATACAAATTTTGGCAACCCATTTTGCCCCCTTAGGGGTTGAATTTAAAAAAATCCTGTTTATTCCTTGCTTACATTATATATAGACCCACTGTGCAAAATTTCAGCTTCCTAGGTCCAACTGCTTGGGCTGGGCTGATGAGTGAGTCAGTCAGGACTTTGAATTTTATTTATACGTATAGATTTAGTACGTTCCGTTGTTCAATTACTTCTACCAATCAATTCTGTTTTCGAGACGTTTTCGAGAATGTTTATCGTGATTCGTACTATCGTTGATTTATTTGATTATGCTAAGATGGAAAGTAGATCCACGATAGGTATCTGATTCAAAACTGTGAATATCGATCTGATTGATTATTTAATCAATCTGATCGATATTCACACTTTTGAATCAGATACCTATCATACTACCAACAACTTATATAATCTAAAATAGTATTTGTAATATTGTGGACCTCAATTATCGACGCAGTGGCGTGTTTAGAGGTTATTTTATAGCCCGAAATTAAAATAAGATAAGAATATTACTTATTGCACGCAAGAGACGGAGAGAGAGAGTTTGCGGTTAAGATTTACATTAAAATGTATGTATATTGTTAAGTTTTGTTCATTTCAATAAACAATTATGATTATGATTAAATAAAAATTACAATAAGCGACCAATTAATTGTTAGTAACTAATTAAGCATCAGATTGTAGATTTTAGTTCATTTTGCTTTAGTTTTTCTTTTGTTATGTAAAACCGATGGACTCCTAACATCGCTTTACCGGGTTCGATGAACCGACCATAATAGAGCCCGCCTCTGTCAGTGAGATGGTGCAAATGTCACAAACAAATTACCGCCAACCCGTATCACTCGTACGTTAATTCCGGTGAAAGTAATAAATGACAATTCAGGTGGCACATCAATAGTGCAGCGGAGGCGACAAACGTAAGTCGCGCGACACATATTGCCTACGTGACTGGAGCGAGAGAGGAAATGATAGCTAAGGCACGGTTCACACTCAGCTGACCTGCAGAAATCAAAATCAGAAATCAGAACTTGAACGAATCAGAATTTCAAAATAAACTTTCGTAAGCACGTAAGTTAATCCGGACCAAAAATGTACAATCAGAATTTCCTTAAAAAGGGAATCATGTCCTACGGTGAGAATATAAAAGAAATCCTGCAGATGGCGTGGACGATATGGTAATCTTAGTAGCAGTGATCATGAAGTTGTTGTGCCTTAGGTGTGTATTACAATAAAAAAAAGGTCTCCCACTTCAGGAATTTGACACGCTTGGCTTTCTTTAGGACCTGAAGGAAAAAATATTTTTACTGCTTTTTATTATTCAACCTCTACGAATTTAAATACACAAAGATCACAATACGAAGTCATGTTTGTGCTTTATAGGTATCTAAATCTTTCTGGTTCTGTCTTCCCGCGACTGCTCAGTGTGCGTCACGCCTAAAAGAGGCGTTTATAATGCCACTCCAGCTTGTGGTTTCAATAATGCTTTAGGTAAGTGAAGTAATGAAGTTTTATTGATGTCGTCCCTCCCTGTTTCGTATTTTTATTGAGTTTATGGATAACGCCGAGCGCTCACAAAGCTCGGAACTGAGTTAGCGCGAAGGTGTTTCCAAAGAGAAGCTACGGAGCTCTGTTTTTGCAGATTTTTTGGATTTTTGGGCATATGGACACCTATCTGGAAATTCAAAAATATATTGATCAAATATCTATACTTAATTAAACATGGAAAAACACGTAAATTATAATTTTTGTCATCAAAGTCGTCATCGTCATCAAACATTGACATTCAACAAGCAGAATGTAAATTCTTTACGTTGAAATAAATTCTTGATTCTTGATTCAACTTAACTTTTTTTTTATGTAGCCATGACTGTGTCCCACTGCTGGGGTAAAACCTTATCCTACCTTAACCTAGATTTTCAATTAACTTTATCGAAATGATACTATCATCTTAATTAAACAAATTTAATGACGCCTTTCTATCTCACAAGATTTGCAGTGCAGGATTTCATCTCCATAATATCAGACGTTTTTATGTGACAAACATGTTATTTATTAAGGTTATCTGGAAGAAATTGTTTTTAATAATAAGGCCACCAATTTTACCAAAAACCTTTGTAAATATTTTGTAATAAACTTACAAAAGTATATAGGGTACTAATGATACAAAGTATAAAATAATCACCATATTCTTTTAACAGGCGGGGCTTTACAAAAGTTACCACCTACGTTATCAAAATGCATAAAACAGGTGATATTTTTTGCCATTTTGATGTTTTTTCTATAGACAAGTAGAACTACTCATTTTCTGATAGACTCGATGATTTTGTTACACCGTGTATACAATACAGTGCTACCTGTGAAATAAATAATTCCTCAAGCCCGTAAAGTAACGCTTGTTTTTAAATTTTTGCGTTGAGTTTTTTTATTGATTCGCAAATTTTTCATTATATAACGCCAACACAATATCTAACCGAATAATTATTCACTAAACAAACTTAGATTGAAACTCGAGAACTGTATTCCCCCTAAAAATGCTATTACAACCTAAAGTATCCCCAGTACCGAGGACAAAGGGTCGTTGTCTGTAGGACTCATATTTCTCTGAAACCCTTCTGCTATTTCAAAGCCTTATCCCAACTCGAGGCTCAAAATCTGCTGATGCCTTGACACTCCGAGAATGCTGTTGCGGCTTGGAGTTTTTATGACTTTAATAATCCAATTCCTTGGAGCAAGGGAACGCCCTTCGGTGCCGGATAAGACATAAAACCTGTTGTATCTTTCAGTAACCAGGCGTTGGTAATAAGTGGAGCAGTCAGTTCTCTGACTTCATGAAATAAATCGGCTTATTCGCCACCTTCACACAACAGTCCACAGTCAGTTTCTTAAGTTTCAGTTTCACAGGTTTCTGTAATAATTATGTGTGAAATATGAAGATTTTTTTAAATATTTTCTGTTTTTAATATTAACGAGTAGGTAATATTTTTTTAAATGTAAATCTTAGTATCGAAAAATAAAAAAAGTAAATAAACTCACGCTCATTATCCCCGAGGGGGTAGGCAGAGGCACCAATCACTGGGTCCATGTTGTCCCAACGTGACAAGTGGTAAGCCTGTCGCCGTTATCCGGGCATAATTTATGAGCGAATTGTGTAGCTGTACAATCAAACAAATGTACGTAACTAAAAGTTATTGGTGCATGCGGGATTCGAACCCAGACCCTCAGGGTTATTAATAAGAATAAGAATAAAAATAAATTTTATTTCAAAAAGTTACACAGAGTCACAAGTACAGTTACACTAGGCTAAAATTACACAAAAACAGAGTTGGCCTCCGTTGCCGAACTAGGTTAAAACCTGTATTTCAGCAAGCAGCGCCTTCCCCACAGAGAACAATTTGTAACAATGACGGAAGATTAATCAAAGTAAAAGTAAAATAAAATTTGTATGTGAGTGCTGGTGTGGTCCTCTCGGTGTGTCGATTGTGTATGTGAATGTATGTGTGTGAGAGGGTGAGTGAGATAGTGTAAGTTTGAGAACGGCCTCATGCAAGAATAAGTTATAGCATTAAACTTGTATATTTAAAACATCCTCAGTGTGATCGTAAGAGAGTTGTAGAAGATGATTAAAAATGTCTTTTTTGCAGGTTGCTTTATTTAGAGGGTAAATATTCAATACTTTATTTATCTTATTATAGATACGAGGACCTAAAGAACTAAAGAATCTTTGGGCAAAAGTAGTTTTCGTGTGTTTAGTTTCACAGATTGAAAAATGTCTACGTCCTTCCAATAAAGTTGGGTCGAATACTAGAAGTGAATGCTGTTTCAATAGAATTCTTTGAAGAAACAATTGGCGGACTGTTAACACTTCACAGTCTTGATATGAGCGAGTCGTTGGATAGAGAATAGGCTGGAAAATACACACTTTAAGGATGGCACGCTGGGCAACCTCGAGAGATCTTAATGTAGTTTTTGGAGCGCCGCCCCATATGGAAATACAATAGGTAATAATGGATTGACATAACGTCAAATATATTCGTTTCAGAAGAGAAGGCTCAACTACATGTCTAAGACTTTTAAACATAAAAATAAGCTTACGTACTCTACCGGTAACAAGTTGAACGTGTTGTTTAAAGCCAAGGTTTTCATCTAGGATTACTCCAAGGTATCTGATTGATTGCACGCGTTCCAGTGGCAAACAAGCACATTTAGATTCAATATTTAGTGCGCATGTATGGGCAATTATATTAAGATCTTTACTTACTTTTGCAGTACCTCGTATTGAAAATGCTATAAATTTGGACTTTTCAGTATTCAGACTGAGGATATTTTTACGTAGCCATTCTGAGACAGCATTCAGCCCATTTTGTGCAGCTCTAAATACGTTTTCCCAGGTATTTGCAGCAAAAAAGAGGGCAGTATCATCTGCATAGCAGATAAGCTTGCCGTGGGCAGGTGTTAGATATAGAAGGTCATTAAGATAGATTAATCAATACGTTAATCAATATTAATCAATACGTTAGTATAAAAAAAAAATATGTTGGCAAAACTACTATACATAAGAGAGTAAAGCTTTATGCGCGTATCTACTTATCTCTAGAAAGGAGTCTCAGGTTCGGAACAAATAAATAAAAATCAAATGAACTACCGATTTATCAAGTTTTTTGACCCAAAAAAGAATCGTTTAAGTTGCATACAACGAACTTACTGTTTCACTTATTTCAGCCTAAGCATGACTCCTGAAATACTCCCGACGTTGTTTTATAGTCTGATAGAGGGTTTTTCGGCTTCAAATTTTAGATGGATATTTTACAGCGTTATTTTTCCAAATGTTTCAGAGTGTAGTCGTAAAAAACTCCCGATTAGGTTCCCGTTCGCAAGTTGTAAACGTAATTGTTAACATTGAGTTGTGACTTTGCACTTGAACTAATTCTTTTTAGGCTGTCTTTGTGCTAGTTGATTTACTACTTAAACCACTAGTTATCAGTTGCGTTATGCCCTTGAAAAGTCAATTAAAAACCCTTTTATGGTGAGGAAATCGGCCAACCGGAAATTCTACAGGTTGCAGGTACCAGTTTCTGAATTCAAAATTGCGCTAAGTAACTACTTAGCTATAGTGCTGTCTCGTCATATTTCTTAGAAAAGAGCGTGATAAAATGTTACTTAAGTATTTACTCAGTGAAATTCTCAACTCAGAAACCGGCCCTTAGTACCTATTTCAAGGTAGCGTTTGGAACAAAACAGGAATTTGACAGCTCATACAAGAGAGATCCTAAAGGTAGGTTGTGAATATAAGAACCCGCCACTTTATCAATATGCAGCTTTGAGGTCACAGCACACATATCAACTCGGAAAGGGATCGTTACCGTATCGCCTTTCGCCTCGCCGTCAACCTGACGTATGCATCGTAACCAAAGCGTATCAGCAGCTCCCGTACGTCAACTCGGCTACGGCTAGGCGACACCGCGCTTACGGCTCGCCGACTACTGGTACATACCAGATTGCTTTAAAGTAATACTTGGGGTGGACGAAGAGACGTAAGCTCGGGTACAGAGAGACGTAAGCGCGGGGACGACGAGCCGTAAGCGCGGGAACTGCAAGTGGTCCACGCACCGCATCGCGGTTCGGAGCCTGTTCCGAGGCGAGGCCATTAGGTTACGATTTCGATTAGTGTGCGTTGCAGTAGGGAGTTTCATACAAAAAATGCTGAACGGCTCGAGGCAATACGGTGACGGTCCCTTTCCGAGTTGATATGTGTGCTGTGACCTTAAGACGTACTTTCACTAGCAATTTCATGTGATGTTAATGCTTAAATGCAGGCTGCCTCGTTGTTCCAGCGGTATTAGATACGATAAGAATATTCTTTATTGCACACTGGAAAAATAAAACACACACGGTATAACGTTTGTTTACCAAACCGAAGATCGTGGGTTCGATTCCCACCGAGGGCCGCCTCATATTTGTACAAATGGCCTGTCTGGATGTATTTCTAGGTTTGTGTTCTAGGATGTTCTTCATCATCAACCCATCATGTCGGGTCTCTTCCCTGAGGAAGGTATAGGCCATACTCCACCACGGGGGCCAAGTCCGGATTGGTGGAGGCTTGTAAGACTAGTGGCTGGTCTTACTGTGAGAAGTTTTCAAGCCGCCCTAAGGCCTCTGACTTGGCTTAACAACTGCCATCTATCGACGGCAGCCGGCACCAACTGCTTAACGTGCCTTGCGAAGCACGGAATCGCTCGGAAAAATGCCACTAGCGTTAGTCATAAACGGTGAACCATCCATGGACTGAACGTGCCGTATGTTGCTTTACCTTAGTGATCGTTTAAGATCACTCAGGCAGCCCAGGCTACGAGCGTTTCGAGCGGATGTTCTTGCCCCACCACAATACTACAGGGTAGTCCAGTTTGAGACAAATGATTAGCTTGTGTGGAAGTTATTTATTTTTGCCTCAACCTGCCCGATGCCCTACGACAGCTAATGTCACATGAGATTATTCCACTAAATCTACAAATAAGACAAGGTCAATATAGGTAGATAGCATATTACCCAGAAAAATTCTTGTACAGTCGACAGCACATCATGGTATACACCCATGTACTTGTACAGTCGACAGCACATCATGGTATACACCCATGTACTTTACTCCGTTGCATTACGGGCGACTTTGCAACTAAAATGGGAAGATTGACGTGCTGTCGACTGTACCTTACTCTCAAAACCTTACACCACTTCCTGGCGCGGGACCTAGCTAAAACAAAATCCTACAAATACTGCTGGACAGCGTACGGGAAGGTTTATCTTCGGAAGGATGATAACTCACCATCTATCACGGTAATAAATGAGGCTCAAATTCAGCACCTTTTCCAACTGTGACTACTTAAAGCCATTCTGTATATTGATACGGAAACTTTGTTGATGTTTTTCTGTTTCCTGTTGTCTCCTTTTAAGGGACTCATTTTCACTGTCATGAAATGTAAATATTCAAAGGATTTTCCATCTTCAAAAACACACACTAATCTCACACAAATACACATACAAATTAGTTTAAATCCGTATCAAACCAATCATACTTTACATTCACCATTACCTCTTTTCATTGCTAATACACCCACAAATATCTCACAAGTTATAAACGTTTTTATACCACAGCATTCACGCCACTTAGTAAATAATCACAAATGTAATTATGTCAACTTCAAAATGTTACGCCTTATAACCACAATCGCAGTCTTTTTCACCTCATTTTATGGAAAAAAATTTACTTAATAATCTTAATGACATAGACTACAATAGTTTGGCACATTCTAGGATTTGCGACGTTGAGGATATTTGCAAACATATTAAAATAAAAGATAAGGATCTAACTATACTTTCACAAAACATAAGAAGTATTTACTGCAATATAGATGATTTTCAAGTAACTTTGGCAAATTTGAACTTTAAAGTGGACATCATTGTCCTGACTGAATGTTGGATTAACCCTAATAAAACAATACCTCACTTAGATGGATATACCCATTTTTCAACTACAAACCACCTAAACCAAAGCGATGGAGTAATTACCTACATAAATAACTCAATGAATGCTAAAGTAAGAGAAATTAATCTTGATCATGCATCCTGCCTACAAATACAAATAGGTTGTATCACTATTTTAGAAATATATCGGTCACCCTCAAACGCTAATGCTGAAATATTCATAGAGTCCCTGGAAGCGCACCTAGATACGATTAAAATGCATAAAGACCTAGTTCTAACTGGTGACATTAATATTAACATTATTTCAAATACAACTGATGCTTCCCATGAGCGTACCAATAGGTCAAATTGTCTTAATAGGCTAGCTACTAAAGGTCTACTTCCAGGACACCAATTACCCACACGAAAAAAAAACTGCCTCCACCACTTTTTTCTTAAAATAAACAATAAAACTACGTCACCACGAATAGCCGTATTAAATACAACAGTAACAGACCACTCAATGATATTCTTACATTTAAAAAGCATTAAAACTACATATACATCCAAAAAAACACAATCTATTACAGATTATAATCGTGCTTTAACTAGTCTTACAAGTAAAAACCTCTCTAACCTACTTTTTAGTGATAATCCTAATTTTATCATAAATCATTTAATTAATGAATTAAAAAACTCCATAGAAGAAAACAGTACAGATTTAAAAATTCCTAAAAACAAACGCAACATTAAGCCATGGATTACTACGGGTATTTTACGCTGCATTAGAAACAGGAATAAAATGCAGAAAAGCCTCCGTAAAGATCCACTAAACAATATCCTCAATATTACTTACAAAAGGTACCGCAACTATTGCAATAAAATAATAAAAAAAGCAAAAAGAAAATACGAAAGAGAATTGCTGGCTAACTCAATTAATAACTCAAAATCTCTTTGGCACAATATTAAAAAAGTGACAAATTTGGTAAATAAAAAGACTAATTCTACAGAACTTTTAAATATCAAGACATCTCCGACCCAAGCTGTCAATTATGTAAACGATTACTTTGCAAATGTAGGTAAAAAACTGGCTGAAGAAAACTTAAAAAACCGTGCTTCCCGAGCATCTTTTGTCTCTCCCCTCACAGAACATAGTCAGGCATCATCCTTCGTTCTCTTGGACACAACCTGTGAGGAAGTTCACAATGTTCTTATGAGCCTAAAGTCAAGTAGTGCTCCGGGTTGGGACAAGGTGACGACGAAATTTCTTAAATTAGCTAATAAAATAATCGTCCCGGTGATCTGTCATTTAACAAACTTATGCTTCAATAAAGGTATCTTCCCTTCAGCATTGAAACAAGCAATAATAACTCCAGTCTGTAAAGGTGGAGATGCAGGTGATGTTAACAATTATAGACCAATATCCGTACTCACTTCTTTATCAAAAATTATTGAAAAATTAATTAATACGCGACTTATCTCATTTCTGAACAAGTACAATATTCTATCCAACTCGCAATTTGGCTTCAGACAAGATAGGTCTACAGAAGATGCTATTGAGGCTTTGACTTCTTTAATTGTGAAACATCTAGATCAAAGGAAAAAGTGCTTGACCGTCTTTCTTGATCTGAAAAAAGCTTTCGACACGGTTTCACTACCCATCCTCTGTCAGAAGCTCGAACTTATTGGCATAAGAGGAACACCTCTAAATCTGCTCAAGGACTACCTCGACTGTAGAACCCAATCTGTTAAGATCATAGAACACGTTAGTAATCAGGCTGACGTATTCTACGGCGTCCCACAAGGCAGCGTACTTGGCCCTACCCTCTTCTTAGTGTACATTAATGACCTCTGTGGCTTAAATCTAGACTATGGAAGTGTTTTCTCTTATGCCGATGACACAGCATTAGTATTTTCAGGTACCTCCTGGAATGATGTTAAGAGATGGAGTGAAATTGGACTGGCTAGGGTGGACAGCTGGCTACACAGTAACCTTCTTACGCTAAATACCAGCAAGACCAATTTTATATGTTTCTCCATCTATGATAACTCACAACCAGTTGAAAACTTTGCCTTAAATATTCATCATTGTGCAAATAAGGGTAATGAGACCTGCGAATGTCCTGCCATAGATAAAGTAACTAAAACTAAATATCTAGGTGTTATAATAGACCAGCGTCTCTCTTGGCACTTACATTTAGAACTGGTAGCCGAGCGCCTGAGAAAACTTATCTGGATATTCAAAACATTACGACATATTGCACCTAAGGACCTGCTAATAAACATTTATGTTGCACTGGCACAGTCAATTATAAGCTATTGTATTCCTATCTGGGGCGGAGCCTCTAAGATCAAATTTCTCGAAGTTGAAAGAGCTCAGAGACTGTTACTGAAGGTTATGTTCTTCAAGCCACGAATATTTCCTACTAACCTATTATACACAACATACGACCTTCTAACTGTAAGACAGATATATATTCTCAAAGCTACACTAAGACAACACAAACAGTTAGTATATGTGCCAAATATAATATTGAAAAAAGGCGCAAGGACCATTTTCTCCTTGTACCTGTTACTAAAACGGTTTTTGCTAGCCGGCAATATGCTAAAATGTCTTGCTACTTGTATAAACAAATTAACAAAATATTGGAAATTTACCCAACGACTCGCTTTGAATGTAAAAATCTTATTACTACTTGGATTAAGACACTAAATTATGAAGAAACGGAAGCCCTGCTAGTGGTAAAAAAATAATCGAATATACGTAAAATCACTTATAACAGTATAGGTATGACTCACACTCAACCAGCCTCACCCATTCATGCATTATCTCACCACTCATTACTCACCCTCTCTCCAGTTGGCTGATCCCGAACCCAAGACTGTAGTCGTAGGGGCTGGTTAGTGAACTTTCACGTAATTACACACAAACACACACACACCCTCACACACACACACACACACACACACACACACACACACACACACACACACACACACACACACACACACACACACACACACACACACACACACACACACACCACACACACACATACCACACACACATATACAATCACACATAAAAATCCTTATTTCTTTTTCATACACTTAAGTATTTAATTTTTGCTAAAAGATAATTTCATTAACTAGATGAAAGTGAATGTTTTTAACTCGAGTATATGTATAAAAGGTAACAAATAGCTTCATTTATCTGAGGAAAAATTACATGTACCTTAAAGTCTAATTCAACAGTTTCTAACTTCACATTGTATTATAATTGTATTGCTTCGTCCACTATTTTTACAACACCATTCTAGATGTGGAGGAGCGGTGTCTGCTGCTACAGGTATTTTCATACTTACAAGTAGATACCGTCAATGTACGTAGTTTAAGATGTAGTGGATAGTGAAATAAAGAATTTTGTATTTGTATTTGTATTTGTAAAAATCACGGTAATAATTAGAAACACTAAGTCCTAAGTAAATTCCGGGACCTACATTCCGAATTTTCAAACTATAACATTGGTAAACGGTATACATTACAAACTTTATTCCGGATACACTTACTTGATTTGTCGTCGTCGCAACTGAAGTCACGAGCTCTGCGAATCAGAGCGAAATTTGGTCGGACTCTTCCAATTCCCCTTTCTTTCAGTTTTGTTGTTCCGGATTGGGTATTTACAAAGACTGCAAACTTGTCCAACCATACGCGTACGCGTGGTAGACGAGGCTAAACAAGAACCCAACATTGCCCAACTTTGGGGCATAAACCGTTCTGGGGCATTTCTTGGCCAAAGAATTTCTGTGGCGGTGCAGCGTGGCAATGCTGCCTGCGTACTCGGGACCTTTGGTCCAGGTGCGTTCCGGGGAGGTTTGTTAGGTTAGGTAGGATTTTTTTTTCTGTGTGCCTTAATTGCATATTTTATTGTATCAGTATTGTCGACGAAACATTTAGTGGATTTTGTGCATGTTTATAGTTTTTAGGAGTATTTGTATTGAATTGAAGCGTGTTAATAAAAGTCACAACATAATAATGACTTCCACGTGTCACAATCGATACTTACTCTTACCTAATATTACCTGTTATCTAATATTTTTGTTTTTTTATTACTATGCATTGCATATTTGGTTATTGCATAGTATGCAATAACCAAACCAAAAACAAACAAACAAAAACTTGGTTCCAAAATATCCTACGTTGACCATGCAGGTAAGAAAGACTCTCACACTGAGGCCATTTATATGAACGTACGGTAGCCCCTAGTGGGTATCAAACCCACGGTCTCTGTCTTGGTAGGTAAGCACCTTAGCGGCAAGACTAACAAGACAGTACAAACACTCATTGTAAGAAAACCAAATCTTCTATGAAACATTTTGTACATACATACAGGTACCTTGTCACTCAAACCTGTTACTGAATTCCAATACAGCTAATCGAGCTCACTGAACAATAAAATGGAGGTACTGCACAGTAAAACCCGACATAAAGCTCCAAGTCAACAGTTAGTAAGCGTAATAAAACTGGTGACCTTGCCGTTCGCGATTCGTGAAGCGCAAAGCAAACTGTTGCCAGATGGTTAGTTTTTACACTAGATTTATTTCAATTCCAATAACGTTTTATCTAAACTAATACACAGTAAAATTAGCATCCGTGATTACAAATTTGTATATCCACAAACGTGTAAAAATGAGCCAAACCGATTAGAACATAATTATTCCTGCTCATCACAAAAATAGATAGAAAACACTTTCATCAATCATCAAAAACCCATTATGTCCCCACCAAGGGGCACGGGTCTCTTCCCTGAGGAAGTTATAGGCCATACTCCCCCACGGGGGCCAAGTCCGGATTGGTGGAGGCTTGTAAGACTAGTGGCTGGTTTTACTGTCAGAAGTTTTCAAGCCGCCCTAAGGCCTCTGACTTGGCTTAACGACTGCCATCTATCGAAGGCAGCCGGCACCAACTGCTTAACGTGCCTTGCGAAGCACGGAATCGCTCGGAAAAAATGCCACTAGCGTTAGTCATAGACGGTCACCCATCCATGGACTGAACGCGCCGTATGTTGCTTAACCTTAGTGATCGTTCAAGATCACTCAGGCAGCCCAGGCTACGAGCGATTCAGAAAACACATTATTTTACTTAAAAAAATATATTACGAGTATAGTAATATGCAGATAGGTACATCTTTTTTTTATTGTTTCGAGGGTTAATCATCTATGCAATATATACAGGGTGGAATTTTGTAATGCCACCTGAAGGGGAAGTACTCCTAATACTGTAGATAGAAAATTTTACCCAAAGAAAACATTCCTTTGTTTTTGAAAAGAAAGAAAGCTGTGTGAAAAGATTTTTAAAAATTCACTTGCCTCACCCGGTAATCGAACCTACTAAAATCTGTGAAAGTTGCACCCTGTACTTTTATCGCATCGATCGTTAGGGTCAATTATAAGGATGCAATCTCTCTAACAAACTTCATAAATTAAATGAAAGGAAAACAATAAAATCTTAAATAGTTTTAATTATTTACAAAAAATGGTAAACTGACTAATTAATTGCTCGAAATAGGCTTCATTTTCTTGGATACACTTTATTCTTCTAACGAATTCATTTCTAGTAACCTTTAATAACGTGTTGTGGTGAATGTTATAAATCGTATTCTGAGCTTCAACTCTCAACTCGTTTACATTCTTATAAGATTTAATGTAATTTGATTTTTTACATATCTAAGTTATGTCGCATCTAAGAAAGGAGTCTGCATTACAAACACGTCCAAATTGCAATCGTCTTATCTAAAGAGTAATTCGTCATTTTAATGGATAAATGACGTCAATGATAATTATTAATTAATAACATAAGTAAACGTAAAGAAACTGATCCTTGAGTAAAAGTGCTTTAACTTGACCCATTGAAATAATAATTTAAGATTTCATTGTTTTCTTTTCATTTAATTTATAAAGTTTGTTAGAGAGATTTCATTCTTATAGTTGACCCTAACGATCGATGCAATAAAAGTACAGGGTGCAACTTTCACAGATTTTAGTAGGTTAGATTACCGGATGAGGCAAGTGAATTTTTAAAAATCTTTGATAGCAGTTTTCTTTCTTTTCAAAAACAAGGGAATGTTTTCTTTGAGTAAAATTTTCTGTCTACAGTATTAAGAGTACTTCCCCTTCAGGTGGCATTACAAAATTCCACCCTGTATATCGCATTTTCATAGTAACCTTTGAGCTACAGTTCCATAAAACGATAAAAGTCACCTTATTTCTAACGATATAATATATTATGAAAATGTAAGACTCCTTCTTCCGACCTGGAGGACGTGCTTATTTTTAGATTTATTGTAGGAAATATCAATCTAAAAATAAGTACTTCCTATAAATTAACACTCTACCAATGATTTTCTACAAAACTCTTACTAGATTCTCTAAAAGTTTAGAAACTCAAAACAAAAATGTACTTTACTAAGAAGCAAAATGTTTACTTATTGAACGACAAAGCTGCTAAGCCGATCTTTACTTCTAGTTTTACTCACCCTCTTTTTATAGAGCTGCTAATCGTAAATAAATCTCGCGAATTGGGGTAAATACTCGTAAACCCAGCACGTGACCGGACTGTACCTGCGATATACTTTTAGTGTCGATGATCATCGTGACGCGGCGGATAGTACTGCTAAAGTGGAGCTTACGAGAGTTTGTAGGTATTTTAATGGTGTCATTAATTTATGGACAAACGAGATCTATGAGAAAATTCCTATTTTTCGGTCATACAAGCGATTACACCTGCAGAAGACATTTTGACTAATAAAAAAATTTATATGTACATATAATTATTTCTGCCTTTCCAACTTCTTAGCAGTTCAGTCATTGAATTCCAAAACAGAACTGAGAAAAATTTCATCGATAATTTTGTTGTTAAAAATAAGCGATTAGATTACCTGGGTAAATTTTGACCTGGAACAGAATTAGTATGTTTTTTTTCTACCCAATCATCTAACGTGATAAATTTTTTTTGAGATATCTACTTTAAACGTTTAGTAAACTAAATTAAATATATAAATAAAAGAGCCTTTATTCTACTACTCTAATTCTACTTCTAATAGGTACGATTTAAGAAAAATTATGCACGTACAAAGACTCGTATTATGTATCTGTATTTAAATACTCGCACTAGGGTAGTCTTTGCAGATAAAAAGTTCAACCATCGGGTCGTGGCTTGAGACTACTAGTGACTCGCCTACCAAAAGCTGGCCAGATCTTGATAGCCATTGACGGACGGATGGAGCGTAATCCAACTTGCGTCACTTTGACCCCACTCTTTGTAAGTTGAATCGTGATCGCCGGACCCTCGTTAGGGTCACAAAGGCCCTTCTCTTTCGGATTTAAAGACAGTGCCACTAATTTTCAACCTTTGTGCCTTTTTGTGAGTCTGATTACAGTTGTGACGTTAGAACGGGGTCGACCGTTCTCGATCTAAAACTAGTACAGTGCAAGCTGTAAAATTTTAAAGCACCCGATTGCGCCATCATAACAATGCTTTTTAATTCATATTTTCAAGGACATCAACTAACACTATCTCTGATAACAGAGATTAACTGATAAAAAATAGTGTACAAAAGAAAGACTTAATGCTAATGGAATTTTCTACCAATGGAGACATAGCAGAGGCAAAAATTGAGGTAGCGTGAAAAAGAGAGCACTAAATATATATATTATTAGTACCTAAATATGTATATTTTAAGGGGGGCATATATAAAACAATAATATAATATAATACAATACACACTAATACTAGTTATTACGACAATAAGTAAATCGAGAAATATATATCTCATATCATATTTATAAACAATATATTTTATAAGTCGCAGAGAAAAGTACCTACCTATAGAAATTTAAAAATCACCAGTAAAATGTTTCAACTGGTCCCAACGTCACTATTTATTTTGTTTTTTTTTTGTTTTTTGGTGTTTACAATAGACAACACTCATAACTTTTCTTATATAATTTTCACTTCATTAAATTTTTACTTTCAACTGTCAACTCTCTCTTCATATCAACCAAACAAAGGCACAGAATACATAATAGTACAAGTTACCAAGGTAAAACGTTGACTGTCAGAATAATTGGGCTTAGACGAAACCGGTCTAATAGCTGAGCAGCTCGTAGGAAAGGCTTTAGTTAAAGCCAAAATTACAAGTAGTAATTATTTAGTCAACCTCAGACGTGTTTACTTCACCCCCTTAATTAACAAGCCCTGCAAACATTAGCTATGCTGAATCTACCGTTCACCTCGAGAATCAAACATTCTGGTTCACTTAAGAGGTCACCAAAGCACATGTAACTTCGCGACTTCACTTTTGTAACACGCGAAGGTTTTGTTCACGCAAATTGCTCGCGAAATCTTTTATGTATACGCACCAGTCACTTGCGCTCTACTCGTAAATAGGGTATATAGATGTACCTAGCTGCAATAGCTAATTGCATAAAAAATGTTGTTTAGATAACCTAGCAAAACAGATGGTGATTCTAGCGAAGGTGCAATCACTTTCGTAATGACCGTAAAAAAAAGATTACCATTTTCATAACTGCACATGAGCTGACTATAATTATTTCTTGGACTTTTGTCTAGCAGCAAATTCAGCCGCGGCCCCCGCGTTAGCAGCCGTCGATGCTACTCGTACATGGCAGGGCGCAAACTTGCAAACAATGTGTAGGTAGCATCCCATATAAAGCTACGTCCCCTTTCCCACAGAATCATCGTGAGACCGTCCAGCCGTTTTCCATCGTTTAGACTCAGGCCTGGTGGCTCAAGGACCAAAGAAAATAAGAATTAAAAGATAGAAAAGAAGAATTAAGTAAGCCGACATGCGTCACTTCTTAAATGTCCTTTGTTCGCCATTTAAATCGACTTTTGTATGGAGAAGTTTAGTAAAATACGGTTTAAGCTACATTCAAGAAAGTGATGCAAGGCGTCTTAAGACTAGCAATTACTATATCTGGAGTAGAGTCCCAGGAAGTGTTCCCCTAGCGAATTTTAAATGTGGTAATGCCAGCCCATAATAATTCCTAAACTGAGACTAAACTTTGGCTTTAAAGGTACTTACCCACTTCCGTTTTACGTTGGAGCCTGCCGTTAAGCTGAATGGAGACTAATGTCGATGAACACTTTGGTCTACCATGCCTAAGGCAGGAAAGCTTGGCTGAGTTAATCATTACTTTTAATATAGCGAGATGGGTAGGTTGTTCTTAAAACGCAAAATCTCAGTATTTCATTCAGATGATTCAGAGTGTGTTCTTCACAGACTTAACTTCTGTTGTTGCTGTGTTTACTTTTGTTCTAGAACTTTTAAAGGTTTTTCACGAAATCAAACAGATTTTTTTGTCAACTTTGGAGTGCGGATTTGTGGGAATTACTTAACACCCTCTTAATACCCTCTATACTTCTTTACCTATATATATACTGTAATATTATAAAGAGGAAATATTGGTATTTTTGTGTGCATGATTGTAATGAATAGACTAATAGGGCCAATTTAAAAAAAAAACACTATTAGAAAGCTACATTCTTCGTGAGCCACATAGGCTAGGTACATCGATATAAATAACAATAATAGTCCAGTACTTAATCATACTTTCGGCGCCGCTTTTAAAGTTCTAAAATTCCAAGCTTAAAATCCTAAAGCGTTGAACTGACGTCTCAAGTTCTCAACACACGATGTTCACGATATCTTAAGTGCTATCCAAGAGTCCCAGCTCAAATACGAGCGCGGCCTTTGGGTAACATTTGAATTATGTTCCCGGTAGATAGCCGTGATCTTTTCATTTCATAACTGAAAGGAACTTTTCTCATTTTAACTTGATTTTCCTTCCTTTTTTTAACAGAAACCGGTGTCCCGTTTGCAGCTCGTAACGTTTCACAGCCTGATGATCTGTTGTGAAGCCTTCTAACTTCAGGGGCTTAATAAATTCTTAATCAGAAATCAGATTTTTTTTCCGAGTGAAGAATTTGCATTCTGTTTGTTGAATGTTCTGCCTTGGGGCTGAATGTACTGGAGAAAAGGCAACAAAAAAAAACTCCATTCCGTCCATATTTATTTTAATTTTATTATCTTTTCTTATTTAAGAATCCTAAATATAATACATAAGTCAGTACGAATATCTAGGTATATAATATACCTAATTGATTTCACCGATATACCCATCAGTGAAATAACAGTTTTAGTTCAAAACGGAACTAAAACAGTTTGTAAATTGGTCTTTTTTTAACAACAACTTTCGCAACTTTAACTGTTACCTGTTAAACTCCCCTGTTAATATAGGTAATTTGTTTAGCTACTGTATTATTTTATTTATATTTATTATGGATCTATCTGTCGACTCTGAATTGTTCCACTCCTTCACTTCGACCGACTCGTTCGCGGATGCCTTGGATATGTCTGAGGTACCTGTTCCGCTGGGTGATCTGCTTCACGACACTTTCTCTCCACATCACAGGAATCTGAATGTTTGCCATATTAATGCCCAAAGCATTCCTGCACACTATTCCGACCTTCTCACCACCTTCACCAGCAATCACATCCATGCGTGCCTAGTCTCCGAATCATGGCTTAAACCCACGCTACCCTCATTAAGTTACTGTTTACCCGGCTACGTGTTAGTAAGAAATGACCGCATTGGTAAACGAGGTGGTGGGGTTGCCATCTACATGAAATCTGAAATAAAATTTAAGATAATCGACCAATCATCGTCAGTACACTCTGGGTCATTGGAATACCTGTTCCTGGAATTAAATTTCAACACGGTGAAATTTTTTCTCGGGACAGTGTATGCTCCACCAGGTATCGACTACTTCGGCACGCTGGAGACATTGCTGGTCACACATCTGCCCAATTATGACCATGTTGTCATCATGGGTGACTTTAACACCAATCTATTATGCGAAAATAATCGCTCTCGTCAAATTCAGTCCCTGATTACCTCCGTAAATTTAAACTTTCTCCCTCTTGGGCCTACTTACCACGTTAACGATTCGCATACCCTTCTCGACCTGATTCTTACTTCTAAACCCGACCGCGTTCCTGCCCACGGCCAGATTACTGCGCCAGGCTTTTCCCATCACGACCTTCTGTTTGCTTCTTATAAGCTCAAAATCCCTAAATTCAAACCTAAAATTATCTTGCAGCGTAACTTTGCCCGGATGGACGTGAATAAGCTTAAGGCGGATGCCGAAAGTTTAGACTGGTCACGGTTGGAACGGTTGGGTACGGTGGATGAAAAGATCGACCACTTCAACAGTCTCATCCTTGGTCTGTACGACGTTCATGCACCTGTACACGCGGTAAAAATGAAGCGTCCTCCAGTTCCGTGGTTGACCAAGGAAATTCGAGAATTGATGGCTAGGAGGGACTATCTTCGACGCAAGCATAAGAAGAATCCTACTGAAGAGAACTGGTATCTCTTTAAGACGGCCAGGAATCGGTGCAACCAGGTGATTAGGAACGCCAAACGACGTCACATATACTCGTCTATTGAACGATGCTCTCCCAACAACATCTGGAAATTTTTGCGTTCCTTAGGTTTTGGTAAGTGTCGGCAAGACCTGAACTCGTCTATCGACGTCAATGGTCTAAACCGACACTTTTCATCTCCCCCACACTCCATTGATCCTCTGATGAAGGCTGTAACTATACAGACCATCTCAGCTTCTCCCGTAGCTTCACACCACCCCTTTTGCTTCACCCCAGTTACTGGCTCTGATATTGAGAAGATCATCTTATCTATCCATACAAAGGCGGTAGGTCATGACTCGATTGGGCGTGACCTACTCCTGCCAATCCTCAATTCAATACTCCCTGCCCTTACACACATCGTCAATTCCTCCCTCTCCTCCAGTTCCTTTCCCTCTCAATGGAAGTTGGCGTATATGGTGCCTATTCCTAAAACCTCTATTCCTACTGAATTTAAACACTACCGGCCCATCTCAATCCTTCCTTTCCTATCCAAGGTTTTGGAACGTGTGGTGAATCGCCAGCTAATGGCTTTTCTCCACACCAACCAACTCCTAAACTCCTTCCAGTCCGGCTTTCGTCCGTCCCATAGCACATCTACTGCGCTCATTAAAATCACTGACGACTTCCGCTACGCTAGGGACGAACGTCAGCTCACTTTGCTTACCTTACTTGATTTCAGTAGTGCATTTAATTGCGTTGACTATGAAATCCTCCTTGTCATCCTCCGATCGCTCAACATATCGGAGTCAGCCGCTGTGTGGTTCCACTCATATCTCCACGGTCGCCAGCAGCGCATTCGTGCGGATGACGTTCTCTCCGATTGGTGCGACGTCACTGCTGGTGTTCCGCAGGGAGGAGTGCTCTCCCCCTTACTTTTTTCTGTTTTCATTAACACCCTTGTTAAAGTAGTAAATTTCAGTTCCTATCACCTGTACGCAGACGATCTCCAGCTTTACTTGCCGTTCAAGCAGGATCTCCTCTCTGTTGCTGTCCAAAAAATGAACACTGACCTGATGGCAATAAATGCTTGGACTGAACAATATGGCCTGCTTGTAAACCCGAGTAAGACGCAGGTTATGATTGTTGGGAGTAGGGCTCTTCTGTCTAAGATCGACAGGGATTCCTTGCCCCCCGTATGTTACAATGGAACTCCTTTACCATATTGCAGGGAAGTGAAAAATCTGGGTCTTCTCATTCAAGACAACCTGTCGTGGGAAAAGCATGTCAGTGAAATAAGTAGGAAGATCTTTTCATCCATGCACTTGCTTAAACGTATGCAGAAGTTCCTGCCGTACTCCGCCAAAGTTACGTTAGCCAACTCCTTGCTTCTCCCCGTCATTGACTATGCAGATGTGTGTTACCCCGACCTCACTGAGGAACTACTCGATAAGCTAGATCGCTTACTGAACGTATGTATTCGTTACATCTTCGGCCTCCGTAAATATGATCACGTGTCCCAATTTCGCACTCAGCTTGCTTGGCTAAACATCCGCTCCCGCAGGAATGCCCACATTGTGTCACTTCTCTATGGCATACTACATGACCCCTCCGCCCCTCAGTATCTTCGCGAACGCTTCGCCCCTCGTGGCGCGCATGGTCGCCTTCAGCGCCCATGCAAAGACTTGCTTCTTGAATCCCCCTTGCATTGTATGGCAGGCTATTCGGATTCCTTTACTGTGACAGCTGTGCGCCTGTGGAACGCGCTACCGCTGCACATACGCCAGGCCTCGTCGGCCGAAGTGTTTAAGAGTGCGATCCAGGAACATTACTTTGGACTTCAGAGCAATCCGACATAATTTATGTATATAAAGTATTTATTTATATATCTTTTTATTTATTTATGTATTTATAGTAGGTAGGTATGCATAAAATAATGGTACATATTTATGAAGTATTATAATATAGTGTGTAGTATACGTATTAGAAGTTTGCGAATTTGCAAGTAGGTAATTTATCTTTTTTATTGTTTCTTATGACCTCTATAGCACTACCCTTTACTCTTTCCACATCACCCATGGTTAGCTGGTAGAAAATACTTTATAGTATTAAGCTCGCCCTTGTACAGAACACTGTTTATTGTGCAATAAAGAATTTTTCATTCATTCATTCATTCATTCATTCATTCATTCATTAAGCCTGGTTGACATCTGCTTTATTTTCGTGTTTTTAGTACGCTTTTCATAGAGCTAGAATAGAATAGAGACGCCAATTCATTTTATAAGAACATAAGCAAATAATAAATCACTTATGGTTGGTTGTATACTCACGGTTGGATTCATAAAAATTTTGCACTTCTTAAAAGAGGCATATAAAGGGTCTATAGAACGTTTGCTAAAAATCTATTCATAAACGTAAGTTAGTGCCTAAAACGGTCATTAGCTATTTAACAAAGGTTTGCTAAGCTAACAACCGCAGTCCCCTTGTTTATCTCTCTTATAGTGTCCATAACATACTGATTATAACCTCAAAACGAGAAATTGACATTAGTGTTTTCGGAGTGTCGTGTTTATTTACACATTAAACATGAATGTTTTGCGCGCAATATATTCAATTGGCCGCTTGCAAGAAGCGGGAAAGGCGCAAAGGCGGAGAAAATTTTATAATAAAGAATAAACCCTTATGTATTGCGAGATCTCACGTTCAAAAAATGCTAGGTACAGATTCTGTAAAGATACAATTCGGGAGATAAAAAATCTGGTAGAAGACGAGCTCATGGTGGATGGTGATGGTGGGAGGTGCTGGCGTTTCACCAGATCTCAAAGTCCTGATCGCCATCCGTTGTTGGAGACACGTGAAGTAAGTCACATTCATTTCTCATAATCTCCTGTAATTCTGTAATATCTTCTAAATTGTCTGTTTAAAAGCAAGTAAAGCATTTCTATGGAAGTAAAGTAGGTATTTCCAGTGTCTTAATATAATAAAATGTTTCAGGTTCAAGACGATGCTGGGGAACTATACGGGGTTAGCCAGCCCACAGTCAGTCGTATTTGCGCCAAGGTGGCACGTGCCAGCTTCCATAGAAGAGGAAGAGTCAGTGATGGCGAAATTCCGACAAATTAAGAATTTTCCTGGTGCGATAGGGGCGATTGATTGCACACACATAAAAGGGAAAAAAACAGGTGGAGAGCAAGCTCAATATTATATAAATAGAAAAGGGTATTATTCCTTGAATGTCCAGGTACCTAAATACTTCAGTACATAACTGATTAATTTACTTTAATGATTGTTTACTATACCATACTCGTATGTATACCTATATAATATTATTTATTCTGTTCTAGGTTGTTTGTGACGCTAGCTTCAAGATCATGAACATTGTGGCTAGATGAAGGAGGAGTACTCACGATAGCCGTATCTTCAATGAAAGTAATATAAAGCAACGCTTTGAAGATGGCCAAAATGGCCAAAATAGAGGTCTAAAATAGGGGCCGACTGCTGGGAGACTCGGGCTACCCTCTAATGCCAACCTGTTCACACCACTGCTGAACCCCAGAAATAAGAGTAGAGTAAAAAAAAAATATTGTTACGCCAGACTATAATCTGTCTCTGTCCCTAAATTTCATCCAGATCCGTTCAGCCGTTTTTACGTGAAAGAGTAACAAAGATCCAAACATAAATCTACAAATTCTCGCAAACTTATAATATTAGTAGGATTAAACACTATCTCAGTTTTTAATTTCTGGCTAGTTTTTTTTCTGTTATTTTTACTAATGTAAAATAAAACTTCTATGCATTTTTCAAGTTTTTTATTTTCATCATCATCAACCCATTATGTCCCCACCAAGGGGCACGGGTCTCTTCCCTGAGGAAGGTATAGGCCATACTCCACCACGGGGGCCAAGTCCGGATTGGTAGAGGCTTGTAAGACTAGTGGCTGGTCTTACTGTCAGAAGTTTTCAAGCCGCGCCCTAAGGCTTGGCTTGGCTTAACGACTGCCATCTGTCGACGGCAGCCGGCACCAACTGCTTAACGTGCCTTGCGAAGCACGGAACCGCTCGGAAAAATGCCACTAGCGTTAGTCATAGATGGTGACCCATCCATGGACTGAAAGCGCCGTATGTTGCTTAACCTTAGTGGCTACGAGCGAGTTTTTTATTGACATGAATGAATTCTTATCATACAAAGATATTATTATTATTTGATGTTCTGCATCTCTTTTTTTTAACCAATGGCGAGCATTCGGTAAAAGTGAAACTACATATCCTACATACTTTTTGGTTCCAGTCCAGCAAAAAAATATTTGGCGCGTCAATTAGTTTTCAGTTGTCAATGTCGAAATACTGTCTTTGGTTTATACCACAGACTCTCTTGTTTACGAAAATAACGATATTTGCCAAGTTTTCATTCATTTCTTCCCATAATCTGTGGAAATCGTTCACTTCACTCCATTATAGACGTCCGCTAGTTAATGTATGGTTATCGTGCGTTTATGAATATATATTTTTAACGAACACTTTAGCAGCATGTTAGGGCTTATTAAACAAGTTAACTGAGGTTTATAAGCAACTTTCGTGAGTTTTTATGAATACAACTGTATGTATTTAGGATTTTTTAAAGTACTTTAAGATACTTTTATAAAATATGGTGCTATGAATCGGCATATGTTTTGTTGTCTCTATTTTATTCAACCTCTATGGAAAGCATGCCAAAAAAGCACGGAAATAAAGCAAATGTAAACCAGGCCTTACGCTAAAACGAAAATATTTTTTTCGCCAAAGTGAGATTTATTAGTTTTGTTCCGGATACACTTAATTGACTTTTTGTCGGGAGAGTCCGACCAGGTTTTGCTCTGGTCTGATTCTGATTCATAGAGCTCAAAAATTCACTCACTCTTCCGAGAAAAAATCAATTAAGTGTATCGAGAATAAAGTTAATAAATCTCATTTTGGCGAAAAAATATTTTCGTTTTAGCGAGTTTTAGAGGATTTTTGTTTTTATAAACACTTCGTTTTCCTGTTACTAATATCGCCCACAAAGTACTCGAGGCTCGCAATCAATCGCGGATGTCAGGTGAATCTACGACATCCTTATGATGGATGACTCAATTATCTCTCGAATGCAATGTGCAAACTCAACTGACATGCCTAATGGCTCTAAGAGGTTTCGTAATAAGAGTTAAACAAACGTTCGGCAAAGTTTTCAAAGGCATTAAGAAAAGTGTCGCGCCGAGTTAATTGATTCGAATTTTATTGTTGGCTAAGAAATTGGTTTTCAATGTTGATGAAAAAATCTATGGTAGTTGAGTGGAATCGGAAGTTTTGCCGAGCCTTTCGCCTTGCCAGAGACGGAGAGAAATTTAAGGAGCTGATTGCCAACCTTCGCTAGTCGGAGAGGCACCATAAGGAGAATAAGAACGACGAACGACGACGCAGTGGTTAGTGCATCTGACTACCATGCATCCCGGCTGGGGACAAACAAAAGAAAACCCAGGCGTTGGAAGTTTACATGTTTGTGACGTCGCTGTTCTATCTATCTATCTATCTATCTGTTTCTGGTGCCCATGCCACAGGGTATCTCCTAGTTTGGGGCCAGAAGCAATGTGCGTGCCTGTGTGTAAATGTAAATGTTTGATTAAGAAGATTTAGATTTAATTTTGCTACGTTTTACGCAGTTTGTTTTTCAGATTGTATTCACTTAGCGACTGCTCTCTTGATTTAAATAATTAAGTTGAGGAAACCGTTATTTAAGTGTCAAATTGTTGTACTGGTTGGTTTTCCTAGTAAATAAGATAAAATAGATAAAAGATTGATGCAAAAGAATAACAAGTGATCATCTTGATGATTGTATACGTTTATGCCCTATTTCGTCGCTCGCTCGTAGCCTGGGCTGCCTGAGTGATCTTAAACGATCACTAAGGTTAAGCAACATACGGCGCGTTCAGTCCATGGATGGGTCACCGTCTATGACTAACGCTAGTGGCATTTTTCCGAGCGATTCCGTGCTTCGCAAGGCACGTTAAGCTGTTGGTGCCGGCTGCCGTCGATAGATGGCAGTCGTTAAGCCAAGTCAGAGGCCTTAGGGCGGCTTGAAAACTTCTGACAGTAAGACCAGCCACTAGTCTTACAAGCCTCCACCAATCCGGACTTGGCCCCCGTGGTGGAGTATGGCCTATACCTTCCTCATGGAAGAGACCCGTGCTCCTCGGTGGGGACATAATGGGTTGATGATGATGCCCTATTTCGTGGAACTATGATTTATGGGTTACTATGACAAATGTATTCGTTGTTTATTGCATAGCCTATTAACAAAGAGATTAAGAAGTAAGAAGAGTTTAGTTTTCTAATAAACCTTATATTGTTTTCTTTTGATTTTGAAAAGATAAAAAAACAGTTTTTTTTATTAAATGATGAAAAATATGATGATGAAATTAATAAATGTTTTCAAGGTTTTCGGAGTCCAAAAGAATGAGAAAAATGAAGTTAGTCTTGAACGTTTTCTAATAAGGGTCTAGCATGCATATTTGCATAACGAAAGTATTTTAAGGGTGTAGCATGCATAACAAAGGTATTTTATGAAAAAATTGCAATAATGATATCGAACTTTAAATAATGCCCACTCTAATCAGTTACGTTAGTGTAGACTTCTCAATAAAAAGTGTAAAGGTTGAAAGCCGGCCTGCTTCCGACAGTATAAATTTACAAGCATTTTATCGTTACAATTATGTTGGTGGTACGTCAACCATTCTCTTAATACGAGTACACTCTATTCAATTATTTTACGAACCACATTGCAATAAAAATAAACTTTATTCTTTCTACACTACCAAACTTCTTCACCGTCACTTATCTACTTATTTGTAAGCTAGAACGACATAATATTTATTATTAGGCCGGCAATCGCATTTTATCTACTACAATCAAGAATTTAATATTTATTTTAATCCCATCCACATACAGCTCCAAGACACGACATACAGTAGAAAGCTAACAAACACAATCGTTATCCTAAACATTGTCGTCGTATCAATTTTGGTCCATAATGTTTTGTCGAGAATAGCTTGCAATAGGAGAGGATCAAGAAGTACAAGCTATATTTTAAAAAGTAGAAGAAAAAACAAATTAACACGTCACAACGTGTTATTTTGTTTTTTCATCTTACTTGACTTTACATTCATCATTCTTGAAAATCTTAGATCATTACAAATATACAAAAAAAAAAGCACTGTTTACAGGTATTTCTTCATTGTTTTGAAAGTATTTGCCTAAAGCAGTGATTTTCAGATTAAAGCGATGTTTACCCAATAAATAAAAAGGTAAAAGATTGGAAAACTTGAGTTAATTAGGTAAAACTGTTTGCTTAGCATGCACGCCTTTAGAAAAGCTTTTGTTATTTTCTTTCCTGTCGTTTAGATAACCGACGGTACAAATTTTTCTCCATCAATGCCATTCTCGAGACGTATGAGCGGTAAGCGAGCGAGTAACTAAAGTGACATGATGGAGACCCAGCCCCGGTACAATCAAGCACATCAGCTGTCAACCAGCCTGATATCGGGGGCTGGGCAGTCATCCACATAGTGATCCACTCACCTGTCACTGCCACCGTGCCCCAGCCGGCATAACCTCGACTAAGCGTCGCCCGTGTGGACAACGTCATGCTTGACAACGGCCTTGCCGTCCCGCCCCGGCCGGCACTAATGTGAACAGACCTTTAAATCTCTTCATTATTACCATAGTCCCTAACTCCCTATAGAGCTAAGAATATTAAATCCTATGCACATACTGGCGCACAGTGTGACGACTGTTGACATTGGGCATCTCTGTATTATGGACGGGTGGCTGCAGACGCAAGCGTTTGTACTAACCACCAAACTACGGCAGTACTGTCGCGTGCTAAAGTGAACTCTCAATAATATTACATTCAAGATGCTGATAAGGTTGCCTTGACTCTGCAGTGCAACGAGGCAATGGTGGATAGCTTCATAGCATCTTAGTCTTCTTAATGGATAACAACCATAACCTGGGTGCATCCCTGGTGCGTAGAGTTCATCAGCAGCCAGCCATGGCGCTCTGAATGTATTTGCGAGCCGATCCCAAGTGCAGTATATGTATACCACTGCTGCAGAATAAAAATGTATATCTTCCACATAATACTTGTACTGGTCCCAAAGTATGGTAATTGAATGCCTGTCAATGGTGAGATATCGGTTTGACTTTTGCACGAAAAAATTGTACCTATATGATTATATTTTAACTTAAAATAAACGTCTTATACAGTTTTTACGGAGGTTTTCTTTTTTCTCTTTTTCATGATGCCTGTTTCTTTTTGTGACCTCATTACTTTCGACTTAAATTCTGCAGGCAGTGTAATCGCATTTCTCTGCGCCTGTACCAAGCGAGTCAACCCGCCGCGTCTGTTTGAGCAATCAGACGAGTCGATTGTCTTCGGCTGACTAATTAACCTGTCGTTGACTCAGCGCCCATTCTTGATTGATTCCGAGGAAGCCGAGCTGACATTCCTCTAAATCTGGGCCTCAATCAACCGCAGCGGTGTACGGGAAACCATAACATGGTAAATAACACAAACTTGAATTAACTTAGGATATCATCTACTCACTTTTCACCTTTAAAAGGTACGGAGCGAATTAGCCTCCTTGAGCTTTATTTTCTGATTTGAGAATTTCACTGCAATTGATCTGTCAGTGCAGCGTAGGACGACCAGCCACAGGACAGACGATCTCATCCAAGTGGCAGCGAGATGCTGGATGCAAGCCGCTTCCAACCGGTCTTTTTGGAAATCCATGGAGGAGGCCTATGTCCAGCAATGGACTTCTTGTCGCTGAATGATGATGATGATGATGATGATCTGTCAGTCAGGATCATGGTAAGTGGCAGGAAAGGTCTCTACCTGCCCCTCTGGGATACAGGCGTGAGTATATGTATGTATGTATGTGTAGAATTTCACTTATGGCAGTAGCAAATTATGCGATGGTGGTGGCGGTCTCGTCATGTTTAATGACCGTGACCATCACTACGTACTGACGTGTGCTCTAAGGTGTTTGGAAAAAAAGAACTTTTTTTAAAGTAGACTCCGTATAAATAATAGGGTAATAAGTTTTGACCAGTAAGATTGTTTATCTTAAAAGGAATGTCTAATTATTCTTATCATAAATTTATCATATCTCATAAATTACAGTCATTTTTTTAATTCGGTGTAGATTCAATGTAGTCTGACAGTTGACAAATAAATACGCTTTTGGAAGGTCTGCCTCTATAGACGTATAACACGAATCTATATTAATAATTTCGTTCGGGCCTACGGTAGACTCGAACGACATGCACACCAAATGAAAGACCGTAAAAAAATAGTTGATCTGAGTCGACAACATATGGGCGGAAAATTCGTATTATCGAGCAGCATCAATATAAAAATTATTAAATTCAACAATGGCGTTGCTAAGTAAACATGTCAATGTCATCATTGTTGTGTTAGTGTCACAAGTTTTCATTGTGAACTGTTATGGCCGGTTTACATTATTTTAGTGTTTAGGAGAGTGCTATAATACAATTAGAGAGGCAAGTGCATTAGTACATTACGAGACGTTCGAGTGAACGTTTATATTTCTTCCAGTAGACTGTCACTTCGTCGACGTCCCGAAATATGCGCTATCCTACTCAAAATACTATGAGTTTTAATGGAACATATAAGTAGGTAAGTTTGATAATTCGAGTTATTGAAAACAACACGCACCCGTCACGGGTCACTTGCGCACTCTCCTAAAGTTCTCACTAAATTTTTAGTTTATACACAGATAAGTAACGAGGATAGTAACGCGCTCAGGTGTTACTGGATAGAACAATAGAAACCAATTCTATTTTGATTCTAATTGAAAGGCAACTAGAACCGTACTATACTGTAAAACGTACTAAAGCAAGTGGCGCTTACACGTTTCTACAAAAGCACTCTCCTTAAGAAAGAAAGAAAGAAAAAAAGAAATTTTATTTATTTGATACTCAAAACAAAACAAAAAAACACACACACACAGAGTGCGTACAATAATAAAAAAAACACAGAAAGCATAAAAAACGTAAAAATATAAATAAACTGTACAACATGAAAATAATAATAAAATACATTAAAGGTTGAGCCCCCAAAATGGGCCAGATTCAGCATAATGTTGCAACAGAGTGTAAAGTAAAGCACTGTCCTAAACACTAAGATAATCTAAACCGGCCCTTTGATCTAATTTGTTAACTCCATGGTGTGTGGAATACCGTGGCATCCAAGAAGGTTATTATAATCTGTGCCAAATGAGAAGGTGTAGTAAGTAATCTGTGGTGTTTTTCATTGGCGGGAAGACAATTGACATTGAGTTTTAGAAGGGTCTGAAAAATAATTGAAAAAGGAAATCAAAGTCATAAATTGATCTTTATTGTTTTGCTTAGTTAGGTACCAATAAACTTATTGAAATGAAAAAGCCACTAGATAAGAAAAATACCAAAAATTAAAATGATGAAGAAAAACGTGTGGTCAATACAAAACTAAAAGCTGTAAAGCCAAAGAGCTGTTTTTAGTTAATTAGCCAAGTGGATTCTACGTCTCATACGTCACTAGATTCACTAGCTGTTAAGTTTATGAAGGAAGCTCATTTAGTAATTTGTGATGAGGTACCCATGACAAAGTTATGATAAGTATCCGATTTTCGCCTTGCATTCCTTCGTGAGTAGCCAGAACATGTCCAAAAGAGCAAGATTGGCTATCAGTAATAGTGTGCTGGTTCCAATACTGATGTAAGCATGGTAGCGAGATTTGGGTATGGCAGAAGAATCATGAAAGTAGGATTAGTGCAGTACAAATGAGATGTGTGGTGTTACTTTGAATGACAGAATACGCAATAGTGTGATCAGAGACCGAGGATGTAGAGAAAGAGGATGTAGTGAGTGACTAGAATTGAAAAAAGGAATGTTGCGTTGGTTTGTAGATGTGGAGAGGATGAACGAAGAAAGACTGACATTGCAAATATATCGAGCGAATGTGAGTGGAAGGGCCGGTACGGGACGCCCCATTTGGACATACTTCGACCAAATAGGGGATGTATTAGCAAAGGTCAAGATTAAAAGTACCCGAAACCGATGTGGGTACATGCAACGACTAATGGATGTCGATGAAGCGAAAGTGATTTGTCAGGATAGTGGCAGGTGACAGTCCGTGGTCTCTGCCTACCCCTCTGGGATACAGGTGTGAGCTTATGTATCTGAATGTATTAAGAGATTTATATCTACTGGTGGTTGATAAATACAGAGGCGTCACGTCACCATATAAAAAAACATAGTGGAATATTATTTTGCGTCTACATTTTACCCGAGCGAAGCCGGGTTTTCGTCTAGTAATAACATAAGTTAGAAGTTGTAAGATGAAATATGAACCCGACCACTTCACCTTGCAAATACATAAGCTCACGCCTTTATCCCAGAGGGTAGACAGACACAAGGAACTGCTTAGCGTCATCGACATTCTTTAGTCGTTGCATACACGCACACCGGTTTTGGGTACTTTTTATCTCCACCTAGCAAATGTTGAAAAAAAAAACTTATTATTAAAAATCCAAACCTCCATCGTTTGGATGTCGAAAGAATTCAAAAATTCGTGTATTCAAGCTACCCAAGCCTATTCCCGAAGCTAACGCATCGATAATAGCAAGCGTGGTATCAGTAGAGGGCGGGAGGTTCGAATTCCGGGAATCAATGGGTCCATTAGTTGAGGTCTGCGGTGGAGGAGTAAAAACCATCCCTTTGAGGCGAGAGGTTAATGCTTGATCGACCCCAGCTGAAACGAATTCGCCGGTTGTTTGTTAGGTGGTTTTCTGGCGTATAATGGTGGATTACACGCCCACGTGAAAAAACACACCGTAATAAAATAAAATCTGGTTTTTATAATTGTCAATACGCGGCGGACGGGCGGTGGATGGGTGACCGTCTATGACTAACGCTAGTAGCAATTTCCGAGCGGTTCCGTGTTTCTCAAGGCACGTTAAGCAGTTGGTGCCGGCTGCCGTCGATAGATGCCAGTCGTTAGGCCAAGTGAGAGGCCTTAGGGCGGCTTGAAAACTTCTAACAGTAAGACCAGCCACTAGTCTTACAAGCCTCCACGAATCCGGACTTGGCTCCCGGGGTAGATTATGGCTTATGCCTTCCTCAGGGAAGAGACCCGTGATCGTTTAAGATCACTCATGTAGCCGAGGCTGCGAGCGATTCGTATGATTTCGATTCGCGCGTAGGCGTATCAAATCGAAACTAAAACTATGTACTTACCTACTCAAATCTACGGTCCCTTGTGCAATGGAAAATGTGGGAATATAAACCCCAAATTAACATAATAAAAGTATACGGCCGCATATGCCGCAAAAAGTTTATTACGAGATTCAAGGGAATTTTAATGTATAGGGGAGGGGGTTGGTGACCTAGAGCCATTACATTTGGCGAGTAATATTTATTTATTCATTTATTTATTTATTAGACACAAGCAACAGATGTTCGATTCATTGTCTACAAATACAGAAAAAAATCCGAAAACTGTACATTTATTATTAAATCACTACAAAAATTGTCTTTAATGATCGGGAAAAGTTCAGGAAAACTGCGAAAATGGAACCCGCGGTGAGCGAGCCCAAATTGCTTTTCTTTTCCGGTTTTTTTTTTATTTTCAAACAACAAGTTTATAGTTGTCTGTTGAGTTGACTCATGTGAGACCTATTTTTTTTATTTAATTAAGGATCACCAACAAGAGTTACACAAAAATAACATAGCTTATAAACTTAAACTTACTTATAGGTAGTCACAACGTGCATTAGTAATAAAGTAACATCATAAAAGACTAAAGTGAGCAGTACGTAATAAAAATTACTATAATAATTTATATAAGTTAAGCTGAATGGAACATTATTATGTGTTTGTGTGTTCCATTATGATTCCTGATACATCAATATGAATCGTACCCACGACTCCTTACGTTATTTAACAAACGACTTACCGCTAAAATAATAAAACAGGTATTGAATAAACTTTACTCTGTACCGCTACTTAATACTCTTCTGAAGAACGTAAGTCCCAGTACGGGATATTATCGGGTAATTTTGAGCAACTCGACGAGGTTATTTATTTCATCTATGAATTCGTAACCAATACCTACACTAATGGAATTATTCTGGCGAAATATTAATTATATACGCACTAGAAATGTTAAGATAGTTTATGAGTCATAAGTCATTAGTGGTCCGTTCGCTTAGATAGTGTCGGTATACACGAAGGCAGTCTTGGTTTTAGTAAAAAGACATTTAATTCAATAATACAACTTGGACGGCAAAAATACTTTAAATTGAAAAAAAGCATGGTACACAATATACCTAATGAAGCACAAAATAAAACACTACTCTTCAGCGCTCGAAGTGTCCTCAGAATATTCATCTCCACCGGTATTTAGAATAGGTACCTACCTAAGTGATGCAGGATCGTCTCGTTATAAATCCATTCTAAAATAATGATTGATTTACTTCTTTAATTTGTGTGATCTACATACATAATAGTAGAATGAGACGAGCTGCGAGCCAAATTCACTGGTGTTTGCGCCGCGTCGGCTTCCTTTAATTTCTTTTGTGAAAAGCCACCACGTACCGAGGCGGTAAATATCAAAGTGACATTATGATAGCGAACAGTTTTTACCTATCGGTTATGAATTCATCATTTTCAATATTGGTTCTGAATCTTTATTATCTAAACCCAAAATAATAAGTAAAAAATAAAAGGTAAGTAAAGTACCTACCTACTTGTCTTACATTATACAAAATAATATGTACAAAATATAACATAACAGAAAAGTAATTAAATAGTATTTACAAAACTAACAATAATAATAATAAAAAAACTTTGTTCTGATATGAGTATGTTTTTTTATGAGCAAATTGCTATCAATAATTCCAAGGATGGAATTATTAATAGCATTTTGCTTATAATGGAGTAAACATTATTGTATTTAACTGTGGTTTTCATTTTCTATTGATACGGTCAGATGTCCAGGGAACAATCCCTAATGCCATGGGTCCACGGGTAATTAAAATTACCCGTTGACCCGGTGATCGGTCAACCCACCGGGACCACGGGTAAACACAATTTTTTTCTAGGTATTCTTGCATTGAAATAAAAATTATTTTGATGAATTCATTAATAAAATATTAGAACCACTACTTCTACGGAACCCTACAATACGTGTGGCTCGACACGCACATGGCCTGTTTTTATTACTTACCGAAAGTGGAAGATGGCTTATAAGTACTGAAGTTACTTCAAGATTATTTAATTATGACCTTATCTACACGAGATCTAAGTCTATACACTGAGAAATGGAGCCGGCGACACGGAAAGTTAATTTCAACTTTCTTATAATTTTTCTTTTTAAATCTCATGGAACAATCTAAATTGGCTCAGCTCTAGGTGATGAAAAATTCAAATCCTAGCCGTGGCTCAACTCCTTATTCATGCTTTTGCTTTGCCACTAACTAATGTTTTGGGTCACGCGTCTTTGGTGCGTTTACTCCGTCCACATTGGCTACTCATAAATGGAATAAGCCTATGTGAAAATACACCAAATAAACGGGAGCATTTAGCGAGCATTCTAATGAGCGTTCTAGTGAGAATTCTAGTGAAAGGACAGTAAATTTACTTCAAGCTTAACTTTGTTCGCCGAAGTAGCCACTGTAGGCTTCCATTAATGGTTTGTGAATTTTGTGAATTATGAATAATGTGTATCAAATTTAATTTTATGTGGTTTATTAACTTTGCTATATAATAACATAACATAACATTAAAAAAATAATTAATTTAGCAGTAACTATTTTTTAAAAAGTAAACTAAAGCTAATTTAAATAAAATATTGGAGCCAGATCGCTGTCAGCCGGGAGAGTTCCGAGAAGGCTGGCGGCATTACCTCGCTGTATGGCGAGGCTTAGCCTTTGGCCAAAGTAGGCACCAGCCCTCGGATCTCCAGAGGCGTCAAATTTAACCCCTATAAAACAAGCTTATAAACATAATTTAGGTGCTCATATGCCGACAAATTAATACTTACCCACAGTTAGCCACAGTGGCCAACTTATAAAGCTTTTATTGTATTTTTCAGTTGTGGGTGCATTATTATTGTGTAGTCTGCTATCATACCCAGGCAAGTCTGTAAAACAGCAATTTTGGTAGGAATCTGTTTTCTTCCGCAAAAAATATCTATTGTGTGTACTTATGTACACTGTGTATATAAAAAAAAACTCCTGCGGCCATGTGGTATGACAACGTTGACCGACATGTCGGACTACCAGCATTTTTTTATTCCTCTTTGTTCGGCCAACGGACCAAGAGGATATTTAAAATTCCTCTTGTTTTGATCCGCGAATCACGAGGATTTTTTAAATTCCATTTGGTCCGCCCCAAATTTAATTATCCTCGTAGTTCGAAGGGCAAACCAAGTGGAATTTTAAAAATCCTCGTGGTTTGCGGATCGAAAAAAGTGGAATTTTAAATATCCTCTTGGTCCAATGATATAACTAAGTGGAATAAAAAAAACCCTGATAGTCCGACAGCAAGAAATCAAAATTCCTCGTCCTCCGACAGTGACCGTATGGCTTATTTCGTGTTGTGATGAATTAAGTCCGACTTATATATTTATTTACTGAAAACTTTTTACAGAAAGAAAAATTCATTCATAAAAAGAGAGCCGTGCCCACCGTGGGGCACGGCTCTCTTCCCTGAGGAAGGTATAGGCCATACTCCACCACGGGGGCCAAATCCGGATTGGTGGAGGCTTGTAAGACTAGTGGCCGGTCTTACTGTCAGAAGTTTTCAAGCCGCCCTAGGGCCTCTGACTTGGCTTAACGACTGGCATCTATCGACGGCAGCCGGCACCAACTGCTTAACGTGCCTTGCGAAACTCGGAATCGCTCGGAAAAATGCCACTAGCGTTAGTCATAGCCGGTGACCCATCCATGGACTAAACGCGCCGTATGTTGCTTAACCTTAGTGATCGTTTAAGATCACTCAGGCAGCCCTGGCTTCGAATGATTTGTTACGATATTTACGATAGTTTATGATATCAATAATTAAAAATCACGTCTTGCGGTTGGTCTAAATTCGTGTCAAAAACTTAACTCAGCACTTTGTCCATTAACGTGTTATTTATTTGTACAAAGTGAGAAAGCAAAAATGTTTGTCGAAACTAGCATCAATAAATCTTTGCTGTTAGAGTTATTTATTTTATGAGCGGTATAGTACCAAAATCTATTGGCGATACTTTTTCTTTAAAATGTTTCTATTTTCATATAGAAAATATCTCTTGATAAGTTGTTTTTATCAAAAGATATTTCAGATGTTGGAGTTGCGACTGTCAGATTAAGGTGGGACTAAGTGGTCATGGCTCGTAGCCCAGGCTGTCCAAGTGATCTTAAACGATCACGAAGGTTAAGCAACATAGGGCCCGATCAGTACATGGATGAGGTGACCGTTCTAAGACTAACGGTAGTGGCATTATTCCGAGCGGTTCCATGCATCGCAAGGCACGTTAAGCAGTTGGTGCCGGCTGCCGTCAATAGATGGCAGTCGTTATGCCGAGTCAGAGGCATTAGGGCAGCTTGAAAACTTCTGACAGTAAGACCAGCCACTAGTCTTACAAGCCTCCACCAATCCGGACTTGGCCCCCGTGGTGGAGTATGGCCTATACCTTCCTCAGGGTAGAGACCCGTGCCCCTCGGTGGGGACATGATGGGTTGGTGATGAAATGGATCTAAAAAGTTTTTATTTTTACAAACTTTATTATCCTCTTTTTTGTGATCTCGAAAACCCTGATAAAAAATATAGGTACCTATTATTTATAGTTAAGTCTTCTTTAGTATAAAAGCAATGCCACTCCAGGCTAAGTAAGACGCAAGATCCCAATTCAGGGGACCTAGGTTTTAGAATACTAGGTATACTCCGTTAGTTAACCTTAAACAGACCCGTGGGATAGTAGACCCCACTTAGTGACAAAGTCTAAAATCAATAAAAAAACATACTATCCGTGACCAATTAAGGGTTAAGGACCAAATTTGAATTTACTTTAATTTGAATAAATAAAATAAAAGTATGGAAATGTTTTTTTTAATTATTTATTCAAGAAATTGAACAAAATATTATATACAAAAAAGCCATCACTGAAACCTGTATATGTTTATCTGTGAGGCGAGTTGCTCTTTTGTTACCACTAGTTACATTTTGTTCAACTCAAGAACTGTTGTTTTATGCCCGGTTCCTATAATATACGCCTACCGGCTACAATCCGTTTTCCATACAATTTATTGATGGTTCGTAGGAATTTCGTAGGAATTGTAACCGATCGTAAGCAAAAACGAAGCGTTTTGTGGGGGGTCCTGCTGTTTGACCAAAAGTCATTTGGCAAAATTACACTTGACAAACAATGTTTGACAAAAAATGCTTTCGCCAATTGATCATTTTACTACTAATCACTTTACAAATGACTCACTTATCCAAATGATCAACACTTAAATTTACATTTTACAAATAATTATTTTACTTAATGAACATTTAACAACTGAGTTATCAGACAAAACTACTATTGGTCTAAAAACGTTTGATAAAATGTATTATTTGACAAATGTTTCGTTTATTAATCAATCTTACGAACGGGGGGTCGGCGATGTAAAGAATACGTGATAACAGAAATATAGGTGCGACGACGCGCGTAGCGAAGCGGAGCTAGCGGAGAAGCGAGGCTAATATACCTAATTTAATCACTATATTATTATTGGAAGACACTGTTGACGAACCAATTTCACATGTCGATTGTGATCTGGCTAATTTTATTACTTACTTACTTACTGCGATGGCCAGTGACCCGAAGTGGATCGTGGCCTCTGATACAATAAGTCGCCACTTGTCTCTGGCTTGGCTAATTTTATTACTAATTTTTAATAATTCTGGGTAAAATCCTATCTCTGATTTGACAATTTTACAGTTTGGACAAAAAAACTGGTTTGATTTCCTCAGACAAAGATGATTTTGAAATATATATTAAGCCAAAATGAAACAATGTGGTTAGGTGAAGCTTGGTGACAGTAAGACCAGCCACTAGTCTTACAAGCCTCCACCAATCCAGACTTGGCCCCCGTGGTGGGGTATTGCCTTTAATATTAAATTATGGCCTATAATAAAAAATATTGTTTTATTTTAAATTTAACCAGAAACTAACTAACAGATAACTGTGTCTAGTGTTCAGTACATCTAGGGGTAATCATTTTTAAGTTTAAAAGTTTGTTGATTACGCTAAAGCTGTTTTGAAAAGAATACAATTGCGGAGTTTCTTTGTTAGTTTCTACTACATATATTCTATTAATTAGGTACACATTTAAACATTTTGTTTGTACTATGAATAAAATATTTGAATTTGATTAAAATGTTTTTCGTAAATAGTCCTACAAAAAAGCCTATCACAGTGTTTGTCTATTATCTTATGTGTAAGCCATTATAGCCGAAACAGTGAACCATATAATATAGTTTATACATAGGAGCATACTGCAGTAGCTACCTATAGGTCTATGATTAAGGCTCTGCTTAGTTACCGTATTTCTTATGTTGACAATATTTTTACCTTACACTGTAACATCTCAACATTGTCAGCCTGTTATATTTTAATTGCGACCCAAAAAATATTTATGTGATAATTTTAATGTCATAATGTTTCTTTTCTACGCTACGTTAACGAGCTACTCGAAATACTAATCCTTCGCAGACGAAGTCACGTGCGCCAGCTAGTAAAAGATTGATGTCATTTTTTCATTCATTCACTTTGTCACAACATTATTTTTATTTCGTCAAAACCTGGCAACCCAGTAAACGTCAGTTTACTCCGTTTAATAAAAAATACGACTCTAGACTTTATAATGGACACCTATTTTAGTTTTACAGTAATGTTCTTTAAGTCAGCATTTCTGAGTTATTTAAAAAAAAACTACCTTGAATTTGATTTTTCATTTGTATTTCTAGACACCTGCAATGGCGTTTGAGGTGCCATTCACTCAATCCGGCTATGCCGCGAACAAACTTACAAACTTCGTGCTAACAAGAAAACTACCTATTAGCAATTATCTTTTCGCCGCATTCAATCAATTTTCTATTCGCAAACAAGGTATTTCAGCGGACGCGGACGGACCATCTAATCTTTTGCACGAGGTGGAAGCCGTAACACCTAGTGATAGGGTCTATATTGTGTTTTTTTAGATACTGTGGATAACTTTGTGATTGGTTAAAGTTTCAAACGGAACTGGTACAGAAGACACTGCCGTTGTAAGGAGTATAAACAATAAAATTGCTCTGTATTGTGACGAGCAACGGAGAGTTCAGGAATAAGGTGATCCGCAGAAGAACCCGAGCTACTAATATAACTCGAACAATTGGGTATTTGACAGGATGTCAAATGAGTTACTTTTAAAACAGAATTTTGTATGAAAATACTTCACATTTCAGAGCACTCTTTTTATGTTTCATATATATATAAATTGTAATAACTAGTAAATGATTAAAAGAAATATATTTTCAGAATCATTTTGTAATTTTTGTTTTAATCGAGCATCTCATTTTTTTTTCAATTATTTATTAAAAAAATGTCACAAAAATACATATTATAATACAAAAAACCGTCACTCAAACGTGTGTAGGATTAACTGTGAGGTTAGTTACCATTTTTTACAAGTACAACTATACGTATTTTAATCACCTCAAGAAGTATTGTTTTAGGGCATTTCGGCACTTATTTGGTTCACACAAGATCTTTTCAACAATTTCTGTAGGTAGGTCGTTTAAAATCATCGGAAGAATGTACTCAGTACGAGTCCCGTAATAGTTGTTGTGTTTCGGTAAAATATTTAGGTATTGTTGATAGTGTCAAATACCGTAAGTGAAAGTGGGCGTAGCTTGGAGAAGTGATGACCGTTAGGGCGGAAAATTTCTGACGTGGCCTTCGCACTGTGGGCAGGCCCCCCATCAGATGGTCTGATGACCTGGTTACATGGCGGGGACCAGGGAAGTGGGCGTGGCTGAAAATGTTTCTTGTTACAATTTTGTCACTCAATCTGTCAATTCACACATTGTACATAGGCTGCTACTTATGTATGCGGAATCTGGGATTCCAATAATTTTAAACGCAATGTCTGACCTCCACGGTCAAATTCGTTCTTTTTTTAAATACTGGCCGCTAATATTTTTCTCTTATATACGTTAGTGTTTTGTTTTTGTTGGGTTTAAAATGTCATATCGCTGAAAAAATGGAACTCACTCGTGAAAATATTCGTGCTATGATTTATTACGATTTTCGACGTGGTTTAACGCAACAACAGTGCGTAGATCAATTAACTTCGACTTTTGGTGGTAAAGCTCCATCAAAAACAACTGTGTATCACTGGTTTAGTGAGTTTAATCGCAGGCGCAGTAAGCTCACGGACGAAGTTAAAGAAGGTCGCCCGAAATCGGTGGTTGTGCCACAAAATATTGAAGCTGTGCGAAAACTAATAATGCAAGACCGCCATGTTACGTATCGCGAGATAGAGGCTATTCTGGGCATATGTATGACAAGCATTCATAGGATATTACATGAACATTTGACTGTAAAAAAAAATTTGTTCGCGTTGGATCCCGCACAACTTAACTCAGGATCAAAAAGATGCTCGCGTCGAATGGTGCAAGAAAACCTTAAAAAATTCAACGGAGGCGACTCAAAATCTGTTTATCCTCGTGAGGCCCAATGTCTTCAAGTGATCACAAAATCAATTGTTCTTTTCAAGGTCGGGCCTCACGAGGTTATAATATCTACACAGGTGACAAATCCTGAATCTACGTGTACGATCCCGAAACTAAACAACAATCAACAGTTTGGGTGTTTCAAAATGAGCCGAACCCTACGAAAGTGGCTCGTGCAAAAAGCACTGTAAAGCAAATGGTGGCCTGCTTTTTTGGTATTAATGGCCATGTGGCTACAATACCACTGGAGAATCGCAGAACGGTTAATTCGGAGTGGTACACGACCATTTGTTTGCCGGAAGTATTTGAATAAATACGCCAAAACAACCAGCGACGCAGAATCATACTTCACCATGACAATGCCAGCTGTCATAGATCTCAGGAAACAACTACATTTTTGGATGGTCAAAAAATAGAATTGATGGGCCATCCACCGTACAGCCCTGATTTGGCTCCCAATGATTTCTATTTATTCCCAAATGTAAATAATAAATTACGTGGTCAACGATTTTCGACCTGTGAAGATGCCGTAGATGCTTTCAAACAGCACGTTTTGGAGATACCTCAATCAGAGTGGAAAAAGTGTCTTACAAATTAGTTTCATCGAATGCAAAAGTGCATCGATCATAGTGGAGAATACTTTGAAAAACAATAAAAGCATATTTAGCCATATACATTTGTTTATTTTTTCTATTCCGCATACATAAGTAGCAGCCCTCGTAGGTATAACTATTTGTAAGCACATCTGTTCTGGACCTAGATTATGTTAACACATTGTACCTAGTATAATGACAACTGCAATAACCTCCTCAGTCCTGACCTTGAAAATAACTATGGATTTCTGTGTACCTCAGGACTGAAGAGGTTAACATGGTGATTTAGTTTAATTGCTGCTTCAAGTCTACGCGCGCACACAAATCGGAGGAAAAAAGTAAGGCAACTGGTGTATTCTCTGCTCATGTGTATGTTTATCCATCTGTTCAATTTATTCTATGTTGAGCCTGTGAAAGTTGCGCAGTTTTGTTGTTCGTTCATTGGCATGTTTCTGTTGTTATTGTTGCCGAAAATAAACTGTTGCGAGCTGAGGTGTTAAGGAAAGGAACATTTCGTGGTGGCGAGTTGGGACGTCCAGGGCCGTGTTTACAACGTAAACAGAGTGCTTATACTGAGTTTTCTCATTTCACTTTCAATAGCTAGAGCGCTTGCAATTTGTATAGGAGTGACAAAGAGACAACTAGTTGGCGCTTTGTCGCTCCTATACAAATTGCAAACGCTCTCGCTATCGAAAGTGCAATGAAAACACTCAGTATAAGCACTCAGGCCCCTGGGCGTATTGTTGAAGTCGTCGGTTTAATAGGCTATTTGACCAATTTCTGAAAGCCATCTCATATTGTTTATTGGTGTTCATTGAGTGCTCAGAAAGTGGTAATTTTAAATTCTTTCGTGTATTTCTGCTAAAAAAGGCAAACGAAAATTTACTTTTCAAATAAGCTGCCAAAACGCTATCTTAGACAATATGGCGTCGCACAGGAATTATGACGTAACTTGCCAGTAAACCAACCAACGAACGAACGAAAGAATGAATGACAGACGCAATTTTTACTGACATGTGACGTCATCATTGAATCGGCCAATCCAGGCCGTTTTCGATACAATGGCTGCAGATACTAATTATCAAATTCTTGTGTTTTTTTAAATCGTAATTGTTTTTTTAGTTACTATGCCTTAAAGCGGTTTTAAGACACATCATCATCATCATCAACCCATTGTGTCCCCATCGAGAGCACGGGTCTCTTCCCTGGGGAAGGTATAGGCCATACTCCACCACGGGGGCCAAGTCCGGATTGGTGGAGGTTGTAAGGCTGGTCTTACTGTCAGAAGTTTTCAAGCCACCCTAAGGTCTCTGACTTGGCTTAACGACTGCCATCTATCGACGGCAGCCGGCACCAACTACTTAACGTGCCTTGCAAAGCTCGGGACATTAGTACAATAAGTTAGTACATTAGTACAATAAGACTTATAATTTATACGAATACGTATAAATGATACTGTTATTTTCACAGTGTCATATAGCCTATTCCTACTAGGAGCCGCCCGCCGTACAATTGTACACATGACCTAAAGCCTGGTTTTCACAGGCCCAGTGAAGGACAGTTACTGTCTGGTAGCTACTGGGTCCATGAAAACAAAGTTGAGCCAGTACTGACCGATCAGTTGCCGGCTTGTTGTTGTTGCAAACCAGGCTTTATGCAGACCTAGTAGTGAGAACACGTCGGGAAAGTGACAGTACTGTGTAGACAGCAGAATGTACAGTTGCCGTCTACTGAGTGGTCAGTAACTGGGCCTGTGAAAAGCAGGCTTTAGTCTGGGATATTTTCATGTGTGTTGCCCTTACCTGGTTACCATAGCACAGGGTAACCTAATTTAGAACGAGAATGACCCCCAGTTTTTCGTACGCTAAAAAGGTGTTAATCTACTATTAACAGCTGTCAGATAGCCAAAGTGCTGACGAAAAAAACATTCGACAGCTGCAGTGCTAACAGTTTAACAGATTGTTAGTTTACGGGAACGTAGAATTTATTATTATACTAGACGAAAACGATAATGTAGTCTGGAAAGTAGAAGTTATTATTATACTAGACGAAAACGATGATGAGTCTCATAATGATATTCCACATTGTATCCGCCACATATTATTTTTGTTCAGCATTTAATTTTTGATATTTTTCATATCCATTTGCTTTTTCATTTCAACAAATTAGACCTAAGAGTTCACAAAGAATACTTGTGCCACGTAATGACGAGACACCAACGCAACATTGGTGACTTTGACACGTTTACTTCGCAACGCCAGTATAGGGGTGAGGCCACACGAGCGTAATTTTTTGAGTTGTGAGTCGCGTAATTTCTGCTACGTTCCGTTTCATACAAAAACCCTTTTTTGCCACACGGCGACGCAAAATGAGTTGTCTATTTTCAAAATTTTCCACCTATATGTAGACGACTCAGACTACTAATTTCATACTAATCATACTAATTTTTAAAGCTCTTCAATTTGATGTGCATTTTATTCGAGAATTAATACATTAGACCGGTTTGAAATTGTTAATATAGATTATAAGCATACTTCATGAGAATTTCAAAGACTCATCACATCACTTTTAATAACGGCCCCGATCTATTTTTAACCTAATATTCATAAGAAGCTTACCTCTGAAGCTCCCTGTTTCTGATTTATTTCAAAATGAATACAAAGCAAATTGCTTAAGATACGGCAGCGCAAATAGCACGTAAACAACAAAAGAGCTCTCGACGCATCTCTCGAATAAAGTAGCAGTCTTAACTTGAAGGATTATTAAAATTTATTAAGCTTCTAAGGTCTAAATCCAGACTCCATTGCGCATATTTGATAGAAACACTCTAATGGAGTTTGCTTGTTGACTAGTTAAATTGTTATACCTATTTTCCTGAAGTATTCCTTAATATAGGTACCTTGGACCGAGGCGAGCTTGACGTTTTCGATTCAGACATCGAGACTAGCTTCGTCTTGCAGAAGTGAGCGATCCGAATAATTTTCGAGCTATGTGTTAGGGGCTTGTAAAGTTGATACTCATCAGATACTTAAAATGAACATATACATGTACGTAGACATAACAGATTGATACTAGGAATAAACGTAAATTGTCCACGGTCTATATCCACGGTACGACTTGCAAAGGTTAATAAATCTTTTAAAGCGATTATATACTACACCGCGCTTTAAAAAAAATCACGGTTTTATAATTGAGCTATTATCGTTCTCTCAATAAAATCTGCCTTATCATTTTCTACGTTATGACTCACACAAAAACAAATCTAATTACTGATGCAATACGAGTACAATATTGTACAAGACAGAGCTTGATATTATCAAATAATAGGCAGCTGCTTCCGAATTCAAAATCTGCACTAAATTCTAAACAACTGTCAACTAAAATGCAAGTAACAGATCAAGTTATTATGCTAAAACATAAACTGCAATTCTGTACAAACCTGTGCGAGGGAATAAGCTGGAAATAGTGATTATGACGTTTTTGACGTAATTTTTCACGGGAATTTCCGTGTTCCTCGCAGAAAGCAAAGTGTACTTTAAATTGAAGCCATTAGAATCACTATTCCAACTTCGCTGAGTTTTAAATAAACCCCAGTCGTCGACTTGAAGCAATTAAAATTTCAACACGACAAAGTAATTTATTTTCACGTGAAATGAAAGGCCGTGACCCACGTTGAGCTCACGTGACTTAAAATAAACCTTCGCTTGACAAACTGTTAAGCTGCTGGCAAAGCATTCTAGCAAATATTTATTACAAGTCACAAAATAATAATAACTCCGACACAAGTCAATCATTCGACCTGGTTCCAAACTAGGATACCATGTGCTATAGTATCGATTATATGTAGCATGAATTTCTCGTAGCCCCGGCTACCTGAGTGATCTTAAATGATCATGAAGGTTAAGCCACATAGGGCGCGTTCACTGCATGGATGGGTGACCGTTCTATGACTAACGCTAGTGGCATTTTTCCATTTTTCCGAGTGTTTCTGTGCTTCGCAAAGCACGTTAAGCCGTTGGTGCCGGCTGCCGTCGATAGATGGCAGTCGTTAAGCCAAGTTAGAGGCCTTAAGGCGGCTTGGAAACGTGGTGGCGTATGGCCTATACCTTCCTCAGGGAAGAGACTCGTCCGTGTGGAGTCGCCATCGGACGCGTCCCCGGGTGGCGAATAGGGGAACACCCTCCAGATACGGGGGGTACCGGCTTCGGCCGGCGCGGACCAAAACCAGAGGGAGGGGGACGTCCAGTGGCTTGCGCTGCTGGACGTCCCGCGGGCTCCACTATGGGCCCCGCACCCGTAACCCCACACTGAGTGGGGCCGGGGGTTTTTGGGCCGCGAGGAGACAACCTCTATAAAAAACACACGGTGGGGGCCCTCCTCTATGTCCCTCTGTTCAGCAGAGGGCATAGAGGAGATTGAGGGAGGGTCACAGACGGCAGGTTGGGGGACCTGCCGTTCGACATCGTGATGGGAGAAGGGGATGGGGGGCCCATGCCCCTTCTCCAGTGAGGGTGGGCCCGACTCCTTGCGAGTCGGGTCGACGTCGCCGGGGCGCCGCTGTTGCATTCGCGTTGTGGTTTTACACCACTTGCGAGTACCGGCGGCGCCCCATTGCACGAGCGACAGGACGGCCCCCGGGGTGTTTTAGGAGGTATGCCTCTCCTATTATTAGGAGAGGAGAGTCCGACACACGGCCCTCGCCCTCCCCCAAGGGTGGCGGTTATGGTGCGTAAAGCATTTCACCCCGTTAACAAAAAAAAAAGGGAAGAGACTCGTGCCCCTCGGTGGGGACATAATGGGTTGATGATGATGATGATGTGCTATAGTAACTAAGCAAGGACATTACGAACATCGAAAAACACGCAGACTGAGGTTATTTGTACAATGTGGGGGGTATGAATCGAACCCACGACCTTTCATAATGGCTACACCATTAAGGCAGTCAAAATTAACAGGAGCATTTTAGCAAAATATTCTACAGGAAACACAGTCATTCACTTCGAGTTTTTCCGACCCGAGCCACGACCATTATTGACTACTACATTTGCTAGAATTATCGTGAAGATTTTCGTGGAAAAGTTCGGTTCAATGCTTGACTCCGTTCGTTGTTTAATTTAGTCACAACAAATTAAAAAAATAAAACTTTCGTAAGCACTAGACGTTGTTAACTTTGTTCCGTGAGACGAGCAACCGACGACGCGAGCTCCGTCTCTGCTCTCCATGATTAAGCTCTGCGAATCGGTTTACTAATGTATTGCCAAAAATCGTTTCCCAAAGTATTACTTCCCAAACTATTTTCCGCAAATTATCACTTGGCAAAAAAACATTTCTCAAAACAACTTAAAGCAAATAAACAGTTAGCAAAAGTTATTATGGCAAGTTATTGTTTACCAAATAAATACTTGGTCAAAATTCATTTTACCAAGCATTATTCAGTCAAAAGTATCGTTTGGCAAAAAGTACCTTTCCATACAATACCGAATACGCTGCCGGCAATGTGTGTAAATGAGACAACAAAGTCGAGTCTGTTTTCGATCTTACATAGAGAACCTAACGCTCCGACGCGCTCCGCTTCGCTACGCGCGTCGTCGCACCTATATTTCTGTTGCCACGTATTCTTTACATCGCCGACCCCCCGTTCAATAATAATTAGTACCTAATCGTCAACTATATTTATGCCAAATAATAATTTGACCAAATGAATACAAGCCAAAATAAAACGTTAGCATAATAAACGTTTGTCTTAATAAAACTTGCGAAATGATAATTTGAAAATTATGCGAAATGATAATTTGACCAAATGAATAAAATGCGAAATGAAAACTTGCTAAAGTTTCATTTGGGAAATGAAACTGATGCCATAAGTTTATTGGGAAGTAAAATTTGGCGAAAAATACTTTGGCTAAACGGCGGTATCCCCTGCGAATCAGAGCAAAACCTGGTCGACGAAAAGTCAAGTAAGGGCTGATTTTTCAATACTCAAATAACTTTTATCTGAGGAATAAAAATAGCGGTTTGACATAATTTCTTATACGTAAGGTGTCAAACCGACATTTTTATTCCTCAGATAAAATTTATCTGACTATTGAAAACTCAGCCCTAAGCGTATCCGAAACAAAACAAACATTTAGAAACGGCGAATGCTGGTTCTATTACAGGTGAATGCTCGGGTCTAGCGCCACCTTTAGGCAATGTGAATAAGTCAGCTTATACAGTCGACAGAACGCCGGTTTATGCATTTTGTGTACTCTAATATCAGTAATATCACGGGTGACTTCGCATTAATTAAACCAACTTACGATTTTACCTGCGTATTGGAAGATGCATATGCGTAAGTGTTGCAATGGACTGTTTTCTAGTTTTGTGTTTTTTTAATACATTGTAAATTAAATTGAAGACGTGAGTGGATGAAGGTGATTATGTCGTATTTTCGGTTTTCGGTGTATTTTAACTTTATAAAATTGTATTGTAACTTTAACTTCAATTTACTCAAAACCTAAAAAATGTACTTATCACCTTCATCCACTCACGTCTTCAAATTATCGTCATCATTATCATCAGCCATTTGATGCCCACTGCACCATAGGCCTACCTCATGGTTTTCCAAGTGCCCCGTGATGGTGGTGGTCTGACCAGGTCGTCAAACCATCTGGCAAGCCCCCCTTGCCTACGCTGCGTTGTCCGGTTGAAGGTCGCCAGGTCAGCACTTTTCTGCCCCAACGGCCATAGTTCATTGCCACATCAATCATTAGTAACTAGTTTGCCACATCAATCATTAGTAACTCGGGTTCTTCTGCGGATCTCCTCATTCCCGATTCGATCATACAGTGAAACTCTTAATATAGCGTTTTCTACTCCTTGTAGCGCGACTTTGAGCCTTTTTATGAGGTCCATATAGTCAGTGACCAGGCATAAGTCATCGCATCACCTTTGTCTTCAGACACTGAGAACACTGAGCTATTTTGGACGTGATTTAAGTAATAATTCTACGACAATATTTTGTTAATTACATTCGTAGAAAGCAATTTTAATATTACATTGATTACGCTGAGAAAGAAATTTATGAGTTCATGGTCATGTCTCATGAGGGCTTTTCAAAGCGTCATTAAATAAAATATAGCACCGCAAATTACCGATAGATGGTGCTGACGTACGTCAAAATTGACATGACATAACTGTACCTTCCCTGTGGTTCCTGTCCTATGTTTTTACAAAAATGTACAATGCATGGACTAGTCATGAGCAAAGACACAATTCACGTACGTATGTAATGTACAAAGTAAAAATACTTCGATAACTTTCAAGTTTCAACAGTTTCGAAACAAAGTCTAGTACAGATCAGAGACTACAAAGAGATGTTTAGACTATCACAGATTAATAACAATTAAAACCACAGACCTAAAATCATGATGACATGTTGCTCTTCTTGCAGCGCCACTTAGTTTTTTTTAATGAGCTCAACTGACAGCTGTCATTGAAAAGCCTTCATTACAACCTTAAAGTTTTAAATAATCATGAAACAAGTTCTTTAATTTAATGCGGAACTGACCGAGTGTGCCTGCACGCTTTAATGCAAACCGCATGCAGCTACTTATAATCCATTTATCTATACTTGACTTTTTTTCCAAACTTTAAACGACACTAAATCAAAAACCTTTAGCGGTAGAAAACTCGAAATAGTTTACAAATTTAGTGCTAGCTAGTACTAAATTTGCAAACTGTTTTCTGTTTTCAAAAAAAGTCAAGTATAGATAAATGGAGTGTATGTACAAATTGCACGTGAGTCAGGGCTCAAAAGTGCTCGGTGAGTTTATTGGACCTCTTGAGCTTGTGTTTTTACAAAAATGTACAATGCATGGACTAGTCATGAGCAAAGACACAATTTACGTACGTATGTAATGTACAAAGTAAAAATACTTCGATAACTTTCAAGTTTCAACAGTTTCGAAACAAAGTCTAGTACAGATCAGAGACTACAAAGAGATGTTTAGACTATCACAGATTAATAACAATTAAAACCACAGACCTAAAATCATGATGACATTTTGCTCTTCTTGCAGCGCCACTTAGTTTTTTTTAATGAGCTCAACTGACAGCTGTCATTGAAAAGCCTTCATTACAACCTTAAAGTTTTAAATAATCATGAAACAAGTTCTTTAATTTAATACGGGAACTGACCGAGTGTGCCTGCACGCTTTAATGCAAACCGCATGCAGCTACTTATAATCCATTTATCTATACTTGACTTTTTTTCCAAACTTTAAACGACACTAAATCAAAAACCTTTAGCGGTAGAAAACTCGAAATAGTTTACAAATTTAGTGCTAGCTAGTACTAAATTTGCAAACTGTTTTCTGTTTTCAAAAAAAGTCAAGTATAGATAAATGGAGTGTATGTACAAATTGCACGTGAGTCAGGGCTCAAAAGTGCTCGGTGAGTTTATTGGACCTCTTGAGCTTGTGTTAGGTATATGCAATTGTTATCAATCCGGGGTTCAAAATTATCTGGTGTATCGATTGAAATGTTATGCCTAGCCTATGTGATTCGTAATGCTTCTTTCTCTTATGTTATGGTTGATATAATTATGATGTGACATAACATTTCTGTTTATGTTTCTGTGTGTATGTCAGAAATCAGAAATTTATTTCAACGTAAACAATTCCCATTCTGCTTGTTGAATGTCAATGTACATAAAATTATAATGTTAGCCACTGACTTAGGGCTCAATTGGAGAAAAAGGCAGCAAAGAAAAACTCCACTCAAACCATATTTTCTCAAATCATCTAAATCAAAATAGTAAATAGTAAAAATTGTTAATCAAAATACCTGATTATAAGAAAATTGTAAGATTTTGAATCAAGTGTGGTCCAGCTTTACCTCTTAATTGGGTCTTGCATTGGAATTTGTTTGAGATTTGCAGAAAAGTATGTCACTTTTTTAATGCAGCAGTGTTTACAACGTCGGCATTAGAATACCCCCCCTAGAAGAGTTAATTAAGACGTATTTAATTGGTTTAAAAACGCTGCAAAATATTTTTAAGCGCGGAAAAATATGTTTTGGCTTTTTCGGGAAAAAAGGCTTCTTAATTTATTGGTTGTTCTCATTTTCAAATCCTCGTTAAAATGTAGCAATTTGTATGTTAAACGAAACTTTACATTTTTGAGCTTTTCCTTTGCATCTACGTATAATGAGATGATTTCTACAGCCTCCAGTGGCATCTGCACTCAGATTAGATGGATGAATGGACGACTTGGACGCTGCAGTGCCTAAGACATTATTTAGATGAAATGGTTAAGCAGAGTGAATAGATATTAAGATAAGTTAAGATAAGAATATTCTTAATTGCACACAAGAAACAAGAGCCAAAAAAAAAGTTGCCATTAAAAAAAATACAAAGGTCTTAATTGCTAACAGCAATTATTATTTCTTCTAGACAACCTTGTGAAGGAAAGATTGGTGAAGGAAAAAGAGAAAAGGGTAGTTGGTGCAAATACGAATAATATACTCGTATACTAACGCTCATTACCTTTATTAGTAAGGCCGTAAAAGTATTAAAAGTGTACAAGACAAAGTATAAGTGTGTGTGTGTGTGTGTGTGTGTGTGTGCCGCCTTGTACCGTAAGTAACTGTAAGTTGGAATACGTTTTCTTTTCTTTTCAATAATCCACATTTTCTCGTCTGCAACGTTAATTGTGAAAATGTAAAAATGCGAGCACTTGCCCGGAGTGGAAAGACCGCTTGCAATCGCCAGTGAATAATAAAATTCTTACAAGTCACGGCGGCAATCCAGTTTTTTCTCTCATATCTTAGCTAATTACAGCGTTCTCTTTGCCCAGAGAAATTAATTAGTCTACGAGAAAACTTAGTGTTTTTCTTCCGGCGAAGTGTTTTATCATTTATATTCGTAACAAGGAAATACAACTGGCTATTTAAGAATTTCACTATTGTGCAAACTCAGACGATTTCTTTAGAAACTACATCGCTGTGTTATTTAGAAAAAAAGAGATGATTCCACTAAAGCAGTCGACGTAGATGGACGTAGTTAACGCATACATTGGCTGTAATCTGTAGAATTCTTCTATAGAATTCAGAATTCTGTTTTTAATTTTTCTTTTCAAGCTCATAGAAATCAACTTTTTTGAGGAAAAAAAACATACAATGTCTTAGTGCATAAGCCTAGGCGCACATTAGCAACACGAGACAGGTGACAGCTCGGTGACAAGACGCGACGGCAGGCTGCAGCCGGCAATTTTCATATAATTATTTTGTTCGTAGCTCCGCACACTTGGCGTCAGAGTCGCAGAGTCGCGACGACAAAACGCCAGAAGCAAATAACAACGTAGAGTCTGACGCGGCGACTTGACGCGGCGACAAGTCGCCCTGTTTGCGACCGTCAATATAAGTATAATTCAGACGACCTCTGTGGCGCAGCGGTTAGCGCATCTGACTACCATGCAAGAGGTTCCGGTTTCGAATCCCGAATTTGGGGACAAAAAACCCAGGTCTTGGATGTTTACATGTTTGTGACGGCCAGTGTGGGACCAGAAGCAAAGTATGTAAGTGTTATGCAATGTTTTAAAAAAAAACTATCTATTTATCTAATGTAAAGGTTGAGCTGTGTCGTCGACTACACCCAGCATTTAAAACTCCTGCCGCTTAAAGCGGAACGAATTTCGGCGAGACAGAGCAATCACAGGTGCCGCGCTCAAGTCGGCAAGTGACAGGCGGCAAAGATGAAGTGTGAGCGAGAAATTCAGCGGAAGGCAGGACGCGGGCGCTCGACGTCTCCTGGGCGGCTCGCCTTAAGGGGTTCCGTGGATCCACCGAGGAAAAAAGTCGCTTCCTCTTTTTTTGAACTCAGTCATATAGAAGCAAAGTCAGCAACATCCACTTTAACTGAAAGGGTAAATAAGATATTTTTACTTACAATTTATAATGTAGTAGCTTCTAGTTAATATGAGTTATAAACAGTAATGTAAAAGTAATGTACTAAAAATACCTGTAGGTGTAAAAAAGTCCTGAAAGAAGTCTGATTATTCCGTAAAATAGCTAATACTTTTGGATGTGAAAAAAGTGGATGTTGCTGACTATGCATATATGACTCAACTATAACTTTCGCAAGCACTGCACATTATAGATATTTTTACGGATTCACTTACATATCGCTTATTTGGCAGAACATTAATGGAAATGTACTTTTTCAAATTTTACAGGAGAGCCGTTTTAAAGTTTTTTTTTTATTGTTTGTTCAGAGTTTATTCGATATTTGTGTAAGATACCCGTATGAAATGGATTTCAAATCAAAATTACACATTTGAATCGATAGAAAATGTATGAACTTTTTTTTAGTTCTTATATTTATTTCGAAATTTTAATTTAAAAATACTACCAGGGTCGAGCGTATTTTCTTCTATGATTTCCTTGTAAAAACTGTGACCTTATGACGAAATAAAAACTATTTTCTTATAGAATCGTAATCGATCTTTATTGAGTAATATTTTTTCAAGTTTTAATTCTTTGTATTAGATTTAAGATGTTTTGAGAAAAGATGGTCAGAGTGGAGTTTTTTTTTGCTGCCTTTTTCTCCACTACATTCGGCCCTAAGGCAGCGGCTAACATTATAATTTTATGTACATTGACATTCAACAAACAGAATGTAAATTCTTTACGTTGAAATAAATTTCTCATTTCTCATTTCTCAAAAACAAATGAAAATTTGCTCTCAACTTTACTTAAAACTCGATAATAATTCCTCAAAATTGTGTTTAAGTCTTTTTAAATAATTATGAAAAAATATTACACCTTACCGAGAGGTCAGGTGTACGTCCGTATTAACGTAACGTGTTTGTTTTCTTTCAATGAATAAAAATAAATGAAGTTATCTATTATATTCAAGATTTTTCTTAGTAAGTGTCTATAAAGCAACTGTACTCTCTGTCCACTTTGTAAACTTCCTAGATATATTGATGGGCTCCACGGAGTAACACTATCACTACCCAGAAAAAAAATATCATAAAATGAATGTTATAGCTGGCAGATATGACTGCCCGGTCCTATGGCGGATGGAGCAGTGGCACCTCACAAAGTGAAGTTTGGTGACACCCAAATTATACTTAATTAAACTAAGCTGAATTTAATAATGTGTATACACTAACATAGATATATTTATTTTAATAACAAAAACAAAAAAAAATGCATGTATTCTTATATTGCTAAGCGCTATCGTGCTATATTCTAATAATTATGAACTGCCTATTTGTGGATGTCTGTTATTGGCCTTGTGAACTGTTTCTTTATTATTGTAATCAAATTATTTGTTTTCGCTGTTGATATCCTTAATAAAATAAAATAAAATAGTATATAAGTCACCATTGTTACTAACACTATATGGGCATTGCCTGAATTAAATAAATACAATACAATAAATAGGTTGGTACTTTTGTTCAGACCGAATTTGCAAAAAGTGTTTGTACAATCTCTCAAATATGTCAAATAGTGATTTTTAGAACTCGCTGCCGTGAACCTAGACAATAAAACCTAGGACTACAAAAAATATCGTTAACGCCAAAAACGCTAATTATTTATTATTGTACAGACACGCTTTGCAAATTCAATCGGTAAAAAAAAGTTTTTTGTTCCTCCGTGGGGTTTGTGCTGTCCCCTGGACCCCTTTAAATAGTATTTTCCAAAGGTGCCGATTTCGCTGAGACGTAGAGATTATTACCGGTCTCGGTAAAGTGTTTACTTTCTGATATTAGATACTTCTATAACAATTGTAACAATTGCTTCTGATACTTTTACAACAATTGTAATTGTTTAATGATGAGTACATCGTCATCAACCCATTATGTCCCCACCGAGGGGCACGGGTTCCCTGAGGAAGTCACAAGCCAAACTCCACCTCGGGGCCCAAGTCCGGATTTGTGATTAGTCCTTACTACTTGTTAATCTGTAGATTAATCGGCTCAGCAATGTACATTAAATTGATTTAGTAAACCATGAATTTAGTAATTATTTTAATATGGTATGTATCGAGAAAATTCTCCAAAAGTTTCGTTGTTATTGTCAGAGTATAAGCATAAAAATGTCAAATAGCCAGTCAATCGAATAAACCGCCCCGAGACATATCCGACGCAAAGGTTCCCATGACACTGGCAGCATTACCGCGCTGCACAGCGAGGGATATCCTTTGCATCAGAAATGGTGCAAAAATTCGAAAATTTAAAAGTTTTTACTTTTTATGAAGATTTTTTTTTTAATTCAAGAGAATGATTATTTGAGAATTATATTGATATATTCTTCTTCTTGATATCGCAGACGTAGTTGGCCAAGGAGGAGATGGCCAGATGATCTTTTAACCTTTTGGTCAAAAATTGAGAGGATGGCAGAAGATAAAGAGGAGTGCAGGATCATGGGGAGGCCAGACAAAAAAAATTATTTTTTTTTTATTGCACATGACACAATTAAGAGCACAAGAGATATAAACTCGGCTAACTAAAAAAAATCATTCCTAAGAATCAGAATAGTATATTTTAATGATACTAATAGATATGAAGTTTAAATTAGTTAATTTCATGTTCTGCCCGTTAAGAGCGTCTGAATATTCATGCAAATATGCAATGATAATAATAGGCACTAATATAAAGTTCTTTAGAGTCTACAATAAATTCAAATGTCACCTAATATAGATGTTAACCCCTCAGGCACTTTGTCTTTCACAGCTATTCTAGTTATTCACAGAGTAATATTTAACATTTTTTACAGTTTCCAAAGAATAAAATGTTTTAGTGTTATTGGTAAATGTTTTAAAGCATGTTCTCATACATAAAACTATTTTATAGCAAAAGCACGTTTGTAGAATGTAAAACTGTATTCATTTTTGTTGATTAAGTACTGTAACTTTGGATAAAAATCGGTATTTACCTTAAAAGGCGTGGGAGGGAGCAGTCGGACGGATCGCTACTTTGATCACCACTGACAGAGCGTAAGCGAGATAGATATAGTTTTTTTTTTCCTATCGTTCAGGGTTGTTCGGAATGCCTATTACATGCCAAAATGAACGATTCGATTATGTCAACCAAATATTTAAAAAAAAAGACTGTATGTAAATTCATAACTTCAAGTAGATAAGCCACCGTTTCTGGGCTATACTGAGTAAAATGTTTATTTTTTTTATTTTTTACCTCGAAGTCAAGAGTGGGGCTAACCCAAGCGTCTGATAATCTTCAGACGGCCAGCCACCGCCGCCGCTGGCGTATTTGACAAATGAACCTCCGCTCAGGCGTGATTTGACAAGTCTGCTGGTGACAGATACAGATGTACCCACAAACATAGACATATACCTAGCTATAGAAATAGCAGGGCCTAATGGGACTTTGAGTTGCGGGTCAGCGGGGTCAAACAGATGCATTAAAGCTGATTTACATTGATACAGTAGCTGGCGCCAGCATTACTGTATTCCGGAGCTGCACTGGCACTCGCACTAGATCGCGTCATTTACACGCGTCCAGTAGTCATTTCTACTTTGTTACGGTGACTACACGTTTGCATCCTTAAAAGCGACTGGCGTTCACTGGCCGTAGTGTTTATACGGATCCAGTGCCACCGGCACGGGCTGCGCTTCGTGCGGGGGGCGTTCACTGGATCGAAAAATAGGCGGCCAGCTATTTCGACCCAGTGCTTGATACTGGATGCTGGACTGGATTGAAACATGTTTACATTGATACAGTCCTGATCCAGAGCCGGAATACAGTGATGCTGGCGCCAGCTACTGTATCAATGTAAATCAGCCTTTACGCTTATGGTTGAAGCTTTTATAGATCGGATCAAAAGCTGATGACCTAACCTGGCATACAAACACTCACTCAGTCTATGTCTAAGTTTACCCTAGGGTAAACGAATACCAAAACTGATTAAGGGTAACCTGGTAGCTTTAGTCTGGGTGTTTTTCGATGTTTGTAATGTCCTTCCCTGGTTACCATAGCACAGGGTGTCCTAGTTTGGGTTCAGACCAGTTCTTACATTAAGAAACTTTCCACTGTATCGGGTGAAGCATTTAGACAACTCCAAAGAGACGAGACGAGAGTCAAAATAAAAATGTATATGACAGTTCGTAGCAGGAGTATGAGATACCTACTGGGGAAAAAAGTCGCAGAATGTAATAGTGTGACATAAGTGGTGTGACATACCGGGAACAATAGGGTTAAATCGGACAACTTCATACAGTGGAGTCTTACATTGGTAATACGCTACTTGCCTCGTATCAAATTTGACGCGATAAATGGATATTTCCTGTAGTATCTAACGTAAGAAACCGAAATATATTGACTTTTCTACATAAATATGCACCATGGCTGCAAAATTTGCAAATTAAAAAATATTTTTCGCCTTTAAATCGGAACGGTGAAAACACTATCCGCCATCTTGAAAGCACCTTTGGTTGTAAACAAACATCTGTCAGTCGTGCGTGCGTAGGTTCGATTGTGATTTGGATTGGATTTAGTGTTTTTGCAAACACTCTTCTTGTGCAGTTAGTGTATTATCATTTTATTGATAAGCGCAATCATGGACGCTGGATTCGTGGAAGCTGATAGTACCGATTTGCCAAAACCAAACCAAATCAAACCAAGCTTTATTACAGCTAAAAACAGTTTGTGTACATTGATATTACAGGACTTACATTGAAGTGATCTTCACATAAATACACCCAAGTTTCAGTCGATAAAGAATCGGGGTCTCTCTTGGCAAGTTTGAGCCAAGTTTTTCGTACGTTTACTTCACTGGGTAGTCATCCGCGACTTGCCGGCGGTCTTTATTGACGTGTTTTTGCATTCTCGAATAATGTTAATTGATATATTTTGCATTTAAACTCGATGAAATCATGAATGCGTTGTGGTTATTTCACTATGCTCACAGATCACTAACAGATTTTAGGACTAGGTAAAGATCGTTTCACCAAACAAGTCCCACGGTAGAATCCTTAAGGCCATAACAATAAAAGCCATTCATTAACTCCTACTTCTTTCGTGGCACGAACTCGTATGCAGTGGCACTTGTATAGACAATATAATTGATAATATACGAGGAAGTAAAAGTGAAGTTCTCGACTTGGGATTGTCTGATCATACAGCACAACTTCTAGTACTACCAGTAAAAAAGCGTTGTACTTTACCATTTTGGTACTACCTAAGGAGAGACTTTTCTAAATATAACATGAAAAAATTCCAGGAATTCCTTGATAATTTAACATTTAGTGAAGTTTACAGTACAAAAAACCCAGACAATGCCTTCAACATATTCAATGATATTTTTAAACTGTTTTATAATCTATGCTTCCCACTTAAAAAAGTGAAAATCGATGCAATAAAAAAGCCTAAATGGATATCTAAGGGTATCCAATTATGTAGCAAACGAAAAAGGCAACTTCTGTGGAGATACAGGAAATGCCCAATAGACGATAATAAAAATATATTAAAAGCTTATGCAATGCGGTTGAAACAAGTAATTAGACAAACAAAAAGATCCCAAAATAGTTACTCTATCAGTAACTCTACAAACAAATCAAAAACAACCTGGCGTATTATAAAAGATGTAAAATCAAACTTCCCGCGCGAACAGATAGCACAAATAAAAGTTAATGGGGCTATTATTAGTAATCCATCTGAAATTGCACAGCTTTTCAATGATAATTTCATTGACCAAATAAAAAAACATTCACACTCCGACATCTCAAGCGACAATAATATACTAAATAATAATCATGACATATCTAACAATAAATACAAATATAATAATTTATTAACATACACTAATAGCAATTCAATATTTATAAAACCTTACGACTCCTCATGACATCTATACAACAATCAGACTGCTGAAAAACTCCAATAGTACAGGATATGATGATATTACAACAAAAATAATTAAATACGTAGCAATTAATATATCTCCAGTACTCTGTAATATAGATAGCTATATTATCAATTTGTGTATAGAGCAAGGTATTTTCCCAAGCAAGTTAAAAATAGCGATAGTGAAACCTGTATTTAAGAAAGACGATAAACAAAATATGGACTACTACCGTCCGATCGCACTTTTACCAGTATTCTCAAAGATCATTGAAAAAATAATACACTCAAATCTCTACTGTTTCTTTGAACAAATGTCAATTTTGGCGAAGGAACAAAATGGCTTTCGGAAAAATAAATCAATTAACTTGGCAATATATAACTTCCTACATAATATTATACCAAAAATGGACAAAAAACAAAGTGTATCTGCTGTTTATATGGACTTAACAAAAGCGTTTGACTTCCTGAATCATAATACGTTATTAAGAAAATTGGAATCTTGTGGAATAAGAGGTAACGCTCTATCATTTATTGAATCGTACCTCAAAAATAGAACGCAAATAACACAAATATGTAGAATTCGTCCCAAAAATAAAACAGAAACAGTATATTCATCAAGCTCTCGCACGGTAGAGCATGGAGTCCCACAAGGAAGTGTATTAGGGCCTTTATTATTTCTGACATATATAAATGATTTACCGAGAGTAACAAAACACCCTATGATCCTATTTGCAGATGACAGTACAATTTTATTTACTAAAAATAATGAAACAAATTTTGAGAGTGACATAAATAATACGCTAAGAGAAGTTACTGACTGGCTAAAAGTAGTATTAAATATAAATAAAACTAAATTAATGAATTTTTGTAATAATAATTTTAATCCAAATACATTGAGCATAAATATATCTGGACATGACATTGAAAACATTAGCGAATCTAAATTTTTAGGTCTAACTATTGATAACAAATTCCGGTGGGGGGCCCATATCAACAACATATGTAATAAATTAAGTCAATATGCGTATGCCTTATTTAAACTATCTAAAGTTGTAGACAGACGTGCATTATTAACAGTATACCACGGGTATGTTACATCTACACTAAGGTACGGCATAATTTTCTGGGGATATGCTACCGACAGGGAAGATGTCTTTAAAGCTCAAAAACGATGCCTGCGAGCAATATGCAATCTTCGACAAACAGATAGCTGTAAGACCCATTTTACTGGTTTGAGAATTCTCACGTTTCCATGTCTCTACATATACGAAATGGCAATATTTGCAAAAAGCAAACCACAAATTTTTGAAAAATTAACAAGTAGACGAAACAAAAATATTATTAAAGTAATACCACACAAAACTGCGTTCATGGGCAAGAGTTTCTTTGGAATGGTCTCAAAAATTGTTAACAAATTGCCAAAAAATGTCCGAGATGTCAACAACTTGCCTTCCTTTAGGCGCAAATTGTTTAACTGGCTTTTGTCAAGAAACTATTGTAAGGTAGTAGAATTCTTGCATGACAATTCATTTTGAGGTTCGATAGTATTTTTGTATATACCTTTTAACTTTGGATGTTTGTTTGATTTGACTTATTAGTACCTATTATTAATTTGAATTGACATTTTATTTTGTACCACAAGTTTGTAAGCCCGAAGGCAAAACATAGAGCGACTTTATTGTTTTCATAACATCATGTACAATTTACCTATGTTTACAAACAAATAAATTGATTGATTGATTGATTGATTGATTGATTGAACTCTACCTATGTTGAATGTCAAACTTTGCTAGTGATGAGACTCGAATCACCTTTGATTCGAATGATTCGAATCACTCATTGCGCGGCAATCTTACCTGACCGATGAGACAAGTAGGATTTGTTGAAGTTTTTTTTTTAAACAGTTACTGTTTTAGTTTTGTCTTGCTTCTATGTTACTTTTTAACATTAACTTTTTCTTATGTTAAACTATGAAGTTTTTTAGAAAGTGGTTAAAGTGAATTGGTGTTTAACCCGGCGAGCATGAGGTGAAAAAAAGTTACACCAAGAATGAGGCAGGGTATCTCATACCCAGAACGTAAAATATGAATTAAACCGTTTTTATTTTTTTTATTAAAATTTCTTAATTTTAATTTTAAATATAAGGGTTTTTAGAATGAAATTAAATAAAAACAAGTGGGTTGTTGATGAAAAAATATTTATTCTTCTTTTACTTATACTATGTATTTATACGGCCAAAATTTAAGGGTGTCAAACAATCAACAATAAAATCAACTCAGTGACGAAAACAAAACAAAAACAACTTAAAACTTAATAATAATGAAATTTTCTGTTCCTAAGTGATTAATCATATTTTTTTTATTAGTTAGATAATAAGCTAGATGTGTCGTTGCCAGCACAGTCTTCGCACATCAATTTCGCATGCTCCATGCATATTGGCTTGGCGCAGTTATTGCAGACATGTTTCGTTTTCTTGTCTTTCTTGTTATTCTTTCTTGTTTCTCGTTTTCTTGTCTTTCTTTCTTGTTTGGACATATCGTCCAAACACATCTGCAGGTCTTCCAGATGTAGGTTGACCGAGCTGTTTTGTGATTCACTGGTCTATGTAGCTAGATATATATTTTTTGCATTTTCTTGATTGCAGATGTTTGTAAACCATTGACAGGCCCAAATTACAAACACTAAAAAACAAAAATTTTAAAAATAATATGTAAAAATACATTACGTAAAAAAATACATCTGAAATGAGGCAGGGTATTACATACCCGGGACACCTTTGCGTGCATATATCCCGGCCGGCAACTCACGCCACAATGCGATCACGCCACTATCCCCTCCCGCACACCCCTGGCTCCAGCTACTGAACGGGCCAGTGTTACCGAATGATTATTTAAAAAAATACACAAGTTTTTAATTGTGTCTGGGTATGAGATACCCTGCCTCATGCTCGCCGGGTTAAAGGGCTTATTCCACTCTGAACAACCGAACTTGTCAACTGGTTCTTTCCATTCCACATTCCACTGCATTATTGTTACCTACTTTCGATTATAACTTTTTGTTTTGTTCGCTTTGAAATGTGTTTGGGATGTATTATTTGTTTTTTTAGGATGTGTTTAGATGGTTTTGAAATGAATTCAGGATGGTTTTGGGATGTGTTTAAGATGGTTTTTGCATGTGTTTGGGACGGTTTTGATATGTGTTTAGAATGTTTGGGGGTATAATTGGGATAGTTTTAGGATGTTTGTGTTTAACCTCTAGTATGCAATAGAAAATCTATTGTTTTGTGCAAATATGGACATAGCCGCAGACGACCGCTTAAGGCGTTTTAGTATGTATTTGGAATGGTTTTGAAATGTGTTAGCAATTATTTAGGGATATGTTTAGGATGGTTTTGGTATGTTTTAGGATGGTTTTGGGATGCGTTTGGGATGTTTTTTTATCGATGATTTCTAAATAATACCAAATACAGTCCAAAACCTTGCTAAACATTATCTCAAATCAAATAATGTGCAAGGATAAATTATGGTTTAAGAATATTCCAATACCATCTTAAACACATTTCAAAACCATTCAACACAAATACTTCCCAAAACTACCTCATATCTCTGTTAGAAATAAAAATAGTAGTAGAGTTTTAGTTCATAGTTCAGTTGGTCAGAGTGGAATAAGTGAAAGAGTTGTGCTGGATAAGTTTTTTCAGAAGACATTTTATCACGGTGATAACGAAAAAGCGTTGACAAAATAAAATTACATAACATGCTTCAAGTATCAAAAATTTGTGACCTTAAGTACTGTACGTGTGTGAATGTATGCGTGTAAGTGAAAATCAGTGTTAATAAATATATAAATAAATTTCATATAACGGACACATACCTTTACTTATTAAAATAATAACAAAATTTTGATGAAAACATGGAAAATAATTGGGTGTATTGAAACATTTACATTGAAAATTATTATTTTTATAGGTACATTTTATCAGTATTTTCAATGCATATGATGTCTCCGTATTGATTCGAATCATCGTATCGATTCGAATCATAATAATGATTTGAATCAACATATTGATTCAAATCAACATATTGATTCGAATCAGCATATTGATTCAAATCAACATATTCAGCATATTGATTCGAATCGAGGGTCGATCCGAATCATGATTCGAATCATCTTCCGGGTGATTTGAGTCGATTCGAATCGTCATTTTTGATTCGAGTTCCATCACTAACTTTGTTTACAACGATTTGGACTTCAAACCATAGACAGAAATGGCGGACCGCGTTTTTGGCTGTTTAGCAAAACAACGTTTTTGTTGCTTTTAGGTCCTCAAAAAATATACTAAAATATTTTTTGGTCCAATGGAAGAGATATTTAGCATTTAAGGCTTACTTGAAAAAAGAGTCAAGTAGCAGATTTCACACAAGGTCAAGTGAGTTCATCATCATCATTCAGCCACAAGAAGCCCACTGCTGGACATAGGCCTCCTCCATGGATTTCCAAAAAGACCAATGGACAGCGACTTGCATCCAGCGTCTTCCTGCCACTTGGATGAGATCGTCTGTCCATCTTGTGGCTGGTCGTCGTACGCTGCGCTTGCCGATGAGTGGTCTCCATTCAAGAACTTTTCGGCCCCATCGGCCATCAGTTCTGCGTACTTAGTATGTGCCCCGCCCACTGCCACTTCAACTTACTCATTCGGTGGGCTTAGTCGACAACTTTCGTTTGTCTACGGACCTCATCATTTCTGATTCGGTCTCGTAGAGAAATTCCGTGCATAGCCCTTCCCATAGCTCGTTGCGTGACCTTGAGCTTTCTTATGAGGCCCATAGTAAAAGACCACGTTTCAGTGCCATAAATCATCACTGGTAACACTCTGGTTGTATAATTTTGTTTTGAGTGATTGAGGTATATTGCAGGAAAATACTTTTCTAAGTTTCCCGAATGCTGCCCAGTCAAGTGAGTTGTGTGGAAGTTATTATTATTATCACCGTGGCATTGTGCTCCCCAGCTGGTCATCAGACCTACGAACAAACATTAAACATAGTGTAATGTTTGTTCGTAAACATGGTTAAGGAATCAGAAAATTATTACAACGTTAATCTAATACATTAGTTGGTACGAATATATAATCTGCCTAAGAAGCTGTAGAACCATGAGTGCAGTCAACACTTTCTATGTGAAAACATTAATAAAATGTTTTTTTGGCGTTTTTGGCGTGCTGTCACAGTGTATGTTTTTGAAAACCTTATAGTAAAAGTGCATTTGTTGCGACCAACAAATACAGAGTTCACAAAAATAAACATTAAATTACTAGGTTACATTGGCAACAAAAGGTGTGTGCTCAGCATGTGCCGCCAGAGACATAACATGTCTTTCGGCGGCACTGTTTTTCAGCAATCACCTGCTTAAACTCTAAAAAAATATCACACCGCAATTATAAATTATAATATCATCTATGAAATACCAATAACTAGCTGGTTGTGGAAGATATTGTGTGTAGGGTGTAAGTCCCACATAAGTGATTGTTATGGAGTCGATGTCTATCTCGGGTCGATAGTGATAAATCAAACCGCCTTTGTTGAGTGTTGTAAATGCACTGAATATATTGTCCAAATAAAGTAATAAAGTGATTCATAATGCTAGCCTAAGCGACCTACTTATAATACCTACATGTGCGGTTGCCCGTACATTGTGGTTACTGCAGGCAAATGTTAACATCCAATTTCATTCAATTTCGCGCATGCAAACATGTCTTTTGATAGATGGAAACTAATATCTGTCTCTGAACAAGCTTCATCACCTTTCCACTTCATCGGTTGACAGCATGCGTTACATCCACATGGGGCCGATTCTAAAATTCTAACGTTATAACGGCCGATTTCTGAATTGAGAGTTTCACTAAGTAAATAGTAACGTTCTGTCACACTCTTTTCCGAGAAAGTCCTTGCCTGGTTACTATAGCACAGACTATCGTAAGACCAGGTGAAATGATTTTGTTGTGTGCAAGTTATTATTTAAATAATTAATTAATTACCTATTCACTCACTTATTATTTATTTAGTTCTAAAATAAATAAGTCAAATAAAATAAATTTCCAAGGGGAGCTTCTATATTACAAACGTGATTTTTGCCGTTTTTGCACGATAATTAACCCCAACATGTAGACGCTTGAATTCAAATCTTGCTTAGATTATGGTACGAGTCCACCCCTCAATTATGCTGTATTTGAGGTCTAAGCGTTAGCGGAATTTTTTCGTCGTCTTCCTAAAGACGTATATTCGGGGCCGATAGATAAATGATCTCTCGTTTCAAAACACCCCATCAGCGCGCATTCCCCGTAGCCGTTCTACCGAACTCGCGAATACCTCCCCCAGTTATTGTGCTGTCGCGGAGAAAATCGCTGCGGCGTTCGGCAGACGGGAATCAATTACCTCTCCCGCTGACGAGTGAGTGACGTGCGCGGAATCTGACTGATGATTGGCCGATATTGCCTCCGCATTAGGTGCCGGGTTAGGAGAGGCTTTTAGAGGCGCCGTAACTCGTAGTGGTGGCCGACTCCCAAGAATACTCTCCCAGGTGGGAATTTTAATAAAAAGTTGGTGAGTTATTCGCTCTCAAACCAGCGAATGCACTCAAGATACAAGAGGCTTAAGCAGCAGCAGGGGATCATACTCTTTATTGTAACCGGAATCTGCTGGGCTACGTTCTTTGTGAAACAGCGGTACTTGCTTAGTTAGTTAAGGTTTTTATTGGTCTGGAAAAATACATGAGGACTCGTATATTTCTGCCGAATTGCATAATAGTTGTTGGCAGACGCTCTTGATCGTACAATTTCTGTTTCTCTTAAACATCAGGTACTAATACTTAAAATAACTATCGTGGAAGGTACTAGATACCCTCCCCCCACCACACACACACATACACAATGTGTATTACACACTATCGTATTGCTTGCCCTACGCCTAAGGCTTGGGATCGATCACAGCGCACACAAGCAATGGAGCAGAAGCAAAACTAGCTACAAACGGTACCGGTACAGTGTAGTTTAACAAAGCAACTGCAACTACATAACTATGCGAATCGATTCGGTTTGCCTTGTAAGTAAAATAAACCTTTCTAAGCCTGATTGACCTGGAGTTTTGCGTCTAAAGATTTCTGGCGCATGATTCTCGCCTTGTATATTTAAGACAATCCGCGAGTGTAAATCTGTCTCCAAGCCACAAGACTTCAAATTTCGGGAACAAAGGGCTCATGTTTTGCAAATCCACCGCCAGAGGTCGATTATTCGGTGACACGTCTATGAGTAATTTTGGTATGAGGTTCTCGGTCACCGAGCTCAATCCAGGGTCTTCGGACGCGTCCTGCGGAGTCCTCCCTCAGTAATGCGCGCTACATGCAAATCGTGCCGCTCATTTGCATCTTTGTATCCGCTGCGATATTCGATCCGGGCTCCTACACTCACATAGATTAAGTGATGCTGCAGATATGAAGCATCCGTAATAGCAACTCGCCTTTCACTACCTGGTGGGGAGTGGATTGTAGAATTAAAGGCAACTGATCAAATCGGGTAAAATATGCTATAATAGTAAAATATCAGAACAAACAGTTGATGTGGTGGTGACAGCAAGAATAATATAAGGATGAGTGACATTCTGACAGTAAATTCAATAAAAGGAAAAATATAAAAACATAAAAATATTATTCCAAGGAGTCTTCAACACTACTCTTGAGCTTCTGGTAGATGGACATTCATACCAATTTTTATTAAATTTAAGGTGATTTTAGAAAAGATAGTCAGTCATGGTTTGTATTTTGCTGCCTTTTTGGAGAAAAATCTCCACCACATTCGGCCCCAAGCATTGGCTAAAGAACATTGATATTCAACCAACAGAATGTAGATTCTTTACATTGAAATAAATTTCTGATTTCTACCTATCAACTTCGAATAGTCCACAATCTTGCATCCCTAAAAACCACTAAGAAATTAAAGAAATAAATTAGTGATAACTGGGCAACACTTTACCATGACCTAGACATCACATTAAGGGAGCGTCTTAGGACAAAAAGTCAAGCAAAGACAAGATACGAATTTTCATTATAGCACACGAGAAACATGAGACATAAATACAAATTCTAAGGTTCGTGATGAACCTAGCCACATCTACTATTTTTAGAGTGGTATCAACCTTTTTAGTCCTGACTTTGAAAATAACAATAAAGATCATTGTTAAGGTCAGGACTGAGGAGGTTAAGGTTCATCCGGATCCGAGCTTTACAGAGTTTGTTAAGAATTATTCTAAAACCTTTAGAAAAACCTGTTCCATAGCTAAATCTCTTAATATAAGCAAAAAAATAGAGGCGTCAGCAAATAAAATAAAAACTACTTGGCAAATAATTAATAAGGAGACCGGCAAGACAAAACCTAGAGATAACAGTTTTTCACTAAGGGTAGATGGGAAAGTGGTAAATACAAGTGAAGAAATAGCAAAAATATTCGAAAATTTCTTTACCAACATCCCCCTGAACATAACGGCGGGCTTAAATTCTTTCCCAGAGTTAGCAGAAGCCTTGATGTTAGAAAATATTACACCCTGTGCAACAGACTTTCAATACTCCTACGTTAGCCCTCGAACTATTATCAAAACATTCAAACAGATAAATATAAAGAAAACAGAAGATCTCTGGAGACTATCGGTTAAACTGATATCCACGGTAATTGATATCATAGCACCACACCTTGCTATAATTTTTAATAAATGTATTGATCAGGGGACTTTTCCTGATCTCTTAAAGCTTAGTAAAATTTGTTCCTCTATTTAAGTCTGGTGATAAGGAGGATCCAAACAATTTTAGACCCGTAGCAATCCTGCCAGTACTAAGTAAAGTCTTTGAAAAAATAATTTTACACCAATTGCTGACACACTTTAGCTTGAACAAACTGTTCCATAAAAAACAATTCGGTTTCACTAAGGGTCGTTCAACAACAGACGCAGGTGTCGCGTTAATGAATCACATATTTAATGCGTTGGAGGAGGCGCAGGAAGCCATCGGGGTTTTCTGCGACCTATCCAAAGCCTTTGATTGCGTTAACCACAAAACGCTCCTTTGTAAGTTAATTAGATATGGTCTCAGGAACAAATCTTTAGGACTTTTTACATCGTATGTAGCTAACAGAGTGCAGAAAGTTGATATAAATAGATGTAAGTCTTCTGGATCCGATGTTAAAGTAGGAGTTCCTCAGCGTTCCATCTTAGGGCCGTTCCTTTTCTTAGTGTATTTAAATGACTTGCCTTACCTAGTAGAGAAATTGTCACAAATAGTACTGTTTGCGGACGATACTTCTCTAATATTTAAAATAAAAAGAGGTCAATCTAATTTAGACGATGTAAACAATGCTCTGTCTAAAGTTTTGAACTGGTTTACAGTTAACAATCTTATGTTAAATGCCAAAAAAACTAAATGTATAAAACTTTCATTGCCCAATGTAAAAAAAGTGGACACAAGCCTAACAATCGCTGGTGACAGACTTGACTTAGTTGAGACAAAGGTGTTTTTAGGCCTTACAATAGACTCAAAACTGCAATGGGGTCAGCACATAGAAAAGCTAGCGAGTAGGTTGAGTTCAGCTGCATTTGCAGTCAGAAAAATTAGGCAACTAACAGACGTAGCAACTGCGAGCTTAGTCTATTTCAGTTATTTCCACAGTATTATGTCATATGGTTTGCTTTTATGCGGCCGTGCGGCAGATATAGAGACAGTCTTTATTCTTCAAAAAAGAGCTATTAGAGCTATTTATAATTTACCAACCAGGCAGTCCCTACGTGAGTTTTTTAAGGAAATAGGAATTCTTACGCTTGCTTGCCAATATATATTCGATAGTATAATGTATGTGCGAAAAAACATAACAACATTTAAATTAAACAGGAATGTCCATAATGTTAACACCAGAAACCGAAACAAACTTGCCCTATCTAAGTTCAGACTAGCCAAGGTAAATATCATTTTGTAGGATATAGTGTACGTTTTTATAACAAAATTCCAGAAAATATACTATCCCTAACAGCAAATAAATTTAAATGTTTTATTAAAAATGCGCTATGTAAAAAGGCCTACTATAGATTAGACGACTTTATGAATGATGTGAATCCTTGGCAGTAAACCAATTCCACAACGAGATGGTCGCTGGTGTTCCGTAGACAATCGTGAATATTTGTTTGTTAAATTTTACAGAAATGTACAGACGCTGTGATTGCATACCAAAACTATGCTATTATTATAGATAATTGACAAGAACTTTATCACACAAGTTTGCCAAAGGCCATGCGAATGGTGGCGCGGTGGCCGGGTCGCCTATTTCCCTCAAATATGGTTGAGACTGGCGATGGCTGACCCCTGCGTTATGCTCGTGAACGGGTGCCGTCCGTGTGTCTGGCCGCAGCATTGGCGTTTTCATACTTATTTAAGAAAATCAAATAATGTTTGACATTGCAAGTATTGATTGCACTCATGGGTCTTGATTTTTGACATTCTTAGGTAGATGGACATTCGTACCTACCAAACTTTGTATTAGATTTAAGATGTTTTGAGAAAAGATGGTCAGAGTGGAGTTTTTTTTTTTGCTGCCTTTTTCTCCACTACATTCGGCCCTAAGGCAGCGGCTAACATTATAATTTTATGTACATTGACATTCAACAAGCAGAATGTAAATTCTTTACGTTGAAATAAATTTCTCATTTCTCATTTCTCATTTCTCATTTCTCATCACAAACCAATGTCCATCCATCTCCACTTGTGCACAACGGTTTCCAATAATGGGGGTCTATATGTGAAAAGGTGTTTTTTTCGTAATTACCGATCGACTTCAATGGGCAAAATAAGTAATAAGACATAATCATCATCATCTGCATTCAGCCACAAGAAGTCCACTGCTGGACATAGGCCTCCTCCATGGATTCCTAAAAAGACCGGAAAAGAAGTGTCTTGCATCTAGCCATTAGAAGTCTCAAATTTTAAAAACGTCTACAAGCGAGTGTTCAGTCCGAAGCTGTGTACATTCTGTTGTCTCGTTTCTTTCGTCGGTTTATTCCATCTACTCAAAAGGGACGTGTATTCTTTGCACCCCTGCGTCTAAGCCGAGACACCGCGTTATGAACTTGGCTCACCGATGAATACTAATTCCTGAGCCGGCGCCACACGTGCTTACCCGCTCGTTTTGTGCCATCTTCTGTTTGGTACAAGTTTAACCTTACAAAGGAAGGATACTGTGCTCTCATTACTAAAATTTTAAATAAATGTGGCTTTTATTTATATGTTACAGCTAAAACCCGAAGTGCGGCTACACCTAGATTTAGCCGGTAAGCACTAGGTGTAGCCTCTTACTCTTGATTAAATCTGTATATATATAAGGAGAAGCTGACTGACTGACTGACTGACTCACTGACATATCAACGCAGGGCCTAAACTATAACAGTTAGAAACTTGAAATTTTGCACAAAGGTTTCTTCGGTAACGCAAGGGAGCACTAAGAAAGGATTTTTGAAAATTCATCCCCTTAGGGGGGTTCAAAGTTAGTATGAAACTTTGCCGTTTTTAAAGTTAGTTGAATGAAATTTGGTACGAAGATTCTTCATTTAAAATTATGAAACACGTATAAAATAGTTTTTTAAAAATCATCCCTTAAGGGGGAAAAGGGGGAGTGCAAACTTAGTATGAAACTTTGCCGTTTTTTAAGTTATTCGAATGAGAGTCAATATAAAGTACTTTCATTAAAAGTTATGAAAAACATGTAAAATAGTTTTTCGAAAATCATCCCTAAAGGGAGTAAAAAGGGCGTGCAAAGTTAGTATGAAACTTTGCCGTTTTTGAAGGTATTCAAATGAAATTCAGAATAAAAATTTTTCATTGAAAGTCATGAAACACACGTAAAATAGTTTTTCAAGAATCATCCCTTAAGGGGGCAAGAGGGGGGTGCAAAGTTAGTATGAAACTTTGCCGTTTCTGAAGTTATTCGAATAAAATTTGGTACGAAGGTTCTTCATTAAAAGTCATGAAATACATGTAAAATAGTTTAACGAAAATCATCCCTTAAGGGGGTAAAAGAGGGGTGCAAAGTTAGTATGAAACTTTGCCGTTTATGAAGTTATGCGAATGAAATTTAGCATGAAGGTCCTCCATCGAAAATCATGAAAGACATGTAAAGTAGTTTTAAAAAAAATCATACCTTAAGGGAGTAAGAGGGGGTTGCGAAGTTAGTATGAAAGCTCTTTCGCATGTGCTAAAAGTATCTCTATCTTATTTGCAAACACTTCACTCAACTAAAGCCCACGCGGACGTAGTCGCGGGCAACAGCTAGTCTAGTATAAGCCAATTGTTTCCAGGTAAAAGTAGGTCTAGCCGGTAGCGAAGCCGCCTAGCCAGTAGTGGTGGGCTTAATAAAACCTTAGTGGCTGATGCTAGGTCTAGCCGATGCCAGCCACAACTAGATTAAACTACAAAAAATCGCGGAACGCACATGGGGGTGATTCGGGTACACCTAGGTGCTCTATCTCTGGACTTCCGCTTGAGACTATTATTTGGGATACCTTGTACCCTGATACCCTGCATATATATAGACTATTACTTGGGATACCCTGTATATAGCTGCTATTGGTTTCGGAAGGCACCCCTGTAACTTGCACCACAGTATAATAGCCATATTGTATTAGCATGATTGCCGCTGTTATTAGCATTTATTTAGGCGCGCCTCGTTAGCCGGAGGTGACGTTGGTTGAATATTCTATTGACATTTGCGCAGGGCTATGTTATTGGTGCTCTGATTAAGGGGCGCATGTTTGTTTGTTCAGTCAGTGGGCTTAGTCTACAGTCATGTTTATTTCCGTGCTCTTGACGCACAGGTTATCCTAGTTCGAGAGCAAGGGCTTCATAAAGAACTGTGGCAAATTGAATTTCTCAATAAAGATATTTCTATTTCATATTTCTATGTTCATAAAGGTCGTAGCGAATTGGCTCCATTCATTAAAGCATATCATCTGTGAGACGTGCGGTGACTATAGTTTTTGGATTTTGTTTGAAAGGTAAAAATAATGCTACAGTATAGCGAGCGTCAGTTATCATGACCTGTGATTGGAATAGATTGAGTACCTATATTGAGATTGAGTAGTACCAAAAAATGGCGAGTGCGTGCGCAAATTACTTCATAGTTTCTTACATTTTAGACTCCATCCAAATTTTCATTTTTGCACACAAATTAGGTACAATAGAAGATAAGTCATAGTAATATTTACAAAACTAAAAAAAAAAATAGAATAAAAAACTAAACCAAACCTTCTTTCTAATTTAAATAAAATATTGGAGCCATATCGTTGTAAGCCGGTATCGTTCGTGAAGGCTGACGGCACCAGTATTGCCTTGTTGTACGGCGAGGCTTCCTCAACATTCCGTCAACCTTTACATTTTAGTTGCAAAGTCGCCCGTAATCCGACGGAGAAGAGTGCATGGGCGTATAGGATGATGTGCTGTCGACTGTACCGGCCCTCGTATCTCCAGTAGTGACAACTAGGTGCGACGAGATCCCTTTAAAGAGGAGACGCACTTCCAAGCCCCATGACTCCAGAGTCTACCCCGAATGACACAAATTATAGCCCTGATCTAGGGACCGCTGGAAGTGACGCCAAGTTCTTTCAATTGCCTGAACCAAGATAAAATAAAAATATTATTTGGCGAATACGCTTCAGATATTAAACATTAGAGACCATTCTTCTTGCTTGAATGATACCTTAGGATAAAAACGTCATAGCTTTACTGAGCGCTATTCAGTTTTAGCTGAGCTTCCGCTGAGCATCGACTGAGCATGAACTGAGTACCGTTGATCACAAACTGAGTGTCAACTGAGCGTTATCGTTGCCCAACGTCCCCTAATAGCGACCCCTTTCCACACGTACTGAGATCACTGAGCAGCCCCTTGGTTGATAACACCTGAGCCACTGAGCATCGCAATCTACATGTCATTACTACACTGGCCTGTTGACCACGATCCTCACAGATAGCAGGACACTGAGCTATGGCATTGAACTTGACACATGCTTAGTTCAACGTTATAAATACAACACGATAAATGGTATGCAGCATGCCATGCATAATAAATACTCTGAGAATAAATACCTGAGTCTCCTCAGAGCAGCGCTCACTTGCTTGGTCGCGCTAGCTGTCTGTCGCGCGGCGGCTATCCGCGCGCTGCTAGGTAAAAAATACGACTACCCACAATAAAAAATATGAACATAAGGATCGCATACATTCACAACAGGAAGAGCCAAACAACCTCACTACGAAAAATAGCTAAGAAAGATTTGAAAGGTGGGTAGCCGGTGCAAATAAGACATAGAACTTCAATAAGGGACTTGTGGCAGTGCCAAAAAGATATAAAATCTTCCACACAACACAATCACTTGACCTGTCCTTATATTACGTAAAGGAGAATGACCAAAAACAGTCAATGTTGCTTTTGCGTTGCGCTTTAAGCATTTATACCTCAAAATGTTTCTTTTGAAAAATGATTTATAGTTCTATTTGATAAAATAAAAGAATCAGGGGTTTAAAAGTAATAATTAAAACGTATCTGTATTGATTGTATAATTTCAGTGGGAGACGATAATGCACGTACCGCGAATGCACATCCTGAGAACGTACGCCCCGGTAATGTACAGCCATAGAATCCGTGTACATGTACATGGATTTCCGTCCGTACGTTCTCGGGTCGTGCATTCTACGCGTTTCTAAACGAATCCCAAAAGAAATACCTCACACACTCCAGTAAAACGCGCAAAACCTATGATGTGAACAACGTAGTTGATTGTATTCTCTGTGATGTGAACGAGGCACCGAATGGTCACCGATACCAGGGCTGTACGTTCCGCGTTCGTGCATTCCCGGTACAGGCAGGAATGCACATCCCGGTAATTGGTGTCATTTGGGCACGAATTCCCGGGCTGTACATTCTCATGCCGTACATTCTCGGTCCGTGCAATATAGTAACCCACTTCAGTCACTCAATACAGATTACAAACACAGATTAGATTAAATTATTGCAAAAATCGCAAAAGGTGTACTGTGTACTACACTGCGAAAGTGCAAACTGCAAACGGGGAGTTTTTGACGGGAATTCAAACGAGCGGTTTTATTACGGTTTCATTTTTGCATATTGATCCTAGTGGATTTAATATTGTTTAATTAATGTAGTTTATTGTTAAAATGACCATGTGTATGAACAATCCAACCGGCCCTTTTGGAAATCGTTGGGAGATTCTAATGTCCAGCAGTGGACGTCCAATGGCTGAAATGATGATGATGTATGAACAATATGTGGAATAAATAACTAAAATAAACCGCCATTGTGGGCTTAGGATACTCTTGTCTCAATTGTGCGCAGTACCTAAGACTGTGTATGCTTATTAGAAATTATCTCTTTGTCCCCCATTAGGCTCCTTAAACATTGCGACTTTTTGCAGCGATATAGTCGCGATTTAGACGATTTGCTAGTGCATGGATACACTCGCAAATCGTTCATCGTTACACACACACGCTATCTGCAAAAAGTCGCAGTATGTAAACGCCTGCATATTTGGCTACAAGCATAAATAATCTGTGGCATAAAGCACAAACTTCTTCCGTAGGAACGAACCTCAGAATAAGGGAGGAACGAACTGAGCTTGTTATTGTGAAAGAGAATAATAATGACCTATGCAGACCTATGCTTATAATTAAAACTAAAAGGTGTCAATGCCAATCCAAAATAACACCAAACCACCAAAGTTGTCATAACCTCAAAACATGGGCTCAAAATTAAGATTTCTCTAAACTCCCATCTAATATTTTCATAATATCTTTCCTGTATAATCCAGAGCTAATTTCTTATAGTTTACCGTTGGTTTCATCAATGCGTAAGAAGACGCAAAAATAGACGAACTCCTATAGTAAATAGGTCATTCTCCTTTCTACTCTATCGGATTAAGTATTTAAAAAACTCAAAAAAGTCAAAATAAGAATGTTTATCACAGTTCGGAGTAGAAGTATGAGATACATACTGGGAAAAAAGTCTCAGAATTTAACAGTGTGACATAAGGTGATGTGACATATCGGGAACAAAAGGGCTAAATCAGACAACTTCATACAGTGGAGTCTTACGTAATTGCACCCATGGTCTCGAACCTAGTAATATACTTATGTTGGGAGATTATAAATATTCGGAAGACAATTTTAGGCTACATCAGCTATGCATAGGGGTTCAAATTCCTTGCACCCAATCAGGATTATTTTCCAATCCATTGTACCTCATTGTGCATGTCAATTTGTATAGCCTGGAGGGCGTCGGAGAAAAAATAAACGGAATGGGGGAGATCAAAAGAAAAATAAAGTAAATTAATGCGCTCAAGACTTAAAAGAGGAACAAAAAGGTTATAATGTGGTCACGAAATGGAGCTTTGATAAACCTACCTTCTCAAGATACAGTAACAATAAACAGAAGACAGGTGATCATTGAGTAGGAAATTTCGAAAAGTCCATTAATTCCGAGGCCCAAAGAAGCCAAGGCTGAACTTTGACTACCGAAATTAATTAAAATCGGAAACGTTACACGGAATGTCCATTATCCACGAGCTCCTTTTTTCTCTGAGAGGGTACCTAATAATAAATCTTTTGCCAGGAAGCGGTCTTTGCGTCCACATAGGCAAAAAGGAAATCAAGGCATTTAAACTTATTTTGTAGATAAGAAAGTATTTATTGCCTCATCAAAAAAAAAAATATCCAATTAAGGCATGACAAGGTTGTGATATAATAAGAAAAAAGGTAGTGCTGGTGCTGACCACCCCTTATATTACGTAACTTTCCACTCTATCGGGTTAAGTACTTTGTTTAAGTGCGAAAGAGATAAAATAAGAATGTATATGACAGTTCGGAGTAGGAGTATGAGATACCCACTGGGAAAAAAAGTCCGAGAACGTAACAGTGTGATATAAAGTGGTGACATACCGGGAACAAAAGGGCTTAATCAGACAACTCTATACAGTGGCGTCTTACGTAATTTCACCCATGGATGGGTAGCGCTGGCTGACAGCCTTCTTCCTGAGATATTGTGCGAAAGTTTTGTAAGGATTACAACAGATAAATTAGTAGACATCGATTTAAAAATAAACAAAACAAAAACCAATAAAATTAATACAGGTATCAGGTTGCAAGATCCTAATACTTGATGCTATTTATACAAAAAGTAGCATCCGGTATCAGAAACACACAAAAAATTTTTCGTCATCATCGTCATATCAGCCCACCGCTGCCCACTGCTGGGTATCTATACTAAGCCTATAGGCTTTTTCCCTCAAATGCCATTTCACACGGTCTCTCGCCACTCGCATCTACGGACCTTCCATCGACTCAACGACATCGCCCGACCATCGGGCCGCAGGTCTTGCCACTGACCGTCGTCCTGTTCTCGGCCACCACTCTGTGATGGCCTTGGTCCACCTGTCGTCTTTCTGCCTAGCCAAGTGTCCCGCCCGTTTCCATTTCAGTCTTAATACAGAAAAATTATTTGCTAACTGTAATATTACCACGAATTAACAGAATACAGGGTACAGGACAGGCGATTGTTTTTTTTGTGTGGAACATAAATATTTATATAAAGGCACATAAATTTCTTCCTCTGGCCCTACACAAGGACACATCCTGTGTCATGGGAACCAGAAACAGTGGCATCACAAACATGCAAACATTCAAGACCTGGGATTTTTTTTGTCCCAGCTGGGATTCAAACTCGGGACCTTTCGCATGGGTAAGCAGATCCCCTAACCGCTGCGCCACAGAGGTCGTCGTTAGGTTATTATTATTGTGATTTATTAATGAACATTGGACGATTCATGCACGGTTTCTGTGCCATAACTGTAAATTTATGACATTAGACTCGGCTTGCTGTAACACTATCTGGATATGATAAAACTATGTATATATGCATATATTATGTAGGTGTTAACTAACTGAGTAAGAACAAAGTCGTGTTATGTCGAGCTGTGACATTTTCAGATCTATTCCTGGATACATCAAATGATTGAAAACACGGTGTGTGTCATATATTTATTTGTTTATGCATGGATGAACATACATAGATACATAAAGTCACGCCTGTGCCCCATAAGGGTAGGTAGAGACCAGGGAATGCCACTTGCCACGATCCTCACACATCACCTTCACTTCATCGACATAATAGTTGCCATCATGCACGCCATTTTGGGTAATTCTTATACTCTTTGCTAACACATCCCCAAAGTGAACACTATAAGTATATTTCAGATCATTGTACACAATATAAACGTTATCATCATCAACCCATTATGTCCCCACCGAGGGGCACGGGTCTCTTCCCTTAGGAAGGTATAGGTCATACTCTACCACGGGGGCCAAGTTCAGAGGTTAAGTCGGAGGCTTGTAAAACTAGAGGCTGGTCTTACTGACAGAAATTTTCAAGCCGCCCTAAGGCCTCTGACTTGGCTTAACGAGTGCCATCTATCGACAGTAGCCGGCACCAACTGGTATACGTGCCTTGCGAAGCATGAAACCGCTCGGAAAAATGCCACTAGCGTTAGTCGTAGAACGGTCACCCATACATGTACTGAACACCCTATGTTGCTTAACCTTCGTTATCGTTTAAGATCAATTTTGTGGCCGGGGATTAAGAAACGTTATAAAATAAACAATAAATATTGACCGGTCATTGCTGCGATACTTCCGCCTAGAGTAACTGGATATATCCAATCATGCGAAAAATCTGCACTGAAATCAACGATTTTAACGAACGATCCAACGTAACTCACTGATACAAATTAAACGTCGTACATTTTTGTGTGCTCGTGCATACCTTTCAGTACAACGAGGCCTGTAATTTGTGCAGGCTTTGATAAAGGGACGTAGTTGAAAGCGATGTAGCAATAGCTCTCATTATTAGGGTTCCAAACCAAATGAGTGCCAACGGGTCGGTAGTATGTTTGACTGAAAGTCGGTCCATATGACTCATCTTTATTGAGTTGTATATTAATAATATGGTAAATCAGACCAGATCAGGAGGCAAACCAAAGTGACCTACATTGCAAGAAGGGTCGCTACACTAAAATGGAGGTGGGCAGGTCATGTTTGTCGCAGGGAGGACGAAAGATGGAGACGAAAACTACTGGAGCGTCCACCGAGGACCGGACGTAGAAGTGTAGGCCAACCCCCAGCCAGGTGGCATGACGATATTGGCACGGTAGTAGGGAAGACCTGGAGAAGAACAGCGCTAAACAGAAACGACATGCATGAAGAGGCCCTTTTCCAGCAGTGGATAACGACGGGCTGAAGATGATGAGGATGAATATGGTAAAATTAATTTGCTCATTGAAATCGTGACGGAACTTTTAACATAATTATATGTATGTATTTATTTTCTTCAGGTATTATTGTCTTTGGTTTAATTAAGCAGCTTATTTGTTTTTTTTTCTGCATCAGGTTCTTAAACATAAACATTTACATACACATACGTTGCTTCTTGACGACCTCTGTAGTGCAGCGGTTAGCGCATCTGCCTACCGTGTGAGAGGTCTCTGGTTCGACCCCAACTGGGAACATAAAAAAAAACCCCAGGTCTTAGATGTTTGCATGCGTGTGACGTCAACTTTTTTTTAAATGTATTTGTTACTCTAGTATGTACAACAAAGAGTTCTATCCTAATCTCTGCAAGAGATTTCTTCCAGCAAACATTGAAGAGTGCGAGAAGCAGTAAAAACAGGTCTACAGACGTGGTTTTACTTTTTAGCCCGGATGGGAGAGTATGGATACGAGGGTGAGTGGATGGTGGTGGATGGTGGATAAAATCGGCTATAAAAAATCACAAACTATTGTTTGTTTGAAACATGTTTCCTTCATCAGGAATACAGTCATCATCATCATCAACCCATTATGTCCCCACTGAGGGGCACGGGTCTCTTCCCTGAGGAAGGTATAGGCCATACTCCACCACCGGGACCAAGTCCGGATTGGTGGAGGCTTGTGAGACTAGTGGCTGGTCTTACTGTCAGAAGTTTTCAAGCCGCCCTAAGGCCTCTGACTTGGCTTAACGACTGCCATCTAGCAACGGCAGCCGGCACCAGCTGCTTAACGTGCCTTGCGAAGCACGGAACCGCTCGGAAAAATGCTACTAGCGTTAGTCATAGACGGTGACCCATCCATAGACTGAACGCGCCGTATGTTGCTTAACCTTAGATCACTCAGGCAGCCTAGGCTACGAGCGATTCAGGAATACAGTAAAAGTCAACAACACACGCTTCTCACCTTCCCAACTAACTGAAGCACCTCTATACTTATCGCAGTGAAGCCAACCTAACGACTTGTTACTTTTGAATAGAGAAAACCACACTTCCGAGTTTAGAGATATCATGACAGTAACTTACTTATGGTACGGCCACACTATCGCGATAACGCGAAGATTTGCGTTGTCGCGACATGTCTGGCCAAAAAATTCGTCCTATCGCGAATCATCATCGCGAATACAAACACCCTTCGCGCTGCTGTCGGTAAAATACCTTGTCTGTGGTTTCTTGTGTGCAATAAAGAATATTCTTATCTTATCTTAAAATACCGCACATCAAAGGGCAAAATTAATTTAGCAATGTTCTTGATTGTCGCGACGTAGCAAAGGTTTATTTGATGTGGCCAAGCTCTTCGCCGTAGACCGAACACGAAATTTTGTCGCGACAACGCGAACACGAATCTTCGCCTTCAAGTGTGGCCGCAGTTACAGTACAATACATTTTGTATCTTGACATTGAATATCGAGAGATAAAGCAATTTGGAAACAATATCAATGCAAAACAATGCCAGAACAATGAAAGGTCTATTTTCACTAAAATTGTTCAAAATTATGACATTGTACATTATGTCTGAACCTTCGATGCGCGGTTTCAACTCGCGCTTGGCAGGTCTTCGTAATGCAAATGTTCCGCACAAGTACCTACCTAAAAAAGAAAAGATTCCATCATTATTTCCTGGGGCCAAATTGAGGGAACGTGGTTTCAGATTAGTTAGACTAATCATCACTGGGGCTTTACTGAAATTTTGTTCCGAAGATTATTTTAAGTTCAACCGTTACCGGACAAACGTACTGATACCAATTGCAAAAAAAAATTTCTATACGTGGATAGGATTTTTTGTAATATTAGTACCAAATCACATGTCAAATATCTTGGCGTCAGAAGAATTTGGTGGGATTTGATATTTTAATACTTTACAGGAGAGCATGCCTACCTACAAGTTACTATAAGTCTACATACGACATAATGCATCTAAATTTATTATCTTAGCAATAGAATAAAATAGAAATATGTTAGAAAGAGCTCGACGAGCTAAGATTGAAGGTATAAAAAAGTGAGTTTCCTCGGAATCTAACATACGTCCCACAATATACCTGTACCCTATATTGTGAGACGTGCATAAGCTCCTTATAATACATAATTATTTAATATGTATCAAGGTAGATAGGTTTTTTGCTCTTCCTAGTCATCGGAAATGGAAAAGAAGAGTTTGGTAAGTCATACTCTTCCGTTCCATACCGATTCATTTTTGTATCTTCTATATTAATTCTACGGTAGACTAGTACGAAATGCACATCAAATTGAAGAGCGTAAAAAAATTGTCAATCCAAGTAGATAATTTGCAGGCGGCAAATTCGGATTATCGAGTATTTTCAAAAACCACCTACGTTATAAAAGAAACCTCTGTGCAAAATTTCAAGTTTCTAACCTTTATAGTTTAGGCCCTGCGTTGATATGTCAGTCAGTCAGACAGTCAACTTCTCCGTCAATATATATAAGGAGAAGTTGACTGTCTGACTGACTGACATATCAACGCAGGGCCTAAACTATAAAGGTTAGAAACTTGAAATTTTGCACAGAGGTTTCTTTTATAACGTAGGTGGTTTTTGAAAATACTCGATAATCCGAATTTGCCGCCTGCAAATTATCTACTTGGATTGACAATTTTTTTACGCTCTTCAATTTGATGTGCATTTATATATATATATACATAAGATGTTTTATTCAACGTCCAGTGGCACCTTATCACGCCCAAAATTTGTTATGGAACACGCTAACGCCGCAGTGCCTGAGTCATTGCTTAGATTGAGTAGGGTTGCCCAGCTCTTTGTAAGTAATTACAACATCAATTCATAAACTACTTACCTAAAAATCTCCTCAAAATAACGGCTCACGTTCCCAACATAAATCAGTAAAGTAAGAGTTCCAAGCGTATTCCATCTTATCTGCTTCCAAAGCAGCATCGACCCTCTGGTGTTTTTATCAGACAATAACGAATAGTGACCTCCAGACCTCTGGGCACTTTGATCCCAGTTCCTCCCCTTTAGCGGAGAAAAATAGGTTTGGAAAATAACTAAGGAATTGCTGGGAAAATATTTTTATCTTTACCTTTCAGAACAATCTGTTCGTTTTAGTTTTAGTTAAATTGATTATAGGATAAATTTCACGTTGTTGGTGGGACCTTGATTTTGCACTTAGCTTGACTTTCGTAAGCACTATACAATACAATAACACTTATTCCAGACATACTTAAACTTTGAGTCTTTGAACTGCTTCAAGGTAGATTTGAGTTAAAAACAAATTGATAATTTGTATTTGATAATTGAAAAAACTAGGATAAAATGTGATAATTTTGTTTTTGAATTAATTTTAGTTTTATATTAAATCTAGAGTAAATTGTTCAGATGTATATAATTTTGTCATTCTAATTTTATAATGTAAAATAATGTATAATGTTTAATGCAATTAATTACGCAATAGTTTTATCTGTAATGTAATTATTTTTCTTGCAATAAATAATTTTCTATCTGAAGCCATTTTATCGAAAACGGCCTGGATTGGCTGAATCTATCCGGTCCAACCAGATATCCGGTCATACGGAATTCTGGTCGGAATCTTCCTACTTCCGATTCCGACTTTAGTAGTTACGTACTGCACTTTTTGTTGGAAAATTCCGACTTTATAAGTAAAGACTGGATATCTAGTCAGACCGGATAGATTTGGCCAATCCAGATCGTTTTCGATAAAAGCAAATTATCAAATTCTATCCTAGTTTTTTGGACAAGTTATCAATTTTTCTAAGTCGAATCTACATAAAACGGTTCGAAGACTCATAGTTTTTACGAATATAATATAAATAATACATTTTTTTTTCAAACTGTCAAATAACATATTGTCAAAAGTATGCTTTATGTAGCAAGTAATAAACTGATAATACTTGTTTTTGTTTTGTACACTAAATCAGAAACCAGAAATTTATTTCAACATAAAGAATTTACATTCTGTTTATTGCATGCCAATGTACTTTTAATACTTTTAGGGCCCAATGTAGTGGACAGTGAAAAAGACAGTGAAAAAAAAACTCCGCTCTGACCATCTTTCCGTCAAGCGTTACAAAAGTACATGATAAATCTCTAGTATATAATTTACATTGTACGGTCGACAGCACGTCAACCTTCACATTTTAGTTGCAAAGTCGCCCGCAATGTAACGAAGTAGAGCGCATGACTGTACTAAGACTGTAATGCCAGAATTCACCAACACCACTTAAGATTTAGGGGCCACCTAATCATTTAGGATTAGGAGCTACTTAACGGTGGATTCGTTTTCACTAACATCCGTCACTTATGGCGCTACGTGTGCCCTTAAACTTAAGGGACCCCCACAGAACACGGGCATAAGTCCTCACGGAACCGTCTAAGAGCAGTATGCATTATGTTACAAACAAACAGACAACTCAGCGTGACACGCTGTCACGGCTCGACGTGTCGCGTGACAAAACCGCGCGCGTGTCAATCCTGGCCGCCTGAATTAGTAACAGTGTGATGGGTCCTGGCAGTGCATGGATCACTAGTACGGTTAGCAATAGAGGTTCAGTAAAAATGTGAGACCAAATAGGCATTGGTAGGAATTAGGTGATTATAGTATATGGCATGATGAAATTAAAGGGTTTACTTAGTGCTCAGTAAGACGCGGTTTAAGAAATGTGTTGAACACGCTGTGCAAAAAAGCTTATTATGTAATCAACGATTATTCAGAAGACAAAGGTGTCTGGTGTCAAGCAGTAGATTACTATTAAATGTGTTCAGAGGAGAATAGTGTCTAGTGCTCAACACATCCATGAGTAAAATTTTTTAAGTTTGAAAGTTTGTTAATTACGCTAGAAAATAATAAATGTGGAGTTTCTTTGTTAGCTTTTTCTCCACATATTCCATTAATTGTGAAACTAACAACTTTGACGTTCATAAAGTAAACATTTTGTTTTTATTGTGAATAAAAAAAATTAATTTGAATTTGTAGGAAACCAATGAAAAAGACATAATCTTCGTTTGTATTACGTTTGAGAAAAATAATAAACCTAAATATTAGCCATAGCTATTTTTAGAACTTTCGTAAAACTGCCATTTTGATGCCATAGTATTGCTCTAAGCTACTTACTGACGAATACACGACTGCACGTAATAAGTTATATATGTATCTCGATGTTTACCAATTTTTCTATTAAGATGTCGTTGAACGCCATTACAGTATAAATTGTTCATTCTTGAAGAAAACAGTGAAGAATCAAAAACTTCGAAGATAGCCCTGACCCTACGCGCATCTATTTTCATTTGGCCTATCTATGTACATAAGCCACTCAAACAATATTCGTCCAAAATTGCCTCAATCTAAAAGTGTTCTTGAATCCCTCATGATCCCGGCTGGCTGAGTGACCTTAAATGATCACGAAGGTTAAGAAACATAGGGCGCGTTCAGTGCATGGCTAAGTGGCCGTCTATGACTAACGATAGTGGCACTTTTCCAAGCGGTTCCGTGGTTTGCAAGGCACGTTAAGCAGTTGGTGTCGGCTGCCATGGATAGATGGCAGTCGTTAAGCCAAGTCGGACGCCTTAGGGCGGCTTGAAAACTTCTAACAGTAAGACCAGCCACTAGTCTTACAAGCCTCCACCAATCCGGACTTGACCTCCGTGGTGGAGTATGACCTATACTTTACTCAGGGAAGAAACCCGTGCTCCTCGGTGGGGACATAATGGGTTGATGAAGAAGAGTGTTCTGTTAACCGTACAAAGACAAGTGGCTCATTAAAATCAAGGTAGTAACAGACTTAGGATAGCTGCTTGAGCCTGTTCTAATTTCATCTCCAGGCAACACTAGCTTGAATGCTGAATAGAATCTTTAAGTAGGTTAGGATTAAGAGGCTGATAATAGCATGAACAAATTAATAGTTTAAAAAAATGAGAATATCACGCTTTTATAAATGCACGTAAAAACCAAAAATAAATTATGGATCGTTCAAGTTGTCTCTATTTCTGGGCTGAAGTGTACATAAACTATGTGCTTTTAATTATAATATTTGATTGTAAAAGCGTAAGGCGGTGGAACAGGAAAGACTTGTATAATTTACTGAGAAAATAAGTTTATAAATAATATTTTTAATAAATATTTTTGGAATCTTGCTTTTGGAATATTCTTGAAAACTCCGCTCTTTCCCATTTAACACTCGTGAAAATTTTGCAAGTCCCAGTAGATTGAAGCTTCGGTAAATAACCATATCGGGCATGTGTCTTCGGGCATAATGTTACTCGGCTATTGTTCATTCGTTCTTACGTAAGGAACCCTTAAAAATATCATTTTTTTTATAGCAATAATCAAATTAGAATTTCCGAGACCACGTCAGTCGTTCAGTGGTCGACTAAAATGTAACGGTGGATGAGCTGCAAACTGTACCATTTGGTTTCAAATTTATGCCAAGGAGGAGCATTCGGTCTCGCTCACTCAATATATTGATTGTTGTGATTGTACCTAAAATAAACTTTTGATGAATGTGGTCTGAAAGTAGTTCAGAAAATTTTATTCCAAAGTTAATAATTGTGGAAATATGTTTCCTTATAAAAAACTAGAGGAAAACAAAAATACAATTAAAACGTCCGTAGTTAAATTATTTATCAAGACCTTAGACAAAATGTATCATCATTATAATTATAAAAATTATAAAAGTGCCAAATGGCTAGTAGTAATACGTTTTTAGCGTTCCGTGGTCGACAAGAAACATTTATAGATTTGCCATGTCCTTCCATCTGAATGACTGTCTGTATATCCACGTCTTAGTACAGAGAATATAAGTACTAGAGAGCTGAAATTTTATGTACTAAATATACTTAATAAATATTTATTATGCTGACATGCGGTGAAATAAAATCTTGAAAAAATATTTTTTTGGGGTAGGTACCTCTCCTGCACCCAAATTAGAGATGCATTATTTTTCTCATGAATGCCATATTATTATGGGATATCGTTGATTGATTGTTTAAAAATGTTGTAGGTGTAGCAATACCGTTTTTTGGTTTAAGGTTGCACCTGCAAAATATTAAGCTTTAAGACGCAAATTTTTGTACGAGTAAGTCTTAACGGTTGATATAAAAAAAAAATACAGTCGAATTGAGAACCCACTCCTGTTTTGAAGTCTGTTAAAACGTGAAATAATGTGGCACTATTACAGACTATGAACTTAAAAGAAAAATTCACGGCTAAGTAGGTTTTACAAGTTTACAAGTAATTAAGCGGTTAACTTATAAAAGAAAAACTTAATACAAAATCCATTGAAAATCAATTTGATGATGGCGTTACGTAAAGCAGATAAAACCTCTCTTCTTACGGGCCCTCTGCGTGTAGCACATACGGACTGGGCTGGTTTTTAACCGACTTCAAAAAAGAAGGAGATTCTCAATTCCACTGTATTTTTTATTTGGTTTTATGTTTGTTACCTCTCAGAACTTTAGAACAGGTGGACCGATTTTGATAATTTTTTTTTTTTATTTTGAAGCTGGTGCTTTCAGTGTGGTCCCTTTTTAATTTAGTCCAGCTCTGACATGGAATCCGTGAGAAAACAATATAATAAGTCTTAAATGTGCCTGTTTGGCGCCTGCCTTTTTCTTCATAGCAACAAGTCACAAGTCACAGTCCGTCACAACAGTCACGTGCGTTGTGCGCTAATCGTCGTGGGTTCTATTAAATAATAATTATGTTGGCGTCCAATTAGTTAGTGTAGGTATAAAATATAATAAAAATAAAAATATAATAAAAAAATTAACAAAAAAAAACCGTCTGCAAACAAAAAAGTTGAAAATAATTGCGTATTCTTGCTTACTTGCGTTACAATAATTGTTAGTTTAGGAGTCGGTTAGGTACCTGTATTGTAGTGTTTCCTTAGCTGACACCGACTCCAAAACTAGCAATAATTGTAACGCAAGTAAGTAAGAATACGCAATTATATTCAACTTTTTTGTTTTAAGAATAACATAACAACATAACATTTACATACAGGCACATACATTTCCATAGCCATTGCCATTTACCATTTGCCATAATGTTTTTATTTTTTTGTTAATTTTTATTTATAATTTAATTTTTGTAACAATGTTTTTAGAAAGCCCACAGGCAAGCGTTTGTAGACTACCGCAGGTGTTCCGAGAAAAAAATATCTTCCAATTACACTAAGCGAAAGAAAACACCTTGGCATTAAATAAGGATCTTGTTACTTCAACATACCCTCAGGGTATTTCAAATTGAATTCATGAAAAACCCACAGTTGTCTGAGTTATCTTAAAGAAGTTGTATTAATTTCCTTTTGTTTCCTTTCAAGGCATGCTCCCTTATATTTTTATAGAAATAAAACCAGCTTTTAATATCACATTGTCTAATGTACCTACTTTCACGTTAGGTTTTTTTGTGCTTCTGAAGATGTCCTCAAATACGAATTGAGAATTTCTCTGCTATACGTTTATATTGTTCTGTCGTCATAGAAAATACCTAAGTAAGTTGCGTAATGACTTTGAAAACAAACAAACAAAAGAACAAGGCAATCGTTCACTGAAAATTCTACAGATTAATATGTAGTTAAACCACAAATTAATAGATAGATAGTAATTATTCCACTCAGAAAAAATCTCATTTAAGAAATTGGTATCTATTTGCCAGGCATTGGTGTTTTTTTAATAAAGACTATGTGCTTATTTAGTTTTAAACACTATCAAAGTAATGTAAGAAAAATGAAAAAAATAAAACCACATAAAAATAAATTAATTATAAAAAAAATATTTTTTTTGTTTTTTTCTAATAATTGCAAACGTTTTCTTTTAAAGATGATGCATAAAAATATTATTTTACGAGATAGCTCAAATATTGATAAACAATACATACTTTATAAGGCGTTACGTGAGGAAGTGACGCCACAGTCTAAGGCCAATTTGTATGGGGCGTTATTATGTCACGTGACTATATTGACCTTTCGACAGGTTATATTTAGAAAAATATTAGCCGTAGAGAAAAAAACATGGTTATTTACCTCATGACGAGTCCTCTGCAATTCTATTATAGCATTTTTTTGTGAAAAATCCCCATTAGACGGATAATGAAGAACTATAGAATTATTTCTCAATTGTCTTAGGATATTCGCTAAATTACCACTTCAGTTTAGGATAATTATTTGAAATATTACTTATGATTTGTCTGCTTAAACATCGAGTCATTCCTTTGGCCAATAAAGTTGCATCTAAATTCTAACAAATATTTCACAAATAATCGAATTGGGATTTTTTCAAATAGTTTTATTCATTATAAAAACCTCGTCTTTCTTACGAGCTGTACATGATAATATTTACTTTGATATTTTCCAAAACGGTACGCAGAAGACATGACGCCACGTGGGGCGAACATCAAACCTTGTACCGCGGGATTTGTAAATGCAAATGAGTTGCCACTCCACGGCGCCGAGCGGGCGTACACACGACATCGTATCTACCTTTTCATTTTGAACTTCGAACCATTCTTATTATAGAGACATAGAGTTTATTTCACATCGTCGACATAAATACCAAGGTGTGTGTTTGGTAGGAGTAAGCCTTGAGGGTATTACAGGTTAATCTATTGGAAAAATACATAAACTCATGCCTGACACCTTGAGATATGCCAGTAGGCTTAAAGCGGCTTCATACATGGCACCCCTATCGCTCGCACATTATAATAAATTATTACAAGATTGTAAAACAATGTGTATGCTACTAAAAAAAGCGGTCTGAAGCGCTCCTACAAGTTTTGTAGTAAAACTCAGGATACAGTATAAATGTGTCTTTATTCGCAACGTCGGGACTTCACTTAGAATAATATTTAAATAGTAACAGCAGACACGTCCGAACACCACGGTTGTCTACCACCGAATGCGTTCCCCGCCGTTCCTTCCGTTCGAGTCTATTATTATTTTTATCAATTGGCCTCATTCTGCCCGTTCAGAATTCACAAAAACCTAATTATGGCCTCCACACTGCTCGCGAAGTTGACGAGGAGTAGGTGTGAGCCGCGTGTCGAATTGGCCGCGGCTATTGGGGCGGACCTCTCGCTGCCGGCCATCGTCAGTGCGATGGTCGGCAGCGAAGAGGCCTGGTCGGCGGTCCTCGCCTTCAGCGAGGCCGTTATGGGGAGAAAGAGGCGGCGGAAAGGGCGCGAGAGGATGATCCCCTTTTGCTCCCTCTTCGCCGTCGGAGGACCGACCGCAGACGGCGGGCGTATGCCGACCGTCTGCCGCCTTAACGGGGGCCTTCGGGCGGTGGGTCGGGGGACTCACCGCTCGATTCAGAGGTCCCGTGCTGGAAGGCGCTCCATGTGTTCCGGAGTGCCTTCAGCGTAGTGGGGGGAGAAAACACTTCCCCCCTGAAGAAGTGCCCGCGAGGGCGCCCGCTGACGGGGTTGCGTTAGTATGCGCAAGAGTTCCCGTGGCCCCGTCCCTTGCAGATGGGATGGAACACCCCAGGAGTTTTAGTCAGTATACTGCCCTTTTCAGGGCGGGGAGTCCGACATAACCGCCGTGCTCCCCCGAGCCGGCGGTACCCTTAAAGTGGTTTCTCCTGGGTAAAAAAAAAACCAGGACGGAGGGCCCTCCTCATATCCCTCTGATCAGCAGAGGGCTAGAGGATGGGCGGAGACGGAGGAGGAGAGGCAGGAGAAGGCGGATACACAACCGCCTCCCCCTCGCCCCTTGGTGATGAGCAGCAGCCGACAGGCGCGGAGGCGACCTCGCCCGCTTTGCACCGCTCATCACCCCATCGTACGAGGATGACCGGGTACCCGTGTCTTACTTCGTCCAACCTCGAGTGTGTAGCTGCGTACTTCGGTCAACTTTCCCAAGTAATTTGTCGAGGAACTTCGCGAGTAGTCTGGAGGAGGCATTACAATTTAAATCTGGAATGCATTAAAAGTATTTTTGTTATTCAACAATCTGTTGCAGCGTTGTCAAAGCAACTGGCTATAATATCCAAGTGATCACGCGATCTAAGCATATCAATCTGCGCCGAAGAGTGAAATAAGGTGACGTCATATCCCCAAAACTCTTCACTAACGCCTTGGAGGATAAATTTAAGACGCTCGACTGGAAAGATTTTGGCATCAACATCAACCGATTCTTCTCAAGTAGCCGGTTTCCGAATGATAAAGCCAAAGTCGCGTACAATGAGCACGTTATTCCGGAAACAATTGCAGTAGATGGGATTCCACTCGAAGTTGTTTCGCAGTGAGTTACCTATGGCAGACGCTCCAACTGGGCAGATACAACTTCAAGAAGGTAATCCAGAGAAGAACTCGGCTGGGCTGATCAGCATTTAGGAAACTTCGTCGAGTCTTCTCGTCACCTACACCGCAGTCCTTAAAGACAAAAATCTTTAATCAGTAGGTCCTAGCCTCATGATAGCCTTCTGATATACGGAGTCGTGTACGTGTAGTAGACACCAATTTAAAGTCGGTGCTTACCGAGCTCGCTTGAGCTATGGAAAGAGTTATGGTCGTTTATGGAGTTTCTCTGCGGGATGAAATCCGGAACGAAGTAAGTGTGAGACGAGCAACCGACGACGCGAGCTCCGTCTCTGCTCACCATGATTAAGCTCTGCGAATCTGAGCGAAACCTGGTCGGACTCTTCCGATATAACAACACCCGTAAGTAAATCCGGACTAAAAGTTTACAACGGAACGAAGTACTTCGCCAAAGAACTAAAGTGATCGACATAGCTCAACGGATTAGGAAACTGAAGTGGCAGAAGGCTGGTCATATCTGCCGCAGTACCGATAACCATCGGGGTAGACTGGTTCTAGAGTGAGATCGCGAATCGGCAAATGTAGCTTATGACGCCCTGTGACCAGGAGGAGCGGCGACATTCGCAAAGCAGTGGCCAGTGACTGGAAAAGAAAAGCCAAAGAACGGGCTCAGTGGCGTGTCTTGGGAGGCCCATTTCCAGGAGTAGACTGACACCTGCTGATTATGATGATGTTGAACGTTTAGTACATACTTTAGCTTTTATAAAAATTCCACTAAAATTATGAATGCCCTACGCCATGTTTCTCTATTGAAATCATATACGGCGTTTTAAAACTAACTCTATAGAGTTAGTTTTAAAACAAGGATCTTCCGAAACACTCTTTAAATGCATTTATAAGGTCTGTGTTGTAAAGTCTCTCCGTTTACTATCGTCTATTCGACGAATAAGGATTCTCTTTTCTGGTTGTCTGTCTATGAGCCGTAAAGTTTTAAAGCCGTGGATCACCAAACCGTCTTGAGCTGGGAAGCGTCTGAATTATTTACATTAGAATAGGCACCGACAGGGACACCGATCTGCACTCCTAGAAACAAGGGGCTTGTACAGAATATTGTTAAGTGTTCGCCGTCGTCTAAACATAGAATTACAATCGTAATTACTTAGCTAAATTGAAAATTAAGGTGAGGCAATATGGGTAGGCCCCTACCAGATCTGCCGTCTTAAAGTAAAAATTTTTATTTATTTATTTATTTATTTCCAAACCTTCCCTATCATTACAGGTGTAACCTAATTCAATAGGGAGATACTATTAACTATACTATTAACAATGTTTACATATCAAACAATTCCTTATATCTAACTTAAACTTTGAAATTGGTATGTAACATATCACATATAAAGCTGTCTTTCTAAATTCACTCAGTGTAACACGGAAGACATCTACATCTTCCGATATGCGATTTAAGAGTCTGAGTGCACGCGTCAGCGGCGCCTGCGCCAACAGGTTGGTCCGCGCGCGCGGCGCCCGCAGCAGCGGTGGCCGGCGGCGGCGGCACACGTACTCGTCCGGCACACACAAACACAATGCTCCCAGCAACACCGGGTTCGCTATCCTGCCTACTAAAACCTTGTGAACGTAACTCACCAGAGCTAGATCTCTCCTCACACTAAGTTCGTTGTACCCCACCATACCTAAGATAAAGAGAGTGGGGTACATCAGTGGATAAAATGGATAGACTCCGTACAGTCGCAAGTAAAAGTACCTAACAAACTTGTTTTGGATGCGCTCTAACATAAGTCGATATTTCGCTACGTGTGGCGTCCATATCACAGCATTAGATTCCATTTGGCTCCTAACTAGGGCATTGTACAGTGTAACAATGGCCGTAATGCGTGAAAAATTCGCCCCCTTCCTCTGTTTTTCCGGAAAGGTACAATTTGGGTGCCTTTAAGGCTAGAGTGAATAGGCTCTTACTGAACCAACGAGGAACATCGTCGGCTCCATCTTCATTTACCATCAGGTGAGATCGGGGTCAATCGTTGGTCAGAAAAAAAAACCTCGTCCTTTCCTAAGTATAAAGCCTACGTTCCTGTACGCTTTTTTACAGATGTTCTCAATGTGCTCGCGATAGTCTGAATTTAACTGAACACCCAAGTCTCTGACGTTACTCACTCGCTGCATCTGCGTATCTCCTATTTTATACTCGGCTATTAACGGATTCTTCTTTCTCGTAAATGTTATTATTGCACATTTAGACACATTGAACTCTAGCTTATTCTCTGTACTCCATCGCATCACTCGATCTATGTCCTCCTGTAGCTTGACACAGTCTTCAGCGGTACTTACAGGAAGAGATAGTTTGAGGTCATCCGCGAATAACAAACAGTTTGCATTCTTCACTACATTTGGCAAGTCGTTTATCATAATAGTAAACTCCAATGGCCCAAGATTACTACCCTGGCTTATCCCTGACCTGGCGAAATATGGCTTAGATCGGTGTCCGTTGTACTCCACATATTGCGTTCTGTCGCTCATGTAACTAACAAAGAATTTAAGTAGATGTGGTGTACAACCGATATTCACCATCTTTCTAAGCAATACATCATTATCAACCAGGTCAAACGCCTTCCTGTAATCAAAATATGCCGCATCAACCTGACCGCCTCCATCCACTGCTGGGATAACGTTGGACATAAAGTTTAGCAGGTTGCTAGATGTACTACGAGCCGATCTAAATCCATGCTGGGCATCCGAAAGCTGTGTTTCAACCTGGGCTAGGACTGCCTTTTGCACCGCCGATTCTAGCACTTTAGCTGTCGTCGATAGTACTGCTACAGGTCTGTATCCATCAACGTTCGGAGTCACCCTTCCCTTAGGCACTGGTATCACCCGTGTCATTTTCCATTTTTCAGGGAATACTGCTGCTTTAAGGCACTGGTTGAAAATGTGCGTTAGTGGTTCTGCTAGACTCCACCTACAGTCCCTTACTATATAAGCCGGAATGCCATCGGGCCCCGCCGACCGTTTCGGTTTGAGTTGCGCGAGCGCGCTCCTCACCTCCTGCAGCTGCAGCCGGTTCAGCTGCGCCGCGCTCGCCGCCGCCTCCGCCATCGCCACGCCGCTGTCCAGCCGGGCGCGCTCCGTGCTGTACACCGAGAGGAAATAATCCGCAAACGCTTGCGCGCACTCTTCCTCCGACAGCACTTTACCGTCCCTGACAATTTTTTGCGGACACCGACTTCCTTGTATCGACTTCATATAAGTCCAAAACGATCTCGGATCCTCTATTAAATGGCTTTCTACTCGACTTTTATATTGTTCGTGTGCTAATTTAATTGAAGACTTAACTCTAGCTCGGCATAGTGAAAAGTTATGGTAATCTATTTCGGATTTGCTAATTTTGTATTTTTTATTTAGTTCGCCCTTTAGTTTAATGTCCTGAATTAAGTCTTTTGTGTACCACACTGGGTACACTCTGAAGTATTGAAACGCACCTTTTTCTCTTCTGACATCAGGTTGAAACTGAGAAATTAAATATCAAAGTTTTTGTAAGCGATGTGAATTGCGTTTTATGCGTCTTTTTACTTTAGTAACTTCCTTCATTTATCTATTGTAATTGAATTCGGAAGTAATTGACCAAATACGTTTATTTATCTTAACCTCTTAAGACCCGAGGTACACACCATAACAATTGAAAACCATTGTTATTTTCAAGGTCAGGACTCAAGAGGTTAATTCAAGTCTAAAACGCCTTTTTAACTTAAAAATCCAACAAAATATTGTCAAATGCATCTTTTTATTAACTCCAACTTCGCAGAAAATGCTCCTATCAAAATAAAAAAATACAGAAAGAAGCGTCTTTTTTTCTCGTTCCGAATAAATCAATTTCAGCAAAAATGTTAGTTGCGTCTTTTTCTCTTATGGCTGCTACACACTATGCCAGCGGCACGGCCGGCGGGTTTTTGCCGCGCGGGTACGCCGCCGGGTTATTCAGGCCGCCGGCACGTGTCGCCTGCTGCCGCAGAGCATCATTGTCTCTGTGGCATCATTTTAAATTTGTCAGCCGGGTAGACCAGTAGTGTTGTACGGTTTGTGTTTCTAGTTCTTATCATTGGACAAGGAAGCTGTTGACATCACCATCGCGGCCTTAATATTAATTTTTAATAGCAAAAGACTCAAAACAAAAATGAGTTTTTGGGCGGGAGCTGCCGCCGGCTCACCGCACAACCCGGTGGCCCGGCTTGTGCGGCATTGCCGGCTTTATTACCCGCCAGCATAGTGTGTAGCAGCCATTATGACAGCAGAGATGGTCTGAGGACCTGATTACGGTGGCAGGGACGCGGGCAGGATCGCTGGATGCGGGCGGCGCAAGGTTGTCTGGAAGAGATCGCTTTTAGCGATAAGACCGCCAATTGTATACGACTTAGATGTAAGGTTTCAAATGTATATATATCTCTTTCTGGTGTGTACAATAAAGAGTTCTAATCTAATCTAATCTAATCTAATCAGAAAACTTGGAAAACCATGAGGGAGCCCTGTTTCCAGCAGTGGGCGGCAAATGGCTGATGATGCTGATGATGATTCATTCTGTCTTCTAACGACCTCTGTAGCGCAGCGGTTAGCGCATCTGACTACCATGCGAGAGGTCCCGGGCCCGAATCCCGGCTGGGGACAAAAAAAATAAATCCAGGTCTTGGATGTTTACATGTTTGTGACGCTGTTTCTGGTTTGTACGACACAGGGTTTCCTAGTGTGAGGCCAGAAGCAATGTATGTGCCTGTATGTTTTTGTTATTGCTGTTGCTGTTGCTATTGCTATTGTTATTGTTCTTGTGGGTTCCAGTCAGTAACAATCCGAAGTACCACACTGCACTCAGAAACCACAGTCTTGGAGCTTGGAGCTGCAACCGCAGAGTTAAAATGGAATTGGGCGGGTCTTGTAAACTATGGGACTAGATAGATAGATAGAATATTCTTTATTATATGTACACCAGGAATTACACATGACTAGTATTTTTTAATTAATGTTTTTTCATGTAGGAACAATGTAAATAAAATGTAAAAGGTTTATCTAACCCTGAACTCGACGTAGTTTAGCAAAAGGTTCCCACCCACAACATGGTAATTTTACAGTTAAATATACAAAAATTACATATATTAGTATCAAAGACTTTCATAGCGATCCGATGAATATGTTCAAAGTTATTTATGGCACGTGTTAGTCCAGCCCACACGTATGGAGAGCGTAAAAGCTTAAACCAAAGAACTGAATTATCTCAAAACTCACTTTGTGTGCGTTGGATCCTTTTTGCTAAGCTACGTCCAACTAGGACCCGAAACCACTTAAGCTAGACACCAAAAAAAAAAACTATCGGCATTGAAATAAAATAAAATAAATGACTTTATTTTATAAAAAATACAAAAAATTGTTACTGACTCCCACACTAGATATTTAAGACATACATTATGTAACCATCTCGTACCACAATGCGGACACATAAATGTAAACAAGACGATAAAAAAATATATTATTCTTTTCTATTTCGCAAACTAGGATTCCCGGTGATACGGATTCCATTAATATTTTATAATGTATTTGTTAATATGTAGAGAGTCTTTTAGTTTTAAACGAAGCTAAGCTAAGCAATGCCCAGGAGTAATTCTCGGCCATATCAGCAGGGACACGGCCTACAAGAAATCATCTCCGAAACGAGCCGCCATTGATTTTCATCCACAGTTAATGGGCCATTAATAGTGGGTTAAACTATTAGCAAAGCCATTATCCTCATATACTGAACGCTATGGCTCCCAAGTGCAAACTAAACTGTATCATGACCGCGCCCCGATTCGTTTCAGTGCTTAAACTGAGTTTTTTCATTTCACTTTCGATAGCGAGACCGTTTGTAATTTGTATAGGAGTGACAAAGAGACAACTAGACGGCGCGCATTGTCACTCCTATACAAATTGCAAACGCTCTCGCTATCGAAAGTGAAATGAAAAAACTCAGTATAAGCACTCAGTTCAGTAAAAACGTTAAAAGCAGGCTGCCCTTGCCTTACTAAAAATTTCAGTGAAACTTAGTGAATTTCAGTAACTCCTTCCCATATACGCTACATAAACTCACACCTGTATCCCATAGGGGCAGGCGTAGACTAACGACTGCCACTTGCCACGATCATGACAACAATATTAGTAGTTGCAATCACACACGACAGTTTTGGATACCTTTTAAATTTATTAACTTTATTCCGGACACACTTACGTACGAATCGCTCGTAGCCCTGTCTGTCTGAGTGATCCTAAGCGATCACAAAGGTTAACCTACATAGGGCGCGTTCAGTGCATGGATGGGTGACCATTATATGACTAATGTTAGTGGCATTTTTCCGAGCAGTTCCGTGCTTCGCAAGGCACGTTAGGCAGTTAGTGCCGGCTGCCATCAATAAATTGCAGTCGTTAAGCCAGGTTTGAAGCCTTAAGGCGGCTTGAAAATTCTGACAGAAAGACCAGACACTAGTCTCCACTCCAGTCAGCCTCCACTAATCCGGACTTGGCCCTCGTGGTGGAGTATGGCCTATACCTTCCTCAGAGAAGAGAACCGTGCCCCTTGGTGGGGAGATAATGGGTTGATGATGACACTTAGGTACCTACTTCATTTTTCACCGAAAGAGTCCGACCAGGTTTCGCTCTGAGTGCGTATACTGAGTTTTTTCATTCACTCTCGATAGTGAGAGCGTTTGCGTTTTGCATAGGAGTGACAAAGAGACAACTAGATGGCGCGCTTTGTCACTCCTATGCAAATCGCAAACGCTCTCGCTATCGAAAGTGAATGACAAAACTCAGTATATGCACTCAGATTTGGAAAGCTTAATCATGGTGAGTCGAGACGGAGCTCGCGACATTAGTTGCTCGTCTCTACCTTTTCTCTTGCCATTTGCGAATACATTCTACCTCGTAAGGCCCAATGTACTAAAAAAAGTATGAACACAATTAATTGTTATTTTCAAGGTCGGGCCTTACGAGGTTAATGTAGTAAGTATGTTGGCCTGAGACGTCTCTTACCAGGACCTAGATTATCTTAATGCTTTGTAGAACACAATGACAACTACATTATGGCCAATTTTCTATGTGTCTCTGCTTGTTATGTGTGTTAATGTACTATTATTAATTTTGTTTCTTTGCTTTTTTTAGTGCTGTGACTTGTAGTTAGACGTGTTTTGCTTTGCTTTGTATACGCGTGTGTGTCTTATGTAAATAAATGAATTATCTATCTATCTATCTAACATGGCGATTTAGTTTCATTGCCGCTTTAAGTCTATGCGCGCACAATATAAAACAATCTAGGCGTCAATGGTATGAAGAACACGTCACGTGACCCGACCGTGCATCTGTCATCGTACTTAATGCAGTAACAGAATCGAGGCCCAGCTGACGTGCGCATATGCACATCCGCACTCCAAAGGTTAAGATGAAAAACTGCTACTTAGGTATACCTGCTCACGTTTATTTAGTAGTTCTTATTGTAAAACTTATTCTTTTACTAGCTGACCCGGCAAACGTTTTTTTGCCAAATAAGCGTATGAATAATAGATAATAACCTATTATCAGACCTACCGAATGTACATATAAAATTTCATCAAATCTTCAAAAAGTGAGTGACACGAGAATTTTATATATTAGATATATAGAATATAACTTAGCATAACATTTACATACATTTATATATTATAATATATTATGTATTTTGGAAGTAGCCTGGCTAACCATAGCACAAGGACTCTTAGTTTGGGAGCCAGCAACAATTTTTCGTAACCGTTTTACTTTAAAGTATTTTCATTTAATTTCATAGTCCAGGAATTTTAGCACCAAAAATCGGTCCGCTCTGCATAAAATCCTTCTACGTGATTTTTCGATTGTATTATGTCAGAGGGTGCCTCCTAAGTATAAAACCGAGTTTCTGTTGCCCGAAACCGTGAGCGTTAGCCGCCATCTTGGAAAGCGTTTCTTTGCATATATCTCGGAAACGGTAAGTTTTACGTTAAAAACCAAAGAGATCTTTTTTGTAGAGAACAAAATTTTCCATCTTTTTTAAACCAAACTTTTATATTGTTGATATTTTCCGATATATTTAAGTAAAAAAAACCAAATTTTTTGTTTTTGCAAAGTAACTCAATAATTTTTGGAGATACGAAAAAAATGTTTCAATTAAAGTTGGAGAGCATAAAATTTTCTACAAATTTTGTATAAAACTTTTTCTTGCAAAATGATTAGTTGCTGAGTTCCAGCGCAATAAACGATCATGAAAATCAGCGGTAAGTAAAAGAAAACCCTCCGACATAATCCAAGCAAAAAATCACGTAGAAGGATTTTATGCAGAGCGGACATCTAAAAATCTTGGACTATCATTACATAACCATGCTATCTTGCGACCCAAGGAAGTGAAATTACTTCATAACATCATCGACAACAGTCAAGACAGCGAATCGGGCTTTAATAATCCTAACCCGTCGATATTAAACTCAAGTGTACTTATGGTACAAGGGATTACCGTAATTCAGCTAATTCTTGAATTTATAACGTATTCGGTACAACCGATGAGGTAGGTTAGGCCTGGTGTACATTTGCTTTATTTTCATGCTTTTTAAGAATGCTTTCCATAGAAGTAGAACAGATTAGAGTAGCCAATTTATTTTGGAAGTAAATAAGCAGATAATAAATCGATAATTGTTGGATGTACAGTTTGTATTAAAGATTTTTCACAGCATTCGCTGATAAATTGTGCCCGGATAACGGCGACAGGCTTGCCACTTGTCATGTTTGGGACATAATAAACTCGGCAAAACCTGGGCCCAGTTCTAGTGATTGGTGCCTCTGCCTACCCCCTCGGGGATAACGGACGTAAGTTAATTTTTTATTTTTTTATTAAAGTACTTACTTTTATAATAATATATTATATGGTGCGTAATAAAAGCTATGAATCGGCATACGTTTTTGCCGTCTCTATTTTATTCAACCTCTAAGAAAACATGCTCAAAAAGCGTGAAAATAAAGCAAATGTAAACCAGGCCTAAGACTAATACATAGCATGACAAACACAGTCTCGAAATCACCTTTAAAATTAAAAATTCAAATATTTTATTCACAAGAAAAACAAAATGTTTATGAACGTCAAAATTGTTAGTTTCACAATTAATAGATTACGTGGAGAAGAAACTAGCAAAGAAACTCCACATTTATTCTTTTCAACACAGTCTTGGCTTAATTAACAAACTTTCAATCTTAAAAATATTGTGTTGAACACTTGGCACAATTCTCTCCTGAATACATAATCATTATTAATCTTCTATTTAGCACCAGATATCTTCGTCTATTTGTTAAATGCCTCGAGGTCCCCTACGTACTTATAGTACTCAATATTAATACAATATTATAAAAAAACTCTCAAATGGAAAAGGGCGGGCACGGCTGCTATTCTCTACATCATTACGAACATAATATACATACATACATACATACATAAGCTCACGTCTGTATCCAAGAGGGGTAGGCAGAGACCAGGGACTGCCACCTGCCATGATCCTGACAAACCACTTTCGCTTCATCGACATTCATTAGTCGTTGCATGCACGCACGCCGGTTGCGGGTACTTTTTATCTTGCCCTTTGCTAGTACATCATAATATAATATATACATATCATAATATAGTCCCAATGGACCACTTTTGGAAAGTCAACAGCTTAGCATATTGAGGTTCCAATTTTTTAGGGTTTCCTACCTCAGAAGGAAAATACGGAACCTTTATAGAATCATTTTGTTGTCTGTCTACCCACGCACGATTCAGGCGCGATTAAGTAACGACACATAAATTACTGCAATCGCCACAGTATTAAATACTATAAATATTAAAAAAATTAAATAAGGTATTCTTTATTATAAAACTTTTACAATTTATAAAAGGGTAGAGACCCCGTACTGCACTCCATTTATCTATACTTGACTTTTTTTCCACTAGCTACCTAGCACTAAATTTGTAAACTGTTTTGAGTTTTCTACCGCTAAAGGTTTTTTCATTTAGTGTCGTTTTAAAGTTTGGAAAAAAAGTCAAGTATAGATAAACGGATGTTACGTATAAACCTGTATTACGGAAAGTCCTGCTTTTTCGATTTCCATGGTGAAGACAATTTCTTAAAATAGTAGGAAACAGTTCGATATAACTTTTCAACAAAAGCTCGAGCAGAAGAAATAAATAAATTTTCATGCAAAGCTAAGCTAGGGAAAAGAAGATTTACTTATTTTCAGTGCGATTAGTTAATCAACAAGAAAATAATCCCACAAAGTGTATGTGTGTGTGTGTGGTGTGTGTGTGAATATGTGCTTTGTGAATTTTGTAGTACAATTATGTGGAACTTTATTCTTTTTATTGTGTTTACGTTATGGTCATGTATTTAACGTTATGGTTAATGAGCCATGTACTTAGTTTACTTTTACACTCGTATGTTGGCATAGAATACATATTAATAAACTATAATCCTATTATACTATAATAAAGGTTACATATTAATAACTCCCTCCATTCTTTCCCCGATGTCGTCCGACACGGTCGCGCGTTTGGATGGATACAGGAGGGAGTCCAGTTTGACCACCCGCCTAAATAGCACCTGCACGAATGGCGCCTGGGCTAGTCCAGATTCAGCACCTATTGATATTTTTGGCAGATTTTTTTGCAGAACATGTGAATTCACTAACAGCACCTGTCAAAAATATCTGTAGGTGCTGAATCTGGACTAAGCCAGGTGCTATTTGCGCAGGTGCTATTTAGGCGGGTGCTCAAATTGGACTACCTCGGATACAGTTGCGATGCTGTAGTCCGTTAGTAGCGCGTTAGCATCGCTTCTGTAGTGAATGAAAATTCTTTATTGCACAATAAAAATTATGTACATAGGCGAGCTTAATACTAAAAAGTATTTTCTTCTAGCTAACCTTTGTTGATGAGGATAATGGATGGGGTAGTGCCGGAAGATATTTATTAGAAAGAGGTTGTAAGTTATATACCTAAACATGATACACATATTAAACAACATAAAATATACATAATATACCTATAACAAATAAATACTATAGATACTAAGGATACAAAATAATTTACCATACTACTTAAACTATTACTTGATAGCAATATAATAAAATAATATAATATAATAAAATACAATATAATGTAGTGCGATGCAAATGCGACTAACGCGTGTTAGTAGTCATGCTATCGAGTGTTTACGAAACGCGGCATTTTTCCTCAGATCGTCTGTCCAGCGAGCTTTCGCCAGTATCTGATCACTATATGAGATTTTTTTCGCCGTGTAATTATAGTTTCTGCGGTTCAAGTTAGGCGAATGCCTAACCGTTTTGATAGAATTATCATTGTTAAAATTGTTGATACTTTATCAGGCCACTAAGAATAATGACTCAAAATAGGCCTTTGAAAAAAAAAACTATTTATTTCCTAAGATAGCATGGCAACTTTGAAGCTTGCTGAAAAAAAAAAATTTACATTAGTATGCCACAATCGCTTGTGAATTTACTCTTGCGACATCAACTTGCGCGTTTTTATGCAAATAGAAGTAATTTAAAATCATAATGGTCTTTCTCAAATTCAGTAATTTTCATAAATTTTCACTTTTTTAAATTTTCGACCCGTGCCCCTCGGTGGGGACATAATGTGTTGATAATGATGATGAAATGTTCTAATTACGTTATTCCGGATATACCTAATAAAATAAAATTAAATAAAAATAGCCATTATTCCCTAGTTACATGTACATAATTTTTTCTTAGCTAATTAATTTATTGAATTTGAATTTATTACATTTCATAATTTATATTAATTCAAAAATTATATTATAATAATTAACTTAGTTTGGGGGCACCCATAGATGGGTGTAGGCCTCCTCTATCTCCATCCATCTTTCCCTGTCTTGGGCTTCCCGAGTCCACGTCCTACCAGCCACCGCCACCATGTCCTCTCTCCACCGTCGGTGTGGACGGCCAGGACCTCTGTTTCCATCTCGTGGGTACCAGTGGAGGATCTGTTTAGTGGAGGATACACTTACTTGACTTTTTATTGGAAGAGTCCGACCAGGTTTTGCTCTGATTCGCCGTGCTTAATCATGGTGAGCAGAGACGGAGCTCGGGTCGTTGGTTGCTCGTCTCTGATGATAAAGTTTAGTGCTTACGTGTAGAGCTTACGAAAGTTTTCGTTTTAAATATTCTTTTAAAATAACAAATGTAACGTTGTTAACCTTTTTACACCATTTTTTTATATTAATTTCTCTATTAATTAAAGTCTATTATTTAAAATCACAATCTAAAATTATGTCACCCATTTCTTTCATTCGACATACATTGCTACTTTACACTTTGATGACATCGTGAACAAACCACTTTCTACTTGCTAATTAGATTTTTTATTTCTTTCTATTTTTACCACATATCATCGAAATAAATCGAAGTTATAATATACGATTTATTAATCTACATCAAAATCTCGCAACCGTAGCCTATATTGATTCAAGAGTAGCCTCGGGATCCTCAAAATTACCCATGCTCTTTTATTTGATCTCCTAACAAAATATTACGGATGGTATAATTTGTTTTAGCTTTCGGGTCGGACGTCACCTTTTAACACCCTTCCATCGAGTTAGTTCAGGCTTAGTAAATATAGGTAAATGGTTTCAAACTGAGATCAGCGCTTGAATTCTGTAATATGGGCTAAATGAATAGCCAGCCAAGGGCTATAAATAAAGGCCGAGGTTCACTAGTGGGCAGATAAGCGCGGATCCATGGAGCTTATAAAGCATTTGGTGTGTAGTGAGCTATGGATGCGGACCCTTACGTTTTGGATTTATAGTTTACCTGTGGGAACAATACGGCCAATACTGCTTCTCGGGTCGCTCTGCGCTAGAACCTAGCGTTTAGCCTTAGTGTTACATTTTTCCTTATGCTCTGAATTGTTATCGATGTTAAAACTTCTGTAGGGAACTTTTTTAATAGTGAAGAAAAATAAGAAGAAATACATTTGAAGGAAGAAGCAGCCGTTGGTCGTGTAACGTTTATGAGTGGAAATTTAGTTTCAACTTAAACTGCGCAATATTTTACGCAGGATTGGCTGCTTACTCAAAGATATCATCATCATCATCATCATCATTCAGCCACAAGAAGTCCACTGCTGGACATAGGCCTCCTCCATGGATTTCCAAAAAGACCGGTTGGAAGCGGCTTGCATCCAGCTTCTCCCTGCCACTTGTATGAGATCGTGATGAATGTCAAATGATGAATGAATCGTCATTATGATGAAAATGATGAATCGTAAAAAAATGAAAAGGCTAGTACTGAATCTGTTTATATTATTAACAACCATACTCACCAATATCCGGAAATTTTGAAACGCACAATATATGAATCATGAATATTTGTAATTCATCTCTACTATAGGTACATTGAGTAGGTATAATAATATCACTAATTGCCAAAGTACAGGACCACTTAATTTGGAATTTGGCTGAATTGATAACTACACCACACCAATAGCCTTTAATTCATTTTGTAAAGCCCTCAAGGCTTGTAATACGTTCTCTGTTTGTTATTGTTTAAGGTGAAAAATAAACTTTACTTTACTGTACTGTACTGTACTTTGCTTTGCTTTGCTTTACTTTACAACCTAGTAACATGGTTCGACGTACATTTGTTTAAATGGCTTCAATCTGCGTGTTTTTTCATGTTTGTTTTGACACAATACTAGGGTGACCTGAGTCTTCAGTGGGTATCAAATGGTTGCTGATTATGACAATGATTTAATTCAGATTGGGTCAAATCATTACGACCTCCGAAGGAACCAGCCCAGCTAAACGCTAGGTCTCGTGCGCTAGAGTGAATTATAATGCAATATTGAAGGCACGTGAGTCGTGTGCGGTGTAGGATCGTTGATTTATTATAAGCTATTGACCCGCTTCCATTTGCCATTGGGTAGTAGAGGTTTTTATTAGCCCAATGCGCCACCAAGGAGTCCGGAGGTAAATAAAGATAAATAAAGGTAGCAGATTTAATTCTGTCTTGAAGACTCTGCCTGAGATATTTTTTGCATAATATTATCGATCTTAATTTAATGTCTTCTTAAAAGATTGAAATTGAAAGGAGAATGGCAGGCTTCAGTGGAAGTCTAGTACACCTACAAAAAGTCGTGTTGAAACATGAAAGGAGAATGATCAATTTACTATAGGAGTTCGTCTATTTTTGCGTCTTCTTGCACATTGATGAAACCAACGGTAAACTATAAGAAATTAGTTCTGGATTAGGCAGGAAAAATATTATGAAAATATTAGATGGGAGTTTCGAGAAATCTTAATTTTGAGCCCATGTCTTGAGGTTATGACAACTTTGGTGGTTTGGTGTTATTTTGGATTGGCATTGACACCTTTTAGTTTTAATTATAAGCATAGATCATTATCAGTTAGTTCCTCCCTTATTCTGAGGTTCGTTCCTACGGAAGAAGTTTGTGCTTTATGCCACAGATTATTTATGCTTTTAGCCAAATATGCAGGCGTTTACATGCAGATAGCGTGTGTGTGTAACGATGGACGATTTGCGAGTGTATCCATGCACTAGCAAATCGTCTAAATCGCGACTATATCGCTGCAAAAAGTCGCAATGTTTAAGGAGCCTAATGGGGGACAAAGAGATAATTTCTGATAAGCATAAACAGTCTTAGGTCCTGCGCACAATTGAGAAAAGACTATCCTAAGCCCCACAATGGCGGTTTATTTTAGTTATTTATTCCACATATTGTTCATCATCATCATCATCATCATCATCATCATTTCAGCCATTGGACGTCCACTGCTGGACATTAGAATCTCCCAACGATTACCAAAAGGGCCGGTTGGATTGTTCATACACATTACACATGGTCATTTTAACAATAAACTCCATTAACTAAACAATATCAAATCCACTAGGATCAATTTGCAAAAATAAAACCGTAATAAAACCGCTCGTTGGAATTCCCGTCAAAAACTCCTCGTTTGCAGTTTGCACTTTCACAATGTAGTACATAGTACACCTTTTGCGATTTTTGCAATAATTTATTCTAATCTGGGTTTGTAATCTGTATTGAGTGACTGAAGTGGGTTACTATTGCACGGACCGAGAATGTACGGCATGAGAATGTACAGCCCGGGAATTCGTGCCCAAATGACACCAATTATCGGGATGTGCATTCCTGCCTGTACATTCCCTTCCGTGCATTCCCGGTCCGTACCGGGAATGCACGAACACGGAACGTACAGCCCTGGAATCGGTGACCATTCGGTGCCTCGTTCACATCACAGATAATACAATCAACTACGTTGTTCATATCATAGGTTTTGCGCGTTTTACTGGAGTGTGTGAGGTATTTATTTTGGAATTCGTTTAGAAACGCTGATAACGCACGAGCCGAGAACGTGCGGACGGGAATCCATGTACATGTACACGGATTCAATGGCTGTACATTACCAGGGCGTACGTTCTCAGCATGTGCATTCGCGGTACGTGCATTATCATCTCCCACTGAAGTTAACAATCAATACAGATACTTTTTTATTTTTACTTCTGAATCCCTGATTCTTTTATTTTATCAAATAGAACTATGAAATCATTTTTCAAAAGAAACATTTTGAGGTATAAATGCTTAAAGCGCTACGCAAAAGCAACATAGACTGTTTTTGGTCATTCTCCTTTTTACATTTAATGGATCATTGTATTGTATTTGTTGCATTAATTTTCTTTTTTTTTATAAAGTTGGGAGTCATAAGTTAAGGTTGTTTTTTAAAGAAGTTTGGAGGTTATGATACGAATCCGTTTGCTTGACTGTTAGAGATAAATACAGATCTTGTCTACATGTAGTACAAAAACGTACGGATAGCGGCGCCTTTTCAATCATGTACACTCTTAAAATAACGTCAGCATAGCCCAGGTACCAGATGATACTCATCACATGGGAGCACACCCCACAGTTCTCAGCCCTACAATTCAGTTGCAACAATAACTTATTATTGCTTCTCTGCCACGACTACCTCTTTCAGTTACAATAAAAACAAAAGTATGTTTTTCCTGAAGAGTGACGAGACTATTACATTATTTTTTAATGGCACCCCTAGGATTCTGCCAATGTCAAGTTTGTTGTGGAGATAGCAAGTATCTTCTTTTTTTATTTTTTCCCAAAGCAGTCCCACAGAACATCTAAAGATCGTTTCACCAAACAAGTCCCACGGTAAGACCCTTAATAATATAACAATAAAAGCTAAAATTCATTAACTCATGGGACTTCTTTCGTGAAACGAACTCTACTGATTTTCACTTTGACATGACAGTGATTTTTTTCTTGCCATCAAGCATAGATTATTCTGAGCTTGCAAGATAAAACAATCGATGGCGATCCGTTTCTGTTTCTTAATTGCATTTTATTTAATTATTTTCTTATTTTCTTCCCCCTACTTTAAAAATATATGTGAAAAACTGAAAAAAGAGCCAGCTGCGAAATACTAAAGTTGGGAAAATATAACCCCAAAACATTCTTTTGATAGGGCGGTACACCATTTGCCGTTGTCGATTTATTACAGAAAAGTTTCGCAATTTACTTATTCTATTTTAGTATTTCCAAGAAAAACTATTCTATTTGTCTATTGGTTGATATTAGAATATCAGAACTGTAGAACAGATAGCAGCGTCTTCTTTGCGCAAAAATAACCTTAGATTTTATTTTACCAACAAATGCTAGTTTTAATATAAGCCGCTAAGGATGATATTAATACGTATTTTTGATACAATTGTGTGTGTGTGTATGTGTGTGTGTGTATGTGAATGTGCTTTGCTTATTTAGGCTGGTTTGGTTAGACCTAGTTCTAGCCGGATTGATACCGGCTAGACCTAGTTTTACCCGAAAACAATCGGCTTATACTATGATTAACCAAGAGTAAGTGGCCACACCTATTTCTAACGGGCTAAAACTAGGTGTAGCCGCACTTCGGATTTTAGTTCTAACATTACGAGTACATATACCTCTTCGGGATGTGTCTGTACTTTTATGTAGCTATGTGTTTATTACCTTCCGGACACAATCGATTTAAAGCAAACAAGAAAAGGATGTTTACCCCAAAAACCAAGTCTAAACAATATCCATCAAGTTTCAATCAACATCAGTCTCTATCCTGTCCCTTGGAGTTCTCTCTGGTAACTTACGAGCGATCCAAGTCCTGAATAAATTTTGACTCAGCATGGAGGTAATATTATGAACAAAATGTAATGCCACTAGTAACTAAATGAAACGCATAGCTATTGCTTAGCCACTTTTCTGAAAATTGCTCGTAGCCCCGGCCGCCTGAGTGATCTTAAACGATCACGAAGGTTAAGCAACATAGGGGGCGTTCAGTGCATGGGTGGGTGACCGTCTATGACTAACGCTAGTGGCATTTTTCCGAGCGGTTCCGTGCTTCGCAAGGCACACTAAGCAGTTGGTGCCGGCGGCTGCCGGTGGGGACATAACGGGTTGATGATGATGATGAAACATTTTTCTTACTTGCATAGTAACTTATAACTGACTTGATCTGCCTTATAAGTGATATAATGAGCGATTTGTGCAGCTAGTTATATTTCATGATAATAAACCTACTGTTTTCTGATACTCATAAACTCATAGAAAAAGCATGAATTTCTCTGCATAACAAAGGCCTTATCTTAGATAAAGAGAGCGTGTGACTTAATTGATTCAAATTGCTATTTCTTATGTATTATTCTGTTGATTGTTTCGTGTGCAAGAAAGTATTAGTTTTTTTCTTCAAAGTAATGTATGTATGAACCTCAACCAAATCAGATCACATCTCAAATTGATTTATCTGACTAGATTACGAGATTCTAAGCTCCATAGTACGCCTTCACCTCTGGCTAGCCGATGTCAACCGTAAAACAATTTATAAGGCATATTCCTCTTATCTGGCTCGTGGCGGTCAATTTATATGCCCCTTGTGGGCGCTTATTTAAGGGATATAAGCGCTATATAGGTGTGGGGAGGTTCAAACATTGATAATATGTTTAATGGTAAGGGTAGATTTAGTTTTTTTCATAATAATACCGCATCATCAAGAATGTATGTAACACAAAAAACTAGCGAAGTGTCGTGTCGGTCCACGTGCAATTTAGAGTTGCGTAGAAAGAGGGGGTTTTATTTTCTTTACAGAACAAACACTTACATTAAAGTTTTCGATGAATTTTGTACGAAATTTCTGATCACCTGTGGCTCGATAGCTTGATAGTTTTTCTTTTACTTTCCTTTAATATGCAACTACCCAACAACCCCACGATTCTAAAATCAACCGTATAGCAGCCAAGAGTTGAGGGTGGGGGGGGGACTGAGGACCAAAAAAAACAAGATTTTGGACGTTTACATGTTTGTGATGTCGCTGTTTCTAGTTCCCATGACAGAGGGTGTCCTAGTGTGGGGCCAGAAGCAATGTATGTGCCTGTCTGTAAATGTTTATCTAGTTTTATATTTCGCAAACGGAAAACGCAAAATTGTACAGATTAAACTAATTTTGGTATACCGTAGACCATCGGGTATCCCGGCAAGCACCACAACAGGGTTGCCCCTAAAAATATAATTTGTTTTATAGCCGAATCCGAATCCTACCTTCATATTTAATTTAGCTCTGCCCTTGTATTTTGCGCGGGATTGTGTATTCAGTAACAGCCGTTTTACTACACCCAAAAGCGTAGTTCAGGATGGACTAGGGCGAGGGACAAGGCGTCAGGGTGTTGTCCTGACAAACTTATATTGAATTAAATATAAGGGTATGGTTTCAGAACTAAAACTAGACTTAATTAACTTATTAACTTAATTCCGGATACACTTACTTAACTCTTTGTTGGAAGAGTCCGACCAAGACGACGAGACAGCGTCTTCAGAGACGAGCAACCGACGACGCTAGCTCCGTCTCAGTTCACCACGAGCTCCCCGAATCAGAGCAAAACCTGGTCAGACTCTTCCGACAAAAAGGCAAGTAAGTGTATCCCGAATAAACATATAAACACTTACATACAAGCACATACATTGCTTCTGGCTTCACACTAGGATACCCTGTGTCGTGTGAACCAGAAACAGCGACATCACAAACATGTAAACATCCAAGACCAGGAGTTTTTTATTAGTGGTGTAGTTTCTCACGAAAGCTTAGAAGATATTATTTTTAATGCCTCTAAAACACTCTTCAAATCCGGCTGAAATAATCTGTGGTAAGAAGAAAGGCTTTACCACACGCTATCTAAACGTAGGATGTCCTCAGACTCGGTGGAGCGATGATCTTCGCAGGGCGGCTGGCAAGAGCTGGATGAGAGTAGCCGAGAACCGTGCTCAGTGGCGTGCAATGGGAGAGGCCTATTTTCAGCAGTAGACAACCATAGGCCGATGATGATGATGATCTAAACGGCATTAGTGTTTTATGATTGTATGAAATAAACGGTTTGCTCTACAATTTTACAGTCTTACTTGGACCTCCTCGTCTGCGTAGAAGTGCTACGTCTACATTCCCAGATCCAGAAGAAGACCGGAAATCAGTGCGTGCTTCTGAAGAAGATACCGGGAATAGGGCGAAATGGAGGGAGAAGATAAGCAAAGCTGACCCCACCATCATGTGGGATTAAAAGCGAGGAAGAGAGAGACCTCCTCGTCCTGAACTTAACAGTAACAGCGTTTTTCAATTGTTATTTTTTTTGTTTGTATAATATTTTTAAGTTGTAGATTTCAAGGTCATAGCACTAAGCGTTGAATAAGTCCAAGGTAAGTTTTAAAGTTGTGATTTTTTTCCTAAACAAGTTGGTAGGGTCTTATTTGTCAAAAGACGATTCCATAAAAGCTCGAATCGATGAACACCCATTAAAATTGATTGTGTAAGAGATTTACAAGGAAAAGACAAAACCACAGAGTAGGTATTCACTTTATTCCGGATACACTTACTTTTCTTATTTTAGTGCTTAAGAAAGTTTTATTTAAGAGGTTTTGTCTTTTCCTTTAAACAAAATGGCTCTGTAAAGTGCTTTAGAGGGGTTATTCACCAAGTCAACACACAAGACTGGACTGGACACACCTGTGTCCAGTTGGTTAAACTCAAATTAGAATCATTTATTCTTTCGTCATCTGGACACACTAAGATTTTTATGTGTGTCCAGATGGTGAAAGCTGAAAAAATATTTTTTATGTTTTCACCAATTGGACACACACTTTTTTTGCAGAAAAAGGGTACAGTCAAGTTAAAGCCGCGTATCGAAGCGCTCCTGGCGCGCGCGCCATGAATGACCGCGCCGAGAGAGCGTTCCGCGGAACGCGTTCCAAACATTTGAAGTATATCAACTAAGCGCGCCTGGCGCGCGTGCCAACCGTTCCAGTGTTCGGCCCTTCATCATGGAAGCCAGTCGTGTTCGAGAAAAAATACAACGACCGTCTCAATTGGCGCGCGCGCCACGATTTGATGCGCGCTAAAAAACCGACACCAGTCGGAACGGACCGCTCCGTGTTCGCGTGCTCCAACGAACACATTGGCACGCGTTCCAAAATGGTATCCATTTCGCGCGGCTGGAACGCGCGCCAATGTTCGCCCTCTTGAAGCGCGTAATGGATACGCGGCTCAATCGCTCATGGAATTATTGACCTCTAAATAGGTCGCGACTTGGACCACTGTTAGAGGTCGGACTTGGATCCACCAATCCGGACTTGGCCCCCGTAGTGGAGTATGGCCTAGTACCACCTAATCATGTTGCTAGGCTAAGCGCGCACTGCGATAAAAGATCGTTGTGAAAATATATCAGTATACAATATACAGAAATACACTACAATCCGCGTACTGCGAAAATTAATTGTTTGCGGTTCAAAGTCGCACTGTATGCGCAATCGTGCCCTATGTAGTGGTACCGAGCGGAGTCCCGCGGGTCTTTAATTTTAAAGATCCCTGTTTCGACGGCCTTCGCTACTTCGCAGTAAATCGTAGTGCGCGTATGAATAATAAAATTGCCGTTTGCGATTTTATTTCGCGCTTTAAAAATTGCAACAAATGAATGTCATATTGCAGGCAATCTCTTATAAATATGACCAGTAAAGTTTCCAAGTGTCATTTCCGGAAGAGAATGCTCCAACTTCAGATGCTTCACCCGAGATGAGCTTGTGTCCCTGTATCCTGTTTCATTTATACCTAATTTGTGGTTAATGTTCTCCGGGTTGCAAATTGATGTCTGTGGCTGAGATTTAGGGTATTACCGTGATATTTTTATGAGTGGAGATCCACTCATAAAAATATGTTTAGATGAAGATGCCAACGTTTTTGGCCTAGTGGCAAATTCAAATTCAAATATTTTTACTCTCAGTAAAAAGAAAATGTTTACTTTATGAACGTGAAAGTTGTTAGTTTTACAATAAATAGATTATTATGGAGAAGAAGCTGGCAAAGACATTCCACGTTTATTATTTTTAAAACAGTTTTGTGTTCTAATGTGTTTAACACAAGACACAATTCTCCTCCGAATACATTTAAAATTAATCTACTATTTGACACCAGACATCTCTAAAGATTTATCTGTCTACATTTATACCGGCATATAAGATACTTTGCCTGATCACCATAGCACAGGGTATCCTAGTTTGGGACCAGATCAATAATTGTGTTGTGTGGATGTTATTATTGTTATATGGCCATTTTAAGCCAATGCATAAAGTTCACACAAACGTTAATTCCCGAAAGCACTAAGTTACTGTGTAGGATTTGCATCTATAATACTTTATGTTTGAGTGATTTCGATTTTTGCCAAAACTACAAAACCACAGAAGTTTTCAATATAAATAATAAAAGCTCTTTAAATGGATTTACGGATTCACTTACTTGAATTTCGGACATTTGCTTTTCTGGTTTTTGTCCTGATCCATAAATCCATCTTTAAAGTGTAGTGCTTACAAAAGTTATAGTTCAAATAAACCTCGATAACGTTAAACAAATATTTTATTTTCATGATGACGACGGTTACGTAAAGACGCCAAATAAATACCAACAATAACATAAAAGAGTAAATTACCTGCTTAAACAAAAATAAAACATAACTCAAGATAAAGTTTATTCATTCATTCAACAGTAGCACACTGTTCAATGAACAGAATGCTTAAAAACATATATTAAGCAAGTAAAAAAAAACTGTTTTTGGCGAGGGCGCGAATCCGGCCGATATGGAAAACCTTATCTGAGGTAGTCCAGTTCGCGCACCCGCCTAAATAGCACCTGCACAAATAGCACCTGACCTAGTCCAGATTGGGCACCTATTGATATTTTTGGCAGAATAAATACATTTCAATTCACTAACAGCACCTGCAACAGACTAGGTCAGGTGCTATTTGTGCAGGTGCTATTTAGGCGGGTGCGCGAACAGGTCTACCTCCCTTAGTTACCGTAAAGAAGAATATTCAAAAAGAAGTATTGGTAAAGTTGACATTGGCTCTCCGGGCCTGCAGTGGAAAATAAAAAGCAAAAATTGTAATTCACTTAATTGAAATACTTCAACCCACTGCGGAGCACTCGCCGGACGAAAAGCGGTGCTCCAATTTTTATTAATTTACAGTGAAATTTCCTTCCGTTACTCTTTGTGGGAATAATTAAAGCGATTGATGGAACGGTAAAAAAAATTTTAAGCCTAGACTGCTTCTCAAGCTTACAAAGTAATGAAACTTCATAACATAACATTTACATACAAGCACATAAATTGCTTCTGGCCCCACACTAGGATACCATGTGACGTGGGAACCAGAAACAGCGAGGACACAAACATGTAAATATCCAAAACCTGGGTTTTTTTTGTGTCCTCAGCCGGGATTCGAACCCGGGACGATGAGCTAACTGCTGTTCCACAGAGGTCGTTTCATTCATACTTCATATTTCATTTATTCCGCACTTTAAGAAGGAACTTAAAAACTTTTAATGACTAATTTTGCAGCGTGTAACTATCAAATTTTGACAAAAAAAATGTGAAGAAGTGGTGAAATATGAGGATCTAACAATAATGCGGTACAATAAAAATAAAAATAACCGACAAGACAACACTAACAACCCTTCGCCTCCGCGCGGTTTGTCGGAATTCGTGCGCAGGACGCGATCCGTGTTGTCTACACAAACGCACCCCCGGTTTCTGTTACACTAAGAAGCCGTTATTCTACTGTTAACAGCTTTCAGTTGTCCAAAATACATACCTACAAAAAAAACGTTTGAAAATACATTTAGAAATCCGCGGCTTCGCACTACGCGACGAAGCGCGGAACAGTGAGAGAATTGGCTGTAGCATTAGTTTTGAAAATAAATGGGGTATTGAAAATACCTACAGTTCAGAAAGCGTCTAATCGTCGGTGTCGACCATTTTTTTCTTGTACTTGTTTACGCATATGGGATTATAGAACTTTTAACATAATAAAAACATTTTTCGAAATACGTTTTTGAAAACCGAGATTCTTCCAAGTTTTTTAGTTTCTAGTATGTTGCTTTGGAATAACTGAAACATATACTAAGTTTGGATACCTTTTATATAGCCATAACACATAATACACAGCAAATTATTGTAGGTGTGCTTGTACCCACTGTTTTACACGGAAAGTCTATTAATATTTATTTATATTATTATTTGAATATTTTTGTTAGCATGCTATGCCTGTCAATTGTATATATTTGTGTGTTGTGGTAATTTAATAATTAATTATCTATCTATGTAAGTAATTGTCAGAAATTACGAATATTTACAAGTATCTTGTAGTACCTATTCATGTTAAAAATTAATAACACTGTTTATATTTTAAAAACAATATTCTCTCAAAAAATGCCAACGATTTCAAAGTCACGATGCAAAAATCTGTCAGAAAATGTACATTCACGATTTTATTTTTAAAAAAGTAAGGACCATTTTTATCGGAACACCTATGGTTTATTTAGATTACATTTTCTAGTGGGACACATTTCCATCAAGTTCCCCACTGTGATCATTATTTCGCCCAGCTGAGGTCTTATTCTGCGTAGTGATATTGTTATGGGACGAAACAATTACAATCCAAAAGTTAATACTTCCTTTATGAGGCACTGTATAAGGTTATACAACAAGATACCCCAAGATAGATTAGAGTTACCCCCAACGCGATTTAAGAATTGTGTTAAGCACACTCTTTGCAAAAAAGCTTATTATAAAATCAACGATTATTTAGAAGACAAGGACGTATGGCATTAAATATGAGTTTAATATTAAATTAAATCAGAGGATAAATCAACACATCCAAGATATTATTTTGTATGTTTTATTTGTATTAGCTTTAAGGTGATTTGAGAAAAGATGGTCAGAGTGGAGTTTTTTTTTTCGCTGCCTTTTTCTCCACTACAGACGGCCCCAAGGCAGCGGCTAACATTATACATAACTGTATGTACATTGACATTCAACAAGCAGAATGTAAATTCTTTACGTTGAAATAAATTCTTGATTCTTGGAATATAAACCGAACTGTAAAATACTTCCAGTTCGGTAGTAAAGGGTCACTTGCTAAAACCTACTAAACTTATATTCCATTGATCTATATCGCTAGACGGCATCAGTACTGCGCAGTTTGGGATAAATATTAACGTTTACTTATAGACGATTAACGTAAAACAAAAAGCCGCGTAATCGGATATTAGCTTAAGTGACCTATGTAATCCATTTATGCATAAAAGTGTCATTTAATCCGATAGGCAATCAATGTAAAATAATATTTCTACACCCGTAAAGTCAACAACTAGTCAACTTTTACATTTCTCACAGCTAAGCGCTTATTTAACTTTGTTTATTGAAAGAAATTGATTGAAAGGAAACAAAAATTGGACAACAAAGATGCAAATCAGGAATCTTTACATAATACAACTAGCCGTAATTTTCTACGAAAACCGTAAGATTATGCAAAAGTCCATGGATGGGTCACCGTCTATGACTAACGCTAGTGGCATTGTTCCGAGTGGTTCCATGCTTCGCAAGGCTAGTTAAGCAGTTGGTGCCGGCTGCCGCCGATAGATGACAGTCTTTAAGCCATTAAGTCAGAGGTCTTAGGGTGGCTTGAAAACTTCTGACAGTAAGACCAGCCACTAGTCTTACAAGCCTCCACCAATCCGGACTTGGCCCCCGTGGTAGAGTATGGCCTATACCTTTTTCCGGGGAGAGACCCGTTTCCCTCGGTGGGGACATAATGGGTTGATGATGAAATACAAAAGTACCCAGGTGTGCTATTATCATCTGCACCATTGAGAATAGCACACCTTATAATCTGTACCATTGATAATAGCACACTTGGGTACTTTTGGGTTACTTCTGGGTACCTGAGTTCAGTCGACAGCACATCATGGTATACACCCATGCACTCTACTCCGTTGCATTACGGGCGACTTTGCAACTAAAATGTGAATATTGACGTGCTGTTGACTGTTACTGTTTATTGGTTCCTCAACCCTATAAGTGAAATGATCTATGTGAGCCTCCAGGGAGTAATACTCGCACCACCTAGTATTTTTTTATTATTTATTTTTTACCGACCGACTTATAAAAAGTATCTGTATAATTCTTAATCATGACAATAATGATGTTAAAGACCCACGACAAAGAACCTAGGATCACAAACCTAAGCTTTTGTGTCGAAAATGGCCATTTTTGGCAATAAATCCTATTTTTTGCCTCATGTTTAGAACCATGAGTGCCAAAAATCACTATTAACATGATTAACATCGGGAGATAGTACAGACATTTTTTGCAAATTCAAACTGAAACACAATATTTATTTATTTTGATGAACTGCACGGAGTCCCTTAAACATCCAGAATACGGCTGCCGAAACACACCCGGAAAATGAATACGTAGGAAACATGTGTTGCGTATGACAGCCGTTCAAACTGTACTCGACGATTTATCCATTCGATAAGACCTACCCCGCCCCGCGCTACGCTTAATGAACTCTAAGATAGAAGGGGTTAAGAGGGGGCTTTGGAAGGTCACAGTAAACTGGTCGGATTGCCGGCTGAGTCTTCCAAATTTGTAACTGTCATGTTGAAGGAGACACGTGAGACTTGCTTATTATAATTTTATTTTGGTTGTTGTTGTAAGGGAAAGGCGTCTTCTTACATCAGTGTCAGATTCGCAAGATTTACTACCTACCCACCTAATTCAATATGATGATGGTCCTGACCGATTTCGGTCACGGTGACCATTGCAACTCCTGTTTTAGCGACGTTGGTGCGCTCGCGTGTGGCTCGAAAAGCAAACTCTTTTTTATAAAGGCTCTGCCACATTGCAGACAAGTGAGCACACCGTCAATTTAAGTTTAATCAATCGCAGCAAGTGGATGAGCTTTTGAGGCATCTCTGTTCGCGTCCAGCTCAGATCGCCTAAGAGCTTCAAAGTCAAAGACTTTGGTGTTGATAAGATCCCTCCATTCCAGTCGAAAACAGAAATTTATTTCAACGTAAATAATTTTTCTTTTTTTGACATTTATTTCAACGTAAAGAAGAACGAACATTTTATTTTATTTCGTTTGTTGAATGTCAATGTACTTATTATCTTAGGCGCTGCCTTGGGGCCGAAAGTAGTAGAGAATAGGCGAAAAACAAAACTCCACTCTGACCATCTTTTCTCAAATCACCATAAATCTAATACATAAGTTGGTATGAATATCTACGAGTATCTACCTAAGAAGCTCAAGACCCATTGTGTGCAATCAACACTTGCAATGTGAAAACATTATTTACTATTCTTACAAAAGTAAGAACCGGACCAGACCGGCCCGAAACCTTGTCAGAAGTCGACTTCATATACATGAAATACTAAGCGCCAGTTTCTGAATTGAGAACTTTGATAAGTAACTATTTAACTGTAGTGCTGTCTCGTTAAATTTCTCAGAAAAGAACACAGCGTTACTTAAGGATTTAATTAGTTAGGCCTTAACGAAATCAAAATCGCTTCCACTTGCTGGTGTTATTATGAGCCGACTAGCATTCGCCCGCGACTACGTCCGCGTGGACTTTAGTTCAAAATTTTGCAACCCCGTTAAATTTAGAAAAAACGACGAAATACGTATTCAATCAATTGTGTTGAAGAGTATTTATTTTAAGTTTCAAGAAAATTAGACTACATTTTTTATACCTCCCATACAAATTTTGGCAACCCTTTTCGCCCCCTTCGGGTTTGAATTTCAAAAAATCCCGTCTTATTCCTTGCCTACATTATCTATAGACCCTCTGTGCAAAATTTCAGTTTCCTAGGTCCAATGGCTTGGGCTGGGCGTTGATGAGTGAATGAATCAGTCAGTCAGGACTTTGAATTTTATTTATATAGACAGATATTTTGTCAGAGTTACTTATAGTTAGAGCTTTCTTTACCCAGCCTGTGTCATTCCAGAAAGCCAGCAGTGCAGACTATCCCTGCAAACCTCCCAGCTACCAAATAGCGTTCGGCTTTTCCGCGCTCTCAGAGTGATTGGTTATAAGGGCGGATGTTTCCTCTTTGGGTCGAATGTGTATTCAGTGTGTATTCATTATTAAGCAGATGATGAGTCAGTGATATTCAAATAACAGAGGCGTGTCTATTTGCCCACTGCTTTATGTAGATCATAGATTACGGCGATGCTTTACACAAATGACATAGTAACCACTATCCACTCGTATTCATAGCATGTACTATTTATTACACAATACGTCGGTTCTGGGGAAGTTAACAATGTTAGAGCAGATATATATACGCATTAAACAAAGAAGACGGGGATCTCTGGGCCCAATTGTAATAAGCTGAAATGTGGTTTAAAAAATGCGGTATTTTTTTCGGTTTCAAAATATAAAAAAATCTGCTCAATTCACAATCTGGGAGACGAGAAATCTTAAAAACAAGTTTATTGCGCTGATGAAATAGAGTTTCAATTACTACAACCTCGTGAGGCCCAATGTCTTCAAGTGATCACAAAATCAATTGTTCTTTTCAAGGTCGGGTCTCACGAGGATATAATCGATTAATGTGAATGATTTCAACAATTGAACTTAAAAACACTTTACGTAGAATTACTTTAATCAGAACACGTAGAATTTGATCACGATTAAATCGAAGTGAACAAATTCTACGAAATAAATAATTATCCATTCAATAATTTAAAATAAAACAGAATATCAACTCTAAAATCGATTCTCGTAGATTCTCGTTTACAGATCGATTTATTACTTATGTTTGTCAAATGTATTTAATCTGTGCTAACAGTGACAGCTCCCGGACTTTCAATCTATGACGTCTTGTATCGGTTATCCTTTGCGTATTCCAAATTATATTCCTCGAACATTGCTTTCTCTCTACGGACTTCCAGTATTTTGCTTAACTTGTACCAACGACTGTGGCATAGCGACTAATCGATGTAATACACTGGGCCGACGAGTTTTAGATGATGAAATGACACAAATCCTGGTCTTCCCTATCTTTTAATCTATTTGTGAGTTTCGTTACATTCTGTCACTCTTACTCAATTCTCTGTCTATTATAACAAAATAGCAATCATAGTTAAAAAATCAGCAGTTAAGTATAGGTTATTGTCAAATTGTTGCATAACCTCACTTTTACTAAATCTCTTTTAACTTTGCTCTCAGATTGCCAAAGTCCGCAAAATCGTCAAAGATGGTTTGACAATATATAGGCTGTTAATTTACACCACTCTCATCTTTTTACATCTAGGCCCAAGAATGTATGAAAGCGTATCCGTCTCCTTTGTCCTGTAGAAGGTTCTTACTTCTACAGGACACGTTCTTCCAATCTATCATGTATCACGGCTGCACCATGATAAAATGTCATTGTCCTAAAACTTGCGTCAGCACTACTCTCCGCATATACTTATTCTACGGACACTTCGAAGATCAAAGAAACCATCATCCCATTAAACCAGTATCCGGAATAAAGTTAATAATCATTAACTTACATAGAGAATGCCTTTTCTAGTGTTTTAAATTGCACTATGGATTTAAACATCAAATCGTAAAAAGTAACGGAAAAAAATCAAATCTATATATATAAAAGGAGAAGCTGACTGACTGACTGACTGACTGACTGACTGACTGACTGACTGACTATCAACGCAGGGCCTAAACTATAACAGTCTTACCACAAAAAATAAAATAAACACTGGTTTAACATGCGTTTATTTAAAAAATGTCTAAATATTTAACCATTGTTTAACGGTGTGTTTAGCAACCAGGCCCCTTCGTCTGTCTAACTTTAAACAATGTCTAAGCCGTATCTTTCTCTAGGCAACCGTTAAACACTGTTTTATGGTAGCACTTTTTTTATACACGTGCTCAGCAGATGTTTTAGTTTTTTGTAGTACGACTGTAAGAGTTAGAAACTTGAAATTTTGCACAGGGTTACTTTTGTAACGTAGGGGAGCATTAAGAAAGGATTTTTGAAAATTCATCCCCTAAAGGGGTAAAATGGGGGTTCAAAGTTAGTATGAAACTTTGCCGTTTTTGAAGTTATCCAAATGAAATTTGGTAAGAAGGTTCTCCATTTAAAAGTATGAGACACGTGTAAAATAGTTTTTTTTAAATAATCCCTTAAGGGGGATAAAGGGGGGTGCAAACTTAGTATGAAACTTTGCCGTTTTTGAAGTTATTGGAATGAGATTCAATATGAAGGTCCTTCATTGAAAGTTATGAAACACATGTAAAATCGTTTTTCGAAAATCATCCCTTAAGGGGGCAAGAGGGGGGTGCAAAGTTAGTATGAAACTTTGCTGTTTTTGAAGTTATTTAAATGAAATTAAGCATCAAGGTCCTTCATTGAAAATCATGGAAGACGTGTAAAGTAGTTTTTCGAAAATCATCCCGTAAAGGGGTAAGAGGGGATTGCGAAGTTTGTAGGAAAGCTCTTCGCATTGTATGAGCCAAAAGTATCCCTACCTTATTTGCAAACACTTTACTTAACTAAAGCCCACGCGGACGTAGTCGCGGACAACAGCTAGTGTTGCCATAAATGACTAAATTCTATTTAAAATAATCGATCGACTGCCTCATTGGTTGAGCCGTTAAAGCGCTTAGCTACCAAGAAAGAGCTCATTGGTTCGATTCCCACTGGGGGATGCCATACATTTTTACAAATGTCTATAACCTGGGTGTTTTTCGAAGTTTATTATGTTTTTGTCCGGTCACCTTAGCACAGGGTGTCCTAGTTTGGGACCAGGTCAAATGATTGTGTTGTGTGAGAGTCATTATTTATTATGTTTCACGAATTGCGCGTTTTTAGAAAATCATGGAAGGTTTCCTTTAAAACTATGGCATTGCATCTACCTACCATGCGAGAGGTCCCGGGTTCGAATCCCGGCTGGGGACGAAAAAAAAGAAACCCAGGTCTTGGATGTTCACATGTTTGTGACGTCGCTGTTTCTGGTTCCACAACACAGGGTATCCTAGTGTGGGGCCAGAAGCAATGTATGTGCCAGTATGTAAAATGTTATGTTATGTTTTTATCCCTTCACAGTGCAATCAAATTCTGTTGACAATCGAATCTAAACAAAAATACAGACTGAAATGACGCACGTTTTTTTAGTTAACGCTTTTTCGTGCAAACGAATGACGTATCTGGTCCGCTGGTCAAAACTGTTCACTGGAAACTGACTAATTGAAGGAATTCCTCTTGTTTCTATATGAGTTGGTGTTTTGGTGCAGCTCTCCCATTCAACACAATCGTCGAAAAAAGCGTATGTGCTATTCAATAAAAGTCCAACGTTTCATTGTTGGACAATTTGATGCAACACGGGGGAACTTTTTTAACTCTATGAATAATAATTTCACCAATAAGACCCTGAGCTACCAATAACATTAAGATCATTCTGGACCAGAAAAACATTTACAAACATACAGTACATTTAATACATTTAAATTGTTTTTAATATATATTTTATGTGCATGAATTCTATGCTTGTCAACTGCAATACTAAACTAACAACACATTTGGGTATATCCATTTTAAAAAACATAAACATTTACACATAGGCGCATGATGATGATGAAGCTTAGCGAAGGTCATCAGCGCAACTGCCTACCCACTAAAATGCTCACCCAGGCATGTACATTGGTCCTGGCTCCACACTAGGATACCCATTGTCATGGGAACCAGAAACAGCGACATCATAAACATGTGAACCCCAGCCGGGGTTCAAACCCGAGACCTCTCGCATGGTAGACATGGTTGCGCTCACAGCTGCGCCACAGAGGTCGTATTTTGTCCCCAGCCGCGGTTCGAATTACAAACCAAATTTCATTTCGGAGTTTTATTATTTCGCGTCATCTAATGAATTGTATCCTGCGTGATTTTTTGGTGAAATAAGTGTCATGCAACTAATTTCATAATGTAGATGCGACGTGAATTTAGTGTTGCGAAAGCATCTCTTTAACTACACTGAATACAGCAGAGTTATATTTGATGCTGATGGGGCCATGGTTACTGCGATACTGACGATTTCACGACACTAATTATTTTACGAAATTACTTTCGCATATATCGAAACTATTTTCGTGAAACTATGCATGCCACTAATTTCATAATGTAAATCCGGCTTAAGCCTCTTCACGCCATACCTCACCGTTTTTTCGACATTCGCATCCACCGGCCGCGGCCCCCCACCAGCTAGCATACATTACGTAAAACTAAAAAAAAAACAGACATGAGTTTTGATTACGCAAATATTCACATTGTGTCACCGCAAAGGTTGCCATTGTAAAAAAGACACCAAAATCTCACTGTGTAGAACGCGGAGCTGGAAAAAAGCGCATACCCCGGCCTATGTTCGAATTGTCGATTCGCAAAAATACACAGTTGGACACAGGACAGTGAAATAAAACGATTCTATCATTGTAGAGCAAAACAAGGTGCTTTCTCTCGATAATACTATTGCAGTTTGACACGCCTCCCAAAAACTGCAAAGATGAGGTCTTTATAAGCCTCGGATTGGCAGTTACCGCTTGACTAGCAAATAGAAGTCATGGTTTCTTAATTCGGGCTAGTACGAGTACCATCGAGTTAGACGGCCTTGTTTTTCAATCAATATCTTTTTTTGTTTGCTCCATTTGTTTCTGAGTATTTTCAAGCTAAAGCTTACTAATTCATTATGCACAGTTGCTTTAAATCTGGATTCAGTTTAAAGGTCATATTTTGAACTTTACTTTATGTATCAATTCATAAGTTAAGTGGCATACTCCTGAGCATGGGTCCATTTACCAAAACCTTTAAGGCAAGATTACAATGTTACACCAAAAATAACTCGTTTATTCTGTGTTTTTTTTATTATGTAATCTAATGTTTGCAAAATATTTGTTTGTGTTGGCAATAAATGTAGTTAATTTCCACTTTCTCGTTCTAAGATAAAACTAGTACACTCTTTAGTCTCTACTCAATGGCCACATCATTAAGTTTCGCAAACGCAGGTGGCGTTTTAACAACCTTAACTTTTGTAACTGTTCTTTTTAGTTATTTTCTTTGGTTTTTACATTTACATCCAGTGTGAGGTTGCTTTATTGTTCCGGCTTCTCAGTGCTTATATGCTTTAGGGACATGCACGCCCGCTAATTTGGTGTACGATTTGTCGTACTCTTGCTAGACCTTCCATCCAGGCATTTTGTACATCCTTTAGTAACGTTTTCTTCCTTCATCCTCTCCATACGCACAAACCAACGCTACATTCATTTCTACATTTTGGTCACTTTCAAACAAAAAACAGTGACAGTTTTGGAAGAGAGCCTTGCGTGTTTCTGTACCGTGAATTTTATTTTCCGCCCCCGTTATCAGAGGCGTATTGTTTTGCCTTCAATTATCGAAAAAACCGTCGCGAAACAAGTCGCACCTTGTGACGATGAATAACATTTTACTCTTTTGTTTTAGTCGGTGTGTGTTGGTTTTTATTTTTGCTTTTCTGCGTAGATATACCGTGATTTAATCAGCAAGCCTTATTACGTTCTTTTATGTTTACAAAGAAAATAATTCAAATTAGTTTTTGATGAAGGCTCTCATATCGTCTGGCCTACCCAGACTGTGCGAAATGTAATTTTCTGCCAGATATGCTTTATGAATCGCTCGTAGCCTGGGCTGCCTGAGTTATCTTAAACGATCACTAAGGTTAAGCAACATACGGCGCGTTCAGTTCATCGATGGGTGACCGTCTATGTCTACGCTAGAGGCATTTTTCCGAGCGGTTCTGTGCTTCGCAAAGCACGTTAAGCAGTTGATGCCGACTGCCGTCGATAGATGGCAGTCGTTAAGCCAAGTCAGAAGGGCGGCATGAAAAACTTCTGACAGTAAGACCAGCTACTAGTTTTACAAGCCTCCACCAATCCGGACTTGGCCCCCGTGGTGGAGGATGGCCTATACCTTCTTCAGGGAAGAGACCCGTGCCCCTTGGTGGGGACAAAATGGGTTGATGATGATGATGATGATGATGCTTTATGAGTAAGGAAGTTATGGTAATACTTTGGGTAATGGAATAGTGGCAAATGGCAATCCGGGTCTCTATCTGCCTACTTGGGATGCTTGCATGATAAGTTTGTATTAGTGATAATAAGTGCACGTTTGTACATTCTTCAGTACATGAATCTTTATAAACCTGGACCTAGATTCTGCTACTACATTGTAGTACAATTGCAACTGCATGGACATGGGGATTTAGTTTCATTGCCGCTTCAAGTCACGCGCGCCCGCATAGTGAACCTTCTAGGCGCCAATGGTATGAAAAAAACACGTCACGTGACCCGACCGTGTATCTGTCATTGAACTATAATGCACTAACAGAATCGAGGCTCTGGTCGGACTCTTCCGACAAAAAGTGGAATAAAGTTAGTAATGTCTAGTGCGTACGAAAGTGTTAGTTAAAAAAAATGTAAGACACGCCTACCTAGTATAGAATGGAAAAAGGTGACAATGCAAATTCGGGGACTAGCGCGTAGAATCGTCAAAGTCCTTTGTCAGCACATTGAACGTTGTTAACAAGTGCGCGCGCTGACGCCGTGTGAGTTGTGTGACAGCCGAAAAAAGTGGCAAAAGTGTGGAGACAAACAATCCTCGACAAAGCTGATTGCGAGGGCTCGGCGAGAGCATGATTGCATTCAGTGAACTCGTTCTTGTCATGCGGTCTACTAAGCGTATTGTTGTGCAATACGGCGATGTTCTCGAACTTAAAATTGGTCGAACTCTACCGATAAAGAACTGGTCATGCTACAATTTCGAGCTCAATCGGAAACCTCAAAACCATTTCGAGAATCATGCTTTCAGTACAATTTCTATTTATCAGACTTGTAAATAAGTCTTAATTTTTTTAAATATGATAATTTGCTTTTCTATGACGTCAAGTCCGGATTGGTGGAGGCTTGTAAAGTCGGCTTCCCACGATCCGTGATATCGCAGACGGACGCGGACCAGCTCGCACGACACACCGTGGGAAGGGTCTCGGTCCGCGGTAGCACAGACAGACGACACAGGTCAGTTGGAAGAGGTGCGTGGCCGCGGTCGTCGGCCGTCCGCGTCCGTCTGCGATATCGCGGACCGTGGGAAGCCAGCTTAAGACTAGTGACTGGTCTTACTGTTAGAAGTTTTGAAGCCGCCAAGGCCACTGACTTGGCACTGCCACCTATCGACGGCAGTCAGCACCAGCTGCTGAACGTGCCTCGCAAAGCACGGAACCGCTCGGAAAAATGCCAGCATTAGTCATAGAACGGTTATCCGTCCATGCACTGAACGCGCCCTATGTTTCTTAACCTTCGTAATCGGTTAATCCAAAGGGTTGCTAAAAGCGAGTTCCAACTGAGATTACAAAAAACTGTGTCATTAAAAAGACAAATATTTGCAAAAATACTTCAGAAAGATAGTCAAAGACCCGGCATTGCTACTTGCTGCAATCGTGACCCCTTTTCAAAAAATATACAAAATTTCTTAAAAAGTAATTTTATTTCACACATTTCTCTTCCAATGATAGTAAAAAAATCATGATAATAGTAGTACCGAAACGCACTTCGGTTACTTATCCTAGTAGAATTTTTGGTGGGCTGTCTCAGGCTGACTATAACAGTCCAATGGTTTTTAAATTGTCCTTTTCTGGGTCATAACGCATCATGAGTAATATTTTTTAAGTTTAAAAGTTTGTAAACGAAGCTAAAACAGTTTTGAAAATAATAAATTTTAATGTGGAGTTGCTTTGTAAGCTTTATCTCCACATAATCTATTAATTTTGAAACTAACAGCTTCGACGGTCATAAAGTAAACATTTTGTTTACTATTTATAAACAAAAATATTTTCATTTGAACGGCGACTGTATGGAATGGCGAATAACGGCGTAAGTTTCAGAATTTATGAAATGCTTGCAAATGTACCGAAGCTCAGGATCTTGCGGTACGATTTATTTTATTCAGCCGCACCAACCTGAAGTTACACGTAAATTCCTGCGAGACGTTCAGTCACTAAAAATAAACAGGAATAAAAAAACAGGTGTTTACAAAACAAACCAAGTAAGTAGGCCAAACTAAATTATTGTGAAAAAAAATATATTTGTAATAAATAACCATATTTGTGACTTTTATATAATTATTTCAAATAAATAATATTTTTTGTGACTTTTTAATGGTTTTAGAACATAAAACCGCAAAGGCTTACTGTATTAAATCGGGCTTCTATTACGCTATGCGAATTTCCAATTCAATCGTCATTATTTTGTTAACAGCGATGGTAATTTTCATTGAGGCTTTACTTTATCATGTTACTTCGTATTCACTTGCTATGCAATGTATGTTGAATTGCAATAATCTCTCATGAAATAAGGCCCCGCTTTCACCCGCTAAAGCACCCTCTACACTAATCGCTAAGTTGAATTGATTTTTCTACGGTCAGTAAAGGCTAATTGAAGCCCTTGCTTTTAATCAACTTTGTATGTATATACATGTTGAAATCTGGGTGGTTTGAAAGCCGCGGATAAATATTTAATAATAAAAATGGCAGCTATTTAGACGATTACTTTTACACAAGTATAGACGTGAATTACAAAAACCGACCAAGTGCGAGACGGACTCGTGCACTAAGAGTTCTGTATTGTTATATTATCTATTAAAACGGCAAAAAAAACATGTCTGTTGTATAGGAGATACTAGTTTGTGTCGAGATATTTTGTTTAACTGATTGACAAATAGCGTATTCGATAGCTATGTATTGTAAAAGCATGTTAAATTTTCATCTTGCTATAGTTTGCAACCCCAATCCAACATTCCGAGTGTTAAACAAATCAAGATAGCGTAATTGTTAATCATTTTCTCTTAATCTTAAATATTCAGTTAATCTTGCGGTACGTGGGGACTGTAAATTTTCTAAAAATTCCACTAAAAAAATTACATAATTAATCGAATGGGCAAATCGGTTTGCGTAATAAAAGCCCTGTTTCAAAGAGATTAGAGCTCAATTTCGCTTAATCTACAGTTTGTAGTAGATGCCCTGGCGGTGGCCGTGGTATTCCTCGGCCTCGGGTTTTGGCTTTGGCACGTACGGGTTCTTGAGAGGGTCAGCGTTTAACCTGGAACAACGAATATGTTTTTTTAAATGTTCAATTAAATATCAGTGTTAACGCTGGCATGAATCATCAGAACGTAAAAAAGAAGAAGTCAACCTGTCAGCTGGACAGACAGTGAAAAAACAAATATAGCGTTTTGAATCCCGCAACCGAATTTATTGTATTTTTATTTTTTTATAATTAAAGCCACAGTAGGACACATCTTCCGCATTTCATTTGACGAGAAGACCTGCGGCTTCAACAATCAGTATGACCTGATGACTGTTACACGTCATCTGTCTAAGACTGGCAAAGTACTAGAAGTCATGGGTCCGCGAAATAAGGCAGTCACCGAACACTTATATATTCTCGAATAAGCAAAAAAATATCTGACTGAAAAAGCTTGTTGAATATCTGGACGAACAAACGAATTGACATTTATAATTTATTATCGATGATGTATTATAAATTTTTTTGATAGATTACTATTATTGATTTAAATTTATTATGGAACTTATTATATTACAATTATTCTTATTTTTATCTTATTTAAGGTAAGCATCTGCTTAGATCTTGTATTTTTAAGATTATTTACACTGCTACGAAATTATTAATATAGATAGTACTTCCACTTACTTGTAGTGAGAGATTGCCTGCGAGCAGTCGACGTTATACCACCAGTCGCAGGCAAACTTGGTCTGGTCAAAGAGCGTCCCGTTGGTGCAGAGGAATGAGGCGCCCTGGTGACCCTCGCGTCCGTCGTGGCACACGTGGTAGGCCTGAAATAAACATAAACATTTACGCACAGGCACATACATTGCTTCTGGCCCCACACTAGGATACCCTGTGTCGTGGGAACCAGAAACAGCGACAACACAAACATGTAAACATCCAAGAGCTGGGTTTTGTTTGTCCCCAGCCGGGTTTGAATCCCAAAATAGGAAATGGAAATGAATAGAATGGGAAATGAAACCAAATTAGTATGCTCCGGACTCCGCCGACTAACTCCTACTCCATGTAAAAAACAAAGTCCCAGGTACTGCAGCGTTCGAGTGATCGCTTCACCCCGTCTTGTATCATCATCATCATTATCAACCCATTATGTCCCCACTTAGGGGCAGGTCCCTTCCCTGAGGAAGGTATAGGCCACACTCCACCACGGGGGCCGAGTCCGGATTGGTATTTTTGTAGTATGTTTGTAAATAAAGTAGTTACTGTCATTTTCCCTTCCTTTCCTTCTTTCTAACTAACCAGTGTAAGAAAACGGTTCAGTGAGCTCACAGGAAAATTAACATTTATTTCGTTCCTTCGTTAAGTCCTGGTTTTAATCATCAAAATAACCTTATAATTCCTTCATTAAAACCTGAAAATCGACGTTCGGATTCGAGCTTCAATAATGGAAAAACAGCCTTTAATTTTGGCATCCGTTATCGACGTAATTAATTTGTCCAGACGTCTTTGATCGATTGTGGAGCTTTTCCAATCAGCAACTTATTAGACTATTGGAAGGAGTGCAAAGCCGATTAATTGAAAGTGGAAGATTAGAAGAAGATTACAGGGTTATTTTCGAAATACATATTTCGGAATTTTGTTTTATTTTTATTTAATTTTATTTGGGACAATAAACATCTACACAACATAAAATTATTAACAAATATAGTTGAACATAAAATAGGTAAGAGTACCCACAACATTATCCACAGATTACTTTGACGAGATTAAAGAACGGCAAAAACTTTTTCGCCAGAGAAACATAATTTTACATAGGTCTGTGCTGAATAATTAATTGAAATAAATTGAATTGAATAATGAAAAACGGCAATTTACATACACAAGCTCACGCCTTATCTGAGAGAGTAGCCAGAGACCAGGGACTTGCTACGACCACTTGCTACGACCCTGACATATCACTTTAGCATTAACGTTTCATATTTCACCATTTTAATGTTAATTACTTTTATAAGTGAGATAAATATTTTAGTATAAGTAAATCTTCTATAGTAAAAAAATGAAACGCTGAATGTGTTGCTAAGCGCAAATCTCTAGAACAGCTCAACCGATTTCGCTAATAATTATTTTGTTAGAATATTCCCTGAAGTACGAGGATGGTTTTTACGGAGAAAAAAAATTAAAAAAATCCCTAAAAAAAGGAGAAGGTTCAAATGGTGAGAAAATATGGAAAACAAATGAAAACTTTGTCGGTACGTAGTTTGCTGGGACACCTAGTAAACTAATAAAAATTTAGTACTTTAGTACCCTTACAGGGTGCTATGTACCTAAACAAATTATATTTACCGGCGTTCTCATAACATAACAATAAATGATTGATTGTTTGAATCGAACTCCCGACCTTCGGCATGGTAATCAGACGTGAAACCATTAGACCAGCAAGGCTTTTAGACCTTTGAAAAATCCACTTAATTACTTTCCCGTGGAATGTAGCCGTGCAGAAATAAAAAGTAACGTAACAATTTTCAATATTGAACCAGACATATTTTTTCCAAACGATTTAATTCCGGATTCTTTCAGTACCTGGATTAATTTCCTTTGTTTCCTTTATCGGAAGCGAGCAAGTTTTATCCCCAAGACGGGTCCTTTGTGGGAGTGCAGTGAGGATAATTGATACGCCTTAGGGGTTTCTATATAATGGGGAAGTGCATTGGAAAGGGGAGATAGGAGGGAGGCACGTGTAGGCCAGCAGACGTAGCATGACGGCGCGAGTCGCGTACTTGTGGCGCTAGAACGTCAGAGTTTGATAGAATAGGGTAATGGGAAATATAGACTTTTGAAATTACAGCGCGGGGTAACAAGCGACTCTCGCTATCATGCTACCTCCAAGTACAGAGGCGTCATGAAGCGCATTAAAAAAGGGAAGTTAGGAGAGAGACGTGTGTAGGCCAGCAGACGTAGAATGACGGCGCGAGTGGCGTATTTGTGGGGCTGTCAGAATTTGACAAAGAGTGTACTGGAAAATCTAGACATCTAGATTTGATTTAGGGATGTTGCGTCAATAAAAGATTAGCTTATGATACTTCTGTTAATTTTTTCGTACAAATATGTATATATATATCCTCGTAAGGCCCAATATACAAAAAAAATATTTATTTATAAAAGCGCTCGTAGCCCCGGCTGCCTAAGTGATCTTAAGCGATTTAACGAAGGTTAAGCAACATAGGGCGCTTTCAGTGCACGGATGGGTGACTGTTCCGTGACTAACGCCTGTTGTATTTTTCCGAGCGGTTTCGTGCTTTGCAAGGGACGTTAAGCGGTTGGTGCTGGCAGCCATCGATATATTGCAGTCGTTAAGTCAAGTCAGAAGCCTTAGGGCGGCTTGCAAATTTCTGACAGTAAGACCAGATACTAGTCTTACAAGCCTAATACGGACGTGGTACCCGTGGCGGATTATGACCTATACCTTCCTCAGGAAAGAGACCTGTGCCCCTCGGTGAGGGCAAAATGGGTTGATAAAAAAAAAGATTTATATTTAAAGGGGTTCAAATGCTTATAGCGTTAAGTCCGCCGCATTGTACTATAAATGTTAATGCAATAAAGTATTAATAATATTGTAAACAATATAAAAAATTCAATTTAAAAATCACGGTTTATTTCGTCAAATATAAAATTTGCCGCGAAAATATAATGCGAAACTGAAGCTTTCTTTACCCTCTCTATCAGGGTTCTATTCTACGGTTCAAAAATCTCAAACTCACGAAACATTAAATGAACCTATAAACCAGCCCGTTATTTTTCTATTAATCCCAACATCATATTACAGCCCAACTAGCTTTTACAACGCACTAAAGCTTGCTTCAACCGCCATCAAAAATGCATGCATGCAGCACATTCAATTTGGTCCCTCTAATATTCCCCGAAAACCATAACCGTACAGTAAAGACCACGCGTGCTGCGTAAATACTGCTTTATATTTCAAGAGATTTTACTTATTCAGAGTCATCTTCGATTCAATCGGTTCAACCAGCACTTGGGATCTCGATTGCATTGTCTGTAGTACGAGGAGGATGGAAAGGGTAGCTTGTATTGTACAGTTTTGTTTGTTACGTTTTATTGCACAAAAACTACGAAAATACATAAAAACTTCAATAAATTACTTTCGTAAATTGTGAGCATGTTGTGTACAGATGCTTTGGAGATTAGTCTGGATCTTAGATATTTATTCATATTATCTTGATAATGTACTGGCTAATGTCTGTTTTGTGTGCCTAATAAATACATAAATAAATAACAGATAAGTGTCGATGTAGAAAATTGGACTCATTTTAATCGTCTTGAACAATAAAACGGAGAGTGGGAGATGGCAAATAAAGGTCAAAAGGCTTAAGCTCTATCAAAAGGTCAAATAAAGGTAGTTGGAAAAAGAATAAGCCAAAAATTCATTTCATTATCATTAAAAAAGTTATGGCACCGGCTATAAATAGATACTTGGTAATTAATATACACACTCATTCTACACATATCTACTTACATAATAAGTAAAATATAATGTATATACTTCTAGACATAAATATGTACAAACTGTGACATAGACGGACAAGCTCTGATTTCCTTAGGCAGTAAGTAAGTTTTGCTATATTAACGAAGAGATGTAGATAGGCCAGGTCTTGAGTGAAACTAATATTGTAGTTTAAAGATGGCAGGTATATAATTAGGTGCCGAAAGCTGCCGCCAGACCGCGAGATGGACTGAAACCCTTTTACAGTAGAACCCAGATTCTAGGGCAACGTATTAGATGCGGTACACCAGAGTGCTTATACTGAGTTTTTTCATTCACTTTCGATAGCGAGAGCGTTTGCAATTTGTATAGGAGTGACAAAGCGCGCCAGCTAGTTGTCTCTTTGTCACTCCTATGCAAATCGAAAGTGAATAAAAAAACTCAGTATACGCACTCAGAGTGCGTATACTGAGTTTTGTCATTCACTTTCGATAGCGAGAGCGTTTGCGATTTGCATAGGAATGACAAAGCGCGCCATCTAGTTGTATTTTTATTATAAGCACTCTGGGCTGACAAATTGTATTGGAATCATACCTGGCCATCTAAACACTGACATACATACCAGAGTGAATTGGAAATCAGTTGCGGAAGAATTCAGTCTCTGGGACTTCGTTGATGGAGTGGAATTGGGGTTGTGGCGAGCACATGTCAACTCTGCGATAGCACTATACACTCTAAAATTTCTGCACGATCACCCGCTTTTCCCTATAGTGGTGACCCCGACGTGATACTATAGGGAAGAGCGGGTGATCGGATCGTGTTCTTCCACTATAAAGGGAAATTCCCCGCCAGGCAGATCGTATGCCTGGGGACGGCCGGTCCAACTGTGGTTTGTTGGACGTTGTATTTATTATAACTCATGTGTAAACTTTGATTGCGCGATGCAGAAATGTTGAAGTTTATAGTGCGCGCGCAGAGTTGACATGTGCTCGCCACAGTGTGATGGGTTTGGTGGAAAATATACCTGGCAGCCTGTCTCGACATTGGCGTACATTCCCGGGTGAACTGGGACCCGGTTGCAGGAGAACCCAGTCTTTGGGACCTCGTGGTAGATGGGGTAGTCCACACCGGGGATTCCCGGGACGTTGCGCAGGTCTTGGGGCTTCTCGTGTTCCCGGAGGGGCTTGGGGCGAAGCACGGCTTGCTGGTAACGGACGGGATAGTTGTCGGGATAGTTCTGGTAGCGCTGGAAGAAAAACATATTGATGAGCTATGCTATGGGAGCAACAGGCGACAAATCGCCAGGAATGGAGGGCTCTTATCAACACCAAAGTCTTTGAGTTTGAAACTCTTAAGCGATCGGAGCTGGACGCGAAGAGAGATGCCTGCAGAGCCCGTCCACCTGCTGCGATCAATTATAATTATGTTATCGGTGTGCTCACATGTCTGCTATGTGGCAGAGCCTTTATAAAAAAGGTTGGCTATGCGAGCCATATGCGAGCGCACCATCGCCAACAAAACAGGAGCTGAAGTAGTCGTCGTGACCGAAATCGGTCGGGACCATCATCATAAGCGCCAATTTAGGGTTATTGGCAACACTGCCCTAATTTTAGTAAATGGTAGATAGATTCTTATAGTGCCTAAGATACTTGAACAAATGAGTTTGATTTCGCATGTACCTATGGATTGAGATGTGACTGAAAACTCTTGTCTTTAGTAAAAATTAATAAAATATTGCTCTTTTGTGTCCATAGCGAACTACCTAGAAATACAGTTTCTTTTAGAAGGTCTAGTTTGTTATTTCCCAATATAACATAGCCCATAAATATTGTAACACAGTTCTCAATAATATGACGTCTATTATTCAGAAGACAACGATTCTGGTACTAAACAGTAGATGAATGTTCACACACATATTTAGAAGCATTAATGAGTAATATTTTTAAGACGAAAACTTTGTTAACTAATTAAAAACTGTTTTTGAAAAGAATAAATGCGAAGTTACTTTATTATCTTTTCATCCGTATAATAACAATTCTAAAATTAACAACTTCTGGCAAATGTCGTTTCGCCATATAAATTATTTGTAGGGATTATAATTTGAAAAAATTGAGGCGGACCATTCTTATCATTTAGGGCTATGAAAAATAAATAATAACTTATTCTGAAACCTACCGAATATACATATAAAATTTCATCAAAATTGGCGAAGCCGTGGTCAAGTCGGAGGAGTATCCGAACTAACATTGTCACAAGAGAATTTTTTATATTAGATAGTATCTAATGTCGAAGTTGTGTAAACCTTTTACACCAGTTTTGATATTTCTTTCATTCTATTCTGTCATTGTTAGGCATGAAATTTTAAATTACATCCTCCACTTCAAACTTTTAGATGCATTAAGTTCTTTGTACAAAACATTTGTATTGTGCATTATTAGCTGTTTATAACTTATCCAGCGATTTAGCGCAAAATGCCGTAATAAAATTCGGTCATAAATAACTACTTACCAATACCTACACACCTACGAACTTACTTAACTCTACACCTTGTTGGTTACGCTTCATAACTCTACGCGATATTTACACACAATTAAGTACTAGCTATAACCGTCGGTGTACAAACACGCTTGTCAAGAAAATGGCCGATTAGGTACATGGCGAGAGTGCGCGTTACGCGTAAAGCCCGATTTACACTTCAACGAGTGCAGTAGCGAGTCTCATGGAGCTGCTGCAGAGGCGGCTGCTGGTCACAAATGCTTGAAGTACCTATACTATTTAAGATAGCATTTAAGGCGCAGCGGTTGCGCATCTGGCTACCACGCGAGAGGTTCAGGGTTTGAACCCCGGCTGGAGACCAAAAAACCTCAGTTCTTGGATGTGTTTGTGATGTCGCTGTTTCTGGTTCCCACGACACAGGGTACCCTAGGTTGGGCCAGAATCAATGTATGTGCCTGTTTGTAAAGGTTTATCTTTATGTTTGAGTCTTACTTGTAAGACGTAGGTCCCACTAAAGCACTATTCTAAGGAGACAATGCTGATTCATAAAAATCGAAATCAAATATTTTATTCATAGTACAAACAAAATATTTACTTTATGAAAGTCAAAGTTGTTAGTTTCACAATTAATATATTACACGGAGAAGAAACTAACAAAGAAACTCCACATTTATTCTTTTCAAAACAGTTTTTGCCTAAATTACAAACTTTCAAACTTAAAAAATATTCTCTTGGATGTGTTGAACACTAGACACATTAAATTTATCCTGTATTTAAATTTAATGCCAGACATCCTTGTCTCCTAAATAATCGTTGATTTTATAATAAGTTTTTTCCCAAAGAGTGTGCTTAACACAAATCTTAAACCGCGATGGAGGTAACTCTAATATATCATGGGGTATCTTGTTGTAGAACCTTATACAGTGCCCCATAAAGGAAGTATTAACTTTTTCAAGCCTAAATCGTGGAAATGTCAATTTATGTTTATTCCTAGTATTAACGTTATGATGGCTACCGAGTGTTTCAAAGTCTTTAATATTTTTCCGAGCGTACCTACATAATATTTTCATAAATGTATTGGCTTGCAACTGTTAACATGTTAGTTTCTTTGAAAAAATCTCTTAGCGAATCCCTAATACCTAGCTTGTAAATAAATCGGATCGTTCTCTTCTGCAAGATGAATGTCTGCTGCCTGGCCCTATAGTAGTATACCATAGGACATAATACTATAGAAGTAACGAGAATAAACAAGCCTAGCAGTTGCAACGTCAGTAAGTTCTCGAATTCTTTTCACGGCATATGTTGCGGAGCTAAGTCTATGTGCTAATTTTACAATATGTGGACCCCATTGTAGTTTGGCATCGATTGTGGTGCCCAGAAATACAGTATCTTCAACGAATTCGAATGTAACAATGGAATGTGTTCGAATATAACAGGAATGAATCACACATAGCCCCGGCTGCCTGAGTGATCTTAAACGATCGCGAAGGTTATGCAACATTGGGCGCGTTCAGAGCACGGATAAGTGACCGCCTATGACTAACGATAGTGGCAGTTTTCCGAGCGGTTCCGTGCTAGGCAACGTTAAGCAGTTGGTACCGGCTGCCGTCACTAGATGGCTGTCGTTAAGCCAAGTCAGAGGCCTTAGGGCAGCTTGAAAGCTTCTAACAGTAAGACCAGACACTAGTTTTACAAGCCTCCACCAATCCGGACTTGGCCCCCGTGGTGGAGTATGGCCTATAGCTTCCTCAGTAAAGAGACCCGTGCCCCTCGGTGCGGACACAATGGGTTGTTGATGATGATACAAGAAACAAAACACAGTGAAAAATCAGCATAATTTATTTTTCATAGTACGTAGCAGAATTTTGAAGTGCCTTTATATGAGTTCCGTTTTTTACACATGTCGTGGACTGAATCAAGTTTGATATTAATGAGCGCGACCCTGACTTAGATCAACTTTTCGATCCTTGATCGCTTTGCTTTTCTTTTCACTTGGCCATTGGTGCGTTCAATGACCGTCCAGGGTTATTTACCGTCAAAAATGTTGTGCACATTTCACGGTAGACAATCCTAGATTTTGCGTATAACAAAACTATCTTCTATGGGATACATAACGCAATCTGTCTCCCGAAATACCTAGTTTAAGAGACAGAGTAAATTTTTCGTAATACCTCACGATAACCACCGAAATATGGCGTGATGAGAAAAAACCATTTCATTTTATTTAATTATATCAAACGTATAATATTTTTTGTTGTCAATAAAAATTACAAAACGTGCAAGCAACAGAGAAAGCTGATTTTAAAGAAAAGAGCATAGTATAAGCGAAATAGCATGATCACAGGGATCATGCTATTTCGCTTATACTATGGGCCGATTTCTGAATTGAGAATTTACCCTAAGTAAATACTTAAGTAACGTGCTGTCACGCTCTTATCTAAAGAAATGTGACGAGACAGCGCTACAGTTAAGTAATTACTTAGCGAAATTCTTAATTCAGAAATCAGCCCTATAAATTCTACGAACTTCGAGGCATTGGCCTTCTCAGATAGAGAGTATGGGCTTTAATTACAACATTACTGTTAAAATAGTATGAGAATTTAACCTTTACAAAAATCCAGATTGTTGGGAATTAATGCAAACTCAGCACTTTTTCTAACCTTACTCCCGTATCTCAGTTATGATCCTTGAAATTCCAACCAAGATAAGCAAGACATGTTATTTCTTATGTAATGTTCTGTTCAATGTTTCGTATGCAGTAAAGCACTGTAATTATTGCGCCAACGTCGCCAGCCATTAAAAACAACAATGAATCTCTAAATTCACAACAGTCACAAAAATAGAAACTCTGTGAAACAAAAGACACATTGCGCAGCGAATGGCGCAACGGACAAAATATTTGACAATCATCTTGACCTCCGGGCTAGTACACTCCCAAAACAGGCAAAGTTCAACCTACAATGGTGCTATCACCTCCATAAAGCTAAAGTGAAATAAATGACTGTCAAGTGCTAAATGTACGGTAAACCGTTTTTAATCTCAGAAGTTGAACTTACATGCTCATTAGAAACTAGTGAATATCTAATCACTGTCATTGCGACTAAGGTCAAAAACCTGGGGGCCTACTGGGATGTGTTGGATCGGGCTTGCAAGTTGATTAAAATAAAAAACAATATTAACTGTCAAGGCTGAGGTTGCTTCAAAGAATTAGCGTGCAAGAGATCGACGAAAAAACCTCAGAAGTATCGCTACTGATTCCAAAGGTTTTTGTCATGCTATTGCTTATCCCTTCTAATGGCGCCTGCCCGCAGCGCGCTAACGCCACGGGAAGGGTTATGAACAATTTCACTGCAAGTTACGTAAATTTTAGCATTTTTGACTGTACAACGTCACGTGTTATCGGTCTGACTCAGGTAGGTGCCTAGATGATTCGCCGGGTGGTACTCGCACCATAAACTCGCGCCGATTGGCAAGCTCCGCCGAAATTATTGAGCAGAAGGACAGTTGTTGGCGCTAGTTTGACAGTTTCCACTATCTTTGAATGACAAGTTGACCTTTTTATGATATCCTCACAATCTATTTATATGCAACTAGCTGTTGCCCGCGACTACGTCCGCGTGGGCTTTAGTTGAGTAAAGTGTTTGCAAATAAGATAGGGATACTTTTAGCGAAAGAGCATTCATACTAACTTCACAACCCCATCTTGCCCCTTTAAGGGATGATTTTCGAAAAACTACTTTACACGTCTTTCATGTCTTTCAATGAAGGACCTTCATGCTGAATTTCATTCGAATAACTTCAAAAACGGCAAAGTTTCATACTAAGTTTGCACCCCCTTTTTCCCCTCTTAAGGATGGTTTTTAAAAAACAATTTTACACGTGTATCATAATTTTAAATGAAAAACCATCGTACCAAATTTCATTCGAATAACTTCAAAAACGGCAAAGTTTCATACTAACTTTGAACCCCCATTTTACCCCTTTAGGGGATGAATTTCGAAAAATCCTTTCTTAGTGCTCCCCTACGTTACAAAAAGAACCCCTGTGTAAAATTTCAAGTTTGTAACTCTTATAGTTTAGGCCCTGCGTTGATATGTCAGTCAGTCAGTCAGTCAGTCAGTCAGTCACCTTCTCCTTATATATATATATATATATATATAGAGTTTTATCGTATTGTCCATATCAGTAAGTGGCGGCTCCTGGTCTCCCTTCCGGAGTTACTGTTTTTTACTACTTCTTTTTTTAATACTGTCTTTTTTTTAAATAAACAAATTTACATACTTATTTACAACGTTATTGAATTAAAATTTTCGTAGTCCACATCATTAATTTGATTCCGGAAACACTTACTTGACTTTTTGTCGGAAGATTCAAAGTCAAGCAGGTGTATCCAGAATAAGCTTAAAATAATACTTACAAGGTATTTAAAAAATATATACATTTATTAAACTGTCACCAAGTCAGTGCCGTGACAGAGTAGGGCCGACCGGGACCGGTCCTTTGCGAAACGCGAGTGCGAGTGAGAGGGGAGGGCAATGTTCGTGGCGCTTGTCAGGGCCGCCCGGCGCTTGCGCAGCCGCGCCACATCTGGCTGGCTGGGACGGCTAGCCTTAGGGCTTTTCTTTCTAGTAATTTGTTAAGCGGAAAATTTAAAAACAAAGTAAAGAACGAGCAACAATGCGATAGACGGACACTTTAAGTAAGGCCCTCCACTGCTCCAATCCGGCGTTGGAACCGGAATCAGTCATGAGAAAAATATCGGATGCCGGATTATGCTTCTACACTTCATCCGACTATAATCGGCAATAGACGTGACGCAGTGCTTTTTGAAAATTTTAAGCTGGAGAAGAAAGTGATAGAACAAATAAGGTTGTTGGGCATTTCAGAAAAACTCTATTTTTATACATATAATTATTCATAAACTCATGGCTGTGTTTTCGAGGAGTAGGTAGCGAGTGCCACCTGCAACGGCCCTGACATCTCTTTCGCTTCAACAACATTCATTAGTCGTTACTCGTTGCATGCACGAACTGCACAGGCCTACCCTTCTGGGACATAGGCGTGAGCTTATGTTGTGTGTATATGATTTAAATTAACAAGCAAGCTAGCAACAAAACAATACTCTATTCAAACACTACTCATTTCGTAACGCGTAGAATATTAATGAAACTATTTTACTTCACCTATTCGCGTTTCCCGGAGAAATACTATTAACCGGTTCTATTACTGCTAACCGGTAAAAAAACGAACATCACTTCCTTAGGATGAGCTGTTTATTAATACTGCACGAACGTTGTGTTTACTTACGCAACTTAGGAATCGCTCGTAGCCGAGGCTGCCCGAGTGATCTTAAACGATCACTAAGGTTAAGCAACATACGGCGCGTTCAGTTCATGGATGGGTCACCGTCTATGACTAACGCTAGTGGCATTTTTCCGAGCGGTTCCGTGCTTCGCAAGGCACGTTAAGCAGTTGGTGCCGGCTGCCGTCGATAGATGGCAGTCGTTAAGCCAAGTCAGAGGCCTTAAGGCGGCTTGAAAACTTCTTCTGACAGTGAGACCAGCCACTTGTCTTACAAGCCTCCGCCAATCCGGACTTGGCCCCCGTGGTGGAGTATGGCCTATACCTTCCTCAGGGAAGAGACCCGTGCCCCTCGGTGGGGACATAATGGGTTGATGATGAGACGCAACTTAGAACTTTGAAGCACAGTGGGCTATATCTTTTATCAAGGAAAATTAAAATATTTTCAGACACACTCCCCCGGTTTCTCGAACGCTAACAACCTGTTAATCTATGTTAACAGCTATCAGTTGTTTTTTTTTATATGCACTTTTGACAACTGACAGTCGTTGACAGCAGATTAACAGACTATTAGCGTTTAAGAAACCGGAGGTCTTTATCGAAACCTTATAACAAATATAGCTTTGGCCCTAATACCAATAACCGAGTAATAATATAATTTACAAAAAAAAAACATTCTATGACAATATTTTTTGTTATTTTGGCAACGGATATTCATACGTCTTAAAAAGTCATGTGTACCACTACTGTATAGCACTATCTTCCTTTAAGACCCTATGTTAGAGCGAGACAGTACTCCGTACGACGTCGGTTTTTGTGTTGACGGACTTTTTAAGACGTATGAATATCCGTTGCGAAAATTACTTAATGAGCCCACTGGATATGCCACAAAGATTCAAAGGTTCATTGAAGATGACAAAGATGAGTATAAAATTATAACTTGTATTCCGGAAACACTTACTAGGTTTTTTGTCGCACGAGTCCAACCTGGGTTCCTTGTCTCTGACTCGTCAGTATAATATTCTCACGAGCATAATTAGTTTTATTTATTGTATAAAATCAGGCGTTACTTTGCGGAAATCCATAATAGCATTAAAATGAGAAAATTACTTTGCTAAATTCCGCTATCCCGATAACCTAATCTAACCTTCATACCGGTGACCGTTAAACCGTCAACTGCCTAACGGCTATTTTTGTTTTGCGCAAAAATAGCGATTAATGGGGAAATAGAGGAGCTGCCCACCTGTGGAATATTAGCGGAATTTAGCAAAGTAATTTTCTCATTTTAATGCTCATTTATCTAAGCAGCCTAAAACAAGCTCGAATATAGCAACAGAAATAATCTCTGCTACGTCAATCGAATATACATGGTTGGTTACATACCTATATAAGCTTACGCCTGTATCCCAGAGGGATAGGAAGAGACCAGGGACTGCCACCTGCCACGATCCTGACCGATCACTTTCGCTTCATCGACATTCATTAGTAGTTATTTAGTTACACGCACGCTTGTTTCAGGTAGGTATTTAAAAATACATGGCCTATTTGGTCGAGGTATGTCCACCTAGGGCGTCTCTTACCGCCCGTTCCACTCATATTCGCTCGATATTTACTTGCTCCGTCAGTCTTTCTTCCTTCATGCTCTGCACATGTCCTGTCAATGCAACATTCCTTTCTCACAGGATTTTCTTATTGTTATTATTTTTAGCGGTGGTGGCGTAGTGGGGTTGACCCTTGCTTCTCGATCATGAGGGTCTGGGTTCGAACCACGCATGTACCAATGACTTTTAGTTACGTACATTTGTTTGTACAGCAACACCATTCGCTGATAAATTGTGCCCGGATAACGGCGACAGGCTTGCCACTTGTCACGTTTGGGACCTAATAAACTCGGCAAAACGTGGGTCCAGTTCTAGAGACTGGTGCCTCTGCCTACCCCTTCGGGGATAACGGGCGTGAGTTTATTATTATTATTATTTTATTATTTTTAAGAACGCACGTAGGGCTCTGGCGCCGAACTGTGAACCGTAGGATGACCACCAGCTCGCGGGACTGACGATCAGAGGCGCTTGCAGTGGCTGGATAAGGATGGCCAAGGATAGAGCATAGTTGCGTGCTTTTGATGAGGTCTATGTCCAAAAGTCCATGAGTGCTGTCTGAATGATTGAAAAGCACCGTAAAAGCGCCGTATCTCTGCTACGGCATTAAGTTGAGCGGAAACCTTTTTGGTACTGTTATATTAATTTTAAGTTATACTAATTTTTCCCTGTACAAGTACCAAATAAAGATGTTCTATTGTATTCTATTCTTGATTGTTATACGGCTCAAGAGCTATCTCAGAGGTGAGATATTTATAACCTCTTGGATTGCTCTTGAGTATCGATTTTAAAATGCTTTTTAAATAAAATTAGCGACTCGAGAACGTGCTCATGAGCGATGTGAGAGGCAAATGCGGAATATATAAACAAAAAATACACTCATGCGGACAAACAAACACCACACATGGTGTGACAAACTTCATTTTTTTTTTTAAATCGTATATTTCTGTCGTCCATTTAATAAGTTAAATTAGTATCCTCGTTACAATATTGTCATACTAATAGTGAAATAAGACAAGAAAAAAAGTAATAACGTAGAAATCTGTAATTTTGTTGATATCGTTGTTTATTTCCTTATCATTAAATAGATTTAAAAATATAATAGTTAATACTGTCTTCAGATTTAGACCAAACCACCAAACAAACTCTTGGACAATCACTAGTGTAAAATTTTAGCAAAAATCTTATTACTCCGTCCCAACTACGAAGAACTGCTGAGTTTTCTCTTTGCGAACTACATCTGTTTCCATTTGCTGGACATTTTTAAAACATTTGTTGCGCTAGCACCTCCGGTTATTTGAGCGCTTGGTATATCTATTCAAGCTTGTTATTTGAAAAAATAAAATTTTTTTGTTGAAATGGTCACTGTACAACGCAATAGAGTTAGAGTTAGGAGTAATGTTGTAGTAAATTGACAATATCGTCTATCGGAGACAGTACTGGAACATTTCAAAATTTACTATACTCGAGTAATTGGCAGTCAAAGTTTTGATCTTTTAGGACTGTAATGGTTTTAGTAATTAAAAAATAAATAAAAGGAGTGTTCGAGATATTCGTATACTGCACTAGATTGCAGCGGTCTAGAGCAGTCTATTTTGAAACCTTTGGTGTAAAAACTGGATTTTCAAAATTTTGGATATGTTCCAGTACTGTCTCCGATAGACGATATGACATTCCATGAATGCAGGCGTGAGTTTTTTTTTTAACTACATAGCTGATATTTTCATTTTAAGTTTCAAGCTAGCTAACACAAAATGGGCTTGACAGGCGCGTTGGTCTAAGGAAATACTAACAAAATACAAAAACCTAATTTGGTTAAAAAATGTTTGTCGGATTTTCCAGGCGCAGCGTTATGTATAATACTTAATAATTATTATTGTACGCCTTTCCTCACACTAAGGGCTGGCTGGAAGAGATTTCCGCTGAAATAAGCTAGCCATGTACTTTTGAATTTTTTGTAAATGTTATAACATAACCTAACATAACATTTACATACAGGCACATATATTGCTTCTAGCCCCACACTAGGATACCCAATGATGATGATGACTATGATGGGTGTTGTTTGTATTATGTCTTTTATGAGTGCAATGAAGTATAAGCATAAAAAATGGGAACTGGTACAAACCATGCCTACTGATGGCCCTCAAAAAAATATTAGAAGGAGTGGCAGATACCATTTACCTACTGTTTATTGCACAGTTTTACAAAATAAAAGTACAAAGGCGAACGTAATGCTAGGTTTATTTTCCAGCTAACGTTGATTATGTGGTGATTTTAAAAGGGAGTCAAGTAGTGCTTATATACTTAACAGACATAAACAGATAACCTATATTAAACAAACATAATTATCTCATGTAAGTGATAAGCGCGTCGTCCGCCTAAGAAGCGCTCGAAATCTAAACTTGGTGTTGGTGGCTGGCATTCTCCGGTCGACATTTTTAATATCAAACTTTCCACTATGAGAGAGCAGGGTGAAACTTCAACCTAAGTATTTTATTGCTTAAGTGGAGGGAGTTTTAATTTTTTACCGAACAGTTTTGAGATAATATAAAAGTCTACAGGAAGACATAAGTTTTTCAATCTGCTCTCTATTCAGACGCTCTCGAGTAATACCTATTGTAACCAGATACATATAAAAACGCTCGGTGATTTTTTAAATAAAAAAACGTATCCTCTATAAGTCTGAGAACAGATGCAGCTTATATAAGAGTAGCGACTTCGCACGGGTGGCAAAAATGTTTTCGTGGAAATAGCTAAGGTTCATTTGTCTATACTTGAGTATTGCGGTAAACAAACCTCACTCGAGCACAAATCACAACATTCCGAAGACATCACACATCGTAGATAACCACAATAAGTTTTAAACACTAGTTTAAACACTAACGCATCTAATTAATCAGAAAACTGCTCAAAAATATCTTTAAATATGTCTTTTTTAACCAAAATTGCAATTCAGTATAAAATCAGGACACAGGTTAGCAAAACACACAGATTAGTTTTGATATTTTGTTGTAGGGATGGGTGCAAGTGAATGAAAGAACAATTTGAAGTGAATGAAAAAGCGTTGATTGCTATCAACACAACAAAATACAAATCTTTCTTCTTTTTAATATTCGTATAGATATGTAAGACACATGGACCCCTTTAGGCCTAGAACATTTTTCTTTGACATCTAAATTAGTTATTCACAGAGTAATATTTTAAATTTGTCACAGTTTTCGTAGAACAAAACATGCTCATACAACTGTGGTATGTATCATCATCAAATTCAAAGTGCCGTTTCGAGTATCTAATACTATAAATATACACTCCCGGACACTCCCGGAGCAATAAGTTTATATGCAGTTTTGAACCCGATTTGGTTGAGCTGGTTGACCAATAAATCAGCTTCAAAACTGCATAAAAACTTATTACTCCACCTAACATTTATTTTTAGCTAGGGACCGGCATAACTTAAAACACTAGGTGGGCCGATAGATAATGTCCGGGAGTGTATTTTCACTTAGCCCTCCATCTTTTAGGGCACTGGCTCTCAAAATTGTTAAAGATGTTTCATTCGAAAGTTAAAGTTTTGTTGTGAAGTCATAAGAAAAAAAACTGTTTTTTCTCCTTTTCTTTCCATGGATTATTTATTGAACAATCCTTGGTCTAAGCGTGTTAAATATGTTCGTAGTAAAGTTTCTATACTGAATAAAAGCAGCTATAGGCAACAGCCGTTTTATACAATCAGTGTGATGCATTGACAACATCACATTGATTGGATTTAGCTTTTTTCATCCCAATCCAGTGATAAGCTAATAACAGTGATAGGCTTTTTTGTAGACTGAATATAATCCAATCAAACCACCAAATTAAAAAGAGAAATAACTCCACCTGCTAATTTATTTTACATTTTTCTAAGACCCCTAAACACAAAACCAGTACATAAATATCTAATGCAAAATCGGTGAAAGCTTACCTAATAAGATTATTATGCCAGCGCTCAGTCCGCGGAGTAAAATATTCAAACAAAATATCAAAGAAGTAACTGATCCTTTTCCTAATTAACACCTTTATACAGCCGTAATGAAACCGACACCTCGAACAAAGTGAGAATACCCGAAATTACTCCCGAATACCAATTTGGCACTGGCAAAGTTTGGAACAATTTCCACTTTGAGTGGGACAGCCTCGTCAAAGCAACAGAACTAAAAAATGGGAAGCCTGAAGGATTCGAACGCGCATCTTTAGCCTTGTTCAAACCGACTTTCTTAAATATAGCATGACATTCACGCATCACAATCACTTACCATCATCACAATCACAATGACATTCACGCATCAGAGTCTCGAGCTTACAGGCCTTTCATTATGAATGTTTTTAAAAATAACACATCATACTACATTCCGATAATAAGAATGTGTAGACTCTACAACGAAGTTGTGGCCACTAGCTCAGAAGTCGATATCTTCAACGCGCATTTTAATAAGTTTAAGAGATGCTTAGCCAAAATCCTGAATTCATAGAATTGTATAAAAAAAAATAGAAAAAATCAAAAAAATTATTTCAACGTAAAGAATTTACATTCTGCTTCATATCATCATAATCAACCCATTATGTCCCCACCGAGGGGCACGGGTCTCTTCCCTGAGGAAGGTATAGGCCATACTCCACCACGGGGGCCAAGTCCTTACCAAGTCCAAGAATTTACATTCTGCTTGTTGAATGTCAATGTACATACAGTTATGTATAATGTTAGCCGCTGCCTTGGGGCCGTCTGTAGTGGAGAAAAAGGCAGCGAAAAAAAACTCCACTCTGACCATCTTTTCTCAAATCACCTTAAAGCTAATACAAATCAAACTTACAAAATAATATCTTGGATGTGTTGAACACTAGACACATTTATCCTCTGATTAAATTTAATATTAAACTACTATTTAATATTAGACGCCATACGTCCTTGTCTTCTAAATAATCGTTGATTTTATAATAAGCTTTTTTGCAAAGAGTGTGCTTAATACAATTCTTAAATCGCGTTGGAGGTAACTCTAATATATCTTGGTGTATCCTGTTGTATAACCTTATACAGTGCCCCATAAAGGAAGTATTAACTTTTGCAAGTCTAAATCGTGGAAATGACAATTTATGTTTATTCCTAGTATTAACGTTATGATGGCTACCAAGTGTTTCGAAGTCTGTCATATTTTTCCTAACGTACTTAATATTTTCATATATATATTGGCTTGCTATATATATATGAAACAACTGTATATATATATATATAGTTTTATCAATGCTAATTACTACATTTAATACCCCCTTTAAGATACCTAAAATTACATAAGGCGGTTTAGGTGCATGTTTTAGACCACAACTCAGTTCTTGTACCATATTATAACTTGTACACCTTATAAAATAAAATTAAAAATAAAACTTGTCTTGCAGCATTGTCATCTATGGAGGAAATTAATTTCGTTACTAAAACTAAAACAACTTTTACTGAGCCCTGAGCCCCGCGGACCCGCCCGTGGGTCCGATGTAAACTACGCCGCATTCCGTTAGAACCCGTAGACCGGCCGGGGGTCGGTCTCGCTACTGCACTTTGAATCGAATTTTGAAGATGATATAGACCATAGTTGTATGAGCATGTTTTATTCTTTAAAAACGGTGATAAATTTCAAATAATACTCTGTGAATAACTATCTTAGCTGTGGAAGAAAGTGTTCTTGGCCTGTGGGGTTCAGGCGTTCTCTCAAAACAAAATTTGTACGTCTACAATGGCAAAGCAAATAACGACAGGACAAATAACGTCGCCAGTTCCTTTTTTCCCGAACTTGGCTGGACTCGCTGGCGTGAGTCTAGATTCAACTGGTACTTCTTCAAAACTCCTGTTTAACACATAAATATTTTTATCTGTGTCTCAGACTAGAACAAATACGGAAAAACATTTAGTCTGAAGTCAATGACCCTATTTTTTCTACTTTGGTTAATAAACCAAAGCTCAACATCCAGGTTCGGTTAACATCCAGGGGTTAATGTTTTTAGTATTTAACTTTGTTAATTAGGCTAAAACTGTTTTGAAAAGAATAGGTACATGTGGAGCTTCTTTGTTAGTTTTATGTCCATGTGATTTAATAATTGTGAAACTAACAGCTTTGACGTTCATAAAGTTGTTAATAAAAGAATTTGAATTTGAATTTGTCCAATTTATGACGCGCGTAGTAGCATGACTGTACTAGATACTACAAAGATCCTGGAAGTAAATTTAACCAAACGATAATTCGCCTTTGAAGGGCCCAGAAACTTCGCGAAGGGAAAATTGCAAAAGTTACCTTTCCCTTATGAAGGACGGAATTATAGCCCTTAGTATTTCAAAGTCGAGTGGGCCATACGCCGAGGCGCGTTTTATTGCAATAATTTTAGTTTAAAAGCGTTCTCTGTTACAACTTTACCTTTTGTGAAAATTGGAGTGGCCGCCTGAAATATTTTAATAATGCAGCAGCTCGAAAATTTCTCGAACGACAATTTTCAGCAACTCAAATAAAGTTAAAGAAAAAAAATAAGCAGCTTATTTTAATTTCTATAACGTAATCACAGTACCTAGCTACCATGCGAGAGGTCACGGATTCGAAACCCGGCTGGGGACAAAAAAACCCCAGGTCTTGGATGTTTACATGTTTGTGATGTCGGTGCCTGAAGACTATAATATAGTCTTCAGGCACCACCCACATAAGGATACCCTGTGTCGTGGGATCAGAACCAGAACCAGCGACATCACAATATTCTTATTTGAGGTACTATTCCTTGCATCGCGATCGATCGCGGCCACACGCGGCCTACGACTGTCGTCGGACGCTCGCGACAATAGTCAGAGTATTTAAATTCGAGTAAAAAGATTATTAAATACTAACCCAAACATTTTATTATGAAAAGAATAATATAGTGATTGAAATTTCCTTCAAGATTATCAAAATACGATCCCGTCTGACAGATAGCCTTCGCTCACTGGACACTCACTAGTCGTTGCACCTCACCGGTTTCAGGTACTTATTATAAAGATCGTGGCAAGTGGCAGTGCCTGAACTCTGCCTACGTAAAAGAAAAATCTACCAAATAAAACGAAATATTTAATAATAGTAACATTGTCTCATTTTTTTTGCATCGAATTAAAAAACAGACTATAATCTTGATGCATTTAGGCATATTTATTAAATAATATTAAACCTTTTTAATTCATGTGTGAAACGAAAGTTAAAATTTCATATTGAAAAAAAAACACTTAATTACAAAAACACAAGAAACCACAGAATTGGATAAATTCATAACTGTATTAATCTATTTACTGACCCTATATTTTCAAATTGACGTATGTTTTTTTTAATATTGTCAAGAATAACGCCTATTAATTAGAGCATCATATCAGGGATATTGGTACTTAGTATGCCACCCAGGGGCCTTTATTAAAATTTTATAGAGTCGATAGACCACAGGCAAATCACGTGTCATTGTCCCTGACTGCACGAACAGACTGACATAATGAGTTTATCTCCAGCAAAGGCTCAAACAACGAAGTCAGAGGTGACTAAAGACCCCTAGCTCAAAGTAATCGGATTGACCATATGTGGTGTTTGTTTTATCTCCGGCTCGACAACGCAGCTAGAGTGACTAAGGTCCCCGTAGAACAAAGCAATCGGATTGATCATGTATAGAGGTTATAGGCGACAAGGTGCCCGCCAGGATTGTGGAACGGACGGGGCATTTTTACGTTCACACGTAAAGACAACTCACTACAAGCCACTGGGTACGCAATGGCGAGATGTAACAAATCGTACAACTGTCACCAGGCTGTATTTCTTGAACGGTGATAGTTTAAATTTTCACAGATGATGTTTTTCTGTTGCGGTTAAAATAACAGCAAATACTAAAAAATAAAATAAAATAAATATTTAAGGGGGCTCCCATACAACCAACGTGTTTCTTTTTGCTCGATATTGATAACGACAACAGGTCAGGTAGACGCTTGAAATATTCACAGAATAATTATTTATAATAATTTTAAAAACATATACCTAATTAAAGTAAGTCGAACAAACACTTAAGGGGGCTCCATACAACAAACGAAATTTTTGGCGTTTTTATTGATAATATTTTCCTATGTCGATAGTGATATGAAATAGTTATCTCGGTCTAAATTTGTAGCGTACGTTCGCAAATGGGGCATTTCTAAGTGGATTACGTTCAAACGACACGAAGCCGAAGTGAATAATAATCTACTTGTTTTGCAATAAAAGGAAAAGATAGTATTCAATTCCAGAAATGCTTTTCTTGATGTAAGCAAACCGTCGACAAAAATATTTTAAATAAAAATTATAGGCTTTTTGTACAGGCAAGCAGTCTACATATGCTGTATTATTATGTGCAAGTCCCACTATAGGAAAAGGTGTTCTCTCAGAAATAATATCGGGCTTAATCCCCGCGCGTGCCCACAGTGGATTGGTGATTTCAAGCGCTGAGGTATTAAAAAGCATAGACATTTAGGTTTTCTCACGAATTTTTTCTTCACTTTAGCAAGACAGGCTACAGGTTTATTTATAAAAATCGATCCCGCTAAAACAAGTCATAGCAGGCCTATGGGAGGAATCTCACTTATAAACCGGCTTCAACTGCGCTTTAGAAGTGTTTTAGTGGAATCGGCTTTTTATGAATAAGAATTTTAATTTCTATCTAGCAATTTGATGTTACTGAAAGATCTGAAATTTCGTCTCGTATCAAGTCCCTGTTTTCAAATTGGGTCAAACAGTATTTCCTCTACATCAATTGCAAGCTTAAGTAAACAGTGACTTTAGTTTATATCCAAAATCGCGTGCAATCGTAAGAATACAACGTCGCGTAACACTTGTGTTTGCTATCCAAAGCAATACTTTGAACTATTATAGTCTGTAAAACATAGCTTGAGCTCCGCGACAGCTGTCATCGAAATTCCGTCCATGAAGTTTTGAATTTTTTCACAGAATATTTGTACTGTAAAAACTCAGTACTTACTGCACACTATTCGATGTTTAAGCAACATCGTAACCTAGCCCTGTCAGTGTGACAGCTGTCGTGGAGCTCAAGCTATGTTTTACAGACTGTAGTTACAAACACATTGAAGAATTTAAATAAGGTATTTTTATTAGCAGAGAGTGCTTCTGTGCAATTCTTAAGTTATGTGCTATCAGTACTCCAACCAAGCAATTAATTTGGTTTTGTCAGGTCTTATAATATAACCAATGTAAGTTATTATTTTTATCAATTAATAAAGACCAGACAATACATACTCAACTGAACAACATTCTAATCAAACACAACGTGCAATGGTCTACTGGAAATAGCAGCTACTAGAACTTCCAAGGAGACTTTGTTTAGAACAGACCGGAGCTTACGTTCTTTAGGAATAGTCTCTCGTTTGGGACTCTCAAACAATGTTTTAAGCAAACCAGAGCTTGTTAGGCACTGCCGATAGCACATCGAACTTTACACATCCAACTTGAGGTACTTTAAAGAGGTAGTCTAGTTTGCGCACCCGCCTAAATAGCACCTGCACAAATAGCACCTGGCCTAGTCCAGATTGGGCACCTATTGATATTTTTGGCAGGTGCTGTTAGTGAATTCAAATGTATTTATTCTGCCCAAAATATCAAAAGGTGTAAAATCTGGACTAGGCCAGGTGCTATTTGTGCGGGTGCTATTTAGGCGGGTGCGCACACTGGACTACCTAACTTTAAATACGGGTGACTAGAGTCAGTTTATGAATTGAGAATTTCGCTAAGTAACTACTTAAAATGTAGTGTTCTCTCATCATATTTCTCAGAAAAGAACGTTACTTATGTATTTTATTTAGTGAAATTCTGCCCTAAGCTACAAAACTACCCCTTGGTAGGCAACAATTACATTAAACATTTACATACATACATTGCTTCTGACATTAGGATAGCCTGTGCCGTGGGAACCAGAAACAGCGACATCACAAACATGTAATTATTCAAGATCTGAGGTTTTTTTGGCCCCAGCCAGGTTTCTAACCAAGGACCTCTCGCATGGTGGGCAGATTCGCCAGCCGAAGCGCCACTGAGTTCGTCATAATATGCCTAAAGGCCGATTTCTGAATTGAGAATTACTTAACTGTAGTGCTGTCTCGTCAAATCTTTAAGAAAAGAGCGTGACAGAATGTTTTTGAATTAATATAAGTACCTGGATGACCGAGCTTTGCTCGGTATTTTTTTGATAAATCGTGTTTTTTGGAAATTACACTCAGACTAAGGGGCAAGTCCCTGCACGCTTTCACGCGCCAACCCCCAGCCGCTAGAGACTGGCGCAGACATATATGAACGATCGAATTGTAAACTTTTAAGAACTTTTTATACCATATTTGCCTACCAATAAATTTTATTTTATTTTACTTAAGTATTTACCTACTTAGTGTAAATTCTCAATTCTGAAATCGACCCTAAGAAAATCAAGTAAGACTGAGTCGTCAACATGTTAGTGATAGAGTGAAAGTGAAATGATCTTTATTTTCAAGTGAAAAGTAAATAAAGTGCTGAGAAAATGTCTTAAAATTAAATTTTGCAAAAAAACCCGCTCCACTGGTGACGTTGATTAGGTTAGAAGATAAAAACGTAATTACAGAGTCGCTGAGCGCAAAAAAAAATGTTTTCATGTTTGTACATTTTAAATTAAACTATGATGTTTTTTATAGTTTCAGTGTGTTCTTTGACGTTAAATTAAGAGGTTTAAGAATAAATTCAAAGTCGCTGAGTGCAAAACCACGTTGAATACAATGAGAATATACTTTCCGCCACAAGAATTTATTCTCATATATTTTTCCATACAATTTGAAATTCTGAAAAAATCTGAAAAAAACTGCGAGCTGGTAATATTTTTATTTAAATTGTTTTATCGTCAATAATTAATTTATTTATTTATTTATTCTTTGTTTTTTACTTTTTATTATAATTTCTTTTTTTTCAAATACCTAAATTGATCTATTTATGTATTTGGTCCTTTGTGTGCACCGAATAATAATTACCGCTATCTTATCTTCGTCTAGTTTAAAAGAATACCGTGTTTTTACATCGATTATACTAAAGTATAATCGTCGAACAGGTTTTGATTACGAGTTTGAACTTTCAATCGTGTGTCGTAATTGTGTACTGACTGGCTTGTTTTATGTAACTCACGGTTAATTGGCTTCGTTTTGGTATGGTTATTATGGATGTAGTTGCAAGGTCATTTACTGTTGATAAAAACCGCAACTATTCCCACACACATGGGAACCGGTTTTTTTAATCATAAAAAATTTGGAATTCTCCCCGTCAAACATGGTGCCAAATTTCATAGTTCTAGGACAACGGGGAATACAGTCGACAGCACATCATCGTATAGACCCATGCACTTTACTCCGTTGCATTACGGGCGACTTTAACATAACATAACATAACATTTACATACATGCACATACATTGCTTCTGGCCCCACACTAGGATACCCTGTGTCGTGGGAACCAGAAACAGCGACGTCACAAACATTGCAACTAAAATGTGAAGGTTGACGTGCTGTCGACCATACCGTAAGAATATTCATTCCCTGAAGTGTCGAAATAACGATTTTTTTCGTCTAACGTTATGTATGAGTGGACATTTTAACAATGTAATTCTTTACTTTGAAATAAATATCTGATTTCTGATCTCTCAAATGAGAAGCCAGCGTTCTACCGCTCGCTCCGTTGTTGTAAGGTTAAATTCTTAATGTTATTAGGTCGAGAACGTTTCACAGATTTCAGAAAACTTCTTATTCAGATCTACTCGGAATCAGGATCAGAATTTCATACATGGGTTATACATTAGAAAAGGCTAAGGCTTAAGGCTTATACATTAGAAAATAGAATGAACTGGTCATTCTATTTTCTACCCTTTAAGAGAGTATTTAATTTTCATGCAAACAAGCTATAATAATCGTAATGACATTAATAAGGACTTATTTCGAGATTACAGGAGTCAACAATAAATTTAAATGTCACCTAACATACATGTAAATAAGTTTCTAAAATTAATTAAATATTTTCGTTACAAAAGAAGTCGATAATATTGTAATAGCACATGTCAAGTCTGCCCTCGTAACGAGTAACATACATATAGCCATTACTGCGTTTTTAGTTTGAATGCAAAAATAAGCTACTCAGAGGCATTTTCCCCAGTAAAAATGTAATGGTGGCTGGTAGATCTAGCGTAGATTATTACTTTTTTACTGCAAAACATGCCTTTGAGTAACTTACGAATATTTTTGCATTCAATCTAAAATCGCAGTAGTGCTATTACTGTGTTTCCCGTTGCTAGGGCAGAATTAAAAACATAAACAATTTTGTTTTAGATCCCCTAAACTCACCTCTAGATACGCAGCATCGGACACCAGACCACAGAGGAGAGCGCCAGTCAGCGCTCTCAAAACCGCCTTGCCCATTTCTCCACACATTGCGAACGAAACTTTGTTTTTTGCCAAAAAATAGACGAAAATTTAACCAGGCGACGTGGTAACTCGCGTAAAGCTAGTAGAGGAGACTAAGTGAATGTCAGGCCTGCGAGCCCCCACCTGGGCTAGGTTTAGGTAGGGCTATTGCCTAAAGTAGTGGGAATTCGGATAAGGTTACTCGCCTGATTAAGGTTCGCTAGACGCTAAGTATATTGCTTTCAAATCGGATCTCTTCCAAGCATAATAATCTGCTTTGGCATTAAATTAATTTTCAACAGCCGGACTACGATGGCAGGCGAAGGGCTCTTTGAGATAGATAACTGCCTCGTTGGTCGACCGTTTAGCTACCAAGAGGTCGTGGGTTTGACTTCCACTGGGGGGCGCCGTACTAATGTACTGTACTAGGGCGCCTGTACTGCCTGTAATGTACTGTAATACTGTATAATACAAATGGCCCCAGTTTTGGTAGTTTTCGTTTGTAATGTCCTTGCCTGGTTACCATAGCACAGGGTATCCTAGTTTGGGACCAGGTCAAGCGAATCTGTTGTGTGAAAGTTAGTTAAGAGCTGTCTAGATAGAGAATACTTAATTGTACATCAAAATGAAGATTATAGATATTTCTTAATCTAAGTATAGGTACAGACCGCCGTCTGTGCTTTTAGTGAAAGGCCGCCGCCTTATCAGACTCTAGATTCATTTGTAGATTCATTGAAAAGATGAAAAAGTGCGTTTTAAGTACAGTTCTACAAATAAACCACGATGACCTTCATTGGGGTCAACTAACTGACAATCCGAAAATAAGGCTAAGCTTCCCAAGTCACCCTTCAGGTCGCCATCTTTGGACGATAGAGAGGAGATCATCATCATCATCATCATCGCCGATAAATAGTTAATTGCCGAATAGTTAGAAATTTACACATTTAGTACTATTGGCACAATTACAGAAAAGGTCGGAAAATCATTATCTTCAGAAACAATCCCAGACATCAGTCGACTGGTTTGTTGGTCTAGCGATTGTCGATGGTCGACTAACTAACCAAACAGATGTCTTGGATTCGATTTCCACTAAAGGCCGCCGCATTCGATTTTAAATGACCTCAATCTGGGTGTATTCATGTTTGCGTTTGTCATTACTTTAGCATCATTATCATCAGTTGACGCCCAGAGGCCTCCCTCATTCGCCGTTTTCCAAGCTTCCGGTCTTGTGCCGCCCGCATCCAGTGACTCCCCGCCACCGCAACCAGGGCCTCAATTCTATTAGTGCATTATAGTTCGATGGCAGATACACGATCGGGTCACGTGCGTGTTTTTTCACACCACTGACGCCTAGATTGCTTTATTTAAGTGCGCGCGTAGACTTGAAGCGGCAATGAAACTAAAACGCCATGTTCATGCAGTTGTAATTGTACTACAATTCATTAGCAGAATCTATGCCCTGGTCGATAGATCATCTGGAAGGCCTATAACTCACACTACGTCGTCCGTCTCGCGGTCGCCAGGTCACAACTTATCCGCGGCCATCAGCTCTCCGAGTTATTTGCCAGGTCCAACTGATAGATTGATAGGCTAATGCCTATGCGCACACTAGCGACACGGGACAGGCGCCAGCTCGGCGACTAGACGCGACGACAGGCTACGGCCGTCAATTTTCATATATTTTGTTCGAATCTCCGCACACTAGGCGTCAGAGTCGCGGAGTCGCGACGACAAGACGCCGGAAGCAAATGACAACGTCGCGTCTGACGCGGCGACTTGACTTAACGACTTGACGACTTGACAACTTGACTTGACTTAAGCTGAGCACGTCTTCGAGCTATTAATAGCTTGGGTACTAATCTCCTGCTAACAAAAAAGAAACCCAGTCTTAGATATTTACATGTTTGTGATGTCTCTGTTTCTGGTTGCGACACAGGGTATCCTAGTACGGGCCAATAAGCAATGTATGTGCCTGTATGTAAATGTTTGTTTCTGCTTTAGCTTAGCTCAAGGCATCCAAGTTTGGGACCAGAACAAGCGATCGTGTTGTGTGGAACTTATTTAATTATTCACGTATGTATTTTAATACGAGTAATTCCCAACTTCCAATGTAAGCTCATCAAGTGAACCTTGTTATTGCAGTACCAAACCATTCCACAAAGCTACAAAGCAGGTAGCGATTACACGTTGAATAGCTAACAATTACCGCATAAACACTTTCCATTTCACGCACGGCGCTTGCGTAAGGCTGACCACACATCGGATGTGGCGGGAAATCGCAGCGGATACTACAGGGGCCGAAAATTATTGTATATTTGTTGTAATCGCTGATATGCACTTTACGCTAGTGCAATATTATACACATTATGATTAAGTTAACGGGCTGCTACTGAATCTCGTAATTTTTTTTTATGATGTGTTGAAGTAAACTACCATCGCATATTGGTTACTATTTCATGTTCATCTCTTACGATGTTTATCTTCTATGCTTAGCTCTTCCACTCTAGATCCTGTTTTAAACAAGGTATTATTAATTTAGTATTTCATAAGTTATTAGATAGAATATTCTTTATTTCACACTAGAAAAAACAGAAAGAAACACAAAATATTTACAATAATTTATTATTATGAGCGTGAACCAATGTGAGATCTGTTCTTGACAATAGGTGGCTGTTCATTCATTCATTGATTTATTTGTCTGCTGCTTACAATAAAAATATAAATAAATTTAATAGAACTTCCTTGCAGGAAAGTAATGTAATGACGAGAAAAAAACAAGTGCAAAGAAGTGGCGGAACAATTTGACATCCATGAGTTAAGCCGTAGGTTTGAAACTCAAAATATAAGGAGCTGGTTCGGCTGCGTTGATTTTCCATATTAATAACCCTGCGACCTATTTTCGGACCTACTAAATATAGACAAACAATTTCACTAAGACCACTAAAACCGTTTAGTAGATGTAGACACAAGATTTTTAATTATTAGATAAATAAGTAGTAATTTTATTGCGCACTCATATGCTCGCACCCTAAATCGTAGCGTAACATTGATAACAACAGTTATTAAACTACAATTATACCAACATTCAACTGCAATTTGCAACGTTGGATACTTTAATATCGATATCCAAACAAATTGAAACACCTTATGATATCGAAAGAGATCTACACAAATGCATTGAATTTAGAAGGAAATTCAATGACAAATGTTACATTATTGATGATTTGGCTTTGTAAGCTTAACTTACTTAATATTGCAGCGTATAGATTAGATTAGATTAAATTACAAGTTTTGGTGGTCTCTATATCGTCAGTTCAAAGCTGACAAAAAGGAGGAGGAGAGGAGTTAAAAAATACATTTAAGGAAAATAGACTTTAGGTTCCTAGTGTTAGTTGGGTTTGTTAGTGCTTCGGCCTTTTGGTTTTCGGGCTTATGAACGATCGGGATTTGAAGTTATAGGGCTATTGATGCTTCGGCAAATTAACAAATCGGGCCTGTGTTTTCGGGCATCTGTTATTCGGCTATTGAGCATTCGGTTTTAGGTAGGAGACCCGATTTAAGCACTTTTAATTTGTAAGCAAACGGTAGCAAAATTTCATTTTTAGTTTTACTAGAGTTTTACTAATGAGCCAACGATATTAATTGTTCCATTCTACATACCTTCTCCTGTCCTCTTCAGAGTGAGAGAGAAAGAGAGAGAATATGAGCTTAAGCGAACCTCACTAAGATACCCTGTGTCGTGGAAACGAGAAACAGCGACAAAACAAACATGTAAACATCAAAGACCTGGGATTTTTGTCCCCAGCCGGAATTCAAACTCGTGACCTCTGGCATGTTAGGCTGAAGCGCTAACCGCTGCGCCACAGAAGTGAAATAAGTGCAAGTTTTTAAACAACATTATCCTCTACTGTTAGCAGGTGGTATTTTCTTCTATTTGTTAATATAATATTTAAAGTGTTTTTTTTTCTGTTAAATATATTCCTCTTTAAAACTACTATGACTTTTTAATACAAACGTGTGGCATATATTTCTACAAGAAGAAAAATCAAAAGACGAATTACCGAAAAAGAATATCAATTATGTTTTAACTATCAAAGAGGTTGCATACTATTTGGTAGTGCCAAACAACAATCTGTCTTCTATCTTCTATATAAATAAAATTCGAAGTCCTGACTGACTCACTCATCAACGCCCAGCCCAAGCCGTTGGACCTAGGAAGCTAAAATTTCGCACAGAGGGTTGAATTTGAATTTGAATTTATATAATAATGTAAGGTAACGAATAAGATTTTTTGAAATTCGGGGCTAAAAGGGTTGCCAAAATTTGTATGGGAGGTATAAAGAATGTTGTGTTGATTGAACACGTGTTTCGCCGTTTTTCTAAATTTAACTCTTAAGGGAGTGAAAGGGGTTGCAAAATTTAGAACTAAAGTCCACGCGGACGGAGTCGCGGGCGAAAGCTAGTTACATAATAAAAAAAACAACCGCCATTTTTAACATTGTTGGAAAGTCGGCAGAAGGATAGGCTGCTATCGGCCACACTGAAAACTATTAAAATGGTGCTCTCGCAGCGTGGTACAATCATTTGCGATTCACTTTTCTGTAATCGGTTTTTCAAAATGGAATTGCTCAGCGTTGTTATTCTGGTGCAAGTTTGAAGTTTCGGCGCCACGTTACCGGTGTCGTCTTGTATTGAGAAAAAGAATGTAATATGCCACTTTTGAGTGGCGGGAAGACGCTGGATGCAAGCCGCTTCCGACCGGTCTTTTTGGAAATCCATGCAGGAGGCCTATGTCCAGCAGTGGACTTCTTGTGGCTGAATGATGATGATGATGCTACTTTTACTGCAGAGTGACATTTACGAAATTTCAATTCGTCCTAGTATAATTACTATTAATAATGAGAAAATTCCACGATAGCTATTTTTACAAGTCCAGTCATACTGGATTGGGATCACAAACTTAGCCAAATACCTACAGGTATCATAACGCCTTACATATTTTTATGCAAATTATGTATTTTTTTATTGACTTTGATCTGGGCTTAAATTCTGCTAATGCGTTGAGATTCAATGACAGTTGCATGTACGCGTCCATTTCATTTCATTGCCGCCTCAATTCAATGGAGCACGCGTATCAATAATTCTACGCGTCAATGGACTTAAAAAAACATGTCACGTGGCCCGACCATGTAATTGTAATTGAACTACATTGCGCTAACAGAATCGATACCCTGATTTTCGATACTGAAGAAACTTTATTTACGAACTAGCTGTTGCCCGCGACTACGTCCGCGTGGGCTATAGTTGAGTAAAGTGTTTGGAAATAAGATAGGGATACTTATAGCGTATGCGAAAGAGCTTTCATACTAACTTCGCAACCCCCTCTTACCCCCTTAAGGGATGATTTTCGAAAGACTACTTTACATGTCTTTCATGACTTTCAATGAAGGACCTTAATACTGAATTTCATTCGAATAACTTCAACAATGGCAAAGTTTCATACTAACTTTGCACCCCCCCTTTTGTCCCCTTAAGAGATGTTTTTCGAAAAACTATTTTACATGTGTTTCAAGACATTCAATGAAGAACCTTCATTCTGAATTTCATTCGAGTAACTTCATAAACGGCAAAGTTTCATACTAACTTTGCACCCCCCATTTACCCCCTTAAGGGATGATTTTCGAAAAACTACTTTACATGTATTTCATAACATTTAATGAAAGACCTTCATATTGAATGTCATTCGAATAAATTCAAAAACGGCAAAGTTTCATACTAAGTTTGCACCCCTCTTTTTGCCCCTTAAGGGATGATTAAAAAAAACTATTTTACACGTGTTTCATAATTTTTAATGAAAAATTTTCGTACCAAATTTGATTCGCATAACTTCAATAACGGGAAAGTTTCATACTAACTTTGAACCCCCATTTTACCCCCTAAGGGGATGAATTTTCAAAAATCCTTTCTTAGTGCTCCCCTAGGCTTCCTAAGGAACTCCCATGCCAAATTTCAACCCCCTAGGTTCAGTAGTTTGGGCTCTGCGTTGATTCTAAGTCAGTCAGTCAGTCAGCTTCTCGTTTTATATATATAAGATAGATTGCATGAAGTCAATAACGCTCTATAGGTTACACAGAGAATATTGTAAAATAAGCAGTGTTCCTCATTAATTTATTTCTTAACATAAAATATTAGCTGTAGAAACTCCAAAAAGGGCATCGCCGCTTGGAATTTCAGAATGGCAGCCTGTGCCAATAAAAATGAAATTATTTACTTCGAGACCGACCGGTTTATGTTAATCGATTTATGGATTCCGATTGCAATGTCTGCCATTTTATTCGATCACTTTAATAGTTCGTTGGGGGGCTTGTGATATTGCAGGATCTTTTGGTAGATCCCTGAACAGCAGAACATATTGAAAAAATGATGCAGCCCATAGTCCCGCTGTAGGGCACATCCCTTCTCTCAGAGAGAGTGTGTGGGGTTAATTGCCACGCTTGCCCAAACGTACTAAATAATAAATTAACATAACATTTACATACAGGCGCATACATTGCTTCTGGTCCCACACTAGGATACCCTGTGTCGTGGGAACCAGAAACAGCGACGTCACAAACATGTAATGTAAACATCCAAGACCTGGTTTTTTTTTTAAATTCGAATGTTTGAATTCAAAGTTCAAACAAAATTTTTACTTTATGCAAGTTGTTAGTTTCACAATTAATACATTACGTAGAGAAGAAACTTACAAAGAAACTACTCATTCATTCTTTTCAAAACAGTTCAGTTATAATAATTACCATCCGTTGGCTCAGTCACGTACAAAGGTTGGAAGAGGATTAAACGATGGAGAGAGCATACTCGGTGTTTTCAAGCGATCAAAGACCGGTTGGCCGCCCCAAACATCGCTGGTAGATGAAGTGACCAAGGAGCTGCGTGAGCTCCAAACAAGTGGCTATTTCTTGTGTTGGAGGCCAAGATCCACTTTGGGTCACAGAGCCCGCGCAGTAGGTACCTAAGTAAGACAAATTAAAGGAAATTATGTTAAAGTAGGTTAAGTTGGCTAAACGAATCTTGAATATTGTATTCAAGGCTCGTTTAGCCAATGATAGGTACCTATAGTAACTTATTTTTTGTGTACAAGAATATAAATAAGTACCTATTTATATTTAAGTATAATATAGCTGTAAAATTGTCAATGGAAACCTTAAGTCTTAAGAGCGCTTAGCCAAAAAATTCCACAGCAGTTTGACGACTTTTGTTCAAATGAAAATGTAAAGGTTTATTTTGCTAAAATAAATTTAAAAAAAAATTCACTGAACACAAACACTTGTCCTATTCCAAATCTAGGATTCCCTGGGCCATGTTAAGCAGCAAGAACGTCACAAGCATGAAAATACACCTAGACTGAGCCCATTTGCACAAATTTACGATAATCCAAAATAGGAATCGAGCCCGCGAACTCGGGACCCACGACTGATTACTGACCGGCAAGGTAATCACTTCTGATTACTGACCGTTAAGCAACATACGTTGCGTTCAGTCCATGGATGGGTCACCGTCTATGACTAACGCTAGTGGCATTTTTTCCGAGAGATTCCGTGCTTCGCAAGGCACGTTAAGCAGTTTGGTGCCGGCTGCCGTCGATAGATGGCAGTCGTTAAGCCAAGTCAGAGGCCCTAATAGGGCGGCTTGAAAACTTCTGTCAGTAAGACCAACCACTAGTCTTACAAGCCTCCACCAATCCGGACTTTGCCCCCGTGGTGGAGTATGGCCTATACCTTCCTCAGGGAAGAGACCCGTGCCCCTCGGTGGGGACTTAATGGGTTGATGATGATGGAGGTAATCAGTCGTGATACCAACTTGACTAGGCAGTCGACATAGATTCGAATAGATAGATAGATAGATAGATAGATAACACTTTATTGCTCAACCATAATACAGAGTTATTGTAATTTCCTTATGTCTAAATGGTACACAATTGGCGGTCTTATCGCTTAGAGCGATCTCTTCCAGACAACCTTTGGATGGAGAGAATTGCAGGAAGAACATAGTCGGTAGGTGTGGATTTCCGGATGTACATAAATAAAAAAAAATATATTGAAAAGTAGCAAGATATAAAGAAGATAAGTAGGTACTTATAAATACGTGATACATGACATGCATATTTAGATGATAATACATATACGTACAAAATAATAACATACTTATATATTTACAAAATAATAAAATACATACCTATATAACATGCAAAATAAATACATACATAATAAATGCAACAGTTTTCCAGTTTAAGAAGTAAGTAAGTAGCGGGATTTTACCAAAGCCTTAAAACAATTCAAGGACTTTGCTTTTCTCACTTCCACGGGCAGGTCGTTCCATAAATTATATATTAAACTAAATACCAGTATGTAACCAAACTTCACATAAAAAGGAAAATTCCGGTCTCTAGCAGGATTAGAACCCGCGCCCTTACTAAACCGTACCAGGCTTACCAACTATTTGGTCCTGTATTTGTCTTCCAGTGTGAAGTTTGTTTATGAAACTATAATTAAGCTTAACAAGGGACTCGTGTTGAAATGCAATTATAAATAATGAAAAAAAAAATTATGTATCTGATACAGCCCTCTTTATGACGAGCGCGTCGACCTCGGACCGCAGAGCTTTCATTCCAATTTGTTCACTTTAATAAGTTAATGAAAACCGTAATAATTATACTGTCGTATAAATAAAATGCATTGCGGATCTCGGCCTGCAAATAAATCAGTTCATTGGAAGTACTTCAATAAAATTACATTCAAGCACTGCTATAAAATTATTAAAATGAATTCATCGTACATCACATAGCAAATGACAATAATCAGAAAAGCGCAGGAGCTTTTACTTGCCATTAAGGACAACTCCATTCATCAATCATCATCAACCCATTAATTATGTTCCCACCGAGGCCTAGGGGTACGGGACTCTTCCCTGAGGAAGGTATAGGCCATACTCCACCACGGGGGCCTAGTCCGGATTGGTGGAGGCTTGTAAGACTAGTGGCTGGTCTTATTGTCAGAAGTTTTCAAGCCGCCCTTATGCCTCTGACTTGGCTTAACGACGGCCATCTGTCGACGGCAGCTGGCACCAACTGCTTCCTCAGGGAAGAGACCCGTGCCCCTCGGTGGAAACATGGTGGTCTTACTGACAGAAGTTTTCAAGGCCTCTGACTTGGCTTAACAACTGCCATCTATCGACGGCAGCCGGCACGTGCCTTACAAAGCACGGAACCGCTCGGAAAAATGCCACTAGCGTTAGTCATAGAGAATGACCCATCCATGCACTGAACGTGCCCTATGTTGCTTAACCTTCGTGATCGTTTAAGATCACTTAGGCAGCCGTGACTACGAGCGATTCACTCAGATTCACTCCATTAACAATGCAGCTTAAAATAAGTCCCACTCTAGGACACAGCCACAGTATAATGAAGAAGCCGTCGATGAGGATCAAATTCTTATTTTTCGACGCACGGCGGCTTCCGCTACTTTTTATCATACCCTCTTTTGTCTTAACTAACACTACTTCAGCAACAGTACTAGTTAAAGTAAACAACAGATTCAAAGTACATACCAGGTGGTTATTAAAACTCGCATTATCACTGCTTTTTATAAAAACATTACCCATTGTAGTCTTTCAGCGCAAGATGACTACACATAGTCCGGGTGCCGTGTTTCTTATAATCTATTGTTTGTAAGCACCAGTAAACAATAATTGTTTGCCTCTTCAGTACATTTTTTAAATCGCTTAGCACGCTTTTTATACAGTCTGACAGTTATATATATACAAAGTCAATTCCAATAAAACACTCCTAAGATGAAGTTCCAGTCGGGTTACAATAGGAAGTCTACTTTATCACCTATAGTCGCCACGCGTACCCTCGCGGATTTGGGATTTTAAGCGCCGAGGTCTGTAGATAGCTCAGACACTCAGGCTTTCTCACAATGTTTTCCTTCGCCGTTAGCGTGTGGTATTGCTACGAGTATAACATCACTTTACAGAACTTTTCTAAGTTGTTTTGTCTTCTAAGAAAGTCATACGCGCCCGCACTGACCATTGAACCTGGGTCTCCCGCTTCCGAGTCTATAATTCTACCCACTGGACTATCACTACTCAACATAGAAAGAATAACATCAGAAAAAAATACAAAAACCGATTCCTCTAAGACAGTCATCAAAGGTAGATGAAATAATTCCTTGTTGCGTCTTTTCGTTTATTACAGACAATTTAAGCTGCATCTGAGCTAAATTTTTGAGTTTTTTTTTTTAATAAAACTGGCTATAAGTTAATCAAAAGTTTGTCATTTCGAAATGCAATCGTAAAACAGTGTTATTTCAGTTTGGTGCCGTAAGTAATCATATTTGTATATCAAGGACACTTTGTTGCACACACTTAACACATTATTTGGTTTCGCAATCAACAAGAAATGATTTTATAGACAAAAACTCACCTGGTACTATTTAATAATAGTACCAGGTGAGTTTTTGTCTATAAAATTTCAGCAATTATTAATATAATTGCTAAAAGACACAAAGGATTTTAATGCTTAATAAAATCATTTACCATTAAATGCAGATTGATATTATTAAGCGGGCTATATAATTTGAATCCACTGTAACTTATTTACAATAAATTGCAAAAATCCATCAGTATTGCCAACTTAAAGATAAATAACATTCATAAACATCGATAATACCATTGGCTCGTAAATTTTATAGCCTCTTAAAGAAACGTAATTATGAACAAAACATACAGCTTCAAAGTCATCTATTGCACATCTGTCGTGCAATAATAAATTTATTTGAGGTAAAACTTTTAAATGATATTTCTCATTTTACTGATTTTTTCACAACGTCTCATTCATACCTAATTTATTCTAAACAACGATAAGAACTCTTTAACTATTATGAATCGGTTTTTCAAATAATTCCACTTTTATACCTTCACACATATGTACCCGTATTATTTAAGTATTAATTGTTGCACAGAATTGTTAATTGTTATAAGCAAACATACGTTTTGGAGATTGAAAAGGATCGGAGCTGAATGTTATAATTTTCCAACCTTCAGCTCCCGGCCTATCCAAGATGGCGGCGCCTAAGTGTGAGCATAACAGTAACGCTGTGAGATAACACGGCGTCTAATGGCGTATTATATTTTGCGTTTAATTGAGTCACTACTTAAAGTTTCTAAGTACATTCATTTTACACATATTGTGTATTGTTCCTACAGGCTATCAGAATAACTATTCCTTTCGTACTTTCGCTGATACCTACTCTATAAAATTACCCTTGTTATTTTAGACTTATTCATTTACTAGCTTTTGCCCACGACTTCGTCCGCGTGGGCTTTAGCTGAGAATTTTTTTTGCAAATAAGTTACGGATATTTTTAGCGCATGTGAAATAATTAAAACAAAAAAAATGTGTGTTCTTTTACACATATTTTATTTTGCCTAGCATTCGTCAAGTCTTAAATTATTTTCAAACGACTGAATTTCTAACTATCCGTGAAATTTGACGAAAACGCGGGCTGTAGTTCCCGCGTTCTTAATTTAGTTTTTTGTTTTATTCAGCCGGCGGCGCGATTATGGGCCGTTACACCAGCCAGTCTTTACTCAAACAATATTTGCGTTAGATTTCTTTGGCGCTGAACACGTTCCAAATTCAAAAAGTGGGTGGTAAATATAATTGCGGCGCACAAACTTACATGTAAAGAGGATTAAAAACTCATTCATCATCAACCCATTATGTCCCCACCGAGGGGCACGGGTCTCTTCCCTGAGGAAGGTACAGGCCATACTGCACCACGGGGGCCAAGTCCGGATTGGTGGAGGCTTGTAAGTCTAGTGGCTGGTCTTACTGTCAGAAGTTTTCAAGCCGCCCTAAGGCCTCTGAATTGGCTTAACGACTGCCATCTATCGACGGCAGCCGGCACCAAACTGCTTAACGTGCCTTGCGAAGCACGGAATCGCTCGGAAAAAATGCCACTAGCGTTAGTCATAGACGGTGACCCATCCATGGACTGAACGTGCCGTATGTTGCTTAACATTAGTGATCGTTCAAGATCACTCAGGCAGCCCAGGCTACGAGCGATTCCAAACTCATTAAAAAAAAACTCATTACTGCCCGCTAAAGGTTTCTTAAAGAAAACTCCACCTAACGGTGCACTTAAAGGCCTCGCCAAATAGAAAGCGTAATTAGCGCGCGTAAGGGCGCTATTTAAAGCGTCCTGCGTGACAGCGTCGCGTTGTTTTGTACTGAACAGGTTATGACCTGTCAAACAGCGCTAGCGCGCTAACAGTACGCGACGCTCTAGCGTTGCGTCATGATGTCGCGTTGTATTTTATTAGCGCCACCTGAATAGCGTCGAAGCTGTCGCACGTTACGGCGCTTTAGCGTTAGCGCCCTGACGCGCGCTAATTACGCTTTCTGTTTGGCGAGGCCTTTAAGCAAACCGAGTCGTCAAATAAATGGAATGAAAACATTAAAATTATCATTATTGTTTGGCCTATCCCATTTTATGCGTTGGGTCAAATTCGTGAGATGTGGATATTTCGGCAAATATTTGTTACAAACAAACTAAAAATACAATCACTTGTCCTGGACCCAAGCTAGGATACCCTGTACCACACAAGGACAAACATGGAACCAAAACGAAGATAATTTTTACAATTTCAAGGCGGACCCCGTGGAACGTGCCGTGATGATGACCAATGAAGCAGTCAATGTACAGACTTTAATGTAATAATAGTTTCAGTTGGTAATTCTACTTTATTCAATACGCACATAAGCTGGAAACGTTAGGCCGTACATAGACAGTGATATCGTCAATCATTGTTGCATACTAAGCCAGGCTTACGCTCGCGATTCATGCAGCCCGGCTAATCCCAGTCAAAACGAGTTATCAACTCCGTGCGCTTTGCTATATCCGAATACATAAGCAAACAAAGAGAAACACATTAAACTAATACAGTAAAACAATACACAGAAAGAATAATACAGCTCTTTGAACTTTCATGCGATCAAAAGAACTTTACACACACACACACACACACACACACACACACACACACACACACACACACACACACACACACACATAGTTGCGAAGCATCTCGAAGAGATAAGTTATGCTTTCGACACGACCTATGAAAAAATCACTCAGTGGACGAAATCTGTCAAACTGGAACTGGCAGAGCACAAGACCGAAGTTGTTCTTATTACCAGCAGAAAACAACTGGAAGCCATCACGTTGAAGGTAGGAAAACATGAAATCACGTCTCAACCATTCCTTCGGTACTTGGGAGTGATGATCGATGCCCGACTCAACTTCAAGCAGCAGGCGAAGCATGTAGGCACCAAAGCGTCGGCGATTGGAGCGACTCTTTCACGGCTAATGCCCAATGTAGGAGGCCCGAAACAGAAGAGGAGAGCACTACTGGCGTCAGTAATAACATCTGTGCTAACATACGGAATTTCCGTCTGGGCTGACACACTCAAGCTGCAAGAGTCACGCTGACGGATCGTACCAGTATACCGGAGGAGTGCACTGAGAGTCACCAGTGCTTTCCGTACAGTGTCTGACGACGCAATTTGCGTCATTGCGGGAATGTTGCCCATTGCAGTACTTGCTGAGGAACGACAAGCTCTCTACAGGCGTAAAAAAACGACTACATTGGGTCCTGAAGAGGACAGATCTGAAGAACGGCAAAACAGTATTCGTCGATGGCAACTGCGGTGGGATGCTGCAACAAAAGGCAGGTGGACATACCGCCTTATCCCACAAGTGGACGGATGGCTAAACCGAAAATATGGCGATGTCAACTACTATCTAACGCAAATGCTGTTAGGACATGGATGTTTCCGAGCATATCTATATAGGTTTAAGCATGAAGATTCTCCGGAGTGCCCGAGCTGCCCTGGAGTAATAGAAAATGCTGAACACGTCTTTTTTGCGTGCCCCAGTTTCAACTCGCACCGAAATACTCTGGAAACTGTCCTCAGACAGAAAATCCAACCAGAGACTATGGTAGGAATGATGCTTTCATCGAAGGCAGCGTGTGATGCAGCAAATACATTTGCAACGGAGGTTCTCCAAGACCTCCGCCGGGCAGAAAGGCAGCGAAATAAAAACAAAGCAGTGGCTTTGAATAGAAGACGGAAGAGCATCAGCTGCTAATGCCTCCCCCCGTGAAGTAATGCCTAGCGGCGATCCCGCGGGGGAAACAGCGGATAGAGGCAGAGGGGGTTTTTTTAGTGGGTGGAAATCCCACACTACCGACCATTTCTTATCTCTTTTAAAGGCGGTGTCTTTGAAAGATTTTTTCCTCCTCGTCAAAAAAAAAAACACACACACACACATACATATATATACACACATACAATACACCTTGTTGGATTATTTATTGTTTCATAACTAGTCGCATTTTTTTTTATTTTTTTATTTTTTATTAAAAACTGACCAACGATTGACCCCGATCTCACCTAATGGTAAGTGAAGATGGAGCCGACGATGTTCCTCGTTGGTTCAGTAAGAGCCTATTCACTCTAGCCTTAAAGGCACCCAAATTGTACCTTTCTGGAAAAACAGAGGAAGGGAGCGAATTCCATTCCTTACCGGTGCGCATTAGAAACGACGAGGCGAAACGCTTCGTGCGCACAAAAGGTGTCTGTACCACATAAGGATGAAGTCACTCCCCTCTCCTGGTTGTCCGGTGATGGAAAGGAGATGGCGGGATAAGATCGTGTAATTCCCGTGCGCACTCTCCAAAATGTATCCTGTAAAATACCGCCAAACAGGCTACCTTCCGTCGGTGTTCGAGGCTTTGGAGTTTGGCCTCTACCAAAGGAGCATCACCAATTAGCTTGCGCGCTCGGCGTTCTACGGAGTCCAAAGCAACCAACTGATATTTGGCCGAGCCGTCCCAGAGGTGACAGCAGTATTCCATACACGAGCGGACTTGTGCTTGGTAAAGACTTAAGAGCTGTCCTGGTGTGAAATACCGCCGCACTTTAAACAGGATCCCCAGCTTCTTGGCAGCAGTCTTCGCTTTGGACTCAATACAACGGCCGAAGTTTAGGTTAGAACAAAGGTCCAAACCCAGCAGCTCAAGGTGATTGGTTAGCGGTACGCATACACCTTGAAAAGTAGGAGTCGATGTAAATGGACTCCTCTTTGCAGTGAATAAACACGCCTATGTTTTGGTGGCGTTGAACTTAACCAAGTTGGCATCGCCCCAAACGGACACGGCCCTCAAGGTTTCGTTCGTGCGCTCTACCATGGCTTCCCTGAGAGACTCAATCTCGGCGTTACTGGTTCGTGCGTTGGATACGTAACTCTCCGTGACTGTGCTGTCGTCTGCGTACCCAAATGTACCGGGCTTCAGCAGATCGTTAATATGCAGCAAAAAAAGTGTCGCGGAGAGTACTGACCCCTGAGGAACACCCGAATCAATAGTCATCGAGTCCGACGAACAACCGTCCACAACAACACGGATTGACCGATTCCTCAGAAAGTCGGAGATCCAAGAACACAGACCAGACGCGATTCCGTACGCAGGTAGCTTGCTAATGAGGCTGTCATGCCAAACCCTATCGAAAGCCTTGGAGATATCGAGCGACACAGCTAGAGCCTCTCCGTGCTTTTCCATGGCTTCGCCCCATATATGCGTGGCGTACACCAGAAGGTCCCCAGTAGACCGATTTCGGCGAAAACCATATTGTCGGTCACTAAGGAGATCGTTACCTTCTAGGTACGCGAGGAGCTTGGTGTTCAATACACGCTCCATAATCTTACACAGTATGGAGGTGATTGCAATTGGTCGATAGTTTGACGGGTCGCATTGAAAATAAGTAAATTTTCTTTTCTCTAGCTTAATTTTTTGCATGAAATTTATTTTTATATTGATTTATTTCTTCTGTTCAAGCTTTTGTTGCAAAGCAATATAGAACTGTATCCTACTATTTTAAGAAATTGTCTGTTTCTCATGAAAATCGAAAGTGCAGGACTTTCCGTAATACGGGTTTTTACCTAGTACCGGGTCTCTACCCTTTTATAAATTGTAAAAAAATTATAATAAAGAATATTTTATTTTATTTTTATTTTTTAAAAGAAGAACAAACAAACAGGTACATACTTGTCGTGGACCAAAAACAGCAACATCACAAATGTGTAAAAATCCAAGACCTAGGTTTTTCCGTCCCCAGCCGGTGTTCGAACCCGGGACCTCTCGCATGGTTGAAGAAAAAGAAATACATTTATTACACCAACAAGACACATCGGAGAAACGAAATAAAAGGACAAGTACAGTCTGTTAGCTTTTAGAATATACCTCGGCTACTATCGGCTAGAATCGGATATATTCGTGTAATCGAAATATCGGAACCAATACAGTACAACACTTTACATAACTTTTCAAAATAGTGAAGAAAAGTTTTATACAGAGCAGGAAGTAGTATTACACTCGTGTGCTTTGGCGACAACCGAAGCCTACTCTAGAGACCGACGTATATTCTAAAAGCTAACAGACTGTAGCATAGTATATGCACGACAACAGTGGAATACTAAAAACGCAACAGACAAAACAAATAAATAAAACAAAATTAAGAGATGTGTGCTGTGGTGCATCTAGGTTTCTAGGTTGATATAAACGGCAGCTGACTCGGTCATGTGCTGAGGGTGTCAATTTTCAGCGGTGATTTTCAGTACAGTCGACAGCACCTCAACCTTCATATTTGCAAAGTCGCCCGTAATGCAATGAAGTACAGTACATAGATGTATAGGATGCTGTGCTGTCGACTGTACTCCGCTCATTAATTAAATACGTTGGAAAGTTACTCAATTTTGTAAAAACATAAAAGCAAGACCTTTGGTTGTTCTATAATTGCTATACAGTACAATTTGAAAACATTTCCTTTGATTTGAAACGAAAATATAATTGGGTATGTTCCACAAAGCGAGATTTGCTTCAAGCCACCACAATATACACTTCCAACGATAATAATCAAAACGAAAAAATACAAATAAAGCCTACTTTTTTTCGCAGATTGAAAATGATGAAAGGAAAATCAGGGACTTTTCATTAAAGGCAAAACCCTAATAACAATCCTAATCAAAGAGAAGGAGTGAAAAAGGTATGTCTCCAGTGAACATAATAATACAGAATGTTAACTCAATACTGTGGAGTTCGAGTTCAAGACAGAGATCTTGGGCTCAATTCCTACTAGGGGTGCCGTACATTTGTATAATGACCTCAGTTTGGGTGTCCTTCCATGTTTGTAAAGTCCTTACCTGGTTATTATAATTAGGATGCCTTGTGATAATATTATTATCACAAGGCATCCTAACTTGAGACCAGGTCAAGTTGAAGATTGCGTTGTGTGAAAGTTTTTTTTTTTCGTGGTGAAATTCGTGAATAATAAAATTCAGTACAATAAACTATGAAGTAAATCGTTGGATTAAATGTAAATTAAAATGATTTATCCCACTAATCATTAGGAATAAGATCTGTACATAAAGAGATGTGGATGAAATTCGCATGTCGATATAACTTCTATTTTTTTCCACGTTGATATATTGTATTTCCAGGATTGACGCATCATCTAAGCGCTTAGTATAAGCTACGCTAAGTTCTGGGCAAGAGAATATTAACAAGAACCAATGCGAGCCCTTTTTAGATCCCTTTTTATTCGAAGCCAGATATTTTGCATGCAGTAGGCAAGCTACTTTCCTTCGTGATCATATATAGCACTTTATTGAATATAAAAATAGAAAATACACCAACAATCGTAGTGTTTTTTCACAAGATATTGGCCTTTTTTAAGTTACGTTTTGGTAGGCTCTTGTTACAATTTTTAACGGCTGTGTATTTCGCTTTGGTTGGGGAAGACTTTCTGTAATATGCAATTTGTGTGATGATATTTTGCAAAGAATTACAGGGTCATATGAACCTTTTGTCCAGTAATGAAGGGTTGCTGGCGTGACAGGCTGGTTTTTCGCTTTGTTCATACATATATTTTTTTCCTATGGGGTCTTGCTGGTCACTACTTTTGCCTTTTGTGGCAACTTAACATACCACAGGCCACATCTATGCTTTTGTTCCTTTAAGGTTCCGTCCCCCAAGGGGTAAGGGGTAATTACTAATACCCCATTGTCAGTTAGCCTGTTTATTATCACCAGGCTGTATGTAATGAACTGTGATAGCTAGACAGTTGAAATTTTGACAAATGACGTATTCTTTTTTAGTTGTACTTTATGTCTTCGTTTTCCCCAATTTTTTTAATAATAGTAATAGTAAATTTTTGTTTATATTATGTGGTGCCTTTTTCTTAACCTAAATAAATTATTTTGACTCTATACAATAATAAATAATACGCAAAATTAAATCAGCTTTAACGCGAGTATCACTCGGAGAACAGTTATGTCTGTAATTACCGCGTCATTGTCCCTGTTTGTCCGGACGCTGGGCTGTAGGCTTTAGGGCTGTCACCGATGCTGATGACGTCACTCCTTGAGATCGATTGATGACTCGCTTACTAATCCTAAATTCGGTCAGACCATTGCGTTCTATTGCAGTACAAAACAATTAGTTGAATTACTCGAAGTGGCGAGGAAAGTAAATCATCATTACATTGCTGCTTTGAGTCTTTTTTAGACGCCTTTTTTATGTTGCCTATAATATACGTCTCGCTGTAAGGCATGTGTTAAAGAGACTCTCTCTCTCTCTCTTAAAGAGAGAGAGAGGATGGGCTCAATTACGATGATGGGGAAAGATGGGTTAATACTGTCAACCGCATGTACCAAATGGAACTAAAAAGGTCATGTGGTGACGTGACATTAGATTTTCTTTGCAAATTTTGTCCTCAACGCGTTGGAGTAGAGCAAATGGATGTGAAGATTGATGTCCTGTCAATTGTAGATAGAAATAGAATACGTTATTGTACATAAAAATGAGAATTATATGGAATTGTACTGTACAGACAATACGCTACTTGCCTCGTATCAAATTTGACGCGATAAATGGATATTTCCTGTAGTATCTAACGTAAGAAACCGAAATATATTGACTTTGCTAAGTAAATATGCAGGATGGCTGCAAAATTTGTAAATTAAAAAATATTTTTCGCCTTTAAATCGGAACGGTGAAAACACTATCCGCCATCTTGAAAGCACCTTTGGTTGTAAACAAACATCTGTCAGTCGTGCGTGCGTAGGTTCGATTGTGATTTGGATTGGATTTAGTGTTTTTGCAAAAACTCTTCTTGTGCAGTTAGTGTATTATCATTTTATTGATAAGCGCAATCATGGACGCTGGATTCGTGGAAGCAGATAGTACCGATTTGCCAAAACCAAACCGAATCAAACCAAGCATTATTACAGCTAAAAACAGTTTGTGTACATTGATATTACAGGACTTACATTGAAGTGATCTTCACATAAAACACCCAAGTTTCAGTCGATAAAGAATCGGGGTCTCTCTTGACAAGTTTGAGCCAAGATTTCGTATGTTTATTTCACTGGGTAGGTACCTACACGAATCCGCGACTTTTCTGCGGTCTTTATTGACGTGTTTTTGCATTCTCGAATAATGATAATTGATATATTTTGCATGTAAACTCGATGAAGTCATGGTTGCGTTGTTGTTATTTCACTATGCTCACAGATCACTAAGATTCTAGGACTAGGTAAAGATCGTTTCACCAAACAAGTCCCACGGTAAAATCCTTAAGGCCATAACAATAAAAGCCATTCATTAACTCCTACTTCTTTTCTACCTATGTTGAATGTCAAACTTTGTTAGTGATGAGACTCGAATCACCTTTGATTCGAATGATTCGAATCACGACGGTAAAAACTTGATTTGAATGAGAATTTTAGTTGATTCGAATCATAGCTTGATTCGAATGGTCGAGTTGATTCGAATCAGTAGGTAGTTGATTCGAATCAGATCGCTGATTCGAATCAGTTTGTTGATTTTAATCAGATTGTTGATTCGAATCAGTTTTTTTACTCGAATCATTCATTGCGCGGAAATCTTACCTGACCGATGAGACAAGTAGGATTTGTTGAAGTTTTTTTTTAAACAGTTATTGTTCTAGTTTTGTCTTGCTTCTATGTTACTGATAAGGTATTAACTTTTTCTTATGTTAAACTATGAAGTTTTTTAGAAAGTGGTTAAAGTGAATTGGTGTTTAAAGGGCTTATTCCACTCTGACCAACCGAACTTGTCAACTGGTTCTTTCCATTCCGCATTCCACTGCATTATTGTTACCTACTTTCGATTATAACTTTTTGTTTTGATCGCTTTGAAATGTGTTTGGGATGTATTATTTGTTTTTTTTAGGATGTGTTTAGATGGTTTTGAAATGAATTAAGGATGGTTTTGGGATGTGTTTAAGATGGTTTTTGCATGTGTTTGGGACGGTTTTGATATGTGTTCAGAACGTTTGGGGGTATAATTGGGATAGTTTTAGGATGTTTGTGTTTAACCTCTAGTATGCAGTATTAGAAAAACAATAGAAAATTTATTGTTTTGTGCAAATATGGACATAGCCGCAGACGACCGCTTAAGGCGTTTTAGTATGTATTTGGAATGGTTTTGAAATGTGCTAGCAATGATTTAGGGATATGTTTAGGATGGTTTTGGTATGTTTTAGGATGGTTTTGGGATGCGTTTGGGATGTTTTTTATCGATGATTTCTAAATAATACCAAATACAGTCCAAAACCTTGCTAAACATTATCTCAAATCAAATAATGTGCAAGGATAAATTATGGTTTAAGAATATTCCAATACCATCTTAAACACATTTCAAAACCATTCAACACAAATACTTCCCAAAACTACCTCATATCTCTGTTAGAAATAAAAATAGTAGTAGAGTTTTAGTTCATAGTTCAGTTGGTCAGAGTGGAATAAGTGAAAGAGTTGTGCTGGATAAGTTTTTTCAGAAGACATTTTATCACGGTGATAACGAAAAAGCGTTGACAAAATAAAATTACATTACATGCTTCAAGTATCAAAAATTTGTGACCTTAAGTACTGTAGGTATGTGAATGTATGCGTGTAAGTGAAAATCAGTGTTAATAAATATATAAATAAATTTCATATACCGGACACATACCTTTACTTATTAAAATAATAACTAAATTTTTATGAAAACATGGAAAATAATTGGGTGTATTGAAACATTTACATTGAAAATTATTATTTTTATAGGTACATTTTATCAGTATTTTCAATGCATATGATGTCTCCGTATTGATTCGAATCATCGTATCGATTCGAATCATAATAATGATTTGAATCAGCATATTGATTCAAATCAACATATTGATTCAAATCAGCATATTGATTCAATCATGATTTGAATCATCTTCCGGGTGATTCGAGTCATTTCGAATCGTCAATTTTGATTCGAGTTCCATCACTAACTTTGTTTACAACAATTTGGACTTCAAACCATAGACGAAAATGGCGGACCGCGTTTTTGGCTGTTTAGCAAAACGACGTTTTAAAATAATGTTTTTGTTGCTTTTAGGTCCTCAAAAAATATACTAAAATATTTTTTGGTCTAATGGAAGAGATATTTAGCATTTATGGCTCACTTGAAAAAAGAGTCAAGTAGCTGATTAGGGCCTTTCTCCACTGCTCCGGTCCGGCAAATGTTAATTACCTACCGATCCAATTTAGAAACACACAAGAATACTAATAAGCTTCCGGCATCCGGTTTTTAACGGCCCGATAATTTGCTAGATCGAAACGGTATTTTACCGGTCCTACGTTGTACTGCAATGCATTATCAGAATGTAGGCCCTGGTGTACATACAATAAAGCCTACCATTCACTACACGCACCGCGAGCCGAGCCCCAAGCCGTACCCATTCGTGGGCAAATCCGTCATCGTCCACACACCACACAAGCGCCGAGCTGCTTACTACTTTATCTCCAGACGACGAGCGCCGCGCCGAGCCGCGAGCCGCGCACCGAACGCTCACACGCATATTTTCTGCGGACTTGTCGCCAGCCATAAGTCCGGCGGATGGGCGCCTGTGAATGGTAGCCTTAACGAATAATATACAATCTATCTATGTCATCTAGTTTTGGCATCCCCTGTTAACCACCCACCAATCTGTTTTTAACCATATTATGTAATGCACTCTTTCGTTAATAAAGTTGGTGAAAATTAACACCATAGATGTATGCAAATTAGAAAGTCCAGAAGCCAACGAGAACTTTTCTAATTTGAAGCAACTGATGCAGAGTACTTAAATACTTAACTTACCAACATCGTAAGCATAAGCAACTTGTTTATGTTGCGTTATAGCAGAGGCGTCGATTTTTGAGCAAAGTTGACGTGAGCTTGCCACTGTTTACCGTGAGTCATTACTAGCAATGTTTCGACACATGCTGCTAAGTAGCAATTGGGTGATACTCAGAAAATTGCACAAATTACATAATTTATTTGACGCACTTTTTTTCATATTGACTCAATAAAAAGTAGGTAACACACATTGTAGGTTTATTGACTCCTGAAGATTGTCTTGTAACGTATTTATAACTTTGTTACTTTTTATTGAGATAATATGAAATAAAATGCGCCAAGAAATTATGCAGTTCTGAGAATCACCCAATTGCTCAATAGAAGCATGCTTTCATGCTACTAATAAGCATGTGTAACTATACCATAATGGCAATGAATAATGCATATCAAGATTCGCTAGTCAACATAGACAATCCTACTTTGACCTTAAAAATTTTAAAAACAAATTAAAACCTTGAGGTCTCTTTATCACAGCGAAATAAAACAAACTGGCAGAGAGCACGCTATCAAATGGCATTGGAGTGTTTGCTTTGAGCATGCTTATTCAGAAGCATGCTTAAAAGTAGCATGCTTATTGTTAGCAAATGTAAACAATTCATAAGCATACTCATAAGCACGCTTTTTAGCATGCTATTCTAGAGCATGTGAAGCCTAAGTTCTGAGGAAGTGTTCATACCATTTAAATTAAATAATAACTGTGCCCGCCACAGATAGGCGATTTCAAGCACTAAGGTTTCCTCAGAACGTTTTCCTTCACGCAAAGTTATGAACAAACAGAAATATTCCCAAGGCATCCAAAGTTGCTGAACGCAAACAAATTTCGGGCACATCCCAGCTCGGAACAACTCGCGGATGAGTGCGTGCTCCTCGATGGAAGTTTCTTTAATTAAATCCCGCGACAATTTCAAACCATCTGCTCGGAACAACGAACTTGCTTGCCGGGACTTCGTTAGGGGGCGTACCTTTTGATTAATAATTTGTGGACCAACAAAAATACAAACATTTAATTAATAATGTTTGACATTGCAAGTATTGATTGCACTCATGTGTCTTGAATCCTTAATTGACATTCTTAGGTAGATAAACATTCGTACCTACCAAACTCTGTATTAAATTTAAGATGATTTGAGAAAAGATGGTCAGAGTGGAGTTTTTTTTTTGCTGCCTTTTTCTCCACTACATTCGGCGCTAAGGCAGCGGCTAACATTATAATTTTATGTACATTGACATTCAACAAGAATGTAAATTCTTACGTTGAAATAAATTTATAATTTGTGATTTCTGAACACTTTTGATAAGTTTCCTTTCTCGTACACTAACAACCCAGGTCTTGGATGTTTCCTGATGACAAACGGACGGACGGACGGACAGCGGAGTCTCAGTAATAGGGTCCGTTTTACCCTTTGGTTACGAAACCCCAAAAAAATGGCGTAAAAAAGTTTACACCGTTACAACATTGATATCTACGGAACCAGTTAAAAGCACCAGACTGGAAAGGGCCGGGAAGTCAAGCGATTTAGAATTTGAATCGTGCAAATGCCACGCATAATGGTTTCGCGCGAATAAGACGAAAGCGTGGCTTTTCCCGGCTTTGTTTGTTTGTATTCTCCCCGCGGCGCGTTTTAATTTAAAATTGTGCAGAGAAACGGGTGCGAGAACTTTTATTCCTCTGGAAACGTCCGTTGGCGCTCTGTTGTTTGTGATTTATGGCTTAGTGACCCGCGGTACCAGAGGCAGGTGCTCTGAACAGCGTCTAGCCGTCCCTTTTGCCACACATGGGCAGTATAGTGACCCCTGCACAGATGGGGAGGCTGAATTAAATTGCTTTGTCTGTAAATACAGTCTGTGATATTCTTCGCCGACCTCTGTGGCACAGCGGTTAGCGAGTCTGCCTATAGGCATACGATGACAGTTGCATGAACGCGACCAATTCATTTCGTTGCCGATTCAAGTCAAAGGCTATTTGACCGACTTTTGAAAACGATCTCATATTTTTTATTTATGTCCATGGAGTCCTCAGAAAGTGGTCATTTTAAATTCTTTCGTGTCTTTCTTTTAAAAAAGGCAAACGAAAATTTACTTTTGAAATAAGCCGCCAAAATGCTATTTTGGGCAATATGGCGTCGCACAGAAATTGTGACGTCACTTTCCAGTAAACCAACCAATGAACGTAAGAACGAATGAATGACAGACGCCATTTTTCCTGGCAAGTGACGTGATCATAGAATCTGTCAATCCAGGCCATTTTCGATACAATGGCTACAGACACATAATTATCAATTCTTATCTTGTGTTTTTTTTTGCAAATAATAATTGTTTTTTTTAGTTGAAATGCCTTAGAGCAGTTTTAAGACTCACAATTTATACGAATACTTATAAATAATACTGTTTATTGACACTGTCAAATAGCCTATTCTAGGTGTCAATGGAATTTAAAAACATGTCGCGTGACCCGACTGTAATCGGGTAACTGTAATTGAACTATAATGCAGCAAGAAACATACGTGAGTTTATGCTCAAAAACATAAATAAATCAAGTAAGTGCATCCAGATAATATTTTAGAGTTCATGTTATGTTTAATAATCGTCACACATCACTATAGGTATTACACACATTATTCCACTCCTCTGGTTTGTTAGGGGTTAATAGACCGGTTTCGATTTGAAATCGGATATTGAACGGTTCGATAATTCCCATTTTGCCACTCATGAATCAATCCACGATCGAGCTATATAGTAGCTCTTATACGTATTAATCGCTCGCAAAATGTTTCGTTTGTTACACTTTATTGGTTCTGTCTTATCAAAAATCTACCAAAACTAATTTAATATAATAAAAACATAAATATTACATAAACATATACATATGTATAGGCACATACATTGCTTCTGGCCCCATACTAGGAAATAACAAAAAAACGTTCAAACCACTACACCACTCAAACACTGTAATTATTTCAATAAACCTTACCTTTAAATTCGAAGTACATAATTGCAACATTTAAGTAGTATAATATGGAGCCGGCGCCATAGCACATGCACAAATAGCACCTGGCCTAGTCCAGATTGGGCACCTACTGATATTTTTGACAGGTGCTGTTAGTGAATTCAAATGTATTTATTCTGCCAAAGTGGCCAGGTGCTATTTGTGGAGGTGCTATTTAGGCGGGTGCGTAAACTGGACTAGGTACCTCGTCAGAAGCTGCTCATCTGAGTTGGATTCGACGAGTGACCTCTTTCTCGAAGTTAGACTTACCTAACTGGACTGTTTATCCCAGGTTTACAAAGTGGTCGACAACATCGAGGTCAGAACCGCTAACGTTGAAGGAAGTAGGCGCTACATAGGTGTTCGACATTGTCTTAGTCTTCGGCCACAATGACTATATCATCGGCAAATCAAGGATGAGAGATGAATTCCCCATTTATCGCTGTTTCTGGTTTCCACGACACAGGGTATCCTAGTGTCGGGCCAGGAGCAATGAATGTGCCTGTATGTAATTTTTTATGTTTACTTATGTTGATGCCAGATCCTTACCAGTCCAAAAGTTTGAATACATCTTCAAGTGCAGCTGTAAACACTTCCATACACGCAAGAAACATAGGGACGGTTTCTGAGTTGAGAACTTTCAGTAAGTAAATACTTAAGTAGCATTGTGTCCCGCTCTTTTCTGAGAAATTTGACGAGACAGCACTACAGTTAAGTATGTACTTAGTGAAAATTCTCAACTCAGGAACCGGCCCATAACCTTCCTTTATCCTTTCTCAATGGGTAAAAAGCAAAAAATCACTTTTATTCATTTTACTATACCCCCTTAGCGTCGGATTGCGAATCCCAGGCTAGAAGTCAAGTGAGCACTTTGTTAAGCTTAACCCGCCGGCCAGCCAGGCCCGTTCAAAACTATTTGTGCCGGCCACGCTGAGATTCGAATCAAACTATCAATTCAAGCCCGAAATGGCACATTTGTCTTGCTGAAGAACGAATTTGTAGTGGAACAGAGGACGTGCTCAAAGTTTCGTGCTGTACAAGTAAAACTCACATAGTTACATAAGCTCACGCCTGTATCCTTCCTTCCCTTCCCTGAGGACGGTATAGGCCATACTCTACCACAGGGGCCAAGTCAGGATTTGTGGAGGCTTGTAAGACTAGTGGCTGGTCTTACTGTCAGAAGTTTTCAAGCCGCCCTAAGGCGTCTGACTTGGCTTAACGACTGCCATCTATCGACGGCAGCCGGCACCAACTGCTTAGTGTTCCTTGCGAAGCACGGAAAAATGCCACTAGCGTTAGTCATAGACGGTGGCCCATCCATGCACTGAACGCGCTCTATGTTGCTTAACCTTCGTGATCGTTTTAAGATCACTCAGGCCGCCGGGGCTGCGAGCGATTCACGACCAAAATTTAAATAATACTATTGAAATCACATCAATCAAAAACTATCATGTCGTGCACACGTAAATGGATTTTTCTGCCCTCTTTGACAGACACGACAGGCTTATCATAGCGTTCGTGATCGCTTACTCCGATGACATTCATTCAGGAAAATAGGAAATCGAATTGATTCACTCTGACTTGTATCATTTTACAGCGTGGTTAGCAAACGAGAACATAACACCGATATTTCGACTCCAATGCAACGCGATCGCGACACGCAATCCATTTATTTCCATTTCAATTAACAGCATAGCACTGACGGTATATGTTAGTGATGCGGTGTGTAGCGAAGTATCGGTACGAGGCAAATTGGCCGTGCTACTTGTGTTAGATATATGTTTTTCATCATTTATTTTGAAAATATTAACCATTTTAAGAAACTTATTTCGGTGTTTTTGAGCGTTATCCATTATGTCTATTTGTAATATTTTTCGATTTTTTTTTATTTTGAGATAGTCTTTGCCAAACAAACATTTATTGCCATGGGGTAATGTGTGTGACCTTCATTATCAACCCATTACGTCCCCACCGAGGGGCACGGGTCTCTTCCCTGAGGAAGGTATAGGCCATACTCCACCACGGGGGCCAAGTCCGAATTGGTGGAGGCTTAACAAACCTATATAACCTTTGCCTATATAACAAAAAAATTACATTTGTAGTTGTTTTTTTTAAGAAAGACTAAGGATTCATACTCGTATTGTGATTGCTGACGTCATAGAAAAGTAATTTAAGGTCAAAGCTTTTTATTGAATATCTTAAAAAATAAAGACTTAAATAAGTCTAAATATTTGTAAATACAAATGTGATAAATAGAAATTGTACTGAAAGCATTTCTCAAAATGGTTTTGACATTTCCGTTCATGTTCAAAAATGTACCATGGCCTATCGAGAGAAACTTGTAACGTGCTTAACTTCTTTACGCTATTTTTCTATATTTCATTCATTCTTCATTATCAAATCAAAAATTATAATTACTACATTCATTCCTACTTCACCTTATTTATTTATTCAGTTAGAACAATCGTCAGCTTATAAAATTAATCTAGTGGAAAAAATTGGTAACTAGGAGCTAATAACAGATTCTCGCCTATAAACACAACTAAACCAAAAAATGTGTAGGCTTCATTCTTTGTCAAACACATAACTTACACTAACTAACTGTAACTTATAAAGAGGTCATGAGCTTTCTACTTGCTAATTAAATTCTATTCTTTTTCCTTGCATTTTTATCAACTTCTTGGTCTATTGGTGAAACAAAACATAGTTAGTCTACAGCACACGATTATACTCGTACTATTTAATATCACATTGGCGCCCGACGTGGGGCTATAAAGTAAATAAGCAAATGGGTGTATGTACACACTGAAGTTACCTAAAAACTTAAATTACCGAAGTTATTTACTCTATTCCACGAATCGAGCTCCAAAGAAAATCATCCATGTGCACTTATTGGCAGGTGACCTTCAAAAGCCTCTGAGCACAGATTATCGCCAAAGATAGAAGTGATTTGTGCCACTACCCTACTTTATTACACAGTTAATTCAACCTAAAAGTACAAACGATGGCCTTGTGACTAAAAGTGATCTCTTCCAGACAACCGTGGGTTGGACTTCGGTAACGTCTTAAGTTCTGACCTTGAAAATAATATAAACATTAACACATTTACATACAGGCACATACATTGCTTCTGGCCCCACACTAGGATACCCTGTGTCGTGGGAACCAGAAACAGCGACGTCACAAACATGTAAACATCTGAGAACTGGAGTTTTTTTTTCTATGTAGCCGGGGATCGAACCCGGGAACTCTCGCATGGTAAGCAGACGCGCTAACCGTTACGCCACAGAGGTCGTCAAATAATGGTTTTCTATTGTTATTTTCAAGGTCAGGACTTAACAGGTTAATACGAGTGTGGTTCAAAGAAAAGGCAAAAAATGCCAGTATTTATTAGTCCTTCTGTTTTTTTTTTTGTAAATGTGATCTCTTCCAGACAACCTTGGGTTAGGCTGAATTAATACGAGGGAAGCAACTATGTTCAAAGACATTGCAAAAAAATATTTTATTAGTTCTTCTGTTTTTTTAAATAAATAGTTTACTCATTTGTAGAAGAGTATTCAAAAACAATTTATTTGTGACAGACGTGTGACGTGTGTGACAGGAAAAATGGTAGTATAGCATGCGAAACATGCGACAAACTGTATAGCTTCCTCGTCTATGAACATCAATTATTTTCATTAAAATGCTTTCCTTGTTTTATTATAGGTCAAATAGCCTCTAACAGAGGCTGCGTAAAAAAAATTGTTAAAAAATTAGTTGTTCCGTTCTGTTTATTTTTGTTCTGCTCAATAAACATTTTTGATTTTGATTTGATTTTGACTGCGTCAGAATAGATAGATACTCGTAGAATATTCTTTATTGTATGTACACCAGGAATTACGCATGAAACTTGACAATAGCATAGTACAGTACAATTGGCGGCCTTATTACTGAAAGTAATTTCTTCCAGACAACCATTGAAGGAAAAAGATAAAGAAGCTAAATTACGGGTAGTCGGTGCAACTAGACAATCAGAATTGGATTGGATTTTTCGAATCATCATCATCAACCCATTATGTCCCCACCGAGGGGCACGGGTCTCTTCCCTGAGAAAGGTATAGGCCATTCTCCGTCACGGGGGCCAAGTCCGGATTTTCGAATATTTGCGAATATTCGAACAGTGATTTAATCACCGGATCCGAACAAAATGTTACGTTTTCCATTACTTCAATAATTAACTGCCTCGTTGGTCAAGCTGTTAAGGCGCTCAGCTATCAAGAAAGAGGTCGTCGGTTCGATTCCCATTGGAGGCCACCGTACATTTGTACAAATGGCCTCAATCTGGATGTTTGTCGATGTTTGTAACGTCCTTGCCTGGTTACCATAGCACAGGGTATCGTAGTTTGGGACCAGGTCAAGTGATTGTGTCGTATGGAAGTTATCTAATCAATCTATCTATCTATTTAATCTCTTTAAACGAGCAATTCTTGTATATATATTTATATATAATCAGAATCTCGGAAACGGCTCCAACGAGTTTCATGAAATTTTTGTATACAGGGGGTTTTGGGGGCGATTAATTGATCCAACTAGGTTTCATTTTTATAAAACGTCGTTTTAACCGTGTTTTAAGGCAAAGAAATAACTGCAACACTACATACAAGAAGGAAATTTTCACAACCATCTGTAAGGTTGACATAGCTCAAGTGATAAATATGTAGGACGATACCGTAAACAGAAGACTCTGGTTCGAGACTATTATATTTTTTCTTTTTTTTTTTCAAGTTCGTTCTTTTGTGTGAAAACCTACATACCGAGCAAAGCTCGGTCATCCAGGTACTAGTAATTAATGCCAGTTTCAAAATTATGGAACTGTATGCCACATCTGGTATTCTGAAGATAACATAATGTTTGGCTGTTTGCAATCATGCTTGAAAGAGCTACCAGGATTTGTACCAAAGATGCACATTTTTTAAGTTCTAGATTTTTACCCCGGCTCGGGACAAATAGAAACCTTACAAATATGTATGTCGCTGTTTCTGGTTCCCACGACACAGGGTATCCTAGTGTGGAGCCAGAAGCAATGTCTGTGCCTGTATGTAAATGTTTATATTTTATGTTATGATTTTAGCACTGGGCCTAGAACGTTAAGGCTTTGTGCCAAAAACGACAATTTCCTAAAGAGGAAATCGATTTGAGTCCTTGTTTATTGACTTTAGGTTCTAGTGTGTCAGTCTTAAAAATACGTAGATTTTGTGGTTTTCAAGATTTATAATATTCAGAAAATCTAAGCACTAGGAATTGTAGAGAACATAATTATGTATGTTTTTTTTATTTAAGTAGCATTAGCAAGCTCCCCATAACACTCTCATACTATATATTTACTATCAGACATAAACAACCCACCAATGGCCAGCCAGAGAAAGTTAAAACAACGATAATCGGCACTACAGATGCTTTCAACTAGTTAGAAGTACAAGCGGCCATGATGCGCTAAGTGCTCCCGAATGGCATTCAACGGTTATGACAATGCGCCAGCGTAGCAATAGACGGTGGAGTCCTGGTGACCCCTGTCTTGAAGGACTAGCTCAGATGGGGAGGTCGCCAAAACCAGCGTGGCCTTAGCTCCATTACGTTTGTGCAACGGCGGACGTTTCCAAACGTTGCACTTCTTACACTGTGCCATTACCATAGAGTAGATAGAGTTACAAACGTACTCGTACTAGTCCTGTTTTAGTTGTCATTTGTTTATATTAATGTAACCTTAAGGGAAGAGGTGGGAAGAGTTGGCCGGGTGCAGGGAGGAGTAGTTATTTAAAGGGGAGGCCTTTGCCCAGCAGTGGGACACAGAAACGGCTAATTAAAAAAAAACCTCAAGGAAAACTTAGCTATAGCTAAACTTAACAAAATGAAGAAATAAATTATTTAATTGTACAAGAGCTCCGTTCTTATTTTTAAAAACGAGATCTCCTGGAATAAGTACGCAATATTTGGCTATCAAAATATTATAATAATAGACTATCAATAGTCTGTGTTTGAGATTTAGCTTGAAAGGGGGATGGCAACAGATTAAATAAACAGTCACTGAGGAGTGCTTTAGATGAATCGTGTTTTGTAAATAAGATGGAACTCTTTAACAGACTAGGTCTGTTAAAGTAGTTAGTTCTCAGTAGAGTATTGTTGAAAATAGTTTTTGCTACAATTTCAAACATCTATTTTATTGTCAATCTTAGTCGTAAGGAAGCTTGAGATACAGATATTTTTTTATCTAGTTCAAGCATAAATATTTTATTTGTACCAATGTTAGATATACAATGTATAGGGAAGAGCGGTAGATCATGCTCTTCCACTATAAGGGAAATTTCCCGCCAGCACATCGTATGCATGGGGACGGCCGCAGTCCAACTGTGGTTTGTAGGACGTTGTATTTATCATAATAAGTCATGTGTAATACTTTGCGCGATGCAGAAATGTTGGAATCTATAGTGCGCGCGCATAGTTAACATGGGCTCGCCACACACTGTTATGACTCTTTTTATATAAATAAAAACTTTAAATAAAATACCTTTTTTTTATTTTTGTCCTCAAGTTTTTTTAATATTGTTGAATTTCATTAAATATATATACATTTTTTTGTTATGGGGGCCTTTATTCATAATAGTCTGCTAACTTAAAGCATTGCTAATTCTCACTCTGCCTTCTTCTATTGACCTAAGTCAGAATGAAAAATAACACTCCGTAGCAGCTGTTTTAAGTTAGCGGACCATTATGAATAAGGGGGTTGATCTTAGAAGTAGGTAATTTGACCAAAGGTAACAGTTCATTTTGGAAAAGGGGTCACTTGTCCAAAATAGTTTGGGGATCCCTGATCTAGACCAACCAACGAGACTGTATAAAGTAACTATAAATAATTCTCTCAGAGACAATAATAAGTAGGCATTATACCATTGTTGCAAATCCAACTAATCTTTGCCAATAGCCATTACATGCTGCACGCTCCGTGACACTGCTCAAACTTGACTCAGCTAGGTTACACGTATGACAAACATATTAACTGGCTCGACTTCGCTTTTAACTCTAACAAAATAGAGTCCACTTTCGCACCGCTAAGAAGGAAAGGTAAAGTGGCGCTCAGTAGGTATCTCAATGAGAGTTTATTGTAATTTGACATTTAGTTGAGTTGATAATATCTTTGTCGGGGATTGCGTGCTCAAAACTTGAGATTCAGACGATACATTAGAGTGGTTTACGATGGGTCTTAGTGATGTATACAGGGTGGCCGGGGGATTGACGTCAAAAAAAAAAATTAGGTCCCTCTTGTCATGGGGTATCCGAATCACCCCCATGTATGTTCCGCGATTTTTCATAGTATCGGAGTTATGATTTTTTTTCTGAATTTTTATGAATTTTCGCCTTATCAATTTTGAAAATTTCTAAAAAAAAAACTAGAAACTTTTTTCAATTTTTTTTTTGTAACTGAATCTTCACAAGTTTTTCTTCTATGCATAAAATAATCAGCTTCGTAACTTTGATAAATGTTATTAAAGTGTTGGTCTAAAGTCAAAAATTTACGTTCGGTAAATTATGACTTGAATTTTCAAAAATAAATTAAAAATCCAAACAGATGTTTTAATGGTTTCTTAGTTAGCTTCAGAAATGCGCAAAACTCTCAGATTTCATAATCATTAAAAAAAAGTACTGCTTAACGAGCTACTTTGTGTACATTCGGCCTTCGAAGACAGCGAGGTGAAGAATTATTAAAATTAAAAAAAAAAAAAAAAAAACTCACGCCCGTTATCCCCGAAGGGGTAGGCAGAGGCACCAGTCTCTAGAACTGGACCCACGTTTTGCCGAGTTTATTAGGTCCCAAACGCTATTAAAATTAACAATTTTTTTTTTCTGCCATTTCGTCTTTTCTTAGTTTATTAATGAACGAGTCGTCATCATCATGATGAATAAAAGTGGTTTTGTCAATAAAACACAGATTAAAATGTAAAAAAAATGTTTATTATAATAGGTTTTCAAAGTTGCCACCTCCAGCAGCAATACACATTCTACACCTACGTAGGAAATTATCTTTTAATCGTCTAAAAGCTGCTCTGTTTTCCTTTACAACACGTTCGGCTTCTGTTAATTTCTGCCTCAGCTCTTGTTCACTCCCACTTTCTCTGGCGTATGCTATTTCCTTAAAATAGCCCCAAATAAAAAAATCCATGGGGTTGAGGTCAGGTGAGCGTGGAGGCCACGATATTGGTCCGCCGCGTCCGATCCCTCTATTGGGGTACGCCTCATTTAAATAATTTCGGACTTGCGTTGCGTAGTGACATGGAGCGCCGTCATTTTGAAGAACCATGGTTCGTCTTAGTTCAATATTCACGTCTTCTAGCAACAATGGAAGTTCATGTTCCAGAAAGTGTCGGTATCTTTCTCCATTTAATCTGGACGGCAATTCAAATGGACCAATCAGTTCGCCATTGAGAATACCAGACCACAAGTTAACGCTGAAACGATGTTGAAACGTCGACGCTCTCATTTCGTGTGGATTTTCAACCGCCCACGTGTGGTAATTATGAATATTGAAAATTCCAGTGCGCTCAAAACGTGACTCATCTGACCATAAAACTTTATTGAAAAATCCAGGATCTTGTTGTTCTTTTTGTAGCATTGTTTGGCAGAAATCAATGCGCAATTGGTAGTCTGTAGGCAGTAAAGCTTGCTGAAACTCGTCGGATATGGAACGCATGATATCCTTCATCGTGAAGTATGTCTTGGATAGAAGTTCTTGGGATGTTCAGAGTACGAGCCATAGCTCTGGTACTCGCGGAAGGATTTTGTTGAACTTCTTCGAGCACAACTTCTCTGCGATCCGGGTCAACTCTAGGGATTCCTTCCCTATCGCCTCGTTGGCCAGGAATGCGGCCTGCAATTAAGGTATTGTGCGTGTTAATAAAAACGCGATGGTCGGGATAATGCTCAGGTTGCGGCCCACCACGACGTTGAAGTTGTTCGCGATACAGTCGCGCTGCTTCAAGGCCGTTTCCTTGTGCAACTCCATAAAAATAGTGCATTTTTGCGTACTCACTTAACGTGTAACTCATCTTTTACACTTCCAAGTAAACAAAGTCCAAATCAGTATGCAAGACACAGTCCAATTAACGAGCAAAGTAGTCAAATAAGTAGGCAGCGGAATCCGCGGACAAAGCGAGACAGTGAGGTAAAACAAAATGAAGACACGTGTAGCAGTAAACACAAATTGAGAACGACTGAGGTACAAACTTGTTTTGTGTTCGCTTCTGCTGCGCTGCCCCTCTCACTCTTACCGCTGAGAGTGAGAGAGATAGCAATAGTTCGGCGGCCTCCTATCCTCAAAGACTATTGTTATTACAGGTAAAAAGTTGCGTCTGCATTTACAACCCATGACCCACGAGAACGGAACGTAAAACGGAAAATGTCTCCAAATTTTTTAATCTGTGTTTTCTTGACAAAACCACTTTTATTCATCATGATGATGACGACTCGTTAATTAATAAACTAAAAAAAGACGAAATGGCAGAAAAAAAAATGTTAATTTTAATAATTCTTCACCTCGCTGTCTTCGAAGGCCGAATGTACACAAAGTAGCTCGTTAAGCAGTATTTTTTTTTAATGATTATGAAATCTGAGAGTTTTGCGCATTTCTGAAGCTAACTAAGAAACCATTAAAACATCTGTTTGGATTTTTAATTTATTTTTGAAAATTCAAGTCATAATTTACCGAACGTAAATTTTTGACTTTAGACCAACACTTTAATAACTTTTATCAAAGTTACGAAGCTGATTATTTTATGCATAGAAGAAAAACTTGTGAAGATTCAGTTACAAAAAAAAAAATGAAAAAAGTTTCTAGTTTTTTTTTTAGAAATTTTCAAAATTGATAAGGCGAAAATTCATAAAAATTCAGAAAAAAAATCATAACTCCGAAACTATGAAAAATCGCGGAACATACATGGGAGTGATTCGGATACCCCATGACACGAGGGACCTAGTTTTTTTTTTTTGACGTCATTGCCCCGGCCACCCTGTATAACTTCGAAGTTCGGCACTTGTATGGAACTCTCAACTATTAGCTCCTGAGACGTCGGAGCTAATAGTTGAGAGAACGTTTAAGAGCCATCGCAAACAGGGCGACTTGTCGATGCGTCTAGTCGCCGCGTCAGACGCGACGTTGTCATTTGCTTCTGGCGTCCGTCATGTCGTCGCGACTCCGCGACTCTGACGCATCGTGTGCGGAGATTCGAACAATATATCGCACCCTTGCAAGAACAACGTGATATTTCGAAGAGAACCATTTTTTAATCATAGATATTATATTTTTTAACGCGATTTTATTTACTCCGAAAACGCCGGAATAATGAGCATAAGAGACACTGCATCACGCTATAGTGCTATCTTTTCCAGCCATTACTTCGAAACCTTAAAAAAATGCTGAAAAAGGGTTCCGAAATAACACGTTGCCGTCGGTCGCGTCTAGTCGCCGAACTGTCGCTGTCGCGTGTCGCCTAGTGTGCGCATAGGCTATAGGTTGACTGGATGGTTTCGACGCTCTGAAGCAAAATGAGAAAACCCCCGGTTTCTCGAACGCTAACAGTCTGTTAACAGTACTTAGTTGTTTTTTTCTATGCGCTTTTGCCAACTGACAGCTGTTAACAATAGATCCACATACTGTTAGCGTTTGAGAAGCCGGAGAAGCATTCTCTTCCAGCAAACCTCTGTTTTTGAAGAGACTGGCGACAGGTAGTGCAAGAAAAAATAAATAGATGTGCGATATAATAAACTTACATAAGCATACGGAAATACATTAACCTGGTCTAGGTTGTGGGGGGGGGGGGGTAAATATGATAAACCTACATAAATTATAATACACAAATAAATAAATAACAATAATACATGACATGTGTTGTAGATAATTACTGATATGATAACACTTTCTAATACATAAATGCATAAATTTCTTATGCATACGTCCAACAGTGGAGTAAGAAAAGCTGAAAAACAAGAGAAGAAGAAGAAGAGACTTTTTTAGTTTCTTCTGTGCGTTCAAGAAACAAATAAATATATCGATATTGTCTGTCACCGTAATTTAAGGATTTTTATAGCTCTAGTCAGCCGTGCCTCTCAGTGCTCTATTATATTATATGACAACTTATCATTATTATTATCGTATAGTAATACTTACACGCAATAAATTACTTCTCATAGGCTACAACGTCAAACTGGCTAGAGCGTCTATTTAAGCTAACTATTTGTGAGGATTTTTTTCACGACAATTAAGACAACTAACTCCTTACTTTTCTATTCTAGCAACATGCCAGCATGCCACCTTTATTGGAATAAAAACTAGGCCACTTAATTTTGAACTGAAGAAAAAACCGTACTGATAACCCGACTGTACAAGGTATTGAACAAGCTCCATAATTGAATAAATATTCCGGGTCGAAGCGCCTCCAATATATCACCATGCCAAACTCATTGAGGTGACTCAACACTGAGACTCATTTTGAAATCAATTAAAAACACATCATGTGGCTATAATTTTTCAAGCCTCTGTTCCAACTTTGAACATTATTTTGAAAACAATTATATCTTTGAGTTATTATTGAAATATTTAGAGGTCACCCCGAAACAGAACGATAAAATCCATTAAGACAAACTTTGAAAATAAATTAGAGCTCCAAAACTGTACTGAAGCGGACCATTTCGTTCAAAATTAATAAAGTCCAACCAGAGACGTCTATTGCTTTCCAAATTACAGCTGGTAACTATTAATTCGTTAACAAATCTGCCATCCCGAAACTTATCAAGGGTTTTTCAAATTGTAATTATGAAGCTCTCCGCTCAAAAAGAGCCCGTACGTCCTAGGTATTAAAGTTCACAACGGCGGACTCGAGAAATGATTGTGATATAATGAGTAAAACTGAAATTGCACCGCCAAGAGTTGAATCGTGCGAAATGGAAAATTGTGATGGCACCGTGGGGCCTGCGATTACAGCAAGGCTCTAAAAATAATTATCCAGTAATTTCAAATAATGACAGGATTATTGTTATTTTTAATTAAAATCGCTCCGTAATGAGTACGGATGGCTAACCATGTTCAAAGTTTGGTCGATAACTGTTATTTAAATTTTATCCGACTTTTTCGGATAATGTGTAAACAATTTGAGTATTGGATCTATCTTGTAGTGTATACAGGGCGTCCCACGGCTATGCCACATGGAGGGAAAGTACCTTTAATATTGTAGATGGAACATTTTACTGAAAGAAGACATTATTTTAATTTCAAAAACAATCTAAACTGCATTCATAGATTTTTAAATAATTACACAGTTGAACCGGGAATCGAACCCGCTACACAAGAAAAAAAATTACCATGTAGCTTTATCACACCGATCGGAAGGCTTCATCATATTGCTAAATAACATACTAACAGAAATAAAAGCAAGACCATAAATATTAACATCTATCTATATATATATAAAAGGAGAAGCTGACTGACTGACTTAGAATCAACGCAGGGCCCAAACTACTGAACCTAGGGGGTTGAAATTTGGCATGGGAGTTCCTTAGAGAGCCTAGGGGAGCACTAAGAAAGGATTTTTTGAAACTCATCCTCTAAAGGGGTAAACGGCGGTGTTAAAGTTTGTATGGAGGTATAAAAAAATGTTGTCAGATTTTCTTGAAACTTGAAATAAATACTCTTCAACACAATTGATTGAACACGTGTTTCACGGTTTTTCTAAATTTAACCCTTAACGGGAGTGAACGGGGTTGCAACATTTTGAACTAAAGTCCACGCGGACGGAGTCGCGGGCGAAAGCTAGTTGTAATACAAAATTAATCAATTTATCAAATGCTCAAAATGAGTCCTGTCGAATACAAAGTACTCTTTTGATTATTTCACTCCCTGTCGATCTTTTGATCTTGTTGTGGTGGATATTCAGAATAATACGTCTAAGTTCTGTTTGTAGCTCGTAGACACGTGGGTACATTGATTAGTAATAGGTACTTATGATAATGTCAGTTGTATGTCCTTATGGCAATGTTAGCTTTTAATTTTTCTGAACGAAATTTCACTTCAAATGTTAAAATTTATGGTCCTAAATTTATTATTGAGCAAAAAATAATCCTTATGATGAAGCCTTCCGATCGGTGTGATAAAGCTACAGGGTAATTTTTTTTCTCGTGTAGTGGGTTCGATTCCCGGTTCAACCGTGTAATTATTTAAAATCTATGAATGCAGTTTAGATTGTTTTTGAAATTAAAATAATGTCATCTTTCAGTAAAATGTTCCATCTACAATATTAAAGGTACTTTCCCTCCATGTGGCATAGCCGTGGGACGCCCTGAATAATTTATTCCACTCATTCAGTTTTTTATACCGGTTTAAACCAGCCTAAAGTTTAATAATAATTACTCTCTCATCACAACTAGGACAACCTAGGATAACAAACTAGGATACCCTGTACTATTGGTAACCACGTAAGGACACAAACATAGAAAAACACCCATACTGAGGCTATTTGTAACAATTTTACGGCGGCCCCCAGTGGGGCTCGAACCTACGACCTCTTCATTGGGAGCTAAGCGCCTTAACGGCTAGATCAACGAGGCAGTCAATAATAATAATAATATGCTTTTATTTTGGAATACACAGTTCCAAAATACAAAATAGATAAAAAGAATCATCATCAACCCATTATGTCCCCACCGAGGGGCACGGGTCTCTTCCCTGAAGAAGGTATAGGCCATACTCCACAACGGGGCCTAGTCGGGATTGGTGGAGGCTTTTAAGACTAGTGGCTGGTCTTACTGTTAGAAGTTTTCAAGCCGCCCTAAGGCCTCTGACTTGGCTTAACCTCCTGAGTGCCGTGTCGACAAAATAACAATAGAAAACTATTGTTATTTTCAAGGTCAGGACTGAAGAGGTTATCGACAGCTATCTATCGACGGCAGCCGGCACCAACTGCTTAACGTACCTTGCGAAGCACGGAACCGCTCGGAAAAATGCCACTAGCGTTAGTCATAGACGGTCACCCATCCATGAACTGAACGCGCCTTATGTTGCTTAACCTTCGCGATCGTTTAAGATCACTCGGGCAGCCGGGGCTGCGAGCGATTCTCGATAATAAGAATAGTAACAGTAATATTTATTTATCAAAAAACACTGCCATAATATTATCCTAATACACATATTTGACGAATATAATTTACGTAGAGACTAAGTGTGTAGGATTGGAACGTCGGTGTCTGCACTAGTATAAAATACTGCATGACAAACACCAGCGCCTTCCACCCGCTAAATAATAATAGAATAATACGATATAAAAAAAAACATAAGTGTCCAGTGTCAAACTTTCCTGGTAAGCATCATGAAAATACGTTACTAATTACTCATTAGGTACTCCATCAGACAATCACCATTGGGCGTGTTTGTAACAAACACATGGCCAACATTGCAAATTCAATTGATGTGATGGTGTTTGAGTATCTTTGTGTTATATCCTTGAGTAAACTCTGTATCATATCAAAAAGGAGCTCCAGTAGGAGCCAATACTGTCTCTACATACGTAATGCATAGCGCTACCTTATTTTCGAAGGAGCACTTCAGTATCATTCCAAAGGAGACGTGTATTGAAAACCAACATGGAAATAGCTCAGTTATTTCCGCCTAGTCAAGCCTTTGCTGCGTGGAGGAACAAAACCTCTGCCGACCAGCTCAAGTTGAGCCCCAGAGAACGTTCCACTCACTTACGTTTACTAGAAAAGTTTGACGCAAGGAAACGGTGAGGTGGGCCAAGGGAAAATGGGGTTTCAAAAAGAATTGGAATTCGAAAAATTCAATTTCCCAGCGCTGAATTTAGCACAGAGGGTAGGAATAACTGGCTTTTAGACTCGACGCTGTTCCTGGAGACATGGCGGGAATTACAAAACTATACTTTTTAAGGAGTCTAGGGGTAAAGCTCGAGCCACGAAAGAAGTCCCTTGTGTTAATGAATTTTGGCTTTTATTCTAATGGTATTAAGGACCTTACCGGGGGACTTGTTTGGTGACACGATGTTTACAATGGTTCCTTGATCGAAAATAAGAGAAAACTATCCGCGCAGCGCAGCCCATATTGAAAAAGGGGCTGCTTTGTTTTATTTTTTACTCTTCAGTAGAATTTGTTTAATTATTTTTGTTACACTATGTTTACATACAGGCACATACCTATTATATTTATATTTTTTGTAACATTTATTTGTGTACAATAAAGTTTCTAATAATAATAACATACATTGCTTCTGACCTCACACTAGGAAAGCCTGTGTCGTGGGAACCAGAAACAGTGGCATCACAAACGTGAAACATCCAAGGCCTGGGTTTTTTTGTCCCCAGCTGAGGTTCGAACCCGGGACCTCTCGCATGGTAGGCAGATGCGCTAGCTGCCGCTTGTAAGACTCACTAGTCTTTTGCAGTACCAGCCACTAGTCTCAAGCCTCCACCAATCCGGACTTGGCCCCCGTGGTGGAGTGTGGCCTATACCTTCCTCAGGGAAGAGACCCGTGCCCCTCGGTAGGGGCATAATGAGTTGATGATGATAGCAACGAGGTATCCTGGTTTGCGACAGGGTCAAGTATTTGTGTTGTGCTTAAGTTACTACATAGTAAAACTAAAATGACTAAAATTCAAATTATTAAAACTTATTATTACTAAATCCGGCAGATCATTCCACGGCCGAGCGGTGCGGTCACAATAAAGTTACATCATAATGAATCAATTTACGTAGACTTACACCCGGTTTCTCGAAAACCAACAAGCTGTTAATCTACTGTTAACAGCTGTCAGTTGACCAAAGTGCATACGAAAAAAACGTTCGACAGCTATGCTGTTAACAGTACATCAATATATTGTTAGCGTACGAGAAACCGGGTGTTAGTGATGAATGAGTGAGTGCATTCGGCACCTTTTGTCCCTCTCCCACGCGAGTATCGGTTCCCCGAACGCTTATCCTTTTGTCGTCGTTGCAAGCAATTTTGTGTAATGGCTGAGCAATTTCCTGCTAATGCGTGGAAACGCATTGCGCAATACGTTCACATCACACACACTACACTTAAGAGGCGCCCCGGAGGTAACTAGCGCCATGAATGGAAAAAACTGAAATAAACTCACGCTTGGATCGTAGATGGGTAGGCAGGGACTGCCACTCGCCACGGTTCTGACAGATTTATTTCATTTCATCAAGATTCACTAGTCGTTGCGTACACCCACGCCATTTTCGTGTCCTTATTTCTTATCATTATAAAATACATTTTAGCAAAAAGAAAGCACATCCTAGACTGTAACGACCTCTGTGGCGGTTAGCGCATCTACCTATGCGAGAGGTCCCGGGTTCGAATCCCGGCTGGGGACAAAAAAACCCCAGGTATTGTTTACATGTTTACATGTTAGTGACGGCACTGTTTCTGGTTCCCACGACACAGGGTATTCTAGTGTCGGGCCAGAAGCAATGTACGTGCCTGTATGTAAATGTTTATGCTTATGTCAGTTTCCGAAAAGTGAAAACTTACAGGGTAGAACCTAGTGTTAGTCAGTCAGAAACTTCAATCTATTTCCGCTATAATCTGTCATTTTGTGGAAAAAATACGCATTTTATAACGCGATGGGTTATTTGGGGCCCGAATTTTAAAAAAAATATTTTTCTAATTCGCTTTTTATTTCGCTACAAAACAGAAACATAATTACATAATTGCCACAAATACTTTGTAATAAAACGGACGCGCAAATCGAGCAGACAGACATAATCAGTGTGTGAATGTACCTTTACACGCGTCCAAATTAAGTTTCCATCGAATTGTGACTTAATATCCGGCGCTGAATCAATAATTTCGATGATTGAGTGAATGCGCTACTCGATGACTGGCGATGCTGTCATGATTATTTTTTTCAGTCTAAGCCTAGGTGCACACTAGCGACACGCGACAGGCGACAGCTCGGCGACTAGACGCGACGACAGGCTACGGCCGTCCATTTTCATATATTTTGTTCGAATCTACGTGGCGTCAGAGTCGCAGAATCGCGACGACAAGACGCCAGAAGCAAATGACAACGTCGCGTCTGACGCGGCGACTTGACGCGGCGACAAGTCGCCCTAATTGCGATGGCTCTAAGAGCCAATTTGCCGGGTGGGAGCAGAGTCGTGTAAGTGGGCTATGACCTTTATTATGTTTTCGTGTGTTAAGTGCGCTTCACATCATTATTTTCTGAGTTTAAGACTTGGCGTTGTGCCAAGTTTACTTGTGCGTTGTGACAAGACTTTCCGTTTAAGAATAATTTTCCGTGCCTGGAAATCTCCGAAAACGCGTTGCCATTGTAATTTTTACTTATGTGCAATAAACGTATTAATAATAATAATAAAACGCCCGCCTACAAATACGAAGAGCCGCGAGACTGAGCGCGCTAGATGGAGTTGAAGGTGCAGGGAACGTTGAGTTGCCAGGCCCTTAAAAGTCCTCTTGAACAGTTTATGTTATGCTTATCTTTTTACTTTTGTTTACGCTTAATTTAAAGCTGCTCTTACGTGGCGTATTCTGTCTAGCTCGCACTATTTTACATTTATGACCGTTAAGACAAAATGAGTTTACTTTTGATGAATGTGTTCTGAGAGTTTGATGGACATTTAAAATGCGGATATCCGAGGCATGTTAGAGTCATCCTGTAATCAGTTTTTGACAAAGAAAAGTTGATTCCAAAATTGATAATTTAGAAAACTACTTTTCTCTAGTCAAATCTAAGTATAAGAAAACAAAAAAGGGCCGTAATTAACCCTAACGCCAAATACATTATCAAAAACTCATTTCATAACTTTTACTTAACAAAAGTTGTGTGAGCGAGATAGCATGCCCCACGTACGAGTAATAGGAACCATAAGTAATTTTAGGTAATTAACAAAAAAGTACGTATTTTTTTTAAACATCATGGATGAACTATGATGGTATTATTTTCTAAATTTACATTATAGTTAGAATGTCTGCTTAAAATACGGTGATCAAATTCAAAGTCACCCTGTTGACTGCTGTCGTCTAATCGACGTAGACACACTAAAGTCAAAATTAAAAAAAAACTGACAAAGCCCTATACAAAGTCACCCTGTAGATAGGAGGAAAACGTAATCAGCCAGGTCCAATCCCATCGATCGTCCAATCGACCTAGACACACTGAAGCCAAATACATTAAGCGAGCGCTGTTTCAATTAAGCATAAAATATAATTGACCATTTAGCCTAGACGACAAGGCACTTCGGAACTAACTTCTCTATTCCACCTCTACAAGCGAATTTGAACCTTAATCCAATTGAGGTGGAGACTAGAGACTCTCATATGGGCTAAGTTTGTTAGGTGTTATAATCTCATTAGTCAGACCATTCAACAGTATGGTCTTGGAGTTGGGCCTGTGCCAAATTATTTTTCATTAAAAAAATTAAATACAGACATACTTTTGAGTTCAATATTCGTTTTAAAATGTCATATATTTTTTTCGTAATTTTGACATAAATTACATGCGCTAACACTATATTGCCAGATACTGGAAAAATTAACTAAGTGGAGTAATTACCGTACGAACAGAAATGTCAAACTTGACCAAAGGCAAATTTAGCATTTCACAATTACGACAGCCACCAAATTTTCAAAAATGGTCGAAAATTTTGTCGGTTAGTAAGGAAAAAAAAGTGAAATCCCGCTAACTCCAAAATGTCGAAGCGACATCAAAAGTCGTCGTAGAAGTACGTGAGTAAGACCAAACGACGCAAAAAAATCAGGCGATTCTAACAATGTACATAACTCAATTTGGCCAAAAATGTCGCTTGGATAATTTTTCCTTTCCAGCGTCGATATTATATTGTAGTGTGAAGTCTGTTTTGTCTATGTTTACTATGTGCTTGCTTTATGATTCAATACGGGATGCAAAGTGTGTATGTGTGTGTCTTATGGAGATAACCTTTTATGTATCTATCTATCTAAGTACGGACCTTGGGCTTGGGCTTTCCAATTTTTTTTTTACATTTACATACAGGCACTTACATTGGTTCTGGCCCCACACTAGGATACCCTGTGTCGTGGAAACCAGAAACAATAAAATCACAAACACGTAAACATCCAAGACCTGAGGATTTTTTTTTGTCCCCACCCGGGATTCAAGCCAGGGACCTCCCGTATGGTAGGCAGATGCGCTAACCGCTGCGCCACCCAGGTCATCAATTCAGTTTAGTATTACTGGTAAATAAGTATTTCGACCGACTGATGCAGAAACGGGCTGTCATATTATGCAGTTAGGTTCGTCTGAATGAAATAAATGTAATTTCGCTAAATAACCAAAACAAATACGAACAAACTAGGTATATCATCAACCCATCATGTCCCCACCGAGGGGCACGGGTCTCTTCCCTGAGGAAGGTATAGGCCTTACTCCACGACGGGGGCCAAGTCCGGATTGGTGGAGGCTTGTAAGACTAGTGGCTGGTCTTACTGTCAGAAGTTTTCAAGCCTCCCAAAGGCCTGTGACGTGGTTTAACGACTACCATCTATCGACGGTAGCCGGCACCAACTGCTTAACGTGCCTTGCGAAGCACGGAATCGCTCGAAAAAATGCCACTAGCGTTAGTCATAGATGGTGACCCATCCATGGACTGAACGCGCCGTATGTTGCTTAACCTTAGTGATCGTTTAAGATCACTCAGGCAGCCCAGGCTACGAGCGATTCTCGTGAGGTATATGGTGGCACAGAACCCTGGAACGCGGGTACTACTCGCACTTGGCAGGTTTTAATTAACCCAGTTTCTACCTTTCCCGCTCCACTTTCACACGCTTAGGGGTGGGACACATAAGAAGGGCGTAGGACGTGGAACTTTCATATAAAATTTACTAAAGCGATTCGACATATCAACCAACAGATAAGACTATAATTTAATACTCGTACATGCAAAACACTCGTAGCCTGCGCTGCCTGAGTGATCTTAAACGATCACTAAGGTTAAGCAACATGCGGCGCGTTCAGTCTATGGATGGGTTACCGTCTATGACTAACGCTAGTGGCATTTTTCCGAGCGGTTCCGTGCTTCGCAAGGCACGTTAAGCAGTTAGTGCCGGCTGCCATCGATAGATGGCAGTGGTTAAGCCAAGTCAGAGGCCTTAGGGCGGCTTGAAAACTTCTGACAATCTCATTGACAATCAACCTCCACCAATCCGGACTTGACCCCCGTGGTGAAGTATGGCCTGTACCTTCCTCAGGGAAGAGACCCGTGCCCCTCGGTGGGGACATAATGGGTTGCTGATGATGATGAAAACACACAGAAGAATTTGAACAAAAATTAATTAGAGACTTCAACAATATTTTAGGGAGAGAAATATATCTCTATCACACAATACTTTTCACATGCACTATATCTATATCAATGCTGTATACACTAGTCCGAAACAAAAAATATTGTTTAAAGCAATGTCAACTTGTCAAATATTAAAGTAATTTAAAAGTCAAGTTTGTATTTAGAATACACATAAGGTTATATAATAATAAATCAATCAGTGAATTCCATTAAATTACACTAACATTTTTTACATATACAAAGCATCGCGTCTGTTGCCGCGTCCTCGTCCCACGCCTTTCCTTGTGCCCCACGCCTAGCACGTGCTTCCCCAAAGCAAGTGTAACACCAGCTGACGTAAGTGGATGCCGGTAAAGTTGGAGGCAAGCTAATGCACTCCTCGTGTCGCGAGGAGATTTGTCGCAGTCACACTTGGTCGCGTCGCGGAATTATGATAGTCGAGTGTCGCGGAATATTAATTCCCGCTAGTCGACGCGTACGATAGGGCTGGGACGAGCGTCGAGTGGGATTCATTATGAGCAGTGAATAGGTCTATAGGATTTATCTGTCTCCCTACTTACCTACCATTGGTGAGATATAATATGGAGCTTAGAACAACCAAATATGTAAATTAATTTACATTTTCTTCAATGTTGCAATTATTATTATTCTTGTCAATTGATGATGATGACATTGCCCTTATCATTTTTTTTACGTAGCCTCTATTACTATGTTCCACTACCGGGCAAAGGCCTCTCCCAGTTCAGTCCAGAGTTTTCAAACCCTCTCCTCCAGACCACTCCGGATGATGTCGCTTGAGATCGTCTCTCCACTGTCTTCTATACCGGCCTCGACTTCGATGTCCGTCTTGTGGAACCCACTCAGTGGCAAGTCTTGCCCACCTATCCAAGTTCATTCCATTGACATGACCAGCCCAGCTTCACTTTAACTTTGCCGTCTGGACATCGACATGTGTATCCAGCCCGTTCTCACCTTTGGCTCCCAAACTTGGTCCTTGATCAAACAACAAAAGTCTAGGCTTAAGGTTTGTCAGAGAGCGATGGATCGCAGTATTTTGGGCGTCAGGAGGGTACACCGTGTCCAAAATACCATACTACGTACCAAAACTCGAATAATCGACGCAGGCTCTCCTCATTAATTAACTAATCTTATATTATATAAAAATAAATTGCTGTTCATTAGTCTTACTAAAACTCGAGAACGGCTAGACCGACTTGGTTGATTTTTGGTTTATTATATTTGTGGAATTCCAGGGAAGGTTTAAATGGTGCAAAAATGTGAAAAATTATGAAAACTTTGGCGTTACGAAGTTTGCCGGGTCAGCTAGTAAATAATAAAAAATAAATTATTCAATAAGCAGCGGCTACAGCTTACACGTCGTTGGAGCTCAGTACTAAAATCATATTTGTAATTATTTTTATTTCTGGTAGTGCAATAAAGTGTTTTCTGTCTAGATAGACAGTTATCTAAGCACCTTGTTCTTTCTTTTTATCTCTACTTTTCCTCATCTCTTTCTGTAAGTTGAACGTACACCGACTTCGGATGCAGATTCAAACCGCAGCTAATGCGGAATACATAGGGCTCGTAGAAGGGATCTCTATTTCTCGCGGTATTGTGCGGCAACTACTAGCTCTTTCCGGTTGATTCCCATTGAGACAGCCTCTTTCTCAACGGAGCGCCTCCAGGTAGCACGATGCGACCCGGCCGTCTCTTGCCCAAAGTTTGCCACTTTAAACTATGTTTGGCCAGCTGGTTGTAGGATCTTCTCAACGTATACCCAATCCAGCGCCATTTTCTCAGCAAAATTTCCTTGCTTATAGGCTTCTGGTCCGTCAGTTCCCATAATCTTGCATTGGATATTGTTCGTGACCAATGTATACCAAGCATGTGCCGTAGAAATTCGTTTAAAAATACTTGCAGTCTACTATACTAGAGCCATTACAAACGTGCGAACCGAGTCATAAAAGTGTGAGGGAGTGTTCCGATATGCCTGATATGCCTCCTATATGTGTGACTGAGGTCTGAAGAACTGACTTGAAATTGGAGTTGAACATGCTGATTTTTCTTTTTAACCCTCTTTAACGATCTATCTCTAATTCTCCTCATCTCTTTCTGGATGTCGGACGTACCAGCTGCGGATACGGTTGCAAGCCCCAGCTAATGCGGAGGCGTGTCGAGCCAGCCCTACCCGCGGGCCCGGTATGAGCCAATATATCCTCGCGGCGGCAAAAGAACCGGCGCGTGTACGCGGTGATATGCAAAGCGCCGCCCCCGGTGATATGTGTACGGACGTGTTTCGGATATTTTAATTCACCTGATTTGGCTTGTTTGCTATCAGGTTCAGGGCACAGAATTGGATTAGTTGCGAATGTACGTCGGCTTTTAAGTCGAATTGCTGAAGTTCAGTAGAATTTTCCGCAGCTGTTTTTTTTTTCTAAATTGTTGTATTTTAGTTTGGATATAGCTCGTTGACTTTGAAAACATCGTAGAATAACCAGAATGTCTGAGGAATTTAGTTTTTTTTATGTAGCCTATGTATGTCCTACTTCAGGGCACATGCCTTCTCTCAGAGAGAGAGAGAGAGAGAATATAGGCTTAATACGCGTGCCCTCCGCGGATTGGCAATTTTAAGGGCTAATTTAATTATGTTCTCATTAAATCCTCTCTTGCCAAGAGAATATCTGTATCTAGAACGGAGATAGATTGATTGTGTTAGGTATTAGTTAGGTTGTTATTCTGCAGTTTCTTCAGATTAATTTTAAAATTCAATTACAAGATTATTTAATCCTAATTTTCACAACGTTAATTTGTAACGTTGGGCTTACAAAACTGAGCATAGTAAGCCTATACACATACATACATCCCACACTTAACTACCTCGTGAAAAAGACCCGCCAAATAACTTGACTGAATGAATTTAACGACACACGGACTAATTGAAATATAACTTAAAATTAACAAATGATTGAAAAAAATATGCTCTTATGTACCCGTGGCAAATTAATCCAGATTTCGCAGATTTTTTGTCAAGTTACCTGTCAGACACTATTTTTCAGTAGACTGGCCTTTTCAAGCGGTAAAGTAGGTATGTCACCTGGCCGCCTCGGAAGCTCAGGTTATCCAAACAATCTTCGTAATCACCATTAGAAAGTAGTATTACCACTGCAAACCCCAAAAGGTCCTTAGTAAGCAAAATCGTTGATACATACCGAAATTTGAACCCGGGACCTGAACTAACGTGAAGCAATCTCATGTATTTCTTACCGGCCAAACCCGATTTCAGGACAAACTAGTTTGGCCTAGGCCAAAGCCATTTATATCAGGATCAACTAGTTTGGCCTAGCTTAAACTGTTTTAACCTATCGGGCTTAGTCCAAACTAATTTGTCCTAGTCTATACTAGTTAATCCTATCGCGTAAAGGAAAAACTAGTTTAGCCTAGGCCAAACTAGTTTGTCCTGAAATCGGGTTTGGCCGGTAACATATCCACTCAGCTATTTCGTCGCCATTTCACAGCATGTACAATAAACAACGTTAATGTGCATTAACCGCAATTAATGCCCGCGGTAAGGTTATAATTAAGGCTTGTTACTTGTGACAGTCCGTTGACTGCGCTATGTGTGACAAGGTCTATACAAACAATATTGTAGTTAATTAGCGTTTAATTTTGAGATTTTTATGGCAGTAAGTGGCTTGAACAGGACACACATTTCCGATCGTTAGAAGATTTAATAACCAAAATGTGTTAATTGTTCTTCTACAAAATCTCTAAGTAGTAAATGGTTATGGACCGCCACTGAATTGACCAAACATAACATAACATAACACTTACATACAGGCACATATATTACTTCTGGCCCCACACTAGAATATCCTGTGTCGTGGGACCCAGAAACAGCGAAAACAAACATGTAAATACCCAAGACCTGGGTTTTTTTTTTTTTTTGACTTCTTGTTTCCACTACCGTTGTTATTATGCTAGAATTTTTATTGCATTGTAAAAAAGTTTTCTTGCTCTGGGTTCACACATGTTTGTGATGTCGCTGTTTCTGGTTGCCACGACACAGGGTATCCTAGTGTGGGGCCAGAAGCAATGTATATGCCTGTATGTAATGGGTTATGTTATCTTACCCATGTTCACGTATTTGAAAGAAAGAAGAAAGAAAGAAAAATATAATTATTTATTTGACGACACAATACTCAAGAGCACAAAATCACGCAACATAATACAACATTCAACAGAATACACAAATGGGTGACGGTAGAAATACAATTAGAAGAGACCCGTGTGCCCCTCGGTGGGGACATAATGGTTCGATGATAATGATGACTATAAGATGTGTAATAGTATCCAGTCTAAAAAACTGATTCTTACCATTTTTTTTAAATTCTCTTAGAATATTACAGTTATTTTTGATAGTAAAACTATGGTGCCCTACATAGATAAAAAGTAATAAAAATGACGCCTCGTTACTCACCGGTAATCGATACACCGATGCTTCTGCTACGACTGAATTATTACACCAATATACACCAAAGGATGTGGCACGTGGCAGGCATCGATCAATCTGCTGACAGCCCGTAATTACCACTATTTGGTAACAGCAATCGAGTTGTAAATAGCTTAGAAGGGTGATATAGTACTTTGGGTATTCTGCAGGTAATGTTACGATTCCTCTTTAGCCACTGGCTGGCACAGATAGATAGATAGAGAACACTTTATTGTACATAAAAAAGGAGATTACAATTATCATCATCATCATCATTCAGCCACAAGAAATCCACTGCTAGACATAGGCCTCCTCCATGGATTTCCAAAAAGACCAGTTGAAAGTGGCTTGCATGCAGCGTCTCTCTGCCACTTGGATGAGATCGTCTGTCCATCTTGTGGCTGGTCGCCCTACGCTACGCTTGCCGATGTGTGGTCTCCATTCAAGAACCTTTCGGCCCATCGGCCATCAGTTCTTCGTGATATGTGCCCCGCCCGCTGCCACTTCAACTTACTCATCCGGTGGGCTATATCGACGACTTTCGTTTGACACGAACCTCATCATTTCTGATTCGGTCTCGTAGAGATTACAATGATATTTATTAATCTAAAAGAACTAACGGCGGCTTTGTCACTAAAAGTGATCTCATCCAGACAACCTTTGCATTGTCACAGCCGTCTGTGATCATCATCATCAACCCATTATGTCCCAACCAAAGGGCACGGGTCTCTTCCCTGAGCAAGGTAGGAAGGTATGGGCCATACTCCACCACGGGGGCCAAGTCCGGATTGGTGGAGGCTTGTAACACAAGTGGCTGGTCTTACTGTCAGAAGTTTTTAAGCCGCTCTAAGGCCTCTGACTTGGCTTAACGACTGCCACCTATCGACGACAGCCAGCACCAAGTGCTTAACGTGCTTAATGGTGTGTTACCTACAAATGTACTGTTAATCACGGAAATGTAAAATTGTAAGGATTAGTCTTTGTAACTTTCATTTTTAATCTTTCAGTATATTTTCTATTTCATCTAGAGCATCATAAACGATTTTAGTGATAAGTAGCAAGTATAGGTGCCTCTGCCTACTCCCTCGGCGATAACGGGCGTGAGTTTTTTTTTTTTTGGATGCCTTTACGAATAGCACTATCTGCGACTATACTTGAGCCAATACAAACGTGCGAACTGAGTCATAAACATTTGTATCAGACCTCTCTCTCACACATATAGGAGGCATATCAGGCATATCGGAACTCTCGCTCGCACTTTTATGACTCTGTTCGCGCGTTTGTGTATAAAGTATATAAAGGAAATGTGAAAAAAATATCGTTAGTTTATTTTTTTGAGCTCCGTCGTACCATGATTAAAAACGAAGAAAGAAAACATTTAATAACATTACCACAAAATCATAAAAAAATATTTGATTCACACAATGACAACAAAATGAACAGTAGAAAAATCATACAAATGGAACATTGTGCCTGCTTGGCAAGAAAAAGGGTCACTTTTGCTTTTGCTGGTGCGAACTGTTAAGCTCTTCGAATCAGAGCGAAGCCTGTGGGCTCATTATGTAATTTTCGCAACGAATATTCATACCTACGTCTTAAAAAGTCACGTCAACACAAAAACCGACGTCGTACGGAGTACTGTCTCGCTCTAACATAGGGTCTTAAAAGAAGATAGTGCTATACAGTATTGGTATACATGACTTTTTAAGACGTATGAATATCCGTTGCGAAAATTACATAATGAGCCCACTGGTCGGACTCTTCCGACAAAAAGTCAAGTAAGCGTATCCAGAATAAAGTTCAAAACTAAATCAACGGAAACATAACCAAACTCGCTTTAGCAGTCGGCTAAAAAGGCATCTGGTCCAAAAATGGCCCGAACCCCTGTAGTGCAAGTGGACCTTGACGTATTTTTATGTATCGTTCAGCCCGAGGCGATCGTTCGGGTCCCCTCAAGAGATAATTTCGGCGAAACGACGTTTACCAGCGAAAATGCCGGTAATTGCCCTCTCGCGTAATAAATTGGCTGAGATGTAACCGGGAGGTGGGACGGACTAGGCGCTGAGGTAGGACAGAAGCACCACAAATCACCATAAAAAAATATCCCTGTGCAAAAAGTACAGCAAAGAAATAAAAGACAACGAAACACATCACAGAAACAAAATAAGTGACGTTATATGAAAAAACAACAGAAATTAAACTAAATACACAACAGAGAAAAAAAAGAAAAACTTTGATTTAGAGTGTTGTGTTGTGCTGAGGTGGTAAGCCCTCAGCGCTGAGACTTCTCTCAGAGAGTGCTTCCCACTCTGGAATGACAAGTACAAGAGACTTATGAATATCGGAGACACTCAGATTTGACGTCCTTCAGCACGTCCATGTACATTTAAATATTACCTACAATGGGGCAATAAATAATAAAAAAATAGATAACTAAAGGAAACGAAATACACAAGAGTAAAAATAAACAACAAACAAAACAAGAAAAAAAGAGGAAGCTCCCACTCCTATCTCCTGGCTAAACGGTTAATTGTAGAAACGTGAAAAAATTCAGGGTACGAGCACATATAATCAACTTAAAAGGAAAACTTAGAAAATTCACTGAAAATTACTTTGCTTCATTAAAAAAGCTAAGAAGCTAAAGAAGAAATTAGTTTTTGTTATATAGTAGATAAAACCCCCTTTTTCTACGGAACTCTACACTTCCCGTGGCCCAACAAACACTTGGCCTGTTTTTGACGGTAATATTGAACATTTTTGGAACTAAAACTTTCGTAAATACTAGACATTATTCCTGATATACTTACTTGATTTTTTGTCGGAAGACTCCGACCAGGTTTCACTCCGATTCGCAAAGCTTAATCATGGTGAGCAGAGACGGAGCTCGCATCGTCGGTTGCTTGTCTCTGAAGTAAGTAAGTGTATCAGTGTATTCTGTTGGTGCGTTGTAGTTTGATGACATAAATGGTCGGATCACGTGACATGTTTTTCCATACCATTGACGCCTGGACTGCTCGATTTCAGTGCGCGCGTAGACTTGAAGTGATATGAAGCTAAGTTGCCATGTTCATGCAGTTGTCATCGTGCTGCGATGCATTTGTGGAATCTAGGACCAGGACAATTCTACCACGGTATACATATATTTACAAATTGTTTTGTGTAGATCATATTAACTTGAACAAGCTTATACCTACTTATGTTTATGTAATAGTCTATTATCTAATTTCGTATTTATATAAAATAATATATTATGTATGTATGTATAAAATTAAAATTAGCATATGTTTATTTTATCTTAAATAAAGGATTTGAGCCATAATAGTTTGCTGTGTGCACGTTTATTTTTATTTTATTACCGTACAAATATTAGAATTGTGATATTTAAGTTCACCCTGAATGGACCACTGAGCCCCAAGATACAATTTAATTTAGTGTGGGGTTCAGAGTTACTGTATATATTATTAAGTTTTGTACTGCTCAATAAAACAATTTTGAATTTTTGAATTTGAATCAGAAATAAAGTTACATTGGACATTGATGAAACTTCTGACGTCGTTGTTCGGTGGCGCACCAAATGAGGTTTGCGGAGGCTATAATAAAGTATCCAGCTATTTGTGACCCGCACGTGACTACTCATAGTGGGAAATCGCGGGTCTCCTGCCCCGTGGGTAGTTGGGCGAGTTTAGTATTAGGGGCGTGCACCCTTTTTACCGTGCAATTGCATCAGAGGGGCCCTCGATAGCTGTAGTGGAATTCTTGTAAGTGTCGATTATTGCGCTCTCGCTTGCAATAGCCTTTTGACGAAGATGTGTCGTTGGTGCCTTTTAGTTAACGCTGCCATAATAAGGGTCATTTGCAGATACCATAATGCAATCTTTATTCTTCCCACTGTGGCACACAGGCTTCTCTCAGAGAGAAAGTGTGGGCTTAGTAACCATGCGTCCCCACCACGGATTGGCCATCATATTTCGTCACGATGTTCTGGCAGGTAGCCATCTCTGGTCGGACTCTTTCGACAAAAAATCAAGTAAGTGTATCCGGAATAAAGTTAATAATTTGACATAAACATATTATGTTATCATCATCAACCCATTATGTCCCCACCGAGGGGCACGGGTCTCGTCCCTGAGGACAGTATTAACATAACATAACATTTACATACAGGCACATACATTGCTTCTGGCCCCACACTAGGATACCCTGTGTCGTGGGAACCAGAAACAGCGACGTCACAAACATGTAAACATCCAAGACCTGGAGTTTTTTTTTTTTTCTCCCCAGCCGGGGATCGAACCCGGGACCTCTCGCATGGTAAGCAAATGCGCTAACCACTACGCCACAGAGGTCGCCATTCCACCACTGCGACCAAGTCCAAATTGGTGGAGGCTTGTAAGACTAGTGGCTGGTCTTACTGTCAGAAGTTTTCTAGCCGCCCTAAGGCCTCCGACTGCCATCTATCGACGGCAGCCGGCACCAACTGCCTAACGTGCCTTGCGAAGCACGGCACCGCTAGGAAAAATGCCACTAGCGTTAGTCTTAGACGGTCACCCATCCATGCACTGAACGCGCCCAATGTTGCTTAACCTTCATGATCGTTTAAGATCACTCAGGCGGCCCGGGCTAAGAGCGATTCGTTGGGTTATGTAAAAGACATTGTACTGCGATTCAAATTGCTAATCCGCCGTCAGCACGCATTTTAATTAGGCCGATACTTTCTCTCTCTCTCTCTCTCTTTCTAAGAGAAGGCTTGTGCCCTGTAGTAGAAGTACCTACAGGCTACATAGTATAGAGTATAGGCTACATATAAACAATAACTTCCACACAAAAGAATCAATTAACCTGGTCCCAAACTAAGCTACTATGCTATGGTAAACATTTAGATACGCCCAGAGTGAGGTCTTTTACACAAATCTACGACGGCCCTAGTGGGGATCGACCCCACGACCTGTCTTGGTAGTTAAACGCTTTAACGGCTACACGAACGAGGTAGTCGATTCGAAACTACGTCTCTACGTGCATCTTTTAAGGTAGCTTAGTTACTAATTACGTCAAACTTTGCTTCTTCGAAGCTATAGAACCATTTTCTCGAACCATTGTGGGAAGCTGTCTTACGGTCGCAAACATTTCAGCGTATTCACAGTTACAGCTAAGTCATTGCCCGCAGAACCTCGTCGTACATCATAAACGGGGTCCACTAGACATGCATATCGTTCTCTGATATAATATATCCTATCATTGTATCTTTAAATCACTGAGATCATCTGTCTCAAGGTTCATACTCTAACCCATTATTTGTCCTCTTTTTGGCTATCTCACGTGTACTATTCATGTTTCGTTAGCCATATTTACTCGCAGGTACGTATCCCCAAATGATATAATGATACAATGGTTTGACTCGTAAGTAAAAGATAGATTTTGTGTTTTGATGTGATCTGTTTAATTTCTATCTGTCTGATTGAGATCAACTCATGTCTAGAGTCTATGAATATGATACAGTGATATGATCAGACAATGGTTTGACTCTAGAGTTAAAGATACATCTTGTGTTTCGATGTGATCTATTTTATTTATATCTCTCTGATTGCGATCTACTCATGTCTAGGGTATATGAATATGAATTTAAGGATATGACACAACAATAATTATGATTTTACAATAGTGGATAGATCTTGTTTTTCGGGATGATCTGTTTCATTTATATCACTCTGATTGAGATCTACTCATGTCTAGAGTCCACAAATTTGAATGAAGACTTCCAACCTAATCTAGACCCTAGCCTTGGAACAAACGGACCACCATCAACAATGATTCACAGCGGGTGAGTGCTCTGAAATACGCCATCATACTGTACTATCGGGTACAAAAATACTTACAGTCATCTCCACTACACATGGGATAAATACGTATTGTTGGAATGCGTATCAAATACGTATTGCTCTATTCCTAAAGCATTGAAGAGCAAATAATAATAATAGTTTATCGCACAAGAAAAAATTAACAGAACATTATATAAGAAACAAGATTTACAAAGGCAAGCTTATTAAATCTCTGTGAGAGACAGCCCAAGAAATGCTCTTTTTTATCTAAAATTACGTACTTAAGCGGATAATAAATAAAAACGAAAACCTTTTGGTTGTTTTTTTTTTTGGAAGAATATCTTAAAACGAATTTATTAATTTGTTAGTGGTCGTTCGTTAGTTATCAATAGCCCAGGAACTGAGTTATAGGCTAAATAATATGACAAAACAACGCTTGCCGAGTCGGCTATTACTAGCCGATTTCATTTGAAAATCCACTTAATTGTCAGTACTCGAGAGACTGTTTTCAGGCTCTCCGTATTTCAATAGTCCTTTGTATATCTGAGGCGAACGCCATTCTCAGCGGCTAGATTTACGCGGATAGTTGTACCTGAGATAGTGTTACAGTAGAGACCGCAAGGGCGGGTGATGGACTGTTATTGCGCCCTGGCCACCGACCATCCAGAGCCTTTATGATCTGCCTACTCTATTGTTTCATTGAGATTGAAGGGGTGACCACACGAGTTTGAAAGGCGAACACTGAACCTGATGACCTCTGTGGCGTAGCGGTTAGAGCATCTGCCAACCACGCGAGAGGTCCCGGGCTCGAATCCCAGGTTTTTAATTTTACATGTTTATGATGTCGCTGTTTCTGGTTCCCTCGCCACAAGGTGTCCTAGTGGGGGGCCAGAAGCATCATCGTCATCATCAACCCATTATGTCCCCACCGAGGGGCACGAGTCTCTTCCCTGAGGAAGGTACAGGCCATAATCCACAAAGGGGGCCAAGTCCGGATTGGTGGAGGCTTGTAAGACTAGTAGCTGGTCTTACTGTCAGAAGTTTTCACGCCACCCTATTAAGGCCTCTGACTTGGCTTAACAACTACCATCTATCGATGGCAGCCGGCACCAACCGCTTAACGTGCCTTGCGAAGCACGGAACCGCTCGGAAAAATGCCACTAGCATGGTTCCCACAACACAGGGTATCCTAGTGCGGGGCCAGAAGCAATGTATGTATGTAAATGTTAAAAAAGAAAAAAAAATACTCACCATGGGGGCCAAGTCCGAATTGGTGGAGGCTTGTAGGACTAGTGGCTAGTCTTACTGTCAGAAGTTTTCACGCCGCCCTATTAAGGCCTTGGCTTAACGGAAGCTATTATTATTAAATTTTTTAGCTCATCCGCTACGGTAGGGGCCCTACCCTTTTCGAAGTACGAGTATATCTGCCTGGAACGTCTGTTCTGTGTACGTGCATGCAATTACTAAATTCTTGTCGATGAAGCGAAAGTGATCTGTCAGGATCGTGCCAAGTGGCTGTCACTGGGCCTCAATTCAGTTAGTGCACTGTAGTACGATGACGGATACATGGTCGGGTCACGTGACGTGTTTTTTCATACCATTGACGCGTGGAGTTATTGATACACCTGCTCGGGTAGACTTGAAGCGGCAATGAAACTAAATCGCCAAATTCATGCAAGTGTCTTCAAAAAACTCCAGGTCTGGGATGTTTACATGTTTGTGACATCGCTGTTTCTGGTTCCCACGACAGGGTATCCTAGTGTGAGGCCAGAAGCAATGTATGTGCCTGTATGTAAATGTTTATGTAAATGTTTATGTTTATCTCATTGTACTACAATTCATTAGCAGAATCTAGGCGCTGGTCTCTGTTTACCCTTCCGAGATTCGGGTTTGAGTTTATGTTATGTTTTCTAGCTAACTCTGCGCCGCTAACTGCATCTTCTAATACCACATAGTTGTGAATCTACAGTTATTCACGCGGCAGACTGTCTTGGGGGAAGTTTCGAGAATCACTTTCAAACTTGGACCGACGGTTGCATCAAATGTTTAGCTTCGTGTTGCTTCGGAACTTAGTTGGGAGTACGTACTGTTGGGTATTTGCTAGTACTGTGTTCTAATCGCAGATCGATTACAACGTCTTGAAGCGTATTTTCCTGGTATGGTCGTAGAATTTGCCGCCGAGGCGATAGAGAGCCGCAGATACTTAATCTGAATACGTATTGGCCAAGAATTACTAACTGAAGTAACTGACATCAGATCAGACGAAATGAAGGCGAAAAAACACATTATACTGGATCTTAGATACATAAGCAGTATACTACGAGTATGTTAATAACTTCCATACAAAACAATAAATTGTTCTGCTTCCAATCTAGGATACCCTGTGTTATGTTAACCAGGCAAGGATATCATAAACACGGAAGAACAAGAACGAGGCATTTGGATCCAGAACGGCGGCTTTCAAGGGTAATCGAACTCACTACCGTCCGAATACACTATGTACACCTCCAACTGCAGGGCACAGATCACTCAGATTCCTCACGCGTGCCAACGCCTGACCACCTTATAATAATAATTTCCTCACATCACAATCATCCAGCTCTTGCCAGCTATCCTACGAAGATCGCTCCACTGAGTCTGAGGAAGTCCTACACTACGTTTACCGATCCGCGGTCTCCACTCAAGAACTCGTCTAGTACCTCCGAGTATCAGTCAAAGTCCATCAGACCTCGTCTCAACTCTGCGAGATTTGTCTTATCGTAACGCAGTTTGCTAACAAGACCTAGGGACTCCACACACGGCGGCTACAAAGTAAAGATGTATATTATAGCACGATATATCTCATTACATCTTTCCATAGAAATCGTCAGGAGACCACACACGACAGCTATAATATACATCTTTACATCTTCGTATCTTAAAGGAACTGACCGGTCTCTAAGCTATACATCCTGGGATGTAATGTATATTATAGCTGCCGTGTGTGAAGTCCCTTACACAGAACTCATCTTGTAAGTATGCAGCTTATTATATACGCCCCACTGTATCGCAACTCAGGATTCCTCACGATGTTTTTCTTAAAGCGGGTTGCACTGCTACTATAATTTCACAAATGTAAATTAACAAAAATGTAACATAGAAAAAAAGTCTGGGAATCGAACCTGGGTCTCCCGCTTCCGAGTCGATTGTTCTACCCTCCTCTCCAGAATTATGTTAAAAATATACTAATTTACCTAATACTTAACTTTTCTTTGTCTCTTGTTTCTTATGTGCAAGAATATTCTTATCTATGTTATGTTGAACATACCTCTCAACCTTACAGGATTTAAAACCGGCCAAGTGCGAGTCGGACTCGCGCATGAAGCGTTCCGTATCATTATAAAATTGGAAAACAATCACGTTTGCTGTATGCGAGCCCCCTTAAATATTTATTTTATTTTAATTATTAGTTTCAAACTGAATAATCATCATCAACAACCCATTATGTCCCCACCAAGGGCCATGGATCTCTTGCCTAAGGAAGGCATAGGCCATACTCTACCACGGGAGCCTGTAAGACTGTGGCTGGTCTTACGGTCAGAAGTTTTCAAGCCGCCCTAAGGCCTCTGACTTGTTTTCACGAAAGTTAATAATATAACTCAATAATATTTTGTTGATATTTCGAGCGTATACCTGTTGCCTTTATCAATATCGAGCAAAAACGAGCAAAAAATCATGTTTGTTGCATGGGAGCCCGCATAAATATTTATTTTATTTTGTTTTGCTGTATTTTTTCTTATGGTGGCAACAGACATACATCATCTGTGAAATTTCAACTGTCTAACTATCACGGTTCATGAGATACAGCCTAGTGACAGACGGACGGATGGACAGGAGTCTCAGAAATCAGAAATTTATTTCAACGTAAAGAATTTACATTCTGTTTGTTGAATGTCAATGTACCATACTACGTAATATGAATAATACACTCAGTAATAGAGTCCGTTTTACTCTTTGGGTACGAAACCATAAAAATTACGACTGTTTTATAATAATGGCTCAGTAGAAGCGGACGCAAGTTGCCAAAAGTTCTCCAACAACATAAAAACAATCCAGGGCTGTAAGAATAACCATCGAATCCAGTTATCGCGCATTCCAAGAGTAACCTCACAGGAAACTTTCAAAGCGCCAACCAACCACCAAATAATACTTACAGAAGACTCACACCGGGGTTAATTTCATTCCGGACCGGAGACACCCCCAGAAGACACCCCTGGGGGTGCCACGGGAACTTTGATTCGGACCCGTGGCACCCCCATCATACTACAGTGTACCAGGGGTATCAATAAGTCTAATTACTAGTTATCCCACCAATCTAAAAGTAATGGACAAAAGGTAAATAGTGCCAAAAAACTCAATTGTTTAATTTTTATATTTATTTATCATATATTATATTATAAGGTTGGTATGTATATTGTTACAAGCTTAGACATCAAAAGCACAGCACTAATTGATCTAGGGTGCCACGGGTCCGAATCAAAGTTCCCGTGGCACCCCCAGGGGTGTCTTCTGGGGGTGTCTCGGGAGTTACAATTACAATAGGCTGGTCACATATTTATATAATACTAGCGATCCGCCCCGGCTTCGCACGGGTGGAAAAACGTTTCCGTGGAAATAGCTATATTAGTTCCGTGGAAAATCCCCGGGTAGTATTTTTGTACACCTAGGGTTACATTATTATAGATGTCGTGCGGAACCCTAAACTTTCTGAAAATGCAATATAGCCTGTCACTCACGAATAGTGTAGCTTTCTAATGGTGAAAGAATTTTTAAAATTGGCCTAGTAGTTTCTGAGCCTATTCATTACAAACATACACACAAAAATACAAATATTTCCTCTTTATAATATTAGTATATTGACTATTTATAGATAGATTAGATATAGACTAGTTGACCCGGCAAACGTTGTCTCGCGATTTTTTTTTTCACTAAGGGCTTTGAAAAATAGATAAAACAAAATTTATAACAATGCCCAAATAAAATAATAATAATAAATAATGTATCCGGCATTAAGTTAATAATGTCTAATTCTTACAAAAGCTTTATAAAGAAAATCTTGTTATTTTTAAATTTAAATTTAAATCTCCGAAATCTGATTTAAAGTGTAAACCTACATAAATTACATGTGTGTTTCATTTAAGTTCGCAATCTGGCGAACGTAGCAAATAAGTTCCAAATAAAATTTCGGCGTCATTTCCCTCGGCGTATCTCATTGGGTTTAGGCGAAGGAAATTGGTAATGACGCCGTCAATGACATCGGAAAGTTCGCCAATCGAAGGAAGCAAATCGGAGATCAAACTTCCACTCCTCTGATAGAGAGCCTGTGCAGGTTGTTGCAGGGGGGTCCCGCAGAATATGAAAAGCAATTTCTAAGCCAGTACGGCAACTTTCATTGCCGCATAGTACGATGTTTCAAACCTAAGTGGAACAAAAGTATCAATAAATTAGCGAGACCTCTTTATCTTCTAATATATGAAATTTATATGAAACTAGTGACCCGCTCCGGCTTCGCACGGGTGCCAAAAACGTTTCCGTGGTTATAACTATATTAGTTCCGTGGAAAATTCCCGGGGTAGTACGAGTATGACAATAAATACACATCAGATGTGTATTATTGTGTGTATGTTTGGAATGAATAGGTTCAGAAACTACTAGGCCCATTTTAAAAATTCTTTCACCATTAAAAAGCTACATTTTTCGTTAGTAACAGGCTATATTGGATTTTCAAAAATATTAGGGTTCCGTACAAAATCTCGTAAAACGTAATCCAAGGTGTAAAAAAATACTACCCCGGGAATTTTTCCTCTTTATAATATTAGTAAGTAGTAGTAATAGATAGATATGGGACCTCGCGACGTCGGTAACTCATCTCTGACTGACTTGTTAGCTTCAGATTGTGAAAAATGCATCCAAACGCATCTTTTTTTATGAATTGTGTACGTTACCTATTTAAGCTCAAACTTTGAAGCCTCTCCTCAGAATTGTGAAGCGCTAGAAACGTAACGAATTCTCTTTCTCTTCTTGATTCTTTATGTTTTTGGATTCCATCTTGAGTAACAAAGCTAATTGGCAGTGAAGGCAAACATCGCGCGAAAACTTGAGTTTATACTGATAGTTAGGAAGTTAGGTCTTTCAGAGCGTTGCTTGGAGTAATTGTTCCAAGTTTACCGCGATATGAAACATAACTGTTATTTTTCCTATCTTTTCAAAGTTGGAGTAAGAAGGTTGTCTCGTTAACTACCAAGACGGAGGTCATTGGTTGAATGGACTAGTTGCCCTAAAAAATGTAATTAGTCCGTCTTTTAGATTATTCAAAAATAAGGGACATGTATTTTTTTATTTGTAAATTAGACCAAAAATGACAAAGATATAGCCCTATAAAGTTACGTTGACGTCACGCCGTGCTGCATTTTTTAGCACGGAGTGACGTCACACGTAACTTTAATGGGCCATATCTTTGTTATTTTTTGTTTAATCGAAAAAAGAAAAAATACGTGTCCAATATTTTTTTATAATCTAAAACACGGACTAAATAGACTTTAATTATTTTTACCCTGGAAACTACCCTATTCCCACTGGAGGCCGCCGTACCTTTGTTCAAATGTTCTCAGTCTGGGTATTTCTATGTTTGTAATGACTCGCTCGTAACCCCGGCTGCCAGAGTGGTTTTAAGCGATCACGAAGGCTAAGCAACATAGGGCGCGTTCAATCCATGGATGGGCGACCATCTATGACTAACGCTAGTGGCATTTTTCCGAGCGCTTCCGAGCTTCGCAAAGCACGTTAAGTAGTTGGTACGGGCTGCTGTCAGTCGTTAAGCCAAGTCAGAGGGCTTAGGGCGGCTTGAAAACTTCTGACAGTAAGGCCAGCCACTGGTCTTACAAGCCTCCACCAATCCGGACTTGGTCCCCGAGGTGGAGTATGGCCTATACCTTCCTCAGTGAAGAGACCCGTGCCCCTCGTTGGGGACATAATGGGTTGATGATGATAGCGCTTTAAATAGAAAATCCAAGAAAATCCGATCGCACCTGCCTCGTTGGTCGAGCCGTTAAGCCGCTTAGCTGGCCTACACGTGTTGTGTACAAAAGATGTTGTTTTGAGCGATGCGATCGACCAATCAGTGTGCTTAGGTCATAAAATCCAACGACTCTTTTCGCAATCTTTCTAAAGGAACCCGCGTTTTTGCAAAAGCCCTATCTTTTTTAAGTAACAATGAGAAATGTCAAAGCCTTTATCTAATTATCCGTGTTTTTGCGATAGCCCTAGAATTTTTGCGAAAATTTGATTTATCAAATCGTCCTACGACATAATTATACATTCCACAGATGATTTGAATCGACACGTCGCGAATAGACATAGGCCCGGTTTCGGAGTTAAGAATTTTCACTAAGAAACTACTTAACTGTAGGCTGTCTGGTAAAATTTCTCAGAAAAGATCGTGACAAAACGTTACTTACTTAAGTAAATGCTTATTGACTTACACCCGTATTTATAGAGAAGTAATTACTTGTTCTTAAGTATTTACTTAACTTAGTCATTACTTAAAGCTAGAATTCTCAAGCACAAAATCTTATTTTATAGTTAAGTATTGTACATTACTTCCTTAAGCAAATGCTAGAGTAATAGGCGACGGTTGTCCATTGTTTCTTTCTGGTAACACTAGTTGATGCGTTTCGTTTCATGACAAGGTACACCCTAAGTTAGATTATTTTTGAAAATTCTCGTTACTAATATCTGAAATACTAAATAAACTGTAGAATATTTTATGACTCTGATTAAATTACAGCTAATAAAACTAAAATTTCAGTAGTAAAATAACATTATTCATCATATATTTTTTGTAAACAAAAAAATAATGTTTGGAGGAATAAAACGTTTGACGACGAAGTGGACTAATAGGAAGTCCTCTTTGAGTTTCTGATTGTAATGAGTCATTAATCTTCGGTAAAATCACATTCGTCACAATATTTTTGGAGAAACGAAATCTCATTTTAAAACGGTCTTCCGAATAATCGCGAAAAGGATCCACATCACGAAAATAAACTTTTGGATTTCTCGGCTCAGGAACTTCTATCTCCTCAAATATATCATTGTCCAGGTCGTCAAAAACAGCAAAAACCGCTTCAATTTCTTCCAAAGACTCCATTTCAGTAAATAACCTTACACAAAAACCTTAAATATATTCTCTTTGAACGGCAAATTCGTTTGTCATAGATTATCATGTCGGGCTTCGGGCCCATGGTGTGTGGTAATCTATGCTTAAGTCATGCTTAAGTAAGGGAAATGGTGACTATTACTTGGCCGAGAATTCTAACTTTTGACAGTTCTATCTGCAAGGAATTTCTCAACCGTAGAATAAAAATTGTTACTTAAGTAACTGCTTTTACTCAAGTAATTACTTTTACTTCTCTATAAATACGGGTGTTACTGTAAATACTCAATTCAGAAATCGGCCCGCAGTTTTCAATTCGGATCATTTGCTGTCTTTGAACTAAAACTTTCCTAAGCACTACACTAAATGTGTAGTGCTTAGGAAAGTTAAAATATTAAAAAGTGGATCCGGATAACATTTCAAAACATTTGATGGTCCTCTAAACAATACCGACTTATTCTACCACTTGTTATTTTCTGTTCCAAAAGGTGCGTTCAGACGCAAATAATTCCTCGACGCGCCGCAAGTCTACTGAGTGCTTAGTGCGAGTTTTTTCATTCACTTTCGATAGCGAGAGCGTTTGCAATTTGTATAGGAGTGACAAAGCGCGCCACCTAGTTGTCTCTTTGTCACTCCTATACAAATTGCAAACGCTCTCGCTATCAAAAGTGAATGAAAAAACTCGCACTAAGCTCTGCTCCATGGTCGAAGAAAAAGTAGCGTTAACACCACATCTTTTGGCGCGTGGTTATTGCCGAATAAACCTGAATACTAAGATATCTGAGCTAACCCATCTGACGAATTTCAATCAGCAGAAATTTTCGGTGGAACTTTTGTAGAGTTTTTCTAATAACAACAAACAACTTTTATTAGCTTTCAAATCGCTCCAAACTTATCGGCTGTTCCATGTCAAATTTTCCTGTAGTGAAAGGTTAATTTTTTTTTCAATAACCATAATTCCATACTCTCGTCGCGCCTAGTTCACGTCTCTGGAGATCCGAGGGCTGGTGCCTACTTTGGCCAAAGGCTAAGCCTCGCCATACAGCGAGGCAATACCGCCAGCCTTCTCGGAACTCTACCGGCCGACAGCGATCTGGCTCCAATATTTTATTTAAATTAGAAAATAGCTTTAGTTTAGTTTTTTTCTTATTATTATTAGTTTTAGTTTTGTAAATATTATGTAATTGCTTTTCTGTTATGTAATTATTATTTATGTTTAAATTAAATTTGTTATACATAGAATAGAATAGAATATTCTTTATTGTATGTACACCAGGAATTACACATGAGATTTTACATCTTCTACTAAAAGTAGTTAATATTTATGGAGTAGAGGTCGGTGCAGATCTAAATCGACATAGCTAACGAAGAACACCAATTGTTTTTGGTGGATCGGACGCACGGCGCGGCGGTCAATCATCTGTGCCTGAATGGATCTAAGCTGCGTTCAGAAAGCGGGGCGGGCCATAAAGCGTAATCTTTATTAACGCGAAACTTTCCACTGCGTATCGCTCCCGCGGCACTCGTTGTTCGGAACGTATTGTTTTACCGCCACCCAGCGCTCGCAGCTACTAGCCAAGTTACAAACTGCGTTTGGCAAGAACTATACAGACTTGATTTAAACTTTCCAAGCATTTTCAAATACATTAAAAACTAGGTAAGAAAGAACGTTCCGAACTTTTTTGTTGTTGAACGAAGCGTAATTATAACATAATTACTAATATAACTCTAAGAATTGCTTAGTTGAAGTAGCAGTGGGCAGAGCTCATAGCTCGGAGAACTGTTAGCCGGTAGGGCGGAAAAGTTCTAACCGACCGTAGACCAAACTACGCAGCGTGGGCATCGAGCCCAACCAGAAGGTCTAACGACCTGCCCTTATACAGGGTGTTGATTTGTATAGTTTCGTCCGACTCACGGGTGGTTATTTACATGATACTGGAGCAAAAAAATATTTAAAAAAAAAATCTTTAGTGAAGAAATTTTTAGTGAAAATCATCTAATAATCATAAAATTCTATGCATCGGCGCCGCCCCGCCCCGCGAAACCCCCGCCGGACCCGTCAAGTGCAAGCCATAGAAGCTCAGCCATATAACTTTATGATTTTTAGGTAAAATTCAGTAAAAAAAAATGTTGTTTTTAAATATTTTTTTGCTTTAGTATCATGTAAATAACCACCCCTGTGTCGGATGAAACTGTACAAACCAACACCCTGTATAACGGCCGCCAATTGTGCTGTACTATGTTATTGTCAAATCTCATGTGTAATTCCTGATGTACATACAATAAAGAATATTCTGTCCATTTAGTATCTATCTTATATTACGTAACTTTCCACTCTATCGGGTTAAGCATTTAGACAACTCGAAAGAGTCAAAATAAGAATGTAGTATAATATGACAGCTCGGAGAAGGATTATAAGATACCTACTGGGACAAAAAGTTCTAGAATGTAACAGTGTGACATAAGGTGGTGTGACAAACCGGGAACAAAAGGGCTAAATCAGACAACTTCATACAGTGGAGTCTTACGTAATTGCACCCCAGGTCACGGTGGCATGGAGTCGCTTGAAATGGGCACCTAATTTAACTTACATTGTAAGGTTCTTCGAGTCGCAGTTTTTGCGATATTTTCAATAAAACATTTTTGTTTTCATATCATTTTATTTGTTCCCATGGGTATCTACTACGGATTGTCAATTTCAAGCGCTGCGGTACGTAAACTACTCCGACACTCAGGTTTCCAAGCGATGTCTTTAAATATGAGCTACGTCAAATAGCGGAGACAGCTCAGTGTGTAGAAAAATGAACTCGGAAGCATAACATAACATAACATTTACATACAGGTACATACATTGCTTCTGGCCCCACACTAGCAATACCCTGTGTCGTGGGAACCAGAAACAGCGACGTCACAAACATGTAAACATCCAAGACCTGGGTTTCTTTTTTTTTGTCCCCAGCCGGGATTCGAGCCCGGGACCTCTCGCATGGTAGTCAGATGCGCTAACCGCTGCGCCACAGAGGTCGTCAAAGCGTTCTATTCCCAGTGCAGGCATTTCCCTATGACTTTCTTTTCTAATTTACGTACATTTGTGAAGTAGAAGTAACAATACCGCTCACTAACCGTGGAGGAGAACATGGTAAAGAAACCCTAGCGTCTAAAGTATTTACAAACCTTTGGTAATACCATAGCGCTCGCTACGTACAATGACCGAACTATGACGCTAAGAGCGGAAATGAAAGCTCTAACTAGGCTACATCAAGATAAAAATATAATAATAACACACTAACAATGAAACTTCAAAAATGCTCGCATTTGCTGTACCACGAACTCGTACATTGCAAACACGTTGCACTCAGAGGGAACAAACGTGAACGCACAAAAACTGAATGCACTTCATAGTCGTTTCACACATAGAGTAACAAAACATAGATATGCACGTGAATGGGCTAGTTGCCCTAAAAAATGTAATTAGTCCGTCTTTTAGATTATTCCAAAATAATGGACACGTATTTTTTTATTTGTAAATTAGACCAAGAATCACAAAGATATAGCCCATTAAAGTTACGTGTGACGTCACGCCGTGCTGCATTTTTTAACACGGAGTGACGTCACACGTAATTTTAATGGGCTATATCTTTGTTATTTTTTGTTTACTCTAAAGAAGAAAAAATACGTGTCCAATATTTTTTTATAATCTAAAATACGAACTAAATAGAATTTAATTATTTTTACCCTGGAAACTACCCTATTGAGGCGGGCGGCGTTTCAGAAATCCGAAATTTATTTCAATATAATGAATTTATATTCTGAATGCCAATGTACTTATAGTGTTAGGCGCTGCCTTGGGGTCGATCTAAGAGTTTTCGCCAAACTCCACAGACGCAAGTTCACGCTCTTGTTACGGGCATAATATCTCTCGCTTTCACAATTTTCTTATTGGGTAATAAATCTTCATCATCAACCCATTCTGTCCCCACCGAGGGGCACGGGTCTCTTTCCTGAGGAAGGTATAGGCCACACTCCACCACGGTGGCCGAGTCTGGATTGGTGGAAGCTTGTAAGACTAGTGGCTGGTCTTACTGTCAGAAGTTTTCAAGCCGCCCTAAGGCCTCTGACATGCCTTAGCGACTGCCATCTATCGACGGCAGCCGGCACCAACTGCTCAACGTACCTGGCGAAGCACGGAACCGCTCGGAAAAATGCCACCAGCGCTATTCACAGACGGTCACCCACCCATGCACTGAACGCACCCTATGTTGCTTAACCTTCGTGATCGTTTAAGATCACTCCGGTGGCCGGGGCTACGAGCGATTCACCTAAACCTTACATTATGTTATTTTATTACGGTCATCTTTGTTTTTTTTCTTATTGTACTTGTTCTTTCCTTAGTTTTTTCCAGCTTTTTGTTTTTGCTTAGTTCTATTTTTTCCGTCTTTTGTTCATCAGATCAGTCTAAACGTTATTAGTCTATGTCCACACCTTCAGATACAAAGTTGGCGAGCACAAATTAATAAATGACCGCGCGCGGTTGCATAATTATGGCGGCAAAACACACAACTCGCGCCCAACTTTTGCACTCTGTAGGTAATGTACTGTACAGTGTACACACGGGGGCAATTACGCGCGATTAGACTCGCGCTTATTAGCAACGCAACGCTGGCCTCAATTTTGGAAGGTCGTCAAGTCCCGGCATCTACTTGGTCATACATACATACATAAACACACGTCTGTAGCCCAGAGGGGTGGGCAGAGACCAAGGACTGCCACTTGCCACGATCCTGACTAATCAACATTTACATATAAACATTTACATACAGGCACACACATTGCTTCTGGCCCCACAGTGGAACCCTGTGTCGTGGGAACCAGAAACAGCGACGTCACAAACATGTAAACATCCAAGACCTGGAGTTTTTTTTCACCCCAGCCGGGGATCGAGCCCGGGACCTCTTGCATGGTAAGCAGATGCACTAACCGCTACGCCACAGAGGTCGACATTCTTTAGTCGTTGCATGCACGCACGCCGGTTTTGAGTATTTTTCATCTTGCCTTCGCCCGTGCCGATATTTGCCGGGCGTGTCGCCATCCCGGTGAGTCACTCAGGCATGTTATGACAAGGTCAGACACAACCTTGTAGCCAGGATTCTTCATCAGGCGCTCGCTCTGAAATATGGCCTCGTCGCACAGGGACTACCGTATTACAAGTACACACCGGAAGCCGTGCTCGAAAACGACCGCCAAGCTCTATTGGGACCGGCCTATCATCACAGACAGGACTATACTCGCGAATAAGCATGATATTGTAGTGGTGGACCGGGCGCAAAATAGGGTGTTTTTGGTCGAAATCACTGTTCCATATGATGAGAACCGCGTGAAAGCCGAAACAGATAAGAAAACTAAGTATCTGGACCTGGCGCACGAGGTTACCGACATGTAGGGGGTGGTGTCGGCCGAAATCGTTCCTATAGTCCTGTCCGCGAATGGGTTAGTTCCAAACAGTCTCTTTAACCATCTGAGGCGGTTGGAACTCCGTGTGGGCATGCTTCCGGCTGTCATGCAAAAGGCAGTCCTGCTTGATACAGCCCGGATAGTCCGGCGTTTTATCTCGCAGTCGCCCTGACCTCCGGCCGCTTGGACTCCTCAGCCGGAGGGCGTCCGTCTGGCCACTTTGGCCAGACGAGACTATTACTTTTCTTTTTCTGCATAATAATAAAAAAGCAATAAAAACATTAAAAAAACCCTTACCAAATTTTCTTTTTTTTGTTTTGAGTATTGTGTCGTCAAATAAATGAATTTTCTTCTTCTTCTTCTTCTTCAAATAAATCGCTCCGAGCCACACCCTACCCAAAAGTCCCCATAATACTGGGACAGCAAGGGAAATCTTTTGGCTCAGATATGCCCCAGTGCGAACGTCCACGCCACGGTGTCCCTCAATTTATTTTTATTTATTAATTGAGCGTTTATTTGAGTTGTCTCCCTAACATTACATTCTCTGCCTTGCGGACCTTTGCCCACATCAGCTGATCGCGATCCTCGAGTGACAGCTCGAGTATAGAGTGCTAACCCACCGTGTGGAGGCTGCGTGTCGAGCGCGCCAACTTTTAATACTAATCAGCTTTTTGCATGCGTGTGAGCGAGTGTGCGGCGGTCCTGGCACCGCGCAGTATTTTATGGAGTTAGTTTGTTCTGGAGTTTTTATTTGTTTGCATTTCCGCGGCGTTTGAGGTCTAAAAGTGCGGAAAAACAGACGTTCGAGTGAAAATTATAACTAGTGGGCGGATAAGTGGTTTTTTGTTAGGTGCAATATAATTATGGACGCTGAAGAACAAAATTTTCAACCATAGGGTTAGTAGTTCCGGGAGCCAAATAGAATCAAATGACTCCAAATGAGTTAGAATATAATAGAATAGAATAGAATAGAATAGAAAAACTTTATTTCAAAGACAAAACACACAATGATAAAATAAAAACGATTTTACAATTTGCATGCTTGTAAGCATGCATTGTAACATTTCGACCAAACAATTCGTGAATTAACTAACTAACTAACTAATGTTTACTCACTAATAGCTAGAAAAGTGGGTGGGTGTGACGATGTGTGTCATGGCCTTGAAAAAGGAGTCTGGACTCAGCATGTGTTACGGGTAAAACCCGTAACGCTGGTCTTCCGCCAGACCCTAAGTGAATTCACGAGCATCACGAATAGGTAACTATTAGTAATATTACATAGAAATCTTAACATCAAGACGAAAGATGCGAAAGTTTATGTGAAAATTCTTTAGATTTATTTATTCGCCATAAGATTCCATCTTCGGAAAAAGTAAATAAAATTAACACAATAGTTAGATTGTTCTCGTCTCCTATCTTCAGAAATAGGGTAAAAGAACTGTATCTTTCTCCATAAACTACGTATTTATTACTTGATTACTTTCCTTTCTATATATTATGTAGGTATAATCACTCGCGCTTCATCGACATCAGTTAGTCGTTACATGGCGGTTCAGGGTACTTTTCATCTTGCTCTTTGCTAATACATTCCCTATTTGAATTTGTAGTATGTCCGCCTGGGGCTTCCCTTACCGGCCCTTCCACTCATATTCGCTCGGTATATTTGCTTCGTCAGCCTTTTTCCCTTCATTTTCTTTTCTTATCTTATCTAAGAGAAGAGGGAAGCCCCCTAATTTACGTGGTGCCTAAGCCAACACGCTGCGCCATACATCAGTAGCGTAATCTGTATTTAGTGCCGTACCACTAATCCTCTATCAAATTATCTCTAATCGTCTCCAGCTAATCCGAGTCGAATGCGATCGCGCAGTGAAGCCTGTAGGGTGGCTATGGCTTGAACATATGAAGGACTTTTGAGACGGGCCATCAAATAATTTTAAAATATGCGTGACATCGCGGGGATGTATTTCGGCGGACATTGGTGAGGGAATGATTTTTGACGACCTCTGTGGCGCAGTGGCTAGCGCATCTGCCTACTATGGCAGAGGTCCTGGGTCCAAATCCCGGCTGGAAACTAAAAAAAACCCAAGTTTTGGATGTTTACATGTTTGTGACGTCGCGGATTCTGCTTCCCACAACACAGGGTATTCTAGTGTGGGGACAGAAGCAGTGTAGGTGCCTGTGTGTAATTGTTTATGTTTAGTTTAGACAAATTAACAAGTAACAGAAAAATATTAAGTGAGAAATTTTGTGTTTTAGCTGTGTTAGTCCATCTCTAAAATAAAAATAAAAGCCTTAAAATAACTGGCATCGAAATTCCACGTAAAAAAATCCGCTGCAAGTAGGTAAGAATAAAGTTCCTTTTAATCCACTTAAGTGTGGTCACCCGGCCAGTTGTCCGCAATAAAAGTAAATATGCGGAAGGATTACGATCCTTCCGGTCATAAAATGCAGCAGGCCTATTACGTGGCCTGCTGTCCTACGACTTAGCTTAAATGATTCGTATTCCGTTACTCGTAAGGGCCAGAATTCAAGTTCGGTGAAATGGGGTATACCACTTTTAGTGCACTAATACAGAAGTTAAATGATTGTCGCCTAACAGTATACGTCATTAAAACTATGTAAGTGACGACAGTCTAGGGACTGTGTGCTTTGGGGTCAAAGCTTGATTTAAGTTACTATGTCGTATAATTTTATGATTTATTTCATACAATTCACAGTTGTCCTTACAGGAAACCTTATTGCGACAGTCAAGTGAAAATTTTAGACAAAAAATATTTGCTGGCACATACATTAAATATATATACATATATATGTAGGACATTTTATTTAAGCGGTGGTGGCGTAGTGGGGTTGACCCGTGCTTCTCGATCATGAGGGTCTGGGTTCGAACCACGCATGTACCAATGACTTTTAGTTACGTACATTTGTTTGCACAGCAACACCATTCGCTGATAAATTGTGCCCGGATAACGGCGACAGGCTTGCCACTTGTCACGTTTGGGACCTAATAAACTCGGCAAAACGTGGGTCCAGTTCTAAAGACTGGTGCCTCTGCCTACCCCTTCGGGGATAACGGGCGTGAGTTTATTACTTACTTACTTTTTATTTAAGAATAAGTAAATATATAAATAAATAGGGGGTTTATTAGCAAATCGCCAGATAAAAAGTACCCGAAACCGACGTGCGTGCATGCAACGACTAATGAATGTCGATGAAGCGAAAGTGGTTTGTCGGGATCGTGGCAGGTGGCAGTCCCTGGTCCCTGCCTACCCCCCTGGGATACAGGCGTGAGCTTATGTATGTATGTGTGTATTTTAGAATATATTAGGAATATATACAGAAATGTATCGAATAGATTCAATACAAGATGCCAATAAAAAACTAAATTAAATTAATCAATATATTTTAATTTCAATTCCAAAACAATAAAAATAACGTCCACATAACACAATCTCACTCATGACATCTGTTTTAGTTAAAGTCTTTAAAGCCGAATTTACATTACGAAATTAGTGGCATGCATGTTGCACTCACGAAAGTAGTTTCGATATATGCGAAAGTAATTTCGTAAAGTAATAAGTGTCGTGAAATCGTCAGTATCGTAATAACCATGGTCCCATCAGTATCAAAGCAATATTCTTTGAAACGCGCAAAAATACATACGTCCGCACAGCGCAGGCGCTTTCGCGACACTAGATTCACGTCGCATCTACATGAAATTAGTTGCATGACACTAATTTCACCAAAAAATTGCGCAGAACACGAAATTCATTAGCTGTCGCGAAATTAATGCATGCATTACGAAAGTATTAAATTACACGTGAAAACTTTGATAAACCTAATGTCACGACATTCATTTCATGCCATTAATTTCGTAATGTAAATTCTGCTTAACGGCTAGATCATCAAGGCAGTGCATTGCCAATTTTTCGCCAACATTTTTTAATTGTAATAATTTGTGTCTTATTATGTTTTTTGATAAAGAATACTTCACTTAATACCCATAACATTTATAATCAAAAATATTCTGTACAAGCTTTTACTAACAAAATACTATCAACTGGCCTTCATCAAGTAGAGGGTCGTTTCTTGGTTTCGAAATGCGTACACAAAAAATAATAAATTTCGCGCCGCCACATCGACATTGGCGCGAGCTAGTGCTATGTTAAACACATTGAGCGCAGCAGTTCAATTTCCGATAAGCCGCGAACTTTATGTGACGGGCCATCGGCGAGTTTCCGAGTGACGGAGTCTTGAAACGATCAATCGCTATTGACGCTAGCTTAGTTTTTTTCCTGCCCTTTATTTTCGACGCTAATTTAACAAACTTATACAGGGTGCACCAAAACTCAACGTCAAGCCGGAACCGGGGGAAAAGGCAAGTCATACTGGTTATCAGGAAAATCGAAAAAAAAATGTTTTTTTTTTTTAAGTACGATAAACTTTTTTTAATATTATTTATTCAAGAAATTTCACAAACATAATGAAAATGGGCAATTTTTTAAGTTTTTATTTTTTTTAAGTCTCCTTTTCTTCCAAGCTGGAGCAGCTGGTTTTTAAATTTTGTTAACAGTTTAAAGAAGCATTATTCAGAGTTACAAAACAAAAAAAAATGGAAAAAGTAAGGATTTGTGGCAACAGGATTTTTCTTTTTTTTTAATGTCTAATTTTTTCTCATACAATTTTTCATCTTATTCCGGCTTGACGTTGAGTTTTGGGACATCCGATTTCTCAGAGGGTGGGCATAGACCAGGGACTGCCACTTGGCACGATCCTGACAAATCACTTTCGCTTCATCGACATTTATTAGTCGTTGCATGCACGCTCGCCAGTTTTGGTACAATTTCGAGTAATTTATTTTAGTTATTCAGCCAAAATATGCCTATTTGATATTCTGTGAAGTTTCTACTGAATCTACAGCGTGCTTATACTGAGTTTTTTCACTCACTTTCGATAGCGAGAGCGTTTGCGATTTGCATAGGAGTGACAAAGAGACAACTATGTGGCGCGTTTTGTCACTCCTATACAAACTGCAAACGCTCTCGCTATCGAAAGTGAGTGAAAAAACTCAGTATACGCACTCAGATCGATGAAACGAGTCATGCTTTCTTGGCGCTAAAATGACAGAATCCGCTACTTGACTCTTTTTTCAAGTATGTCTTAAATGCTAAATATCTCTTCCATTAGACCAAAAAATATTTTAGTATATTTTTTGAGGACCTAAAAGCAACAAAAAAAAGTTTTGACCAAATGGATTAAGAGTTTAAGTTATGATGAGGTAGAACATTTATTAAATTATCTTGTATAGAGTACAAATGTAAAATTTTCCAATACGCACGCGCACACACAAACACACCACACGCTCTCACACACACACACACACACACACACACACACACACACACACGCACACACGCGCACACGCGCACACGCGCACACACACACACACACACACACACACACACAACACACACACATAGACATGCATGTAATAACTTTAATACTAGGTTACGTTTTAATATAATTAATGAATTGTATATTTGTGGAAGAGCGGGCCCTCCTGCCACAGGTATTTCTATACTTACTAGGAGGGTCCAGCCCCTGTATCTTCTTTGTAAAAATTTATAATGAAAATAAACAATTTGAATTTAAATTTGAACAAAAACATTATTTTAAAACGTTGCTTTGCTAAACAGCCAAAAACGCAGTCCGCCATTTTTGTCGATGGTTTGAAGTCCTAAAGATTTGTAAACAAAGTTTGACATTCAACATAGGTAGAGTTCGTGCCACGAAAGAAGTATGAGTTAATGAATTTTGGCTTTTACTATGACCTTAAGGATTTTACCGTGGGACTTGTTTGGTGAAACGATCTTTACCTAGTCCTAAAATCTGTTAGTGATCTGTGAGCATAGTGAAATAACAACAACGCATTCATGATTTCATCGAGTTTACATGCAAAATATATCCATTATCATTATTGCATTATTCGATACTGCAAAAACACGTCAATAAAGACCTCCGGGAAGTAGCGGATTCGTGTGCCCAGTGAAATAAACATACGAAAAAACTTGGCTCAAACTTGCAAAGAGAGACCCCGATTCTTTATCGACTGAAACTTGGGTGTATTTATGTGAAGATCACTTTAATGTAAGTCCTGTAATATCAATGTACACAGAAACCGTTTTTAGCTGTAATAATGCTTGGTTTGATTTGGTTAGGTTTTGGCAAATTGGTACTATCAGCTTCTACGAATCCAGCGTCCATGATTGCGCTTATCAATAAAATGATAAGACACTAACTGCACAAGAAAAGTTTTTGCAAAAACACTAAATCCAATCCAAATCACAATAGAACTTACGCACGCACGACTGACAGATGTTTGTTTACAACCAAAGGAGCTTTCAAGATGGCGGATAGTGTTTTCACCGTTCCGATTTAAACGCGAAAAATATTTTTTTATTTTGCAAATTTTGCAGCCATCTTGCATATTTACTTATCAAAGTCAATATATTTCGATTTCTTACGTTAGATACTATAGGAAATAACCATTTATCGTCAAATTTGATACGAGTCAAGTAGCGTATTAGACAATTGATGCACTGGAAAGTCGCGACATTTGACATTTATAACGTCTTGACAGGTATTTATATAATTATATTTGATCATAGACGTTTTCCTGTTACTTTTACTGAGTGATATTTTGTTTCATACTACGTAATTTTACGCTGTCAAGCATATTAAGCAATTAAAAAATTGCTTTTCAACTATAAATAAGAGACGCTACAGCATATTATTATGACAGCACGTCTCTATATAGTGAAAATAGAATTACGTCACTAAGTCACTTTAAAAATCGTAATATAGCATTGATGTACATGGAACACACTCCTTCAATTGGAATTGATGGTCTCGGGACGTCTTGATGTTGGCGTATCTACTTGACCTGACATGTTTCCAATGTAGTATTAAATTTGCTCACTTCAAGTACATTTCAGAGTGTTTTGCTCTCTAACCCTATGTCAAAATGCTCTTTAACTAGGCGTCACCAATGTAGATTGTTTACCATGAGTGATATTAATAAGATTTGTGGATTTGAGTTTTTCGACTATTAACAATATTGTTTGATTTATTGTTACAAACAATTGATAGTTCTCTCTACTTCTATAATTAGTATTGATATTAGTCAGTTGCGTAGTGACCTTGTAAAGAACACTTCACCATTTGTATAGTAAGGCGATCGGCCAACCAAAAATTCTAAAGGTTAACTAACTGGCACCTGTTCTTAACTTAACCTTTCACACGCCAAAAGCAACCTATTTATAAATAAAGAGAAACATTTATTGCAGCAACAAACACACATAACAGAAATAATAAAAACACATAAGAGGAAAACATCGCATACATGAACATAAACATTTACATACAGACACAAACATTGTCAGGATACCTTGTGTCGTGGAAACCAGAAACAGCGACATCACAAATCTGTAAACATCCACAACCTGGGACTTTTTCATCCCGAGCCGAGGTTCGATCCCGGGACCTCTCGCGCCGTAAGAAGATGTACTATCAGCTGCGCCACAGAGGTCGTCGAAATACTAATACAGTTTTGTCGCCATGTGTATCTGTTCCTCCAAAAGGCTACTCCGGACTCATATTTCTTAAGGTATAGGTCTTCAGCGTTAGTTTTCAGTCACAACCTACAAAAGTCCCACGAGTGTCCCAAATGCGCGGCGCAGTGTGTCTCAGTGTGTGTGCTCGCCTATGTACAATTACGTGCAAATGTGACTTTATCGTGCATTAAAATTTTTTCAATAAATCAATCAATCAATATAAATAATAAGACAAGAATTTCATGTTTATCCTAAAAAACAACAAAAGTCATAGAATCCCTACTCCACATGAGCTAACTTTACCAACTCACAGGCTGTCTATTCACATGAGTTACTAACTATGGTATTTAGAGAAGAGAGAATGTGCTTTATTTTTTAGACGAAGCACTTATTAAAATACAATTAAGCTTCACATGAAAAAAAAAACCATTTTAAAGACTTTAATTTACATAAAAACCATCCAATGACGAACTTTAAATTGCCCAAGAAACCGATCCTCTAAATGTATTTTATTTTAAACATTTTAAAGGAGCGACTTATTAGTGTCGATGAAGTGAAAAAGAAAGACCGTGTTGACATAAAATATTTGTGACGTCGCTATTTCTGGTTCCCACGACACAGAGTAACGTAATGCGGGGCCAGAAGCAATCTGTGTGTCTGTATGTAAATGTTTATTTTAGGTTTATTGTGATAGACAGAAATAATAGATCCATAAATGCGCAAATAATTTGTACTGCCTCTCATACACATTATTTGCGCATTTTTGGAAACAAGACTTCTCAACATTTTGTTTTACTACGTAAGTACGACTTCATCGATGTCGATGTCGACAGTAGTGATCGTCAGTATCGTGGCACCGATCTGGGATACAAGCAAGAGTTTATATATGTGTGTATGCCTCTATTTTAAACGGAATAGTCTAAATGTAGTCGTGTGAAAACACAACCGTAGCCTTTAAGCCAGCGCGTCTGTATGTTAAACACATTTACTTTAGTCTTGTGAGCAACGGAAATAGAAGACAGGATTACTCGTCTAAATAGCCCCTCAGAACCTGTCTCTGTGAATAGAGAGCTAGCTTCATCTTCGTCAGACTTTATCTGGCTAATTAAAAGCGATAAAGCTCGGGAGATAGTTTTAGTACATTTCTCTGGCTTAGAGTAGAGTAATAGAAAAAATGTACGTACCTTATGAGTTTCACATTACTCTCTAATAATTTTTCTTACTGTACAGGATTTTCTACTGAATTATAAATTATTGTGCAGCCGCTGGGAGTTTACGATCCTGACAGATGTCTGTTTCATATGACTAGTGATGGGAAAAAAGCAACGTTATCATTCCTTACGTTATTCTTAACTAGCTTTTGCTACTGGATTGTAATACTCACGATTAAGTAGTTTTGTTTTTTAGACGACCTTCACTCAGTCATCTCTTGTGCCATTTTCGCAGGCATTTTAGAGGGGTCATCATCTTTTTTGTGCCGAATGGCGGTGAAGTGTTGAGTCGAGCTGTGCGACCTTTTATTTGGGCCCAGATCAGCTCAATCGCTTTGTAGGGCAGTGGTACGGAGAGATTTTGAGAACGCGATGATCTTTTTCTAAAGCCTGTTCATCAACTTCGTATCGTTAAAGGGACCGTTATTATTTTCGTTATTTTTGGTACGTCACTACAAAAAAATTCGGTTGACATAACCTTGTGACAGCGTAGTAAGGATTTTACGTACGAACATTAAATATTGATTTCTTCTTATTTCACATTTAAATCACTGTGCAAAATATAACATTGATTGTAAGTTTACACAATGATATAGTTTCAATGACAATTATTTGCTAATAGGATAAATAGGACTTAAAAATATTTTAATCGAAAATTTAACGCCACTTCAAGGTTACGTCGTCCGTTCTAACATGACCTGTCAGGATCGTAAACTCCCAGCGGCCGGACGGTAAAGTTGGTCGCACATTTATCCGCACCGTACGCGCCGCACTCGCCGAACGCGCCGCATTTTAGAATTCGTTGTATGCAATGATATGGAATCTCGCATATTTATCCGCACCATACGTGCCGCATTTCGTAAAATACGGTAGGCATCCGAACTCCGAAGGAAGAATTCTGATGACGTCATATAATGCGGCGCGTACAGTCGACAGCACATCATGGTATACACCCATGCACTCTGCTCCGTTGTATTACGGGCGACTTTGCAACTAAAATGGGAAGATTGACGTGCTATCGACTGTACGTGCGCGTGCTGCCACTCAGTGTTGCCTCATTCGGATCCGAAGAGCTGAATATGCTCCATATAAGTTCCTTTTTTAATTAATGTTGTGGTTGGTGGGTGAAGTTGGGGGCGGGGAGTAGGCGTTGGGGTGTATGCATGGGGGCACTATAGGAATCCAATTGGACGCAAAAACGAAAAAGAAAAATCGTTCTAAAAAAAATTTTTTGGACTTTTTTTTTTTTTTTTATTCTTGCATTGTGTAGGGACAATTTATGGGAGCAAAAAAGGTCCCATAATTTGATACCGTAAAACGCACCGTTTTTGAGTTATGATTGAAAAACGAAAATCCACGTCTCGAAAATTTTACAAGTGTCGGAAAGCAGTAGCTGTATAGCCTTGGGGGGATTTTCTTTTCTTTTTTTTGGCTGGGCACGGATAAGGGAGGTCTTGAGGAGCAAAAAAGGTCCCGTAACTTGGTACCGTAAAATGCACCGTTTTCGACGACATTGCCGACGCAGTAAACTGTTATCTGTGTACCCAATGGTAGTAAATGGTACATGGCTACTGCTTTCCGACACTTGTAAAAGTGGGTTTTCGTTTTTCAATCATAACTTGAAAACGGTGCATTTTACGGTACCAAGTTACGGGACCTTTTTTGCTCCCCAAGACCCCCTTTACCCATGCTCAATCAAAAAGAAAATAAAAAAAAGGGTTTTCGTTTTTCAATCATAACTCGAAATCGGTGCATTTTACGGTACCAAGTTACGGGACCTTTTTTGCTCCTCAAGACCTCCCTTATCCATGCCCAGCCAAAAAAAAAAAAAATCGCCCCCATGGCTATACAGCTTCTGCTTTCCGACACTTGTAAAATTTTCGAGACGTGGATTTTCGTTTTTCAATCATAACTCGAAAACGGTGCGTTTTACGGTACCAAGTTGTGGGACCTTTTTGCTCCCATAGATTGTCCCTACACAATGCAAGAATAAAAAAAAAATTGCAAAAATTTTCGAAGTCATAACTCGACAACAAACAATCTTACTAAAAAAAGACAATGAACAAAAACGTATTATTTTAGCGTTTTAGACCGATTGCAAAAAGGAAGAAAAAAAAATTTGCAAAATTCCAAAAAAGTCCTCGGCCCATAGCGCCCCCAAGGCTACATACACCCCAACCCAACAATTTTTTCCATAGCACAATGTCACCGCAGCGCTGCCGTGTCATGGCAAAACACTGCAATTTGAAAACAGGGTTTTTTGAGAAAACGCAAAAAACATTTTGTTTCTAAAATTACGTATAACTTTGTTAAATTGTAACATATTACTTTGAAATTTTGATATGTGTATAATAATAGAGATCTTAATTGAGCCGTAACAGAATTATATTAAAAAGTATGTTAGTTTTGAATTTATAGCATAAAACGTTCTATGTCACGGCATAAAGTTCTAGCTAAATTGAATAATTGTGTTGACAAAACATTGTAATTTTAGATGCAGTGTTTTGCCAAAATAATTGGTATGGAAAATAAGAGGGCTGTGTTTGTTAAATGAGGCAAAAAGTTACCAAGATAACATAACTTTTGATTAAAAAAACAAAAAAATAACTTAGAAATCTATTTCTCTTTCGTTAGACAAATCTGGAACATCACTTATTACTAAATCTTCATAAAACTTTCTACGCGATTGTGGTGGCATTGTTTCACACAATTTAAGGAGTTCAATCTTCTTTGCTTCACAAATACCTCTTGGCTGTGTCTATTTTTCAACCTCATTCAACAGACTTCTGTTTTCTTGTATAAGTCGTTTCATATCATCTTCACACATTTTTTTCAAAAATTTTATCTCTGTGTAATTAGTGTCATCGTCATAACTCACTTTGGCAAAAAGAGATAGGTTCCCTCTCTTGAAGTCAACCATTAAGGTATTCGATGACAATACTTTCGATGGTCGTTGAGGGATCGTCAACTACTTTGACCAGTGCAGAAAAAAATACCTTATTTTTATTCTGAGCGTTGCAATTATCTACACAAAAATAGACATGCTTAAGGTCTCTGCAATATTTCAGTAAAAAGTTGATGTAAGCGTTTGCAATATTGCAAGCTTTTCGCCCACTTTCTCCTTTATGCCAAAGAACGTAAACAGCACGTTTGTTTTTTTCCAGGCTGTGCAAAAGTTTCGTTGAAGAGTACCACTTTTCTTGAGAAATAATAAGCTTTTGTAAGAAGTTGAGGCATACAATTACTTTTTGCATGTCAGCTGTAAAGACAGCTTCGGCTTGTTCATTAATTCGGTTGAAGTTGTAGATGTCAGTACTGTAGTTAGTTCAGTATATTGGAATGATGTATTGGCATCAAGGAGGTATTGGCCTTTAACTATTCTAAATTTAGTTAGTACTCGGACGTATCTGGCTCAGATAATCTTCAGCATCCATCCAAGCTGGACCTAAACGTCATTATTTTACCAAATTCTACCTTTATTACCTACTTTGACCCGGATTGCTCTATTCTCAACGATATTATCTAATTATACAATCATACAATATTCTAAAGGCGCATTATGTAAGTGTTCTGCTTTTTATATTCCTATTTTAATTTATTTTTATATTTATCTTTTAGACCTTAGTTAAGACTTTTATTTCTTTTTGTTCTCAGGTGCCTTTCCTTTACCATTTAATTAAACTGAAAATTACTATTGCCCCTGGATACCCTCTTTCATTCAACGGATCGCACCTCCCCTATTACCTAACCGCGACACTGGCGCCCAACGTGGGGCACGGTAAAATTATGGTTTATTTATAAGGTAAAGTTATAGTAGCAATATAGCTCGCTAACTGTGAAGGAAAACATCGTGTGGACAGCTGAGTGTCTGAGCTATTCACATACCTCAGCGCTTGAAATCGCCAATCCGCGGTGGGCACGCGTGGTGATTAATCTCATACTCTCTCTCTCTCTGTCTCAGAGAAGCTCTGATCCTTATAGTACGACGTATATTAAAAGATAAATATAAAAATACAATTTGGAGTATAAAAAGGTAGAACACTTACATGATTACGTGCCTTTAGAATATTTGTGATTAAGTGATCGTTGTGGATAAATAATATAGGTACGGGGAATAGAGCAATCGTAATAATAAATTAGGTCGGTCGTAGTAAAATAGAAAGACGTTCACGTCCTCTCAGTTCGGAAGCTCAGGGTTATCTGAACCAAATACGTCCGAACACTGCGGCGAATGTCAAGAACTAATCAGTATTTTAGAATGGAATTATAACAAGACGATCCTGCATCACTATTCTAAAAACCGGTGGAGATGAATATTCTGAGGACACTACGAGCGATGGAGAGTAGTGTTTTATTTTGTGCTTCATTAGGTATATTGTGTACAATGTTTTTTTTCTATTTAAAGTATTTTTGCCATCTAAGTTGTATTATTGAAATAAATGTTTTTTTACTAAAACCAAGATTGCCTTCGTGTGTACCGACACTATCTAAGCGTTTTACAGGGATTTTTGTCAGCTATTTAGAGATATTGATTTACTGTTATGATCTCAACAAGGCTGTGAGTTTCGGTACCAGTAAAGAACAGGCACTGTTCCCCTTCAACGTAAAGCTATCAATCGTTTCACGACCTATTTATAAGGCAATATACTTCTTGTTTGTACAACGAAACGATTCTTTGGTGGACCTATAACTTGAAAGCAAATGTTTGGGACAGAAGATCACCAGACGCGATTGCTGAATAACCGCAGAGCTGTAAAATCGCTAGCATACTAAGTGGCGCGTTGCGTGTTAACTCATTTCTTTGTGGCGTATATTATTAGGGTTTTACCTATCAGAGTAAATACAGGTGTGAATAAAGCTTAACATATTTAATCAAATTGAAAAAAAAAACAAATTCAGATGTTTTATTCATTATAAAAACCAAATTGCTCGTATCCCCAAGCGCCCAAGTAATCTTAAACGATCACGATGGTTAAGCAACATAGGGTGCGTTCAGTGCATGGATGGGTGACCGTTCTATGACTAACGCTAGTGGCATTTTCCCGAGCGTTTTCGTGCTTTGCAAGGTACGTTAAGCAGTTGGTGCCGGCTGCCGTCGATAGATGGCAGTCGTTAAGCCAAGTCACAGGCCTTATTAGTGTTAGTAATATTTATATACCAGCTGCACTGGTGCATCACGCCTGTGCTAATGAAATTAATCATATTGACATCAACATAAATGTACCGTTTTGCTGACAAATAAATGAAATCTGAAATCTTAGGGCGGCTTGAAAACTTCTGACAGTGAGACCCGCCACTGGTCTTACAATCTTCCACCAATCCGGACTAGGCCCCCGTGGTGGAGTATGGCCTAAACCATCCTCAGGGAAGAGACCTTTGCCCCTCGGTGGGGACATAATGGGTTGATGATGATGATGAATGAGCTTTTTTGCACAGAATATTTTGTGAAGATACTAGATATTAAATTAATATTCCTCACAACATGGTAAAAATGTCGATAAAATGTAAAATTAAGATTTTTACTTTCAATAAAGTGTGTGTTAACCAAAAAACTGTAGCACAAGGGCCGTAGCTGGCTACGTCGTAGCACAAAAATTTCGTAGCTTCGTAGCAAATAAACATCGTTGCGGTCGCGATGTAGCATAAAGAATTGCTTGTAATGTAATATTTCATCTGGGTCTCTCTTTTTCTAATATGATTATTTTAGTTATTAATTCATTGCCTTACAAACATACATAAATTCACGACTGTACCCCAGAGGGGATTCAGTACCCGCAACCGGCCTGGGTGTGTACCGACTGATGAATGTCGATGAAGCGTAAGCGATCTGTCAGAATTATGCCAAGTTTGTCTCTGGTCTCTGTCTTTCATGACAAAATAAAATACCAACTATTAACAGCCAAAATTATAAAAACCTGAGAGGTTCATATGTGATTTTTGGAGTTCACTCTGTAGAATTGGCGACTACATATTTTGATCTAGTATTAAGTATTAAATTTAGCTTAGAAAGCACTTTTTCAATATAAGTTTTTGTCATGTTTATCTTCCAAAACATATAATACACCAGGTATTTCGTTTAATATGACAGGCAAACCAACACGCAAACCATACGATAGATGTTGTGACGTAAAAAAAACCCCGTCTTGCATGTTTACATATGGGTGAATATACGGTATTTGATTGTTTTGTGTCCCATAAGGAAATGTAATCTGTTCCATTCAATATTGATAATTTCTCTATTTGACACAATTTTTAAATGTTTAATGATGAGGGCCAGAAGATTTTTCCATTTTTTTTTATTTCATAAGCATGGGAGGAAAATGTGTTACCAGAGGACTGACACTATTGGCAGAGTAGTCACAAATTAAAGCAGGGAAGTGACAGGCCATTGATTATAGCCAAGAAAGGGGACACGTATTACATGAAATATGCCAGAGGAGTGACGCCAAAGGAGTGACAAAATCGCACAAAACGTACAAAAACATATCACTCGCTTTTCTGATCACCGTTTAACGTAATTCATGACATCTATACACAATAAACATTGCATTGTGCAAATACACAATTTCGTAACTATAAAATACTAAAACATAGACTTGCCAGAGGAAATACTCCAAGGACTGGCAGAAACACGCTTTCCTACAGTGAATCGCAAATTCACGCTATATTATAGGAATTTTGCTCAACGTCATTAGCTTGTTTCTAACTTAATACTATTGTATGCGCGTAGTTCATGGACAAAAACATACCTTTGCGGTTTTAAGTCAAATTTTACTTCTTTGAGTTTCGCCAGATGAAGTGACATTATTGTAACGTGACATGAAAGTAAGTTATTTTTCTTTGTATTAATAAAATTGTTTACTGTATATTTTGATGAAATATGTTTCGATGTTTATAAAAGCATATGATCATATTTAAAAATACATAATGGCATACGTATTTAAAAATATCTCGCCATAAAATCATTATAATCTAGAAATGGGGAGGCCAGAGGAGTATACATTTACAACTATTTTTAACGATTAATGTCTTAAATTAAACAATTATCGTGAATAGACTATGTGGGCCAAATAAAAGACCATATTCTTTCATGCTTAAGCATCCGTATGCTTATTATATTATTGCGTCCGTACGCAATAATATAATAAGTTTAACATAATATTTGTCCATGGACCATAAAAATTCAAATAGATTCAAATATATTGACCCATATTTGTGATGTCGCTGTTTCGGGTTCCCACGACACAGGGTATCCTAGTGTGGGGCCAAAAGCAATGTATGTACCTGTATGCAAATGTTATGTTTACGTTGCTGTAAATCTGTGGATTGTGCACAAGTCTGGCGATGACACAAATCTGGATATTTCCGCCCTCGCAAGTTTAGGCGCAGAGCAATTTACGTTACAAAATAGGCCATCGAGTTGAACCCTCAGTAACTTGTTACAAGAGAGCGCGCTGCAGGCGCCTAGTTTCAAAGCAACAGATGTCCCGAGCTGCCGACTAATGAAATTGTATAGTTCAACTCGCAATCTGCTAGCGCAGTTATGTTATTAGACTTCATTTCATCTCAGACGAGCCGTTTCCTGAACAAAAATTTTACAGTGGAGTTTTACGTTCTTTGAACTCAGATTCGGCCCGAGTGAGTCATGCCATTTGTAGCAATGTCTACAACTAGACTTTGTTACAAAAGTCTTAACTACGAGACTGTACTCTAGTACAGCATTCTATAGCTGCTACACACTATGCCGGCGGCACGTCCGGGCGGCTTTGTGCCGCCCGGCCGTGCCGCTAAAATTCTCATGTCTCAATGTTAGTGCGCATACTCCTCTGAAACGGCTTGGCCGATTCCAATGAAATATATGTACAATCGGCAGGTTTGGGAATAGGTTGTTATCTATTTTTCATAGCCCTAAGTGAAAAAAAATTTAATGGCGAAACAACGTTCGCGGGCTCAGCTAGTAACATAATAAAAACTTAATTAACAATCTAATAAACTAAATAAATTATTTATTTATTTTGCTGGCTGGCAATACTCCCCTTTTGGAAAGCCAGACTTATTCTCTTACTATTCTTGACGCATCCACAATAGTATCTTCAATAGTATCCAATAATATCCTCGTCCTATCTTGGGCTACGATCTTTAACTCGGCCCTGATTAGGCCAGCTGTCTTCGTCTTCGCTGGTGCCCGTGCGTTATGGTGCTCACGACTTCATCTGCGCAAGATTATACGAAGTATACTATGTCTTTATTGAGAACTTTGTCTACCTGTACACAAACTTCCATGTAAGTCCGTTGAGCCGTTATTGCGTGATTGAGTAACAAACACCCAAACATCGTCACAAACTTTCACATCTTCTTCTCTTGTATATAAAAATGGATTGGTGTTCGTTAGTTTCAGTAAAACTCGAGAACTGCTGGACCGATTTGGCTTATTTTTGGTTGTTTATATTTGTAGAATTCCAGGAAAAGTTTAAGGTAAGACAATTTAGGAAAATAACGAGAACTTCGGCGATACGAAGTTTGCTAGTAAAGCTAGAAAATGGCACCAGTAGAATTATCAAAATTAATCGAATATCCGGCTCGTGACAACCCAGTCGTCTTGGTCGGAACAGGTAGCCCCGAAGATAACTCAAAATAGTCGATATTCAACTTACCGAACAAATACTCGGATATTCAGGATTCGCTGAACAATAATTTCCACCATAAATATCATTGTTATTCTGCGATAAAGGCCAACGGAAGATTTCGTTCGAAAAACAATATGGATAGGTGCATGTTTACTTCTAAGTGCGGAAACACATTGAACTATACCAGGAGTGGCCGTATTTATCAGACTGGTTATTTATACTCAGTACAAACTACTTATTCGTAGAATCACACGTAGCCTCGGTTGCCTGCCGTCTTAAACGATCACGAAGGTTAAACAACATAGGGCGCATTCAGAGCATGGAGGGGTGACCGTCTATGACTATCGTTAGTGGCATTTTTTCGAGCGGTTCCGTGCTTCGCAAGGCACGTTAAGCAGTTCGTGCCGACTGCTGTCGATAGATGGCTGTCGTTAAGCTAAGTCAGAGGCCTAAGGGCGGCTTGAAAAATTCTGACAGTAAGACCAGCTACAATGTTACAAGCCTCCACCAATCCGGATTTGGCCCCGTGTTATGGCCTATACCTTCCTCAGGGAAGAGACCCGTGCCCCTCGGTGGGGACATAATGGGTTGATGATGATGATGAACTACCAACGCACGGTAATCAGCCGGAGGTCGTGGGTTCCAATCCCACTGAGAGCCGCCGTAATGTCTAATTCTTACGAAAGGTTTAGTTAAAATAAATGTGTTAAAATTAGCTGTCCTGAAGTTTGTTTGTAGCGACTACATCCCCACACCATATTTTTCCAGAGCGCCAATAAGCAAAAGATAGTGTGAAAATACATTTTGGTGCAAACGGAAACGCTTGTAAATTGTGTACCGGCTGCCTTCGAAACACAAGATAACTTTACCCCTGGTCTGAGCTAAAATCATCCTTAATTCCAAGGGGATAGTGTCTAAATCTGCTGCAACAGTTTGATGGTAAAATTTTAAGTAAACATGGCAGTGGGTTGTTGCTGTTGGTTATAACACAGTACGAGAAAACACAGAAGGTCTTCCAATTAGCAAAATTGACTTCATCTAAATAATCATCATCATTAGCATATTATTACTCACAGCTGTGTGATGTGTTGACATTAATATTTTAATGTATAGAAAACACAATCACTTGTTCTGTTTCCAAATCAATAACCTGTTTAATTACGTCATTGCCATTAGTACTCACTAGAATATAATCAGAATGCAGCGTAAACCTTTAATTGCTAACCTCATAAGGCTAAAATTGTTTTGTAAGAGTTCGCTAAATAAGATAAGACCGCCAATTGTACACGGCAAAACTTAGATATATAAGTTTTGCCCAAAATGTGTTTTGGCAAAACTTAGATATTTAAGTTTACTCATAATGTATTCGTTTGTTTTTCTGGTGTGTACAATGAAAAGAGATATAATCTAATCTAATCTATAAGAGGGCCGTTAGCTTAACAATTAAATAGAAAAATAAAATAACCAAACAAGGACGTCTTAGGCTATTTTCATTTGTTTTGTTTGGTTTTTCTAAAGTTCGGGGGCCTCCAGCGGGAATCGGATTCACTCACTCACACTCACTCACTCGCAATTCACAAGAAAAGATTCAAAAATATGTGTCTTTGCCTCGAACAGAGAATAAAGTCGCCATTCGTCTGCATTTCACCGCGGTATTTTTTTCTTCTACCGTCTTGCAATCACTGCTTCTCGTCTTAAAATCAGGGAATGATGCAGCGACGTTATCATTATAATTATTAAAAATATATATTACACTTAACACACGTTTGATACGATGGCACAGCACGCCTTATTGTACTGCATGACAACAAGATCAAGCACTAGTCAGTAGGACGATATAAAGTTTATCGCGTGGTCGTGCTTAGCAGCGGGTCTATGTAGTGAAAGCGAGATAACGTTGGTCGGCGAGAGAAAAACTGTTGTAGTATATGTATATGAGTAATTTGTATTTTTTACTCGCCCAACAGCATACTGCTAAGTTAGCTGCCTTTTATAATAGCAGTGACCCGTGACCTTTATTTTCCTTCTGTTATCTTCTATTTTTTTATGATTTAATGTTTTTATTTTTGGTTTTGTTTTGTTATTGTAGCATGTATACTGCTTCTACTGTACTAGGCCGGTCGGGTTCTTAATTAAGTTTAAAATGTAAAGAGCTCTATCACCAATCCTTGACTCTACCGAATTCCCAATAGCGGTCAATAGATTGTTACGTTGCCACCGAAATCCGAGAGCGCTCCTCAGATTCACATCAGCCCGTGTACCAACAACGACCGTTGAAGCGAAGCCAGGCCTTCTCCGCCTGCCTAGTCAGCGGCTCTGTTTATTTGTCGACGCCTGTGCTCGCAACCAACACAAGTTGCCTGATTTGTTTATTCCGGACACACATAATTGTATATTCTGGGTGACCCTTGCGTCCTGCCCGTCTGGCGGAACGGACTGTTTGCCGACAGTTCAGGAAAGCAACTCGTGTGTGCCCCTGATGGCCTGGTAGCTGATGCACAGCCGACAGACAAGGTTTCAAATGATTATAAAATCTTAACTATTAAGTCCGCAGCTCTATACGATTTTTTATTATGCAAGTAACCGCGATAAAAGTTATAAGTATGATACGCAAGAAAATACAAATTATTATTATACATTTACCTGACTTTGTGTCATAAAATTAACAATGTGTTGTGTACTGCTTACGAATTTTTTTGTTCAAAAATATGTAACTTATTTATTTTTAATTTATTTGAATATATATCTTATATCAGTAAAAAAAGGATTAAGTTGAGGTATTTTGTCATCAAATCTCTTGTAATGTACATATTTATTAGCCAAAAACAAAGATAGCGTATAACCAAATTACCTTCATTAAACATAATAGTTGTAAATAAGGGGTGGGTTAGCAACAGAGGGGATAAATAATTTCTACATAAAGGCCTTTCCTGGCATTATAGGTCGAGGATTCGAAGCCTACAAGATACAGTGGTAGACACAATCCGTATGCAGATAAGACCCCCAATGGTTTACTTATGAAACTAAAATATTTATGATCTTTCATGTACTTTAAAAATGTGTGGTGTGCAAGAAAAGGCACTATTCTAATTTTTAATACTCAAGCCTGATATATTCTTTACCAGTACCAGGTGGCACCAGTACCAATACCGTTTTTGTACCAGGAAAAACAAATACAAAACAATTTACAAAGATACAGCACAATTGGTGGCCTTATTGCTTACAGCAATTTCTTCCAGACAACCGACAGCTATACTTCTTTTCAGGGTAGAATCGGGGGAAGCGCCCAACGCTTGCCTCATATTCAAAAGGTATTGTATTGAACACAGGAGTGAACTAATGATTTTTTTTTAGTTTACTTACCTACATTATTGAGTTTGTTAGAACAATATCAGCCCTTAGGAGTAAAAGAAAATATTGTGAGTAATACCAGTGTCGGAGGTACTCACAGCACTTGGAGTAAATACCAGTGTCTAAGATTCTCACACCTTAGCACTTCAAATTATCAATCAAGTGGAAACTCAAGCAGTTAAGCCCGCACTCTTGCATTGAGAAAGGCCTGTGCCCTACAGTGTGGCGTATACAGTCCCCGTTTTTGTATTTCTTTACATGAAAACCTATTTAAATGGCCACTCACAATGTACGCGAAAATTATTATTCTGGCCGCTCAAAAACTCAATTTTCCTCTCAATTAGTACTCGTGAACGGTATTTTATTAATTCACAATTGCGGTTTGCTCCCTTGGGGAGGCCTAGGCAGACTGATACCTCACAGAATAACACCATTCGGATGAATTGAAAGTGAAGAGGTACCTACTTCATATTTATAGCGTCGCTGGACAGAAATATACTTTCACGTTATCACGGTTCAAGAAAATTTAAAACCATAATAATTGGCTATTTGACAGTGTGAAAAATAAAGTATAATTTATACATCGCTCGTGGCCTGGGCTGCCTGAGTGATCTTAAACGATCACTAAGGTTAAGCAACATACGGCGCGTTCAGTCCATGGATGGGTCACCGTCTATGACTAACGCTAGTGGCATTTTTCCGAGCGGTTCCGTGCTTTGCAAGGCACGTTAAGCAGTTGGTGCCGGCTGCCGTCGATAGATGGCAGTCGTTAAGCCAAGTCAGAGGCCTTTGAGGCGGCTTGAAAACTTCTTCTTGAAATCCAGGTCGTTTACGAAACAATGGCTGCCGATACATCATTGACAAATTTTATCTTGTGTTTTTTCCTTAAAGCGGTTTCAATACTCGTAATTTATACGAAGACGTATAAATAATACCAGTTCTTTTTCATACTGTCAAATAGCCTATTCTATTGGACGTCAGACGCTTTGGACTTTCTGCGCAATTTTTGTGACCCTCAGTTCGGTTATAAATTAACGAATTCAGCCACGATAATGTTTCCAGCCGCTTTGGCTAAAAGCACAAAATACTTCAGTATTCCAGAGCTCGCTAACTAGTTAAATTAATTCGGTCTATTTAGATAAACTGTTTATAGTTATTCAACAAAATAATTGCAAACAAGGTCACGAAGGGCTAAAATTATACAGACAAATGTTATGAGGTACCTAATTTCATAAATTAGACTTAAGAAATCGTAGTCCCCTTACAGAGTGTCTAAGGGTGTAGAGCATGAATTATTTTTAATAACATTATTACCACCTGTACCTTGACATGCAATAAATAAATGAATGATGAATATTAAATTAATCCAGAAATAAATCAACATAGAATAGAGAGACTAGCTGACCCCGCAAACGTTGTTTTGCCACATAGGGGTATGAAAAAATAGATAACAACCTCATTCTTAGACCTACCGATGATATAATAATATAAAATTTCATCAAAATCGGCCAAGCCGTTTCGGAGGAGTATGCGCACTAACACGGTGTCACGAGAATTTTATGTATTAAACGAAGATTATTAAAGCGCTTTAAGGCTTACTACTGGGGCGCCACAAATGGATAAGATAAGATAAGTTAAGAATATTCTTTATTGCACACAAGAAACAAGAGACAAATAAAAGTTACAATTTAAAAAATACAATTGTCGGTCTTATTGCCAACAGCAATGGAAAATTTTTTCAGATACTTTTTGCATGTCCTGCAATAGGCAATTTGGCAATGTTAATGTTTTTTCTTTTCTTCTAACCGGTATCCTTAGCGATAAAACTGGAGTTCAAACGCATCATAATAAATTCGCTCTGTATTCAACGCGCTACTTAGCCCTCAGGTCTAATAGAGGGCTGCAAGTATCTGCAGAAATAACAGACCGAAATCGAAGCCACAGGTTGTCAAACTTCTCGCCTCATCAATGACATGACCATAAAAAATGCAGCTTCGTAAATCGCACACTAAAAAATACAAAATACAAAAATGTTTATTTCAACGTAAAGAATTTACATTCTGCTTGTTGAATGTCAATGTACATACAGTTATGTATAATGTTAGCCGCTGCCTTAGGGCCGTCTGTAGTGGAGAAAAAGGCAGCGAAAAAAAACTCCACTCTGACCATCTTTTCTCAAATCAACTTAAAGCTAATACAAATTAGGTATGAGTGTTCGTATACCAAGAATCTCAAGATCCATGAGTGCAATAAATACTTGCAAAGTCAAACATCATTTAATATTCTTAAAAGGTAATAAAACACCAATGCTGCGGCCAGACACACGGACGGCACCCGTTCACGAGCGTAACGCAGAGGTCAGCCATCACCAGTCTCAACCATATTAGAGGGAGATAGCCGACCCGGCCACCGCGCCACCATTCGCATGGCCTTTGGCAAACTTGTGTGATAAAGTTCTTGTCAGTTATCTATAATAATAGCATAGTTTTGATATGCAATCACAGCGTCTGTACATATGTATGAAATTTATTAAACCCTATATATTATTAGAATACCAATAACTAGCTCGTTGTGGAATTGGTTTACTGCCAAGGGTTTTTATCATCTATAAAGTCATCTATTCTGTAGTATGCCTTTTTACACAGCGCAGTTTTAATAACAAATTTAAATTTATTTCCTGGCAGGGATAGAATACTTTCAGGAATTTGGTTATAAAAACGTACACTATATCCTACAAATGATGTATTTACCTTGGCTAATCTGAATCTAGATGAGGCAATTTTGTTTCGATTTCTGGTGTTAACGTTATGTATATCCCTGTTTAGCTTAAATGTAGTTATGTTTTTACATACATACATTATGTTATCGAATATATATTGGCAAGCTAGCGTAAGAATTCCTATTTCCTTAAAAAACTCACGTAGTGAGTGTCTGGCAGGTAAATTGTAAATACCTCTAATAGCCCTTTTTTGGAGAATAAAAATTGTTTCTATATTTGCCGCCCGCCCCCATAGTAGCAGACCATATGACATAATGCTGTGGAAATAACTGAAATAAACTAGCCTCGCAGTTTCTACATCTGTTAGTTGTCTAATTTTTCTAACTGCAAATGCAGCTGAACTTAACCTACCCGCTAACTTTTCTATGTGTTGATCCCATTGTAGTTTTGAGTCTATTGTAATGCCTAAAAACACCGTTGTCTCAACTAAGTCTAGTCTGTCACCAGCTATTGTTAAACTTGTGTCCACTTTTTTGACATTGGGCAATGAAAACTTAATACATTTTGTTTTTTTGGCATTTAACATAAGATTGTTTACGTTAAACCAGTTCAGCATTTTAGAAAGAGCATTGTTTACATCGTCTAAATTAGATTGACCTCTCTTGATTTTAAAAATTAGAGAAGTGTCATCCGCAAACAATACTATTTGTGACAATTTCTCAACTAGGTACGGCAGATCATTAACATACACTAAGAAAAGGAACGGCCCTAAAATTGAACTCCTTGAGGAACTCCTATTTTAACATCGGATCCGGGTGACTTAACTCCATTAATATCAACTTTCTGCACTCTATTAGCTAAATACGATCTAAGAAGTTCTAAAGATTTATTACTGAGACCGTATCTGATCATCTTACGAAGGAGGGTTTTGTGGTCTACGCAATCAAAAGCTTTGGATAGGTCACAGAAAACCCCGATGGCATCCTGCGCCTCCTCCCACGCATCAAAGATGTGATTCATCAACGCCACACCTGCGTCTGTCGTTGAACGACCCTTAGTGAAACCGAATTGTTTTTTATGGAAGAGTTTATTTAATGTGAAGTGTGTCAGCAATTGGTGTAAAATGATTTTTTCAAATACTTTACTAAATACTGGAAGTATTGCTACGGGTCTAAAATTGTTCGGATCATCACTGTCACCTGACTTAAATAAAGGAACAATTTTAAATAATTCAATTTTTCTCTCTGTTATGGGCCTACAAATTATTTCTTGGCATTCTTTTTCTACTGTTGTAGGCAAAACAATGAATAAACCACTATGATCTGACTGTAGGTTATTTATAATTTTCTTTTCAAGATGCTCACAGTTGCAAAACACATTATCTATACATGTAGCACTAGTTGCCGTTGTTCTAGTGGGTTCTTTAAACTGGTTTTGTAAGTTAAATGATCTAAATAAGCTAATAATTTTGGTGTGTAGTGGGCTCTCAACTAACAGATCAATATTAAAATCGCCACATATCACTATGCGCTTATTGCTCGCAAACAGACGTTTTAATGCCTCTTCTACGACTGCCTCAAAGTCATTGTAATTAGTTTGAGGTGGCCTGTAAACGCACATAACAATATACCTGTCCAATTCCACACACGAGATCTCAACTAATCGCTCAACAGAAAGGCTTACAATGTCTTTGCGTTCCTTACTTCTTAAAGTATTTTTTACAATTATCATAGAACCTCCTCTTAATGCTTTACTTCTATTATAACACACTTGCAAGAACAACGTGTTATTTCAGAAACCCTTACTTTACAAGAGTGCGTCTGAAAATTTCTGAGCATTTCAGAAAAAAGGCCCTTAAATTGGTGTAACATACACTACTTAAACGATTATTATTCCGGCATTTTCGGAGTAAGTCACGTTTTTACTGAAAAAAGAGCTCGTTGTGGCGGTTCTATTTAAAAAAAAAATATTTTCTTCGAAATATCACGTTGTTCTTGTTACGGTGCAAAATATTAATATAGCATAATAATATATAATTTCCGAGTTAGTTTTAACGCCCGTTTGTTTTCTTCAAGCCTTCTGCTACCGTCCTAAAAGCCTCCAGCGCCTATAGAGAATATTACGGTTCACTTTGACTTATTTCTGGTCTTTATTCTGGTCCGGTATCCGCTGGTTGGCACAAAGATTTCAATGCTCGCGAATAATAGATTGAAACTTCTACACTTTTCAAGCGATGAAAGTTATCATCCTCGTCGGGCTATACTAGTCCACTGCTGTACATAGTCATCCCCTAATGAGCGCCATAGTGCCCTGTCTTCAGCTTGCCGCATCCAGCATCTGTATGCCTGTTTACACATATAAAGCATGCATACGCACTCACAAAAAGGTCAAAATTTATTGCTTAACTGTTCAGCTAAGCAGTAGAAAAAAAAACTCAACGCGTCCTTTTTGAAAATAATGTATTATGAGGTCACCAAAGGTCATACAAGAAAAGAAAATAACTATGGCAGCGACGGAACATTGAGAAAGGCTGGTCTAAACACACCACAACAATAACCAAGTTATCACAGATTGTTGTTTTACATCCGAACAGCTGTAACAATTCGCATCGGAGCAAATTAATTCCCGGTCCATTAATCAAAGTTTAAGGTAAACAACATCTAGCGAAACTTAGTTGCTTTGTCTCGGGATGTTGATTTGAGTCGTCTTTGTTCTAGTCCAGGTAACCGAGTCTCGAGCTCGGCGGAACGAGCTCAACTTTCCGTTCCGTACTACAGAAAAGTAACTTTACAACATTGAACTAAGTCTTTATTTCTACATAACGAACACACAGACGCCAAATGTGAAAATGGATAGATAGATAAAGTCAGAGACGAGCAACTAACGACGCGAGCTCCGTCTCTGCTCACTATGATTAAGCTCTGCGAATCAGAGCGAAACCTGGTTGGACTCTTCCGACAAAAAGTCAAGTAAGTATATCCGGAATAAATTAATTATGATTAATTGACTGACAGCGAGCTGTCTGCTAATTTATGATGCCAATGTAAAATATATCTAAAGAGCAATATTTAAAGCCCATATTTGAATTATATTATTTTTGCTGGGTGGTAGCAAAAACCTGTGACACGAAATTTTTATATTTGCAAAATGATTTCTCGCCATACTAATGAGCTACACAGCCTTGAAACCATTATGTTGAATATCGCCCCGCCAAAAATTCTACAGGTTAATTGTCAATAGTGGGAGCACTAATATAGATTTGTAATCTTTTGTAGCAGGTAGTCACAAACATCAACTGCAATGCACATTAGGAAGAAACCTTTACGCATATCGTAAAAGGTCTCGTCAGCCTAATCATTGTGTAATCACTGCCTATCCTGTCTCCGACATCGGTAGTCAAACCAATATAGGGTCACCAAACTCAATTTCGGTGGAGCCTCCCATTGGCCAGCCCGCTATCACCTACACCGCTATTGCCGACTCTTCGCCCCCGTAAAACTTGCTTTATCCTTCAAATATGACACTTATTTCCACGGCACGAAAGTACATAAAGGTTTTTATCAGGCAGGTAAAGATGATAGTACTTAGTGTATAGACGGTGGGCGCCAATTAATATCGCTTCCGAAGCCGTGGGCGATGAGCAAATCGCTTTTACCGTCAAGTCTGCCCCCCTTTGCCCCCACTTAGTGGGTTAAGCCGTAAAGTGTTTTATGGCATGTTTTTGCCTGTAAGTCAATTTTGCGGTTAATCAGGACTTTACGTGACGTTATCCGACGTGCAACGTGCTTTACTTGAGTTTACGGTTTCCAGGAGTTCTACTTGCTTCTACAATGATAAACATTAACATTTACATACAGGCACATACGCTGCTTCTGGCCCCATACTAGGATGCCCGGTCTTGGGAACCAGAAAAGCGACATGACAAACATGTAAACATCCAAGACCTGGGGCTTTTTTGTGCCCAGCCGGGGTTCGAATCCGGCACCTCTCGTATGGTAGGCAGATGCGCTACTGCTAGATCATAGTTGTTTCAAACAAAGATGGAGCACACAAAGATTTTGAACTTCAACTTTCATAAGCACTAAACATTATTAATTTTATTCCGGATACAGTCAGTCAGAGTCGAGCAACCGACGACGCGAGTTCCGTCTCTGCCCACCATGATTAAGCTCTGCAAATCAGAGCGAAACCTGTTCGGACTCTTCCGACAAAAATTCAAGTAAGGGTATCCGGAATAAAGTGAATAATTACACAAAGATTACACGCAAATTGAAACATTCATCGATATTAAAAATTCCAGTATATTGTAGGAAGCGACACTTTATCTGAGTATCTCAAAGTTCCACTCTAACCCAAAGTTCCTATTCAGTACAGTTACTGTCCTTTCCAATAAGAGTGAAATTCACCGCCAACGTTAAATTTTACCCTCCCAAGTTGACCAAATATTTGAAACCAACCGCACGGATGGATAGGCCGGGTAACAGGCATAAAATTATGTCCATAAGAGATTGGCCGCCTCTTTATCGAATCACTTTGCAATGCATAGGATATTTTACGCCTGTCGGCCGCCGCCGGGCGAACTTTTTCGGCGTTTATATTCAGTGCTGCCAACATAACGAATTACCCGTCAGTTCTATCTGATTTAGATTGAGGAAAAAGCGAATTTGAGCGGTTGATAGATTTTTTAATGTTCTCTTGCTACAAGTATGACTACTCAGTAATTTTTGCTTAAAGCTCAGCTTTACAATACAACTTTTGGGTGAAAATGTTAAAAATTGTAAGTTATCTAGGCTTTAAAAGTAATTTTTTACATCTACAATAACGAAAGAAGAAGAATGTCTTAGCCGAATATGCATTAATCAAACGAATTTTTGCCAGCTGCCAAATTATAGTTTGCAACATACAATAATAATGATTTAATTTGTGGTTAGTTTGGTGTCAATTTTGTGGCGATTCCGCATTTCCTTTCCTATGATGTGAAGTAAAGTTGAACGTCAATAGATAAGATTCTAATCATTCAGACGCGGAAATGGGCCCGGAAGAATACTCTCGTATTGACGTTCAACTATACTTTACATCATATGGAAGGAAATGCGGAATCGCCACTAAAATTGACACCAAACTAACCGCAAATTAAATCAGTTTTATTCATTTTGAACGAAATAATTTTTCAATTTCAATTTCTGCCTACCCCCTCGGGGATAACGGGCGTGAGTTTATTTATTTTTTAATTATTTTTCATTTACAACTAGGTTATTTGAACTAATTGAAAATTGATTTCGTTCTCTAAATTTTTTTTATAACGTCCATAAAATTATTTACTGCAATCCACAAATGTACTTTATCACACTTTATTCTCATTCTCATCTCTAGTCAGGTCGCACGGTCTGACAAGTTGTCACGGATTTTCACTACAAACACGGCGGATTTACGGCATTGTCGCTGGCAACACTGCTTATATTTTATTACCGGGGTGTCCGGAGGCTAAGCACAGTTATTGGGCAAATGGACCACTTGGTTATGCAACACTTGATTATAATAAATAGAATTTGCATCCTCACCTCGTAAATAGGAGGGCTCTGTAAGACCGTATTATGGTTCCGAAAAGAAAAGGTTTTGCCGAAGTAGAGGTAGCAATAGGCTATTTGACAGTGTGAAAAAAACAGTATTATTTATACGTATTCGTATAAATGATGTGTCTAAGAACCGCTTTAAATCATTTTAATTAAAAAAAAACAATGACCACTTTCTGAGAACTACATGAACACCAACAAACAATATGAGATGGCTTTCAGAAATCGGTCAAATAGCCTATTCGTTCGAAATGTGCTAGCAATAATGATTGCCCATCATTTGATTCCTGTAAATTGGTATTATCTGTTTAATTACAAATAATAGTAGAGATTATGACCTTAGACAATTAAAAATTATTGTTAAGGCGGCCCGATCGGGCATAAAATTGTACAGGTTACATTTTAATTTATAGAGATACATTTAACATGCCCAATCTCGTTTATTTAGGTAAACTACATACATTAAAAATTATGTTACGTTGCAACTTGGTCCCGGAGGACTAAGCCTACGCTTAAAAGTATTAATTTGATATCCATATCTCCCCTTTTAATCATAGAGTTTTATGCCCAGCCCACTAGAGTGGATGGTTAATAAAAATAATGCGCACACGGCAGTAAACATCAAACGGCATATCGACATGCAACGCTGCGCCCTGTCACTCAGCTAGCGGGTTAGTTGAATTCGTCTTATTTTATTTTATTACGACACATAACATAAACATTTTACATACAGGCACAATTGCTTCTGGCCCACACTAGGATACCCTGTTTCGTGGAAACCAGAAACAGCGCCATCACAAACATGTACACATCTAAGACCTGGGGTTTTTTTTTGTCCCCAGCCGAGGCTCGAACCGTCCCGGGTTCGGACTCGCATGATAGGCAGATGCGCTACATATCTATATTAATGATTTCGTTCGGGTCTACGGTAGACTCGAACGATATGCACACCAAATGAAAGAGCGTAATAAAATAGTTGATCTGAGTCTATATTAATAATTTCGTTCGGGTCTACGGTAGACTCGAATGATATGCACACCAAATGAAAGAGCGTAATAAAATAGTTGATCTGAGTCTATATTAATAATTTCGTTCGGGTCTACGGTAGACTCGAACGATATGCACACCAAATGAAAGAGCGTAATAAAATAGTTGATCTGAGTCTATATTAATAATTTCGTTCGGGTCTACGGTAGACTCGAACGATATGCACACCAAATGAAAGAGCGTAATAAAATAGTTGATCTGAGTCTATATTAATAATTTCGTTCGGGTCTACGGTAGACTCGAACGATATGCACACCAAATGAAAGAGCGTAATAAAATAGTTGATCTGAGTCTATATTAATAATTTCGTTCGGGTCTACGGTAGACTCGAACGATATGCACACCAAATGAAAGAGCGTAAAAAAATAGTTGATCTGAGTCGACAACATATGGGCGGAAAATTCGTATTATCGAGCAGCATCAATATAAAAATTATTAAATTCAACAATGGCGTTGCTAAGTAAACATGTCAATGTCATCATTGTTGTGTTAGTGTCACAAGTTTTCATTGTGAACTGTTATGGCCGGTTTACATTATTTTAGTGTTTAGGAGAGTGCTATAATACAATTAGAGAGGCAAGTGCATTAGTACATTACTATAAGTAACGGATAAGTAACGAGGATAGTAACGCGCTCAGGTGTTACTGGATAGAACAATAGAAACCAATTCTATTTTGATTCTATTTGAAAGGCAACTAGAACCGTACTATACCGTAAAACGTACTAAAGCAAGTGGCGCTTACACGTTTCTACAAAAGCACTCCCCTTAAGAAAGAAAGAAAGAAGAAAGAAAAAAAGAAAATTTATTTATTTGATACTCAAAACAAAACAAAAAAACACACACACACAGAGTGCGTACAATAATAAAAAAAAATAACACAGAAAGCATAAAAAGCGTAAAAATAAATAAACTGTACAACATGAAAATAATAATAAAATACATTAAAGGTTGAGCCCCCAAAATGGGCCCGATTAATGTTGCAACAGAGTGTAAAGTAAAGCACTCTCCTAAACACTAAGATAATCTAAACCGGCCCTTTGATCTAATATGTTAACTCCATGGTGTGTGGAATACCGTGGCATCCAAGAAGGTTATTATAATCTGTGCCAAATGAGAAGGTGTAGTAAGTAATCTGTGGTGTTTTTCATTGGCGGGAAGACAATAATTGACATTGAGTTTTAGAAGGGTCTGATAAATAATTGAAAAAGGAAATCAAAGTCATAAATTGATCTTTATTGTTTTGCTTAGTTAGGTACCAATAAACTTATTGAAATGAAAAAGCCACTAGATAAGAAAAATAACAAAAATTAAAATGATGAAGAAAAACATGTGGTCAATACAAAACTAAAAGCTGTAAAGCCAAAGAGGGAGCTGTTTTTAGTTGATTAGCCAAGTGGATTCTACGTCTCATTGAATACGTCATTAGATTCACTAGCTGTTAAGTTTATGAAGGAAGCTCATTTAGTTAGTAATTTGTGATGAGGTACCCATGACAAAGTTATGATAAGTATCCGATTTTCGCCTTGCATTCCTTCGTGAGTAGCCAGAACATGTCCAAAAGAGCAAGATTGGCTATCCGTAATAGTGTGCTGGTTCCAATACTGATGTAAGCATGGTAGCGAGATTTGGGTATGGCAGAAGAATCATGAAAGTAGGATTAGTGCAGTACAAATGAGATCCTTAAGAAATATTTGTGGTGTTACTTTGAATGACAGAATACGCAATAGTGTGATCAGAGACCGAGGATGTAGAGAAAGAGGATGTAGTGAGTGACTAGAATTGAAAAAAGGAATGTTGCGTTGGTTTGGAGATGTGGAGAGGATGAACGAAGAAAGACTGACAAAGCAAATATATCGAGCGAATGTGAGTGGAAGGGCCGGTAAGGGACGCCCTAGTTGGACATACTTCGACCAAATAGGAGATGTATTAGCAAAGGGCCAGATTAAAAGTACCCGAAACCGATGTGGGTACATGCAACGACTAATGGATGTCGATGAAGCGAAAGTGATTTGTCAGGATAGTGGCAGGTGACAGTCCGTGGTCTCTGCCTACCCTTCTGGGGTACAGGTGTGAGCTTATGTATCTGAATGTATTAAGAGATTTATATCTACTGGTGGTTGATAAATACAGAGGCGTCACCATATAAAAAAACATAGTCGAATATTATTTTGCGTCTACATTTTACCCGAGCGAAGCCGGGTTTTCGTCTAGTACATTTCAATAAAGACGAAGAGCCAATGACAAGTATTCACAGTTAGAAATATTATTTAAGAAAATGCTTGAGTACTACATATAGGAAAGCATATTATACTCACTCAAACCAAATAGATAAATTTACACTCATTATACATTCATAGTCTCAAATATATTGCTGGTTTCTACTGTTTAACCTTCATAAGGTCTTTAATTTTACAAACGTTGCCGTGCTTTGGGTCAAATTTGACCCGGTAGTAGAATAAAACTGAAATATGAACAAAACATAAAGATAAAAAATATGTAATGGATTTATTTGACATATGTATTTATTTCTACAGAATTACTTCACTAAATTGACGAAGTTTCTTTGGAATGTCTATTGAAAAGTGTGCCTTCGGTAATGTTTTCCTATTTTTATGTACCTACGGTGTCACCAATTGCATACCAAAGTTTTCCAAATAGTGTCGCCGTTTTGCTAGGCAGCCTTCCTTCCAGCTGTTTGCTCAAAACTGAACTTTCTTCTTTGGTGATCCTTGAGCAAGAATGCGTGTCAATCCTGGTGTCAAATTTATTGTATTTTCTCTGGAAACTTTGCCACAAGACTGTGTGACAGGGTTTCTGGAAAATTGAATTTGCCCATTCTTTGACGTCATTGTTGGCACAAGCACTGATTTACTGTCACTATCCGAGCTATCAGATGGTTCAGCTTCGCCGATATAATCTTCTGTTTCAGAATAAGATTCGGTATTATTTGACATTTCATCTAATAACACCGCTTCTATTTGATTGTATATAATTTTTTCAAATAACGTTTTCACCACTGTAAACTAAGGTATGTGTTGTTGAATTGATGTACAAAAGAATGTCTCATTCAAAAAGTTATGTGAAACATAAACAATTCTAACGATAACAGATGCACTGTCGTTTGTTATTAGTTGAGGTCAATTCTGACCCGAAGACCGTTAGAGTAAAAAAAGTCATATGTGGAAAATTTTAATAATTTTTAATAAACTTATTCCAATAATAAGTAAACTGAAGCAAATAATTAAAAGTCATAGAATATCAAACTCCTTGAACGCTTATTTTCTGAGAAAATTACATTTTTATACCAAAATGGGTCAAAATTGACCCGAAGACCTTATGAAGGTTAATAAAACATATGCAATAACTAGCTGACCTGGCAAACGTTGTTTTGCCAGCTAGGGGTATGAAAAATAGATAACGACCTATTCTCAGACCTAACAATTATACATATAAGCCGTTTCGGAGAAGTTTGCGAACACTTTGACACGAGATTTTTTTTATATGAGAAGAAAGAAGATGATCGGTTTAAATCGGCTTAGTGTTTTCAAGTTTTTTCAAAAAAAAAAAAAAAAAAGCACTGAGGTATTGAATAGCTCAACAGTCAGGTTTCCTCACGATATTTTCCTTCACAGCATTTTAATTTCACAAATGTACGTTTGTTAATTTTTTCATGAGTATTATTATTTTTCTTTCTGTGCAATGTCTTACTGTATTAGTCTAATGTGTTTCTCTTTGTTTGCTGTACACTGTGCCTATCTTTTGTGTTACTCCTGTATGTTATGTGTGTGTGTAAATGTGAATAAATGTTTTTATCTATCTATCTACATAACTTAGAAAATGTTACAGACGAAAAATAAACCAGAAATTGAGGCTAGTTTCTTCCAATACCATATGTCTTGTAAGGGCTAAACGCTACGCAAATCGAACCAACGACCTCTATACCGTAGACGATTCAGAGAGCCTAGGCTATCCAACTAACCGGAAAACATCCTATCGGCTTACTACTGAAATGTGCAAAGGAAGAATGTTTGCAGTACACTTTCCAACATTTAACAACTTACCACCTGCATTCGATACTCGCACGTAACAGCAGGCAATAAAAGCTACCGAGGTCTGAACGCGATAGTTGCCGACTCGTTCCGTGCTAAAATGCTGTCTCTGGATCATACCACGGACGGTGTTACCGGATCTCTAATAGCCCGATCCAATCTTACGGAATGTTTCCGTATCATTCGTGGACGACGTGGTACAGTAATAGAGGAATCTGTCACCGTCTATTATTTTCCAACGCCTCTTTTACAATCATCATCAACCCATTATGTCCGCACCGAAGGGCACGGGTCTCTTCCCTTAGGAATATTAGGCCATACTCCACCACGGGGGCCAAGTCCGGATTGATGGAGACTAGTAAGGCCGGTCTTACTGTCAGAAGTTTTCAAGCCGCCCTAAGACCTCTGACTTGGCTTAAGGACTGCCATCTATCGACGGCAGCCGGCACCAACTGCTCAACGTTCATTGCGAAGCATGGAACCGCTTGGAAAAATGCCACTAGCGTTAGTCATAGATTGGTCACCCATCCATGCACTGAACGCCCTCTATATTGCTTAACCTTCGTGATCGTTTAAGATCACTCAGGTGGCCTGGGCTACGAGCGATTCTCTTACAATGCTACCTATAAACACAGAACTTTTCTCAGAGACACTATTGCCCACCTCAGATTGACAATTTCAAACGCTGATGTATGTAAACAATAGACACCCAGGTTTCCGTACAATTTTTCCTTCACAATTAACGATTTTTATTGTTACGCAATTTCACTAATGTAGGTAACTTAGTCAACATAGAACCGTCGACCTCCCGAATGAAAAGCTGGCGTGGTTGATTTTTCTTCATTGCTACTTTACCTTTTGGCGAGACACTATATCTGGCAACTTTTACCTATTTGCAAATTATCTTTTATTTTTTATATTCTGTTATATTATTCACCGTAGTCTTCTATTCTACAGTGAAATAAAAACGAAATTTTTGAAGTTGTAAGTATATATTTCTATCAACGTATATCCTAATTAGGAGGACCTAATTATTGCAAGTGATAAAGCAGTCAGCGTCACAAAGTTCTGAGCTGCAACTGTCTAGTAAAGACTGATGAAAATTGTTTTGCCATCGACATGCTAAGAAGAACGTACCGCCCTCACCGCCCCACCACCCCGCATTCGTTCAATATATTTCTCTTGTCAATCTTATTATTTCATCCTTTCAGTATTATGTCCGTCCTAACACAGAATTCCTTTTTCAAATGTGGTGAAGTGAAGAGTTAAAATTCTTCACATCGCGTACCGCGAAGGCTCAGATCATGTGTTGATTCAACGCGCCGCTGCCTCCATATCGGTCGATCGGAACGACCTAATATAGGGGATGGCCCGTAAAGTTTTTTTGTTTGGAAGCATATTGCGGCACCCGCGGTATAGACAAAGCAGTAAAGCAAATAATGCTCTCGAGCGGCCTTTGTCCTCGGTGTCATAGAGGAATTGGTGCTTTTTAAGGTTATGTGCCCAAAGGGTGCAAAGATTCGCCTTATTCTGCTTTTAACATCAGTACGTTCTACCGTCCGGGCACTGTTTAAAGTTCAACAACAAGATTCACCAAGATATATTAGATTTACTTCCGATACGGCTTAAAAATGTGTTAAGCACATTCTGTACAAAAAAGCTTATTATTTAGTAGACAAAGACGTCTGGTGTTAGTAGATTGATAAATTCAAATTCAAATTCAAAAATTTATTTCAACGTAAAGAATTTACATTCTGCTTGTTGAATGTCAATGTACATACAGTTATGTATAATGTTAGCCGCTGCCTTGGGGCCGTCTGTAGTGGAGAAAAAGGCAGCGAAAAAAAACTCCACTCTGACCATCTTTTCTCAAATCACCTTAAAGCTAATACAAATCAAACCTACAAAATAATATCTTGGATGTGTTGAACACTAGACACATTTATCCTCTGATTAAATTTAATATCAAAATACTATTTAATGCCATACGTCCTTTTCTTCTAAATAATCGTTGATATTAAATGTAATCAGAGGAGAATTAAGTTAAAACTTTTGAAAAGAATAAATGTGGAGTTTCTTGGTTAGTGTCTTCTCCACGTAATCTATAATTATGAAGCTAACAACACTGAAATTCAGAAAGTAAACATTTTGTTTTTATTGTGAATAAAATATTTGAATTTGAATTTGTCAGTGCACGGTCTTTCCTTCAAAACAAATCGAAAAATCCAGGCTTCATAACTTAGTTTTAGGGCTTGTCAATCACCAACACTACCACACATTTAGATACCTACATGGATAGAAAACACTTTGTTGTACACAAAAAAGGAAATTACACAGTATTATTACGGTATTTCTTGATATTTAGTTCTGTACATCAAAACTACAAACTCTTTCTTTTTTCGGGATATAATTGGGCAAAGTCAACGTATGTCACACTATTGCAGTAAGGTTTGAATGAGTCAAAGGTACGAATACCCTCCTATCTTATACTCAGAAAGGAAGACAAACATATTTCCGGCACACTTTTGCCATATGCGCCCCTACTCGATAAGACCAAGTGTCGTATTTCAGAAAACCCCATAGAACGCTCCCCTATAGTCGATTCATTTCAGTTGCGTAAGATAAGGAATCTATAAAAGTGCTCACGCGCTTCGCGTGGAACGAAGGGAAACGCAAGGGAACTCAATAAAAAACACCCGTGAATGCTCTACACTGCCAGTTTATATTGATGCTGCTAACTCTGGGTCTTATAGGGTGATATGTAGAAAAGCAAGGGAATGTAATTTTTTTTGAAAAATCAACAGAATTCAAAATAAGTGCATCTACGACACGTCAGCGAAGTAAAGTCGATTCGCTTGTAAGCAATACGCGTTCCGTTCAGTGAGGAAAGGCTTCCACAGAAGCTTTTATACACTTACATACTCATAACACGTGCACACAAACACACACACTTACCATTCATTCACATATCATCCCTCAGTCATTTGGCTGGTAGTCAATAATTTGACTTAATTGAGTGGCCACGATTTTTTATCTAATTGTTTGGACATTTAGACCTTTGGAGGTTGATCGATATTTAGAGTATGTAGTACACGGATCATCATCATCATCATCAACCTACCGTTGTCCACTTTTTGATGTACGCCTTTTCCCCAAAATGCCATCCCACACGGTCTCTCGCCACTCGCATCCATTCCCCGACTCAACGACATCGTCCGACCATCGGGCTGCAGGTGTGCCCACTGACCCTAGTCAAGCTCTCGTCCGCCACTCTATTATTGGCTGGGTCCACCTGCCGTCTTCCCGCCTCCCCAGGTGTCCCGCCCATACGCAGATAGGGATTGATTAAATTTCAGTTGACATGTATCCACTACTTGCCGTAACTAATTCGCACCACATTTTGCTATCGTTAGCCTTAACAAAGATTTTTTAATAAAGACTATGAATTAACAACGCAACTGTATGTCCCAGTAGTAACTATACATTACAACAGTACACCTACGTTGCAAGAGCTTAGAATGGAGAGAGAAGACAGAGAAATAATTAAATTAAATAAGAATACATGGCATAGCGCGCGTAAGTGCGCTCCTTTCTTACGTTCTAATATAAAGACAAGCTGACAGAACATATTGACAGTGTGAGGCATTGTTCTGTTTTCAATACCAACGACACCTAGCGTCTCCGGCGCGTCACGCGTGCAATATGTGTCGCGAGGCTCGGCGGGCATTGAATATCGCGCACGGTGCGCTCCTTTCTGCCGCTTTTTGCCGGTTTCTGAGTTGAGAATTTTCAAGTAGATACTTAGGTATCGTTCTGTCACGCTCTTTTTTGAGAAATTTGGTGAGACTGTAGTTAAGTAGTTACTTAGCGGAAATTCTCAATTCAGAAATTGGCCCATAGTCTATTTCAATATCGCGTCGCTTTTAAAAGAAACTAGCAGAGCAGTCCACTTTATCTTTGCACATTTTTGAACAAAACAAAAATGTTTAGATGTAACTCAACCTACACATCGTCTTTGCCAATTGAGCAATGACGTCACGGAGGAAAAAATGTGACAAAGATGTCGAATATTTTTCAGGTATTTTTTTATGTCGCCCTTTATTAATACCTCCCCTATTTGGATGATTTGGACATAATTAAATTTATTCCAGATACACAAACTTACTTGAAACCTGGTCGGACGAGTCCGACCAGGTTTCGCTCTGAATCGCAGAGCTTAATCATTGTGAGCAGAGACGGAGCTTGCGTCGTCGGTTGCTTGTCTCTGACCCGTCTCTGCTCACAACAATTAAGATCTTAGAATCACAGCTAAACCTGGTGGGACTTTTCCGACAAATGTGCAAGCAAAAGTATCCGGAATAAAGTCAATAATTACAAAAGCTAACTGTAATGACACTTGATATTGCAAAAATAACTTAATATTCATAAATAGATACTTTCTCGAATTAAAACTTTCGAGTATGAACTTACTTGCTTTTTTGTTGAAAAAGTTTTAAGTTACTAATTAAATTAGGTCACTATTTACTTTGCCAATTACTGAATTTCGTAACCGGCGGTGCGAATACAGTTTGTCGAAGCACCAATAGCGAACAGCCCGCAGCATCGAAAATACCTACACGACACGTTTGACACCCCAACTTATACCGTACGCACTACAGGGTGCCCTAAAAATCTGAAGCTCAAAAATTCAATTATTTGGACCTTTGAGGTAGATTAAGATTTTGTATTTTGGTAAGGCAGACGATCTGAGCCAAAGGCTTCGTCATCTAGAAATAAAGTGGAGGTTAGGTATATTGCTACAACAAAAACCAACCCCGAAAAAAGCATGCGAACGAGAATCCGTCTCAACTCAGTTTTTTTCAGGGTTCCGTACTTCAAAAGGGGAAAACGTAACTCTTATAGGATCACTTTGCTGTCTATCCGTCAGTCCGGTTTGTCTGCTCGTCAATACCTTTATCTCTAGTACCTACCCGTGTAAGTATCGAATGGAAATTAAAACCACATACCATACTGAAACCTTACTCTTTCCACATCACCCGTGGTGACCAGGATGAAAATACTTTAAAGTATTACGCTCGCCTTTGTGCAGGTCTTTTTCTTGTTCAATGAAAATTTTTCTTTAAAAATAAAAAAATATGAAATTATTTTGCACCTTCTAAGTGAACCAAAAAAAATACGGGGAAAAAAATACATTCAAGGAATCACAATTCAAAGGGTAGGTACTTTCCCTTTAGCGTGCTGGCCTAGAACTATGAAATTTCGCAAATGATTAGTGTCTTGGAAGGATAGAATCGCTCGTAGCCTGGGCTGAATGAGTGATCTTAAACGATCACTAAGGTTGAGCAACATACGGCAACGGCCCGTTCAGTTCATGGATGGGTCACTGTCTATGACTAACGCTATGGCATTTTTCCGAGCGGTTCCGTGCTTCGCAAGGCACGTTAAGCAGTTGGTGCCGGCTGCCGTAGACTGATGGCAGTCGTTAAGCCAAGTCAGAGGCCTTAAGGCGGCTTGAAAACTTCTGACAGTAAGACCAGACACTAATCTTACGAGCCGCCACCAATCCGGACTTGGTCCCCGTGGTGGAGTATGGCCTATACCTTCCTCAGGGAAGAGATCCGTGGCCCTCGGTGGGGACATAATGGATTGATTATGATGATGATGATTAATTTCTTAGAAAAGACGGTGCGGAAAACGCCGATCGACAAATCCACTTTATAAATATATATGTACCCTGTAGGTGCAATAAGCTTCAAATAGTTCTGTCTATTGGCTGCTTGAAAAAATATACACGCGGCGTTCGCTGAATAGATACCAATACGTGATCGGAGTTTAGCCAACTGATATTGACACGTAGCAGTTAAATCTTAGACCGCCTAAGTAGAGGTCAAAGGATCTATTCTGGCAGTACAGGCATCCTTGTAGTAGTAAGCATATACATTTATTTTTCGTATCCATTTATTGTTTTATATTAAACATCATTGCTTCTGACTCCATACTAGGATACCCAAGACCTGGAATTTTTTTGTCGCCAGTCTCTCGTATCATTGAATTTCCTTCTAAATTCAATGGTCATGGTAAGTAGACGCCATTCGAATGCCAATGTATGTATTTTCCTTATATGTGAGTGGTTGACCAAGAATGAACCTGGAGGGATTGGAAACTGTTGTATTTTTTATTTGATGTTTTTAATATATGGTATTTTAGCTTTGTTTTGGTCTAACCAGAATATTTTTAGGTGCCGTAGTTATTTTTTTATGATTTTTTTTTTTACATGAAACTTCAAACGCGATTTTCTCGAAATCAGTTATTTTCCCTTGAGGTCCCTTTTTGGTCAATCACTCACATATTCTGCAGCGGTTAACGCATCTCCTTACCATGTGAGAGGTCCTGGGTTCGAACCCCGGCTGGGGACAAAAAAAAACAGGTCTTGGATGTTTACATGTTTGTGTCGTCCCTGTTTCTGCTTACCACGACACAGTGTAGTATCTTAGTGTGGGACCAGAAGCAATGTTGTGCCCGTATGTAAATGTTTATGTTTAATACGCTACCAAGTAGAAGCAAACAATAGATATTGTCGTGCTTATATTGTTGTATAGAAAAACTATGCATTTGACTCCACAAGTAAATATAATAATCAAACAATAATAAACATTACATACAGGCAGATACATTCCTTCTGGCCTCACAGTCGAATACCATGTGTCGTGGGAACCAGAAGCAGCGACATCACAAGCATGTAAACGTCCTAGCCCTTTGCAACCGAAGAAATTATTTTTAAAAATTTTACCATCTTGGCTAAAATACCTTGTTTTGGTATGCCACAGATTCCAAGAAAAATATCAAAAAAATCTTTACTGCTAGTCCGGCTAAAAAGTAACTGCACGATCGTGCAACTACATTTTTCCAGCCATACTCTATGACTATAAACTAACTTTGTATTTATAAAAACATCTTACAACGCTTCCTGTACACATTCGAACTTAATTATTATAAGGCTTCAAACAAAATTATTAACTATCGGTACTTTACGTGAAGCACGTTTACCGCCAAAATACGCAGAAATCTCTAACAGCGGCTCGCGAGCCAATCTGTGGCCAATGGTCGCCGACAAGTGAGGCGCCGCACCTTGCAATATTTTTTGTAGGTAAAACAGATAAATGCACGATCGATCGATGCCGGTTGCGTCCCGAAAAGTTAATTTGTATGGAATCAGGATTTTTTTGAAATTATATGCACGGTTGTGATAGCTCGGTTGCAAAGGGCTAGACCTGGGGTTTTTTTGTGTCCCCAGCCGGGATTCGAACCCGAGACATCTCGCATGGAAGCCAGATGCGCTAGCCCCTGTACCATAGTGGTCGTCAAAGTGATTTTGTTGAGTGGAAACTATTATAAATTATCCCGATACGATAATTATGACTCACAATTGGCTTGTACCACCTCCCATTGTATAGCATAGACCCTCTCTCAGAGAGAGAGAGTTTCTGAAAATCACCTCATATTTTTTATTGGTGTTCATGGAGTCCTCAGAAAGTGGTCATTTTAAATTATTTCGAGTATTTCTTCTAAAAAAGGCAAACGAAAATTTACTTTTGAAATAAGCCGCCAAAACGCTATCTTGGGCAATATGACGTCGCACAGGAATTATGACGTCACTTCCTAGTAAACCAACCAATGAACGTAAGTAAGAATGAATGACAGACGCCATTTTTACTGAAATGTGACGTCATCATAGAATCGGCCTATTCAGGCCGTTTTCGATACAGATACATAATTATCAAATTTTATCTTGTGTTTTTTACATATTATAATTGTTTTTTTTAGTTAAATTGCCTTAAAGCGGTTTTAAGACTCATAATTTATACGGAGACGTATAAACAATACTGTCTTTTTCACACTTTCAAATAGCCTATTTCAACCGGCCTGGTTTGCATCATTCCATCGTCCCAGGGTTTCGATCCTTTTCGTCACCGTTAACGAGTAGTTTTGCTACCACAAATTCACAAGTGTATGGAACTTAAATCAAAGTTAAGGCCAAACAAAGTTACGCACCGGAATCGAACGCAGGAAGTCTTTGGTACAAGGCAAGCGTTCTGCGGATGCGAAACGGAAACTAACTCATTTTTATAAAGTACCACGTAAGCTGGTAGGCTTCAAGCAGTGAAATTGGCTCAGAATTGGATTCCATGTGGAATATCTGGATTTACACGTAATGTAACCTACTTATACGCAATCACGGCCAAGGAGGCCCAAACCAAATAAAATCAGGATCTAGAACGCGTACTGGCATATAGATTTCATACCCGTCTCTCTATCCCTTCAAGCTTTTGTCTGGAACAAACTATGTATTGGCAGTAAGGGCACCAATTATACTTTTTATCTTCGTAATTACTGTCTCCGTTTTTAAGTTAAGTCCAGATTCATTCTTGAAACTATATCTTAAGAGGCTCCAGGGAGTAACACAAGAGCGCCACCATACAAAAATAAAAATAAAGATAAGGTAAAAGTAATAAGCTGACTCATCAAAATAAAATTTTGACAAATTAAGACTAAACTAAGTTTAAAATAAGGTAAAAGGTAGTGGCTCAGCTGGTACTGACCCGGACAGCCGCGGGAAGCGCTGGTTTTCAGCCACTGCTTTCTCTTTGAAATGTTGTGCAGAGTGAATTTGCAAGAAGTGTGTGTAAAATCTCTCAATAATGTTAATTATTAACTTAATTTCTTATCCTAGTATTGGGCCTGAAGCAATGTCATCGGATCAGAGCAATCCGCAATAAGGATGTATATATGAAAGTATTTATTTATTTATTTTATTTTATATAATGGCACATAATTTATGGAATATCGTAATATAGTGTGTAGTATACATAGTAGATGTATTGTTATATGTATTCTATTGATATTATACATCAATGGTAATCTGTAAGTAAGTAATATATCTTTTCTATTTTACTTGGACTTCTCTAGCACTACCCCTTATTCTTTCCACATCACCCATGGTTAGCTGGAAAAAAATACTTGTTAGTATTAAGCTCGCCTTTGTGCAGATCTTTTCTTGTGCAATAAAGAATTTTCATTCATTTAATTCAATGTATGTGCTTGTATGTAAATGTTTATGTTTAGTAAGAATACAAGACAGAGACAGCTGTAGTAAATAATGTATCCGCGCCTTACAAACATACGTTACCTCTTCTCCCCAGTGAGATGGTTCCTCTTATTCCCCTTATCAAATAAAGGAATGAGCCACATCGTTGATTCGCCGCACGTAGCTTATATCGTTTAGGGGGATAATACTTTTACCTGCCGGCCAAATTATGTTTTCTCCTCCATTAAATTAACGACACTAATGCCCTTGGACCTTTTCTCCTGGGCCGTCATTCTGGCTATCAAACTCCGGACTGAAACTTTTGTAATAAATGTTGTTCCGGATTACTTGCTTGTGGTATTGACGGATCGACAAGCGCAGCGTAGGACGACCAGCCACAAGATGGACAGACTATCTCATCCAAGTGGCGGGTAGACGCTGGATGGAAGCCGCTTCCAACCGGTCTTTTTGGAAATCCATGGAGGGGGCCTTACTCCAGCAGTGGACTTCTTGTGGCTGAATGATGATAATGATGATGTTGACGGATAGGTCCAACCAGGGCCTCGATTCTGATAGTGCATTACAGTACCATGACAAATACTCGGTCGGGTCACGTGACGTGGTTTTTCATACCATTGACGCCTACAATTATTGGCACGCGTCGACTTGAAGCGGCAATGAAACTAAAGCGCCATGTTCATGCAGTTGGCATTGTAGTGCAATGCATTAGTAGAATTTAGGCCCAGGTCTCGCTTCAAGTAGGCAGACACGTACAAGGTGCGCCAACTGATGCAATATTAACTTTATTTTGGATACACTTACTTGACTTTTTGTCGGACGAGTCCGACCAGGGTTTGCTCTGAGGAAACAGCAACCTCGTGCACGGGCACTTTGCACTTTGCTGAGATACACAACAAATTCAAATATTCAAATATTTTTTTATTCATAATCCAAATAGAACATTTACTTTTGAACGTCAATGTTGTCAATGTTGTTAGTTTCACAATTAATAGATTACATGGAGAAGAAACTAACAAAGAAACTCCACATTTATTCTTTTCAAAACAGTTTTAGCCTAAATTACAAAGTTAAAAAAAAACTCTTGGATGTGTTGAACACTAGACACATTAACATTTAACGTCTGATTAAATGTAATATTAAACTACTATTTAATGCCTCGTTTTTTGAAATCGATAGTAACTTTATTCTGGATACACTTGTTTTTTTTTTGCGGAATATTCTGATCATGTTTTTCTTTGATTCGCAGAGCTTAAGCGCTTACAACTGCAAATCAGTGGGACGCGACGGAGAGAGTGGTGATTTAGATGAGCTGCTAGTGTAAGAGAAGGCCTGTGTATCGTAGTAGAAATTCCTTTTGCAATACACGAATTCCTGCTAAACGCGAGTCAGGAATCTGTTCAGTTTCTTAGATAAAGTAATCTTGCGACAAAAGTATTTAATAGTCAGAATAACAGACGCAGGTGTCCCTCCATGAAAGTGATTGGCAAAAAGTGAATGAAGCGTTTTTAGTTTTATGAGGAACTGGGTTTTTTGTCTGCGACTGGTCAGACTTTTATTTTATTGTGATTAGATTAGGCGAGTACGCTCATAGATACATAGATAACCAGCCTAAACTATGGCTTACTGGAAGGTACTGTCCTTCTCTCAGAGAGAGAGAGTATGGGCTTAATCGATTTGACGATCTCTAGCGCAGCGGTTAGGGCATGAGCCTACCATGCGGGAGGTCCCGGGTTCGAACCCCAGCTGGGGACAAAAAAATCTCTCAGGTTATGGATGTTTAAATGTTTATGATGTCGCTGTTTCTGGTTCCCACGACACAGGGAATCCTAGTGTGGAGCCAGAAGCAATGTATGTACATGTTGGTAAATGTAAAAAAAGATAGGTAATTTAATGTAAAAAACACCACGCGTACCGATAGCTGATTGGCGATTTCTAGCGCTAAGGCATGTAAACACTAGCGTTTTCTTGTGATATTTTCCTTCATAGTTAACGAATCGTATGATACAAATTTTCAAAAAAAAATAACTTGGAAAACAAAGTCCTGACACATACAGTTACAGCAGTAGTTTGAAAATTAAACCTGCAATATTCTCACTTATTTCATACCTTTGATTTGGTTGCCTACCTCTCAGACTTCGTCGCTATACTCACTATGTAACTATTCACTCACTCTCTAAAAACTATGTGTGTGCTATGACTGATCTGGCAAATCACTCATTCAACAAAAACAAGTTTTTCAATAGAATTATATAAGAACGACAATAGATTTTATTTGCTCAACTAGCTGACCCGGTAAACCTTGTTTTGCCAAATTGTTTATCCTTACGAGTATAACGTGTATGAAAAATAGATAACAACCTATTCTCAAACCTATCGAATCATCATCAACCCATTATGTCCCCACCGAGGGGCACGGGTCTCTTTCCTGAGGAAGTTATAGGCCATACTCCACCACAGGGGCCAAGTCCGGATTGGTGGAGGCTTGTAAGACTAGTGGCTGATCTGCAGTCGGCAGCCGGCACCAGCTGCTTACCGTGCCTTGGAAAGCACGCAGCTACTCGTAATAATGCCACTAGCGTTAGTCATAGACGATCACTCATCCACGAATTAGGCCCGCTTTGTAAGAATACCAGGTTCATTTCCTGTTTACTTAAATTTACTAGGCCCACCAAAGCCCACCAAAGCCAGCAACCGACCAGGGCATGAAATAGCGGTGCCAATAACCAGCAGGCTCAATTGACTCCTAACAAAGGGAATGCAAGTTACACTGGAGAGCTTGCCACCGTGACGGGAGAAATAAAAGGCGTCTTTGTGGGCGGTTGAACACGCTGAAGTGAGTAGGACGCGTAGAAAGTCCACTTGGATACAGCCTTTATAGGTACTCCCGAGCCTATAAGCATCCTACATTTGCCAGACAGATAAGATTTTATTTACGTCTCAAAGACACGTGTACACAACACACATACACATACCACAAGTACACACATACGATGTATACTTTCATTTCATTTCGTTTCGTTTCGTTTCATTTCATTCTACTCCTTCATATAATATAAGTACTGGTATGGCAAACGACACTACGTACAATCGTACACAAATAGCCGTTTCCAATAAAAGATCCTCGGATTAAAATCTTGGCAGTCTTTCCTAGCAAATAATAATTAGATAAATCTCTAGGTTTATCTTGAAAAAATAGAAGACGGATGGATGCTGTGTTGTGATTCTCTGTACCTTGTCTGGAAGAGGCGACTATCGAAGTACTATATTCTATTTACTGAAGCGAACGACTAAAGGTAAACAAACACACAGCATCTCTCAAACTTACATCTCACTCAAAATAGCTCATGCACGCAGCTTTGCTTGCATCGTTGTACTATTATGTATTCTGTGGCATCGTATACATCGGTTTGGCAGTATCAGCGTTGGGTCCGGCTCGCTCGCCCATATTTTGCGTTTCGTAATAACAAACACAAAAGTATAAAACAACTGGACGGTGGACCAAAAAACTTTACCAATACCTTATTTACAATGATGAACAGACTAAAGATAAGTTACCTATTTTATTTTCTTTAGTCGCACTCCCATCAACAACAACGTCAATCTTACTTTTTTTTGTCTTTAATTAAAAAAGAGGTTCGTAGTCAGCTCTCCATACTTCTTCCTACACTTCGCGTAGCCCATTAGCATAAAATAGTCGATCATAATCGGCCTTTAAACAAAAGTCCGTCATCTTTCCTAGTTGCGAACATATTTGGCAGCAGTAGGATCGCTTTTGTTTGAGAACCACTGAAATTTTAGGTATTTTTTGGGGCATAGATCTCTTAAGCAAATGGTATTTTCATGATAAAATAAAATATTAGTTAAATAAACTGCAAGTGGGGGATAAATCAGGTAATAACAGTGTTATTGTGTTAATTGCTTAATGGTATTTATTAGGCATATCGTTTTGTATAACTTTGCTAAATATTATGCAGTGTTATAAATGTGGCATATTGAAAAACCAAATTTATGACATGTTGACACTTAGTCGTTCGCTTCAAAAAATAGACTGTAGGCGCCAATATATCGCGTCCACAAACATCGTGCGTATTCCCATCGAGTTCGGCCTTTCTGGACGAGGCTTAAATCTGTACATACAGATACATACCTTCATCCGATATAAGAATATTTGGACCATAAAAAAATTACACCTTGCAATTTACAATTCTCGCTATTGACAGTCCGTACGTAAGCTTCATGCCAAAAATTAAGGTGTTCTAATTGAGTTCAAAAGTAAGCGCAAAGCGGACCATCTGTCCTTTGCATCTCCTGCGGACAAACAGTAAATTAATTTGCGAACGGCCCGCTTTTGGTACCCGCTTCGACTTGGGCAATGTGACGTCCTAGATGTTGCTCGGAATTTCCCCCGTGGAGTGTATATCAACGCTGATATTTATGGCTACAGGGCTAGTCCTAATACAAGTCGTGACGCGGGCGACAGAGATGACAGTCCAACGCGGTTGCTCTAAGGGCCTTGTCACACTAGTGACTTGCGAGTGATTTTAAAGCGAAGCCAATGCTCAGCGACGTTGCGGTAGAAATCAGAATGTAATTTTAACGTAAATAATTTACATTCTGTCTGTTGAATGTCAGTGTACTTATAATGTTAGTGTTAGCCGCTGCCTTGGGCCCGAATGTAATAGAGAAAAAGGCAGCGAAAAAAAAACCCACTCTGACCAATTTTCACAAATAACCTCATCGCAAATAAGTTCATAAGTTGGTACGAATGTCCAAAAGCTAAAGATCCATGAGTGTAATCAACACTTGTAATGTCAAACATTATTGAATGTTTTTACAGCAGTAAGAATACACCAATGCTGCGAGCAGACACACGTTTCTTTCACACTTTCACACCCTTGTATTTAGTTTCTATCTATATTTATGTAATGGAGTTGAGACACTTGCTTGGTTACTGTTGCACAGGATATTTCAGTTTGGGACCAGCCCCTATATTGCGCGAACCGAATCCTGAGCGATTGCAATGATCTATCTCAGTGTTTCTTAATCTGCGGTCCGCGCACACCTGGTAGTCCGCGAGCATATGTATGAAGGTCCGCAGCCCAGAAAAAGCACTGAAACATTTACTGCTTTTCTTAACCACACACTTCTGTGAAAAGGAATTATCTCCTCTTGTGTATACTAAAAACAAATACAAAACATCTTACAAGTGGGATCCGATTGGAGACTACAACTCAGTAGTAACATCAACCCAAATATCATTCATTTAGTTGCCAAAAAGCAGCACCGACTTCAAGTTAACGTGTTTTACATTAAAAAGTATATTTTTTGTGATTTTTAGTACTAAAATAAATGGTCCGAAATTTATTGCTACTTTTTTGTTGTTTTGCTAGGTCGTACCAATAGGGAATGGATAAAAATATCAGAAGTGCTTGATATTTTTTTTGGTGATAGGAATTAACGCGAGAAAAAAATTTAAATTTTTTTGGCCTCGTAGTTAATTTCTAAATATACTTAATATTTTTCCATTCGTCGTTCTGGGCTCAGTGCGGCATATCAGGCTATTCCTTGGTCCGTGTATATTTAAAAATTAACTACGAGGCCAAAAAAATTGAAACTTTTTTCTCGCGTTAAGGAAGATTATTCCTATCACCAAAAAAAATATCAAGCACTTCTGATATTTGCATCCATTCCCAATTGTGCTTGATTTCCAAAGGGGTCCGTATACAAAAAAGGTTAAGAAACGCTGTTCTATTAGTCTAATTAGTATGGAAACTGATAGTTAGACGTTTGGCATTGCTCTGAACTTACTGCACCTAATTAGGCCATTAGACTAGTGATTGTGCTTAGTGGAAATTATTAATATAGTTACTAAGATTTTAGTGGTAACTAGGTTAGGAACCATTTGCTCTGGATTTCCGATCTGTGGATGGATTTCCAGGTCTATCCATTGCGCTCCCTGACTATAAAGAGCCCCGACAACTGAGTAATGTATCACTTTCGGGCCCCGAACGAGTGAATTTGTTGTCCAAATGAACTAACCTACATTTTAGTCGGAGCTTTTAACGCCCGCCCTGGGAGCGCCGCGTCGGGAATTTTATTTTTAAAGTGTACCAACAATTTTATTTTATTCTCGTGTACCGAGGTATATGTTACACTTTTAAAAGCCTTTCTGGTTCTCATTTTATTGTGCGTGACACATCTCACGATCGTCTAAAAGCGTTTCGGTAAAGCGACCTATAGCCAATTTATTTTTGCGTACAAGTGAAAGGACGCCCTTGATCAGCGTGAGAGCCAGTTTCCGAATTGGGAAGTTTATCTTTATTAAGTACTTTATTAATAATAATAATACTTAATAAAAAAAAAAAGAATTTACATGTAAAATGGCTTACGCTAAGTGGTACAAGAGTATGTTGTTTGTCCAATTAATGAGCGACTGCTGCTGAACTAGACAAATAGTCTGTGTTTCAGCATTCAGTTTCCCTTACAAGACATGGTGTCTAAATATTTCGTACAGATTTTTAAGCCATAACAAGCATATTAAGCTTAAAAAAAGATATAAACTAAAAAGCATGCAATCTAAACATAGAGAAGATCAGTTAATAATACTCGTAATATCACCAAAGCGCAGTACGAGTGTGTGTATATTAAGAGGTCGTGTGTGTGTGTGTGTGTGTGTGTGTGTGTGTGTGTCCACTAACTAGTAACACGTAACAGGGACTCTGTTTCATCATGTGATAACTCCATAAGCCAAAATCTAATTTGTTTTCTATTTTTCTATTCTTCTCTATTCTATGTATTATTCTTCTATTTCTATTCTCTGTTATATATTAATAACTACTTTAAATTATTGCTGTCTCGTTGAATTTTTCAGAAAAGAGCGTGACAGAACGCTACTTTAATACTAGTATTTAAGCACTTAGTGAAATTCTCAAGCCCTTTGACTTAAGGCCAGTTTCTGAATTAAGAATTTCGCTAAGTTACTACTTAACTGTAGTGCTGTTTCGTTTTTTTTCTCAGAAAAGAGTGTTACAGGACGTCACTTAAATATTTACTTCGTGAAATTCTTAATTCAGAAACCAGCCCTTTGACTTACAATACCTTCTTAATCAGTTGCGTTATGACCTTGAAAAATATATTAAAAAAACGTTATTTTGCTGAAACGATCGGCCCACCAAAAATTCTACAGGTTAAACAAATCATAGTGTTTATGTTATTTCAATGCGAAGCATGGAATGGTTTTAATTATTGTCTAAAAGGCAAAAGGATATAATATAAAGCACAATTTTGTTTTCCAATTAATTTAATCTGTGATTAACGGTACCGGCTAATATTTAATAAATAACAATACTTTAAATAATTAAGTGCTTGTATTAAGTTGCTATTCTACTACTAGTTGTATTCCTTAATTAACAAAAATTTAAATAAAGTATGTAAATTAAATTGAAATAAATAAATTTATTATTTTTATTGGTGTAGCTTAACTTTTGTTACATGTATTTGTGAATCCTTTGAAATAAAAAGAAATCTGAAACAATCATAGCGGTGAAGAATTACTTCCTACCTTTTTTAACTTTAAATCACTTGAAACATAATATCATTCAATGTAAGTACTTAACAAGATAAAAGATACCCAATCGAGTGTCAAGCACGGCAAAGCCAGTTAGAGTACGGTGGAAAAGAAAAAATACATGAAATATTTTCACAATTCGTATTTTCCGTTACTGAAAAAAACAGAAATCAGCTCCTTAATATTTAACTCACACTCAAAGCCCACAAAGAAGAGGAATCAAAGCAATATGTCTGATCATCGCGCGATCAACATCAAAGGAAGTAGGCACTCGGGCGCTCCACTGCCGATGCCGGCCCGACGCTGTATTATCGTCACGTATTCAATATTTGACCGAGCACAGGCGTCGATGGATCAAATGTTATTGAAAAAAGTGCAATAAAAGAACAGCTCAGTGGAACGCAGAGGATGGCGTGGGAAAACAATCGGAAGAGACTTGATTAAAACGTGAAATTGACAACTATTCTGAGGCGTTGAATGACGGTTTTAAGCTCTTTAAGGTCATAGCCCACTTACACGACTCTGCTCCCACCCGGCAAAAATAATATAATTCAAATATGGGCTTTAAATATTGCTCCCTAGATATATTTTACATTGGCATCATAAATTAGCAGACAGCTCGCTGTGAGCTGTCAGCTTATTTCTGATATATTATTTTATATTATTTTTGCCGGGTGGGAGCAGAGTCGTGTAAGTGGGCTATGACCTTTAACCCTCGAAGTGATAATAATTGTACTGAATTTTCTAAACCACATAAGTACAAAAATGAGTAATTTCCATTCAACACAGTCACTACTAACTTTATTCTGGATACACTTACTTAGCTCTGCGAATCAGAGCGAAACCTGGTCGGACTCTTCCGACAAAAAGTCAAATAAGTGTATCCGGAATAAAGTTGATAATGTCAAGTGCTTTCGAAACTTTCAATTCCAAAACACAGTCATTTACCCTATTTCCTAACTAGGATACCGTCTGCAATCCTCCTAAGGCCCAAAGTACTAAAAAAAGTACTAAAATCATTGTTATTTTCAACGTCGGGCCGCGAGAGGCTATAGTTACCAGGCCAGCAACTAACAATGAACGACGACCTCCAGTGAGAATCTAACCTACGACCTCTATCCTGGCAGTGAAGCTCCTTATCGGGTAGACCAATGAGGCAATCAAATCAATCAGGCACTCAAACCCGGCAGCCTGTAGTGAAAATCAAACTAACGACCTTTTGTTGTCAAGATAACCAACTAGGCAATAAATTCAGAATTAAGAATTAATCGGTTTATGTTAAGAATACAACGACAATATTTACCGGCAATATACTGGGTGCTGATTTGTGCAGTTTAATCCAACTCAGGGGTGAATTTACAAAAAAAAAAATTTTTTATGTACTTTTTTTTTTTGCTTCAATATCGTGTAAATAACCACCCCTGAGTCGGATTTAACTGTACAAATCAACGCCCTGTATTTATATATTGAAGATAAACAACTCCAAATTGATCTCATCTTGGTAACTTTCGACGCAGGGTTACAGACAGTCAGCCCACGATCTATAATCTCGGCAGCGCTGGGGCCGTTCTTCTTCTGTGATACTTCGCGGAGGTTCAAAGGGCCGGGCTTATGAAACTGAATCTGCGGTCACGTCGCTCTGTTAGCAATATGTCGGAGAAGCACTTGTTGGGCTCGGCCGGCGCATTATACACTGTGATTTTAGTTTAAAGTCCAGAATGTATAAAAAAAAAAACATTTAAATGCAGGCGCATACATTGCTTCTGGCCCCGGAGCCCCTGAGCCCCACTAGGATACACTAGTGGGATGTGGTGGTATTTGTAAGTAGGTCATTTATTTTTTGCTAGAAATTTTTTTCTAACTTTACCCCTTACTCTTTCCACATCACCCATGTTTAGCTGAAAGAAAATACTTTTTAGTATTAAGGTCGCCTTGTGCAGATCTTTTCTTGTGCAATAAAAAATATTTCGTTTAAAAAAAAACATTGTACATTTAAAAAACATTGTAAGCGATACACCCATATTCAATCCCTCCTACCCACATCACAACAGTACTTACAAAACATTCACATTTACATAGGCATATACATACATTGCTTCTGGCCACACACTTGGATATCCTGTGTCGTGTATATCCAAGACCTGAGGTTTTTTGTCCACAGCTGGGATTCGAACCCGGGACCTCTCGCATGGTAGGCAGATGTGCTAACCGCTTCGCCACAGAGTTCGTGACGTCGAGATGAGCTGAAGGCCCGACTATCAGAGGCCATGCAATACACATTTAATAACGGTGTCTTGACGTGCACTCTGCGCTCTGAGGGTACACCATTTTTTGTTAACGGGGTGAAATGCTTTGTGCACCATAACCGCCACCCTTAGGGGAGGGCGACGGCCGTGTGTCGCACTCTCCTCTCCTAATAATAGGAAAGGCATACCTCCTAAAACACCCCGGAGGCCGTCCTGTCGCTCGTGCAGTGGGGCGCCGCCGGATCTCGCAAGTGGTAGACCACAGTGCGAATGCTACAGCGGCGCCCCGGCGACGTCGACCCGACTCGCAAAGGAGCCGGGCCCACCCGCACTGGTGAAGGGGCATGGGCCCCCCACCCCCTTCTCCCGTCACGATGTCGGACGGCAGGTCCCCCAACCTGCCGTCTGTGACCCGCACTCAATCGGCGGCGCAAGATCCGCGTAGCGTTTCCGCGCCACCGGCTCTCCCGGCGGAGACTCCCCAAGCCTTCAGCTACCGAAGACCCGTTTTCTGGGCCTCTGCCAGGTCTTCGGCCCCGTCTGGTCCTCCCCTCCCTAGTCCTCCCTTGGCCAAGGACCATGGGGTACCTGAGGGTACACCAGCAAAACCCTAACCAACCATAATCGAGAGCTAGATAGCAGTCGCCACAGCCAAATACGGCTAGGAGAATATATACTATACTGACTCTCTGATATCACCTCAATAACTCAAAGTAAATAATACAAATTGAACATAACGGATAGAACACGTCCCGAGGACTAAAATGGCATTCAGAGCTTTGATTATTTTACAGTATAAATACAAAGCAAATCCTGGCTTATTACATGTCGATTCATGCGCGACGCTCTCTGTCTGAAGTATTTAGTTTTAAAATCCCTGCCGGGACGCGTAAAAGTGGACATTCACTATCCTGCAGGAAATGATTGATATCTGATAGCCTGTATATGTCGATTCATAAGTGATATATTAGATATGCAAGGGTAGCTTTAGATACCTGACCTGTCACTGTTTTTCCTCTAGAATGTGTCAATAGTTTAATATCTCGTTACTGCAGCAACAAAAGCATTTTTGAAATGTGGAATTGTGGATATGATGATTAATGAATCTGTGAAAAAAAAATAACTAAAAAGCTTAATAGAGTAGATCTAGTATGTCACCCAAAGAATACAAGAGATATGAGGAAAATGTTGACAAACTAACATAACACCCGGGTTCGAATCCCGGCTGGGGACAAAAAAAAAGAAATCCAGGTCTTGGATGTTTACATGTTTGTGACGTCACTGTTTCTGGTATCTTAGTGTGGGGCCAGAAGCAATTTATGTGCCTGTATGTAAATGTAAATAACCAAACGACGTTTTAAACTTTAAAAACTAACTTTTAACTAATAAACTCGGCAAAACGTGGGTCCAGTTCTAGAGACTGGTGCCTCTGACTACCCCTTCGGGGATAACGGGCGTGAGTTTATTATTTATTTTTTTATAAACTTTAAAAATATCGAAAAAAAAACATCATGCCGGCAATCGCGTCGGAAATCTCGCTAATGTGAACACAGCGATCATGCAAACTGCACTTTCCCGCCGCGTGTGGGATCGTGAATGCCCCGCAATCCGCAGAGATGCGAGTGCGTCGCACATAATATTAATATTATGCAAACACACAATGCCGCGGCGTGGTAACAAATTGAAAACGTGCCAGCCCCGCGCTTGCTTATTAATAAGTTGCCAAGCGCGAGTTATCCTACAGCCCGGAGGGTCTTGCGCCGAGCTGTGTTTCCCGTTTAATTATGCGACGTGACTTCGCTTGATTTAAATTGCTTGCATTGCCATTATTTGTAGCCTTAATGCTGTCTAGATCTAGAATTTCACCTTAGTATCTTGGGTGTGGGTCCTAAAAATAACGGGAGAGGGAATAGAAAATAGTTGGGTTATCGCCAGTTCGTTAGTCAATTGTTTCTTGTCGAATTTGCATACATACAAAAAAAATCAACTGATTAATTAGACCGTATTAGCCTACGTTTGGTCTCCACTAATTCAAATTCAAATATTTTATTCATAATCCAAATATAATATTTACTTTATGAACGTCAATGTTGTTAGTTTCACAATTAACAATTAATAGATTACATGGAGAAGAAACTACCAAAGAAACTCCAGATTTATTCTTTTCAAAACAGTTTTAGCCTAAATTACAAATTTAAAAAAAACTCTTGGATGTGTTGAACACTATTTAATAGTGCATTCTGTTGTATTGTATCATTTATCCAATGTTATTTTGTATACGAATGTAATTTGTGGAGAGAAAAATAAATCATTATCTTATCTTATCTTATCTTATCTTATCTTATCTTATCTTATCTTATCTTTTCTTATCTTATCTTATCTTATCTTATCTTATCTTATCTTATCTTATCTTATCTTATCTTATCTTATCTTATCTTATCTTATCTTATCTTATCTTATCTTATCTTATCTTATCTTATCTTATCTTATCTTATCTTATCTTATCTTATCTTATCTTATCTTATCTTATCTTATCTTATCTTATCTTATCTTATCTTATCTTATCTTATCTTATCTTATCTTATCTTATCTCATCTCATCTCATCTTATCTTATCTTATCTTGTTTAATTACCTTTTATATAATGTTTTGTGTCGTGGACGTTGATAAATTGAAATGAAATGAAAAAAAAACTTTATTGTGAAACGGTTACAAAAAATGGTTACTAGCTCCCAAACTAGGATTCCCTGGGCTATGAGTGGCTAAGAATTACTTACCAACTAAGCGTGGATATACCTATGTAGCAGGTTTCGTCTTAGGGTGATAATCAGAACTGCATTATTTATTTGGCGCATCTTTCCTGCAGATTAATAAAAATCAAAATAAATAAACTCACGCCCGTTATCCCCGAGGGGGTTGGCAGAGGCACCAATCAATACGAACTGCGCCCACGTTTTGCCGAGTTTATTAGGTCCCGAACGAGATTAACAGATTAACTCAACAAAAATTTATAAAATAGAGCCAATAATACTAAACTGAGCCTTTGGTAAACAAACGGTACGACGCTAGATCGTACATAATGAGTTTTGAAGAAGTTAGAGCTACATACAACTGTTGTTTTGAACACAGTCTTTCGGGACACTACTGGTTAGCGTTTTTATTTCATCGAAAAAGCGTGCTTTTTATTTGCTAGTATATCGAGGCAGCATCGCCTTTTATTGATCGTAGTTTAATACTGCTATTGAATTTTTAGTGCTACCATTTTACTTGAGACAGATTTGTTCCCGTGATAAATTACATTTACCGGACAGTACCAAAAGAGCAGCTTCGGTCGTGACCGCCTCAGGCCACAGCTTTCAACGCAATATACATCGAATTGTTTGAATAAATTTAAATTGTAGTTTTATGATGAGTTATATTTTAGTTTTAGTTTTGTTTTCTGGTGACGCCACACTATTATTAGAAAACAGCAAGAACAATACAAATTCCATAATTATATTTTATCATCTGTTTACACAGAGGCCAAATTGACCGCATCATGATCGTTTTGTAACGTTTTAAGAACATTTTCGAAATTAAATGCTGTGATATATAAAAAACACAGTGTTGATGAAATTTTTGTGCATATTTGGTAAGTCTGAAAATAGACCGACGTAGCAATGTAACAAAAAAAAACGCTTGCCTGTTCAGCTAATACCTACATACATAAGCTCACGCCTGTATCCCAGAGGGGTAGGCAGAGACCAGGGACTGCCACCTGCCACGATCCTGACAAATCACTTTCGCTTCATCGACATTCATTAGTCGTTGCATGCACGCACGTCGGTTTCGGGTACTTTTTAGCTAATAGTTCAGTAATAAAATCATAACTTCGCCACAACACAATTACTGGCGCTGGTCCCAAACATGGCACCAAAATACAAAAATCCAACCAGATTGAGGTCGCTTGTACAAATCTACAGCAGCCCTAGTATGAGCTGATGAGATTTAAGAATAAAAAAGACTTAAAAAATGCACAACGTCACAAACTAGGATATTCTCTACTATCGTAATCAAGCAAAGACTTATTTGAATTTCCCACCATCATGGTCTATGATCATCCACTCCACGTCACCGGACGTTTCCAAACCTCGGCAACTGAATCCGACCTAACTTCAACTTGCCTTTGATCTACATATTATTTTATTCCATATTTTAAACGAATTTCTGTATTTTTCTTAATTAAAAAGAGATTACGAGGTTTTCTTTGTCTCAAAAAGACCCAAGATTTTGAAGAAGACTTCAGAAACAAAAAAATACTCAGGCTGACGCCATATCAAATTAATATTATACCCATTAATCAAAGCTATCAAGACGACATGGCTTCATAAGTAATATCCAATCTTCAATCTTCCCAATGTAAACTACATTTCGAAGCAACTTCTCATGAATAGCTCAATCAAGTTCAGTAGCGCAATATATGTCAACCCCGATTAAGTTTCTTTGTCTCCAACCAAGATATTCATACACGGCGTATCGCAATCACAAGCCTGTTTGCTACAGTTCAATGGGTCCCCATGCGCGGAATACTAATCACTTGAAAAGGATCCTAGGGGATATTCTGGTTTATCCATTCGCAATCAGGACGGTTTTAATTTTAATAGAACATTATTATGACCGCCACCGACCGGCCGCCTAAGTGACGTCTACCTATTCAGTGACGTACCTACTACGAAAAATCGTAGCGAGACTACGCCGTAGCAATGACACTTTGCTACGAAGCCGCTACTCGGCTACAAGCCTACAATAGGAAGTAGGCGTTAGCATTGAATTCCTTCTAAATTCAATGGCGTCATTAAGGTTTCAACACTGGATATTCATTGACACAACCTTTATAGAGATCAAAGGTTGTGGAGATTAGGCAAGCAGCCTGTCTCTAACCTGTCGCGGCTGCTTTACAGGGTCTAGTCTCCTTGAAAACGCCTCGTTAAGATGAACACTCAAATAGTTAACTGACCAATGATTTTACAAGAATCTACTAATAAAAATAGTTACAATTTACATGAAATGACTTAATTAATTAGAGCCTTAGGCTGGTTTTAGTGTCACTCTGACCACTCGCTGACCGTCAGCGCTGTTAGACAAAATGTATGAAATTCTAGGAAGCGTTTTATAATAACGCGTAGTTTTCAGCGCGGACGGCGGTCAGCGCTGCTGGCTGAGCGGCGGTACAGTCAGTCAGCGCTGACCAATGCGCGCGCGCCTCTGTCTTCAGTGAGCAATTTTATCGAAAACGGCCTAGATGGCCAAATCTATGATGACGTCAAGGCCCAGTAAAGATGGCGTCTAAAATTCATGTCGTTCTTACGTTCATTGGTTTCGTTCACTGACTTGTGACGTCATGACGCCATGTTGCTCTAGAGCTAGTTTTAGCGCTTTATTTTAAAAGGTAATTTTATTTACTTCCTTTAGAAGAGATGCACGAAATAATTAGAAATTACCACTTTCTGAGCAAACAATGAACACTAACAAAGAAACTGTGCACCGCCCTCCCTCCCACTTTTTCAAGCAGAAGCAAGACGCGAACACACCACCACCGACAACAGTACTTGTGTGAGAAAGTGCGACGCGTTTTGCCTCTAACAGGAAGCAACCTCAGGCTCATAATGCGTGTCTTGCTTCTGCTTGAAAAAGTGGGAGGAAGGGCGGTGCATTAATTAACCGCATGGCGCTTGCATGATTTTGGCGGAATTTGGCAAAGTAATTTTCATATTTCAATGCTATTATGGATTCGCAAAGTAACGCCTGATTCCATACAATATTTAAACACAGTTTACGTAACCGGAGTGGCCCTGTGAAGCAGTGATCCCGGGTCAAGTAAATAAGGCAGGAGTGGATGTAATTTAGGCTCGCTAAACACGGGAGTACTCCAGTTGCTCTGGACATATCGTCCGTGAATTCGGCTCGAGTGTTCCCAGCTGTGTCTGGCTCAAATCAATTGCAGGAGTGTGTGTAATTTAAGCTGAATGAAAATTAAGGACCAAGGCAATCACAGACCTGTGACTCGATGGTCGGACGATGTCGTTGAGTCAGCCGAAGGTCCGTGGATGCGGATGACGAGAGACTGTGTGAAATGGCATTTGGGGGAAAAGGCCTATACCTAGCAGTGGGCAGCGGCAGGCTGATGATGATGATGATGATGAATGGAAATGAATGCCTCAGCTTCGTTGGTCTAGCGATTAAGAAGTGACTGCCGAAACAGAGGTCGTCGATTCGATTCAGACATAAACATAAACATACAGAAACATACATTGCTGCTGGCCCTACACAAGGTTACCCTGTGTCGTGGGAACTAGAAACAGCTACATCACAAACATGTGAACATCGAAGACGTAGGTTTATTTTTGTCCCCAGCCAAAATTCGAACCTGGGACCTCTCGCATGGTAGGCAGTGCGCTACCGCTTTGCCACAGAGGTCGTCTGGTAAGTCGGCCAGTCAGTCGTCCAAATTAAAGGATTTCGTACTTCATTTGTGCAAATGGTCAAAGTCTGGGTGTTTTAATATATTTCTGATGTCATTGCCTGTTTTTCGAAATACAGAATATTCTAGTTTGGAGTCTGGACAAGTGATTTCGTTGTATAGAAGTTAGTATTAGGCCCTAAGAAGTAAATAAACATAAACATTTACATACAGACAAACACATTGCTTCTGACCCCACATTAGGATATCATGTGTCGTGGGAACCTGAAACAGCGACATCACCTCTGTGCCGCAGGGGTTAGCGCATCTGCCTACTGTGTTAAAGGTCCCGGGTTCGAATTTTTGAATGTTTACATATTTATTTTGTCGCTGTTTCTGGTTCCCACGACACAGGGTATCCCAGTGTGGGGCCAGAAGCAATGTATGTGCCTGCATGTAAATGTTTATGTTTTTTTAAACTGTTAGAATAAATGTGTATGTTTCATTACTGTGTTTTAAGGCAAAGGTCGTTTCTGATATAGTTTGATCACAGAGTACAGTCTTGATCAACACGCGGATAATTATTTATTTATTACTGGCTGACCCGGAAAATGTTGTTTTGTCAGATACGGGCATTAAAAGTAGATAACAATGTATTCCAAGACCTACCGAATAATCTTATAAAATTTTATCAAAATCGGTCAAGCCGTTCGGAGGAGTATGCGCACTAACACTGTGATACGAGAATTTTATATATTAGACTAGGGGGCGAGCCCCCTGCGCGCTTCGCGCGCCAACCCCCAGCCGCTACGAGCTCCGCTCTCCGCGGCGCTCGGCCTAGGGCCTCGCTAGACACTATTGGTTGGGATTTGACGCGTGGGAACACGTGTGGTCTCGGCCTTCGGCCTCGGCCTGAACGGAGCTCGGCCTTCGGCCTCGCAAGTTTGTCTCATTTTTTGTACTGGCTTTAGTACTGAAAGTTGATTTTCAGTGAAAAATCTCCATAGAAAATTGGTCAACTTTTATTATCGATATCTCGGCCGCCATCTTGAAATCTTAAAATGTCGGATTTTTCTGGTATACCTGAGTTCTTCGACAACCCGATGCCGTTGCGAGCATGTCTCCAGCGTGCGCCCAGTTGGCTGCCGACTTTTTTGCGCGGAGGTCGAAAAATCTCCGATTTTCGGGAGGCTTTTTCTTAATCGGATCACCGAAAAAAAATTCTATCAAAATTTTATCCAAATCAGTCGATAAACAACAGAGATAGCATATTTGTATGAGAGAACGCGTTCGAAATTCAAAAATCGGCTTCATAGGATGGCTGTAATTCGTACCTTCTCTACACTCTCCTCAAATAAATATTTTTCATTTCATTTCATTTCACTTTTCTCATACAAAGTTTTTCTCTAGAAACCACCGTTTCCGAGAAAACATATAGATAATTAATCAGTCAGTCAGTCAGTCAGTGAGAGAGTATACCGTGTTGCAGCTTTATATTAGTAAAGAAAGGTATATTTTTTATTTTACATACATAAGCTCACGCCTGTATCCCAGAGGGGTAGGCAGAGACCAGGGACCAGCCACGATTCTGACAAATCACTTTCGCTTCATCGACATTCATTAGTCGTTGTATACACGCACGTCGGTTTTGGGAACTTTTTATCTTGCCCTTTGTAAATTTTAATTTTTGTAATTTAATTACCTTGTTGTTGTTACACTTTATTGCACAAAATAAAATACATAATATAACTTAAATAACAGGTTTGTGATAAAAACAACGTGCAAAGGCGGACTTATTTCTAAAGAAATTTCTTCCAGCCAGCCTAGAAATTTTGGAATGTTAAAAAAGAGAGTGGGGTAGGGCAGATGAAGTGGATAACAACTCTTAAGTAGGTATAACAATAATAATAATAATAAACTACTCACTAATATACACACAACTTACATAAATGCCTACATAGGTGTAAGAACGCCAGAAATATATATCTAACTTTAGCACAAAAGTATATAATACTAAAATGTACCTTGTATCGGACGTCTGGAGTCCCGAGCCAGCCCGAGCGCCGCCGACGGGGCCCGAGCGGCGTCCCGCGGTCTGCGAGTTTAATTAAATCTCCGCGACTTGTATTTACATGATAATGGCGGGCCCCAATTAAAATTTCTAATGAATTGTGCGAAAGACCTGTCCCTGGAAGGGGTTGTTCCGGAGCCGGCTGAGGACTGTTTTTTCTGTAAATGGGCCTTTGACTCTGAAACTTTGACTTTGAACCTGAAACTCATACATTAATTGGCTGACTAGGCCAAAATCGTTTTGCCATAATATGGCAAAAATAATACATACAAACAAACATAGGCTCACGCCTGCATCCCAGAGGAGTAGGCAGAGACCAGCGACTGCCACCTGCCACGATCCTGACAAATCACTTTCGCTTCATCGACATTCCTTAGTCGTTGCATCATCATCATCATCATCAGTCGTTGCATGCACGCACAAAAATGAAAATAATACGAGTATAATAAAAATATATTTTATTATTCAGCTAACTAGTTAATTAATTCTTGGTGTACATACTCGTACAATAAAGAACTTTCTCTCTATCTGCCTCAGACCTGAGTAACAAATACATAGAAAAATTGAGTAAAAATCATCCATGAAGCCTTTTCGAAGGAATTCGATAACACACAGTGTAACACGATATTTTTCTACATCAACTGATACTTCTCATGATCATATCTATTGCACAGAATTCAGGTACAAGCGACAATGATATCACGTACTTTCTTCATTTTCTTGGACTTCTGTTCCTTTTCTATACAAACACTAAAACTTTGCTTCCAACGAAATCACTTGACCTGGTGTCAAACTAGGGTACCCTGTACTATGGTAACCAGGCATTACAAGCATCAAAAAACGCCCAGACTGAGGCCATTTTGTACAAATGTACGGCGACCTCCAGTGGGTTCGAACCCACGACCTTTTTCTTGGTAGCTAAGCGCCTTAACAGCTCGACCACCGAGGCAGTCAATTATGCATTAGATAGGATTAGAGATTCAATTCAATTCAATTCTTAATTACTGGCATCCCTAGGGATTCTGCCAATGTCGAGTTTTGGCTATAGCAAGGCAACAGACAGAAAAAAATTTAAAAAAAAACTTCGTAGGTCAGTTGCAGTGATGTAGTAGTAGTACCTATAACAAAATACATGAAATAGATTAAAAATTTCTAACAGTATTTATATCAGGAAAAAAATCATGACTTACGGAGTCAGAGAAGGGACTTGAGTTGCCAGTGTCGAAGATCAATTTCGCTTGGCAAAGTGAAAAAGGAGAAGATTAGTATTTACTAAGCATTAGTAAATTAATTACTTTAATTATCTTTATTGCCCACTGTATTTTATAAAAGTACACGTTAAATATCTAAGAAGAAGAGTTATTTAATGCACATGTACAAAAATGACATAAGGTTTTGTCTGTGGCCGAGTTCGGTCGGCCGATTTTTTCAGCACATTATTTTTTACTCAACTCTTTAGTTACAACAAGCAGGAAGAACCCGTTCAAATAAACTCAGGACGGGGATCAAAATTAATTGAAGGATTATTCGCTCTTCAAATAGGAGGGGTTGAGAAAATGATGCGCTAATAGTCGGCAACAAGCGAAACCATACCGGTGGTAGAGACTATACAATTCCATCTTCGTTATATATGTATTTGTACTACAACAACAACAGCAGGTTCGCTGGAATAAATCTCTTACAGAGGTAAGCTTGGTACATAAATATATTCCATATGTAATGTCATATTAAATGTTTCGTGTGCAATATACTAACTAAAGCAAGACACTCTTTTATAGAATTGCAAATCGTGGTTTGACTATGACAACTCAATGTTCTTTGCAAAGTCAACTAATCTACAGATTAACAAACAAAAAGTCTCAGCTGGATAACGTATAATATGTTATTGTCAATAAATTATGAATTGTAGTTTTATAAAACGCTGTGTCGTGTATCGTATTTAGAGTTCCATACGCTAACGAAAAAATAAGGATTTAGAATGCTCGATGTAAGTAAATAAACATTTACATAAAGGCACACACATAAAATGTATACGACTTCGAAGGCGTGTGGTATATTCGATGATAAGTGATAAAAAAGTATATGAGCAGAAAGTAGATTTAGCAGTAGAGGTGTTTCGTTCAAAGGCAAAATACGAGTAGGAATAAATGCCAAATGTGAAAAATAAAAAAAAAATTTGATTTAAAAATAAAAGACAGATGTTCACACCGCTACAAAGAAACTCGTGTTATAGGATTCCCTCAGTGTTTCTCTGACTTTTCATTACATTTCTGCTTCAAGTCTACATGCATTTTGAAGTGCAAAATTAGCGCCCAACCAGTCAAGTGGCGTTGCTGGTAATATTGCCAAGGATAGGGATAAAGAAGCCAGCGAAGTTATTTGCATTTTTTGTGTAACCAAGCCGTAGTATTGTAAAATTCCCATAATCTACTAGTCAAGAGATAAGGTTTGCCATCATCAAATCATTAGCACTTGTTTGTACGGTGGAAATGTGACCTTACCTTCTAAAGACGACTTCAAGGGTTTGTAGAATTGGCGCTCGCAATACAAAATAAATCAATTAATTAATTACAATTTTTATTAACTTTTTTCTGGATACACTTATTTGACTTTTTGTCGGACGAGTCCGACCAGGCTTCGCTCGGATTCGCGGAGCTTAATCATGGTGAGCAGAGATGGGGCTTGCGTCGTCTATGACTGAGTCAGAATAAAGTTAATAATGTCTAGCACTTACGAAGTCTAGGTTTAGTTAAAAAAAAAAAAAAAAACTCACGCCCGCTATCCCCGAGGGGGTAGGCAGAGGCACCAATCACTAGAACTGGGCCCACGTTTTGCCGAGTTAATAAATTACAAATTTCATAAGGACCTGCGGTACTCTTTGTCTTTTCAATTCTTGTTATTAACCAGCAATATGCAATTATATTGCGTGCCTATACAAATAGAGATCTCACGTTTTAATTTGGAACATCTATTTGTTCCTAGATCTTTTGTTGAACTACAATCGGCACCCCTATCCCATCCAATTGAAGATCAAAAGGGTGTCGCAAAGGGTGTTAAGTTTAATATTGTTTACAGTTACGATGATACCCGAGTGAAGCGTTGTTAAGTAAAACACCAGAAAAAGTTAAAATGAGTAACATTTTATGGATAAACTAGCTGACCCGGCAAATGTTTTTTCGCCACATCAATTAACCTATAACCTTTTCTTAGACCTAGACCTACCTACCACATATAAAAAAAAACATAAAAACCTATGAAGCCGTTTCAAATGAATTCAATTACAAACTCTGTGACACGAGATTTATCAGGTAATATTATTGTTTGGGAGTACACGGCAATTTGTAAAAAAATATATAATATAAATAAAAGCAACGTGCTGGGCAGAATAATCATAAAAGAAAACACAAACTCTTACTTAGACCAAGGAGTTTTAAGACTCCTTGCTAAACCTTTATGGTTTATAGCGTAACGCTTAAACATTTAATAGAGAGTTTGCACTATAATCACAAGGAACAACTTTTTAGGGTCAATGACCGATACCTTAAAAATATTTGTTTTTAATAACACACACACATATTAACCACCGTATAGGTGTCGTTACTTATCTTTCTGTAGATAAAACTTTAAATCTGAAAATCCATAACTATTTATTCAACACTAGGCCCTAACGTGGAGATTTGACTTCATAAATCCTTATTTTGTTAAGATCTGTCTTAGGCCTGGTTTAAATTTGCTTTATTTTCGTGCTTTTTAAGCATGCTTTCCATAGAGTTTGAATAAAATATGGACGGCAAAAACATATGCCGATTCATAGCTTTTATTTAGCACCATATTTTGTAAAGGTACTTTAAAAAAATCCTAATACATAATATACAACCAACCATTTGTGAGTTATTATTTGCTTATGTTCTTATAAAAGGAACTGATGTCTCTATTCTATTCTGCCTCTATGAAAAGCGTGCTAAAAAAGCAAGAAAATAAAGCAAAAGTAAACAAGGCCTTAAGACTAAGTTAAGATCTATCTTAGGCCTGGTTTACATTTGCTTTAATTTCGTGCTTTTTAAGCATGCTTTCCATAGAGGTTGAATAAAATATTGACGGCAAAAGCATATGCCGATTCATAGCTTCTCCTTGCTTTTATTACGCACCATATTTTACACAATATTTGGTGCGTACTAAAAGCTAATCGGCAAACGTTTTTGCCGCCTCTGTTTTATTCTTTCTCTATAAAAAGCATGCTAAAAAAGCATGAAAAGAAAGCAAATGTAAACCAGGCCTTAAGACTAACCTAGGCCTCAATGAGTGCCGTTTTACCGGAATCGATTTTTTTATACATAAGACAATAAGTCTTTTATTTTCATTCATTCGCAAAGTTGGGGCCGGTTTCTGAATTAAAAATTTTGTTAAATAACTACTTAACCCCTCAGGCCTAGAACACTTTTTCTTTCACAGCTAAGTTATTCACAGGGTAATATTTGAAATTTATCACAGTTTTCAAAGATTAAAACACTCGTACATCTGTGGTCTATATCATCTTCAAAATTCGATTCAAGGTGCCGTTGCAAGACCGACCCACTGGCGGGTATAGGCCTGACGGAAAGTAGTTTACATCGGACCCGCCGGCGAGTCACGAGGACCCGCCGGCGGGTCCGATGTAAACGGCTTGAGGGGTTAACATTAGTGCTGTCTCTTCAAATTTATCAGAAAAGAGAGTTACTTAAGTATTTACTTAGTGAAATACTCAATTCAGGAACCGACTCTGAAATGAGAATTTCACTAGTAAGTAAATACTTAAGTGACGTTCTGTCACGGTGTTTTCTGCGAAATTTTACGAGACAGCACTACATTTAAATAGATATTTACCGAAATTCTTAATTCAAAATTTGGCTCTTAGGGCAAAATAAACTCGGCAAAACGTGGGCCCAGTTCTAGAGACTGGTACCTCTGCCTACCCCTTCGGGGATAACGGGCGTGAGTTTATTTATTTTTTTCTGAATTGAGAATTTAATTTCTTAGAAATTTCTCGAGACAGCACTACGGTTAAGAAGTTACTTAGTTAAATCCTCAATTCAGAAACTGGCCATTAGTCTTCGCCGCCAACCTGTACCGAACCAATTTCATCCTCCAGCCAATACCCGTGATATCAAATGTAATACTAATAACATCTCCGGTACGGTTATAGGGGCAGGGATTATCCCTTCTGAGCTCCAGAGGGCAGTCTAATGTACCTTTTCATATGGCTAATGAACTCGGTTGCCGTGGACAGATTTCGTTTTCCCTCTTTGGGACCTTTGATGGACGTCCGTGATATTGGCTTATTGCGTTTGATATTGTTTAGTACATCTACTGATCAGATTAGATTAAATTACATTAATCTGGATCTGGAGCTGGATGAGAGTAGCCGAGGACCTTGCTCAGTGGTGTGTAATGGGAGAGGCCTATGTCCAGCAGTGGACAACCGTGGGCCGATGATGATGACGATGATGAATCTGGATCGCTCGCCCGGCTGCCTGAGTGATCTTAAACGATCACGAAGGTTAAGCAACATAAGTCGCGTACAACACAAATAAAATGAAACCTAACAAAATATTTACAAACATCATCATCAACCCATTACGTCCCCACCGAGGGGCACGGGTCTCTTCCCTGAGGAAGGTATAGGCCATACTCCACCACGGGGGCCAAGTCCGGATTGGTGGAGGCTTGTAAGACTAGTGGCTGGTCTTACTTTCAGAAGTTTTCAAGCCGCCCTAAGGCCTCTGACTTGGCTTAACGACTGCCATCCATCGACGGCAGCCGGCACCAACTGCTTAACGTACTTTGCGAAGCACGGAATCGCTCGGAAAAATGCCACTAGCGTTAATCGTGGACGGTGACCCATCCATGGACTGAACGCGCCGTATGTTGCTTAACCTTAGTGATCGTTTAAGATCACTCAGGCAGCCCAGGCTACGAGCGATTCAATAGACAACAACTCACAAACATACAGATTCTCAAATATTAAGAGAAATACTGACAAAACATGTATATCGAGCGAATGTGGGTGGAGGGGCCGGTAAGGAACGTCCCAGGCGGACATACTGCGAACAAATAGGGGATCTGTTATCAAACGCCAAGATAAAAAGTACCCGAAACCGGTGTAAGTGCATGCAACGACTAATGAATGTCGATGAAGCGAGAGCGATCTTACAGTATCGTGGCGAGTGGCAGTCCTTGGTCTTTGCCTACCCCTCTGGGATACAGGTGTGAGTTTATATATGTAGCTATGTATTACTGCTTTGACTAGTTGCACCCGTGATCTCGTTAGTGTAGGATTTTCAAACATTATACATCTATGAATACATAATATATGTATTATTCGCATTTGCACAAACTGCCCGTCCCTTTTTACTTCAGCAAACTTTCCGTCAAGGTTGTCTGAAAGAAATTACTGTTAGCAATAAGACCGCCTATTGTATACATTTCTTTAATTGTAACTTTTATATGTCTCTAGTTTCTTATGTGCAATAAAGAATATTCTTATCTTATCTTATACAATACATCATCACAATGGCAAAGTTGGTACATCTCAACAACCTTGCGCAGACTTCTCGTGTCTTATTCCGGTCCATGGTTTCTTTTAATTAATTATTATCGTTAGCTTTATTTGCGCATCACTGGCAAAGTATCAAGGTAAAGAAATTAAAAAAAAAATGTAAGTAAATCTAAATGTGGCAATGGAGTGAAAGTTACTAGGTACCTAATCATCAACCCATTATGTCCCCACCGAGGGGCACGGGTCTTTTCCCTGAGGAAGGTTGTAACGAGGTGCATTTGCCTCGTTGCATTTTTATTATTTTCGGCCACCTACTATTCCAAATTTAATTAGTATTTGACTTTTGCTGCAGTGTTCGGACGTATCTGGCTCAGATTATCCTCAGATTCCATCCAAGGTGGACTAAAACATCATTATTTTCTGTTTTTATCACGACCCGGATTATCCTATTCTCCGTATTACTATGATCAAACAATCATAAAATATTTACAAAAGGCAAATATTATGTGCCTTTATTTTACCATATAAATAAACCATATACTTCATTGCCCCTGGATACCCCTCTTTTACTACGGATCGCACCCCTACCTAACCTCCGTGCGACACTGGCGCCCAAACGTCAAGAACCCCACCCACGCTCCCGAACCTGCGCACCGCTACTCTGCTGCTGCTTGAAGACACCCACCCGGTTCCTCAAGATTTGCTATTATTACCTATTTAATAATTTTTTTCTTTTACCTAGTTTTACCAATTTAGACTAAGCTTTTTCCAAATTGTAAAAGATTTTATCATCGCCGTCTTAACTTTAGATCCTCTCTCGGCCTAGATTCTTTGACTTTTTATACTTATTGACCTTACAACTCATAACTTCATCCATACCCACCCAATCTTTCTACCTAAAACAAACTTACCATCTTTGATAAAATTTACTTTTTCTTTGCTATAATTAATATACAGGCATTTGTGGTTTCAGAAATCATTTAATAACTTTATTTACACTGGTTATATTTTACTACATTTTAACTTAACTATTTCACTGTTCTTGATGAATCCCACACTCCTAAATAAGCCTGAATTGTCATGAAACGATGGACTTCAGACTTCGATCAATTTCATTTCCAACTTCTGCAACAGGTCATAACTTGCGTCAATTACTGCATCCTCTTGCTGACACTCGTTGCCTCGTCGAATCTATCCCGTTTTAGCCTGAACCAGACATTGAGGAGGTTGAGAAATGCCCCACAATGGTTTCCACACATATTCTTCTTACTTTTTCTAACGGGATTTATAATGATGAAATCCGCATATACCTAATTTAATTCACATTTCCGATAGAATTACCTATCGTCTTCCTATTACCACTGAGGCAAATACAAATTCATTACAATTTTAAAATATTTTGTGAGCATTTGACACTATGTCAACAAATAAATACAATGACATGCAAATGTCAACATTTATTCTTTCCCAAAATTCAAAATTAGAACAACCACTTGTTCAACCCCCATTTTGACACAAATTATTTGGCATCTAAACTCCTTACTTTCTTTGACCTTGCATTAACCTATTATACATTACTTTTTCTTTTTCCAACCATCTCGTTACCCTTTTCGGCCTACCATTATTTTTCTAACACATTTCATGGTTTCATACCTCTCCTTAATTCTTTCTTTCTCTCTCTTTTACTCTCGTCAAGAGATTATCCTGAACTCGTGTGCTACGTAGGATTTCTACAACGCAAGTTCAATTACCTACCTTTATTACGTATATACGTGACTTACGTAATGTATATAATATCATCTTGTATATATGTATATTGTATAAAATATCAGCGGATGGTAACTGTAACAAGCCTAAATACCAAATCATCTTGTATATATTGTATATAATATCAGCGGGTGGCTACTGAAACAAGCCTTAATGCCAAACAAAATAAATAAATTTGAGAGCGATTTTACGAGTATTAACATGGTTATTTACATGGTACTCTAATGCAAGGTATATTTTTGGAAGATTGATATATGAGTGTGAGATGAATGTTAGTTTAAGTCGTCTCTCTTGTAATATACTCATTATAACGACGAATTTGACGACCTCTGTAGCGTAGCGATTAGCGCATCTGCTTACCATGCGAGAGGTCCCGGGTTCGATCCCTGGCTGGAAAGAAAAAAAAAACTCCAGGTCTTGGATGTTTACATGTTTGTGACGTCGCTGTTTCTGGTTCCCACGACACAGGGTACCCTAGTGTGGGGCCAGAAGCAATGTATGTGCCTGTGTGTAAATGTTTATGTTTATGTTTATAAATAACATAATTCATTTCTAAATTACTATCACTCATGTCATGCATTACTCTGCAACTTCATTCACCTTATTTCTTCTTCATCAAAAAAAATCCATCTGGACCTTAGGTCCCTCAGGATTTTTTTTCCGGGGCAGACGGGGTATTGTAACGAGGTGCATTTGCCTCGTTGCATTTTTATTATTTTCGGCGTTTTCGGCCACCTACTATTCCAAATTTAATTAGTATTTGACTTTTGCTGCAGTGTTCGGACGTATCTGGCTCAGATTATCCTCAGATTCCATCCAAGGTGGACTAAAACATAATTATTTTCTGTTTTTATCACGACCCGGATTATCCTATTCTCCGTATTACTATGATCAAACAATCATAAAATATTTACAAAAGGCACATATTATGTGCCTTTATTTTACCATATAAATAAACCATATACTTCATTGCCCCTGGATACCCCTCTTATACTACGGATCGCACCCCTACCTAACTACCGTGCGACAAGGTATAGGCCATACCCCACCACGGGGGCCTAGTCCGGATTGGTGAAGGCTTGTAAGACTAGCGGCTGGTCACACCGTCAGAAGTTTTCAAGCCGCCCTAAGGCCTCTGACTTGGCTTAACGACTGCCATCTATCGACAGCAGCCAGCACCAACTGCTTAACTTGCCTTGCGAAGCACTAGCGTTAGTTCATAGACAGTGACCCATCCATGGACTGAGCGCGCCGTATGTTGCTTAACCTTAGTGATCGTTTAAGATCACTCAGTCAGCCCAGGCTATGAGCAATAGGGTAGTTTCCAGGGTCAAAATAATTAAATTCTATTTAGTCCGTATTTTAGATTATAAAAAACTATTGGACACGTATTTTTTCTTTTTTCGATTAAACAAAAAATAACAAAGATATAGCCCATTAAAGTTACGTGTGGCGTCACTCCGTGCTAAAAAATGCAGCACGGCGTGACGTCACACGTAACTTTAATGGGCTATATCTTTGTAATTTTTGGTCTAATTTACAAATAAAAAACTACGTGTCTCTTATTTTTGAATAATCTAAAATACGGACTAATTACATTTTTTAGGGCAACTAGCCTATTCTTATTATGTACTTTTCATTAGCTTGAAACTTTGCAATGTTTTTTTTATTATTCATAAAGCAGGTTTTTTTTTTCAATAACTTAAGTTGCCAGTGTTGTTTTGTTATTTACTTTTCAGCTTCTACTTGCATTTTTCTGTGCTTGGTCTGTCCGTAGTGTGTGAACAATTTACGCTGAATTATTGCGTATTGTAATTGCGCAGTTGGGTTCCCTTTGCACCTTTTTCATTCACACTAACTTAGTTGTTGTAAGCTTGTTGTTTTGCTACTAGTGTATTGTTTATTTTATGTTTTTAACTCAAACTAAAATCAGAAAATCTTTCTTCCAGTCTATCTAGATAAAAAAAGATAATATTTTGTTGATCAGAAAAGATTACAATGTTGCAAATTGTATATATGTCACTCTACATTATAGTTACGCTCATAAAACAGACAAATAAATTAATTACTGTGTCATTATGCATACAAAATTGATAATTTCCCATTTCTTACTGGCCTGCCAAACAAAGGTTAAAAGCTAATTAATATGACAAAACATGTCATATTAATTAGCTTTTAACCTATTCTCACATAAAATCGGGATTTTCATATTTTTTTCTGGTTAATCTTGAAATATTTTTACTGAATAAAGGTGCCTTTTGGAAAAAAAAAATTTTTTTAAAGCTTTTCTCATAAGTTATCAGACTCGCAGATTTTAAATAACTCGAGATCTTTTTCACCTTATCTATGGTCAGTTCTTTCATTGTCATCATTAAGTATGAAATATCTAAAAAAGTTAAAATTATTATGTTGAAACCCGAAATTATAGAAATTGTCTTAGACTTCATCTTTGGTTACCATTGGCGTGACTGGAGTCAAGCATAAACATATCCTTCTTCTTCTTCTTCCGGTGGCATCTCCTATCGGAGGTCGGCTATCATTTTGGCTACACCGTCACGTGATGTAGCTTCTCGCAGAAGTTCCATATAAACATACCCTAGTAAAAATAAAATCTGTGGTTAAGTAAGATATTTCGAGACTTCGACTGACTTCGAGAAATATTTAATAATTGGCTAATAGAACAAAGTACCTAATTTTGTATGTGCCTAAACTATTATTGTATGTTGTCGACGAAACATTTGGTGGCTTCTGTACATGTCTTCGTAGTAATTAAGTCTATAAAATGTATGTATAGTTTATGTTTTGGCAATAAATAGATTAAGTTAGTTGCAATAATAAGAATGAGCACAAAATAATAGGTTAATTGTCAACTTAGCTGTGAACAAAAGCAAGAATATAACAGAAAACCGTCATCCAGTATGGAAGCAATTAGCTCGGCGCGAAGCGGAGTAGAGCTTTTCAACAGTCGCTCGCTACATAAATTATTGCCTTCCCCAATCGTAACAACAATGCAATGGGATAATAAACTCCGTTTTAAAAAGCTAAGCGATGAGTTACCCGTTAATGGTAGGTAGATAGGACATCGTAATTTTATTTTAATTAGTTTAACAAGTTTTCAGTTTTTTAATTGATTTTTATTTTATTTATTCAAGATAACTATATTTCAGACTATAAGTGAAGGAGTATTTACAAAACAATACCAAATAATAATAAAAAACAAAACTAAATCTATATTCTACTGCAAATAAAATATTGGAGCCAGTGGGCTCATTATGTAATTTTCGCAACGGATATTCATACGTCTTAAAAAGTCATGTATACCACTACTGTATAGCACTATCTTCTTTTAAGACCCTATGTTAGAGCGAGACAGTACTCCGTACGACGTCGGTTTTTGTGTTGACACAGATCGCTGTCAACCGGTAGAGTTCCGAGAAGGCTGGCGGTGGCAGTGGATGCGGGGGACTCCCGTGCACACCCGCCGCAGAACTTCCTGTTTTCTCGTCGTCAGTGATATCAATTGATGCCTAGTGAATCAACGCGCAGACAGAGCTCACGACATCTTCGTTCTTGCAGCATCTTTTCAGATTTCCGCTTTCACCGCACCATTGTGAAGTTTTATTTCAAAAACTAACAACAATAACAACTAAATTATTGTCGAAGTTTACATTTTTAGTGGTCTAACTTGCTGACGCCTTGCTTTGTTTTTTAACGAAGGTACTTATAGAAAAACTTTGTCACTTAATTACAAATTATTTTTGTCACAGTACCTAAGTAAAGTACAAATGAATTAGGTCAAGTGGAAGGAACTAGCGTTTAAAACACAGGCTCGGCCTAGTTTAAGCGCTAGCGGTCATTACTTATCTTTCTGCTACTTTTGTGTTACCCTAAAAAATAAGTACTATAATCTAAGATAAGATACGTAAATGTAAACTGCATGAGTACAAATAAACATTTTTATTTTATCTTTTTAACTTCATTAAAATTATTTTCATTAGAGTACGGAACCCTCGGTAGGCGAGCTCAACTCTATCTTGTCCAGTTTTTTTTTTTCATTCCGGTCAATCTGTCATATCTGCAGGGAGTCTCATCATGGGCCGATAATAAACAGAGTTTTAAAGTTTAAATCGCGCGGACGATGTCGCTGGGCCATAAATCACTTTTTGTATCCCTATCTACATGATTGATTATCGGCGCGAATTTTCAGTCACTACATTGTGTGGGAAGTAAACAAAACAGATGCTCAGCTTTCTCTTTGACTACAGAGTGATCTACGCAGATGCTGTAGATCAGCGGTTCCCGAAAGGTGTTCCGCGGAACCCTGGCCCGTAAAACGTTCTCAGGGGTTCCGCGAAAATTCATCATTTCGATGTTTTTTTTTTCTCCTTTTATATATTTAGTTATGGTAAACATGCGGTAATCAGTTTCAATTGTCTTATTTTAAAAATTAAATGTTGTATTCCGTTTAGGTATCATCAAGCATTCGTGCAGTCAGTACGTATTGTTACGTTGTTACAGTTACTTTAACTCTTTCTTGAGCTAGGGTTACGCACAAAAACGGTGAACCAAAAAGGATTCAGTAGGCGAGAGAATTCGGGAACCGCTGAGTGTAGATGATGAGAAGCGGTGGCAGCCCAGTGGTAGAACAATGGAATCAAAGTCAAATATTTTATTCATAATACAAATAGAATATTCACTTTACGAAACTCCACATTTATTCTTTTCAAAACAGTTTTAGCCTAAATTACTTTCAAACTTACAAAATAATATCTTGGATGTGTTGAACACTAGACACATTTATCGGTCTGAAGGGAGAGATCCAGGTTCGATTGACATGCCGATGATAGGTCGGCGGCTATCATTGTGACTACGTTGTCCCGTGATTTGAGGCTCGAAATAGTTCTATATTTCTCGAGCCACGATGTTTTATGCGACCAGGTTTCCTTCGGCCTTGGGTGCTTTCGTGAATTGGGTATTTGATAGGATGTCAAATGAGTTACTTTTAAAACGGAATTTTGTATGAAAATACTTGCTTGTGACGTCACATTTCAGAGCACTCTTTTTGTGTTTCATCTATTTAAAAATTGTAATAACTAGTAAATGATTAAAAGACATGTAATTTTTGTTTTAATCGAGCATCTCAAATAATTTATTGTTGATAGTGTCAAATACCGTATTTTTGCACTGAATGCACTGAAACTCTGTACATAAGGATCTGTTTAAATTACCCATATACATGAATAAACGATACTTTACTTTAAGAGTATTTACTTTGTAGAATGAATTTTTTTTACGATCCGAACTAGGCCCCCGTGGTGGAGTATGGCCTATACCTTCCTCAGGGAAGAGACCCATGCCCCTCGGTGGGGACATAATGGGTTGATGATGATGATAACAAGAGACACTTTTTTGGCGTGGCGGCGCAGGCGTGGATTTCAGACTGAGAGCAGAAGGAAATGCGTGGAGAACGAGTTAAAGGAAAGCATTAGGAAATGAGTGAGTGAGTTGAGTGCGTGAATGAAAGAATGAGTGGTAGGTTGGCAATATGAAGTAAATAAATAAATCGGCGTCGACAGACACTTATTTCTGAAACTTTCAAATACCAGTTTAAAGTTCACCTGTGCACAAAATATTTTATTGTGCGATAAGTAATTTTTAAATCGATTGATTTTTGCAATACAGTCAATTTAGCAAACAGTCAGACGTAAATGATAATAACAATACTCTATTGGACACAAAACGTTGAACAGAACATTACATAAGAAACAACATGTACCTACAAACGCGAGCTTATCTCTCTAAGAGATTTCTTCCAGCAAACGGAAGAAAGCCGCAGTAAAAAACGGTTGGTTATACGTGTACAAACAGACTACATAAACAATACTTCTGTTGTTTTACATTCTTGGCCGTAGATACGTGAACAGGAATACATTATAGCGTACAGTTTCAATATGTCCCTCATGGGTATATAGGACTGATGTGGACTTGGGATTGGCGAATTTATCACTCTTTTGAATAATTTTTGGTTTGGGGCCGGCGGCGGCAATATTTAATCATCTTATCAGCGGCGGCCGGGTAAAACGTTTCAATAATTTTATATCTCTGCTTACTCCTTCGGGAATCCCGTAAGCATTCAGTCAATAAAATATCAACTTTTACAGATTTATACCATATTTCTCGTTATGTACCTAATTGGGCCTAGATTCTAGTAATGCATTGTAATAAATGACAATTGGGTAGTTGACAAAATGTCAAATAAGCTACTTTTAAAACGGAATTTTGTATGAAAGTACCGGATTATGACGTCATATTTCAGAACACTCTTCATGTATTTGAAACTTGTAATAACTAGTATTTGACTAAAAGAGATAGGTACATTTCCCAAAATATTTTATAATTTTTGTTTTAATCGAGCATATCAAATAATTTATTGTTGGTCGTGTCAACTACCGAATTGCATGAACGCTTCGATTTTACATCATTCATTACCACTTCGAGTCAACGCGAGCACTAATTCTAGGCGTCAATGGAATTAAAAAACATCTCACGCGACCCAACCAAGTCATTGTAATTGAACTACAATGTACTAACAAAATCGAGGGCATCGTTAGAAGTTTCTACAGGCTTAAATCCTAAATGTAAAGCTCGTTCCTGTATTGAGGTGACAGCGAATTATCACGACAAATGACATCTTAACACACTGCAAAATCATCATCATCGGCCTATGCTTGTCCACTGCTGGACTTAGGTCTTTCCCATTGCAAGCCACTGAGTACGGTCCTTGGCTATTCTCATCCAGCTCTTGCCAGCCGCCCTGCGAAGATCATCGCTCCACCGAGTCTGAGGACGCCCTACATTACGTTTATCGATTCGCAACAACACTGCAACACTACACTACGACTCAATACAAGAGTCAAACCAAAAACAGTTACCAACCAAGTTAAAATAATCGGGTTTTAGGTACGTGAAAACCCTTCGGCCGTCTACAGAACGGAGTTTCAGAACTGGTTCCAAACTTTATGAAAAAAATCTTAACAAAAGCTAATGAAAAAAATTATTATATTCGGTTATAAAAAACTGCTTCTGTTGCCGTAACTAGACACGATCAAAGGTACAGACCGGTACCTGTAAAGACGGCATTTTTTTTTGTTAAATGATTAATCCGCCTGGAACGTATAGTTTGAACAGAATGTTTAGTACCTTGAGTAATTAATATAGATCCTCAATTATTGCAGGTAATGAAATTTGGAACATAAGCGATCACCACGAAGTTCTCTAAATATGTGAACAAAAAACCAGCCAAGTGCGAGTCGGACTCGCACACGAAGGAATCCGTACCATTATTTATAAAAGCGTATGGGAGCCCTCTTAAATATTTATTTTATTCTGTTTTTTAGTATTTGTTGTTATAGCGGCAACAGAAATACGTAATCTGTGAAAACTCCAATTGCCTAACTATCACGGTTCATGAGATACAGCCTGGTGACAGACGGACGTACCAACGAACGTTCAGCGGAGTCTCAGTAATAGGGCCCGTTTTACCGTTTGGGTACGGAGCTCTAAAAATATATATTTTCTAATCTGTTCTAGGACAATGATTCGTAACAGTGTAACTGAAATATAACTGTCCGTCCATCAAACCCTCAGACCACATTAATCAAAAGTAAACTCATTTTATCACAATGACCAAACATGTAAAATAGTGCAAGCGAGACAGCATGCTCCAAATCCAGCATGTCCTTTTAAATAAACAAAAGTAAGTATTTATTCATTTTCTTCCGGATACACTTACTTGATTTTTGTCGGAAGAGTCCGACAGGTTTCGCTCAGATTCTGATCGTCATAATTCAGCTCTGGAATCAGAGCAAAACCTGGTCGGGCGCTTCCGAAAAAAGTCAAGTAAGTGTATCCGGAAGAAAATTAATAATGTCTAGTGCTTACAAAAGTGTTAGTTTAAAGACTCACCGCCGGTTTCTCGAACGCTAACAGTCTGTTAACCCTTATTAAGCCATAGTGATAATAGTTTAAATTGAACCTTATCGCTTTGAGATAAAGTCCAAAACCAAGGAAGAATTTATCCTATCCATGGCCATTTAAGGGTTAACCTATTGTTAACGGCAGTCAGTTAACAGACTGTTAATCTACTGTTAACAGCTGGGGGTAAGTAAGTATACGATGCAAAAATATAGATAGATAGATAACACTTTATTGTACATAAAAATGGACACACAGGTATATATCTTATTCACCAAACATAAATAGTAGAAGTACGCATGGTTGCACACCACAAATGTCCCAAAAATCCAGGGAAAAACAAATCCAACACTCCAGAAAGGAACATCTTGACCCAACAACCGAGACTGCAGACTTCTCCAAATCTAATTCGGGCATTGTCAAAGGCGTGCGGAGGCGACGGCATCCGTGATGAGTCTCGCAGTGACCTCAGTGTCCTTTTAACGTTGGACAAAGGAGCGATTCAGTTTGCAGGTCGGATAGGAGGCGCAAATAACGAGCTCTCCCGGCTCGGCGTAACCTCTCAAGCTGTGGACTTGTGGAATATTCCGTTGAATGTCGTGTTTTGATACAATTTTTGGTACAAGTGAGTGTAAATCTTGAATGTTATTTGTAAGAAACTAAAATTCAAGCTTTACGAGAATAACTTGAACGAAAAATTGCAAACAAAACAAACACAATGTTCATTTTGGTAAGCCCCGGCTGCCTGGGTGATCTTAAGCGATCACGAAGGCGAAGCAACATAGGGCGCGTTCAGTGCATGGACAGGTGACCGTCTATGACCAACGCTGGTGGCATTTTTCTGAGCGGTTCCATGCTTCGCAAGGCACGTTAAGTAGTTGGTGCCGGCTGCCGTCGATAGATGGCAGTCATTAAGCCAAGTCAGAGGCCTTAGGGCGGCTTGAAAACTTCTGAAAATAAGACCAGCCACTAGTCTTACAAGCCTCCATCAATCCTCCTCCATGGATTTCCAAAAAGACCTGTTGGAAGCGGCTCGCATCCAGAGTCTTCCTGCCACTTGGATGAGATCGTCTGTCCATCTTGTGGCTGGTCGACCTACGCTGCGCTTGTCGAAGTGTGATCTCCATTCCATGTCATCATGATGTTGATACAGAAAATGGTAAGTACGAGGTGGGCGTAACGGCGAAGAGGCTTACGGGCGGGCGTCTTTCATAGGCTGTACAGATAGATCTGTCAAAAGTCCATAGTCTCACTACTGCACTTTTACCAAGGCTGGGTCACGTGCGCAGAGATAGATGCCGCCTGATTTCCTGCACGCTCGCTAAGTGGACAAAGAGTTTACACCGGTGCGATGCGACGTCCTTAAGGGACTTCACACACGACGGCTATAATATACATTAAATCCCGGGATATATAGCTTTACATTATATTAAAGTATCACACGCGCAACAGGTAACGTAATGTATATTTCGCTTCATTTCGTTGGCATTCGTCTCGGTCGACACACGTTCCGGCTGCTAAGGTGTTATACAGGGTGTTGTTACGGATCTGTCGACTTACTTACTACTAGATTCAATAGATAGGTAGTTCATCAGAAGATGATATAGATATCATATCTAATAGATTTTGATGCGCGTATGCGTTGGCACATATTCCAAAAATAGAACGATTTGAACATCATATAAAGTAAGGAAAATTCCTGAGAGTTTAAAATATATTTGGAATGGGCTAGTTGCCCTAAAACATGTAATAAGTCCGTTTTTTAGATTATTCAAAAATAAGGGACATGTATTTGTTTATTTGTAAATTAGACCAAAAATGACAAAGATATAGCCCATTAAAGTTACGAGTGACGTCACGCCGTGCTGTATTTTTTTGCACGGAGTGACGTCACACGTAACTTTAATGGGCTATATCTTTGTTATTTTTTGTTTAATCGAAAAAAGAAAAAAATCGTGTCCAATATTTTTTTATAATCTAAAATACGGACTAAATAGAATTTAATTATTTTGACCCTGGAAACTACCCTATTATCAGACATCGCCACCTAGCGGACAGGCATGACATTATTACAAAATTGATGACCACTGTGTTGCTTCACTTTTTTTTCTTTTCTTGAGGTAGATTGATTTTTCTTTCTATCCTTCATGTTAAAGGCAACTTTAATGTTATATTCCATCACTATATAATTTGTAACTTCCTATAGGTCATCAATCGACTGAATCGAATCGCTCGTAGCCCTGGCCGCCTGAGTGATCTTAAACGATCATGAAGGTTAAGTAACATAGGGCGCGTTCAGTGCATGGTTGGATGACCGTTTATGATTAACGCTAGTGGCATTTTTCCGAGTGGTTCAGAAAAGAGTATGACAGAACGTTATTTAAGTATTTACTTAAGTGAAATTCTCAATTCAGAAACCGGCCTTTAGCGAGACTATTTAGTGATTACACATAGGACTGCAAGTGATGTGGAGCAAATGATTTTTTTGAGACAGGACTCTGAATACCTATAACGTTTAGCGAAATAAGACTCCCAGTGGAGTTTTTGAATCACCAAGAAACTTTTCAAACACCCTGTTCGAAGAGAGATGTATCGTAAAATACGAAAAGGTATTGAGATATAATAATATGTATCGACAGGTAAATTTACATCTTCGTATCGCTCAGTACCTTTAAGGTACAAAGATGTAAGGATGTATATTATAGCTCTCGTGTGTGGTCTCCTGACGATTTCTATGGAAAGATGTAATGAGATATATCGTGCTATAATATACATCTTTACCTTATAGCCGTCGTGTGTGGAGTCCTTAAGGTGTTATCCTCTGATTTCTATTTCGACAAGACGACTTTGAGTGATTAAAGAAAAAAGGAGTTACAAGGAGTCAAGCTCCAAAGCGTCGACGAAATAGGATTCAAATATGCGGTTGAGATAGATAAATAGATAACTTTATTGTAGATAACGTTACTGAATTATTGTAGTTTCCTTATATTGGCGATTGGCGGTCTTATCGCTTGGAGCATAGGTTCCCAAAGTGGTCCAGGTGGACGCCCAGGGGTCCATAGGAGACCACACGAGGGTCCATGTAGACGTGAAAAGACAGGGGTTTTTATAATTTTATACTTTTTGGTGACATTGTCCTATTTTTTTCTGTTTTCAAATAATAACGGATTTTTGTTGTGATTATTGAGAATATAATTAAATGAACGGTACTCTCTCTTTTAACAATAGATAAGAGTTTGTTTGACAATTACATTAGCAAAAGAATGCAAAACATTTTGCAGAGGCATATTCACTGCACACTTCAATATTGTGTAATTGGTAAGATAGCTGGGGATCTCCACACTAGGCATAGTCTGTAACGTAGAGACTACAGGACTACAGAATTTCTATACTAATTTGTGCGAATTTTACGCAGGTATAGGTGTGCAACTTTATAAAATTATTATTATTTGTATTAGCACCGAAAATGGAGAGCCCGAATTATAGATATTAGCTATATTTATAACAAATTAAATAATAAAAAGGACAATAAAATAGAAATCGATCCAGGCCGATACCCGGTTGCTAAGTAAGTTTTGTAACATTCTCACAGCTGCATTCTTGCAACTGGGTTGCCAGATCTGTCGCCAACAATTTGTATGTATAGAAACAAAGAAATAAAAATATAATTATGTAACCCAACAAAAAAATTTATTAAAACATAACCGTAGATATAGTCTGTGGTACGTCAAGGTCTACAATAACAAAACATGCAAAAATAATATGCATATTGTACCATCTATTTACGCTCACGTTTCACAAATAAATATCTTTATCTTTCTTGTTAAAAGCCTCATTCTGTCCCGTGAATTCCTTTTAATTTCCTCGATTTCATTTTCGAACTTTTTTTCGCGGCTGGATTATACAAATCAGATTTCCCGCGCGCGTTCGCCGCCGGTAAATTCAGTGAGGCACGTTTGCAAGTGAAATGAAAGCCTGGGACTGCGTCACCGCTATGTGAAGAATGGTCCTTACCATTGCTGCTTGGGAGACTACAGCTCACTTGCCAAAGTTGAACGTGTAAAATATAGACAATAATGGACGTCCATTCTGTTTTTTTTTTTTCCTTTGGTGCATATGAAAAGGTAACTAAACTGAACAGCCCTACGTTTTCAGGCTTTACCTCAGTTGAGTTTTTTATTCATGATTTTCGTTTTGAAAACCTTCTCTTTCTAAAAGGGCGTATAAGCAAACCACAATGGGATCGTGATCTTTGAAATAATGTCTTATTGAATTATGTACACATATTATTATAAACTTAATTTAATTACATTTTGAGTGGAAAGACCGGTAAGGCCCCAGGCGGACATATTTCGAACAAATAGGGGATGTATTAGCAAATGGCATGATAAAAAGTTTAGGAAACATTGCGTGGATAAGTATGTGTACGTATTAACACATATTTTTTCCCTTTTATATTATACTAACCAGATTTTCGTAAAATTCATTCAATTAAGGCTCAATTAGGTCAATTACTCTTAATTCAATTACGCTTGATTATTTTAAAATTAAATCTTTATTTGCTTTGTTTAAAAGAAAATACACAAAATTACAATTATTATTACAAATATTAATCAATAATTTAAAATTACCACTTTTTGAGGACTCAATGAACGCCAACAAAAAATATGAGATGATTTTCAGAAACCTGTCAAATAGCTTAAAGACATTATTATGATATTCGCTTTTTGCATGTTTTTTTTTTCATAGTTGGTGCACAATGAAAAAAATAAGAAGTCTAACTGGTGGAGGGATTTGTCTATTGTGGTACCAATCGGAGCGAATCCAGTATTACCCGCCAAAATATCTATACCCCTGCCCCGTAAGACCGCCATTTTGTGATATACATAGATATTTCGACGGGTTATATCAATGGTTTAACGTTTGTGTATACAACCAATCTCAGTCAGCTGTCACTTAGTATCGCCCAATCAAGATTTACGTCGTCGCGCATGGCGCACAGAATGAACCAATTGCAGAGTGACATGACACATATTGCGCTCATTTCATTGGTAAAGACTAATCGAGAAACTGAGCCTATATTTGAGTGTAATTTTGGAGATACAAATAGGTAAGTACAACCCGTCGGAAATATCTGTGCACCTTGCTGGAATGCGTTTACCTCGCGCTACGCCGCACCTCGCCCCATTCTCACCTATCTACTACCGTTTCGAACGGCAGCGCTGACGCAGGTGTATTATTTTTGCTTTCGTAATAGCATAATTTTTTGCTATCTCTCCAGTTCGCATGACGTCACTAAGCCAGGTAGGTGCATAGATATTTTCGACATGCTGTACTTCCTGTTCTTTTTTCTATGGCTCCAGCCGTCGCCGTGGCTGAGTGCAACGGCTGTCCTACGGTCGCCGCCGCCGGCCGCCACCGGAAGAAAAATTTCTCATTGTAGCGACTCCCAGTGAATGAAGACCGTTTATGCATACGAAAACTTATTACAATTTCATGGGGAGATAGCAATTTGTTTGCTCCTGCATTTTTCCCTTTCTTTGTCCCTCTATTTTTTTTATTTCGCGCGTATTTTATTTATGTGACAAATTTTTTTCGCCCCTGTGTTTATTCACGTCGTTTTCCTTAGTGAAGGGCACTCTACCCTGCGCTAGTTTTGGCAGCCCGTTCATGGTATTATACGTAGGTATACCACCATGAATGTATGTGTGCAGACACATACTAAACGTGGATCGGGTTTTTTCGGACATTCAGTACTGCATTACGTATTAAGCTCCTTGAAAGCTTTAATTGAAGGTCGTTGAATGAAAAAACATGTCACGTGACCCCACCGGAATTTTACTGTAATAATGCATGAACAAAATCTAGGCTCAGCATGGTTGTGGGCGTGGTCACGTGTTTTGGTCAAATGTCGGAACTTACCATTTTAAGAGCCATCGCTGGGCGACTAGTCGCCGCGTCAAGTTAGTCGCCGCATCAGACGTTGTCATTTGCTTCTGGCGACTTGTCGTCGCGACTCCGCGACTCTGACGCCAAGTGTGCAGAGATTCGAATAAAATATATGAAAATTGAAGGCCGTAGCCTGTCGTCGCGTCTAGTCGCCGAGCTGTCGCGTGTCGCTAGTGTGCGCCTAGTCTTAATGCAAGACTAGCGACTACGTACTAGCCTTGCTGGACTTCGGTAGAGATAAACCGAATTTCGGAAAATCGAATTGATTTTGGTAGATACCGTAAACCACTCACTTTCCAGGCTGAATTTGTAAACAACGCCGAACAACAACTCATCACGTCACTGTCAACATCAAACGTCAATAAACTAGACTGAAAAATACGATCGGAATTCGGAGCCGACTTGTTTATGCCGGCGATTGCGCTGATATTGACGCGTTGCTGACCTCGGACGATCATGGATATTGAATAGGTGCCTGTAAGCCTCGAGATAGTATTTACCAATATAATACGCATGGATAAATGACGGATTTCTCTCATATTTAATTAAATAGGTACTATTGTGTATACTGAACGAAATTAGGTGCTCGAGGGTCGTCTATGACTAATAGCGGATGTGTACCTACTATACCTACGTACCTAAGTGTCTTGATTGATTGGTATTGACTGACTGATTTTGTCCAAGAAATTTCCAAGTTCTGCGCAAATGGAGATAATATGCTGTGGACAGCTGCAGGTCACGTTTTACATTTTTATTCCCCGTAACGCAAAGCGGAAGTTACGCAAAGAGGGTTTCTCGCACGCGAGTGACGAATAATCGTAAGATTATCACCTGGCAAAGCTCGTCATTCGATTCTCGCCTGGGGTGGTTTACATTTTGACGAAAACTCGTATTAATCAAGCGATTCTATACGAATATAGTGAGTGAGACGCACTTCTCTCTAATGTTTACACTACAGGCGATTACTGGTAGATCTATAGACGCATACGTGTCTCGTTCGAGTTGTATGAAAGGGCGATAATGCAAGTGTTGTTGGGAGAATCACACTAATCACTCTATACTGATTTTGACACGAGACTCGCCATTCGTGATTTACATTTTCTCGTTAAAGAAACTGGTATAGTTTGTTTAAGATCTAGTAAAGTTTAAGTAGCGATAATTGTATTCGAGAGGCGAAGCTCGGGGCATTTGTTTACGCTAGGCGGCCCTAAGTACTATGCAGTAACTCTCCCTGTGTAACAGACCCTTAACTGAGCAGAGTGGGCATGTAGAAAGATTGATGTGTTGACGAACTGTACCTACTAGAGTTAACGGTTACATTAGTGCACTCTATTCAATTACGTTGCGAGTTTGAAACTAAAACGTAACTGTTGATATGCTGTCGATTGTACCTGATAAACCATGGTTTGTAACGGCTTGCGCCTACGCTATCTGACCGCACTACCTATTTGTTTATCCAGAGTTAAGTTGAATCCAGTGATATACGAGTAGTACATAGAGGTCTTGTACCATGACTTTGTCAGAGCTATTCATAGATACTCCCCAATCCGGACTAGGCCCCCGTGGTGGAGTATGGCCTATACCTTCCTCATGGAAGAGATCCGTGCCCCTCGGTGGGGACAAAATGGGTTGATGATAATTTATAGATAAGTTGTATGACTGACCTTGTAAATCAGCAATTTTTTTCATTTATCCCTCGATTGCACCTATTTTACCGCTTACTCAATTGCGTATCCAGTGACTTGGCGCAACCTACTTAGTCAATCAGTAGGCTGAAATGTACGTCGAATTGTCCTAGTGAACCACGAATTGCAGTTGTATGAAGCATGGCCTAGATTCTGTTAACGCATTGTAGTACAATGACAACTGCATGAACATGGTGATTTAGTTTCATTGCCGCTTCAAGTCTACGCGCACACCCAAATCAAGCAATGTAGGCGTCAATGGTATAGGAAAACACCTCACGTGACCCGACCGTGTAGCTGTCATCGAACCATAATCATCATCATCATCATCAACCCATCATGTCCCCACCGAGGGGCACGGGTCTCTTCCCTGAGGAAGGTATAGGCCATACTCCACCACGGGGGCCAAGTCCGGATTGGTGTAGGCTTGTAAGACTAGTGGCTGGTCTTACTGTCAGAAGTTTTCAAGCCGCCCTAAGGCCTCTGACTTGGCTTAACGACTGCCATCTATCGACGGCAGCCCGCACCAACTCCAACCTCACGTGACCCGACCGTGTAGCTGTCATCGAACCATAATGCACTAACAGAATTGAGGCCCAGGTCCCTGGAAGTGCGCAGTCACGCCGCGCCGAGCTTGTCGCAGCAATAGTTGCACAAGGAAGCGTGTAATAAATTGCATCGGGCGAGTGTCGCGCGCAGACATAAACTCGGCGGGCCACGCCCCCTTTCGAGCGATTTGCTCCGTACTGGGGGTCTACTTACTTTTGATTTGCTGACATAAGTTGGCTACGCTCCGACTGATTAAATTTCTTGATTGCAAGTTCTTGTATACTTATTTTCCATGAAAATTACCCTCGGTTTCTCGAGTGCTAACAGTCTCTTTATCTACTGTTAACAGCTGTCAGTTGTTTTTTTTTTGTATGCACTTTTTCCAACTGACAGCTGTTAACAATAGATTAACAGACTGTTAGCGTTCGAGAAACCGGAGGTTAGTCTTACATTTTTAGATTTTCGTCCGTTGGGACGATTTGAGAACGATAGTATTAGATTTATGGTGATTTGAGAAAAAATGGTCAGAGTGAAGTATTTTATCGCTGCCTTTTGGTCCACAGCATTCGGCCCCAAGGCATGAAATGAAATGAAAAATATTTATTTTGTACTAAAACAGCGGCTAACATTATAAAATCTTTGGGATTCAAGTCTTTAGGATCTTGTTGACGCCCTTTAGGCTGCGTAGGCTTATTAAACTCACTCAACCCTTAGAAGAAAAAGAAAAACCACTCATTCAACACCACAAAGACATAACATGTGTTTTAAAATAAACAAAACAACTAAAAACAAATAATTTTAAAATAATAAGGGACGTATATATGCAGCGATAAAATGTTTTCGAGCTCAGTATACGCTGCGGTTTTCCCCACAGCACTGATTTTCAACACGGGCTTTTACTCTAATCGGTTGCGCTATGACATAATGTGTTTTAATTGTTCTTTTTAAAAAAGAACAAACAAAAACCAATGATGAGCCGACCGGCCCGCCAAGAATTTACAAGTTAACAGTATCTCACCGCAAATCACGAGTAGGGGCCTCGATTGCCGACGAAAGAAGATTTGGCAAAGAAGTTTAAATCGGTGCCGGTAGTCGTTTGTATAAAAGTTTCCATCCGCGCTGGCCGCGTTTAGCGCGAGACGAAATTTATGAATATCTCGCGGAGTCAACAGGAAATTCGATACAAATCTTCACTCGACCTAATAACCGACCAAGGCAACTACAGCGTGAATTTGATACTCGTATCGTTAGAATTATTTTCAGGGAAAGAGCCGCAAGACATTCAAAGTACAGTATTTTTTTATAATTACTATTACTATTATATAATAAATATTATAATTACTTTTCATACGGAAATTATCAGGATTAAAGGAAATACGCTGAAGTGAAATAATTTAATCGTGCTTATAATTTGGCCTTAAGAAACGTTCAATGAATTCAAGCTACATACAGACGGACGGATGGATGAACGGTTGCTATGGAACCCTCAAAATTGTGTATAAAGGTTTGTACTATTTCAGTCTCTTTGTCTGAGAGAAAGCCTGAAATAGGTTGTATTGTATATGCTGCTTATGTTACTCACATAAGTTAATTGTCTCCAACATTTTAAAGGCATTAATCCAAGTGGAGGTCAAACAAGAAGGGAACGGCCGAACAATTTGGGGATTGCAAAAGTTGCTCGGCGCAGTTCCTGTCTAAAATAGTTTGGAAATATATTAAAATTGTTCGAGCACTACGAGTATACTCTACATACTCTATTTTAGTTGCTAGCACTGACTGATAATGACCCCTGCTTATCATAAGCTCGTGATCGGATGTCGTCAGTGTGTCTGGCCGAGTGGACGCAGCACTTGGTGTTTTATTACTTTTGTAAGGATAGTAAATAGTTACATGTTTTGACATTGCAAGTGTTGATTGCTCTCATTGATTTTGGGTTGGTATATCTAGATATACCTAAAATAGATATTCGGATAAATCAACATGATAAATGATTTATCTATCTATCTATTAGATTTAAGGTGGTTTGAGAAAAGATTATCATAGTGGGGTTTTATTTTCACTGCCTTTTTCTCCACTACATTCGGCTCCAAGGCAGTGGCTAACACTATAACGTTGATTGTGGTTTTACTCCCTCCACGCATTATAAGTACACTGACGAATGTCCGAACAAACAGAACGTCAATTCTTTTCGTTGAAATAAATTTATGATTTTCTTGAGGCCTTTTTTCTGCTGCATCGACATCCAGGCAGCGTGTATCTACCTATTCGTACCTCTAGTATTTTTCTTTTTCTTTAGTCTCACTTTCCTTTCGCTTTATTTTATACTTAGCTTTTCTCTGTTTTTCTTGCATTGTAGAACAGGGGACTCGTAAACGAGAGACCCAACTTAGATTCGCAGCGCTGGCATGTACCTGTGGCTTTGTTTACTTTCAAAATTTACAGCTACTTATCATTACTTGCTATCTGTAAAGTAAAACATTTTGAGGAAACCCGTGGCTTGGTTGGCTCCACACGTATTAACCTGTCTTTCCTGTGGGCTAGGCCGACTCAGCTGTCAGGGTGGTATAGATGCTCGGCAAGCCTACTCCATCTAAGACAATGTCCCAGGCACTGCAGCGCCCATGTGGTATCTTCCACCCTTCCAGGGTCCAATCCAATCTATCAATCCAATCAATATCAAGGTGTATCATCATCATCATCATCATCATCAACCCATTACGTCCCCACCAAGGGGAACGGGTCTCTTCCCTGAGGAAGGTATAGGCCATACTCCACCACGGGGGCCAAGTCCGGATTGGTGGAGGTTTGTAAGACTAGTGGTTGGTCTTACTGTCAGAAGTTTTCAAGCCGCCCTAAGGCCTTAACGACTTGACTTGGCTTAACGACTACCATCTATCGACGGCAGCCGGCACCAACTGCTAAACGTGCCTTGCGAAGCATAATGATGTATAAATCACCTTAACCTCTTAAGTCCTGACCTTGAAAATAACAATGGTTTTCTATAGTTATTTTGCAAGGTCAGGACTTGATAGGTTATTGCGTATTCTGAAGCAATTTACTTGCCTGTATGCAATATCTTTTTTAAATTTATGTTGTAATTTTTTTGGTCTGAATAAATAATTTTCCATTATACAGTGATCGATTAAAAAAAATGTATGTAAATGTTTATGTTATATTTTATTTTATTTGTTTACAAAACCCAATTAAATAACAAACAAGCACTAATTAAATAATATATTTATAACTAGCTGTTGCCCGCGACTACGTCCGCGTGGGCTTCAGTTGAGTAAAGTGTTTGCAAATAAGATAGGGATACTTTTAGCGCATGCGAAAGAGCTTTTATACTAACTTCGCAACCCCCTCTTACCCCCTTAAGGGATGATTTTCGAAAAAATACTTTACACGTCTTTCATGACTATCAATGAAGGACCTTCATGCTGAATTTCATTCGAATAACTTCAAAAATGACTAAGATTCATACTAAGTTTGCACCCCCCTTTTTTTACCTTAAGGGATGATTTAAAAAAAACTATTTTACATTTGTTTCATGACTTTCAGTTAAGGACCTTCATATTGAATCTCATTCGAATAACTTCAAAAAAGGCAAAGTTTCATACTAAGTTTGCACCCACCTTTTTTCCCCTTAAGGGATGATTTTTACAAAACTATTTTACATGTTCTTCATGACTTTCAGTTAAGGACCTTCATATTGAATCTCATTCGAATAACTTCAAAAACGGCAAAGTTTCATACTAAGTTTGCAACCCCCTTTTTTCCCCTTAAGGGATGATTTTTACAAAACTATTTTACATGTGTTTCATGACTTTCAGTTAAGGACCTTCATATTGAATCTCATTCGAATAACTTCAAAAACGGCAAAGTTTCATACTAAGTTTGCACCTCCCTTTTTCCCCCTTAAGGGATGATTTAAAAAAAATATTTTACACTTGTTTCATAATTTTAAATGAAGAACCTTAGTACCAAATTTCATTCGAATAACTTCAAACACGGCAAAGTTTCATACTAACTTTGAACCCGCATTTTACCCCCTTAGGGGATGAATTTTGAAAAATCCTTTCTTAGTGCTCCCCTACGTTACAAAGGAAACTCCTGTGCAAAATTTCAAGTATCTAGCACTTATAGTTTAGGCCCTGCGTTGATATGTCAGTCAGTCAGTCAACTTCTCGTTTTATATATATAGATAGATAATATTTATACTTTCTCTCCCTCATAGTTACTCTGTTTCTCCCTTTATTTTATGTTTTATGTAATCTGTCTTTTGAAACCCCGATTCTATTCATAATAAATAAACGTCTGAATTTGTGGTGTCCTTGTACAAATGTGGAAATACACCCATATTATGGAAATGTGTACAAATGTACGGACGGTTCGTGGGAATCGATCCTACGGCACGTTGTAAGCCTTCTTTCATTCCCGTGGACTAAGCCGAGCGAATGGCGTATGTGTCAAGTATACCCATTCTTTGTGTGGGCGGAATGTCCAGTGTGTGGGCGGCCAATTCTAGTGTAGGAGTTGTCACTCGACATGTATCATCGATTATGTACGTAGGCACCTACGTCATATTATTGGATTTTGTCTGTATCACAAATTGCTCGTTGAATCTTTAGAGATAGAATGAAATTTGAATAAGAATTCAATTTATGTGTATTTGTTTTTTTGCTAACACCTTCGTCTACCTTCTGCGGTTGACAGATAGAAAATGCTTACGGCATTAAGTCCGCATTGAATTTCCATAAAATTATGGATAAATAAACACTATTGCACAGGCGGAAGAAATAATTATTTGGGCTTTCTATTCGATTTTGTAGTATTGTTCCGACCATTGGTTGCGATACTCAGTGCTAATTGAAATTCGGTGTATCGTAATCGAAGCGTGTAATGTAATCACAATCAACTCAGATACAGTACAGAGTACAGAGAAGTAAAGTAACTGGGGGTTGTGTAAGTGGTAACACAGGGCCATCAACGGAAAAATCATATATTGTTTTAAAAAGCGGTGGTGGCCTAGTGGGGTTCACCCATGCTTCTCGATCGTGATGGTCTGGGTTCGAATCCCGCATGTACCAATGACTTTTAGTTATGTACATTTGTTTGTTTGTACAGCAACACCATTCACTGATAAATTGTGCCCTGATAACGGTGACAGGCTTGCCACTTGTCACGTTGGGATCTAATAAACTCTGCAAAACGTGGGCCCAGTTATAGTGATTGGTGCCTCTGCCTTCCCCCTCGGGGATAACGGGCATGAGTTTATTATTTATTATTGTTATTTTATTTATTTATTTTTACTATCTATAGGTACTTAGCCCTCCGGAGCAGTAGATTATATTCGCTCACTAGCTTATTCTCAAAACTTGTGACCTCTAGATCTAATTTGTTGAAATGAAAAAGCAAATGTATATGAAAAATACCAAAAATTAAATGCTGAACAAAAATAGGTGGTCGATACATATACGTACATAAGCTCACGCCTGTATAACAGAGGGGTAGGCAGAGACCAGGGACTACCACCTGCAACAATCCTGATAAATCACTTTCGCTTCACGTGGCCGATAGGTGCAATGTGGAATATTACGAGACTACATTTTAGCCGAGCCGGGTTTCATCTAGTATTTATTATTTGTAGAACAGTATTGTTTTCAGAACCTTGTCAAATAGCCTATTGCAATGGACCGGCTAATCTGGCAATACTGCGCGCGTGCAATATAACAACAAATCGCACCATTTATATTTATCAGTGCATTTTCTTCGAGGAAGCTATTCTATTTCATACGTGCTTCGCCATAAGAGTGCATCTAATACTTGGAAGCTTGAAAGTGGGCGATTTCTTTCAATGCGAGAGATGTGGAACTTTATTTGGTATCGGATTGTGTTTCCACTCTGAGGTTGAATTTGTAAGTGTCAGAGAGTGAGAGGAAAGGGGGTTGTTAGTAAGCATGCCTTAACCTTATTGTATAGGATGTGAGTTCTAAAAAGTACGCAGTCGATAATAGTGCCTAAATTATGTAAAGGCATTACGATACATTGCATCTCGTCGCCTATACTTCAACATGCATTTAGACAATTTTGCAGGAATCGCTCGTAGCCTGGGCTACTTGAGTGATCTTAAATGATCACTAAGGTTAAGCAACATACGGCGTGTTCAGTCCATGGTTGGGTCACTGTGTCTGACTAAAGCTAGCGGCATTTTTCCGAGCGATTCCGTGCTTCGCAAGGCACGCTAAGCAGCTGGTGCCGGCTGCCGTCGATATTAAATGGCCGTCGTTAAGCCAAGTCAGAGGCCTTAGGGCGGCTTGAAAACTTCTGACAGTAAGACCAGCCGCTAGTCTTACAAGCCTCCACCAATCCGGACTTGGCTCCCGTGGTGGAGTATGGCCTATACCTTCCTCAGGGAAGAGACCCGTGCCCCTCGGTGGGGACATAATGGGTTGATGATGATTGCGATACACTGCATATCGTCGCCTATACTTCAACATGCACTTAAGACAATTTTGCAGAAGACAAAAAAACTTAAAAATTTATTTTCTAGAATGAAATAAATGGCAATGAAATAAACGGCTATCAGTTTTGTAAACCTAAGAATATCAATTTTATTTAGTCTAAGTAACAAATAACAAACTGGATGAAGTAAAGTCTTTTTTGGGCGCAAAAAAGAAAGTTCCCTAAAGAATCTGCGCATGATTCTTTACTAAGGAGTTAAAACGAACCCTTCGGCGGATTCTCAGCAATTTCCGAAGGATACAAAACTCGCCAAGGTCCCTTTGAGCCCGGGCGGAACTATTGTCGACGTGAAGAATATTTTTCTAACCCACATTTTATTAAATTTAAGAAATAGATGACGAAGTTACGCTTTTAAAACAATACAACAAACTTAGTAACTTAGTACTTAGATAGATAGAGAATACTTTATTGTACATAAAAAAGGACATTACACGGGTATTTTTTATCATAAAAAAATTAAAAATCTCCCGTTCGCTATCCCTGAGGGGATAGGCAGAGGCAATAATCACTAGAACTGGGCCCACATTTTTCCGAGATTATTAGGTCCCAATGTGATAAGTGGCAAGCCTGTCGCCGTTATCCAGGCACAATTTATCCGGGTATTTTTTAATCTGTTTAAAAATCATAACATCAACCCAAACTCTACTTCTTTAGGAGTCTGCTTTGATTGAAAATGCGGTGTGATATTTTAAATCACTGGACAACTCAATTATGTCACACTTATTAGTCAGGATAAGGAACTAGTTTACTTATAGTTAGTTGTTGAAGCATGTGAGCGCTGAAAAACAGCGCCGTCGAAAGACATTATGTCTCTGGCGGCTCATGCTGTGCACACTCATTTCGTTGCCAACTGTAACTAATTCAAAAATGTTTTTGTTAAGCTTGCCGTATTTGTTGGTCACAATAAACGCATTTTTACTTTAACTTTGTATTGTTTCTTCTTGGGATAAACAATTAAAATTGTATTTTTTTTAGATTCCTTATTTCATTTTTTTTTTCTTTACCTATGAAAATAATGGAAAAGCTCTTCAGACGGCTTTCCTTTTGTAGGTACTTATTTACATTTAAGTTGGGATTGGTCGTATCCGTGTAGGTCCACTCCTGTAACGAAGGCCGGACAAAGCCCACTCCCGAATACTTGGGATTCAAATGTACAGATTTACGCTTTGACATTATTAAAGTACGCCTTGTGGGCTTGTGGGCTAGTGTAAGCTTTATTTTCACAGTGTTTGTTTACTTGTTAGTCTGAGAGATTTTCCATTTTTGTGATGTCCTTGTCTCGTTATTATAGCATATAAAAAAACATAAACAAACAAGTATTTATTTACTTTACACAAAGTTACAAAGAATATGAGATGGTTGAAAATAACCCCCACACTAGACTAGTCTACATAGTAGGGGAAGTAGGTTGACATTTCAACATTAGGTGTGTTAACCTAAATAAGATAAGAAGATAAGATAAGAATATTCTTTATTGTACACGAGGAGAAACACAGACATAAAATATTTACAAGGTATCAGTACAATTGGCGGCCTTATTTCTAATAGCAATTTCATCCAGACAACCCTATGATGGACAAATATCTGAAAGAAAAAGAACTTAAAAATAACTTATAAATAACTTAGGAAAGCTTAATCAAATAAAATATTTTTAATCATAATAAATAATAAAAACGTTATGTTTACTTTATGAACGTCAAGGTTGTTAATGTCATGATTTTGACCAATTTTAGTAAAATCAGAGATGTATTTGACTATTCCACCATCAGTTTGCTTTGATATTAGTGACGTGAGATAAAAAGTATTCAATAAAATAGTGTCATGATACGTTCAAAACGGAAGTGTCGATGTCACTATTCAAAAGTAACCGTTCGCTATGATGGTAACATTGTGAAATAATATGGCTAAGAGCCTCGGTAAGTGGGGACGATAGAAGTGCAAGGAGGCTCACTTTTACGTTATACTTGGTGGAGGAAACATCTCCTCACATTAGTTTCACAATTAATTGCTTATCTGGAGAAGAAGATAACAAAGAAACGCAACATTTATTATTTTCTCAACAGTTTTAGCTTAATTAACAAAGTTTTAAACTTAAAAACTAAGTATCACTCATGAATGTGTCGAGCACAAGGCACAATTGTCATCTGCATACATTAAAATATTAATCTACTGTTTAACACCCGTAGTAATCTTTGTCTTCTAAATAATCGTTATTTTATAATAAGCATTTTGCACCGACTGTGCTTAACACATTATAAACCGCGTCTGAGGTAACTCTAATATATCTGGTTGAATCTCCTTGTAGAACCTTATACAGTGCCCCATAAAGGACGTATTAATTTTTGCAATTGCTTATACTATAACTATAAATAAATTACCCTAATCAAACGATTATCGAAGCGGAATCGGCAACGTAGAGCTCCAAATTTCATTTTCAAAATAACGAGGTCCACAGAACGGTCCACTGAATCAAAACCAACTCATTACTCTGTGAACCGACAATATTGGTGCGTTTGTGCTGTGGTCCCAGCTTTGATATCGACGGCCTTTGGGTTTGCGTACAAATGTTCGATTTCGTGAGACATCCGGCGGCGACTTATTTTAACACTCGCAAGACATAAGATAAAAATATTTTTTAATGTACCTACATGAGGAAAAAACCAAACATAAGTTATTTAAAATAGAATAGAAATAGGTAATAGGTAATTTCACCACCTCCACCAATCCGGACTAGGCCCCCGTGGTGGAGTATGGCCTATACCTTCCTCAGCGAAGAGACCCGTGCCCCTCGGTGGGGACATAATGGTTGGTGTTGTTGAATAGGTAATTTACGAGGCAAAGGTACATACAAATGACAAGACATAATAATTTGCCTTGAGTCAGCAAAACACGATTGGCTTATTGGTTTCGCGGTCTATCGATACGCCTACGGTACGCCTACATTGGATTTTTAAAATAAGACTCAGTCTAGATACATTTCTCTTTTCGCGTGATGGCTTGCCTAGTTACATTGCATAGGGTATCCTAGTTTGGGAGCAAACACGAGTGATAATGCTATGTTGTGTGGAATCATAGTATTATTATTGTTAATGTTACTGTTACGGTTGCTGCTATACATAGATACCTAGTATTAGAGTAGAGTAGACTGTACTCGTATTGCAGAACCAAGATAAATAATTACACAAGGTATCTTAAAACTTAGTAATGGATACAATAGTTGCTATAGTTTTTGTTACTGCTACTGTTACTAATTTTAGTTACTGTTAATAGTACTGTTAATGCTATAGTTTTTTATTGCTACTGGTACTGTTATAGTTACTGCTACTGTTACTATTATAGTTACTGTTACTGCTACTGTTACTATTGGGTGTTGATTTGTACAGTTAAATCCGACTCAGGGGTGGTTATGTAAATGTAATGTTTTTAAGTGAATGTTATTTACATGATACTAAATTCAATGATGATACCTACTGAAGCATAAAAAACTATTTTTTTAGTGAAAATCACCTGAATATCATAAAGTTATATGGCTTAGCTTCTATCGTTTGCACTTGACGGGTCCGGCGGGGGTTTCGCGGGGCGGGGCGGAAGAGTGCGCCCGCGCGCTCGCCGCCTGCGCCGCAAAAGCGGGGATTTTAGGTAATTTTCACAAAAAAAAAATTATTAATATTTTTTGCTTCAGTATCATGTAAATAACCCCTGAGTCAGATTAAACTGTACAAATCAACGCCCTTCATTATCATACTATCACTGCTATTGCTACTGCTACTGTTATTGTTACTCTTACTATTGCGAATATGGCACGCCGGATCGCCAGAACCAGCGGAGTGTGTCACAACGGTCAAGTCGCTTCTGCTCCTTACTCGCGCCCGGAACAAGAGTGCCCCTAGCCACGTCACAATGTTTGCGTCATTTGATTTCGTGTTGGCTACCATCATACGTGCCGATTGGGCGTGTCTGTTTAGCGCATCTGAGTGTCGTGTGGGTGCAGCGTAAACGAATAGGAGAAAATTAAACGGGCGCAACTGAGTGAAATAAAACCGGCAAAGTACGAGTCACACTCGCGGATCGTGTTGTTTCTTTTTTACCGTTTGTTCAAGATTATAAATACTATACAAACTTATACATTCTACAATCTTACACTTATACCTCTGTCTCCGAATATATTCGTTCTTTTTTATTATTTTCTTTGCTGTGTTCGGAAAATTTTCTTTTCCATGTTCCCGAACACGGAAAACAAAATAAAACGCCGAACTTTATTATTTTAATATATTTTAATTACAAATGTATAGTTTTCATATTTTTTCCTGTATTTATAGTACAAGTACAGGAAATAATAGAAATTTACGCTTTGATTCCCTTGATTATTGAAATATCCTTTAAAAACGGTAGTGTCTTTTTTACAGCCTTATGTACAATAACATAATGCCTTACTCACTCGAATCCACTCGTAGCCCGGCTGCCTCACAATCAATAAGGTTAAGCAACATATGGCGCATTCAGTGCATGGATGGGTCTATGACTAACGCTAGTGGCATTTTTCCGAGCTTCACGTTAAGCAGTTGTTGCCGGCTGCCCCTCTGGAATACGGGCGTGAGTTTATGTACATAGTCCATTAGTCACTTTGAAAATACCTACTGGAATTTTTACGGTGTTGAATCTGTGGTGTACCCGTCTACGCGCTTAAGCTTAAGTCTATCAGGATCGTGACACTTGGGTAACCCTGGCCTCTGCTTACCCCTTCAGGATACAGACATAAGCTTCAACATCAACCTATTATGTCCCCACCGAATGGCACGGGTCTCTTCCCTGAGGAAGGTACAGGCCATACTCCACCACGGGGGCCAAGTCCGGATTGGTGGAGGCTTGTAAAACTAGTGGCTGGCCTTACTGTCAGAAGATTTCAAGCCGACCTAAGGCCTCAGACTTGGCTTAACGACTGCCATCTATCGAGGCACCGGCCGGCCGGCACCAACTGCTTAACGTGCCTTGCGAAGCACGGAACCGCTCGGAAAAATGCCACTAGCGTTATTCATAGACAGAAACCCAGAAGACATAAGCTTATGTATTGTAAATATTTTACTCAGAGATTCAGAAACGGCGGCAAGTACCATTGATACAGCGGAGTGCAATTTGCATCGGATTGCAAACTACCTGCATAATTCACGGACAGCCTACCGCGTTGGATGATTGAGTACGAAAACAAACGGCCAAGCATCGACAAAACAGAGCTGGGAATAATTATTATTCGGGTATGAAAGTCGCAGATAGCCGAGTTCTATTTTCGGCAATAGACATATGAACATTAATAATATGTCCAGTAGATAACATTTCCCATGTAATTAGTTATTATAGTCAAATAAAATATTATCTTAAAAAGATACATCGAAAGAATATTTTTTATTGTATCTACACCAGGAATTACACATGAAATTTGACAAAAACATAGTACAGAACAATTGGTGCACAGTGATTTCTTGATTTCCACAGTACTAATTTTCTAAATAATTGAGCACTAACATTCCCGAAGGCGGTCTTTCACGTCTTAATCTAGCGCTAAAACTTTGGGAGCAATCCGTATTCATTTGTAGTAATCTGTGATAAATGTCCGCTGCAGGTGGAGGCAGCTCTGCTCCACTGAATTCGCAGGCAAAACTAAGTGCTAAGGTCTGTTTACACTGCTTTAGTACATAGGCAAGCCACTAGCGAAAAAACTTAATAAAATAAATATTGCAATAACATTATATTTTTTTCGAATCGCTCGTAGCCTGGGCTGCCTGAGTGATCTTAAACGATCACTAAGGTTAAGCAACATACGGCGCGTTCAGTCCATGGATGGGTCGCCGTCTATGACTAACGCTAGTGGCATTTTTCCGAGCGGTTCCGTGCTTCGCAAGGCACGTTAAGCAGTTGGTGCCGGCTGCCGTCGGTAGATGGCAGTCGTTAAGCCAAGTCAGAGGTCTTAGGGCGGCTTGAAAACTTCTGACAGTAAGACCAGCCACTAGTCTTACAAGCCTCCACCAATCCGGACTTGGCCCCCGTGGTGGAGTATGGCCTATACCTTCCTCGAGGAAGAGACCCGTGCCCCTTGGTGGGGACATAATGGGTTGATGATGATTATATTTTTACATTCAAAACTTATTTCAATGGGCCGATATTGGCATATCTTAACGATAAAAAAAATAACTACCTACCCCTAACATTTCTGGTCGATTTTTCAGTCACATCCAATTTTACTTGGCGTTAATGTAAAATTGCATAATCGCAAAGTTTCCTAGTAAAACGTGATACTTTAAAATCTCTACTCTCTATTATTATACAATTTCTCACACACGAGCAACCGACGACGCCAGCTCCGTATCTGCTTACTATGACGAAGCTCTGCAAATCAGAGTGAAACCTGATCGGACTCTTCCGACAAAAAGTCAAATACAATATCTAATTAATTTTAGTTCAGTGAATCAGGAATTAAGTTAATAATGCACAGTGCTAACGAAAGTTTTAGGTCAAAATCTTTAAAATGGACCAAAACTGAGCCGTCTCATGGCGTGTAAGACATAATGTGCATAATGTTCACTTACCTTCCAGGATACTCCAGACTAAGTTGCCACTCGAGACCTGAACGCGACGCTAAGGTAGGAGAGCTCGCAGTGAAATTATAAGTAGAACTCTGCACAAACACCTCCACGAGTCGAGAGGAGGAATGCGCTTTCAAACTGTTTTGACGGGCCACTTCTTTGCGAATGCTCTTTGTACACACGACGACAGCTCGCGCTTCGAACCGCTCCTGTTGCGGAGACTGGCGCAGACACTCAGTTTTGATCATCGTTTGAGTGTAGCGCGGATGTATTATCTTGTGTACTTGTATTATCTTGTGAACATAAATTAAATCATAAAATAACAGCACACAGCTTGACATTTTATGTGGTATGTTTAAACGTAAATACGTAATACTCAACGCATTTACTTTTATAGAAGTTAACCGCGTCAAGTTTCAGGATAAAATTTGAATATCGTTTCTTGTACACACCACAATCGCTCGTAGCGCCGACTGCCTGAATATACTTAAAACAATCACTAAGGTTAAGCAACACAGGGCCCGTTCAGTGCATAGATGGGTGACCGTCTATGACTAACGCTAGTGGCATTTTTCCGAGCGGTTCCGTACTTCGCAAGGCACGTTGGTGCCGTTGGTGCCGGCCGGCCGGTGCCTCGATAGATGGCAAGGACACCTCGCTGTCAGCTGTCAGCTAATTTATGAAGCCAATGTATAGTATATCTAGACAGCGGTATTTAAGGCCCATATTTGAATGGTATTGTTTTTGCCGGGTGGTAGCGGAGTCGTGTAGGTGGGCTATGACCTTTAGGCGGCTTGAAAACTTCTGACAGTAAGACCAGCCACTAGTCTTACAAGCCTCTACCAATCCGGACTTGGCCCCCGTGGTGGAGTATGGCATATACCTTCCGCAGGGAAGAGATCCGTGCCCCTCGGTGGGGAAATAATGGGTTGATGATGATTCATGAATACAAAGCTGAGAAAAGATGAACACTTTACGCGTATGACTGTAATAAGTTGCGCTATGACCTTGAAAAGAGTAATTAAAACCAATGTTATGGTGAGCCGATCGGCCCACCAAAAGTTCTACATGTTAAGAGCGAGAATTCACACAACGTCACCGCCGACTACAGTCGAAAGCAAGTTAACATAGGCTATTTGACAGATTTCTGAAAACAATCTCATGTTTTCGTTGGTGTTCACGGAGTCCTCAGAAAGTGTTCATTTTAAATTCTTTCGTGTATTTCTTCTAAAAAAGGCAAAAGAAAATTTACGGCGTAAAAAAATATTTATACAGAAAATTTATGCATTTATTAAATTCACTTAATTCCATATGGAGTCGCACAGGAATTATGACGTCACTGGTGAGTAAACAAAGCAATTAACGTAAGAACGACACGAATGACAGACGCCGTTTTTACTGAACCGTTTTCGATTACAATGGCTGCAGATGCATAGTTATCAAATTTTATCCTGTGTTTTTTTTATGATTAATCATTTTATTAGTTAAAATGCCTTAAAGCGCTTTTAAGACTCATAATTTGTAATAATGCGGTTTTTTTCGCACTGTCAAATTAAAGCCTATTGACATTCATGTACGATGAAACATTACGGGCGACAATACAACAAAAATTAAAGGCTTACCAGCTGTCGATAGTACTTATGTGAATAAATTAAACCCGGAGCACGCCGTAACATTTCACAATACATTGAACTTGTGTAAGGATCATTTTTAATCTAAATTCCTCTCATACCGTCCTTTTGTGCCGCGGCAAGGAATCGCCCTACGCACATTATATTGGATCTGTACCGCTAGTACGAGCTCCAAAAGCCCATTTGCACAAAAGTAATAAATAGATAGACCTTTCATGTCATATTTGCATTACTGTTTGTTTGTTCCGTTTATATGATGAGTACGAAGAATAAGAATATTCATTACTAGACGAAAACCCGGCTTCGCTCGGGTAAAATGTGGACGCAAAATTATATTCCACTATGTTTTTTTATATGGTGACGCCTCTGTATTTATCAACCACCAGTAGATATAAATCTCTTAATACATTCAGATACATAAGCTCACACCTGTATCCCAGAGGGGTAGGCAGAGACCACGGACTGTCACCTGCCACTATCCTGACAAATCACTTTCGCTTCATCGACATCCATTAGTCGTTGCATGTACGTGGGTAACGAAGAAAGACTGACAAAGCAAATATATCGGGCGAATGTGAGTGGAAGGGCCGGTAAGGGACGCCCCAGTTGGACATACTTCGACCAAATAGGGGATGTATTAGCAAAGGGCAAGATTAAAAGTACCCGAAACAGATGTGGATCTGTTGGACCCTTACCGGCCCTTCCATTCACATTCGCCTGATATATTTGCTTTGTCAGTCTTTCTTCGTTCATCCTCTCCACATCTCCAAACCAACGCAACATTCCTTATTTCAATTCTAGTCACTCACTACATCCTCTTTCTCTACATCCTCGGTCTCTGATCACACTATTGCGTATTCTGTCATTCAAAGTAACACCACACATATTTCTTAAGGATCTCATTTGTACTGCACTAATCCTACTTTCATGATTCTTCTGACTTCTGCCATACCCAAATCTCGCTACCATGCTTACATCAGTATTGGAACCAGCACACTATTACGGATAGCCAATCTTGCTCTTTTGGACATGTTCTGGCTACTCACGAAGGAATGCAAGGCGAAAATCGGATACTTATTATAACTTTGTCATGGGTACCTCATCACAAATTACTAAATGAGCTTCCTTCATAAACTTAACAGCATTGAATTTAGTTAACAGCTAGTGAATCTAATGACGTATGAGACGTAGAATCCACTTGGCTAATCAACTAAAAACAGCTCCCTCTCTTTGGCTTTACAGCTTTTTGTTTTGTATTGACCACATGTTTTTCTTCATCATTTTAATTTTTGGTATTTTTCTTATCCAGTGGCTTTTTCATTTCAATAAGTTTATTGGTACCTAACTAAGCAAAACAATAAAGATCAATGTATGACTTTGATTTCCTTTCTCAATTATTTTTCAGACCCTTCCAAAACTCAATGTCAAATTATTGTCTTCCCTCCCGCCCTCAGAAGAAGGACCTTCTTCTGAGCTCCCGCCAATGAAAAACACCACAGATTACTTACTACACCTTTTCAGTTGGCACAGATTATAATAACCTTTTTGGATGCCACGGTATTCCACACACCATGAAGTTAACAAATTAGATCAAAGGGCCGGTTTAGATTATCATAGTGTTTAGGAGAGTGCTTTACTTTACACTCTGTTGCAACATTATGCTGAATCGGGCCCATTTTGGGGGCTCAACCTTTAACGACCTCTGTGACGTAGTGGTTAGCGCATCTGACTACCATGCGAGAGGTCCCGGGTTCGAATCCCGGCTGGGGACAAAAAAAAAACCATCTCTTGGATGTTCTGGTTCCCACGACACAGGGTATCCTAGTGTGGGGCCAGAAGCAATGTATGTGCCTGTATGTAAATGTAAATATGTAAAATAAATTATTATTTTGATGTTGTACAGTTTTTTTTTACGCTTTTTATGCTTTCTCTGTTTTTTTTTATTATTGTACGCATTCTGTGTGTGTGTGTTTTTTTGTTTTGTTTTGAGTATCAAATAAATAAATTTTCTTTCTTTCTTTCTTTCTTAATTTATTTCTTTCTTTCTTTCTTTCTTTCTTTCTTTCTTTCTTTCTTTCTTTCTGTCTTTCTTTCTTTCTTTCTTTCTTTCTTTCTTTCTTTCTTTCTTTCTTTCTTTCTTTCTTAAGGAGAGTGCTTTTGTAGAAACGTGTAAGCGCCACTTGCTTTAGTACGTTTTACGGTATAGGACGGTTCTAGTTGCCTTTCAATTAAAATCAAAATAGAATTGGTTTCTATTGTTCTATCCAGTAACACCTGAGCGCGTTACTATCCTCGTTACTTATCTGTGTAAAAACTAAAAATTTAGTGAGAACTTTAGGAGAGTGCGCAAGTGACTCGTGACGGGTGCGTGTTGTTTTCATTAACTCGAATTATCAAACTTACTTATGTGTTCCATTAAAACTCATAGTATTTTGAGTAGGATAGCGCATATTTCGCGACGTCGACGAAGTGACACTCTACTTTAAGAAATATAAACGTTCACTAGAACGTCTAGTAATGTACTAATGCACTTGCCTCTCTAATTGTATTATAGCACTCTCCTATAATACGAGCGTAAAGCGGTGGTGGCGTAGTGGGGTTGACCCTTGCTTCTCGATCGTGAGGGTCTGAGTTCGAACCACGCATGTACCAATGACTTTTAGTTACGTACATTTGTTCGTACAGCAACACCATTCGCTGATAATTTGTGCACGGATAACGGCGACAGGCTTGCCACTTGTCACGTTTGGGACCTAATAAACTCGGCAAAACGTGGGTCCAGTTCTAGAGACTGGTGCCTCTGCCTACCCCTTCGGGGATAACGGGCGTGAGTTTATTTAATTTTTTTATTTTATCACTCTCCTAAACACTAAAATAATGTAAACCGGCCATAACAGTTCACAATGAAAACTTGTGACACTAACACAACAATGATGACATTGACATATTTACTTAGCAACGCCATTGTGGAATTTAATAATTTTTATATTGATGCTGCTCGATAATACGAATTTTCCGCCCATATGTTGTCGACTCAGATCAACTATTTTTTTACGCTCTTTCATTTGGTGTGCATATCGTTCGAGTCTACCGTAGACCCGAACGAAATTATTAATATAGTAGACTAGACGAAAACCCGGCTTCGCTCGGGTAAAATGTAGACGCAAAATAATATTCCACTATGTTTTTTTTTATATGGTGACGCCTCTGTATTTATCAACTACCAGTAGATATAAATCTCTTAATACATTCAGATACATAAGCTCACACCTGTATCCCAGAGGAGTAGGCAGATACCACGGACTGTCACCTGCCACTATCCTGACAAATCACTTTCGCTTCATCGACATCCATTAGTCGTTGCATGTACCCACATCTGTTTCGGGTACTTTTAATCTTGCCCTTTGCTAATACATCCCCTATTTGGTCGAACTATGTCCAACTGGGGCGTCCCTTACCGGCCCTTCCACTCACATTCGCCCGATATATTTGCTTTGTCAGTCTTTCTTCGTTCATCCTCTCCACATCTCCAAACCAACGCAACATTCCTTTTTTCAATTCTAGTCACTCACTACATCCTCTTTCTCTACATCCTCGGTCTCTGATCACACTATTACGTATTCTGTCATTCAAAGTAACACCACACATATTTCTTAAGGATCTCATTTGTACTGCACTAATCCTACTTTCATGATTCTTCTGCCATACCCAAATCTCGCTACCATGCTTACATCAGTATTGGAACCAGCACACTATTACGGATAGCCAATCTTGCTCTTTTGGACATGTTCTGGCTACTCACGAAGGAATGCAAGGCGAAAATCAGATACTTATCATAACTTTGTCATGAGTACCTCATCACAAATTACTAAATGAGATTCCTTCATAAACTTAACAGCATTGAATTTAGTTAACAGATAGTGAATCTAATGACGTATGAGACGAAGAATCCACTTGGCTAATCAACTAAAAACAGCTCCCTCTCTTTGGCTTTACAGCTTTTAGTTTTGTATTGACCACATGTTTTTCTTCATCATTTTAATTTTTGTTATTTTTCTTATCTAGTGGCTTTTTTATTTCAATAAGTTTATTGGTACCTAACTAAGCAAAACAATAAAGATCAATTTATGACTTTGATTTCCTTTTTCAATTATTTTTCAGACCCTTCCAAAACTCAATGTCAATTATGCTTCCCGCCAATGAAAAACACCACAGATTACTTACTACACCTTCTCAGTTGGCACAGATTATAATAACCTTCATGGATGCCACGGTATTCCACACACCATGGAGTTAACAAATTAGATCAAAGGGCCGGTTTAGATTATCTTAGTGTTTAGGAGAGTGCTTTACTTTACACTCTGTTGCAACATTATGCTGAATCGGGCCCATTTTTGGGGCTCAACCTTTAATGTATTTTGTTATTATTTTCATGTTGTACATTTTTCTTATTTTTACGCTTTTTATGCTTCCTGTGTTATTTTTTTATTATTGTACGCACTCTGTGTGTGTGTTATTTTTTGTTTTGTTTTGAGTATCAAATAAATAAATTATCTTTTTTTCTTTCTTTCTTTCTTTCTTTCTTTCTTTCTTTCTTTCTTTCTTTCTTTCTTAAGGAGAGTGCTTTTGTAGAAACGTGTAAGCGCCACTTGCTTTAGTACGTTTTACGGTATAGTACGGTTCTAGTTGCCTTTCAATTAGAATCAAAATAGAATTGGTTTCTATTGTTCTATCCAGTAACACCTGAGCGCGTTACTATCCTCGTTACTTATCTGTGTAAAAACTAAAAATTTAGTGAGAACTTTAGGAGAGTGCGCAAGTGACTCGTGACGGGTGCGTGTTGTTTTCATTAACTCGAATTATCAAACTTACTTATGTGTTCCATTAAAACTCATAGTATTTTGAGTAGGATAGCGCATATTTCGCGACGTCGACGAAGTGACACTCTACTGGAAGAAATATAAACGTTCACTCGAACGTCTAGTAATGTACTAATGCACTTGCCTCTCTAATTGTATTATAGCACTCTCCTAAACACTAAAATAATGTAAACCGGCCATAACAGTTCACAATGAAAACTTGTGACACTAACACAACAATGATGACATTGACATGTTTACTTAGCAACGCCATTGTTGAATTTAGTAATTTTTATATTGATGCTGCTCGATAATACGAATTTTCCACCCATATGTTGTCGACTCAGATCAACTATTTTTTTACGCTCTTTCATTTGGTGTGCATATTGTTCGAGTCTACCGTAGACCCGAACGAAATTATTAATATAGATTACAAGAATTGTAGTTATCGACCGACTTCGGTAAGTAGGAGGTTCTTAGGTCATCGATTTTTTTTATGTTTCCCGACTACTCGAAGACGTGTAGACTAATTTGGCAATTTTTTTTTTTTTTTTAAAGGGTTTATACTTCACATTGTCACATAGTCACCAAGTCACGATCTGATGATTAGGTGCTGGAGAAATCGAGGGACTTATTCAAATTTCAAAAGCATACTTGAAGCGATTAATGTATATGTTTTTTATAGTGATTCGCATTGACATTTGGTGACAGTGACATTTGGCAAAGTCGTAGTGATATTTAAAAAAAACGTGAAATAGTTTAAAACCAAATATAAATATAAAATAGTCAAAACACTAATGAAATAAAAAAAGGTTTTAAATTCAATGCCGACTACTCTGTAACACTTCTTTACTTCACTGAACGAACCTGAGTAACGCTTTTTTGAAATAATAATTTATTGAATTATTAGATTTATCTGTCATCTACGTATGACATCTCTCTAACGTGGTTTTTCAAATAATATTGTAATTGAACTGTCGTTGAAATATTATATTGAGTCGTTGTAAAAACTTAAGCTATTTTCATTACCAAAAAAACGTAATCTAGCGAAACTAGTTCAATAGCAAATCTTTGTTTGATTTGATTGATTATTCTACAAAACCAAAGTATTTGTAATTAATTGACGGTCGAATTGCAAAGGCAATGTGGACCGTCACAATGCTAGCCGCAACTGCTAATATAATAAACCCAGCAATTTAAAATTAAACGGGATAAACTCGGACTAAGCACACTGGGCTCTGATAAATTCATTCCGGCTCAATAATCGGGAAACTTAAAAAAGAAAGGCTCAAAGGGTGCTGCGGTAATAAGGCTTCTTAAAAGGTTTTTCGTTTATTAATTTTGTGGGAAAAATACAAATAATTTACGAAAATCGTACATTTCAACGATAGCAATAATGTAGCTCTAGCTGCATTTCATCAAAAAGATTACTACAGCACAGTTTGTGCGCTAAATTTTATTGAAATACATTCATCCCTTAAACACAAAGTGTTAGAGTTGATACGCATGTCAGTGAGGAGTCCTCGATTACATACGGAGTGCCTCAAGGCAGTATCCTCGGGCCTACACTTTTCCTTATCTACCTAAATGACCTTCTCTGTATGCAATCATTTCCAGGAAGAGTTATCTCCTATGCAGACGATACCGCCCTTTCCTTTGCTTCTAGTACTTGGCAAAAAACCTTTGAGATGGCACAAAAAGGATTTGATAGAGTATACACCTGGCTTCGTGCAAACCAGCTTACGTTAAATATTGACAAAACAAAACTTATTACTTTTTCAATGAGGCAACAAAAGATAGATAACAAATTAAAAATACTTGTGCACGAATGTCCATTTCAAACTAGGAATTTAAAAAGTTGTCAGTGCCCGGAATTAGAAAAGGTAAATTCTATTAAATATTTAGGCATTATCATTGACCATCACTTAGATTTTAAAGAACACATTAAGCTAACGAGCACTAGAATAAGAAAATTAATTTATATATTTAAAAAGCTTAGACACGTTCTCGATCCCTATCGTTTAAAACAGGTATACTATGCCCTTTGTCAATCTCTACTGAGCTATGGTATTGCCTGCTGGGGCGGAGCATCAAAAACTATTTTAAAAAAGCTGGAGGTTGCTCAAAGGGCCGTCTTGAAAGTCTCAACTTTTAAAAATATTCGTTTCAGTACAAATGAACTTTATAAATACTGTGAAGTTTTGACTGTACGACAGTTATTTATTTTAAAAATTCTATTGCAGCAGCACTCTAAATGTAAACCAAACTCTTCTGTGGCGGATAAAAGGCGTAAATACAAGGTCTGTGAATATGACAGACCATTTAGGACAACTTTCAGCCAAAAATTCTCACCTTTCCTGGCACCTTACATCTACAATAAATTAAATAAGTTGCTGGAATTTCATACCCATGACTATCATTATTGTAAAATTATATTGACAAAATGGCTGCAAAATCTGTCATATGCGGAGACCGAGACTTTGCTGGCAATAACAAAATAAAAACTAGAGTTTTAAAATTATAAATTTACTAAGATAAAGATAAAACCTCCTAAAAAAACCCTTGTTTTGTATGTTCATCCTATCAAGCCAATAAATTATATATAAAATGAAATTACATACATACATATTTCCTTTACAAAACTTAAGGCTGTAGGTTTAAATATTTAGTTTAGATAGTTACACACTAAGGTATATATTAAAATATTCAACATTACACACCCTCTCACACACACTCACTCATAAACATTATTACACAAAGAGAGGTTCCCTACTCACACACAACACACTTTTAAAAGCTTGCTTGATTAATAAATGAATTAAATTCTCTTAAATTTTAAGTTGTTAAGGTACTTTGGAATAATATTACATATTAATGTACAAACACGACCTCTAAATAAACACGCTTACCATACCTTTTGGGATGAGGCGCTGTTTACTGTAATACAGGCAATAAGCTTAGCTCAGTAGCAGATGCTGTATGTTTTTGTGCTATTGAACGTATCAGTCATATGTAACTTAGAAATATTTTGTACTCTTTTGGCCAATAAATATATTCTTATATTCTTCTTCTTATCAAAAATCGTAAACATAAACCTCTACACATTGAAAAACTGTCAGTATGTTCTCTAATATATAAAATTCTTGTGTCACCGTAGTGCGCATACTTCCCCGAAACGGATGGCCGATTTGGATGAAATTTTATGTGTATAGCCGGTAGATCTGAGAATAAGTTGTGATTTATTTTTCATACCCCTAGGTATCTGGCAAAACAACGCAGCTAGTTATTTATAAAAACAGATTCCGCTGAAACGGCATTAGTAAGGCTTAGATCGGTTTTAAGAGACATCTTGACTAAATTTCTACCACACCGCGGGCTGTGATGCTCGCGGGGTATCTCTTGGCACTGACTGAAAATCAGCACTGAAGGCTTGCCCATCAGCATAATGCTGAGTCAGCTTTATAGTAGTAGTGACACGCCACGCCTTGACCTTTATTTTCCTTCTGTTTTTTTATGTCTTCATTTTTGGTTTTGTTGTGTTATTGTGGTGTGTGTAGTTCAGTAGTTACATAATTCTCAAGAGGCTATTTGACAGTGTGAAAAAAACAGTATTATTTACACGTATTCGTATAAATGATGTGTCTTAAAACCGCTTTAAGGCATTTTAACTAAAAATCAATTATGATTTGTATAAAAAACACAACATAAAATTTGATAATTTGTATCTGCCGCCATTGTATCGAAAACGGCCTGGATTGGCCGATTCTATGATGACGTCACATGTCAGTAAAAATGGCGTCTGTCATTGGTTGTTCATTGGTTGGTTTACCGGGAAGTCACGTCATAAATCCTGTGCGACGCCATATTGCTAAGATAGCGTATTGGGGGCTTATTTGAAAATAAATTTTCGTTTGCCTTTTTTAGAAGAAATACACGAAAGAATTTAAAATGACCACCTTCTGAGGACTCCATGAACACCAACAAATAGTATGAGATGGCTTTCAGAAATCGGTCAAATAGCCTATTCAGAAATTGACCCTGTAGCTGTCAAGTGGTTTTTGTTTGGCCTTTTCAGTGAGGTCGAGTCGTAACGGATACCGTTCAATGTGAAACCGGCCATTTGAGCCGGCACGGCAAGCAAGTAACTAACTACGGCACACATGTGTTTCGCTACGAGTCGAATGTTCTAACTTTTCTTTCTAACTAAACTTTGATTGGTTTCGTCCTTAAGCCGGGCACAGACTAATCGAGCTGGAGCCAGACAAACGGACTAGTTAATTCAAGTAAGTAATCCCGGTATTAAGTTGCGGGATTATTATAATCGAGTGTTGAACTGTTCATTAGTTAAATAAGTTGTTAAAAATACAAGGGAACAAAATGAAATATAATTATCAAGTGGAAAGCTGTCAGTTCACGATCTTGACGAAAGGTGAAGTAAGAATGAATGTATAAGAAAGAATGAATAAAATCTAGAAATGGGTGACATAATTTTAAATTTTGATTTTAAAATGATAGACGTACATAATTAAATTAAAAATTTAAAAATGGTGTAAAAAGGTTTATTATGCTGTTACAAAGTTGATAATATAATGTAACACAGTTGTAATTTCTCTAACGATAAAATAATTTGTACTTTTCTTACCGCCCCTACCATTTTACCAGCACACACACAGTCACACTTACATAAACTTAGGCCTGTATCTTAGAGGGGTAGGCAGAGCCCAGAGACTGCCACTTGTCACTATTCTGACAGATCACTCTCGCTTCGTTGAGAGTGTTTTTTATAATTACTTCTTTTTTTGTGTTTCTGTTCACAGAACCACCTTAGTCTTCGTTTGGTCTGTGGTCGCCTTTAGGATGGTGCAGACGGGCAAGTTAAGGTGATGTGAACTTGAACGCTCGAGTTCAACTTTTGTTGCTTATCGGATGCTTGAAGAGTTTTCTTTCTCTGCACACTTGGTCGGTTTGATAGCGTGATGCTCACAAGGGCTTCAGTCTCTGCACTCTGTATCCTTCCAGCTCAGTAATAGAGCCAACTTAGGCACAGACCACTTCCCCTTTTTTTTACGTGGGGAAATCTTCATGGCTACCTCGCCACTGGGGATGGCGACAGGGTCATATCTTACTCTTACCGGCTAAAACCCCATGGTGTTCCTGTCGGTTGTCTGGAAAAAAATGCTGTAAGCAATAAGACTGCCAATTGTAATGTATCTTTGTAAATTCTAACATCTAACATTTACAGCCGAGATTCGAACCGGGACCTCTCACATGGTAGGCAGATGCACTAACCACTGCTCTATAGAGGTCGTCAATTGTTTTGTATTTGTTTTTCCTGGTAAAATAAAGAATATTCTTATCTTGTCTTCCTTCGCCCTTGCAATCTTCTGCAGCTCCACCGTGGACCCCTCCATCTCCCATTATCCTCCAACAGATTACTTCCCGTAGCTGGACGTCAAACATCCAATTCACCGTTTCTTGTTGACATGACAAAAAGATCCAGGAATTGTGCCAAGGAAATGAAAAACTTCAGAGATGTATTGTATTGTGTGAAGTGAAACTGTTTTCGCATATTTTGCAAATATTCTATACGACTGGTATAGAATATTTGCAGCCGAGCCAAGCCATAAAAAGGTTTTTAGAGTTCGCATAAGCGTGGGAACGCATCGATTGTAGAGATAAAGATAATTATTTGTCAAACATAAATTTTGAAGAAGGCAGCACGTAGTCGAATGTTTGTCCTGCATGCTTTGCCATTGTAGACGTACAAATTTTCTTTTGAGAGAGTGCCTTAAAGTTAAAGTTAAAGTCATTTAGTTTTATTAACAAAATTAATGTCTCTGCCCACAGTTTGTCAAAAAATACAAGAAACCGGAAGTGAAAGTTTACTAATTGTTTTATTGAAAAATCTAAACATTTACTATATTTATTGAAACACAATACCTTAATTTATGGAAAAGCTCAAGTTTTTCTATCAGACAAAAATTCTGAGCAAAACCGTACTCTTTAATTTCTACATTTTCTTGACAGGCTGTACCCTCTGAGATACCGGGGTGAGCTTATGTAAATGTATTTTATCAATAGATAAATGATACTTCAAAACGAAATATACACAATGGACACCAGCATTTTCTTAATTCAAATTCAAAATTCAAATTCAAATATTTTATTCATAGTCCAAACAAAGTGTTTACTTTATTAAAGTCAAAGTTGTTAATTTCACAATTAATAGATTACACGGAGAAGAAACTAACAAAGAAACTCCAGATTTATTCTTTTCAAAACAGTTTTAGCTTAATTAACAAACTTTCAAACTTAAAAGATATTACTCTTGGATGTGTTGAACACTAGACACTCTAGTGTCTATTAGAAATTCTATAAACCTAAACAAGTAACTAATAGCTTCCCAGTTTTTTCTGGATAGGTATGTTGCGAATTTGATGTCGCGTAGGCGTAGTTTTTGTCGGAAGTAAGAATTTTACCACCCTGAATTAATTTATATTCCCTAGGTCGTAACGTCGGACACACTACGTAGGAAACGGGTCCACTGTACAGAACACAATTTACAATTTCAGTCGTCACTAGAGGTGTAATTTGTCGACACTGGATCGGCACACAAATGAGACTACTGCGGCGCTGTCATCACTTTGAATTCGTGATGGTTCACCATTTTTTTCGCGCAAAAATATGCGTGACACACAAACAATTTGGAAGTATTTACATTTTCTGCGACTTTCATTATGGACCTGAATATTTTAGCTTAAAATTATTACTAGGTTTCTCCTTTTTATTCCCAAAAGTAAACTACGGTGTCGTCCGCTTTAGAAATGATATGCAAAGTTCTTTGTTATTACGCGGAGGTAAACTATTTGACGTGGTAAACTTTTCTTTTGTTTATGGCCAGTAGTTATTAAATCTTTTCCTTTTGTTTACAAAGATTGCAACGGTTTTCTTTTTTAAAAGTTGTTTTAATGACCGGTCTATTTTTTTTTTTGTTCCTAGCCAAGCTAAACCAGGTGATTACATCATTTTGAGGTTTAATCTAGCATTACATACAGAATACAGACGATATAGTTGTTGATTGAGGTATTATTTTTATTTTTTTATTTGCTGTGAGGAAACATTTTACTATATTGAATAGAATTCTGATTTCACAGTTATCATATCAGGTACGTACCTATTACTTCTCTACTTTGGGTAACCAAAAGAGACCAAAGATCTAATAATTAATGTTTTGTTTTGTTATGCAACTAATTTAATTTACAGCCAATTTGTGCATAATTATGTAATTTTGCCACCCTTAAAACCTTTTTTTTTTGCTATTTTAAAGTTTTCCCCGTTGTAAAAGTAGTTAATTTTAGATTTTCACCCTGTATATCAATGGTCTTTGGTCTGTTTTTTTTTGCGGGAATAAATTAAACAGAGCAAAGAATGAAACAAAATAAATGGCGAGTCATGAAGAACGTCTTAATCATATTCATTTCCATTTTTCTCGACATCTGTCGAGTCAGCCTCTTTTATCCATCTCCCTCCCAAGAGAAGAAAAATTTATCGAGGATGAAACACAAAATACAAACACTACTAACATTTCGTCTGAAAAGTTCAGTAGAATTATCTCGAGGCCAATAATATTCTAGAGCAAACTTTTCCACCTTAATGGCGTCTTCGAAGAAGGCATCGGGTAAACTTAAGTCGATCCTCCTATTATGAAATGAAGTCTTAGAAATAGCCGGATAAAATTTTATTTCAATACCTACGTAACTTATCTCTGGGCGTCTGGCTGTCATCTCGAGAACAGTTCAATTAGAACAAGGCAGTTCGCTGTTATCTAAAGACTGAATTATTGGAAAAGATTGAATTCCTCATCTTATCTTTTTTTTGTACACTACAAACAAAATTGATATGACGGCCTCCGCAAAATTTCCTGGCCGGAATTACAAATAAAAAAGAAGTAAAAAAAGTCGAACAACAACAAAAAGAAAACATTCCAAAAAGGAATCACCGATACTGTTCTACGCACTGACCACAAAACAAGACTTTTTTATAAATATAAATGTTCCTTATTCAAGAACATGCTTCATTTGGGTTGACAGATTTGTAAAGTTGGCGAGCGGGAAGTTGTTCCGCGAATAAACAAGCAGGCAGCCGCGTCTGGCATCGAAATTATCAAGTAATTTAATAAAACGGACGATAAGTCGAATGAGTCGTCCACTCCCACCGGCACTGATAAAAGGAAATAAGTTTAAACGAGAAAAGTTCGCTCACTGTTGGCGAGATAGCGCTGGGCTCGCGGAGATCAAGTTGATTCAGATGAGACTTGATTTTACTTCAACTGACAAGATCCACGGTGTAGGAAAGTTTCCAATTCGCTGGTAATTCGGTAGTTGATACGACCAATAATAAAATAAAAATATTTCGGAAAATGTATCTCTTTTAGTCAATTGCTAATTACTACAATTTTTAAATACATGAAACTTACATTTTAAATACATGAAATACGTTACAGAACTACCGCCGAAGCCGTAACGTATCTGACAAATTAAGATAATTTAACCAAAAAATACCGCTGGGAAATTATTTTTATTTTTAGGCATCATAATACTTTCTACTACTAACAAAAGAAATCGTGCAACGCACGGAGCGCCTGCCGGGCCGTAAAATGTAACAAAAAGTCTCGATTTTGCCCCGTTTCTTGGTGGTCATACTGTCATGTCATACTAATATGACCAATGAGAATCGGTTGTATTGGTGTTCATACTTAGCGCTTTTGCATAATGAGATTAGCGTCGGATTTTTTTCAGAAAAGCTTCGTTAAAGTAAATAAAACCGTTGTTTTGAACTTTTTGCGAATTGTACTTTGTTATACGTATGTACGAGTAGCAAATATGCATAAGGATGTTTATAATAATAATATGACCACCAATACCAGCATTCTTACTGGTCATATTAGTATGATATGCCAGTATAACCACTAAGAAACGGGGCAATTTTGCACCTCAATGTCTCGTAAACCGTTAATTTGCCAACTATGGTCTCTTGTTGTAAAAATGTGCGGTATGATGTAGAGAATGCGTGGTTTTCCAATCCGGCTGCGGCTCTTTAACACCTTGTAGAACTCTTCGGAGTTCTACAAGGTGTTCGGAACTCTTCGATAGCCGACCTCTGATAGGGGATGGCAGCAAAAGTAGAAGAATACTGATTGACGACCCCTGTGGTGTCGTCTCGGTTAGCGCAACTGCCTACCGTGTGAGAGGTCCCGGGTTCGAAGAAAAAAAAACCCTAGGTCTTGGATGTTTACATGTTTGCGACGTCGCTGTTTCTGGTTCCCACGACACAGGGTCTCCTAATGTGGGACCAGAAGCAGTGTATTGCGCCTGTATGTAAATGTTAATGTTTTTTAATACTGTCCTTCCTTAGATTGTCACATCTGTTCCTTCTCTTGTCAATGCCACAGACAAGCGACGAGAGAACTCTTCGTTGACGACCTCTGATTTTATACCAGACAGACTTCTTTTGCGGCCAGTGCACCTCCCACTCCACCAATTTAAGCCTTGATTATACAGTATTAGAGTGCGTTTCTGAACGTACCAGCATTCAGAGACTCTTGGTCGGGTTTGAAGTGACCATTTTTGGAGTTACCTAGGAAAAAAAACGGATCCCTTATAGCATCTCTTTGTTGTCGGGCCGTCCGTTTGTCTGTCAAGACCCTCTATCTCGGGAAGGAATCAAGTTATCGAGTGGAAATTTAAGCCATGTTTTTAAGGCGACAGTTTTATCGTCACACAGACATAAAAAAATTACAAAACAGAAAAGGCAAAACAAAAGACGAGAAATAATAAAAACAAGAAACTGACAAGTGAGGCGGTAAAACCTCAGGCTCAGTGTTTGCGCAGGCTTATTTATTACCCACAACACTGATTTTCTATCAAGGCCTGATCAAGTGAACCACGGAGTGATCCATCGATACAGACAAATACAATACAATACAGTTAAGTACAGTACTTTGCTTTGTCAGTCTTTCTTCCTTGTCATTTTCTCCACATGTCCAAACCAACGAAACATTCCTTTCTCAATTCTAGACACTACATCCTCTTTCAGTCCACGACGTTCTCTAATCACACTATTGCGTATTCTGTCTTTCAAAGTAACACCACACATTAGTGGTAGGGAAAAGTGGAAGGACCGGTAAGGGAAGCCCCAGGCGAATATACTTCGACCAAATAGGCGTGCGTGCATGCAACGACCAATGAATGTCGATGAAGCAAAAAAGATTTGTCAGGATCGTAGCAGGTGGTAGTCCCTTGTCTGGGCCTACACCTCTGGGATACAGTCGTGAGCTTATGTATGTATATATGATTACAAATACTATGTATGTGAGTGTGACATAATTAAGTTCACCCTAAGTCAGGGAATATATTACTGTGCCCCAAGATACTATTTAATTCAGTTTGGGGCATATATGAAATCAGAAATCAAATTGTTATGTTAAGTCTCACTCACATACACAACACAAAAAAGGAACTCACTCGCTAACAACATTACACAAAGTTCCATACTAATTGTTTCTTGTTTAATGTAGTACTCGTATACTTGGAAACCTAGAATAATTATGTATTTTCTCTTTACAAGCAAAACAAATTGTCGCCTCGTTGGGGAGTTGGCACTGACCTGTACTATTATGTATTCTGTAGCACTGATTGCTGTGATACAGGTTTTTAACCTAGCTAAAGGTACGATTCCACCAGTGTGCGGAACTGTGCGGCACAGTGCTGCACAGCGTAAGACAAAAATGTTTGCTTTGGTCGACTCACTCAAGCGAACAAGAACAAATTGTGCGCGAATATTTTAGCAATGTTTGCGCACAGCTGTGCACTCGTGTGCGCTTACACAGTACAAGTAGTGGACTCGTGCCGACGCGCACGCACTCATTGTTCGCGAACTCAGTCTTGCTTCCGCTACCAAAGCGAAAACATTTATTTGTGCGCGCAATTTCTCAAGTGCAACACTGTGTGCTCACAAAAGTTACACGCAGCATTGCCGGTGGAAACAGAGGCTAAAAGCGATACCAACTTAGTACGTGTTGTGCTATAGTTCTGCACAAAATGTTTGTAAACAAATGTGATGCACACTATTTTGGTGGAATCGTACCTTAATATTTAATTTTGTGTTTAGCGTTGAAGTAAATTTTTACGGTAATAAGCTTTGTACTAATTTGCGCTATAAACAAATATTCTAACTTTTCTGCTCGATAAACATTTAGGACGATACCACTGCTCACTTATGAATACCTAACGTATTTAATCATAAATAAGTCATGACATGAATTACGTTAGGGTGGATGCGATGTAACTAAAGAAAATCTTTTGTATTGACAACGAAACGTATCATTACAAGGAATCGAACTGTAATTCCAGTAAGTAGGTGGATAATGGCCGACTGAGTTATAGCTAAAAAGATTTAGGGTCTTTATTTTCTTGGCTTCCATCTTGAGCCAAACAATTGCTTGGAATAGGCAGTAAAAGGGTATCCAATCTCTAGAGCATCTGAAATTGGTTTTATTAATATCGTAGCTCCGATACCGATCCATGATTATTCAAGCGATCGAGACAATGTCTGTATTATGCCGTACCATTGTTATTTCGACTGCGAAGAATATTCTAGATGATTTTATTATTCTGTCGTCATAATAAAAAAGGCCATAACTACCATGAACTTGATTTCAAGCTTTAAGTTTAGTGAAAAACTAGATTTCAAGCAAGTCTGCTAACTTGTCGTCGGTCCTATTTGAAAACACACAAGGAAAATGTACATATTCCATTATTTCATTAGATATTTTCTAAAATTTTAGTGATATTTGTTTAAATACAGTTTACTCTTTCTCACTAGTAACGTCGCTAACTGTTAGCGACGTGCTCTGATTTTTTTGTATTTGTGTTTAATTTTACGGGTCTCTTCCCTGAGGAAGGTATAGGCCATACTCCACCACGGGGACCAAGTCCGGATTGGTGGAGATTTGTAAGACTAGTGGCTGGTATTACTGCTAGAAGTTTTTAAGCCGCCCTAAGGCCTCCGACTTGGTTTAACGACTGCCATCTATCGACGGCAGCCGGCACCAACTGCTTAACGTGCCTTGCGAAGCACGGAACTGCTCGGAAAAATGCCACTAGCGTTAAAAAAGTATAACAATGACAAATCCGACCAAATGCTTCTGACGTCGAGATTTGTGCTAGTAAGTGACATAGATGACGGAACTACTCACGCGATGTAAACACGTGGGACATTAACTGTCAATGTATGTAGTAGGGTTTCCTGAAGCCTTTACCGTCCACTCGTCTCATGTGGATTAAGCTGTCTAGTAGCTACAAGATTAATGTAGTAACACTTATTTGTGATTAGTGATGGGCGAAGAGGAATGTTCTCATACGACGGAAACTTAAGATTTTTGTAAAAAAAATGGTCCATTTCTGAATTAAGAATTTTGTTAAGTAACTACTAAACTGTAGCACTGTCTCGTGAAATTTCTCAGAAAAGAGCGTGGCAGGACGTTACTTAGTGAAATTCTCTTTATGGATATAACAGTTGGAGTATGGCCTATACCTTCCTCGGGGAAGAGGCCCGTGCCCCTCGGTGGGGACATAATGGGTTTATGATGATGATGATGATATAACAAAGTTGATATGCTAATTAACTGTAAACTCAGTGTATTTGTGGACTACAGGGAATGTCGAACCGGAATTAATTGGATGAAGACGTCGTCGTTGAATTTGTTTCTTTTACTGGGAATATTTCTTAGGAAGGATTTTTTTGCTTATTCGTTTGTATAGAATTACCTTCGGTAGGTATATTAGAAATGTTAAATTCACTATATTCGTAAACGTTTTAAAGATAAGTGTAATAGATTGAAAGTTGAATTTTCATAAATGTACACTATTTATCGTAAAGTAGTTTTGTTATTATCCTCGTTTATATTTTTATTAGTGTACCTCTTACAGACAGCAATTAAGTGTGGTTTAAGGATAAAGATAATACTTTATTGTTAGAAAAGATAAAATTAGTTAATTAAATTATATTTTTAACTTTATCCTGATACACTTACTTGACTTTTTGTCGGAAGAGTCCGACAAAGTTTCGCTCTGATTGGCAGAGCTTAATAATGGTGAGCACAGACTGTGGCCCACGTCATCGGCTGTGTAGTGCTTACGTGAGTTTCAGCAAGGAGAATTTAATTCTCCTTGGTTTTAGTTCAAAAATTAAATTATATTCTTGTATTGCTTCTATACACATATTTTCGATTCGGCCAGGCTTAACTTAAAGTAACTGTCTTCTATAAAAATAATACAGTAAAACAGAACATAAAATTATGTAAACTCTACTTCGATACATAAGTAAAACGATTCACACATTAGATTTAATTCAGTATACTCCATTATTACGTAGGTACCTACAGAAAACAACACCATATGTGGGGTATAATGACACGCATTGGAGGGTATAAATTATTTACCCTGCCGTTTAAAATAACAACCCGGGGCTATATTTACACAAAATTGTACAGTCTAATGTGGTACCAAAGTTAGAAAAATAGAACAGAAGCCATTTATTGAAGCATTGAGACAGGGAGTCGAGTTCAGCAAGGTAATAGCGTATTTAAATAAATCTGCCTACTCTTATTTCTGACCATAAAATCTAATATATAAAATTATCGTGTCACAATGTTAATTAGGAGTATGCGCACTCCTCCGAAACGGCTTGAACGATCTGGATGAAACTTTATATGTATATTCTGTGAGTTTGCTATACAGGGTGTTCGGCGCATGGACCGTCAAAAATTTTCGGGGTACTGGTGGGGTGGGGTCATCTACTACGTTAAAAAAAAACAAAAAAAAAATTGGTAGATACTTGTACATAAGTAAATAATAATAAAAATAATAATATCTATAACCTTTATTTCAGAATTTAACACAAATCCATATACAAACAAAAATATACAAAAATAAATAAAAAAGTTTGAGGCTTTAAATTTTGCGGTCAAAAATTTTTGACGGTCCATGCACCGAACACCCTATATTATGCAGCTCTGGAAAATGTTAACATTTAGTGAGTCAATTGAACTATCCTATTACAGCGTCAAGTCAAAGAAGACTAGAATAGAATAGAATATTCTTTATTGAACACTAGAAAAAAATACAAAAAGAACACAAAATATTTACAAAGGTTCATAGTACAATTGGCGGCCTTATTACTATTGAGTAGGTACTCTCTCCAATCTCCTCACGAAGTATCTCGAGCTCCATAGTAAGGGTTAGAGTAATGCTTTTTCCCGCATTCGTCCAAACGCCGATTTCACGGCCGCTTACCTCTGTAAGGACAAATTTCACGTCTCTGTTAGTGCGGGCTCATATTTTTCAATATAATATTTGACCCGTATTATTTAGTTGGCCTATGCCCAGACCGTAGTAGTCATATTACTAGTATGATTTACCTCTGATGCATGAATAAACCTTTTTTCATAAGTATGCTCATCGATTTGAGACTAATGTGATCTCACCTCCACTAAAAGCATGTAAAACAATTGGGATACCGCCGTTTAGCCAAAGTATTTTTCGCCAAATTTTACTTCCCAATAAACTTATGGCATCAGTTTCATTTCCCAAATGAAACTTTAGCAAGTTTTCATTTCGCATTTTATTCATTTGGTCAAATTATCATTTCGCATAATTTTACTGCGTCAAGTTTTATTAAGACAAACGTTTATTATGCTAACGTTTTATTTTGGCAAGTGTTATTTTCAAATAATGGAACGGGGGGTCGGCGATGTAAAGAATACGTGACAACAGAAATATAGGTGCGACGACGCGCGTAGCGAAGCGGAGCGCGTCGGAGCGTTAGGTTCTCTATTTAAGATCGAAAACAGACTCGACTTTGATGCGTTGAATTTGACCAATTAATTTTGACCAAGTATTTATTTCGTAAACAATAACTTGCCATAATAACTTTTGCTAACTGTTTATTTGCTTTAAGTTGTTTTTGAGAAATGTTTTTTTGCCAAGTGATAATTTGCGGAAAATAGTTTGGGAAGTAATACTTTGGGAAACGATTTTTGGCAATACATTAGTAAACCAAAACAATTAAGCTTGAACGACTAATAATAAGAACGATAAGTACGATTTGGATAAATTTGGGAAGGGCCATGCCCTGCACTAACCTAAAATACTATTATGCGAACTAGGTAAAATACAAATATTTTCAGAAATATGCTACACATCGATAGTCTACGATCTTATCCAAGTGGCAGGAAGATGAGTGATGCAAGCCGCTTCCAACCGGTCTTTTTGGAAATCCATATGTGTAGGTTTATGTATGTATATTATTATTAAGTATAAGTATTTATATCAATGCTTTTATTTGCACCGACTACCCGTCTCACTTTTCCTTCAGCTACTCTCCATCGTCGGTTGTCTGGAAGAAATTGCTTTTAGCAATAATACCACCAATTGTACTGTATCTTTGTAAATTGTTTTGCATTTGTTTTTCCCAGTACAATAAAGAATATTTTTATTTTATTCACCCCTGTAGACTCCTTGACTGGACTCCCCGGCATAACAATAGTTTTTTGGGGTTTATGAGTAACCATGACAGAACTATACATTATATCGCTTATCTTTTTCCATGATAGTCTCATAAAATCCAAATATAGACATCATCATCATAACCCATTATGTCCCCACCGAGGGGCACAGGTCTCTACCCTGAGGAAGGTATAGGCCATACTCCATCACAGGGGCCAAGTCCAGATTGACGGAGGCTTGTAAGACTAGTGGCTGGTCTTACTGTCTCAAGCCGCCCGTAAGGCCTCTGACTTGGCCATCTATCGATGCCAGCCGGCACCAACTGCTTAACGTGCCTTGCGAAGCACGGAACCGCTCGGAAAAATGCCACTAGCGTTAGTCATAGAACGGCCACCCATCCACGGACTGAACGCGCCCTATGTTGCTTAACCTTCGTGATCGCTTTTAAGATCACTCAGGCGACCGGGGCTACGAGCGATTCCGCGATTAATATAGACATACATTCAACAATTTGTCCTAGAGCACCGTTCGTCTCGACAAAATACCTCTAGTTAAACAGCTATAAATTATAACTCGGAACGAAGTTGGCCCCTCCCGCGCGAGCTCGTTAATAATAAATAGTTCGGCAACTATGTGAAGTAGAGATGAAGTTAAATGGTATAGTGTGTCTTGAGACCTGGGGGAATAGGGGACGGCCGTGAGCAGAGGCTGAAGAAAAAAACTAGGTCACTATTAGACGTTCTCGTGGCTCTAATGCCCGAATTACACGAGGCTAGTTTTTCAAGCTAGGATAGCAAACTAGTGTCAGTAAGCTAGCAAGCTAGAACTTCTGGCCTCGTGTAGACAAAACTAGCTTAATTTCAACAACAGAACTAGCATGTTTCAAGCCAGGTCAGCAAGCCAGGACAGTACTAGCTTGCTATCCTAGCTTAAAAAACTAGCCTCTTGTATGTAACTCGGGCATTACTGTGACGCGTTTGGTTATCTATATTAATAATTTTGAACCGGTCTCCGGTAGTCTCTAACGAAAGGCAAATCAAATTGAAGAGCGTAAAATAGTAGTCGACCTGAATCGACTTATATAAACTTATAAGCGGGAAAGTCGGATTATCGAGTATTTTCAATGTAAAAATGATTTTCCTTTATAATGGCGTTGGGAAGTAAACATGTGAATGTCACCAATGTTGCGTTGGTGTCACGTTATCTCGTGTCACAGGTGTCCATTGTGAACTCTAAGGTTTAATTTGTCGTTTTTTTTGGAAATAGATAGGAAAAATACCGATAATAATTAAATGCTGAACAAAAAGATGTAGTCGATACAATGTGGAATAAAATTACGAGACTATATTTTAGCCGAGCGAAACCAGGTTTTTATCAAGTTTTATTTTAAAACATAAATTCATTTCTTTACACTTGAACTGGTCTGAATCTAGGATACCCTGTGCTATAGTAACCAGGCAAGGACATTACAAAAGAAAAACACCCAAACTGCTACGAGCGTAGCACTGTATCAATTCGTAGCCGGCTACGCGATCCACAACGCGCAGTCGGCGTAGGTAATTGTTTATTTATTTTTTATTTTGGCAATTCCCCTTCCCCCTCGGACGCGAATTGCGGTGGACGTGTTTTCTGTGCTGTTTATTATTTTTGCAATTTAAATTGATAAATCCAAAATAGAACACAAAAATTCACGCATCGTTGTACTAGGCGCCTATCAACCACAAGGAGCTACCAGAGGTGAGACACGGTCACGCAAAATTCACGCGAAATTACAACTCGCAGATTACTAGAAAGCGGAAGGACCAACCAGAGCGTACGCCACTACACCACCGTCACTCTCATTGACAAAAATTGACAAATCGTCGCGCGAAGCCGCGCCCACATAAGGCGTTCCCACACTACAGGCACCATTTTTTACAAACCAGTTTTCTAAACCAGCCGCTTAGCTTAGTCCGGTACCTAACGCGTTTCGCCTCAGCCACACTAATTTGCCGCATAAATAGGCCTACTTCTCTGCTTGGCGCCCCGTCGGACCGATCTAAAATGTTTCACTCACCGAATTCAACGCAGAAAAATGTTCCTTCTAAATCAGAGAGTGATTTGGTAAATTTGGAAAATGAATTACAAGTAAATTGCGTACTAAATTCAATCCATTGAACGATACGTCGCTAAAACATCCATCTGAAGAAAGAAGCTCTATATGAGTTGATTTTCCAGCTGTCCAAATCCCTCAACCTTCAGACTAATCGAAACGACATTCGAGATGTGTCGAGATCTCCTTCTAAGAGGGAGAATAAATTTTATACACTTGTAGTGGAATTCACAAACACGTTGACCAAATCACAGTTTCTCAGCATGTCCAAAGACTACAACAAACAAAACAAAGGCAACAAGTTAAACAACACACATCTGGGACTATCAGAGCCAAAATCACCTATCTACATAGCTGAGCTACTGACGCCAGCTGCAAAGAAGCTGTTCTACCAGACAAGAACATTTGTAAAACAGAGTCAATACAACTTTTGCTGGACTACGGACGGGAAAATCTTCATAAAAGAAAATAATGATAGTCCTTATTTTCAGATTAAAAATGAATCGCAACTTTTGGCACTGAAAAATTCAAATTCTACTTGACTAGACTATAGTTTTATAGTACCACAACCTTTGTTTCTTATGTTTCTTTGCAAATTTTTTTACTATAGAATAATTAGTACAAAACACACTACACAAATTACACAAACAAAGTACACCACACTACTTACATACTATCCCATAATTACACGGTTCAAATTGATTACATTACAGACACAAATATCCCACTCTCAAACTAATTTGCACAACAATATTTTAAGCTACTACTTTTACAAACATTGCCAGCGTTGTCCTAGCGACAAGCACACCTTTTTCTATGTCCATTTAACAATGCATTTTAAAATTATTTTTTGCTACGGGTAGAGACACTGAAACCCTAATCGAAGATTTAGACCTTTTTTCCCTATCAACTGTCGTATCCTGTTCACCGGAACAAGTCCATAAGCACCTAACACTCCCTTCAAATAAACTTAAATTGTTGACACTTAACATTAGATCAATAAACCGAAACTTTCATAGTTTACAAACGCTTCTTACTGCAATAAATATAGAATGCGATATCTTGGTTTTGACTGAGAGTTGGCTATCCTGCCTCTCCAACACCTACCTACCCACACTAGCTAACTATAACACTATTCAAACAACTAAACACTTAAACCAAAGTGATGGCGTAGTGGTATATGTAAAGTCCGATCTCTCCCATACATCATCATCATCATCAACCCATTATGTCCCCACCAAGGGGCACGGGTCTCTTCCCTGAGGAAGGAACAGGCCATACTCCACCACGGGGGCCAAGTCCGGATTGGTGTTTCATGCGTTAGCAGAATCTATCATTACCTACTGCATACCATGTTGGGGTGGTGCTGCTAAAACAAACATTAAGCCACTAGAAGTCGCACAGCGTGGAGTACTAAAGGTAGCAACTAAGCGCCCCATCCTATTCCCTACTGCTAAATTATATAAAGATTGCGATGTCCTGACTGTCAGACAGCTTTTCATATATAATACCCTAATCCGTCAACATAAAAATACAGCATACTATGAGATTACTAAACGTCGCAAAGACAAAATTTGCAGCACTCCTACACCGACCTTAAGTTTCACAAAAAGGCAACAGTTCTATTTGGGACCGACCTTGTACAATAAATTGAATAAACTTTGTTATGTATTTAATCTACCGATCTACGAATTTAAAATGAAAGTGCTAGAACGTCTAAAATCATTAACTTATGATGATACAGAAAACTTCTTGAAGTGCTAAAAATAACACACACACCTTCCTTCATACACGAAACCACACACAGACACACTGACACACACACACACACACACACACACACACACACACACGGGCACGCACGCACGCACGCACACACACACACACACACACACACACGCGCGCACGCACGCACGCACGCACACACCACACACGCACACACGCGCAACACGCATGCCGCATGTTAGACATTAGTATAATTATTTTGCTTCACCCTTCTTGTCATACAGAACTCTCGTCACACAATATTATTATAATTATAGTACCTACCTAGATACATTTCTTTTTCAATAAGCATGACAATCACCACATAAAGTCATCCGCCTTTTGCAAGAGGCACGGGCCTACTAACCATAAATACATACTACCCAATAGTCTAGTTATGGTAGTAGTCACCTAAAATTACGTTTTTTGTCATGTTTTTCTTTAAGAATAATATAAGCACAAAATGTAAGTCTTTGTATCCATTACTTTAAATAAAAAAATATTTTCAAATATTTATTTTTCAATTACAGACAGTCGTGGTTTTCAAGTAGGCACTTATTTAGGGATCAGTGGCTTATAGTAACTAGGTAGTTGAAACACAATTCTACTCATGTTTTTGATTCGTATCTCGTAGGGAGACACTGAGTTTTAGTTATTACTCATTACTATGACTGCCTCGTTGTCTACCGTTAAGACGCTTACCTACCAAGGTAGAGGTTGTGAGTTTGAATCCCACTGCGGGCCGCCGTAAATTTGTACAAATGGCCTCAAACTGGGTGTTTTCCAACCTGCAGTGGGCACGCGTGGTGATTAAGGCCACCCTCCATCATCGCTTGTCTGGAAGAAATTACTTTAAGCAATAAGGTCACCAAAGATAAGAATTATCTTATCTCTCACTTTCTGAAAGTCTAATATTAATTAGACTATTCTTTTTATACCAGGAAAAACACATACAAAACATAGATAATTCTTATCTTATATCTCACTCTCTGAGAGAAGGCTTGAGCCTTGGGCTAAAAAAGCTACTTGTACTTTACAGATGCGCTTTGCATTTAGGCTAACAACTCAAGCAAGAGTTACTTAATAATATTAAAACGGAATAGACCTGCTTCAAGCCCCAGAAGGGTATCAAGAGCGCTTTCCATACTGTTTACTCAAAACTTGCCGGAACGAAGTCTCAGCCGTAAATTAAATAAGATCGCTCACTCCACTACGCAGGGTTGCCAGCTGCAAAAAAAAAATTGCCGTTTCTTCCTCTGGAACTGTTGAAAATATTAGTTCTTTGTCTTCTTTATCTATTTATTAGACACAACCAACAGATATTAGATACGTCACTTAAATAAAATAACATTGTGTAGATTGGTTCTAGCCTGACATCCAATTACAGGTTTACAATTTTTTTTTAATTAAACTTTATAATCGTTTTATCTTAAAAAAATTTACAGGTGTGCAACTACTCTCTTGATCTAGAGTGAATTATTTATGAAATAACATAAATAACAATATTTTTAAACTAAACGTCCGTTAACTCTGGGAATACTAAATCCGACTTGCAAACACCACTTTCTTAAACTAGGCTTTAACTAATATTCTTGATACAAAAGGCAATTTAAATGACGACTTAAGTGACATTTAAGAAGTCGTGGAAGTCGTCCCGAGACAAACTTAAATTTAGATTTTTATTGTTTGTCATGTTAATAGCTTCTTAGTACAATTTTTTACATGACTGAGCCCCAAGATACAATTTAGTTTAGTTTGGGTTTCAGAGTTACTTTATATTATTATATTGTTACGTTTAGTTCTGTTCATTAAAACATTTTTTATTTTGACATAAGTTTCGAAGCTGCGATGCAGTAATAACATGTTATCCTATTCAAAGAAAAAAAAGTGTTCGTTTGTTGTAGCTATACTGTAGTCTATATTTTAATGGTGAATACGGTCCTAACCAGTCGTGTTATGACCTTGAAAAGAGCAATTACCTAAATACTACTGTTATGGTGAGCTTTGGACGGAGAGGCCTGGATAATGAAGGTTCGGGAGAGCCGCAAGAGATGCGACGAAGTATGGTGCTCGGCACTGGCCAGGAGGCACCAAATCCTTACTGACCCGACTCCGGACCTTTTTTTATATGTCCTACATGCGGTAGGGGCTGCCGCTCTCGAATCGGACTTTTTCCGATCCGCCTTTAAATCCGCGCAGTTAAACGATAGACTAATAAAAAACCGTAAAGTTATTCGTCGTGTCTATTTGTATCTATTTGGCAGTGAATCTGAAATTACGTTTTTTAGGCTTTCCTGTCTAACGGTAACCCTACCTGTGAAACAACTTCATAAGCTCAGCTCCAAGAACTAAAAACTTGGAAGGAAATGCTTCAGGGGTTAAAGAGGTGCTTGGAAACACTAATTGCAGTAATGAGGAGTGATAGTGTGAGTTACAATTCATTTCAATCTCAAGAACGCTCATTGGATGCTGGCAGTAGCTGGATGGGGATAAACGTAAACATTTTTACGTACAGGTACATGCATTGCTTTTGGCACCACATTAGGATACCCTGTGTTGTGGGAACCAGAACATCACAAACATGTAAACATCCAAAATCTGGGATTTTTTTTACTCCAGCCGGGTCTCGAACCCGGTACTTCTGGCGTGGGAGGTAGATAGCTAACCACTGCGCCACAGAGGTCGTCATGAGGCCGAGGACAGAAAAAAGTAGCGTGCCTTGGGGACAGGTTGATTGATTGACTGATGGATCTGATGACAAAATGTCATCATTTTGTATTGTGTCAATACATTTTTTTGTGTTCACACGTTTGGATATTTGTCAGACTGTATGTTACGAATAGACGTGTGTTTCGATGAAATCTGACGGGTTGTTAATTTAGTTGCAAAACTATAGTGGGTTTGTTATGGATACTGACAGTAAAGAAAACTTAATAGTGAGCAAAATTATCTCTCTCTCTCTCTCCCTCTCTCTCTCTCTCTCTCTCTCTCTCTCTGTCTCTCTCTAAAGCCAATCCACTATAGTTTTACTCGAAATCCACTTAAGGTATTGTTTAAGGTTAACCCAATTTGAAAAAAAATTGGGAGCCTTTATACTCCATATGAAATGTATTTTAAAGAATTTCGTTTTATCAACAAATTATAAAGAATATTTTGAACTATTACCTAAGTCAGTTTATATACCCTAAAATAAGTTCAACCCCTTTACAATACGTTGCTATTTACATTGTATGTTATACTTAGTGTAATGGTTTGTAAATAAAACACATTTTACTCTCTTAGGGCCAGTTTCTGAATTGAGAATTTCGCTAAGTAACCACTTAACTGTACTGCTGTCTCATAAAATTTATCAGAAAAGAGCGTGACAGAACTTCATCATCATCATCAACCCATTATGTCCCCACCGAGGGGCACGGGTCTCTTCTCTTAGGAAGGTATAGGCCATACTACACCACGGGGGCCAAGTCCGGATTGGTGGAGCTTTACAGAACTTTACTTAATGATATTCATTCTCAATTCAGAAACCAGCCCTTAGTCTTACTCTAAAACACGGTTTTAACGTTTTGCAATATTTCAATAACACGTTTTAGATATACCAAATCCCGAACAGAAGACCTAAAGTAAGAGCTTTTCACCCAAAACTCTTGAACTAAGCCACGGGAACAGCTAGTAATGTAATAATTATTACGAAAATATGAATTTAACTAGACGAAAACCCGGCTTCGCTCGGGTAAAATGTAGACGCAAAATTATATTCCACTATGTTTTTTTATGTGGTGACGCCTCTGTATTTATCAACCACCAGTAGATATAAATCTCTTAATACATTCAGATACATAAGCTCACACCTGTATCCCAGAGGGGTAGGCAGAGACCACGGACTGTCACCTGCCACTATCCTGACAAATCACTTTCGCTTCATCGACATCCATTAGTCGTTGCATGTACCCACATCGGTTTCGGGTACTTTTAATCTTGCCCTTTGCTAATACATCCTCTATTTGGTCGAAGTCCAACTGGGGCGTCCCTTACCGGCCCTTCCACTCACATTCGCCCGATATATTTGCTTTGTGAGTCTTTCTTCGTTCATCCTCTCCACATCTCCAAACCAACGCAACATTCCTTTTTTCAATTCTAGTCACTCACTACATCCTCTTTCTCTACATCCTCGGTCTCTGATCACACTATTGCGTATTCTGTCATCCAAAGTAACACCACACATATTTCTTAAGGATCTCATTTGTACTGCACTAATCCTACTTTCATGATTCTTCTGCCATACCCAAATCTCGCTACCATGCTTACATATCAGTATTGGAACCAGCACACTATTACGGATAGCCAATCTTGCTCTTTTGGACATGTTCTGGCTACTCACGAAGGAATTCAAGGCGAAAATCGCATACTTATCATAACTTTGTCATGGGTACCTCATCACAAATTACTAAATGAGCTTCCTTCATAAACTTAACAGCTAGTGAATCTAGTGACGTATGAGACGTAGAATCCACTTGGCTAATCAACTAAAAACAGATCCCTCTCTTTGGCTTTACAGCTTTTAGTTTTGTATTGACCACATGTTTTTCTTCATCATTTTAATTTTTGGTATTTTTCTTATCTAAACCACGATTTTTAATTAGGTGGACTAAACTGACAGTTGGTGGGTTGCCATGTAAGGGAAATTAAAAAATAGTGTTGTGCTCAGAGTGTTCGAATAATAAATATTTTCATTCAATCATTCGTTCATTCAATTGCAGACTGGTGTATGTAATGTAACTCGCTCGCCCGGCCCTGAGTGATTTAAGATTTAGTTTTGGTAATTCTTTAACCATATTCCTAAACCTTAAAGGTTATTTTGTTCAAATTTGTTAAAAATGTTTAAATCTGAGGCTAGATAAGCAGTGGCGGATTTGCAGTCATGGCCGCTCTAGACCCCAGGCCATGTGCCGCCCCTTTCTCAGCACAGCACGCAGCACCTATCATATAGACTAGGTACATAATGAATTTACGCTATACTAGGTGCATAATGAATTTAGTGGCGCATACTTATAAAAATTGCTATTCGTTGCAGTGCAGTGCGGCCCGCCATAATTAAGCACAGCCTTTTAAATATTTAGATACTTTGCATTTGAGTAATTTCTTGCTATCATCAGTGATTTTTTTGTCACGATTTGCCGCCCCTAATATCTGCCGCTCTAGGCTCGGGCCTACTGGGCCTTAGGGTAAATCCACTACTGTAGATAAGTTTAAAACGTCGTCTGGTTATGTAAGCCTGTTTACATTTTCCTGATCTCACGTGTGTGTATGCTTTAGGTGACATTCTAGGTCTACTCCATTAAGCTCTCTTAATATTTTTATATCTTATCTCTCTCTGTATGTCATATTGATTGTTCGTTACCTGTTTTACACTCCAATAAACAAATTAAATTACATTATAAACTCTACGTACGCACACGAATTACTAAGCTGAAATTGAGATAGGCGGGACATTTGGTTAGGCGGGAAGACGGCCGGTGGACTAAGGAAGCCACTGAGTGGTGGCCAAGAACGGGTCGACGGTCGGTGGGCAGACCACCAGCTCGATGGGCCGACGACATTCTGAAAGCGGCTGGGAGACACCGGACCGGATGGGTTGGCGTGAAAGAGAAGAGTCCTATGCCCAACAGTGGGCTCTATTTACGGGCTGATTAGATAGAATAAACTGTATAATTAAATTATACTTAAGTTAGAGGATTTCGTGATAAAATTATACATTTATAACTTAACAACATGACAGACATACCATATTCATTCCTTTCTGTTTTGGAATAGGAAAAAATAAAATCAAACTAGATTTAAAATTTTAATCACTTTTAAAGTCTTAGGACGAATTGCACCTCGAATTTAAAATGCGTTAGCGCTTTGTATTGTCAAACTATACAAAGACTTCACATTAAAATCAAATTAGCAACTAAACACGTTTAAAGATTTTGGGGCAAGCTTCGTTTTGCTTAGCTTATAAATTTATTGAAATGGAAAATCAATTAAATAATATGAAAAAGAAAACAAAAAAATAAATACTGAACAAAAACATGTGGTCGATACAATAATGAAAGCTGTAATTCTACATTGAGAAAACAGCTTTCTCCTTTTTCCTAGATGGCACATGTGGATTATTGTCTAAGTCGCATATTTTGTCGTTAGATTCACTGGCTATTAGGTTTATAAATTTATTTATTGTTTTTAATTTGTGATGAGGAACCCAGCCATGATACTATTGTATTGATCCTTCAAGATATAATGAAAAATAAACTACGTTTTGAAGGCAAAACTTTATTATTCAACCGTTAAAGGCTGAGGTGTGAGGTGTGAGGTTACAATGTGACCAATAAATACCTACTATATAAAGAAGATACTGTACATAGTAGACACGACACAACATGGTATACGAATCTATCACTAGCCAAAATATTATTCGTTGAAAACGGTTAACTACAGAGTTATCATCTAAACCTTATGAAAAAAAAGTGGATATTATATGTCTAGTCAGTTTGTCATCTCGTTACTTAAAAGAAATATTTCCTAAAGTTTGTGGGTTATTCAGATGTAGGTATGTTTGTTTAATTGGTAGGTATTTAATGATTAGGATTAAGTTAAATTATTTTCCCCAAATAAAGGAAATAAAATTGAAGAGTGAATGATTGAATGAAATCGAACATTCAATGAACACATCAAGTCACATCACTACGATCTTGCTCTGGCAACATTTTAAAAAAATAAGAGCTTTTTGAACTGTCAGTTTAGTCCACCTAATTAAAAATCAAGGTATAGTGGCTTTTTCATTTCAATAAGTTTATGTACCTAACTTAGCAAAACAATAAAGATCAATTTATGACTTTGATTTCCTTTTTCAATAATTTTTAGACCCATCCAAAACTCAATGTCAATTATTGTCTTCCCGCCAATGAAAAACACCACAGATTACTTACTTACCTTCTCAGCTGGCACAGATTATAATAACCTTCTTGGATGCCACGGTATTCCACACACCATGGAGTTAACAAATTATCTTAGTGTTTAGGAGAGTGCTTTACTTTACACTCTGTTGCAACATTATGCTGAATCGGGCCCATTTTGGGGGCTCAACCTTTAATGTATTTTATTATTATTTTCATGTTGTACAGTTTATTTATTTTTACGCTTTTTATGCTTTCTGTGTTATTTTTTTTATTATTGTACGCATTCTGTGTGTGTGTGTGTGTGTGTGTGTTTTTTTGTTTTGTTTCAAATAAATAAATTTTCTTGCTTTCTTTCTTTATTTCTTTCTTTCTTAAGGAGAGTGCTTTTGTAGAAACGTGTAAGCGCCACTTGCTTTAGTACGTATTACGGTATAGTACGGTTCTAGTTGCCTTTCAATTAGAATCAAAATAAAATTGGTTTCTATTGTTCTATCCAGTGACACCTGAGCGCGTTACTAAAAATTTAGTGAGAACTTTAGGAGAGTGCGCAAGTGACCCGTGACGGGTGCGTGTTGTTTTCATTAACTCGAATTATCAAACTTACTTATGTGTTCCATTAAAACTCATAGTATTTTGAGTAGGATAGCGCATATTTCGAGACGTCGACGAAGTGACACTCTACTGGAAGAAATATAAAAGTTCACTCGAACGTCTAGTAACGTACTAATACACTTGCCTCTCTAATTGTATTATAGCATTCTCCTAAACACTAAAATAATGTAAACCGGCCATAACAGTTCACAATGAAAACTTGTGACACTAACACAACAATGATGACATTGACATGTTTACTTAGCAACGCCATTGTTGAATTTAATAATTTTTATATTGATGCTGCTCGATAATACGAATTTTCCGCCCATATGTTGTCGACTCAGATCAACTATTTTTTTACGCTCTTTCATTTGGTGTGCATATCGTTCGACCGTAGACCCGAACGAAATTATTAATATAGATTTGTCCCAGAGCGAGTGTTTAGGAGACGCGGCGGACCGTCCAAAACAGGACTTTACGCAGTGCGAGGGACACACAAATGAGAATTCAGGCCTATATATTCTAATCAGCCGTGACTTTAGGGTTATACCGATCTTCCCCACCTAAATATATTAACTTTTCTACTGTACCTTTATTATAAAAAGTATGAGTCCTAGAGAAAGAAAAACTACGTAGGTACATTTATCTCTTAAAATACCTGGCACAAAAACGCGTTATACATATCGCCTTAAGAAGGCCTTAGACTATGACGTCACTTCTTCACGTAACGCCTTAAAATGTATAGAATTTATCAATATTTAAGGAGACAATAATGTTTTACGCATCTTCACCCTTTAAAAACACGTTTCACATTTAACGAAAAAACGAAACCTAATAAGCTTTTTTTCTTTTTATAGTAACTTCATTTTTCACATTTTTTATAATCTCGAAAAGCCTGAAAAGAATTATTATTGTTTTATTTTTGAATTTTCCTTGTTTTTATATGACTGTCTTCAACCGAGTAGATATGAATTTATTACTAAGAGCGACTTGTGCCCGCACTATCTATCTGTTCATCCAGGACAGTCTCTTTAAATACAAAAACATCATGCACCATGACATTTGCAATGCAAATCCGTAGATAAATTGTATTTCAATACTAATTGAGGTCCCGGGTTCGATTCCCCGCTGGAAACAAAAATAAAACCCAGGTTATGGATGTTTACATGTTTGTGATGTCGCTGTTTTTGGTCCCCACGACATAGGGTTTCCTAGTGTGAGGCCAGAAGCAATGTATGTGCCTATATGTAAATGTTTAAATGCAAAATGTTTGATTTTCATAATGCAATGGAGAGGCCAGAGACCAGATGTCAGAGGCCTTAGGGCGGCTTGAAAACTTCTGACAGTAAGACCAGCCACTAGTCTTACAAGCCTCCACCAATCCGGACCTGGCCCACGTGGTGGAGTATGGCCTATACCTTCCTCAGGGAAGAGACCCGTGCCCCTCGGTGGGGACATAATGGGTTTATTATAGTGATTCTCATTTATATTGTAAACATATCCATTTATGCATCTCGTTACTCCTAGATAGACATGTCGGCACGCCGGGTTTTAATTCTGTTGATTCTTTGGGAATAAACCCGACTTTGTATATAGCTACGGCCTCACACGGCCGCGCATGTACAGTTAAGTTGGATAAATGAAATTATGCGTCCAAGGATAGTGCTCGCAAGCAAAATATCGTTCAGAAATTAGACACTAACAGCCTTTATCAATATATATGCGCAGATTAAGACTTAATAAGGAGTAGTTTTAGGATAGAGCCGATTTCGACGTGTCCTGCTCTATCTTTAACTTGAAAAATGTTCGAACGTCAGCAAGTAATCTTGCTTATAAAAAAACAGGAGTAATAATTGAATTAAGGCATTGTTATGTACGTAGAGGGTTGTAGTCGTCGAGAAATAAGAAACGGAGGCCGACGATACCGTTGGATCGACGACATAGAGAAGACGGCGGGAAGGATACTGGATTGGCCACGGATTTACATTCACTCAAAACCATCGATATAAAGTTTATATTTCTCCGTCAAAAGTTGACGTAGGTAGCAGTCTCATAACAGTGAAACTGCTTCTAGTTTTATTATTTTTACAAATTACAATTGATAACATTTATATTATATTTATGCATGAATTAAAATAATAGTCGTAAATATCACTCAACTATACAATGTCCTGTATAACTATACACTAATACACTTACTGGCTAAATTAATTGAATTTAAATAATAATATGAATAATAATGTCATTATAATTAATTTTATGTACAGAGCGACGTTGATTTCTTTTCCTGCTATGAGTTAATTTGTATTCTTATTGGTTATTGTTAATTCCGTTCTCACATCCCTTGGCCGTAGCTGAAAATCAGCAAAATATTTGCTTTTGTGAAAGCAATATTTATAATGCTGAGATACGGCCCTTTTGTGCTGCTGTTGCACACGCACATATGGCCCGGCAGAGCCATATTATAGTTTAATTGATTTGATGGAAGTAATTGGAGAATTTTATATCAACTGTTATAATTTTAATTGAATGTCATTCGAAATTTATTGTTACTATTTAAATTAATTATTTATCACGATTGAATTTGAATGTAATTTGATAATTCTATTTTTATTTATTATTGTGATTTAATTCAATGCTATTTGTGTATTCTGATAATTCTATTTTATTCATTGTTATGATTTATTTTACATTCTATATTGTTATGATGATCATTGTGTTATGTTTTATGTGTGTGTGTTTCAAAGCGCAAATAAATGTTTTATCTATCTATCTATCTATCTAAACGTGAAAGTAGAAAAGCGAGCCGAGTGACATAGTTTGAAAGTAGTAGTGCGTCCTTGTCTACCGAGTTGCCAGGACTAAATAAAATCTAATGACGGCAGTATTACTTCTTAGATATAGTAACATTCAACATTTTTGTATAGTTAGAATATTGAAAGTAATAAAGTATAATAAGAATTTAATTATCTCAGTTATAAAACGAAATAATAGTCGTTTGAAAAAAAATGTAATAGCTTTTCGTCATCCTAAGTGACCACATTTTTCTTTTATCGGTTCAATATGGCAACCGCTTGACAGCTTGACACTATTCGAAAGAGACGCACTACTAGGTACTTTGGAGCCTCTCACTCTGCTCGTTTTTTATTTCATTGTGCACAGTCCAGTTATACTAAAGGTGGGATTGACAAGGCAAATGATAAAAAGAAATAGAGGCACTTGGATCGTTTTCATGTAGGTACTGTGGCTTTCTATGAATCATATCATTATTAATCGTTGTATTCTTGAAAACCGTAATACAACTTTGGGTACCTGAAAAGTTTTTTTCAACCCTCTTTCTTAGCACACGTTTTTTTTAACAAGTCTACAATTATAATATAGTCCCATGCGATTTATGTCGCTTTCGTGAGAACATACTTGGTACTACATGTTTGCCTAGAACTAGTTTTAAGGAGCTTGATCCCAAGAAATGGCTTACTTTGCCGTGAAATAAGTAGGTGGGACAAAGTATTCAAAGCTAATGAGGAAATAGTTTTCCGAGGAAGTTCTCTATTTGGGTACGTAAAGTATATATCGCATTTGCTAAAGTTGAATGCACCTGAGCGCCAAATAACAACCATTAACAGAAGTTCCCTTTTCCGTGCATGCCTAGAAAAGTTCTTTTCCGTAGTCTGTTTTTTAATTATTCTGAGATTCAATGCAAAAAACAAAACTGTCACGTTGACATCTCAATACAATCCAAAGGCTGTTTTTTTTTATATATATTTATTTTTACAGGGCCTGTACGAAACTTTAGCCCTAACGATGTTCGGAAAACATTTGTTACAAAAAATTGAACTTTACGCCATGATGGCTGAAAACGGAATCCATCCAAAGGCTGTCAATGTCTGAATGTTGCTATTATGCAAAAACCAAATAACCCCATTTTACTTCCAAGAAAAAATTGTTTGTGCTACGTAGGTGTTTGTTTATAGACTTTGCTCTTATGAGGAATTTAATTTTAATGCCTTTGATATGATAAGGATTTTAGTCACTCAGTCTTCTATTGAAGGTAAAAAAAAAAAACTACCGAGTAAACCTTCTATATTTTATAGCGGTCAATTATTTGCATTGAATTAAAAAACGGACTTTAGTTGATTTCTTTAGGATTCAGAAACTTTTGAACTAAAACTTTCGTAAGAAGTATACATTATTAACCTAACCTTTTTCCCGGATACACTTGCGAGCGAGCCCCATCCCGACTCATCATGATAGCGAATCAGAGCGAAACCTGGTCGGACTCTTCCGACGTCAAGTAAGTCTATCTGAAATAAAGTTAAAATTCAGAAGCTTATTCAATTTTGGATAAGTTGACAAAAATCAAGTTCAATATACGTACAGTGTGTTCTAGATTGGTCTGAGGTAAATTAAACATCATTCAACTTTTACATGTAAAATTCGCAACTTTTACATGTAAAACTTGCTACTTTTGACATTTAAAACTCGCGACTTTCAACATGTACAACTCGCGACTTTCACCATGTAAAACTCGCTACTCATCTATGGTTGCCTGGAATAAATTGCTTATAGTAATAAGGCCGCTAATTGTACTTAGATTTATAAAAATCTGTAAACGTAATCTATGAGTACAATAAAGAATATTCTATCTATCTATCTTTCTACTTTTGACATGTAAAACTCGTGACTTGTGACATGTTAAACTCGCAACTTTCGACATGTAAAACTCGCGACTTTCGACATGTAAAACTCGCGACTTTTGACATGATTTTAAGACTCACGACTTTCGACATACAAAACTCGTGACTTTCGACATATGAAACTAGCTACTTTCGAGATCTAAAACTCCCGACTTTTGACATGTGAAAAGCGCGACCAGCATCGTCACACAAGGGCTGAACTTCTGGGCCACTAGCGCAAGCACACGCTTGCATGCGCTGCATAAACACCACGGCTCAATAGGCAGAATAATTAACTTGTACGTACGAATGTTTAAAACTGCCTTTTAAAATTATGAACACGGGAATATTTTCATTTTCCGACAATAATTCTCGCGTGAATGGCACAAGGGACTTTTTTTCCCAGTGTGTGTATGTTGCCATGCATAATTTGTGGCACATTTATGCACGCCATGCTTACAAAATAGGTAAAGGCGAAGGTGCATTTTAATACTACTAGGACTATTCCGCCAACTCATTGGATAAGTAAGTAAATAGATAAACGAATATCCCGAGTATCCAGGGATAAACGAATAAATGTAATAAATGCAATTTATCAGGATAGTTGGATACTATTGGTAGCTCTGCAAATGTTTGATGCAAGACTTTTTTGGACTCATTTACAGTGAAGAGAAAAACTGTCACGGCTAAGTAGGCTTTACAATGATAACGAGTAATATGTATGCGACCAACTTATAAGAGCCATCGCAAACAGGGCGACTTGTCACCGCAACTAGACGCCAAAGCTGGCGCAAACAGACTGTCGCCGCGTCTAGTCGTGTCTCGTCTATACCTATAGTCTAGCTTGTCGTCGCGACAACGTGACTCTGACGCCAAGTGTGCGGAGCTTCGAACCTGTCGTCGCGTCTAGTCGCCGAGCTGTTGCTGTCCCGTGTCGATAGTGTGCGCCTAGGCTAAGGAAAAGTCATACTTTGCACAAATTCTACTGAAAATGATAGGGCCGCGGTTTCTGAAATGAGAATTACACTAAGTAAGTACTTAAGTAACGTTCTGCCACGCTCTTTCCTAATAAATTCGACGAGACAGCACTACAGTTAAGTACTACAATAAATTCTTAATTCAGAAACCGGCAGAGGCCTAGGCCTGTGCCTTCTCTCGGAGAGTGAATATGAGCTTTTATCAGCACGTGTGCCCACCGCAGATTGGCGACTTCAAGCGCCGAGGTATTTGAATAGCTCAGACACTCATGTTTCCTCACAATGTTTTGTTTCACAGTTAGCCATTGGTATCGCTATTGTAACTTCACAAATGTACCTATATAACTTAGAAAAGACAGTGTTAGAAAAGACACTGGGCATCGAGCCTGGGTCTAACATTTCCGCTTGGGATACATTAGACTTCTACCTCTGTCATGCCCTATGATCCCAGCAACATATCAGTGTTGGTTCCTTGCATTGCTTATAACGAAAGGCTTGTTTTACTTTAAAAAGCAGTTAAAAAGTCAACAAGGCATCGCGTAAGCGGCATGTAATTAAAACCGAGGAATTTTGTGAAAATCTTCTACATACGGCTAGGTTGTTCATTAGATTGTAGAATGAAAAAAAAATTTACGTACAACCACTTATCGAAGAATTCGAAATAAACTAGGATAGTACCCGAAACCGACGTGGTTCTACGGCTATGGGTCCTAAAAATAGTGATTTACCGTAGATACATAACTGAGACATTGTACAGATACTTTTTACAGAAACGGTCTTTAAAAAAGGGCACCTAATATGATTTTTTCCCTAGGCGATGCTTGGGAACCGGAAGTTAAGTTAAGCGTACGCTAACCGTTATGGGTATAACGGATTGTTAAGTCATGCATTTCTCGCATGATCGGTGCAGCATCAGCAAGTAGGTACAAATCCAGGCAGTTATGTGGTGACGTGCCTAGGTATCCGTCACCTACTTACACTTACCTAACTAATTAAGTAATTCTTTGTAGGTACGAGTAAGATAAGAAAATTCTTTATTGCACAGAAGAAACAAAAGATGCCTACAAATAAAAGTTACTGCCTAGTATCTGCTGTCGCTTAGGTAATCTTTGCCAACCAGTTTTGTTTTTGTCTTGTCAGGGATGCCCCCATTTGCTTGCAATTACTTAATCAGCAAAACTGATAATAAAAACACATGGACGGCATACCGATTCTTCAGTGACAAATGGACTCTGAATCTAAACGACTGTTTACACTACTTTGAAGTTCATTAGTAAACCAGATCTTTCAAAATGACGTCAAGTTTTTTACTGACGATAGTGTTACTGTCCATTTTACGGACGCTGTGCAAAGCAGAAAGTCATCAGACATTATTAATGAGTGACAATACAAACAAAATGTTTCGCTGCGAACTGAAGTCACTGTTCTACTGCGCTGAAATCAACTTCACCGACACCACAATACATGCGATGGACGTGTTTGAGACCAACGTGTTCGCAGCACTGGGCGTTGGCGTCCTGTGGCGATGCAAGACTAACGCTGCACACACTTGCGAAGTTCTCTACAGAGTAAATACACCTATCACTGCCTTGGCTCTGTCCAAAGACGGCAAACATGTCTACATCGGTCACTCGAACAAAATATGGCGGTGTGATGCCTACCTTCCTAATTCCTGCTTCGAGTTCCATCCCTTCGACAGTAGAGTCCATGTTTTGGCCGCGTCTTCAAGGTACATATTCGCGGGACTGGAGAATGGCAAAATGTGGCGCTGCGCCGTAACACATCCCAAGGACTGCCAGATTTACAACGATCTCACCCTCGCCATCCAGGCGTTGACTGTGAATGCTGAGTACATCTACGCTGGTCTAAAGGTCGGAACGATGCACCGTTGCGGCGCGAACAAAGCTCACACGTGTTCCATTTTCAACATTGCTTTTGGTCAGTCTATAATGTCCTTGGATGTGCACGAGGGTTACGTTTACGGCGGCCTAGAGCATGGTCAAGTCTGGAAGTGTGACGCGAATAAGGCTCACGGATGTGCCGTGCTCACCACGAGGACTTCAAAAATTAACTCTCTAAAGGTAATTCCTGGGACCACTACGGCAGGCTGCGACTGCGTTAATGGACAGCAGGTGCCGAAAGACTGGAATTTCATGAGCTTAAAGAACCGGACGACAGTTGAATATGAATTTAACATAACAAGGGATAAGCACTAAAAATATTATAGCGTTTACTTCGTTTGATGAGTAGAGTCAATGGGTCGACTGATAAAATAGGTTAAATGCATTTATTATTAAAATACCTACTTCGATATCGTGTCGGAACAATATCGGTGAAGTCCCGAGAACTTGTATTCGCTCTTGGAGATGTTCTTTCTCGTAAAAACCTACCTGTGTACTACAGTGACAGCCTCGCAGTCCTAAGAAGCCGATGACGTTTAATTTGATTTATCTCCGTGTAGTGTTGCGGCCACATAGGGTACATTTCGTTGACCTAGAAATATGATTCCCTTTTGTCGTCAGCATCAGGGTGTGATCTGTTTGCTGATAAGATGATGAATGTAGCTGAAGAATGTCTGAAATACTGTGAACGAGATGAATGAAAGGATGTTCTAAATTATGTGTAAATTGTATTGGATCTTAATTTTATTGTATGTTATGTGTATTCTATGTCTAAATTATTAGTAACATAGTCGCTAATTGTAAAACGAAATAGTTATACTGTAATGTTCTACAATTTAAGTAAATAAATAATAATAATAATGATTTTTTTTCAATCATATTGTCGGGACGTATAAACAGGAAATCTTCAAAATTTATTATATGTAATTATTAAAAAATAGTCTTTGAAATTAAGGAAACATCCCGAGAAAAACCTACCGACAAATTAGTCGTACTTACCTATCCAGTTTTTATTTGGGTGTGACTCTGCGGCGTGTTTTAAAAACTGGATACACGATTCGGCTCAAAAACTCATGAATAAAACAATCTCAATCAAAACAAAGTTTTGACGATCTCTGTGGCGCAGCGGTTAGCGCATCTGCCTACCATGCGAGAGGTCCCGAGTTCGAACCCCGGCTGGGGCCAAAAGAAAACCCCACTTCTTGGATGTTTACATGTTTGTGATGTCGCTGTTTCTAGTTCCCACGACACAGGGTATCCTAGTGTGGGGCCAGAAGCAATGTATGTGCCTGTGTGTAGGTAAATGTTATGTGTAGGTATGTTTAGTTACGAAAGCAAGGAGTCACAATTCGAATTCAATTCCGTTGCCCTGATCCGCCCTCCTAGTATGTCATTGTTGTATTCATCATCAACCCATTATGTCCCCACCGAGGGGCACGAGTCTCTTCCCTGAGGAAGGTATAGACCATACTCCACCACGGGGGCCAAGTCCGGATTGGTGGAGGCTTGTAAGACTAGTGGTTGGTCTTACTGTCAGAAGTTTTCAAGCCGCCCTAAGGCCTCTGACTTGGCTTAACGACTGCCATCTATCGACGGCAGCCGGCACCAACATTACTGCTTAACGTGCCTTGCGAGCACGGAACCGCTCGGAAAAATGCCACTAGCGTTAGTCATAGACGGTGACCCATCCATGGACTGAACGCGCCGTATGTTGCTTAACCTTAGTGATCGTTTAAGATCACTCAGGCTGCCCATTTCAGAAGGAAAGTTCCAAATTAAAGAATACATTTTTGTTAGAACAATGTATTTCCAATGTGTAACTATAAAAGTTTTTAATAATGGCCATACATATTTATCAAGAAGATTTTATTGTCAGTTTTTATAGATGAACGTGGTAGGACACATTATGAAATGTTAATTCTAATGTTTAATTTCTTAAGAAAATATTAACAATATAAATGCAATGTCTCATACTGAAATAAAATATGACGTTATCACAAGAAACATTAGTAGCCATGAGAAAGATTAGAAGTAGTTAGGATTCGACAATTAACTAAACACTAGAGATTCATACTGAGAAACAACTTTGGTATACAAGTATAAAATTATAGCAAACATCAATTGCATGTTATGAACTTACGACAAACAATATTCCAATAGTACTCGTATAATGAACTAATTTATTTATTTTATTTATTGGCAAGTTTAACACTGCGACTAAGACACAATTATTAAGTACCTATAGGGTTAATTAAAATTCAAAGAAAGTAAATAAGCATCTAAAAATCAAACTCTGTTAAAATGATAAAATTCCACTAAGTAATAAACGCCCAATAACCTAGACATTAATTTTGTTAGAGCAAATAAAATGTTAGTAGCTAACCTGCTACAATGATCTAGCTTGTTATTCCACGTCTTAACTACATAATACATAATTATTGTGTACTACTACTAGTACCTAAAATATATCCGACCTTATGCACTGCCTATAAGATAGGGTACGAATCTTATAGGCTTATGCACTGTCTATAAGATAGGGTACCTAAAATATATTTAAAAAGTTCATTAAAGGACTATCCACACTACAACGGGTTCGCAAAGTAAACGCAAACAAAACTAAAATAAACCTTAAGGCACATTACATTTGTTACATTGAGCACGCTGTCTCGCTCGCACAATATAAAATAATAAAAATAGCCCTAAAATATTTTAAAACATAAAATATGGTGCAGAAATTTAAATTGTTATGCGATATATTTTTTATTTCGACCACCACCAATCCGGACTTGGCCCCCGTGGTGGAGTATGGCCTATACCTTCCTCAGGGAAGAGACCCGTGCCCCTCGGTGGGGACATGATGGGTTGATGATGATATTTTTTATTGGAATTTTAATTTCAATTTTAATTTAGGCCGCCATATGTACTGTATTTTATGTTAGTGTTTTCCTCGTTAACAGTAAACAATGTTCGATGAAAGAAACGATTGAAGAAAAATATGTCTGGAATGTCCGAAATGTTATTACCCACCAAACTCTTCGCATTTATTAATTTACTACAGTCACTATAGCACTATAGTACTTTTACTACACTATAGTATACTTTTACTACATACGTACGTACGTAGTAAATTAATAAATGCGATCTAAGAGTTTGATGGGTAATAACATTTCGGACATTCTAGATATATTTTTCTTCAATCGTCTCTTTCATCGACTTACTTACTTAATCAATACAATTCGGTAGTTGACACGACCAACAATTTTATTATTTGATACGGTCGATTAAAACAAAAATTACAAAATATTTCGGAAAATTTATCTTTTTTTAGTCAATTACTAGTTATTACAATTTTTAAATAGATGAAACATAAAAAGAGTGCTCTGAAATATGACGTCATAATCCTGTATTTTCATACAAATTTCCGTTTTAAAAGTAACTTATTTGATTATCTAATGTGGCCTCCACACTGCTCGCGAGGGTAGGCGAATACGGTAGGCGTGGAGAGGCACTTGTTCTTACTTCGTCTAACCTCGAGTGTGTCTACGTACTTCGGTCAACTTTCCCGAGTACTGTGTCGAGGAACTTCGCGAGTAGTCTGGAGGAGGCATTAGATTGTGCGGGCGAGACAGCATGCCAACAGCTTTAAATCGTGCCACCCGCACAACCCCCGCCCGTCGTAATATATTAGAGATTTCATAGATATAAGATTTGTACCATGTTGGCAGTTTCTTGTTAGGGGAGCATATGGTCAAGATAAAACTGCTATTCCACTATCGGGCAGCGGCATCTCGCTAACGCGGTGGAAATTAGAAGAAGAAAACCATTCATTCATTCATTCCAATAGGCTATTTGACAGTGTGAAAAACATAATTATTTATATACATAATTAAATTACATAATTTGTAAAAACACAGAAGATATTTTTTGATAATTATGTATCTGCAGCCACTGTATTGAAAACGGCCTGGATTGGCCGATTCTATGATGACGTCACATGTCAGTAAAAATGGCGTCTATCATTCATTCTTTCTTACAATACGATTAAAATCAGTTAACGATTCGGATTCTCTCATATAGAGTTATCAATTTACAGATACCACCTTTAATTATATTACTCGTTGTCTTATTGAATACAATAAAAGAACGATATGAGCAACAAAACTTCCTTTGTAGCTCAAAACCAACACAACCTTTATATTGAAATAAGAAAAATAATTTTATTTAATAACATTTCAGAGCACTCTTTTTATGTTCCATCTATTTAAATATTGTAATAACTAGTAAATGATTAAATGAAATACATTTTCACAAGAATCATCTTGTAATTTTTGTTTTAATCGAGCATCTCAAATAATTTATTGTTGATAGTGTCAAATACCATCTATTGGCGTAAAATAAAAGTTTCTCTTCTTCTATCTTCTATACATAAATAAGAACAAAGTAAGATGGCGGTAGCCGGCTGTGGGATAAAACTTTTACCGTGACCTTGTGCTCCCTTGTGTAACGGTTACGTCGATAGATAAGCCTATAAAGCTGTAAGGCGTGGGTCGCACAGAAAGGACGTAGGGCGAGGGTGCGAATTTTTATTAAAGAATTAGGGCGATGCCTGAGGAACCGTGGTATTGACGACTGATGCAGAGGATTTGGCCCTTTGGGTCAGAGATGTCTCGGTGTGATTTATTTAATTGACATTTTCTATTTAATTACTTCTTTTTGAGACGGGAGTACAAAAAGGTTCACATACCCCCAGTTTATCGTACGCTAACAATCTGTGAATCTGCTGTAAGCAACTGTCAAATGTTGTTTTTGTATGTTTGGCCAACTGGCAGCTGTTACGGTAGATTAACGATACACTGCGCCTCGCAATTGGGACACTCATGGGACATTTAGGCACTGACTGAAAACCAGCGCTGAAGGCCTACACCCTCAGCATTATGCTGAGTCAGCTGCCTATTGCTGCAGCGGTTACACACCACGACAAAACCGTATTTAAATGTATATTTGTATATACATAAAAAAAAAATATTTTTTTTTATGTATATTTCTTTATGTATGTTTGTACCGTATCTTTGATGTTTTCTTCTCGTTTCTATTTCCTATTTCTGTTGTGTGCGACTGTTGGTGCAATAAACCTTTCTCTTTTCTATTAAAAGACTTAGCGTACGAGAAACCAGGGGTTAGCATGGGTAAATTTCCTTATAATGCTGTCACAAGACAGCAAACAGTGTACACTTCGCTATCCGTCTCAGAACTCGTCGTGTCTGGCCAGCGCCTCGCCAAAGTCGGTGGCCTGCGATCCGACAAACAGGTCGTACTTGTCGAGGATCTCGGCCTTCGTCAGCCGCTCGTCGGCGTCGGCGTCGGCCTCGAAGATCAGGTGGCGGGCCTCGGCCTCGGCGTGGTCGAACTCGGGCGGCGCGATCCAGTCTTTGACCTCGCGCTCGTCCATGAAGCCGTCCTTGTTCGAGTCCCTGTTTTGGGGGGGAATAGGATGGCAAAAATCAAATGAAAGGCTATTTATTTACTGTAAACGTAAAAATGTAATATATTTTTCGCAATTTTGTATATATATTACATATACAAAATTGCGAAATTAAACAGAGAATAAACATTGACTGTCTTGGATCTTGAGTAAAACTAGGTAGATTGAAGAAATGAATAAGCAAAAGTAAATTACGGACACAGTTCCAGTATTTTTGATAGAGAAGAGAGAACAAAAAAAACCATAGACAACATAAATTAACTATAGTGATTTGACACAACCGTAAAACATCGTTGGCGTGAATATTTACGGGCTGCTGACTTGAAATAGACGTTTTTCTCCTAAGTTGAGAAAAAAAACACGCAAATGTTTTTCTCTATCACTCTTTCACGATCTCTCCCTATCTATATTTCGTTATATCTCTCTCACTCTCTCCATCTCTCTCAAAGTATCTATCTTTTTTATCAATCCAGTGCTTCAACGCACGCTCGCCCGAGGAGGCGCCCTTGTTAGAGTCCCTGTTCTCTAGATATCTCTGTCTCTATATCTATATATATCTCTCTGTATCAAACTATATCAATCTCTTTCTCTCTCTCTCTATCTCTGTATCTCACCTGTACCCGGTGAACTGCTCCCGTTCCTGCTTGACCCAGTCGGGCTCCTCCTCTCCGTCCTCTTTGCTGTACATATCTCCGATATACTCCTCCACGGAAACTTTGCCGTCCTGAAAACATGATAAACTAAGTATGTAGGAATGGATCATAAAGAAAACTGTAATTAAAAACAACCAACAACCTAACCCAACCTAGGTACTTCGCAATGAGTTATTATTACTGTTACATTATTTATTGGACGGGCAGTCTGGTTGTTCATTATTTTTTATTTCACTTTTTAGGGTCCCAAAGGGTAAGGGGTAATATAGGGTAAAAACGGACCCTATTACTAAGACTCAACTGTCTGTCTGTTTGTCACATGCTGCATCTCATGAACCGCGAATGTGACAAAATGTTACTGAAGTATTTTCTTAGTGAAATTCCCAATTCAGAAACGCCGGTTTTCTACATCATCATCAACCCATTATGTCCCCACCGAGGGCTACGGGTCTCTTCCCTGAGGAAGGTATAGGCCATACTCCGCCACGGGGGCCAAGTGCAGTTCCTACATACAAACAATTTTTACATAAATACATAACAACATATATTATGTTACTATAATACGTACACTACACAGAGTTGGCATGAATGAATTATTTTGATTTAAATCATTGCCTTAAATTAAATTATTTTTTAAATATATATCAATGATATTTAATCAAAAATGTTTAATTTCACTTTCTTTCACAGAAATCAACATAAAAAAACAGATTTAGAAATTATAATTAACTTACAAAGCTACTTTAGGCTACTTAAACTTTGGAAAATGGCGACATCACACTGGACCGTAATTGCAAGGAAAATAAACAAAACACTACAAGGGGATTTTCCTTTTGCTTGGCATACATTTGTCAGCCAAAAAGAAAATCCCCGCGCGCGCGCGCTGTGTCCGCGCAATCCCTTGAAGGCGCGTTCCGTTTTGCGCAAAAATATAGTTAAATGAATAATCAAACGAAAAAATCAAAAAAATCGTGATCAATTAGGATTTTTTCAAAAATTCGTACTTTATTCGATTCTTTTTAATCATTATTTTTTCAAACCTTGACAGTATATTCATTTTTATGTACAATAAACTGTGTACCTCCATCTATGTATGTTAGTAACTCTCGCTGGCCTCACCTTATCAGTGTCGATGTCTTCCATGGTCTCCAATACGACGACATCGCGCATGTGCTGATGGTCCTCAGGGTGCAGGAACGCCGCGAACTCTGTGCGGTTGAGCTGGTCATTCTCATCCGCGTCTAGGGGACATAATTAGCCATGTTACATATTTGAACATGAACGGGAGTCTCAAAAACATTTGGAGGGTAGAAATCCCGTAGTCCCACAACTAGACTTTACAACGGATGATATCAAAGACGACAAATCCTATTTAAAACAATAATGTTCGTTGGTGTTCATGGAGTCCTCAGAAAGTGGTCATTTTAAATTCTTTCGTGTATTTCTTCTAAAAAAGGCAAACGAAACGTTACTTTTGAAATAAGCCGCCAAAACGCTATCTTGGGCAATATGGCGTCGCACAGGAATTATGACGTCACTTGCCAGTAAACCAATCAATGAACGTAAGAACGAATGAATGACAGACGCCATTTTTACTGGCTTGTGACGTCACCATAGAATCGGCCAATCCAAGCCGTTTTCGGTATAATAGCTGCAGATACATCATTATTAAATAACTTGTGTTTTTTTTACAAATAATAATTGTTTTTTTAGTTACAATGCCAAAGCGGTTTTAAGACTCATAATTTATACAAATACGTATAAATAATACTGTTTTTTTCACACTGTCAAATATCACTGGCCTATTGGAATGCCAGGCCGTGACATTTTTGAACATGAACGAAAATCTCAAACACATTTGAAGGGCAGAAGTCCCGTAGTCCCATAACTAGACTTTACACCTGATGATCCCAATCCTATTTAAAACAATTCTACGAGCCGTATAAAGGAAAATTAAATACCGTTGTACAGCAAAGAAATCATTTATATTTTGAGGTAAATCTTATAAATTTATTTTTTAATTAAATGGACTTGAGCCCAGCCAAAGGACTTATGGTCCCTTAAGTTCTTCCTATGCTTAATCAACAGCCTTAGTAACCTTCTTTACTTAAAAATTAGACTTAAAGGTAATTTCACAAAAAAAAAACTTATGGACTTTGGTTCCAAATGACAATATTTTGCAGAAAATAATTAGAAAACAAAATACTTTTAGTCAAAAGTTTTAATAGTGAAGAGATCCTTAGTCCCTCGGAACCCTAAAAACGAAAGAAAAACTGTCCTTCACTCCTCTTAGTAACGAAATATATAATAATTTTCATCTGCATGTTCAATAAAGCCCGATTTCTGAATTGAGAATTTAAACGAAGTAAATACTTAAGTAATGTTCTGTCACGCTCTTTTCTGAGAAATTTGACGAGACAGCACTACAGTTAAGTAATTACTTAGCGAATTTCTTAATTCAGAAATCGGCCGTAAGTGTTCTCTATCGTCTTAACATACCTGCGTAGGTCCAACGTCTGCGATCCCGTTTCAGCAGACTGTTGTAGGTGAATCCCTCGCTGTTGGGCTTATTTTTCTCAGCAGGGTCCATCTCGTCTATGAAACCATAGACGTCGTTCTTGTATTTCTGGGAACAAAGATGGGACGCTTCAATTTTGACACAATTCTTCTGACTAATATAAAGGCAGATTTTATAGAAAATTTGGTCAGTAACAATTTGGGAACACTTTCTACGAAACCCTGCAACTTCTCAACGTCTCTTTGTTAAGTAATGTCCTGTTCAATATTTCGTGTTTTCGGCACAAGAAGGAAAGGAAGCGGAAAGTAGCCTAATTAGGCCATGTGCAAGGGTACCAAGCAAGAAATATCAACTACTGCAGACGATTTTGATGGGCTAGGTGGAAGGACAGAGAAGGCCGGGCAGGAGAAGGATGTCATAGTTGTGAAACATCAAAGAATGCACCGGTGTTAAAACCGCGGATATGCTGTTCCGAATTGCACTGAACAGAGACCGTTGTTGTAAAGAGCTGACTGCAAACCTCCAGTGATGGAGAGGCACTTTGGGAAGAAGAATGTTTCGTCAAGCCTGTTTCATTACGCGTATCGGTATCGAACGCGTAAGTGCATGCGGCGACCACTCCGGAGTGGCAAATAGGTAGGAATTCAGGCGCCAGAAGAGGTAAGAGTTACGCGATAGAAAGAGAGGCAACATGAAGGTGAATATAACGTAGCTTTTTTAGCGCCGTGCGATCTGAATTGCACCTAATTGTATCGCTCCTAGAGTCCCTTTTTCTTCAATTGATTTGGCGGAGTGAATCTTCTGTACCTGTACTATTATGTATTCTGTGGTTTCGTGTGCAATAAGGTGCAATTAGTTAAATAAATAATGCTCATTTAGCAGGAGGTGAATTCGAAGAGGTTGTCCTACTGTACCGGATCAAGTAGAGTTCTGTCTCTCTGTTATGTCCCATTACGTGGACTGTTCATTTGTTTATCTTTTTCTCACCTCCCTCGAGACTGATTCATCGGGGCCGAGGGTCGTGACGCCCTGCTCGATCTACCGTCGCTGCGTGTACCGGATTCAGTCCCCCAAATTGTCTCGCACCTCCCATAATGTGGACTATCTATCTATCTGTGTGTTTCTTAAATCCTTGGGGATGGATTCATCAGAACAAAGGGTGTTGTGAACAGAAGCTCCGCGTTCTGCTCGATGTACCGCCGCTGTGTGTTCCGGATCTAGTCCTTCAGTCCCCCTTACCTCTCACTGTATGGACAATATTTCTGCCTACCTTTTTCTCACCTCTCAGCAGATATTTTCATCAGAGACGAGGGTGTGCACCAACCAGTGACGCTCCACGTTCTGTGTGATGTACTGCCACTGCGTGTACCAGATCCAGTTCTTCAGTCTCTCTGTTACCTTTCCACTATATGGACAACCTCTCCGCCTATCTATTTCTAACCTCCCAGGAGATAGTTTCATCAGAGCCGAGGATGTGCTGCCGCCAGTGCCGTTCCACGTCCCGTTCTGTATACCGCCGCTGCGTGTACCGCATCCAGTCCCCTAGACTCCCTTTAACCTACCACTATCTGGACTAAATATAAACATTTACATACAGGCATTGCTTCTGATCACACACTTGGATACCCTGTGGACTACCTTTTTGCCTATATCTTTCTCACTTCCCAGAAGATGGTCCCAACTAGCCGAGCGTTCTGCTCGATGTACCGCCACTGTGAGTCCCCTAGTCTCTCCTTTACCTCTCACTATGTGGACAACCTCTCTGCCTCTCTTTCTCACCTCCCAGGAGATGGTTTCATCAGAGCCGAGGGTGTGTTGCCGCCAGTGCCGTTCCACGTCCTGTTCTATGTACCGCCGCTGCGTGTACCGGATCCAGTCCTTCAACTCCACGAGGGTGACGTAACCGTCGGAGTCCCCGTCTATCTTGTCCGCGATTATGCTGGAATGTCGGGAAAGAGAAAGTTACTATTACGGAAACTATTACATTTTTTACAATTTGAGAGCATGTCAGGCGTGGGACGAGGGCGCTGAAAAGAAGCTGTTACAAATTACTGCTGCAGCATTAAAATTTGTTCCATACATTTTTATGCAGTTCTTTTTTCTCGCTATAGTACAATTTGAACGCATTGAAGAGTATAACTTCTCATTTTCAGATTTTTATGGAGATTTTGTTACACCCAGTATATTAACCAGCAACATTCTTACAGTAGATCTCCATTGACACCAAAAGAAATCAGTATTTTATTAACTAGATGGGAGGGCAGTGGCACAGAAAACAGATAAGGAGGTCACTGACCCGTGATGATTTCAGAGGTACATCGAGATGCCAGCTGAACGAAACATGTGCTCAATTGATTGAATCACTCAATGAGGCTTGGCTGAAATAGGCTATTTGACAGTGTTAAAAAAAACAGTATTATTTATACGTATTCATATAAATTATGAGTCTTAAAACCGCCTTAGGGCATTTTAACTAAAAAAAGATCATTTATAAAAAAAACACAGGATAAAATTTGATAATTAATCGAGAACGGCCTGGATGGGCCGATTATAAGATGACTTCACAGTTCAGTAAAAATGTCGTTTTTACGGTCATTGGTTTGTTTACTGACTTGTAACGTCATAATTCCTGTGCAACGCCATATTGCCCAAGATAGCGTTTTGGCGGGCTATTTCAAAGCTAAATTTTCGTTTGCCTTTTTTAGAAGAAATACATGAAAGAATTAAAAATTACTACTTTCTTAAAACTCCATGAACATCAACATAAAATATGAGATAGTTTTGAGAAACCTATCAAATAGCCTATTGTATGCCGCTACCACCATGATAGAACACAAAACAGACCCGCGAGAATAATCAACTCTTTATAGACGGAGTTAAATGCGCTAAATAAGTCCGCCCTTGCACGTATTTTTTATCAGAAACATTTTACTTAAGTTATATTCTGTTTTTTTAGTGGATAATAAAGTTTAACTACAACAATATAAATCAGGACATAATTCCGGTTATAAAATGGCTTTAACACCGTGTTTAAGTGTTACACTTAAACACGAGTACGTAATCAGTTGCGTTATGGCCTTGAAAAAAACAATAAAAAAACGGCCAAGTGCGAGTCGGATTCACGCACGAAAGGGTTCCGTACCATTATCTATAAATACGGCAAAAAAAACCACGTTTGTTGTACCTTAAATATTCATTTTATTTTAATTTAATTATTTATTTTTAATTATATATTCTAATAATTCTGCTGGCCGGCCTAGCTTCAGCCTCGCGACGTATCGGTCTTGGCATGAATTTGGATAAAACCAAAGTCATGATCAATGGCCACATTGATTCAATACCGGTTGCCGTAGATGGTCACCTTCTCGAAATCGTTTCCGAATACACTTATATCGGGCAGATTCTGCAGTTAGGTAAAAACTATTTCGAGAAGGAGGCCAAGAGGAGAATCCAGCTGGGCTGGGCAGCGTTTGGGAAACTATGAGTCTTCTCGTCATCCATACCGCAATGCTTGAAAACGAAAGTTTTCAATCAGTGTGTCCTACCTGTAATGACCTACGGAGCCGAGACATGGACACTCACGATACGGCTGGTCCACCAGTCCAAAGTCGCTCAGCGAGCTATGGAGAGAGCTATGCTCGGAGTTTCTCTGAAGGATAGAAATCGTAACGAATACATCCGACAGAGAACCGAAGTTATCGATATCTAAGCTCAGATAATTAGCAAGCTGAAGTGGCAGTGGGCTGGCCATATCTGGCGAAAAACCGACAACCGCTGGGGTAAACGTGTTGTTGAGTGGAGACCCCGACTCGGCAAACGTAGTGTAGGACGCCCTCCAATCCAACCAGGTGGGGTGACGATCTGCGAAAAACTGCAGGCAGATGCTCGATGCATCAAGCTGAAGACAGGGCGCTATGGCGCTCATTAGGGGAGGGCTATGTCCAGCAGTGGACTAATAGCCTGATGATGATGATGATGATGATTTATTCTAACATGGAGACGTTAAAATGTCAACCTACTTGACCAATGCCCCCTAGTGCGGTGGGTCACCCACATTTTCGTTTTATTCTTAACATTTATAAACCAATCCATTTTCAACCTTCTGATACTCTATGTAACTTTCTGTAAAGTGGTTTAAACAAATATATTTTTTATGTTTTATGTTAATAATTATTATTTATAATCTAGCTAGGATCCAAGAGTTTGTAGACACGTTATCTACCTCACACAACATGTGGGCGAGATAATACGGAAGAAACCACAGCTAACTGGCAGGAAATTGACATAAGCAGGGTAATGGACCTATCATGCTGGAGTTACTTTAAAAATAGATAACACATAATGTAGATCATATATTCAGGGCGTTCTGAAAGATGTGAAACTGATGTTGTAAAAAAAAGATAGATGTTCTAAGTGGCAGTGGCATTTACACCTTCATCATGCTAATTCTGTGCATATGAAAATGGGGGAATATTTACCTAATTCCCAGACAAATGTATTATGCAAAGGTAATCTGACAGTTTGGACAGTTTTAGTATACAATATTATATGCTAAAACTGTCAAAGCTTTGGGACCACATTTTTTCATTTGAAATAAACTCCACTAGTTCCCCATTTTATTTGTGTTATGATATTTGATCCCCCTGAATATGTCAATACATCAAATGTTAAATTATGTTGATTTCTTGTAGCATTCTAAGCAAACAAATTGTCAGTTTAAGAAATGATATGAAAAATTTAAAAATTAAATTTTTAATGAACAATATAAAACTTGTAAACCAATGTAGATATCACGATTGTGCAATGAATACAGTAATAATGCTACCTACCCAGGTAGCTTGTAAATTGCTTTCTTATCTGATATTCTAAAGAGAATTTGAAAGTGTTGTTGTTGTTGTTGTTGTTGTTACACTTTATTGCACAAAAGAAAATACATAATATAAGGGTTAATATACGGTATTTGAATTTTTTGTGTCCCAGAAGGAAATGTAATCTGTTCCATTCAATATTGATAATTTCTCTATTTGACACAATTTTTAAATGTTTAATGATGACGGCCAGAAGATTTTTCGTTTTTTTTTTAATTTCATAAGCACGTGAGGAAAATGTGTTACCAGAGGACTGACACTATTGGCAGAGTAGTCACAAATTAAAGCAGGGAAGTGACAGGCCATTGATTATAGCTAAGAAAGGGGACACGTATTAAATAAAACATGAAATATGCCAGAGGAGTGACAAAATCGCACAAAACCTACAAAAACATATCACTCGCTTTTCTGATCACCGTTTAACGTAATACATGACATCTACACAAAATAAACATTGCATTGTGCAAATATACAAATCGTAACTATGAAATACAAAAACATAGACTTGCCAGAGGAAATACTCCAACGACTGGCAGAAACACGCTTTCCTACAGTGAATCGCAAATTGACACTATATTATAGGAATTTTGCTCAACGTCATTAGCTTGTTTCTAACTTAACACTATTGTATGCGTTGTTGTATTGTATTGTATTGTATTTTATGTAGTTCACGGACAAAAACATACCTTTGCGGTTTTAAGTCAAATTTTACTTCTTTGAGTTTCGCCAGATGAAGTGACATTATTGTAACGTGACATGAAAGTAAGTTATTTTTCTTTATATTAATAAAAAATTTTACTCTATATTTTGATGCAATATGTTTCGATGTTTATAAAAGCATATGATCATATTTAAAGAAACATAATGGCATACGTATTTAAAACTATCTCGCCATAAAATCATTATATCTAGAAACGGGGTTGGCCAGAGGAGTATACATTTACAACTATTTTTAACGATTAAAGTCTTAAATTAAACAATTATCGTGAATAGACTATGTGGGCCAAATAAAAGACCATATTCTTCAATGCTTAAGCATATGGACGCAATAATATAATAAGTTTAACATAATATTTGTCCATGGACCATAGAAATTCAAATAGCGTATATTGACCCATAACTTAAATAACAGGTTTGTGATAAAACAACTTGTAAAACAAGTGTAATTGAATCCAAAAGGTAATTTTAAGACCAGAGTGAAACTGTCTTTACCATTATTTTATAACAAACTGGAAACTAGATATCAAAATTTTTTACTTATAATGCAGCAGCGAAACTCTCAATAGATGCCGATGGCCACAACTATAAAGTTATGTCAAATTTGGTTTTATGTGTATTGTTTGCAAACAACAAACACATAAAGAAAGGGAGATGTTTATCCAGCTTTACTCCGCTTCCCTGAAAAGAAAAATTGTACAGCGCTCTAAAATAAGCAATACCTGGTTTTATTTAATTAAAAATAATAAGTTGATTTATTTAGTTTTTACCTAGTCACAGTGTGGCTTAATATGCTCTATAAGGAATAGAATAGGTTTATTTTATATATCACTACATGACCCATACTTTGTATCACCAAAACCAAATCATCTAACCGCATAAACCTTCCCTGGAGTTCCGAAAAATCTATCCTCGAGTTTTAGGAAGATTAATGAGCCACAATTGGTTTTTATACACAAGATATCAGCACAGCCTTTGCAGAGGCATTGTGGAGCATCAGGGCTCCAAGGAGCATGCTTTAAGAATGGATGCTCTGACATGGATGATGTCTGACCTAAAGTATGTTCTAGCACGGCTATTTTAAATACTTACATGTTTTATGCATTCTCCACTTATACTGCTCTGAACAGTAAAGAGAACTCGAAAGAGATATACAAACTTTTTAGCTAAAATTTATTAACACCACTTACCCCAACCGCCTCTTGCTTTCTTCGGGGGGCAAATTATCGAAGCTCTTGGCCTGGTCTTCGCCCAGGAAGGCGTCGTGGTCGAACTGCTGGTTGTGGTGCTCATTCTTGAAGTGCTCCGCGTCGGAAAGGTGGCTCATCAACCGCTTGGTTTCTTCAGGAGTTGGCACGCCGGCCAACGCCGCCGACACTGCCAGCGCCACGAAAAGTGTTCTCAGCATCGCGCTACGGGAAACAATGGAGGCACAGCCACACCGGCAGTTAAAACAACAGCGATTACAGCTAAGCAATCAAAGTTTAACGTGCTAACAAAGAAGATAAGAGCTGTAGTCTGTAACCGGCTCAAGGGCGAATATAGAACTATTTATTATATTACTACTGATCCTATGAGCTTCGGCCACGTCAACACTGTACACGAACTTCCGTATTCCAGAACAAAACTATAAAATATCGGCTTTAAACGATTACAGTCAACAGGGAATCGGGAACAATAAGCACGGGCAGTAAACTCAAGTGAAACGAAACGTTCGCGCAGTGAGTGAGTGACAGGGGAAGGTGAGGATGGGCATTTTCACTTTCGGTTGCAAAGACAAAAATCTAGCTGTCCCATGACTTTGATCAACTGTTGTTGTAAAACTATTAAACCTGTGCACTAATTATCAGATATTTCTGATAATTTGTATAATTTTCTAACTGTTCAGTAACAATTTATCGTTTCTGATCTTAAAATCAATTAATAAATGCAGTTTTTGGTGTTGAAGATTGGCTTTTTTTCAATGTCCCACCCATATTTTTAAAGTTTCAGCGCGAGTTTCAAAATATTCTCGATTTTATAGGCTAAGTTGGCAGCATTGTTTTGGAGGATTATACGCTTAAAAATTCAATTCTGAACCTTAAACATCATAGAATAGGCTATAAAATAGAATAAATTACTTAAATACGTTGTCCTACGAAATAGCATGAAGTGGAATTCCTTAATAACGTCACGGGCTATTTTTTACAACTTCTTCTATGATTTCTACCAAAACATTGTTGTTTTATAATAATGGCAACATTTATGTGATGTAATCAAGCCGCCATTTTGATCTTGCGCGTTCAGTGTCAAAAATATGTGGTGAAGAGTGTTTGTGTTTCGTCGGGGTCAAAATCTACATTCCACGCATTTACGCAGTTCTTCAAAGTAAGTAAGGCTTAATGCATGCAATACAATATTTTATTACGATGTTGCACTATACAGCATGCAAAACTGTGCAGGCTGACTGTCTATTTGCATGATTTATATATTTAAATCATTTTTCAAAATATTTTGGACGAGTTCGTCACATCCACAACGTCACGTCACTTATATGCGGAGCACAAAAAGTGACGTATTGGAATTGTAAGGCATAGTTCACATACATGGATTTCGTATTAAATTAATAATTTGATTAATATATATGACACATAAATTATGTTCTGGACAGGGACATAAATATTGAGGGATTTCTTAGTGATCTCAATGTAAACACAGTATATATTTATTCTTCATAATAGTATAGTGAAACATATCACTGGAATGTGTTACGTTTTGACATTGCTGACATGAGACTGTTTTAGAATCGAGTCTTATTACCCGACTGCCTCAGAAGGAGGGTTATGTTTTTCGAGAGTATGTATACGTATGTATGTATGTATGTGTGGGTGTGTGTGTGTGTGTGTGTGTGTGTGTGTGTGTGTGTGTGTGTGTGTGTGTGTTTATGTGTGTGTGTGTATGTATGTGTGTGTGTATGTATGTATGTATATATATATGTGTATATGTGTGTGTGTGTGTTTGTGTGTTTGTGTGTGTGTGTGTGTGTGTGTGTGTGTGTGTATGTGTGTATGTGGACTAGAAAATTCTTTTTCACGGGATACAGCCTAAACGACTTGTTGGATCTTAACATGTGGGGTATCGTTAGATTCGTCTTAGCAGCGCGAGTGACACTGGCTATATCAAAATTTCAAAAATCCAAAATAGCGGATTAAAAACGCAAAAAACACAACTTTGACATAAAAAAGCGGTCGGGTTTTTTCTTTTTAATGAATTCAGCTTGTTTGATTTTCTTGTTTACGTATACATAATATATATTTTTGTTTTAGGACACTATGGCTCTCACGCCAGCAGAACGGGCGAAACGATACCGAGAAAAAGTAAAACAAAATAAGGAAAAATATGAAGCGCAGAAAAAGAAGTCATTAGAAAGGCTTAAAAAACATACAAAAAAGATAACAGAAATGACTGAAGTGCAAAAAAAGAAGACAAGAGAGCTATGGAGACGACAAAAAAGGAGACAAAAACAGAATAAGTTAAATGCTCAGCTAGCTCAGCCATCTACCTCAAACGATGCACCAAAAGTAGACAAAAAATCACGCAACTTAAAAATTAAACACAGAAGAGTTTGTAAGGCATACAATAAGGCTATACATAAAATACAAGACCTTGAAAAGACTATTGAAACTTTACGAAAAAGAATACAAAGACTCAAAAATAGTCACAAAACTGAAGTTAATTTGCTCAAAGATGAGAAGCTTAAATTACTAGCTCGAAATGAAGTTTTAGAAGTTACTGCACGTGATGCATATAGTGCTATTAAACAACAACAAGAAAAACGCATCATTAAAGAAATCACCAAAAAACATGAAACAGGTCACAAAACTTTGGGTCTGAAATCGAGCATTCGGTTCAGTAGTAAGGGCAAGAGATGCGACCAAAAAGCCAAGTCAGAAGTAGAGAATTTCTTTTTAAGAGATGATGTAAGTCGAATTACCGCAGGGAAAAAAGAATGTAAAACCGTGAAGAAACAGAAGAGACAGATAAGATACCTGGTCGATACTCTTCAGAACCTGTACAAGATTTACAAAAACCAAGGCGGAAATTACGGTTTTACAACTTTTTTCAAATATAAACCTTTTTACGTCCTTTCACCCACAGCTGCGTCGCGAAACACATGTCTATGCATTAAACACAGCAATTTTGAATTCATCTTCAATGCACTGAGACGCTATTCGGTCATACAATTCAAAGATATCTAAGAATTGCTTATAGCGACGTCTTGTGACATCAAGTCTTATGAATGCATGTATAACAAATGCAACAAATGCAGGACACCAGCTGTAGCTGTAAATAGAGAAAAATTAAACGACGACATCACGTGGTATAGATGGAGTAGAGTCGACCACACTTACGAAAGGGCACAAAAGCAAGTTACGACAAAAAAAACTGTAAAACAAGTAAACCGAGGTAAGGTTGCCGATCTTATTTCAGAACTTCAGAAGGAAATCCCATTATTCAAAACTCATTACTATAATTGGAAAAGACAGCAACAGCAATATCAGTTATGCGTTAATAATTTACAAGACAACAAAGTGCTTGTATTGGTCGACTTTTCTGAAAATTTTGAGTGCAAGCTAGGAGAAGAAGTACAATCCATGCACTTCGGAGCCTCAAAGCAAGCTATAACTTTGCACTGCGGAGTTATTTACACCAAAGACAAAAGCCAGTCGTTTGTCACAATATCTGACAACAATTGCCATGAACCTCATGCGGTTTGGGCGCACCTAATTCCCGTTTTAAAATTAGCGAAGCGCATGAATCCAAATGTCAGTGTTGTTCATTTTTATTCGGATGGACCTTGCAGTCAATATCGCCAGAAGAAAAATTTCTATCTACTGAGTCTGTTGACACCGAAACTCAAGTTGTCATATTCTACTTGGTCGTATTCCGAAGCTGGCCATGGAAAGAGTGTGGCCGATGGCATTGGGGGTGCAGTTAAGAGATTGCTTGACCAAAGAGTCCGATATGGCAATGATATAACCAATGCAGCCGACGCTCTTAAAAATTTGGAAGGTCGCATAAAATCTGCATGTTTTTTGATTACTAATGAAGAAATCGAAAATATGGCAACGTTGTTGCCAAACAACATTCTGGCTGTGCCTGGCACCATGCAAATTCACCAGATAATTACTGCCGGACCACACAAAATAAAACACCGACAACTTGGTTGCTTTTGTGGCGAAGAACGTGGCTTGTGCCACTGCTACAATCCCAAAATACAAAAACTTGTTCCCGACCCTTCACCAAACGTACAAGATTTGCCGGTTGATATCAACTTTGCCCAAAATACAAACATGGAAATACATGAAAACAGAGAATTTCACGTAATACCTTTCGCTACCTATGATAATGATGATTCAAGACCTTTAGAAACTGTCATATTTACATCACAACTTGCTTTGCCTAACGAACGAACGAACGTCCAGTTAGAAACACAAAATGATCCCGTTTTGTCTCAAGTTGATGTGTCAATACCTCTATTCTCTGATGACTGTATTCTTTCGAGTGAGATTGATGATTTAATGGAAATCAAATTGGCTCCGCCTTTTTGTTCTATTGCGCCAATCGTTAGTATTAGTGACACAGATACTATGAATAGTTCTTCTCCAGTAATTCAAAGCTCGGAACAAAAGACAGACTTTCAGCCAAATAAACAATCAAAACCATCATCACCTATCGCTTCATCTAAAATCAGTCCATCTCCTGCTGAAAAAGTTAAAATTCTAAAATCATCTCTAGCTAGCAATGTCGAAACTTCAAAGCCTCTAAAAAACGCTCTTGCTTACCCTAACGATGCCACAATTGCCATCTCTCCACAAACTCAAGACCAAAAGATACTACTACTACCAATCACACAGTTTGAACCACCATCGCCTAAAATTAATGTTGAAGACATTCCTTCTCTTAAAAAAGCGGAAAATGTAAAGCCGTCTCCTGCCAAAAAAGTCAAAATTTTAAAACCATCTCTTGCCAGCAATGTCGAAACTTCAAAGCCTCTAAAAAACGCTCTTGCTTACCCTAACGATGCCACAATTGCCATCTCTCCACAAACTCAAGACCAGAAGACACAACTACTACCAATCACACAGTTTCAACCACCATCGCCTAAAATTGTTGTTGAAGACATTCCTTATCCTAAAAAAGCGGAAAATGTAAAGCCGTCTCCTGCCAAAAAAGTCAAATTTCTAAAACCAGTGCAAGTTGAAAATGTTAAACATTCTGCTGATAAAATGTTTAAAATTCTAAAACCTGTGTCACAACCACCAATTAAAATCTTAAGTAATGTTGTTATTCGTAGTAGTTCCACAATAAGCTCTTCCCCATTTACTCAAACCTCGGTTCAAAATACGAAATTACAAGACGAAGTGTTTCAACCAGCATCACCGTCACCTTCTAAAATCTTAAAACCACTACCGATTAAGAACGTTAAAAACTTATCACAACTTACAGCTACTACTCAAAGTTCAACTCTATCATCCAATCCCAACACATTCCTGTGCTATGTTTGCAATATGCACAGTTCACTATACTCGCGAACGAAATGTATGATTTGCAAGATCTTTGTGTGTAATGTGTGCAGTGGGTCATATGAAACAAATGATAACATTTGCTCTGTTTGTTTAGATGCTTAGTAAAAAAAGTCCTAAAGGATGTTATATATATAACTAAAGGATATATGATCATATAACATTTAGCTTAAATAATGAATGCCACTGTTACACAACAAATGTTAGCTTTCTAAATTCACAAAAGGAATGCTCTCATCTACAATTGCTAGTTAATCTCAATTTATTATTGTTTTTTATTTTTAAATGTTGTAAGATCTCATTGCCTAGATATTAAAAAAATAAATTTAAAAAAGTATTGTCACAGATGATTCAGACTGATTAGATAGCTCAAGGAAACCTAATTTTGTTGTTTGGTGTTATAAAGTGATATAAGTGCCTTATGGAAATCTCATTTTGTTATATTTTTACTAGATTTAAGAAATAAGTGTTATTATTAAGCTCATGATAGAAGATTCAGACTGATTAGCTAAGTAGCTTACATCTCTTTTATAATGTGATGTATCCAAAGTAAACCTAATATTGTTACTTTGTGTAGATGTATAACATGATTTTAGGTAAGACTGTTTTAGTATAGAAGACTGTTTAAGCTCGTCACAGACGACATTAGTTTCCCACAAAGAAGCATTAAATTATTGATAATTTATCATGTTAGTCATCATCTCATTATCATTATATATAATATCGGAGTCTCACTAACAGTTTTAAAATATGATGTATATATCACTAACAGTCTTAAAATATGATATATATATATATATATATATATATATATGTATCATATTTAAAGACTGTTAGTTAGACTCCGATACCTGTACATTTTGACTACTATGTAAAACGTGCCTTACCTTTCCACTAACGTAACATAAGATTCCATTAACGTCACTGTCCCAATATTTTAGGGAGTGAAGATTTAACGTAATTTCTTGAATATTCCAGGTACTTTAAATGTTTCTATTCTATCTGGATTTGCTTTTAATTCTTTATATTTAAAAATTGTAATTGCTTGTGTAAAGTTTGCCGTATAAATAGCGTACAGAAAAACAAGAAGTGGTTTGAACCAAAAAGTGACGTTATGGAACTATTGCACGTAATATTTTCGTACTTAAAATGGTTTTCTTTCATTTGATTATTATTTTATAATAATGTTTAAGTTTGCATTCTTTTATAATAAATTCTTTGCCTACTTTAAACTCGCCTTATCAATTTACAGCCTAAAACATTTCGTGACGTAATGGAGCAATGGGTTTCATACTTTCCACAAAAAAACAGTTTTGTTCAATACTTTAAAATATTTATGTCGACATATATATATATTATGAATCCTTCATATATCTTCTACGTTACTATCTATATTTAAGACATAATAAACAATTTTTTATTTCGTCACTTCCATATACGTCACGCTGCAACCGAAAGTGAAAATGCCCGGATATCAAGCATCTTGAAACGGAACGTATCGGGACCGCTATGCGCCATCTCGCTCTAAGATACAAGGTCAGAGCGAGATCGTGCAATAGCTATCGCTACACCGACAGAACTTGCTCTCTAGAATTGTGAATTGACTTGACAGTTTGCGTTCTGAAAAAATATTTTAAGTTGTGGAATCTTGGAGCTTGGAAAGGGTCCTCATATGTCGCACAAAATATGAGATTCAGACATTAGATTTTGCTGACGCAACAATGAACAAGAACAATAAATATTGTTGTAATAAAGATACGTTTTTGCATCTTTATTACAACAATATTTTTACTGGCAATACAAGAACAGGTTATTCAGGTTTTTATTAGTGCCATCTTTGCATTTTGGTGGCTTCGTGTTAAATTGTACATACAAGTCATACAAATAAATATGATATAGCTTTATAATCGTACTAATTTAGTTATCAAATGAAAAATATTCCATAGTAAGCAAGCAAAATAACTTATAGAACTCTTTAAAAGTTTTAAATTAAGTGTGTGTTTCACTGCCACTGTAAAACACCTAATCCAGATTCCATTGCAGCTGCAAACTGTCAGTTTTGCATTCGTGAATTTTTTGGTGAAAATCCGATAATGTGTCCCCAAAATATCACATTTACGTTGTAAATAAATGTTTCATCACCGTGATCTTTGCATATTGTGAATAAGTTGATATAAACGGATTGCAAATGTCAATATGTCAGGATCTCGGCCTTAACTTCCAACAGAGAATGGTGAGAAAAAATGCATCGTTTATTTGTTTGGTATCCTGTCCAGTAACTTTAGGACGCTATGCATTAATTACACTTCCAAAGTTGCTAAGTTACATTCATCTTTTAATGAATTTTCGAAGCTGTCCGAGTTATGTTTACTTACTTTTCTAACCTTAGCACATAGTGGTTTCTCGGAAATCACGGTTTATGATTTCCGGTTTTTACAAATTTAGATTTTATCCTTATTCCTTGATCGTCTCAACGAATAAAATTGGTAACGCAAGACATTCAGTCATTTCAAGATAATGTTCCCTACTGTACATGATCATTACTTCAATAATTATGGTCATGAGTTACTATTATAGCATTACTGTCTCTTTCAGGGCGCAAATATATCACAATTGGAAAGAGACATTGGGTCAGAGCAGTTCCCACCGAATGAGCATTACTTTGGATTAGTCAATGTAAGTAAAACTCAAAAAAATCTGTTTCCTCTGAAGCACTTCCTAGAGGTAGTTTATTTAATCTGTGGTTAACACATTTGCTTTTAAAATCTCCTCCATAGACTATTTTAGTCGATGTTTATTGAGTGTTTTAAGGAATCATGTTTTAACATGAAAACTGAAATGGTTTACTTAATGAATGTCAACATTGTTGATCAAATAATAATTATAGGTCAATTTAAAGATATAACAACAGTTTATTAATTATTTAACACTAGCAGTAGATCGGAAAACTTTGTACCGCCAAAGTTTTGTTAATTTTTCCATATTTTCTCACCATTTATACCTTGCCTGGAATTCCACAAACCACTGCCTTTTTCTCGACTACAACACAACCTAAAGGCAGCAGCTTACATTGTATATTGACATACAACCCGTTTTTCTTATTTTTATTTCTAAAAATAGTTAAAATACAGGAAGCTATAATGTCTATAAAGTTTTTTGCTTGTCCGAGGTTATTCATTAATCAGATTAATTAAGAAAGGCATAGAATTAAAGCGGCAGTTCAATATTTGAGTAATGGTAGGTAAAAAACTAGTTTAGCAGTAAAAACTGAGCAGTAAACTAAATAAAAATGAGTCATAAAATAATTTCAATGGGCAGTTCAATAAATACTGAGCAGTGGAATAGTTGAACTGGGCGGTTAGGCGCGTGCAGTTAACAAATCGTAATTATAATAATATAATAAGCCCTTTTATTCCGAAATTGCTTCATGAATCACAATTCAAAGTTTTGAATAAGTTTTGGTTAATTCATAGTATGTCTCGCAACTTGGAGTGCCTTTTGGCATAGGCCTCCTCCAGCTCTCTCCACTGAGCTCTGTCCTCAGCTACTCTGGTCCAGTATGGTCCCAAGGTTAGGTGGATATCGTCTTTCCATCTTATTTTCGGACGACCCTTCCTTCTGGTGTCTTCTCTTGGATACCATAAGGTGACTTGTTTACTCCATTTGTTTATTTTGCAACGTAACATATGTCCTGTCCAACCCCATTTCAGGTGTTCTATGCGAGTAGTTATGTCTGTTACTTTAGTTTTCTTTCTTATTTATGAATTTCTGATTTTATCGCTACGTCTGATTCCCAGCATGCTCCTTTCCATTGCTCTTTGTGTACTAGCTAGTTTTTCTCTTTGCTTGTCTGTTAGCGCCCATGATTCACAGCCGTATGTCATGCATGGGAGGATGCAGGTGTTGAAGGTCTTTCTCTTGATATACATGCTTAAATCTCTGTTCTTCATTATTTCTTTTAGGGACCAGTATTTTTTCCATCCACAGGCTATCCTTTTATTTATTTCTTTGGACATAGAGTCTTCGTTGGATATAATTTGTCCTAGGTAAACATAGTCTTTCACATATTCTAACCTGTTTCCGTAAACCTCTATGTTGACTTCTGTGGAGTTGGTCATCAGTTTTGTTTTGTTTGCGTTCATTTCCAATCCTACAACTCTGCTCTTTTCCGCCAAGACTTTTACCATGTGTTCAAGTTTACCAGGTTCTTCTTCTAGTAACACAAGATCGTCAGCGAATCTCAGATGGTTAAGGCGGCTACTGTTGATGTTAATGCCATAGTTTTCCCAGTCCAATCTTTTAAATATGTATTCCAGCACCGCATTAAACAGCTTGGGAGAGAGCGGATCTCCTTGTCTCACGCCTCTCTTTATAGGAAATGGGTCTCCTGTTGTTTCTAGCTTAATGCGACTTTTGCATTCTTTGTAGATGGATTTGATTACTTGTATATAGCCCTCGTCCACTCCTTGTTCTTTCAGACTCTGCCAGATAAATTTATGTTTTAGGCTGTCAAAAGCTTTAGAGTAATCTATGAAGCAGATATATAGGTCCTTCTGATATTCGTTATATTTCTCCAAGACTTGTTTGATTGTGTGGATGTGGTCCAATGTACTAAAGTTTTTTCTGAATCCCGCCTGTTCAATTGGTTGGTTTTCGTCTAGGACCCTTGTAATTCTTTCCATTATTACTTTTGCAAAAACTTTATACACATTTGAAATGAGGCTTATTGGTCTATAGTTGCCGATATTATCCTTATCTCCTTTCTTATGGAGGAGAATAATGTGAGATTCGCTCCATTGTTTTGGAATGGTGTCTGTTGTTATAATATCATTGAATAGCTTGGTTAGAATTGGGCTTATTTCTTCTATAGTGCCTCTCATTAGCTCGTTTGTTACAGTGTCAGGTCCTGGAGCTTTTTCTAGTTTTTGTGACATGATGGCTTTTTGAACTTCTTGCACTAGTATTGGTGGGACATCTTTATATCTCGTGACTGTGTTGTTATCTTGTTCCACGTTATTAGAGGAGTAAAGGGCTCTGTAGTAATCTGTAGCTACTTTCTGGATTTCGGTACGTTGTGTTACTTGGTTTGATTTGTTACTTTTTAATTTAGGTATCCATTCCTTACCATTCTCTCTTAGTTCTTTAAAAGCTTTTCTTGTTCCGCCTGTTTTTGCGATTTCAACTTCTAGTTTTTTCGTTCTCCTTTCCTTCCTATCTTTTCTTATATTTTCTCTAATCTGTTTACTCAGTCTTGATATTGTGTGACGGTTTTCTTCTCTTTTTGACTTGTCTGTCATTAGCGCTTTTCTTTCTTTTAGGAGCTGTATCGTCTTCTCGGTAAACTTTGTATCAGTTGTTGTCTTTACTTTTCTTATTTGTGATAGCTGTTTGTCCACACAGTCGTATTTAAATCGTAATTAGTTAGTAATAAATTTTATTTAAGCAGTTCTATAAACGATGTGGTGGTAAAATTTATTCCTTGTGTATTTCAGCATTGAATGTCAAGAAGGGAAAAAATATGAAGCATAACCATATTAACCATGCATCATATTTTTTTTCCTTCTTCACATTAAATGCTGAACATGAACATTGAACATTGAACATGTATCACATGGTCGGAGAGTAAAACTAAAGAACACTACGACAATCTGTAAGTATTTATAATTTGGCTTTAGGATACATTTTAAAATTAGGATACAAAAACTAAGATACATGTTAATAGTCAAATGAATCAGCGACAGAAACTTATTGTATAATAAGAGCAGGTTTGGCTTACAATCTGTAAGTATTTATAATTTGGCATTAGGATACATGTTAAAATTAGGATACAAAAACTTGAAATATGCAAACTCGAAAAATACAAACGCTTTAAACTCCGCCCCTTTTAAGGAAAGTTTACCTCTCTTTTCAATCAAAGCGACGTCCAGATGCTACCGCTCACTTCGAACTGCCCATTCCAACCGTTTTACTGCTCATTAATTTATTAAACTACTTGAGTAATTTTTGCACTGACATTGAGTGATGAAATAACAGACCAATATTTTTTTACTTACTGCTTATGTTTTACTGACTCACAAATTTACTAACCGCCGAAAAATTAAATTACTGCCCATTAAATTTTTCAACTGATCATAGTAACTTCTGTATTGTTTACATAACAGTTGTAAAAGTTAATTCCCATTAAGAAACTATCAACCCAATTTCATATGTTTATAATTGGTCTGGGTTTAAAAATATATTTTATATTTTTTAGACCCAGACCAAATCTTAAACTAATGTACCTTTAATTATATACAACAGAAAATTGAGTGAAATAAGTTAAACAGTCAAAAGATTTTTAAAATCATGGAAATATAATGTATATACATCTTGAGGGTTGCATGGGCGCATTTTCTTTCTTTCAATAGGCAAGTTTCCAAAAAAAATTTAATTAGTCCATCTGGCTTTACACTTACACATCCAACAAGAAGCAGCCAGTGCTGCCTTACGGCTCCGTACAACCGGGCTATGGAAACAAAACAACCATCTTTCGCACTCACAAATCTTGTCGGCCGCTTTTTCGGATCAGCCAATGATGGAAGCGGTGTGCGACAGGATACCTCAAACCTTTACTTTCGACAAGAAATACAAGGTACATTTACAAGAGGAACTAGTCGACTACTCAGGTATACATGAAGTCAGAGTTTATACGGACGGCCCCAAAACCGAAACAGGAACGGGCGCGGGAGCTTTCTCCAATGACCTAAACATAAAAATATCTACAACCCTTGGCACCTTGAATACAATTTTTCAGGCAGAGTGCATCGGTATAACAAGAGCAGTCGCGCTGTTGAATACAAGAAATGTACAAGACTATGCCATACGCATAGTCTCGGACAGCGCCTCAGTCCTACAAGCACTTAATAGCAATGTCACAAACAACAGCCTGATACTAGAGTGTCACCACGAGCTGGATAAGCTGTCGACATACAACCGAGTCACATTACAATGGATAAAGGGTCATAGCGGCTCCTTGGGTAACGATGCTGCGGATGAACTCGCCAGAAGAGGCTCGGAAACTAAAGTGCAAGGCCCCGAACCCCTGCTACCACTCCCTTACAACCAGTTTAGGAAATGGTTGAGGACACGAACAGAAAATCAGCATGCTGAACTCCGGAGAACAGAAACTAAATGCAGACAAGCCAAGGAGGCTTTACCAATAATCTCAAAACGTCTCTTACGTAGCCTGATTCGTCTGAAAAGATATGATCTGCGCAGAGCTGTGGCTATACTAACAGGCCTCTGCTCACTGAACAGACACTTCCATAACATGGGACTAACCGACAGCCCGCTCTGCCGGGAATGCCTGAAAGAAGAGGAAACACCCGCCCACGTGACCATCTACTGCGAAGGCGTGGAGAAACAACGGACCGCCACCATTGGGAAGCTGGGAACCCTTCAGGAGGCCTGCAGTGACATCAGAGCACTGCTGGCCTTCTGGAAAGAGATAGGCTGGCTGGAGTAAGCTCACAGCCCTGCTACGTACAATGGCCCAACTATGAGGCCAAGTGCGGAAACCCTAAGCCGAACTAACTAACTAGTCCATCTTTTAGATTATTCAAAAATAAGGGACACGTATTTTTTTATTTGTAAATTAGACCAAAAATGACAAAGATATAGCCCATTAAAGTTACGTGTGACGTCACACCGTGCTGCATTTTGTAGCACTGAGTGACGTCACACGTAACTTCAATGGGCTATATCTTTGTTATTTTTTGTTTAATCGAAAAAAGAAAAAATACGTTTCCAATATTTTTTTATAATCTAAAATACGGACTAAATAGAATTTAATTATTTTGACCCTGGAAACTACCCTATTCCTTTGCATTAGATCCAAACTTTATGGAAGTTAGGTACTTATGAATATTAAGAAAATAGAATGTCTTAATTGATCAACCAATATAACCCATCGAGGCTACAGGCAAAATTTCGTATTTTCAGTAATATTTGGATTTTCAGTACACCATGGACAATGAATGCAAATTTTATTTAACCTTCATAATTTTTTCAGTTTTTAATTGTTCTATTCAAGATCCTAACGCAACTGATTATGGAGGGCCAACATTACAAATTTGGCAAAACCATCAAGGTCAAGCGACAATGATAAAAAAAATATTTATATTAAAAATTACACAATTTTATTGGACGTTCGCAAAAGATTTTAATGCATCAATAACAAATCAACAACTGTGTAATATTAAAAACAATGTTACATATCAAGAAAACCTTTATTGAATTCATCAGTGATATTAATCTATAGATAGGTGGAACAGGGCAACAAAATGTTTTATCTTAGTATCAGAATAATCTCATTCATCTTGATGCTATCAGTAAAACATAAGTAGGCTAAAATAAGAAAACTCTTGTGCTAGTTCTAAAGATGTTTGAAATAAATGCAATAGCTTTGCATCTTATCTAACCAACTGTATGATTTAAGTGAAAAAGTCACATGTTTACATTGGAGTGGTTCTTTTTGGGGTACTGTACCTACCTCAAAAGAAAAAAGCAACCCTTATAGGATCACTTTGTTGTCCGTCCGTGAAAAAAAAACTTCTAAGTTAGCGAAAAAATATAATACGACTGTTTATGCCGCAAAACAAATGTAAATCTCGACATTTACCCCGAGGAAGCCGTTGACCTAGAACTACGAAATTTGGCAAGTAATATTGTCTTATACCACAAATACAAGGAAAAACCCTTCGGCCACTTTGGAAACCAAAGAAACCAGCTTATTTTTACGAAAACAGAAATATTTTTCTTATTAGAAAACCTGGTTTCGAATGAAGAAAAATAATACTGTTTTCGAAGCTGGTTTCCAATACAGAATATAAAATCTTGTTTTGAAATTCATTGAATAGTTATCTGTAAACTATACAGTTCGGAAAAACAAAACTGCGATTACGGAACCTTCGGTGGGCGAGTCTCATTCGCTCTTGTTTGTTTTTTTTTAATACATAATACCATTTAGATATGATTGAATTTAGAAAGGAATGTTGCGTTGGTTCGGACATGTGGAGAGGATGAAGGAAGAACGACTGACGAAGCAAATATATCGAGCGAATGTGAGTGGAAGGGCCGGTAAGGGACGCCCCAGGCGAACATACTTCGACCAAATAGGGGATGTATTAGCAAAGGGCAAGATAAAAAGTACCCGAAACCGGCGTGCGTGCATGCAACGACTAATGAATGTCGATGAAGCGAAAGTGGTTTGTCAGGATCGTGGCAGGTGGCAGTCCCTGGTCTCTGCCTACCCCTCTGGGATACAGGCGTGAGCTTATGTATGTATGTATGTATTTATGAATTTAGAAAGGAAGAACTAATGAAGAAAAGTGATAAGGTTAATGAACAAAATCTGTTCTGTTCTGAACAAATCAACGTCTGTTCTCTGCTGGGTTCAGGTACCCGACCTCGACCCAGCCAATTTCAGGCTGATCATAATATCCTTTAAGATGCCATAATTGTTTTCTGAACCACTAAACCTGTATCCTGGAGGGATAGGCCGGGGTTTGCCTCTTGTCACAATGCTGACAAATCTCAAGTATCTAGATACTGTGCCTTTTGTAGAGATTGTATTTGTAATAAACTTTGTTCTTAAATGTAGTGCTGTCTCGTCAAATTTCTCAGAAAAGAGCGTGACAGAACGTTACTTAAGTATTTACTTAGTGTAAATTCTCAATTCGCAAATCGGCCCATAGACCTCGTCATCACTTTCATAATGTGTGGTACCTAGTACGCAAGTTTCAGTTCAAACCTGACGATGTTCCGAATATTTCAGTTTGGCAACACTTGCTACAGCAACTCCGTGCTCCAAGCCCTCTACTTCTGTCGTCCGTTCAGAGAGAAGGTTCTAGAATACAAGGCCAAGAACAAGCGCACGAAGGAGACCCTGCTGACATGCCTCGCCGACCTGTTTTATAGCATTGCGACCCAGAAGAAGAAAGTCGGCTCCATCGCGCCGAAGAAGTTCATAGCGCGCTTGAGGAAGGAAAAAGGTATGCTTTTTACGTATAGCACATTCGTCGTGGTTAATCTAATGCATAAAAATCTCTTACCACAGTGTCTGCTATCGATACTCCTATGAAACGGTTTGACCGATTTTTATAATTTTATTTTGTATTATATAGAAACACACATTTGCATACTGTGTGTCAAAAAATACTAGTAGCGCGCGCACACCATCGCGCATAGAAAAGTTTTAAGTTTCTAAATACCAGGAGACCATACAGGCCAGCCCTGATCTGACTGGCACAAAATTTTCTTTTACAGTGTATGAAACCGGTTGATCGGTAAAAGCTCTTAGATTCTACGAACCCTTTTTTACTAAAGTTGCATGAAACGTATGTTGCCAAACAGGCAATATTTTTTATCTCCATTTCCGGTGATCTCAAGCAGATATTTCGATTTTTTCCTGTTTTTATTCTGAGATAGTTAGGATTTTTGAAATATTAAATGTTAATTATATTTGCGTTGTTACAGAGGAGTTTGATAACTACATGCAGCAAGACGCACACGAGTTCCTAAACTTTCTCATCAACCACATCAATGAAATTATACTTGGTGAGTTCCATACAGGCAGACGGACGGACCGACAACAAAGTGATCCCTAAGGGTCCCGTTTTTCCTTTTGAGGTACGGATCCCTAAAAATTATCTTAGACGGATACAGAAGAGAGGAGCAACGGGTAGTCACAACCCGCACAAAAATTCCCGCCTCTTAAGTAGGGCCTTTTCACACGTACCACAACCACACGTCAACCACACCACGTGGCCGGGCGTATATTTTGTATGGAAAATGAATAAGACTGTTCACACCCTTGATTCACACGCACCACATTTTGCAGTCGCTATCGACCGTGTGTGTCATACCGGCCACATCGCGACCACATCGCAACCACATCGCAACCTATGAATGCCGGAGTCGTACTGTGTCTGCACACGACGTAACCGCATCGCAACTACTGGCGACAACGCAACCACATCAACATGTTGTCGGTACAACGCAACTACTGACGACAACGCAACCACATCGACATTTTGTCGGTACCACGCAACTACAAAAAGCTGCAGCGAAACTAGACACACGTAACCACTTCTTGACCGCATTTTGTCGTTGCGACGTGGTGTGGTTGTGGTATGTGTGAAGAAGCCCTTAAATCCGTCTATACGCGCGGATGTATCTTTAGTCAAAGCTGGTTTTCCACTACCTTCACTTCGACCGTATAAAATCGTAAAGATATCAACAACAGAATCGGTTAATCAAAAGCACATTCATGATCCCGAAGGTACCATAGGGGATACCATATGCGTTTTTCTTTTTCTACTTCCCATAGTAAATCTAGCTTTGAGCGACCGACCCTATAACCGTATAAGTTCAACTTTTCAAGTCTGCAATATTCAAGTGACCAAGCTTATACAGATCTTCGTTATGCTAGGTTTACTAAATTAAGTAAGTTATTTATTTATTTCCAAAAAGACAATTCCAACATTACTTATAAATAGACACATAAAGGAAGATGATAAATGAAAATGTATATGGTATCCCCAAGTGTCCGGCCATCGGGACCATGAAGCGACCAAGTCCACAATCGTGAAAGTTCTACAACAGAACCGGTGCTTTTCCAGCTGAACGTAGCCAGAGCACCCTCAAAATCCCTAAGGGAGGGGGCGACGGTGTGACCTGCAACGGGGCGCCTCCCCACGCGCCCGAACCGACCTGGGTGCACGAGATCTTCCAGGGGACGCTCACCAGCGAGACCCGGTGCCTCAACTGCGAGACACTCAGCAGTAAGGACGAGCACTTCTTTGACCTGCAGGTGTGTCCCATTTGTTTGTTCACTGTTGGATTTGTGCCTCTTAGTTTGTCCTGTTTGGTCTACTATTCACAGATTCTACTTTGGACATCGGTCAAAAGTAGAATCTGTCCAAAGTAGAATATGATGCCCAAAGTAGTATCTGTCAATGGTAGACCAAACGGTGTGTGCCTCACTTTCACTTTAAATCGTTCATTGGTCAGTTGTAGAGAAATTGTGCTTAGTAGAATACCGTTAGCGACAGAACCTAGTCGTTGGACTACCTATGAACTGTTATGTATTTAAAGTCCGTTTTGATGCAAAAAAAAATTGCTGGTGTTACCGTTATAAAATATAAAAGTTTACTCGTTAGATTTTTTTTTTACTTTGAATAGAAGACTCATGTGACCAAAATCCTTATCACAATAAAGACATTAAAGTTTAATTGCTCATAAGAGCAAAGTCGAAAAAAAAACCCCTACGTAGCACACACAATTTTTACTCTGAAGTAAAATGGGGTTATTTGGTTTTTACGTACTCGTCATCAACCCATTATGTCCCCACCGAAGAGCACGGGTCTCTTCCCTGAGGCAGGTATAGGCCAAACTCCACCACGGGGCCTAGTCCGGATTGGTGGAGGCTTATAAGATTAGTGGCTGGTCTTACTGTCAGAAGTTTTCAAGCCGCCCTACGGCCTCTGACTTGGCTTAACGACTGCCATGCCATCTATCGACGACAGCCGGCTGAACCGCTCAGAAAAATGCCACTAGCGTTAGTCACAGACGGTCACCCATATTGACAGCCTTTGCCTTGGTATTAATATTATTATGTTAATGTGGCAGTTTTTTTTGCATTGATTTAAAAAACAGACTAGTTCAATAGACGCCCAGATTGACCCCTAAAGCCTTAAAAGTCATCAGTACATCGTGCAGGGCGAAATCTTTCAGGGCCCAATCACCAGCATGACACGGTGCCTCAACTGCGATACGGTGTGGTCCATTGATTACTGTTGAGTATTTCTCTGTCCACTTTTGGACGTATGCCGAACGTATGTAGTCCAGCTTAACAATGCAGATCTTGTATGAAGATGTTCAAAACCTTCCAAGGCACTCTACGCAGCGTGATCTGTCACGTTCTAATAGTACTAACAGAATTGAGGCCTTCCTTAAGGCCTCCCCAAACAGAAAGCGTAATTCTATTCACAACTACTATTCAGTAGGCGCTAACTGATATTCTGTAATAAAATACAATGCACGTCATCACGCGGCGCTAGAGCGTCGCGTACTGGTAGCGCGCTAGCGCTGTTTGACAGGTTATAATCTGTTCAGTACAACACAACGCGACGCTATAACGCAGGACGCTTTAGCGCCCCTACGCGCGCTTATTACGCTTTCTGTTTGGCAAGGCCTTTAACCGTGAACGTCTTGAGACTATGTATAGCGTAGCCAGTGGCGGATTTACCCTAAGGCCCAGTAGGCCTGAGCCTAGAGCGGCAGATATTAGGGGCGGCAAATCGTGACAAAAAAATCACTGATGATAGCAAGAAATAACTCAAATTCAAAGTACCTAAATATTTAAAAGGCTGTGCATAATTATGGCGGGCCGCACTGCACTGCAACGAATAGCAATTTTTATAGGTATGCGCCACTAAATTCATTATGTACCTAGTCTAGCGTAAATTCATTATGTACCTAGTCTATACCCTATATGTACCCGTTTGTGATGTCGCTGTTTCTGGTTCCCACGACACAGGGTATCCTAGTGTGGGGCCAGAAGCAGTTTATGTGCCTATAGGTAAATGTTTGTAGAGGCGATGTTAAAAGTTGCATAACCGTTGTTTTCACGGTTCACGGGTGGACTGCACGGGTACAATTAAATTTACCTAATAAATAATCGCGTTTAGACCCGCTAAATGTATAGCTATGCGTGACTATCGATAGTCATAAAAAACTCATCTATATAATACCTGTGTAATTTCCATTTTTATGTACAACTAGCTGTTGCCCGCGACTACGTCCGCGTGGGCTTTAGTTGAGTAAAGAGTTTGCAAATAAGATAGGGATACTTTTAGCGCATGCGAAAGAGCTTTCATACTAACTTCGCAACCCCCTCTTACCCCCTTAAGCAATGATTTTCGAAAAACTATTTTACACGTTTTTCATGACTTTCAATGAAGGACATTCATGCTGAATTTCATTCGAATAACTTCAAAAATGGCTAAGTTTCATACTAAAATTGCACCCCCCTTTTATCCCCTTAAGAGATGATTTTCGAAAAACTATTTTACATGTGTTTCATGACTTTCAATGAAGGACCTTCATATTGAACCTTATTCGAATAACTTCAAAAACGGCAAAGTTTCATACTAACTTTGCACCCCCTTTTTCCCCCTTAAGGAATGATTTTTAAATCACTATTTTACACGTGTTTCATAATTTTAAATGAAGAACCTACGTACCAAATTTCATTCGAATAACTTCAAAAACGGCAAAGTTTCATACTAACTTTGAACCCCCATTTTACCCCCTTAGGGGATGAATTTTCAAAAATCCTTTCTTAGTGCTCCCGTACGTTACAAAAGAAACCCCTGTGCAAAATTTCTAGTTTCTAACCCTTATAGTTTAGGCCCTGCGTTGATATGTCAGTCAGTCAGTCAGTCTGTCAGTCAGTCAGTCAGTCAGCCAGCTTCTCCTTTTATATAAATAGATAAAGTATGTTTCTCTATATTAATTTGATAATGTGGAAAATGTTGTATTCTCCGAATGCCTCCGAGACTGCCTCGTTGGGCGAGCCGTTAAGGCGCTTAGCTACCAAGAAAGAGGTCGCGGGTTCGATTCCCACTGGGGGCCGCCGTACATTTGTACAAATGGCGTCAGTCTGGGTGTTTTTCGATGTTTTAATGTCCTTGCCTGTTTGGGGCCAGAGCCAGAGCCTGTAATTTGTAAAATAGAGCGAGGGTAATTTTATTTTTTGTAGTTTTTTGATCAAACATTTTCCAATAGTATTTATCATAAATATAGAAAAAGTAATTATAGTTAAGTCAAAACACAATAGACATACCTAAATTATTTACATAGACATTAAAAATAAATTCATTACAAACATAATCAAAATTCACATAAAGCTTCGTCAAAAAGAATGAAATTAAAAGAATGTCAAGGCAAAAAATAATAAAAAATGTGTTTACAAATAAGGCACAATGAACATATACTCTCATTAATTTGTTTTTGTAGTATTTTTAACGTCACCGAAAACCGACGTGCGCGCATGAAAAGACTAATGAATGTCAATGAAGCGAAAGTGATTTCTCCGATTCGTGGCAGGTAGCAGTCCCTGGTCTCTGCCTAACCCTCTGGGATACAGGCGTGAGCTTATGTATGTGACGACCTCTGGCGTAGCGGTTAGCGCATCTGCTTACCATGCGAGAGGTCCCGGGTTCGTTCCCCGGCTGGAAAGAAAAAATAACTAGGCAAAACAAAGGATGGCTTACACAAGGACTGAGGAAGTCATGTCGTCACAAGCTAATTTTAAGAATCATACTAAATGAAACAAAAAGTGATGTAATTAAAAAATACTGTAGCACATATATAGCAACATTTTAAAACGTTGCATCAGGAAATCAAAAAAGCTGGAATTCATTAATCAGATGGAAAAATCTGATAATAAATATAAAACTATGTGGAAAATTATTAATTATAAGACTGGTAAAATAAAATAAAAAAAACATAAAAACTTAATCTTGAAAATAGATAAAAAAACTATACAGTGCCCACATGCGATATCGAATATATTCAATGAATTCTTTGCAACAGTAGGTGAAACCCAAAACAAACCAGTATTAGGACACCCCGTTAAAACATCACCTCTCCATTCAATGTACCTACATCCTGTAGAAGACCAGGAAATCATCAAAATTATAAAATCTGTAAAAAATAAACACAGCTGTGGAACTGACGAAGTGCCACCAATATTAATCAAACAGTGTGCCACAGAACTAGCTGTACCATTAAAAGAATTAATAAACCAAAGTTTTTGTGAAGGCGAGTTTCCTGACTTATTGAAAATAAGTCTAGTAAAACCTATCCAGAAAAAACCTTACCAAATAATTATAGGCCTATTGCATTACCGTCCAGCTGCTCCAAAATATATGAAAAAGCAATGTGTAGACGTCTTTATGGGTACTTAGAAAAGTTTAATATTTTGGACGATTGCCAGACTGGATTCAGGAAATCACGATGTACCACAAATGCTGTGTATAAATATATCCAGGAAGCCTTTAAACACATAGACAATAAAAAATACGCGGTAGGCCTGCTGCTGGACATGACGAAGGCCTACGATAAAGTTTCCTACTCTATTCTACTTCAAAAGCTGCATGGGTCAGGTATCCGTGGACCTGCATACAACTGGTTCAAATCGTACCTAAAAAACAGGAAACAAACAGTTGAGATAGACTATCACAACCTGGACAAAAGCAAAAGAGAAAAAATACGGTCCAACGTGAAGTTGCTAACATGCTCTATTCCTCAAGGAAGCGTACTAGGTTGTATACTTTTCATTCTATACATAAACGACCTACCAAAAGTTATACAGCAAGAATCGCAACTACCTATTTTATTCGCAGATGACATGTATATACTATTCAAACTCGATAATTTAACTAGTAACCTTGAAATAGTAATAAGTAAAACATTACAAAATGTAGCAACTTGGCTCCAAGACCACAACCTCGAAATAAATTACAATAAAACAAAAATAATTCAATTTAGATCCTACAAAAAAGCTCCCTTAGATATTAAATTAAATTTTGACAACATAACTATAGAAGAAGTCGAAACTTTTAACTTGCTTGGCATTAATATAGACACTCACTTAAATTGGAAATCCCACATAAACCACATAAAATCAAAAATGTCTAAATTTATATACGCTCTCTTTGAACTAAAATGCAGCACAAACACTGCAACAGCTCTTTCAGCTTACTATGCTTACGCATACTCTTGGTTGCGATATGGTGTGATGCTGTGGGGAAATAGCGTAAATGCTCACGAGCTATTCATACTACAAAAAAAATGTGTCAGAATAATAGCTCAAATAAACAATCGGCAAAGCTGTAGACCATACTTCATAAAATACAAATTACTTACGCTAACATCTTTATACATATTCGATCTCTGTACATTTGTGAAGAAAAACCAATACTCATTCTTAAGAAATTGTGACACTCACAGTGTAAACACTCGTAGCAAAGATTAGCTGTATCTACCAATTTCAACGACAAAAATGTTAAACTGTAGCCCCTACTATATGGCTATAAAACTATATAATAAGTTACCAGACTACATAAGAAATGAGCCAGTAATCACTTTTAGCAACAAACTTAAATTACTCCTGACTGAGAAATGTTTTACAATATAACAGAGTATTTTAATGCCAAATTAAACTGACGGGAAGCTAAAAACCTTGCCATAATTATATAAATAATAATATACCAACATTAATATATAAGAATAATAAATAAATAATAAAAAATAATGTAGTAAATGTGTTGCTGATGTAATAATAACGATGTGTAATAAATAACAATAATTGTAATGATAATAATGAAATTTGTACTATTGATAATGTATTGCTTTTGTAATAATAATGATGTGCAATAACAATAATTGTCATGATAATAATGAAATGTTTACTATTGATAATGTATTTATAATGCATGCACTATTTGTGTAGTTATCTTAAAATTTGCAATGCCTGTAAAAGGCCACTAAGTTCTAAGGGCTAAATTGTATCGAACACCAAACTGTTACACTTGGTTGGCAAATAAATCTTGCATTATTGAATAAACAAAACTCCAGGTCTTGGATGTTACATGTTTGTGACGTCGCTGTTTCTGGTTCCCACGGCACAGGGTATCCTAGTGTGGGGCCAGAAGCAATGTATGTTCCTGTATGTAAATGTCTATGTTTATGTATGTGCATGTATGTTTTAACGCCAAAAATTTGAGAAATCAGCTTAGAAGTCTGGAAAGTAATTAATCGCTTACCCCAATCTCTTCCCTCGTTTTCAGGTGGACGTTGGCCAGAACACGAGCATAACGCACTGCCTGAAATGCTTCTCGGACACTGAGACACTGTGCAACGACAACAAATTCAAGTGCGACCACTGTAGCAGCTACCAGGAGGCGCAAAAACGTATGCGAGTGAAGAAACTGCCCTTGATCCTGGCGCTCCATCTGAAGCGGTTCAAATACATGGAACAGTACAATCGGCACATCAAGGTGTCTCATCGGGTTGTATTCCCTCTCGAGCTGCGGCTCTTTAACACGGTCAGTGGTCATGGAGACTTACAGCCCTTTTTAACTAAGACTAGCGGTGGTGGCGTAGTGGGGTTGACCTTTGCTTCTCGATCATGAGTGTCTGGGTTCGAACCACGCATGTACCAATGACTTTTAGTTACGTACATTTGTTTGCACAGCAACACCATTCGCTGATAAATTGTGCCCGGATAACGGCGACAGGCTTGCCACTTGTCACGTTTGGGACCTAATAAACTCGGCAAAACGTGGGTCCAGTTCTAGAGACTGGTGCCTCTGCCTACCCCTTCGGGGATAACGGGCGTGAGTTTATTATTATTGTTATTATTATTATTATTAACTAAGACTTTCATAAGCACTACATGACATGACATAGCCCAGCGGATTAGTAAGTTGAAGTGGCAGTGGGCGGGGCACATAGCACGCAGAACTGATGGCCGATGGGGCCGAAAAGTTCTCGAATGGAGACCACATATCGACAAGCGCAGCGTAGGACGACCAGCCACAAGATGGACAGACGAACTCATCCAAGTGGCGGGAAGACGCTGGATGCGAGCCGCTTCCGACCGGTCTTTTTGGAATTCCATGGAGGAGGCCTATGTCCAGCAGTGGACTTCTTGTGGCTGAATGATGACCCACTACACATTTTAACATGTGAGCAATGTGGAGTTATAGAGGATCACATGCATTTCTTGCTGGAATGAGTTCTGAACAATCAATTAAGAAGAAGAATGTTTCATTCAAAACTACATGGGGGGGAATTAAATATTTTAATTTTGAACTAAAACTTTCGTAAGCACAACACATTGTAAACTTTTAGTCCGGATCTACTTACGGGTGTTGTTATATCGGAAGAGTCCGACCAGGGTTTCGCTCCGATTCGCAGAGCTTAATCATGGTGAGCAGAGACGGAGCTCGACTAAAAGTTATCCAGACTAAAAGTTTACAAAATATTTTATTGTCCAATCCACTTTCTACGGGAGCTGTTGCGATGTATGACTTCGCTCGTGCTTCTTTTAGGCTAACGAATGGCTGAATCTTTTAGACTTGAAGCATTGTCCAGTTCTACTTGACCCTTGTGGGCATAAAATAAAGCTCAGTATACGGTTTTACCGAAAGTGGTCACGTTGACGACGAACCTACTCTGCCGCAACACAGTTTTTAAACTAGCGCGGAGGGTAGTAGTAACTCTTTTTCTGTTACCATGTTCTGGGTGTTAGATTATCTAGCAAAACTAATATTTTTGTAACTACCTACCCACCAAATACATCCAAACTACTAACCTTTTACTTTGTATGTATTGTAAGATTTGTTTAGTATTAAGCTATATCTGTCACGCTCTATGTAACAGCTGTTTTGTAAAGTTTTTTTGAGCAAATAAATAAATTTCAAATTTAAATTTAATGAAGCCATAGCGGGGTCAGGCGTCGAAACAGCTCCTTTAAGCTAAATAACATGAGGCTGACATCACTGCTCAATGGTGATAAAAGCCTAGTTGAAATTTTGATAAATATGGTGCGTATTAAGCTCTGCGAATCGGAGCGTAACCTGGTCGGACTCTTCTGATAAAAATAAAGTGAGTGGATCCGGACCATATGTAACAACTTACAGCTTTGTCTCTACAGCCGAGTTCTAATCCCGGCTTGGGATAAAAAAATACTCCAGTTCTTGGACGTTTACATGTTTGTGATGTCGCTGTTTCTGGTTCCCACGACACAGGGTATCCTAGTATGGGGCCAGAAGCAATGTATGTACCTGTATGTAAATGTTTATGTTGTGTAAAAACACAATTCCTGAAGAGCACCACTCAGAGGCAGTTTGTTTCAACTGTGGTTCCGACTTTTGGAAAAGCCCCAGCACAGACTATTTTAACTATACTTTAACCATTACAAACGTGCGAAGCGAGTCATAAAAGTGCGAGCGAGTGTTCCGATATGCCTGATTTTCCTCCTGAGAGAGAGAGAGAGAGAGAGGTCTGATACAAATGTTTATGACAGTTCGCACGTTTGTAATGGCTCAAGTATAGCGTTTATTGACTGTTTTAAATAATCGTGTCTTTATCAATAAGTCCGTTACCATCTTTTTTTACGTCCCACTGTAGAGCCCAGGCCTTCTCTCAGAGAGAGGATGGGCTTGGTGACCACATATGCCCAGTGCGGATTGGTAATTTCAAACGCTGAGGTATGTGAACACCTCAGACACTCAGGGTTCCTCACGATATTTTCTTTTTTTCCAAGGTCGAGAGTGGTACTATAAATTCACAAATGTACCTAAGTAACTAAGAAAACAAAGTCATTCGTACATGCCGGGTTCGAAACCGCGGCCTCCCGAATGAGAAGCCGCGGCGTACTACTGCTCCGCTACCACCGCTTTGTTTTTATAATTTATAACACAACTAAAAAAATTGTAGTATTTCATGAGAAGTTTTGAAAATGTGTCCTGGGTCCAAAAATGTTTCTCCTGGCGGGTTTTTAAAGGGTTTAACGGTCACATGTGCTGGGGCTAAACCCCGGTGTCGAAAAGCGTTCGCGCGTTTTGACACGGTCTGGGGTAAAACACCATTTCTAGTGTGTCCCTCAAAGATTCTAAACGGTTTTAAGGGTTAAGAGGGCTTTTCGATAGGATTAAAAAAATATATCCAAAAGTTATTCTCTCCTGTCTCTAGATGTCATTTCTAGGTAAATTGAGGTTTCCATAAGTAGGGGATGACTTGTAGGACTTTCCATTTATGGCTCTAGAAGTTTCTACTTGGGCGCTGTAGTTTCTTCTAGGGCTCTCCAAGCAACCGTTAGCTCGCAATAACCAGCTCACGTTGACCCCTCAGTCGGACGACGCGGTGAACCCGGAGCGGCTTTACGACCTGGTCGCCGTGGTGGTACATTGCGGCTCGGGGCCCAACCGCGGACACTACATCAGCATCGTGAAGAGCCACGGACTTTGGCTACTGTTCGATGACGACATGGTTGATGTGAGTATTTATGTTGCAATAATTGTGTAGTCGACAAAATGTCAAATAAGTTACTTTTAAAACGGAATTTGTATGATAATACTGAATTATGACGACCTCTGTGGCGCAGCGGTTAGCGCATCTGACTACCATGCGAGAGGTCCCGGGTTCGAATCCCGGCTGAAGACAAAAAAAAAGAAACCCAGTTCTTGGATGTTTACATGTTTGTGACGTCGCTGTTTCTGGTTCCAACGACACAGGGTATCCTAGTGTGGGATCAGATGCAATGTATGTGCCTGTATGTAAATGTTATGTTATTGTTATTATTATTCAGAGCACTGTTTTTATGTTTCATCTTTTTAAAAATTGTAATAACTAGTAAATGACAAAAAGGAATACATTTTCCGAAATAATTGTAATTTTTGTTTTAATCGATGATATCAAATAATTTATTGTTGATTGTGTCCAATGCGGAATTAGTTACCTAATTAATAAAAAAATCTCGGTGGGGTGGGGACTCTTTATTTATTTTACTTTGCGTATTCTCCTTGCGTATGGTATCCAGCGAGCTAAAATACAAAAGGGAGGCCATCTATCCACTCTAGTGTTACTCTTGGATCCCCTTAACGACACGCGATGCTCATACAAAGTTACACTATATTAAATGTTAATTTTCTAGGTTTTATCGCAATTTATTTGTTCATATTAAGTAATTACCTAAATAATAATTTAACCTTCCTAGGTAGTTAAATTTTACCCAATAAATAATCGCGATTAGACTCTTATGTTCGATGTTGTAAATTCTTGAATCTCACATTTAACAACATGATTTCGTTGATTTTTGTAATTAATTGATTTCATTTTTTTTTTTCAGAAAATTGACGCGTCAGCTATTGAAGACTTTTACGGCCTAACATCAGATATACAGAAATCGTCCGAGACGGGATATATATTGTTTTATCAATCTAGAGATGCTAGTTGTTAAGTTTATGCAATTCAATTATAGTATTTATATAATAATTATTATTTATGATAGTCAAATGTGATGATAAAAATCATGTTAAATTAATAATGCCTAGTTAAAGTTGAAACGGCATTGAATATTATTATTTAATTCCAATCATTAATATTTTACCTTCATCTTTTAGCGTTCTTTCATTGTAAATAGTCTTATTCATTTCATAATAAAATGTTGCTAACTATGGCTGGTTTAATCCATAGTATTATTTTTGTAACCCATTGGAACCAAAGACTCAGAAATAAAAATCACTGAAAAAACAAAGCTCTCATACATAGTAGAAATCAGAAATTTATTTCAATGTAAAGAATTTACATTTCGTTTGTTGAATGTCAATGTACACACATAGAATATTAGACGCTGCCTTGGTGGCCGAATGTAGTGGAGAAAAAATGACTACTTTGCACTGTAAAAAAATATTTCACTATAATAGTTTTTCTATTATAAAAAATGTTTATTAGCCTGTATATATCCCACTGCTGCAGGGCACAAGCCTTTTCTGAAGGGCTCATTAGGACGCGTACCACAGCACAGATTGGTCATTTCAAAGGCTGAGGTATGTGAAGAACAACTCAAGATCCTCACAATGATTTATAATTGATATTGCTACTGTACTACCTAATCTATATATATAAAACGAGAAGCTTACTGACTGACTTAGAATCAACGCAGAGCCCAAACTACTGAACCTAGGGGGTTGAAATTTGGCATGGGAGTTCCTTAGGGAGCCTAGGGGAGCACTAAGAAAGGATTTTTGAAAATTCATCCCCTAAAGGGGTAAAATGGGGGTTCAAAGTTAGTATGAAACTTTGCCGTTTTTGAAGTTATTCGAATGAAATTTGGTACGAAGGTTCTTCATTTAAAATTATGAAACATGTGTAAAATATTTTTTTTAAAAACATCCCTTAAGGGGGAAAAAGGGGGGTGCAAACTTAGTATGAAACTTAGCCATTTTTGAAGTTATTCGAATGAAATTCAGCATGAAGGTCCTTCATTGAAAGTCATGCAATACAGGTAAAATATATTTTCAAAAATCATCCCTTAAGGGTGTAAGAGGGGGTTGCGAACTCTGTTTAGAAAATGTTATTGAACTTCTGAGAAATGGGATCACCAATTTGTATAATTTTTTTCTTTGGTAGGTCTGCAAATAGGCTGTACATTAATTAATGTACAAAACAATGACAATATAAAAGCATGCTATGTACTACTTTTAAAATAATTAGTTTTTTTGTTAACGTGAATAGGAGCAATTTTTTGCAGTTTCATCAAGTCTCCTAAGTGCCAACATCAATGGATATGGACAGTCCAGGTCTGGACCTCAAAAGATCCTGAAGATCACTGCTTTTTGGTTACTAACACACTGCAAACCAAAGCACTGGCAATTAAAGAAATCAAATAAGAAAAAATGTACCCAATTAATTAATGACAAATGATAGTGACTGTGGCTCTTCAATAGGGAATGGATGAAAATATCAGAAGTGCTTGATATTTTTTTCGGTGATAGGAATAACCTTCCTTAACGCGAGAAAAAAGTTTCAATTTTTTTGGCTTCGTAGTTAATTTTTAAATAATCTTAATATTTTTCCATTCGTAGTTCTGGGCTCAGTACGGCTTAACAGACATATTCCTTAGTCCGCTACGTATGAAAAAAAATCCACCTTGAAAAGCTGTCAATGTCACCACAGATTTTTTTTTAAATATATTTAAAAATTAACTATGGGGCCAAAAAAAATTAAACTTTTTTCCCGCGTTAAGGAAGGTTATTCCTATCACCAAAAAAAATATCAAGCACTTCTGATATTTTCATCCATTCCCTATTCTAAAGCAGAAAACCCTAACATTTTGCACAATAAAACAACAGAAATACTTAACAGTAGTTTATTTCAGTTTACGCTACAAACTCGTAAGGTATGGGTGCAAGCCACACTGGCTTCTCAGCTCCAGAGACAATGTGGGAAGGTTTAGGCTGAGCAGGCTGTCTCTTCAGCTTGACGACCTTACCGGCAGCCTTGGCTTCCTTCAGCAACCTCTCATTCTCCTTCACTCGCTTGAGGAAGTCCTGACGGCACTTGGAGTGCTTAACATGCTCAATGCGGATGTTAATCCTCTTGGGAATGATTCTTCCGCGGACGCGCTTGTTCACGATGACGCCCAGAGCGTGAGCTGTGACGTTGTATACGCGACCAGTCTTACCATGGTATACTTTGTGTGGCATACCCTTCTGGATGGCGCCATTGCCCTGAAAGTTAAAGTTTGTGGATTAGACATGGTGGACAGACTCGGTATTGGGAACTGGGCTTAGACAATATTAGGCAGTGTTTATGACAAACAAATAAATTCTAGACTTGTGCTCAATTCATATTAACAAGAGGAATGTCGCTACGGAACACTTGTGGAAGGATTTTATCCTGCTATAACAAAAAAAAATATACAAAATATCCAGTACATACCCTGACGTCAACGATGTCGCCAACTTTGTATACTTTCATATACGTGGAAAGGGGGATTGTACCCTTTGTGCGGAACCTGCGGGCGAACAGGTCCCTCGTACCGCGGCGGTAACCCTTGGAGTTGGTCATCTTGACGTCTGCAAGCAAGAAAACTCGATTTACAAGCAGAAAATAGACGCACGTGGAAGCAGAGGCAACGATTTGCACTCTAGCCGGGAAATACGTTTATTACATAAACAATTTGTCTCTCACACAGCAGCTAACAAATAAATGGGATCCTTTCGAACAAACTTATGTGATTTTAGCTGAAATGCAATACTTTTTTCATGATATTTCACGATATTCACCTTAGCTCACAAAGCTTGACGGATGAAGAAAGAGGTTAGGTTTCTTGTCTATGGTAGGAGTCAGTCATTCATTCAATCTTAAGGAAACGGATGTGAGTTGATGTGAAATAATTTTGAAACGCAATTGTTGTGCGTGTCCCCGCTGTCTGTGGTATATCTGTCATCATTATTGCCGACTAATCTGTGTGCACGAAAAAAAATTAGCCACTTTTGTTTACGATTTCTATTTCAGATTTTTTCACTAATTGGTAATATTTATGATTAGTTCTTCAATAAACACCTAAAACGATGAATCCAAATGGGACTCCAGACAATATCACCCTAAATTCGTGTCAATATACGCCAGTTTACTTGTTACAAAACAACAGCATCACCCAGGTACTATTATTTGTTTACACTTCCCCTATTCTCGCGAATAACAGTGTATTTACGCTAATAATTAACTTACATACTTAACTGTTTGCTTCAGACACGCTCGTACGTGTTAGCACCGCCGAAAAAAGAAGAACAAAAACCAGTGACAAACAACCTAAAATTATTTTACGAAAATAGCGGCAACATCGAAAATGGGATACTTCTGAACAACGTACAATACGTTTCCAACGCCCCTGTGCCTACGCAAGTACAGGAACTTCCTGGTAACAATCTGAAGCTTGTGAGTTTTCTTGTGCCCAAGAAAGATGCAAATAAACAGCAGTACATTGCAACAATAAGTAATAAAATCCTTAAGCCTACCTTGAGTTCCAGTAACACAAATGTGTTGCCCAACATCAATATCATCACGCCTAAAGTAAATGGAGCTAGAAACAAAGCCAACAATCCACCTCGGACTCTGCTGAAGCCAAGAATATTGCCAAAGATCTCACCAAAAGAAAAGTAAGTCTTGTATTAATTAATATTAAATAAGCCTTACCTCCTGTCCTTTGTTAGTCTTGTCCAGATAGGTTGGCGTGAAAGAGAAGAGGCCTCTATGCCCAACAGTTTACTCTGTTGACGAGCTGATTAATAAAGGAATATAATTTCATAAGCAGGCTATATACATCCCACTGAAGAACACAGGCCTTCTCTCAGAGAGAGCATAGGCTTAATCGTTTAATTAAGCTTAAACATTTACACATGTAGGTGCCTGTGTGTAAATGTTTATGTTTATAATCACATATGCCAGTGCTAATTGGCTTGACGACTTCTGTGGCGCAGTGGTTATAGCGCATTTGAAATTTGAAAGAAACCCAGGTCTTGGCTGTTTATGTTTGTGACGTCGCTGTTTCTGGTTCCCACAACACAGGGTATCTTAGTGCAGGGACCAGAAGCAATGTATATGCCTGTATGTAAATACATAAATTTTAGTAAACTACATAAATTTCATTGTTAGTTACTAAACTCCTTTGTGTGGTTAACGGATTAACCCATAGCCTGTGTCCACCCTGAAGGTCACTTCAAAACAGTGATCAAACAATTTTTTAAATTGGTTCAGTACTTAAACCCCCTACACGCAAGCATACAAACTTTTCCTCTTTATACTATTAGTTTACATTTAGAGAATCCGTTATGCTGGTGGACGCCTCCCCTAATTCTTTCAATGTATTCCTGTCTTGAGTCTTTGCTATCATTTTTCTTTTCTTCTTCAGTCCTTTAACTCCTAGGGAAGCAAAGGGCCTCAACCACAGATTTCCATTTGAACATCTCTTGTAAAGACATCCAGTCATTTTACAATTGGTTGAGAAGTTGTAGGGGCCAACTCTCTTGTCTCTGCTATGCTTTTTATGGATCATTCCACTTAGTGCACCTGAGGTGGTTCACCTGGGTGAATTAGGTCTACCGAAAGGTGGACTTAATTCACCCCGTGCCAAAGAGCCTGGGTGCATTAAGTCGACTCAATTTTATTTAAATTTTATGTATACTTTGTTCACCTTCGAATAATGGTGCCAGCTAAAAAAAGATGTCAAAATGTCAACTCTCAACTTTCAAACAAAATATCTATCTACCCTCAAAAGTTCACATTTACATAGCCTACAGCCACTAAGAAAAACAAACGGTGCTTGTTTTGAATAATAATAGGCATCAATATATATTTTTTTAATTATTTTAAAATTCACTCCCCCGTTAAAAAATTGACAAAAAAAATATTATGCAATTAAAAAATCATTTGTATATGTACTTCTAATTCAAAGGTATTCTTTTAAATTATTTCTAACTTTTTAGTGCGCTAGATTTTGGAAGTCGGTTTTTATCAATTTTTTTAGCTTTTAACATACCTGTATACGTACTTTTTGGTTTAAAAAAAAACAACTATCTTTTTCTAGCTGGCACCATTATTCGAAGGTGAACAATGTATACTTAAAATTTAAATAAAATTGAGTCGACTTAATGCACCCAGGTTCTTTGGCGCGGGGTGAATTAAGTCCACCTTTCGGTAGACCTAATTCACCCAGGTGAACCACCTCAGGTGCACTAAGTGGAATGATCCCTTTTTATTTCTCCTTTTCCCTCATGATTTTTACTGACCATCAGATTGCAAGTGAATAATATTATTAACTATTGATACCTGAAAAGTCTTATGCATTTTCCCAGTGTTGTATTAAGTGGCATCTTTGTCTCTGTCTACGCCTTCGGGATACAAATGTGAGTGTATAACTTAGGTAATACGTTACTTACTGTTACAGAACACCTGAACCTACCAAGCACACATCGGTTCAATTGCTCAAGCTTGGCGGGGCGTACCATAGGTAATTTCACATCTTCCCTATACTCATTCCAGAAAATAAGCTCCCAAAGAAAATTGTGCATGTGAAAAAAACAAACCAAGAACAAACATTTATTGCCATGGGGTAACTGTGTGACCTTCATTGTCAACCCGTTATGTCCCCACCGAGGGGCACAGGTCTTTTCCCTGAGGAAAGTACAGGCCATTCTCCACCACGAGGGCCAAGTCTGGATTGGTGGACCTTAATAGCCAGCACACTACGCTTTTTATGTGTACTTTTGTGGCATTGTAAATAAATGCTTTCTTTCTTTTTATGAAACGGACGGTCTTCGCTTATTGTTTCGCTTATCTCTAGAGCATTTAATTTTATCGGACTATACAGATAAAGACTTACTTACGGTCTTGAAAAATATGATTCCTCTAACTTGCTCCTGAGAGGCAGTTCATGCAATGTGGGTCATATTTTTTTTTATTTATTGCCTTACGTTTCTAACGCAAGCTGCCAGTATATCTTTCCCTTTGTCACAGACTATTCACACTGCAGCTGAGGATTGCTTTAAGGAATGGTGTTTTTTTAAATAACCACAAGTATAACTTATGTCAATAAAAGTATAATTATGTGACAATACTTGGGGTAACTGAGCTTTGCATAGATAGAGAATACTTTATTTCCCAACCAGCAGAAAGAATTTTAAATATGTGTTTTTATTACTCATATAAGTATTAAGTCCAAATGGTTGGTTTGCTATTTACATGTTAAACACACACACCTAAGTGTGTGTCTGTAACATTTATCAATAATTCCACAAAGACTCCTGCATACGCACAAGTGCATACTGCTACATTATAGATAAAGAACATCCAAACTTCTCACAAAAAGTTATTTACATATTTTTTCCACTTTTCATACAAAATGGTTTTAAAAGTTTATTCGAAAAGTAAAATTTAACATTGGCCGAATTTCAAACCAATCAAAAAGGTTTAATTTAACGTTACTGAAGGAATTATTTTGCATCATCGCATAGTATGTTCTCTATCTATCTCTATGTTATTTTTTCCATCGGCAATCTTTCCGTCACAAGGTTGTCTGGAAGAAATTGCTGTTAGCAATAAGACCGCCTATTGTATAAATTTTTCAATTGTAACTTTTATTTTGCCTCTTGTTTCTTGTATGCAAGAAAGAATATTCTTATCTTATCTTATGTTCTGCTCTTTATACGTCAAATAAAATGATGTTGCAATCCCAGCCTGAACCAGCTGAGCTCGGAGCAGATGCGGTTGGTCACCAAAGCGCTGGAAGGCATTAACGGAGACCCGGAGAAGGCGGCGCTCAAGCCCACCTACGATGCAGACTCCAACACTAGGATCATGTACAAGTAAGCATGTTTTCTGGTGGCACAGCTTAAGAAAAAAATATGGTAAAAAACATAAAATTCAACTGCTACAAAATCGTCTATGCAGCTTGGAATCGCACTTTAAAAAAAGGATAAAAAATAAATACCAGGAACGCAATTTAATCATAACAAAATGTTTTAGAAGTTCGGGTAGACTTCGGAAAAACTAGGAGTGCGGAGGGCTCGGTGGGTGAGCCGAGCCCGACTCACTGTTGTCCTGTCTAGCATTTTATTTTAACTGTTGTTAAGGACTTCCAACAGAACCCATATACAGCGTGGAATTATTTTGGTTATGTTACTTGGTATGTGCGTGTATCATCATCAACCCATCATGTCCCCACCGAGGGGCACGGGTCTCTTCCCTGAGGAAGGTCTAGGCCATACTCCACCACGGGGGCCAAGCCCGGATTGATGGAGGCTTGTAAGACTAGTGGCTGGTCTTACTGTCAGAAGTTTTCAAGCCGCCCTAAGGCCCCATCCATGGACTGAACGCGCCGTATGTTGCTTAACATTAGTGATCGTTTAAGATCACTCAGGCAGCCCAGGCTACGAGCGAATCATATACAGTGTGTGTATGATTGTGTGATATTCCAAGTGACATGTAAAAGTCGTCTTAAAAAAAACAAATTTATTGTATCGTTCAAACACAACACAAATGGGCCTATATTTTGTAGCGATATCAATCCCCGGTTTTATATTCTCAACAGGATCGTTTCCCCGAACGACTTGAAAATGATTGGCAAGAAGAAAATCGTTTTGAAGACAAGCCTGCCCAAGAAAGCGGAACCTGCCAAAGTGCCAGAGGAGGAGAAACGGGAATTGTCTTCATCTGAGGAGGAGCCCACTTTGGAAACTATGGTACGACTGATCTTGTTTGTTTTTATTTTAGTTTCTCCTTTGTACCCGAAACCGACGTGGGTGCATGCAACGACTTATGAATGTTGAATGTCCCCTTTTAAAATATCCACATAACCAAGGTTAACTGGAGGATAGTGCATTTTGGCATTAAGTCGGCCTTTGCGCTTTTATTTTTATAAAACTGTGCAACTCTTTACACCGCGAAACCGTATTTAAAGCACAGAAAAGGTCCATTCGTTCAATTTGTTTGCTTAAGACCAAGGAGAGTTGTAAACCAAGTTTCAAGTCGCTCAACATTCTTACATTTCCCTCTCTCTACATATATGAAACGACAGTTTTCGTTAAGACAAATCCTGATCTCTTTGTACGGGTCTCCCAAATCCGACATGGACCAATTAGATCACAGTATATTGATAAGCTCAGCCTTCCCAGAGTAAAAACAGCTTTGATGTCAAAAAGCGTATTTTGTATGGCACCAAAAACTTACAATAAAATACCCAGTGAGATTAAAGTAATGAATGTATCGAAATTTAAAAAATATCTGTGTAAGTTTCTCATTGACAAATGTTATTATTCTTTGAACGAATTTTTGAGTGACATTACTATTTAAATTTAAAGACTATTTAATTTTGTTTGACATTCCTTTCATGACATTACTGTATTATGACATAAGTACCTATTATCTAATTGTGACATCGATCTTTGTTTACTCATACTTTAATAATTTATTATGCATGTGCATGCTAAAATATATTTGTACACCTACATTTTGTTTTGGGTAGAACATAGCGCTCTAAAATATATTGTAAGACCTCCATTGTAAACACACCTATGTTCACAAATAAACATATTGATTGATTGATTGATTAAATAAAGAATCTTAATACGATGAAGCGAAAGTGGTTTGTCAGGATCGTGACAGGTGACAGTCCCTGGTCTCTGCCTACCCCTCTGAGATAGGCGTGAGTTTATGTATGTATGTTTCAGCTGTGCGTGGTATTTGTAATGGATAGATGCGTCTCAGTTGAATGCCGACGCCTTTGTCCCTAAGGATAGCCCTCTGAGATTACATGCATGTATTAGACCTCTGTGGCGGTTAGTTCATGCGAGAGGTCCCGGGTTCGAATTCTGGCTGGGGACAAAGTGTGGGGCCAGAAGCAATGTATGTGCCTGTCTGTATGTAAATGTTTATGAGTGTAAATGTTTTGGAAAAAAAAATCTAAGTAGAGGTTTGATTTTGTATTGATTTTTTATTTTTCCGTGAACGCTAAAGAACGAAAGTTGTTCATTATTATGAAGAGAATAACATTTCTAAGTCCCGCATTTCAGTTTAAAGTTCACAAATCAGCACCGTGTGTATTCGAAAAATAATAATTAGATATGTAGGTATAATAATGTATGTTATTATACCTACATATCTAATTATTTTTCTAGAGATAAAGATTTACATACAGGCATGTATGTAAATCTTTATCTCGCATCCCTAATGTCCAGGTAAAAGTAACCCGGAGCGGCCGGACCGTGAAACTGCCGCGGCACATCCAGGAGACTCAGGAAGGTCCCCCTCCGAAGACCAAGAGGAAAAGCGCAAGCTTCACATGCTTCACTTGCTGCATGGTGAGCTTTACTCTCCTGTCTACAGTCTGTTTTTTTTCATTCAATGCAAAAAAAATATTGTCACGTTGACATCTCCATACAATACGCTACTTGACTCGTATCATATTTGACGCGATAAATGGATATTTCCTGTAGTATCTAACGTAAGAAACCGAAATATATTGACTTTGCTAAGTAAATATGCAGGATGGCTGCAAAATTTGCAAATTAAAAAAATATTTTTCGCTTTTAAATCGGAACGGTGAAAACACTATCCGCCATCTTGAAAGCACCTTTGGTTGTAAACAAACATCTGTCAGTCGTGCGTGCGTAGGTTCTATTGTGATTTGGATTGGATTTAGTGTTTTTGCAAAAACTCTTATCATTTTATTAACGAAACCAAATCAAACCAAGCATTATTACAGCTAAAAACGGTTTCTGTGTACATTGATATTACAGGACTTACATTAAAGTGATCTTCACATAAATACACCCAAGTTTCAGTCAATAAAGAATCGGGGTCTCTCTTGGCAAGTTTGAGCCAAGTTTTTTCGTATGTTTATTTCACTGAGCACACGAATCCGCGTGATTATATTCTCTGTGAATCCGCGACTTCCCGGCGGTCTTTATTGACGTGTTTTTGCAGTCTCGAATAATGCAATAATGATAATTGATATATTTTGCATGTAAACTCGATGAAATCATGAATGCGTTGTTGTTATTTCACTATGCTCACAGATCACTAACAGATTGTAGGATTAGGTAAAGATCCTTTCACCAAACAAGTCCCACGGTAAAATCCTTAAGGCCATAACAATAAAAGCCAAAATTCATTAACTCATACTTCTTTCGTGGCACGAACTCTACCTATGTTGAATGTCAAACTTTGTTTACAAACATAAAGGACTTCAAACCATAGACAAAAATGGCGGACCGCGTTTTTGGCTGTTTAGCAAAGCAACGTTTTAAAATAATGTTTTTGTTGCTTTTAGGTCCTCAAAAAACATACTTAAATATTGTTTGGTCTAATGGAAGAGATATTTAGCATTTAAGACTTACTTGAAAAAAGAGTAAAGTAGCGGAGTGTTAGGCTGTCAATGTCTAAATGTTGCTAGTACGTAAAAACCAAATAACCCCATTTTTAGCAATAAGGCCGCCAATTGTACTGTTATCTTGTAAATATTTTATGTTTGTGTTTCTCCTCGTGTACAATAAAGAATATTCTTATCTTATCTTATCTTATCTTACTTCCAAGTTAAATTGTGTATGCTACGCAGGTGTTTTTTTTTTTAGACTTTGGTCTTACGAGTAATTCAATTTTAATGTCTTTGATGTGATAAGGATTTTGGTCACATGAGTCTTCTATACACGGTAAAAAAATCTACCGAGTTAACCTATAGCTTTTATAGCGGTAACACCGCGTCATTTTTTTTGCATCGAATTAAAAAACGGACTATAGTTAGTTTAACCAGACCCTCTATTCTTTCTTAAAATATTGGCATTGTCCTAAAAAAATAGTTCTTTTTTTTTTTTTTTTTGAGAAAAACAGGTTTGAGAACCTGGCCGGAATATCTCGATCTGGGCTGTCTTAATATTTTTTTAAAGCGAAAATAAAAAATTAGTTTTTTTTTTTTTTTTTGAGAAAATAGGTTTGAGACCCTAGGGCGGATATTTCGGTTTGGGGTGATTTTTTTAAGCTAAAATAAATAATGAGAGTCCACGAAACCGGAAGTACGTCATGCACGGAAAAACGTCATCAACTGAAATCCTACGAGCTGCAGTTTCTATTGGCTGATACAAGATAGTTAAGGCTGCGTCCCCAGTAGGCAAACTGTTCGCTGCCGACTGAGTGAGCCGCAAATTTATAGCCAACTGAAATTCGACTTAGCGGCGTAATGAAAGCGAACAAAACTATTTCGCCGCCGAGTGGAGACTTTTCTGTGAGTCAGCCGCCCACTGAGATAGTCAGCGCGTGTAAGGCCTAGTTTACATTTGCTTTATTTTCGTGCTTTTTTAGCATGCTTTCCATAGAGGTTGAATAAAATACAGACAGCAAAAACATATGCCGATTCATAGCTTTTATTACGCACCATATTTTGTAAAAGTACTTTGAAAAAAGCCTAAAGTATACAACCAACGATTAGTGATTTATTATTTGCTTATGTACTTATAAAAGGAATTGGCGTCTCTATTCTATTCTAGCTCTATGAAAAGCGTGCTAAAGAAGCGCGAATATAAAGCAAATTTAAACCAGGCCTAACGCTGCAAATTGCGTAGATTGAGCGCAAAACTAGCAAACTATGAACATTCCATTTAAAGTATAAGGAAGGGCATACTAAACCGATACGCCGCTAACTCAGTCGGCAGCAAACTGTTTGCCAACTGGGGACGCAGCCTTAGTTAGTTAGACGGACTTTTTTATCCACAGGAGTTTCCGAGCCTATACCGCCTGCATCGTCACTACGACAACCGGCCGGGTCACATTCCGGCCGATGTGCACTGCAACCTGTTCCATTGCCTGCTCACCATGACACAGCACACCGTCGACGGTGAAAAGGCGGCGGTGTTCATCAAACAACTGGAGCAGCTCGTGGAGAGTTTGCGCGCTCTGCTGCCTTGCCTTCTGAAGAAGATCGACGGCGAGGAAGGCGAGCAATGTTGCGTCAACGACGATATTGGGAGGTAATGTTGAGTTTTTTTATTTTTCTATTGGACTGTGCTACGCAGAAACATTCCGAGCCACTATTTTTTTTCAATTTTGTAAACTTTGCAAGCACTTTTTATGTATAGACTAGCTTTTGCCCGGACTTCGTCCGCGTGGCCTGCGCATCTTTTTCCCCGTGAAATTTTCCGAAATTTTGTCCCGGCAAAATCCAGTTAAAGTTTTTAATTTTTCCATATTTTTCAACATTTGAACGTTCCACAAATATAAAAACCCAAGTCTGCCAAATCGGTCCCGCCGTTCCCGAGTTTTAGTGACACTAACGTACCGCAATCCGTTATTATATATCAGATTACGCTATTCGGGAGGGAGACAAATACAACAAATCAAAAACCATGAAAATCGGTCCAGCCATTCTCGAGTTCGAACACACTTTGTTTTATATAATTATTAAAGATAACATCCTTAGTTCAGAGGCGTTTAATGTTGTAGTGAATGCAAATATAAAACTTTGCAAGTAAGAAACACAGAAGTACACAAACTAATACGTAAAAATGTTTTTATTGAAAGTTACGTATTATGGGTTGGAATATTTCTGCGTAACACGATCTAATTGTGCCTCAGAAGCATAAATGGAAATTTGTGGTTGAGGCCCTATGCCATTCTAGGAGTTATAGGACCGAAGAAGATAAACATAACACAACATAAACATTTACATACAGGCACATACATTGATTCTGGCCCCACACTGGGATACCCTGTGTCGTGGGAACCAGAAACAGCGACATCACAAACATGTAAACGTCCTAGACCTGAGGTTTTTCATGTGTATAATATTCAGATGATGATGATGAATATAAAGATGGTCAGAGTGGAGTTTTTTTTTCGCTGCCTTTTTCTCCACTACAGACGGCCCCAAGGCAGCGGCTAACATTATACATAACTGTATGTACATTGCCTTCAACAAGCAGAATGTAAATTCTTTACGTTGAAATAAATTCTTCATTCTTGATTCTTGATTCAAATATGTTCATTGAGTCTTTTTTATAAGTTCGGTTGGTTATCATTAGGTACCCTAGCAGTGCCCGCGAGTACATTAGCGTGATAAATGCGTCATGTAAACATCCAAAACCTATGGTTTTGTTTTTGTCCTCAGCCGGGGTTCGAACCCGGGACTTGTCGCATGGTAGGCAGATGCTCTAACCGTTGTGCCACAGAGGTTGTCGGTGACTATGATGGCCTTCATAAGGATGCGATTGGACGAGAATGGCCGAGGACAGAAAGAAGTGGCGTGCGTTGGGAAGTACTGTCCCCAGTAGCGGCACACAATCGGTCATGATTGATGATGACGTTGTGTGCAAAAGCTAAGAGGGCAATGTTTTCCAGGCGTCTTTGAGAGCGTGAGATACTGCCCAAGCTCCATTCGTATCCGGCCAATGATGTATGGTTAGAAAAAAATGCGCCCTCCCCGAAATATTGGGTTCCTGCTTAAGTACATTATTATTATTATTATTAATTCTTTATTGCACAAACAATAGTGTACAAAAGGTGGACTTAATGCTAATGGCATTTTCTACCAGTCAACCCACAGGAGGTCCAGGAGAGGCAAAAATTGAGGTGGGCGTGCAAAAAAGAAAGATAAAATAGATAGTTACTTGAAAGTAAGGTGCGAGCACATACATAACAATAATATAATACAATACACACTAATACTTAATATAAAATAAGTACATACTAATACATATTATATAGATATTTATAATAAAATATTTTATAAATAGACGAGATAAGTTAATATTGGATGATCACTCTTTGCAAATAAGAAATAAAAATTACGAAGACAAAAGAATACACAATAAAAAAAAATAGAAAATAATAAATTTAAAAAAAAACTCACGCCCGTTATCCCCGAAGGGGTAGGCAGAGGCACCAGTCTCTAGAACTGGACCCACGTTTTGCCGAGTTTATTAGGTCCCAAACGTGACAAGTGGCAAGCCTGTCGCCGTTGGAAAATAATAATTGTATATAATTAATTGTTTTGGATGGACAGTCTGCTGTCTATGACACCAAGGTAGTACTGTCGGACGAGATGCTTAAATGTATTGGTATTTGTAACAGACATAGTATAACGGCCTAGCCACGGGGATCGGCGGAGCGGCGGGCGGGGCGACCATTTCAGCGGCACAGTTTTCCGGCCACGGGGAGGCGCGTTTGCCGCCGCGACTAATAGGGCAGGCCGGTCAAGAGCGAAATGTCTTTATCTCAAAGTATTTTTTTTTTTTAAATACATACATACATAAGCTCACGCCTGTATCCCAGAGGGGTAGGCAGAGACCAGGGACTGCCACCTGCCACGATCCTGACAAACCACTTTCGCTTCATCGACATTCATTAGTCGTTGCATGCACGCACGCCGGTTTCGGGTACTTTTTATCTTGCCCTTTGCTAATAATTTTTTTTTTTATTATGAAATGTAAAATATTTATTTTGTACTAAAAGTGTTACAGAATTTGTCCTGGCTCCCAAACTAGGATACCCTGTGCTATTCCTTATTTTTTTTGTTCAATACATAATATTTGTAAGAGCGTAATCTACTCCATAGATTTGAATAGGAATCGAGGTATACTATGGAGAATTCCACATTATTGTCGAATTATATTCTTCAGGATTGGAAAAAAAGTCAATGCAGCTAGATTTTTAAGTGCCGCTGAAAAATTGATCTAATACATAGGTGCCATTTAATTAAGCTGACCATATTTTGGAGAATGATAGTAGGTATCAATGAATTTTTTTCATAACTAAATTTTTTCAGAAATATCGCTGCTAAAATATGGTCAGTTAATTAAATAACTTTTACATCTCTCATATTCGGTAAGTAGGTCCTTATTACCCCCAAATGGGGCTTGTAGGTGACCAGTTAGCGCTCTAGGGTAATAATGTAGCTAGAAAAGCCCTAGGGCGGTAAGTAATTTAAAAAAACCTCTTCACTCTTTTAAAAAGTTCGCGTACATCTAACCATCATACTGGCAATAGACATCATGCATTCAGCCCAATGACAAAAGAGGTCGCTTCGCTATTCAGCTTTGTCTTCGTATGAGTATACCTAATAGTCATCAATTTTAAATATCGAACGGCGAAACTCAATTTCGTTCTTGAAAAAATAAAAATAAAAAGATGAAAAAAGGCGGGAATAGAAAACTTTTACTTTAAATGTTGTTTGTTTTTGGGATTTTTTTTATAATTACGTGCTAATTAGGAAAAAAAATTAGTGTGCATGCAAGTGATGAAGATATAAGCTGCACTCCCGATTCAATGAAAATGGAAGCTGAAGCAGCAATTAACAATATTTTGCCTGAAAGTTCTAAACAGAGATATTTGAAAACTTCCGACGAGTTCATGAAGTGGCGAAAAGAAAAACGAGTATGTACCTAACTTTTTTCTACTTACCTCACAATCGAGATGTAAAGCAGAGTAGTTAGCTCGGGTGTAAGAATCAATTGCACCCTCGAACTATAGGCGCCCTCGCTGCGCTCGTGCGCCTAAATATCTCGGGCTGCAATTGATGCCTTACAGCCCTTGGCTACTAATCTACTATTATGTAATTATGTTCTTTATCAAAGTAACAAATATACCCCATTTTGTTAGTCTCGGTATTTATTATTCGCGGCGAAAACAACTAAGCTCGTTTGATCTCTGCACTAGTCGCCGCGACTGCCGCTCGACGCCGTGGCTTGCGCCGTACTTGTTCATGTGTTTGAATCACTCGCCGGCCGCGCCGCCAGTCGCCGCTCGGTACATTTCGCCAGTCGCGTCGCCGTTCGCCGCTCCGCGTGGCTTGCTCCGTACATTTCTATGAGTTTGTTTCAGTTTGTCGCCCCGCCCGCCGTTCGCACCGCCGATCCCCGTGGCTAGGCCGTAACATAGATACTCTAGTATATTGTAATAAATGTAGCCATTGGCACAAAAAAAGAAAACCTCAGGTCTTGGATGTTTACATGGTTATGATGTCGCTGTTTCTGCTTCCCACGACACAGTGTGGGGTCAGAAGCAATATATGTGCCTGCATTTTAATGTTTGTTTATATCTCTCCGTGCTACCCCTCTTTAAGCTTCGTCTATGCCAATTTATTTTTTAAATTTCATTTTATTCTATTTCTTATGCTTACAGATTGCTCGGCATGAACCCTGGCATGTACAATCTCAACGTGGAAGCACTGACCTGCAAGAAAGATCCAGAAGGGTTCTGCAAACACAACCCCAAGCCGGTACCCAATCAGTTCACCGCCGAAATCAAGCCATCGCAGCTGTGGCTCTCGAAACACCAAGAGGAAACAGCTAACAGCGAGAAAGATGGAGAAGACTGCGCCAGAATAAACTCAGTCGATAAATGGGTTAAGAAACGAGTTTGGAAGCATAAGATCGACAAAGCTGAAAGCAAAAAAGGAAGTAAAAAGGTGAAACTCAACAGTGATTCCGGAGAGTGTCTAATAGAGCTGGGAAGCGAAGCCTGCGACGCTGTGACTGTCAGCATACCGGAGACCTCAGACGACCAAGAAGATGAAAACTTTAAAGAAAGTCTGAGTTTACCATCACTGACTGACAGTCCAATAAAAACTGCAGACCTTAAAAAACCAAAAGGCTCTCACAAACAATTCTACAGTACACATTTTGATATCAGATCCTCTCCTATAAAATCTTCGTCGGCAGTGTTCAGCAAATTCCAAATTGTTCCAGAGAAAATACCGTTGAAATTCGAAGCACAGCTCTTAAGACCTCTGACGTTTGAGCAAAATGACCATACCGAGGAAGCTTCTGTGCATAACAGTTCCGATAACTCATTAGATCTAAATGGCATCTTCAAAGAGCTGAGTCCAAACAGTGATGAGCCAAGTATAGTGAGTCAAGAAATCACAGATAATATTTCCTGCAAAGAGACTGACATCCTAAACAGTATAACGTTCCACAACCCCAAAGAATGGACGCTGAGCGAATCTAGCGAGGCGCAAGAGCCAAATAGCCTCATTGTACCGGCAATGATGCATGTCACAAATGGTGATACAATTAATAGTAGTTATGACAATACAGTAAACTACAATGATAATGCAACTAGTAACAATGATAATGCTGTTAGTAATAGTGACAATATGATAGATGATAGCAGACTGTCACCGACGCAAGGAGTGTCGGTTCTTAATTTCTTGGAAACCCTCGGCAATGAGCTAGCATGCCCAGAATCAGAATTAAGAAACAACTCTATGGATTTCCCATTAGATTTATTCTCTTTCCATGCTTGAGTGATATTGTATTGATCAAAATGGGTAGATCTCATTATTCCCATTACCCATTGCAGTGGTAATACTGAGACTGCACTTTTTTTTCAAATCAGTCTCACTATTCCCATTGAATTACGAAACGCCGAAAGGTAATAGCGAGACTTGTTCTACAAAATGTCTCATTATTTCCATTTGGAGCGGTTTTTTTTAAACGTCGGGTGTAAAAATAATATAACTATCCTACAGAAAAAACAAATCTACGCAATATAAAATTTTATTTGGGCTTTTAGTAATTATTTATGTATATCTAATTATTGTATTTACAACGGCAAACCAAAATTCCTCAAACTTTTGTGGTGGTATTTATATAAGGTTTATATACAGGGTGGCCGGGGGATTGACGTCAAAAAAAAAAAATTAGGTCCCTCTTGTCATGGGGTATCCGAATCACCCCCATGTATGTTCCGCGATTTTTCATAGTTTCGGAGTTATGATTTTTTTTTCTGAATTTTCATGAATTTTCGCCTCATCAATTTTGAAAATTTCTAAAAAAAAAACTAGAAACTTTTTTCAATTACTTTTTTTTGTAACTGAATCTTCACAAGTTGTTCTTCTATGCATAAAATAATCAGCTTCGTAACTTTGATAAAAGTTATTAAAGTGTTGGTCTAAAGTCAAAAATTTACGTTCGGTAAATTATGACTTGAATTTTCAAAAATAAATTAAAAATCCAAACAGGTGTTTTAATGGTTTCTTAGTTAGCCTCAGAAATGCGCAAGACTCTCAGATTTCATAATCATTAAAAAAAAGTACTGCTTAACGAGCTACTTTGTGTACATTCGGCCTTCGAAGACAGCGAGGTGAAGAATTATTAAAATTAACAATTTTTTTTTCTGCCATTTCGTCTTTTCTTAGTTTATTAATGAACGAGTCGTCATCATCATGATGAATAAAAGTGGTTTTGTCAATAAAACACAGATTAAAATGTTAAAAAAATGTTTATTATAATAGGTTTTCAAAGTTGCCACCTCCAGCAGCAATACACATTCTACACCTACGTAGGAAATTATCTTTTACTCGTCTAAAAGCTGCTCTGTTTTCCTTTACAACACGTTCGGCTTCTGTTAATTTCTGCCTCAGCTCTTGTTCACTCCCACTTTCTCTGGCGTATGCTATTTCCTTAAAATAGCCCCAAATAAAAAAATCCATGGGGTTGAGGTCAGGTGAGCGTGGAGGCCACGATATTGGTCCGCCGCGTCCGATCCATCTATTGGGGTACGCCTCATTTAAATAATTTCGGACTTGCGTTGCGTAGTGACATGGAGCGCCGTCATTTTGAAGAACCATGGTTCGTCTTAGTTCAATATTCACGTCTTCTAGCAACAATGGAAGTTCATGTTCCAGAAAGTGTCGGTATCTTTCTCCATTTAATCTGGACGGCAATTCAAATGGACCAATCAGTTCGCCATTGAGAATACCAGACCACAAGTTAACGCTGAAACGATGTTGAAACGTCGACGCTCTCATTTCGTGTGGATTTTCAACCGCCCACGTGTGGTAATTATGAATATTAAAAATTCCAGTGCGCTCAAAACGTGACTCATCTGACCATAAAACTTTATTGAAAAATCCAGGATCTTGTTGTTCTTTTTGTAGCATTGTTTGGCAGAAATCAATGCGCAATTGGTAGTCTGTAGGCAGTAAAGCTTGGACTCGTCGGATATGGAACGCATGATATCCTTCATCGTGAAGTATGTCTTGGATAGAAGTTCTTGGGATGTTCAGAGTACGAGCCATAGCTCTGGTACTCGTGGAAGGATTTCGTTGAACTTCTTCGAGCACAACTTCTCTGCGATCCGGGTCAACTCTAGGGATTCCTTCCCTATCGCCTCGTTGGCCAGGAATGCGGCCTGCCATTAAGGTATTGTGCGAGTTAATAAAAACGCGATGGTCGGGATAATGCTCAGGTTGCGGCCCACCACGACGTTGAAGTTGTTCGCGATACAGTCGCGCTGCTTTAAGGCCGTTTCCTTGTGCAACTCCATAATAATAGTGCATTTCTGCGTATTCACTTAACGTGTAACTCATCTTTTACACTTCCAAGTAAACAAAGTCCCAATCAGTATGCAAGACACAGTCCAACGAGCAAAGTAGTCAAATAAGTAGGCAGCGGAATCCGCGGACAAAGCGAGACAGTGAGGTAAAACAAAATGAAGACACGTGTAGCAGTAAACACAAAGTGAGAACGACTGAGGTACAAACTTGTTTTGTGTTCGCTTCTGCTGCGCTGCCCCTCTCACTCTTACCGCTGAGAGTGAGAGAGATAGCAATAGTTCGGCGGCCTCCTATCCTCAAAGACTATTGTTATTACAGGTAAAAAGTTGCGTCTGCATTTACAACCCATGACCCACGAGAACGGACCGCGCAAAATTAATTACTGTAAAACGGAAAATGCCTCCAAATTTTTTAATCTGTGTTTTATTGACAAAACCACTTTTATTCATCATGATGATGACGACTCGTTCATTAATAACCTAAGAAAAGACGAAATGGCAGAAAAAAATATGTTAATTTTAATAATTCTTCACCTCGCTGTCTTCGAAGGCCGAATGTACACAAAGTAGCTCGTTAAGCAGTACTTTTTTTTAATGATTATGAAATCTGAGAGTCTTGCGCATTTCTGAGGCTAACTAAGAAACCATTAAAACATCTGTTTGGATTTTTTATTTATTTTTGAAAATTCAAGTCATAATTTACCGAACGTAAATTTTTGACTTTAGACCAACACTGTAATAACTTTTATCAAAGTTACGAAGCTGATTATTTTATGCATAGAAGAACAACTTGTGAAGATTCAGTTACAAAAAAAAGTAATTGAAAAAAGTTTCTAGTTTTTTTTTAGAAATTTTCAAAATTGATAAGGCGAAAATTCATAAAAATTCAGAAAAAAAATCATAACTCCGAAACTATGAAAAATCGCGGAACATACATGGGGGTGATTCGGATACCCCATGACACGAGGGACCTAATTTTTTTTTTGACGTCATTCTCTCGGCCACCCTGTATATACGGTCATAATATCGTGCGTTTTATTGGTCGCGAATAGTAGCGGTATATAAACACAATGGGGATAGTGATACAAGTAGTATCACTATTACCATCAATGGGAAAGCTCAATGGGAATAGTGAGACTGACCCCCAAAATGAGCTTCTTAAGCACACAAATTCAGAGCAATTGTATTCTCATAGGTACTATTGCAATTACTTTGGCCTGTAATTTTTTACCAATGTATAGACATCCTTATGTAAATTCAATGAAGGCGGAGTGGAATTTGATGGTATAAATAAGAATATAAAAATGCATGTATTTCCATAGCAAATGAAATACTTTCTATTTTTTTTTAGTTGTGTGCTATAAATGTGTTAATTAAAGAAAGTCACTGAACAATTGTGCCTCCCTCTCACACAATGCTACTGTCTATGTTGTGTGGGCGAGAGGCCAATATTTTTTCAATCACTTTCTTTGAATAACCATGTTGTGCAATTTTTTTGACATCCTGTAAATATTTTTCATATCAATAATTTGACTAAGATAGTTCTAAGAAATAAATAAAATTAGTTAATTATATTTACAAACATGTATTTTCTTAGTATCAATATGCTGTTTTGGCAACAACATACCCTACTTATTTCTAATAACCAGCAACACTGTTTTGGTTGTCTGCAGATTTACAGCTATTTATTTACTCGCTCGCAGATTTATAACCTGTATTGCAAGCAACTAAAATAGTGTTAAGTCTTAAACTTAATATTATTCTATGCTTGCAACACTGGCCGTGCATTCTTTCCCTCCAAGTTTTGGTTTGTGAGAGAGTAGCCGGTGCCTCCTCGCTGCAGCAGGATGATGTCTTTCTCCTTCAACTTTTCCCCAGTGAGGGGATGAAGCCAGTCTTTCTTGATTAGATTCTCCACACACTCCATGGTCACTATATCACCTGTGGTCCTGGAAATAGATTTAGCATAAAGATACCAAATTAAAATACTAGTGGCTGATCCAGACATAATTTCAATGCTAACAGTAGTTGTTTACAGACTATAAATACCTCCCAAATTTTGCACAAAAAATAGTTTCTCACCTAAGAACAGCACAGGGGACAGCATTACTTAGTATGTCATGTGTAACCGGGCACATATATCTGTTCTCCTTAGCTATCAAAGATTTCTTATCATCGGGATCATTTACCAGAGTCCACTTAACCTCGATAAGGTCTTTCATTTTCAGTGGTTTACCACTTATAGGGCAGCAGACTGTTGGGTCTGGTTTCTCAAGTTTTGAAACTTTGGCATCAGGCAGTTGGGACGGTACCCAGAAACTTGGCAACTGCTTTTCTTCACCATTGGCCAGATTTGATATGGAACTGGAGGTTGAAGGACCGTTTTGTGAAGCTTTAGCGTTAGCGCTTGAGATATTCTTCTCTCTGTTCATGAATTTGATCAAGCTGGCTTCCTTTTCGGCCGCCGCGAGCTCCGCTTTCTCAGCGTCCTCTTTTTTGAGTTGCTTTTCGTACTGCTTCATTTTCCGCGTGTATTCGTTCTTCTTTGTGATGATGTACTCGAGAATGGCTTCTTTATCGAACAAGTGGCCTTCTTTTGTAACGACAGGGTTGCGGCAGGGCTGCAGAGTCAAGCTGCAGCAGTCGAAACTCTTCACGGAGTCCTTGCCAACTCTCTCGCTTTGCGTGCCGTAGCCGGAGGCGGCAGCGTCCTTTTTCTTCTCGTGATAAGTGTAGACGGCTCCGGCTGTGCAATTTCGAGCGTGGCGAGTCATTTTATGCAGTCTGATTTACAGATTTATTGAATTCAATTTGTGAAGATGCGATTGCCTGCCTGCTTGCATTGCATTGCAAACAATGTCAAAAAATAATAATAAAGAAAAACCCAATGACCAGGGTTGGATTTAGGTACGTTGAAAGGGAGAGTACAAAAAAAAACAAAAGATAGTATTTTCAAGTATTTTGTACAAAATTATAGTATTTTTGTTTTTCGACCATATCGCCTCTATTCAGTCATTTTTTCCTAGGCGTGGATTCTCTTGGTATTTCGTCATTTTCATCCCCGCCCCCAACTTTACCCACCAACCATTCGTTTCAATTTCGATTCGAATGAACATGAAAAATGAATGCACTCACACAAAACACAAACAAAAGGAAAGTATCGAAAGAAAAAAAAGCAAGAGGCGTTTTGTACGAAAAATGATGGAAAACGGCTAATTATAGACTGTTCTAAAAATATAGTATTTTGTTGTACTCTCCCCAGTTATGGATAGTATATCGTACGAAGCATGAAATTAGAGTACAAATACTATAATTATAGTACGAAATCCAACCCTGCCAATGACCTGTGTAAAAAAAAAACCAATGAGGAATGAGCGTTTTTCCTTATGTCCAATTTAGTTTTAAAAGATTCCCGTGAGATTCCCTAGCTAGGTAGTTGGCGCTGCCGTACCGTAGTAAAGCCCATTACACAATGAAAAAGAATAAGATATAAGAATAAGAAATAAGGAACAAGAAATAAGGAATAGCGGAATCCAGCAATGGCAGCACCGTTGAGCAAAGAATAATTCCGTCGCGGTGGGAATCTGCAAAGGTAGTATGAGGACGCGAGTCGCGCGCGACAACGTCAAAAGTCGCGAGAATTTGACAGTTATTGTACTGGAAAGTCGCAACTTTTGACGTTGTCGCGCGCGACTCGCGTCCTCATACAGCGCCACTTAGTTATCTGTTCAGGTGGGCACAGTTGTAACTAACGAATTAATTGTAAATCCTGTTCCCCATTTTTTGTATTATTTATTCAATTACTAAGATTTATAGATATGTCGCAGTAAAGTAGTTAAATCAGAGAGTCAATTGAAGCTCTAGACAGTCAATCAAAGATCGATATTCAATCAAGTCGCTAAAGTTCCGTCAGACAAGTGAGTGAAAGAAACGTTTGACGAGTTTCCTAGGTATTTCAACTTTGGGAAAATGTTTCTTTGAACGAACGCGTCGAGTCTTCTAAAGCCATCTTTGCAACAAGAACTCACTACAAAAACAAGACTCTTCTTCTTAATTTTGTTGAGTAACCATTTACAATAAAACAAAACACGGAATTTCCAAGCTCTCAGTTATTCACTATGAGACCGAAATAACAATAACAAATGAAATAATCGTGGCGGAGTCGACAACATTTACCAAAGACCACAATTTGAAACAAAAAACCACTCACACAACAAACCAAGTTACACAACGTTTGCCAAAGGAAAGACTCTAAAAGTAATCAGCTGTTGTCGTGACCGCCATCTTGTTTTACATTATCAATCAACATGCTGGCTTTCGGTCAGTCAGATAGTTAAACGTTTTCGACGCTGCTTTATTTAAATCAAAATGGTAGCGACTTGATTGAATATTGATCTTTGATTGACGGTCTAGAGATTCAATTGACTCTGATTTAACTACTTTACTGCGACAGATATATTTTCATTAAAATTGAAAGACGGGTTAAAATATTCTCATTTTTCTAGGTAAATTCCTCAAATGTTACTACTAAATTCTCCACTAGCGCCGCTATCAACTGAACAGATAAGTTGGTGGCACTGTACTACCTTTGCTTCCTTATTTCTTAGGCTGTAACAAGGGCGAATGACTTTGAGCATTTGACCTCTGAGTTATAACATAATAAACTAGCGCAATCTCTTGAATGTTTGTTGTACTTCTTCGGCGAATACTTTAAGGGCTAATCCATAATTCAAAGATTACACAGATAAGAGATGTGGCGGATGTTCTATGGCGATTATTCCCTGCGCTAATTAAGAAATCGTACAATTTTGTACTAATCACGCTTAATATTAACATTAAAAAATATATGAGCAGATAGGATTGCAGATATTAATGTGGCCGATATTTGCATGAAAGATTTAAATGAAAAGCTACTATCGTTTACCAGCGAAATTAGATTCTGTGGAAAATAAAGCTTTTGGAAAAAAAAAATTTTGCCATCTAGACAGGTTAAATGAAATTTTTTTCCATACGAATTAGTCACTGATATATCCTTTATTACCAAATATTTTATTCAGAATTTTTTAGTGCGTACTTTTGCCTAACATTTCAGTTAAAGCTAGCCAATTTTGCAACATTTACCCTTGTTACACCCTTAAAGCCAGCCAATCGCAGGGCATTTTTTCAACGAACTGTCGTGAGTGTCAGTGTTGCCACCTTGCCCAAGGAAAAAGTAGCTAAACCTTAGTAAAAAAGTGGCTAGTTACCAATAAATAAAGGCATAAAGTGGCTAAACAAAATACTTTAAAGAGTTGCGTTCAAAAACATAAAAAAGTAACTTTACTACATTTATTGCCATATTAAATAAAATTACAAGAAATCATTACATTTTAAATAAGTACGGTCGGGGTCTAAAAATGTTTACCAGTTTTCAAACTTGATTCTTTATCGCAAGATGTGCATTATAGTCTATAATGCTTTAACAATGTACTTATTACCTTTCAAAGTTCCGAAGCCTCGATTCTAACAAGTATCTAAATTCTTTCATTTCTTATTTGACTGGCGATGTCGAAAAAGAAAAAACATACAATCAATGACGTTTGTCTAGTTGCAACCAATTTAGGAATGTCTTTCAATACCTTAATCTGCTTTATCATCAATTAATACGAAAAAACGCCATGACATTAATGAAGAAGAAAGAAGTAACACAAAAGTAACATATTGGGTCGAGTAACATGGAGATAACATAACGGCCTGGCCACGGAGATCGGCGGTGCGAACGGCGGTGCGGCAGGCGGGACGAAAATTCGCGCGGCGCGGTTTTCCGGCCACGGGCAGGCGCGTTTGCCGCCGCGACTAGTAGGGCTGGGTAGGGCAGGCCGGTCAAGAGCGAAATGTCTTTATCTCGAAGTAATTTTTTTTTTGTTAAATACATAATATTTGGAAGAGCGTAATCTACTCCATAGATTTGAATAGAAATCGAGGTATACTCGATATACCAAAGAAAAAAATAAGGTATAAGAATAAGAAATAAGGAACCAGGAATAAGAAATAGCACAGCAACCAAAACACAATAGACGATAAGCTACACTATTCAACCAATCACAGCGGACCTGCAGCTGGTGTGTGCACGAGTGCAGCGTTGCCAGAATGTTACAAAGTAACATTTTACGTTACTTTTGGCCCTCTTATGTTACCTCCATGTTACTCGACCCAATATGTTACTTTTGTGTTACTTCTTTCTTCTTCATTAATGTCATGGCGTTTTTTCATATTAATTGATGATAAAGCAGATTATGGTATTGAAAGACATTCCTAAATTGGTTGCAACTAGACAAACGTCATTGATTGTATGTTTTTTCTTTTTCGACATCGCCAGTAGTTTTTGAAAGCAACTCTTTAAAGTATTATTTTGTTTGCAGTCAGCCTTTATTTATTGGTAACTAGCCACTTTTTTACTAAGGTTTAGCTACTTTTTCCTTGGGCAAGGTGGCAACACTAACACTCACGACAGTTCGTTGAAAAAATGCCCTGCGATTGGCTGGCTATAAGAAATAAGGAACAGATTCCCACCGCGACGGAAATTTTATTCTTATTTCTTATTCCTTATTATTTAATTGTGTCTTGCTCAACGGTGCTGCCATTGCTGGATTCCGCTATTCCTTATTCTTATTTTTTTTCATTGTGTAATGGGCTTAAGTCTACCGAAATCTCATGGCATAAAAAATAAATAAATAAATGAGATTTTCATATGGCAATGTGAAGTGTCACATTGCCGCAATCGCTCGGAGCCTGGGCTGCCTGAGTGATCTTAAACGATCACTAAGATTAAGCAACATACGGCGCGTTCAGCCCATTGATGGGTCACCATCTATGACTAACGCTAGTGGCATTTTTCCGAGCGGTTCCGTGCTTCGCAAGGCACGTTAAGCTGTTGGTGCCGGCTGCCGTCGATAGATGGCAGTCGTTAAGCCAAGTCAGAGGCCCAAGGGCGGCTTGAAAATTTCTGACAGTAAGACCAGCCACTAGTCTTACAAGCCTCCACCAATCCGGACTTGGCCCCAGTGGTGGAGTATGGCCTATACCTTCCTCAGGGAAGAGACCCGTGCCCCTTGGTGGGGACATAATGGGTTGATGATGATGAATGTGAAGTGTCACCTGCCAAATCAAAGTAAAGTTGACCGGTAAGTTGGACTGAGTTGTTTTGATACTTTACATCTCTCATATTCGGTAAGTAGGTCCTTATTACCCCCAAATGGAGCTTGTAGGTGACCAATTAGCGCTCTAGGGTAATAATGTAGCTAGAAAAGCCCTAGGGCGGTAAGTAATTAAAAAAAAACTCTTCGCTCTTTCAAAAAGTTCGCGTAGGTACATCTAACCATCATACTGGCAATAGACATCATGCATTCCATGTCAGCCCAATGACAAAAGAGGTCGCTTCGCTATTCAGCCTTGTCTTCGTATGAGTATAATAGTCATCAATTTAAAAAAATATATATGTAAAAGGAATGGTTGGTAGGAAAAAAACAAAAATAATTTGGATTGTAATTTATTAGGTGAGCTTTAAAAATATGTTTTTTAAACAGTCGTACCATATTTATTATGCGCAGTATGAGCTGCATAATATTTAGGACTTAGCACAAAATTGGTGGACTTAGAGATTTATTAACGAAATTCTTTGGAGTTAGACACATTTATCAGTAAAACAAAACAGGTTATTATTCTAACACAAACTTAACTTAACATAAATGTTCACTTCTAACACAAATAAACTCTTAATCATCGAGATCAAATTAAATCACTACTACTTAATGTTGTACTACTTAGTGTCAATCAGATTTGAAATAAATTTCTTCCTGTGCTTCATCGTTTTCATTTTCTTGCTCTATTTTTGAAGGAGTAGCTGATAGTAAGTCAATATGTAATATGTAAAGCAGAGTAGTTAGCTTGGGTGTAAGCATCAATTGCACCCTCGAATTATAGGGTGCAATTGATGCTCTTGCGCCTAAATATCTCGGACTGCAATTGATGCCTTACAGCCCTTGGCTACTAATCTACTATTATGTTGATTTTATTTTGTTCGGTAGGTACTTAATTGTGTGTGATTTGTGACTTCTATATAGGGGTTTCCAGTACATTCATTCCATATCGGCGAATCGTAGCTGAAGGCACTTCAAACGATGGTGTGGTTTCCACGCCTGATAAAAAGAGGAGAGAGGGGAATAAGAAAATCAACTTGGACGAATTCTATAAAATTCGGAATATATCCAACAGTAATAAAACTGTTACAAATTGTTCGACAATATATTGATTTCAACGGAGGGATAATAAACACTTTTTTATTGTCATGCTCTGATGAAGAACAAGAAATACAAGTTCAGTTCTTGTTCAGTTAAGTTTTAATCGTTTTCTAGTTCTGAATGAGGTGTTAAGTTATTTATATGATTGAAATGATATAAGAAATTAGTAGATATATTAATTTATAAGATTGATTAATTTTTCATGACATATTTTCCTATCTAAGAACCCTAGGTATACCCACATTCTTCTTTCACATAACTAATATACTTCGTGTTCGTAAATACTAAAACATCAATAAAATTGAACGTATCAAGATCGTTTCATCCAGTTACCCCAGTATTGCCCTCGACAAATTTTTATTTCCCTATTTGCCATGTGAGATTCAAATTAAAGAGTACGGTTTTGATCGGACTTTTTGTCTGCGTTTGTTAATAGTTTGCACTTACAAGCATTATACAGGGTGGAATTTTGTAATGCCACCTGAAGGGGAAGTACTCATAAATTAAATGAAAGGAAAACAATGAAATCTTAAATTATTAATTCAATGGGTCAAGTTAAAGCACTTTAGGTACTCAAAGATCGGTTTCTTTATGTTTACTTATGTTATTAATTAATAATTATGATTGAAGTCATTTATCCATTAAAATGACGAATTACTATTTAGATAAGACGATTGCAATTACGACTTATAACATTCACCACAACACGTTATTACAGGTTACTAGAAATGAATTCGTTAGAAGAATAAATTTGTGTATCCAAGAAAATGGAGCTCATTTCGAGCAATTAATTAGTTAGTTTACCAGTAAATAATAAAAACAATTTAAGATTTCATTGTTTTCCTTTAATTTAATTTATGAAGTTTGTTAGAGAGATTTAATCCTTATAATGGACCCTAACGATCGATGCAATAAAAGTACAGGGTGCAACTTTCACAGATTTTAGTAGGTTCGATTACCGGGTGAAGCAAGCAAAATTTTAAAAATCTTTGAATGCAGTTTTCTTTCTTTTCAAAAATAAAGGAATGTTTTCTTTGAGTAAAATTTTCTATCTACAGTATTAAGAGTACTTCCCCTTCAGGTGGCATTACAAAATTCCACCCTGTATAAATTATAAACATGTGCTTTTACATAAATTAAGGTAATGTGCTTCAATAATTAATATAGTTGAATGATCAAACGAACTTACCTGTAAGTGATGTTCGATCATAATTATCTGAACAAATCTCCTCCTTCCATACATGTAAACCAATCATGGAAGGAAGAGATTTGTGAAGGATAATAAATTCCGGTTTCTTGTATTTTTTTGATAAATTGTACAGTCGACAGCACGTCAACATTTTACAGTCTGTTTTTTCATTCAATGCAAAAAATATATATTGTCACGTTGACATCTCCATACAATTCTTAGGCTGTCAATGCCTGAATGTTGCTAGTACGTAAAAACCAAATAACCCCATTTTACTTCCAAGTAAAATTGTGTATGCTACGTAGGTGTTATTTTTTAGACTTAGCTCTTACGAGTAATTCAATTTTAATGTCTTTGATGTGATAAGGATTTTGGTCACATGAGTCTTCTATTCACGGTAAAAAAAATCTACCGAGTTAACCTTTAGCTTTTATAGCGGTAACACCGCGTCATATTTTTTTTGCATTGAATTAAAAAACGGACTGTAGTTGTAAAGTCGCCGGTAATGCAATGGAGTAGAGTGCGTGGGTGTATAGGATGATGTGCTGTCGAGTGTACCATTTATTCATTCAACTTAAAAATAGGTAATAGCTGTGTTGCATGCTCGGATTGTTATGAGTAATCAGATCAGAAAAAAACAGTAGGTTCTTTAATAGAAAATAGTTTGCGACATTCGTCATTTTCAGCAATAATACAGAACAAATGGGGATACCCGTTAGTTCCCCGAATGTACCTTACATTCAGATAAAGATGACTACTCTAAAGTTGCGTCTACGCGAGTTGCGTTGCGTGGACGTGTTTAGGACAGACATTGGTCGCCCGAGCGTCATTATGGAAATGTGGACAGAAGAGTCAGATAGTCATCTGTATCTGAACATAACTATCGATTTAGTGGGTTTCACTTTATTACAAAGTATGGTCTGCCTTCTGAAATATATCTATCCCATTCATTCAACACTCCGCCATGAATGACACACTAATCATCTTCAATGGGTATATCACTGATTCCATCAGTCTCTGTCACCAGGGCTCTCTCCAGAATCACTCTGCCTTCTTTGTATCTGCAAATGAATGATTGGGTATAAGAAATCTGGCATTCAAACCAATGTTTTGGTCTCCAATAAAATCTATTCTCCCAGCAATGAAAATATTTTGAGTGGTCGGCAGAAAACGGAAAAATGACCAACTTAATAATTAAATTGAATGCAGATATTTTCAAATGAGTCAGGAGAAAATTCCCAATCAGTCAGTAAAAAAATCCCAATTGATCAGCACAAAATTCCCATTCGATCAGGAGAAAATTTCCAATTGATCTGTAGAAAATTCTTAATTGTACAGTAGGAAAGTAGTAATTGATCAGTAAAAAAATCCCAATTTATCAGCAGTATTTCCAAAGTTGATCTCAGTTTCTAAATTGAATTATAATATAATTTACTGACATATATGTACATAAAACATATTTATTTGGTAGCCACATAACTGAGCAGCCACATAACTGATTTACTATGCTGACCAAATTAATAACAGGCTATTTGACAGTGTGAAAAAAACAGTATTATTTATACATATTCGTATAAATTATGTGTTTTTAAAACCGCTTTGGAGGCATTTTAACTAAAAAACCAATTGTGATTTGTAAAAAAACATTGTATCGAGAGCGGCCTGGATTGGCTGATTCTATGATATCAGTATATCAGTAAAAATGGCGTCTGTCATCTCATTCATTCTTTCTTACGTCTTTCATTGGTTGGTTTGCTGGGAAGTGACGCCATAAACCTGTGTGACGCCATATTGCCTAACATAGCGTTTTGGCGGCTGATTTGAAAAGTAAAGGACAATGCCTAAATTGGGACCACCCTCCAATAGCAATAAGATATAAGTCATTGTATAGGTCTTTTTAATTGGAACAATTATTATTATGACAGCTTTGTTGTCAAAATTGTCCGTTTGGAGTTATGAGACTTTTTATTACTGAAGAAAAATATTTTTAGAAACAATTTTTCAAGTATAAGTTTAAGTATCATGTTTAATATTTTTATACACATGTTCTTATATCTTGCTTAGGCAATGTACCAACGCGCGTACGCGAACAGGTAGTCACGGAGACCCTCCCCTCTTTTAAAATCGGTGACAGGAACGCGCGCGGCGCGCTGGTGGAGCGCTGGTCTGCCAGCCTGGTTATGATGTATCAGTCGTTTATTGCCAATGTTTGCGAGTTATCGTTCCGTTCAATTTTTTTTCACTCGAGTCTACCTTGAGACTTTTTGACCTGGCATTGATATTGGACAATGATATTTATCTTTGCTCTCTGTTTATTGAATTCCGCTATGACTTAATGCCATTAGCATTAAATCCACCTTTTGTACACTTTTATTGTGCACTAAATAATTAATAATAATATCATACTGGACTTTTGAATTGCATCTCGATCAGGTAATTGTGATGGAAAATCATCCCAACTGTGTTATGTGTCGGCGAACCTTCTATCGTGGAAGATATCAGCAACATCGGTTAGACGATCTGCCTGACTACAGGATTCTCGAAAATGTGTGGCTTTTGCGTAGCCGCATTCAATCACGTCATGTGAGACGAAGGACTTACTATCGTTATATTTTGATAAACAATGACCAAGACGAAGGAAACAACATTGTACCTATTATAACAACATTACATTTACATGCAGGCACGTACATATGGCTTCTGGCCCCACACTAGGATACCCTGTGTTGAGGGAACCAGAAACAGCGAGGTCACAAACATGTAAACATCCAAGACCTGGGTTTCTTTTATTTTGTCCCCAGCCGGGATTTGAACCCGGGACCTCTAGCATGGTAGGCAGATGCACTAACTGCTGCGCCACAGAGATCGTCGAACATTATTGTACATGCCTATCAGAACGGCAAACGATGGGCACATGTGTACACATATATGGTATTTAGGGTATGCAATTCATGCAGGATTTAATACACCAGCAATACCTTTAAATGATGACATTTTGGATAACCCTTGATGATAAAATATAATTGAAGAATAAATAATGAAATATTTTTTTGTGTTGTTATTATTATTTTTCCCGCCATTTTTTTTTTATATCTGAACTTAAAAGGAGCATAACTCCAAACGGACAGTTCAAAAGTATTTGCACATAACAGTCAGTACAGTCACCAGCATAAATATGTGACGGTGGGAAGTAGTGCAAAAATATCTGATACACCATTGAGAGCATAAGAATATAATGACACTTTGCCGGTAAAAATATGTGATGCTTTGTGGGCGGTATAAATATCGTATCTCACTAATTGCATAAATATCGGACCATGTCGCTTAAAAATATTTGATCACTGCTAAAATCAAAATTATGTGACTGCTCTTGCTGGAATATTTATCTATTCACTATGAAGGAATAAAATATATCGAATGATGGCAGGCATCATAAATATGTGTGACACAAGCAAACAAGACACAAGTTTTGCTTGTGTTTACACAAGCAAAAATATGTGATTTTCTCATAAAAACGAGCCTTACCCGGCTGGTTTCTGTCTTGTCTTGGAAAATATACCTGTCAGAATTCTTGCTCATCCTAAATCACATCTCTATTTAAAACCTTGACTCCCAATAATACCTATTTAAGAAAGATAAGAAAATATGACTAACCAAAAAGTTGGCCAGTTTCTCTCCTGTACAGAGGGTCCTACATGCTGCAATATATTTATTGTATTGTAATTAAACTCTGTCGATACTGAGTAATAAAACATAAACATTTACATACAGACACATACATCGCTTCTGGCCTCACACTAGGATAATTATGTTGATAGTAATTATGTTTTTTATAAAATATTACAGAACAAAATACAAAATATTGAGTGGGGGCTACCATACAACAAACGTGATTTTTTTCCTATTGTATAATGGTACGGAACCCTCCGTGCGCGAGTCTGACTCGCACATGGTCGGTATTTTAAGACGACAAACCACCAATAGTAAAGTAGACTGCTTATAAACTTCGATGTTTTTGTTGAAAGTTCACGCAAACGCAATTAAGTAAAGCGCATGAAAGTAAAGTTTGATATGTTGTCGATTGTACTCGGAAAAATACTAATTATTAATTTCTTAATTCAGGTTAAAATTAAAATGATAATAACGTTAAATCGATCGAATCTAGCCATCACTATTTTAGCTGGCACCCCTTTTTCACTAACATGACAGTTCTAATCTCCCGTAGGGAGTAGTATATTCTTTTACTATGTCTATGCATTTTACTGACTCGAATTATGAAATGGAGTAGGTATAAAATATGTGTTTGTTTTATTGTGACAGACTTGACGGATAAAATGTTTTTTTTTTAAGATGTCAGTAAAGTTTTGCCTGCAAGGAGGTTAACATAAATATCATTTCAGTAATTTACCCCGATTAAAATAAAAAAGATATCGGTACCTACACGCTACACGGACACTGAACTACACGCACTAATATGAAATGACAAATCGACATATTTTTGCTTGCGTTTAAGTTACACATATTTATGACGCCTGCCATTATTCGATATTTATTCCTTCATAATGACTAGATAAATATTCCAGCAAGAGCAGTCACATAATTTTGATTTTAGCTGTGATCAAATATTTTTAAGCGACATGGTCCGATATTTATGCAATTAGTGAGATACGATATTTATACCGCCCACAAAGCATCACATATTTTTACCGGCAAAGTGTCATTACATTCTTATGATCTCAATGGTGAATCAGATATTTTTGCACTACTGCCCACCGTCATATATTTATGCTGGTGACTGTACCAACAAAACTAACATTTTCCCCTCCAAAAAAATCTTTTTTTGTGGTTTTATTTCTGAACTTTGAAGTCTCATAACTCCGAATGGACAATTTTACAACAAAGTTGTGTTAACAATTGTTGTTCCTATTGAAAAGACCTATCCAACGACATATATCTTATTGCTATTGGAGTGTGGTACCAGGTTCCATTTTTGGGCATTGTCCTTTTACTTTTTTAAAAGAAAGAATTTAAAATGACCACTTTCTGAGAACTTCATGAACACCAACAAACAATATGAGATGGCTTTCAGAAATCGGTCAAATAGCCTATTATGCTGACAAAATGCGCTTATTTCCAACCAAACTTAATTTATTTGCTGACTAAAATAAGACTAAAAATTATTCTCAGCTTTTAGAATTACTTTTTCTCTATCTTTTATTGCTCAGCAAACGATCAACGAAAAAAGGTCAAAAACTTAGTAAAATTTATATACACTGAAACTTAAGTAATAAGTTCCAATAATTATTAGTAGAGTTTTTCTTCGTTTTTCTGCATCTGCAATGTTCTAATGTGGTTGCTTACCATAATAAATTGTAAGAGTCAATTCGTTTGAATGTTGGAAAACTTGCTTAAACCTGTCTACTAGGTACACCCTGAATATCTTGTCTGTTTTTCTGTCTTTTTAAGTGGGATAAAAAAACTGAATAATACCAGGTTGGAAGAAATCTAACCAACTGTTTCCTGTTAGGAAAATATAAACAGTTCTGAGAGTCTTGTTGTAAACTATCCTCTTTACCGTTGGTTCTCCTCCGTGGCGAACTCATAGATCCAGCCAAGCTTAGTGGCGCAGTTCTTGCATGACACATCACGCACCATATGACGGCCCGTCAGCATTACCCGGTCTTGCACTTCGGAGTATACTAGGTTCACCACCTTGTGGAAGAGAAATGCGCGACCTAGAAAAAAGAAACGAAAATTTTTATGGAAGAGAATATACTGTTGAGTCACTGCATATAACTTGGTTCAAATTTCGTGCAAATGTTAGGGGGCTTGTGGAAGTTGGAAAAATTATTGAATCTGTCTGAGACATTAAGAATATTGTCAAATTACACTCCATTTCAAACAACTTGATCTAAGAACACAACACAATCAGGCCACGAGGGGCCACTATTTGGCCGAAATTATGGTAGGACGCAAGTTTAAATAAACAAAGACATTTCGCCTCACCCGTGGCACCAGTAAATCTAGTGCTGATGAGCTCCGAGCGATTGGTTAAGTTTATGTCACAAGCTGCACAAGAGAACAGACGGGTCCCCCCGATGTGATCGAGGAAAACTTTACCCATCGCAAAGGATTTTACTCTTTAATTGACCAAAACCAAAACATGCAAAATCAACACAAAACAAACATGTTGTTTTTGTTTGACAGTTTTGACACTTGAATCAGCTGGCTGGCTATCAAGTTTTTTTTTGTAGCTAGTTGAAAGCGTCGCAATGCTCGATGCATTCAGCCTATGTAAGTGGACAGTTTTCAAAAGCTGTGCCCGAAATTCTACACCATTTTACCGAACTCACTTTGCTTACAAGTTTGAGTTATTAAGTTAGAAGTATTCTTATAAAACAAGTTAAATATAACATTTTCAATTTCAAGCAAAAACGAAAATCCATGGTTAAATGTTTGGCTGTTGCCTAGGCAGCAGCTTCACCAGTAATCGGAAAATGATTTTTCTAAAAAAAGTAAACAGTCCAATGTGTAATTTTATTTCGCTAAATTAAAACATAAATATATATAATGGAAGGGATAAAGGAGGAGGCTATACACCATACCGCCCTCAAGTTGGCTGAGGAGATAAAAAACCTATCAATTTACAAATCGTTTTACAGTGATGTACAGGTAAGCATACTGAAGGCTTACATTAGGTTTACCTAAACAGCGTTGAGTTACATAACAAAAATACTTTGACCCCAAGATGACCTTAATTTTTTTAACAGAAACTCGTATCTTCAAACAATGTTAAGAAGGAGGACTTTAGACATACGCTACAGCAAGCTATGAAGGAAAAAGGTTTAGACACCAAACTGAGAAACACTGTTTTTCATTGGGTACGGAGCCAGTCCAAACAAGCCGTGAGTATTTTTGTATATCGTAGCCACAGATATGATCGTTCGTAGCCATCCCATGCAAATAAATTGAAAAAGCACACTTGGCAAAATTAAACCGGAAGTGAAACTTGCCTAGTTGTTAACCGAAAATTCAGATGATTTACATACATACTTTCTCTTTTTAAGCACAATAAAAACTATTTTTCAAAATAGCTTTTGCAATATTAAAAGTGCTATTAAACAGATGTTCTTTTGCGGATCTCCAATCCACTCTTTCTCGTACAAACTCGTAAATCACTCCTCAGAGGAAATTTATTTAATCTGTGGTTACGTCTTGTCTTTTCCTTTAAAATCTCCACCAGACTATTTTAATTAGCGTTTATAGAGTTCTTTAAGGAATCGTGTCTATAATACTTAAATAAGACCGTAACAATTTTAATCTACTGCTTTCAGCTATTTTTTGTACCTATCTACTTTAGCCAACTGATAGGCTGCTAACGGTAGTTTAGGTATTGGTGAGAGAAACCGGGGGTTCTTACCATTAGTAACGATTAGACACAGATTGTTACGCGACACGCCGTGCGTTCGATCCGCCATGGATACCATGGGCAAAGGCAAACGCGCTCGGCACGGCGCATAGACCTTTCTCAAATTTTAGGCTAAAGATTAAATAATACCTAGCATAGGTACCACTATAGCGGGCTCGGAGATAATACCTATAGGGTGTCACCTTACTGTGGCTGAAAGTCCAAACGTATGGTCACCCTATTTCTATATCTGATTTATTGATTTACTGATTTATTATGGTATACTACGAGAAAATTACGCCTCCACCGGTCACATAAGGTTGCCGTACCTACTCTACTCTTTTTTCGCCACTCCACCAGTGGCGTAGCTACCTAGGGGCTAGGCGGGGCAGTGCCCCGGGCGGGGCCCTCAAGCTCAGGGGGCCCTCGCCAGATAATCTCGATCAAACTTAACTTTTGAAAATTTACCTTACCTTACCTACACTTGCCTACACCAAGTATTAATTGTAAATTATGTTGTTACTGTTTACTATTTCTATTACCAACCCTGGAGTGCACAAAAAAGAGCTGATGATACTTAAAGTAGCTTAGCATATTTCTCGACTTGAAACTTCAGCTGTCTTCATCTTTGGAGGAGCAACGCACCAGGTATGAACAAGTACTGAAAGAAAAAGATATTCGATCGTCAGCCTCCAACACGAAATAGAAGGGATGAAGAGCTCCTTTGCGTCACAGGAGCAAGACCTTCTCAGGAATGACATTGAGATTCTGGGCGTCCCTAAGGAGCCTAATGAGAACCTGCACCATCTCTTGATGGTGACTGCTCAGAAGCTGGGCGTTGAACTAGGTGATTGCGAGATAAAGGACGTCACTCGAGTTGGGTCAAAACGTCGGGTTACGGGTCTGAACACCTTAGGGAGAAAGGTAACGACAGCCAACCTTTCACGCCCGATAGTTGCAAAACTCGTAAGAAAGGCGAAGCGCGACGAAATTATAAAGGCCGCCAAATCCAGCAGAAACTTGGACTCCGAAAACTTAGCCACAGGACCAGCCAAGCCCATATACATAAACGAGCGCTTATCCAGCCACAACAGGAATCTGTTTTTTCTCGCAAAACAACGTGTCAAACTGTGTAACGTCAAATTTGTCTGGCATCGTCGAGGAACGGTTCATGTCAGACAAACGGAAGGAAAACCAGCGATGGCCATTACGACGCTGGCAGACTTGGACACTAAGATCGGACCTGCTCCAGACTCTGAAGAAGCTCCTTTCAGAACAGACTCCAATAAATAAAATACGTGTAATAACTAACAAGCACAGTCACCATACCCATCGAAACACACACCACAACTTTAAACACTACACACACTCATACACAAGTCAAGTAATGGTACTCACTTGCCACATCCATGTTTTCCAGTTATGCCTATCAGAAGCGTCGATGTTGTGTATTTTTACAGGTGTCTACAAAAAATTTATTAAAAAAATAATATTTGCTAATTCTACTCGACCTCTTTGTCTGTTTAAACACCCTTATAACTCACAAAGAGATCTTACACATGGCGTAATCCAATCCCATCGCTCAACCGATGATGGTTAGCCATGATGATGGTTAGCACGGCCCCAGGTGATGAAGTTGACTCCCTTCTGTTAATAGAATGCCATGTGTTGGACGCTGCGGAATTATGCAGAGAGGTTCCTACTTTCACAAATGCTAATAATTTATCTGTACTATCTTTGAACATAAGAAGTTTAAACCACAACATTGATGCTTTCACCGCGACACTGGATCGCATAGGAATTTCATTTGACGTTCTAGTTTTAACCGAATGTTGGCTAAATGGCTCAGACATTAGGAGCATCCCTGGCTACGTATCGTACTGTACAACAAAATTCACGAACAAAGCAGGAGTTTGACTACAACAATAGCAATATATAGATCTCCTTCTTTTTGCAATCCTCAAAATTTCCTCACGTCTCTAAAGCAAGTCATAGCTTCCATAAAAAATAATAAAAACGTTCTGTTATTAGGTGACATCAACATAGATATAATCGCTAAAGTTGCTAACACGCTAACACGGTTTACAGTTCTGATTATTTGTGTCTCTTAGCAGAATTAGGATTTCTTCCAGCTATCAACAAACCCACACGCAAGAATGCCTGCCTCGACCATATTTTTGTACGATCTAAATCTAAGTGTGAAGCTATTGTCTGTAATTCCTCGATCACCGATCACGACCTAGTCATGTGTTCTTTAGAGTCTCTCCAAGGTAAACAGTCTACTGTCAAAATACGTCAAATTACAGACTATTCGGCGATTGCGGAGAACCTAAAAACTACGAACTGGAAACCGGTGCTCGATTCTATTGATACAGAAAGGGCAACTTCACTGTTTAGCGAAACTGTTGCTGATGTTGTTGCCAGACACACAAGAACTGCGAAGGCATCCTGCTCAGAGCATTTGCTCAAGCCATGGATGACACCGGGTCTACTCAGGTGTTTAAGACACAGGGACAGGCTTCACCTTAAGTCACGTAAAAACCCTAATAACCCCGTTTTTAAGCTCACGTACACTAGGTATCGTAACTATCTACTGAGAAAAATAAAGAAAATCTACTACAACCAGCAAATTAACGAAAATAGACGAAATCCAAAAGGCCTTTGGAAAACCATAAAATCGATGTGTGACCAAGCATCTAAAAAAAGTACCTCCAGTGCAACCGAATTGATGAAAAATGCTCAATCAAATGAAGCCTCTCTTAACAACTGTAACTCTTTTTTCGTCTCCGTTGGACCTAACCTGGCTCAAGGAACTCTACATAATTTGAACAAAATACAAGAACAACTGGTCTCAGAGGTCAAAGTCACGCAATCAAAAGATACCTTTTTCATGCAACCAACAGACTACCAGGAAGTGGAAAGTCTAATAAGGCAATTAAAAAACGATAGTGCGCCTGGACTCGACGGAGTAAGAAATTCCTTAGTCAAACAAAATTTAAGCTCCCTGATCATCCCTTTAACACATATTTTCAACCTAAGCCTATCCTCGGGAGTATTCCCCAGCTGCTGGAAAACCGCCGTTGTTTCCCCAATTCACAAATCTGGCGACAAAACTTCCCCATCCAACTATCGCCCAATATCACTGTTAAGCGTATTCTCGAAACTATTGGAAAAAATTGTAAATAAGAGACTCACGGACTTTCTGGAATCAAAAATGCTGCTCTGTACCAGTCAGTTTGGTTTCAGACGGGAAAGATCTATTGAGAACGCTGTGTCTGCTCTTTTACGCACTGTTTCATCCCAACTTGATAGTGGAAAATGTTCTATAGGCGTCTTTCTGGACCTCGCGAAGGCGTTCGACACGATCTCGATCCCGCTTCTACTAGAAAAACTATTCAGAATGGGAGTTAGAGGTGTAGCCAATCAGTGGTTTTCCAGCTACCTTTCTTATTGTAAGCAGCTCACAGGGGATCACTGCAGTAGTATCCTGGGGCCAACCCTCTTCATATCTTACCTGAACGATATCGGTCAGTCACTTGATAAGTCGCTAAATGCCAATATTTTTTGTTACGCCGATGACACAGCACTCATCTTTAATGATTCGTCGTGGAAGAACGTACTTGCGAAGACAGAGACCGGTATGGCGGAGATAGGAGCTTGGCTTAAGAACAATCTCCTCTCTTTGAATCCTGACAAGACTCAGTTTATTTGTTTTCACAAAACTAAAGCGTCAGAACCTAAACAAGTCGATTCTATCAAGTTACATAGCTGTTCCTCAACCACCAACTATCACAATTGTTCGTGCACGAGCAGCATCAAACGAGTTGAGTCCATTAGGTACCTCGGTGTAATTCTCGACGAGAACCTTAACTTCAACACCCACATTTCTGCTGTGACTGGTCGTACCAGGAAACTTATTTATATTATGAGACAGATTCGTGATATTACTGACAAAACAATTCACAGGCTCGTATATACTGCACTGTGTGAGTCAGTTATAGGATATTGTATCTCTTGCTGGGGTGGTTCAGCTATGTCACATATTCTGCAACTCGAGAGAGCATAGCGTTCTGTCCTGAAAGTTCTTCACAGAAAACCTTTTCGCTACCCCACACATACTCTCTTCTGTCACGCTATCCTTGAAGAGGCTGCGACAAAAATTAAGGATGAAGAAATAAAATGCGATATAATAAAAATACAAGATATAGTTTAATTAGCACTTCTTCAATTACTAGGGTTGTGAGTTAGAAAATAGCCCTACACTGGTTTTGATCTCTCTTTAGCGGAACTACGGTCAGGTACTCTCCTGAGCCGACCGGAGACAGTAGAAACGCTCCCCCAACGGCCGTGGACCAAGTGAAGAGAAGGTTTGGCCAGCGGGAACGGCGGATCTCCTTTTCAAAACGGCGGGAACAGGCACCCCGGGGGTCTTCGGCTCCGTAAAAGGGAATTCTGGTCCGGTACTTGGACCCTGTGGAGAAACCCCTCGCATTAGTACACAGCCATCGGAAAGATACAGTTCACCGCCACCGGTTCGGCAGAAGAAGAAGAAACCCAACTAGTTTGTAAGTGGCGGTGAAGGAAATCAGTAGTGGAGTGATGCGAGATGGAAATTATAATGAAAAATGATAATGAAAATGATAATCAAAAATTAGTAGGTAACTACAGTTACTAATTGCCAACATTTCCACACTAGCTGCAACATTATTTGGAAATTAACAAAAGTGGCAAGCGCAAGCTAGTGTGCAGATAAAGCTAAACATCAATATTTTAAATTGTATGAACGAAATGTATGGATGATGCAACCATGACTGGCAATTTTGTGAGGCGCCATCTTGTGTGTCGCCGAGCGAGCAAGCTATGAGAGGCGCTCTGCGACACGGTAAATAGCTGTTAAAACTACGTATAAGCACTACGCTATTACGAAAAGAAGGGAAATAAATTACATATGTTCCTACAAGCACTATAAAACTAATCTACAGCTAAATTAGCAAATACCTAGTTGAAATATCTGTTTGCAACTTACCCAAAAAGTGTGGGGAGACGAGAACACAAACGTGATAGTAAACCACGGCTTTCTTTAAAAAGAAAATTAATAAAATTGACTCGCGGCCGTTAGAGACGGCGCGGCGGCGACTGGCGATTACAAACAAGGAGAAGCGCACGCGCAGGCTCGCCGATGGACCGGAGGCAAATGAGGCGGGCAGCGGTCGAGAGAGGGGACGCGCTGTCCGGCTCCACGTAATAAGTGGTTTTAGAGATGCGCAGACGAGAAATGCGTAAACCCTTTTAGTTTGAGCTTGATTAGTTTTAGTGCCTATATCACAAGTTATTTAACAGGTTTTATCCAACTTATTTAAATAAAATGTTGTTATAAAATAATAACGTTACACTTCTTGGAATGCGAAGTGCTGACAGTTCGTCAACTGTTCATCATGCAGTCTGCCCTTGCAGCATACAAATCTGTCCTGTCATCACCTAAATCACTACTAACTCGCACAAAACGAGTCACTCGGTTTGCTGTCCCTGCTACTAGAACCAGGTTTGCCCAACGATTTCCTTAATTTTTACAGCCGTTTTTACTTAATAAACTTATTAAACTTTGTCCCATTATTAACCTTTCGTTCAGAGAAGCCAAGCTAAGCATAATAAAGTTTCTACTGAATTTAAATTATAACTCAACCGAATCGCTCGTTACAATAATTACCTGACTCACTTTTTACTCATGCGACTTACACACATCATCTCACAAACTAAACTTACACCACACTACATTACAATACACCCACCCACCACATCACTTACTCAACCAATCAGCCACTCCTGCCTAAGAATTAAATAATAACATAGTCTTAAGAGAAATGCTCACCACTAAGTATCCCTGGTTTTTCATCAAATTTTAAGTATGTAGAATAAGTAATTCTTATTTATTTTGTAATTTTAATACTTTTAAATTTTAAAATGTTATACCTATACTACTTTAATTTCATTCATACAAACATTATTGGTATTATTGTAATATTGTTCTTCATACGCCATGTCAAAGTTTTGTTAGACTTACTTTCCTCCGGTCACCGCTATACAGGTTTTACGCCTAGTGTGGAGACCACTGTAATGCTTGTATGTGTTATTCTATTACTTATAAATAAACAATTTCAATTCAATTCAATGTATAAATAGATAGATGGGTATGATATTATTTATTGTACTCACAAATTACATTTACAGATGTTTTTGTATATTTAATATTTTTATTTGTTAAAACCTAACCAGTTGAGATAGGAGTGGGGCCCCATTTTTTATTTGCCCCAGGGCCCGTGGTTACCTAGCTACGCCACTGCCCTCCACCCAATTTGGTCGCCGTATGTCAGCTTCTTTTCCGAGCGGTTCCGTGCTTCGCAAGGCACGTTAAGCAGTTGGTGCCGACTGCCGTCGGCAAGCAGCCCTAAGGCCGTCAGAGGCCTTAGGGCTGCTTGAAAACTTCTGACAGTAAGACCAGTCACTAGTCTTACAAGCCTCCACCAATCCGAACTTGGCCCCGGTGGTGGAGTATGGCCTATACCTTCCTCAGGGAAGAGACCCGTGCCCCTCAGTGGGTACATAATGGGTTGATGATGAGACTTGGGATGGCCCAAACAAAGAATGGTCTATAACCCCTTCTTTTTTCCAATTACATTTACGAATTATGCTTTATTTTATTCGATTTATTTTTGTCGCCCTATTCCACTTCCTCATTCGGATAGCCCCGAACCTCGGCTAAGTCATCAGTCTTCCTTCATCTTTGTAATGTCTAGTGATACTTTTTGTTCAGAAACTAGATCCACTGACTTCGCTGACAAAAGCCAGTACCCAGTGGGAGAAGCGGATCCACAAATCGTTAAATTCAATGTGCTCTGACCTGGAAACTTCACTGGCCAAGATCCGACCACAATCGGAGCAGGAGGAGATCGCCGAAAAGTGGAACGAGCTTAGTACTTACAGCTTAGGTCAGTACAAACCTACTAGCGTTGACACATGCCCCGCTTCTAGAAATATAAAACTTAACTACCTTGGGTTTGAGTTTACCTGCATTTTGCTTGACCAACAACGCTTTGAATGAAACGAAACATTCCACGCGCCACTTTTTAAAACCTACGAATATTTAACGAATTACTAGCGTCTGCTATACCTACCGCTATACGCCCCAAGCGGTAATCTAGCGTATAGAATAGAATAGAATAGAATAGAATAGAATAGAATAGAATAGAATAGAATAGAATAGAATATTCTTTATTGTATGTACACCAGGAATTACACATGAGATTTGACAATAAAATAGTACAGTACAATTGGCGGCCTTATTACTAAAAGTAATTTCTTCCAGACAACCATTGACGGGAAAAAAAATAAAGAAGCTGAATGACGGGTAGTCGGTGCAATTAGACAATATGAAATAAGATATCTTTGTGACTAATACACATACTTAAACCGTACATAAATATGAAATAAATATAAAATAAAATAAACATACATAAATAAAATATATCATATGGTAGGAAATGAACGAAAACATATTATACCTAATACTAGAGAGAAAAAGAAAAACATACTTAAGTTAAGGAAAGAAAATGTTCTTGAACTCTGCTCTTAAATATTGATAGGGAAGGAGAAAATCTTACAGCCAGAGGCAGATCGTTCCACAGTCGCATAGCTGTGATAGTGAAGGAATCGCTGAAGAACCTTGTCGAATGACTTGGTGTCTTCAGCAATCTATTCTGAGCGGATCGCAGGGTGCGACTGTGCGAGTCACTCAAAAATTCAAAGCGATTTTTGAGATACCGAGGTGTGGCTGGATTGAACAGCACCGAATAGAGGATTGAAAGAATGTGAGCATTCTTACGGAGGCGTATAGGGAGCCACTTGAGTTTAACGCGATATTCGGAGATATTATGGTCATATTTTCGCAAGCCAAATATGAACCGAATAGAGAAATTCTGCAGGCGCTCAAGCTTATTTAGTTGCTCTTCGGTGAGGTCAAGATAGCTGGCATCAGCATAGTCGAGGATAGGGAGTAAGAGCGATTGGGCAAGCGCAATCTTGGTCGAAGTTGGCAGGAAATTCCGTAACCTTCTCAGAGAAGCCGCTGAAGCGAACATTTTCCGGCTCACCTCCGCTATCTGTGGCACCCAGGTCAATGATAATCCTCAAGTTCTTCACCTTCTCACTATATGGAATTTGCACACGGTCAAATGTAGGTACCTAATTTGTGGGAGAGATTGCCAATTGATCTTTGGAATAATTTTTGGGCTTTTACGTACTTCATCAGCGTAGCAAACTTTACCCGTTAGGTAATAATGCCGTTCATTACCTGTTAGGACGTTATGAGCTACTTTGTAATCAACCTTTAACGACGACACCGATAAGAAGTATGGCAAAGTTTGTGCTGTATTGTCTAGCCACTCGGATATAGTTTCACAACAGTTTTTGCTTATGATTGCGTTATTTATTTACAGATTTATCAAAATACCGACCCGTGTATGCACCCAAAGACTTTCTAGAAGTTTTATTGACCATGTCTGGCTACGTCCCACACACAAAAGAGTAAGTTTATTTCCTGGAATATGAAATTGGATTGAATTAATTGTCAGTGTGTCATCCATCAATCAGTCTGCATTTATATTATACCCCTTTTCAACTTTCCGGCATTCATATTTTTCAGAGACGAGCCCAAATGGGAATTTGCACATCTACCATTACAAGTCAAAACTCTAAATCAATTGGTAAGTTTGTACGAAATAAAAAGTACTTAAAAAAGCAGATTCTCAATTCGTCGTAATTCGTCCCGAGCCTCTATCTCCCAAAATAGTGTTAAATAATCAGTGTTTTGACCTCCGCTCCCTTCGCAGAGGAAGCTCTACGTAGAGTGGACAAACGGCGAACCTTTGCTGGGCGTGAACCCGACCATGGCATCCTCAGTGGGCGGATTCAGCACTCTGGAAGCGGAGCGCATCGGACTGGGCCAGCGCGTCGCTGGGCTGGGATACGCACCCGTCATACAGGTGACCTCACTGGCCAAACTTCGAAATATAGGAACGTCTACTCGGTACCTATGCCGTAAAATTCGGTGCTGCACCTGATAAAAGAAACCTGCTTAAACATAGACATTTACATACAGGCCAAAACATTTACATACGGGCACTTGATGGCCTCCTCGTCGTGTCCGACGACAGCGACCGTCGCTGCTTCCTGGCGAGGCTCAAAGGTGGCTGGCTGGCTAGGATATCCTGTATCGTGGGAACGAGGAACAGCGACATCACAAACATGTAATCATCCAAGATCTGAGGATTTTTTTTATATCCCGAGCTGGGGTTCGGGTTTCGACCGGTGCGCCACAGAGGTCGTTGATGTTGATAATGGAATATACCTACTAGTTCTTGCATGTAATACACGATGCTAAAATGGTCAATCGCGAGGCTAAAATATGTATAATTATCATTGATAGGCTATAGAATTTTTTTTAAATAAGGTTGTGATCGTTAAGAAATTATTCTTTCCTTTCAGGAATATTTGAAGAAGGGCTCTCCGCAGTGCCTAAGGGCAAAGCTCTGGTCTCAGGTGCTTGGAGCTGAAGTACAGAGCCAGGTAAGGCAAACGCCCTGCCTTGTTACACTCACATCTTTAAGAACGATGCTAGGTACTGGTACTACCCGCCACGAAATAAAACTTTTTTTTCTATTTTACGGGATTCCACGGTTCAGATCAGATAATATGCTAATTATTAACATTGCAATTCACACAATTTTAGTAGAGAAATTGGAACACTATTGAAGATAGTAAATCGGATCTGTCACCTGCTACATCCACAATCCCAAGCTACGTTATCAACAGAGTATCTACGGTCAAGACGACCGACAAACCTAACATATTGATAACGTGGTCCTCCTTCCAGCAAGATCGGGTGTTCATGCAACTAAAGAAGAGCGTGGTGGAAGTGGACTTGATGATAGACAAGCTAATCTTCAAGGACGTACAGCTCACCGCCTCCAACGATGACCAGTACTTCGTGTTTGAAGATCTCTTGTATCAGGTATACCTAACCTTTGTTGAAGTGTTTAAGTCACCAGCTTTTTCAAACGACCTTTTAAGGTGAGAAAACAGTTTTGGCAAAATCGCCAAAATCGTAGTCAAGGAGAGAATGAAATGAGTCATATAGATGCATAGTCAGCAACATCCACTTTTTTCACATCCAAAAGTATTAGCTATTTTACGGAATAATCAGACTTCTTTCAGGACTTTTTTATACAGGTATTTTTAGTACATTACTTTTACATTACTGTATATAACTCAAATTAACTAGAAGCTACTACATTATAATTTGTAAGTAAAAATATCTTATGTACGCTTTTCAGTTAAAGTGGATGTTGCTGACTATGCTTCTACAGGGTGGAATTTTGTAATGCCACCTGAAGGGGAAGTACTCTTAATACTGTAGATAGAAAATTTTACTCAAAGAAAACATTCCTTTATTTTTGAAAAGTAAGAATACTGCATTCAAACATTTTTTAAATTTTGCTGGCTTCACCCGGTAATCGAACCTACTAAAATCTGTGAAAGTTGCACCCTGTACTTTTATTGCATCGATCGTTAGGGTCAATTATAAGAATGAAATCTTTCTAACAAACTTCATAAATTAAATGAAAGGAAAACAATGAAATCTTAAATTGTTTTTATTATTTACTGGTAAACTAACTAATTAATTGCTCGAAATGAGCTCCATTTTCTTGGATACACAAATTTATTCTTCTAACGAATTCATTTCTAGTAACCTGTAATAACGTGTTGTGGTGAATGTTATTAAGTCGTAATTGCAGAGAGATTTCATCCTTATTATTGACCCTAACGATCGATGCAATAAAAGTACAGGGTGGAACTTTCACAGATTTTAGTAGGTTCGATTACCGGGTGAGGCAAGCGAAATTTTAAAAATCTTTGAATGCAGTTTTCTTTCTTTTCAAAAATAAAGGAATGTTTTCTTTGAGTAAAATTTTCTATCTATAGTATTAAGAGTACTTCCCCTTCAGATGGCATTACAAAATTCCACCCTGTATATGACTCAAATGTCTGAATCCAAAAAAACTCACTATGAACCCCACAATTAATCAGCTTGTGTTGCCTTCAAAACTACGTTACTAGTATCAACAAAGCATCAATAAACCGAATTCGGAGAAACGATGTATGCACCACACGACAGGTATTGGTCGATTTTTGAAGTTATTTTTTACATACGTTTCATAGGCTGATTAGGTTAGGGTAAATCCTGACACCAACCTTCTCACATTCTGGCAGGTAATGCTCTGCTTCTCCCGGGACTGCGAAGTGATGCACCAGCTGCGCGAAAACCTCGGGAATCCCCTGACGGTCGCCATCAAAGGAAAGCAAGGATCAGCTGAGTGCACCACAACCGTCTTTCCGCCCAGCGGGATCATCCCTTTTCACGGGTTCACCATGTATGGTGAGTCAACTTGGATGTAGCAGAAAATCTTCTACCTCTGCACTCGGGATGCTAATTGTAACTGGCGTTGCAGTTTAAATGTAATGTGGGCAAGTATGCTTTTAGTTTTGTGTGCTCTAAAGTTTTAAAAAGGGTCACTCAGTTTTTTTGTAATTTCCGACATAATTGCACTTAAAAACCGTTCGTATCACCACATATAGGTGGCTGGAACTTCTGCTGAAATTAGCTTGCAATGTAATTTTTTTTATTTTGTATTTTTTGTGTTTCGTGTGGGCAATAAAGTATAAGTATAAAGCAACTAGAAACACATTAGGTACCTAATTTCTAAATTAGGATTAGGATTTTTGTTCTATAGGTAGCCAGGCTGCCTACGCACGCCTCCGCTGCCGGGTTCGAAACCCCGGCTGGGTACCTACAAAAAAAACCTCTGGTCTTGGATGTTTACATGTTTGTGACGTCGCTGTTTCTGGTTCCCACGACGCGTCGCGACGCAGGGTATCCTAGTGTGGGGGTAGAAGCAATGCTTCTATGTAAATGAAGCTTGTATGTAAATGTTTATGTTAATATTCCGTGATAACTTAGTAGTTACCATAGTTATACTAACAGAAATGTTGTCGCCAACTAAATATAAGATAAGATAAATTTATTAGCTTCTTGTTGTTTATAAAGGTCTTAATAATTAAAATAGTGGTTGCAAACAAGAACCCTGCTAGGGCACAGCTTACTTAGAACTAACTTAAACTATATTACACCGTACTATGAGGTACATTGCCAGAAGCAATGTATGTGCATGTATGTAAATGTTATGTTATATAAACATTAAAATAACAGACATAAATCTCTTCTAATTACAACACTTAAGATACCTATCCAAAAATTACTCGTCGAAATATTCTTGGAGCGAGTAATAACACTTTGTAATAGATGTTTATTGAGAGCATTCTTAAATAAATGGGGTTTCTGCAAGGACTGTATTGAGTCTGGTAGACGGTTATATATTTTGGTGGCCATTGAATGGGGGCCAGTGTGCACAAGATGTAATTTAGATGAGCATGTTTCTAATCTCTTACGTGGTCTTAAGTTTTCAGGTCGTGAATAGATGGGGAAAAGAGTTTTGTTCTTTTTCACAAATACGCATGCTTCTAAAATATACAGGGAAGTTAAAGTGAGAATATTCAATTTAATGAAATAGTTTCTACAGCTTGTCATAGTGTCAATGTTGGCTATTATTCTAATGCACCTTTTTTGTAATAAGAATAATTGTTTGGCCTCCGTACTGTTGCCCCAGAGAGTTGTTACCTAGTTGTTGCTACCTAGTTACCTATTTTTCTTGTTTCAGCCACACCGTTTTGCTACTTGTACGATGATCCAGTACAACTGTACTACACATTTAGGGCGTTTTACATCAGATACTGGCACCGGTTGCACTACATATCAACGCATCCGCAGGTTAACCTAAATCTTGATTTCTAATTCCCATGTACTTTAAAATACCTATACTTAAATAGGGAAGAGTAAGTTGACAAGATGTTAACAGGTATGCTTGGGTTATAGGGCACTTACCTATCGATTAGATTGTTAGGGAACAGCGACAGCAACTCCTCAGAGTCAGTGAGGGTTTGAGTGAATTTATAGTGTTTTTATAAATATAGGTAACTATAATAATAATATTGTTATACCCTGTCTTGACTATAAGTTCCACACAACACAATGACTGGAGCTAGTCCCAAACTAGGATACCCTGTGCTACGGCAACCAGACTATGGCATTACAGATTGAGGCCACTTGTAAAAAAAAATGTATCTTTATTAAGAAATAATTAAACGCCTCTTAGGGTTCTATAGTTACATATTTTAATATGTAAGTATAATTGCTTTTCGGAGTAAACAAATAATATTTTCTTGCTTTCCAGGGAATAGTAGCTTTATGCCTCTTATACGAAAGGTTACTGGAGGCCAATGAACCGCTACTTTGGATACATTTTAGAAATATCAACATCAATCCGTAAGTTGAATTTTACTCATCTAAATTATCTATTCCACGAGTCGTAAAAACTTAGTTTTTTGTTAGAACTTTAGTATAGTTACAACGTATCTTTTTCACAAAAAATATGCGAGCGGCAAACTTCGATTTCTGCCTAATTAGAGAAATGAATTGAAATGAGAGGAACAAATACGCGTGATGAACATCAAGTGCTGGGCTTTAACACTTTCACTGCCAGGGTGGAAATACTAAGAGGCGAAGGTCACCGGTGACATACATGGCGTTTAATGTGTTAAGAAATACATACATGCTCTGGGATCTGTAATTCCTCTGGGATACAGATCTCAGATCCCAGAGATCCTGACTGACCACTTTCGCTTCAAGAAATCCTTTTTTACTCTATTCCAGCATCCGAGTGGTGTTCAAATGGCTGATGCGTGCGTTCAGCGGTCACCTGCCTCCAGACCAACTTCTGCTATTATGGGACGCAATTTTGGGCTACGACTCGTTGGAGATCCTTCCCCTACTCGCAGTTTCCATACTGAGCTTCCGAAAGGAGAACATATTCCAAGTGAACACTCTGCAAAATGTAGACGCAGTGTTGGCGGACTTGTCAACAGTCTCCGTCGTACCTCTCATACAACTCGCCCTGATGAAGTCTTAGCGTTCTTAACTCTTCGCTTTGGGTGAAGCGCGATAGCAAAACGCGTCGCCGGCGGCGGCGCCGGAAAAAAACGTGGTGTCAGGTGTCTAAAAGTCTTATAAAAAACATGATTCTTTAAAACACTCCCTAAAGTCAGTTTAAACAGTCTAAGGCAAAGGAAAAGGTACTCGGTAAATACCTCTGAAGAGTGTTTATTACGTGGGCCATACTGAAAGTTTCTGGATTCTGGTAAATAAGACTACCTATTATCTTTATAACACATTTATTGTTTTTCAGAGTATATTCCCTCACGATTTACGCATTTTTGCATTCGCTGGAACTATTGTGAAAAGCAGTGGGTCCAGTCTTCCTTAGGGACCTCTTCGATGGCTTTGTGAAAAGCATTCACCGCCATTTCCGGGCTTGTAATATGTAAACCTCTGAGTTTATCTTTTATATTCGGGAGCAGAAAGAAATCACAGGGTACTAGATCTGGACTGTTTGGCGGATGAGTCATTAATTCTACTTTTAAAGCCTTCAAATACGCATTCGTTGCCTTAGCGGAATGTGCCGACGCGTTGTCATGATGAAGGACTATTTTGCTCAGGGGACGCTTTTCGCGTGTTTTGTCAAACACTTCAGGCAAACACGTATTAACATACCAATCTGTAGTTACGGTTCTTTGATTTTCAAGCGATACAGTGGTGTAATGGCCTGATTTGCCGAAAAAGGAAGCAACCATTTCCTTGCCAGTGCTGCGGCTTTTTTTGACTTTCGTTGGCAACTCTTCAAAAGGAAAGACCCATTCCGCCGATTAACTTTTCCTTTCTGGTTCAAAGCAGTACACCCAAGTTTCATCACCTGTTACGATGTTATACACAGCCATTGATTGTCCTCCGTCATATTTTTTTATCATTTTACGGCACCACTCTACACGCAGTCGTTTCTGATCTTAGGAGTGCAAAGTGTCCGAACCTTCAGATGCTCATGCAATATCTTTTGCACTTGGCTCATTCCACTGCCTAAGGTAGTGCGGATTTGCTGACAGGTAATTTTTTTATACGTTTCAATTAGTTGTCGCACAGTATCAATATTAAAATCGGTAACCGCGGTCGCTGGCCGGCGTTCATGTTTAACGTCATAGAGATGATCACGTCCTCGTCCAAATTCACTTAACCACGAATAAATAGAGCTACGACATGGAGCTACGACTTCATCACCAAATGCTAACTGAAGTCTTTGACAACTCTCTTGCTGACTTAAGCCATAGCGAAAATCGTAAAAAATCTTAGTACGGAAATTTTCTCGACTTAAATTCATCGTAATAGCGACACACTAATTTCAAAACAACGCCACGATGAAAAAACAAATGACAGACTCACAATTTAAAAATAAATGTACTGACAGGAGTTCCTTGTTCAAACCCTATGAGTGTTTTTTTTATTTTCCTTTTGTAACTAGTCCGTTCCAGAAACTTTCAGTATGGCCTAAGTATAATATAAAATAAGACCTTAAGGAAAAGCCCGAAATATTAACATTGTTATTTCTATTGTTGTATATTTTGTTTTCCTTTTTTGTATAGTGTTTTTATACTATATTTACTATTTAGGCGTTTTCTTGTACCACCGGTAGGGGAAGTATTTTTTTTTAATAAAGAGAAAAGTTTAAGTCTCAAGTTAACAATAAAACGCAAAAGTACAAAGTAAACTGTTATGTTTATTTATTGTAATGTTACCATTACTACTAGCTGTACGGCGTGTTATTATACTTTCCTGCACACAACACACCAGTTGCCTTCCTCGTAAAAACTAATCTCTACTTTCAACCCTTTAATTTCACCACACAATTCCGCCAGTTCATTCTCCTCGAAAACGTGATAGTATCTCAACAAAGTGCTCTCCGGTTCATTAGCAAGCCTATCCCCTTTCACGTTTCTCAGTTTCCACGGCACAAGTAAGTCGTTATGCTGGAACTGCGTCCTGTTTTCATGTACGGGGAGGTTTAACCCTCCCACGGTGCGGACTTCTTCGTTTGGTTTGGGGTCGTCTCGCTTGCCTTTGGCGAGGTAGTTCGACTTGGTCTGGTCTTTGGCCCAGACAGTTATGAGCGCGCGCCCGTCGGGCCGGAGTAGACGAGAAATTGTGGAGATAGCCTGCAGGCGTCTTACCTAGAATGGAGGAAATAATATACATATAATTCACATGCACAACCTATGGTCAACTCACTTCATTCATCTTGACACTTTTTACGAATGGTACAAAAGAAGCTTGGCTCATTACAGGTTTACACAACATTTATTCTGACATTATTTACAAATGTAATGTCAGATCACGCAGAAGCGTATCATTGTGTTTGCGACTGACGCACAAGCCCCGGTCGATGTACATATGCAACGTCGCAAGTTCCCACTTCGGCGCTGCATGCCGTTCCGCGGCGGTCATTCGCATCAATGTGATGCACTTCATGCACTATGAAGCTGCATACCGAACAGCGCATTTTCCCGTCTCCAACTCAAATAGTGTTTACGATGGACGTATTTATTATTATTATTAAATTCTTTATTGCACAAAACACATGTTTGGTACAAAGGCGTACTTAATGCTAAGTAGCATTTTCTACCAAGGCTATTTAAGGCCGAGCAAAGGTAGTGTGACGCACGCGGTGTCCTCATCACATGGTCGATTTCAATACTTCCAAGTATGCCACTGACCGAACTGTGTATCAATAGTGCCTAACAGTGCTACAAGGCACAATTAACTAGAACAGGTATTTCAGGAGATATTCAGGCTACTCACAGACCCTCCGGACCCACCACACCGCTAGACATAGGGTAGGGTGGGACGGAACCATACCACCTTTAGTGGTGCTGGGATTTGATGGAAAAATGGGAAAATCCATTAATAAGATATTACACGAAGGGTAAAACACTTTCATGCCCAGTCATGGGCCCAGTGTTATGTTCTAAAATGTTAAATCCCAAAACAAAACAAAAAAAAGAAATACGCCCTTTTTCCACTCTGACCAGTTGGTTACAGTTACACTGACCAACTAATTGTTCAGAGTGGAACTCAATATGTGATTTCTTTCCTATCTGACCAACTACTCAAATCCATCAGAAAAGCAAAATGTTTTAATAATTTACTATTCCCAATGGACCAACTAAAATTCTATCCCTACTGGTAGGGATTTTTTTCCACATTTAGCTATTAGGGGGCTATCTTTTTTTACTAGAAGTACTAGGAGCACATATGTAGAGTAAATGAGAGGTTTTTTATGTAGAGTACATGAGAGGTCCTTTGACATTGAGTAATATTTTATATTTTAGGTATACACAGCACTATGGTGGTATGGTTCCGTCCCACCCTACCCCCAGGGGTATGGCTAGCGTCTACTAGTTTTTTGTACTTATAGATATACCGTGAGTAGCTTATTTTTGCATCCAAAGCAAAAACGCAGCAAGGTGTCGGTGGTGGTGCGTTCGTATTTTGCTTCTGCTTGAAAAAGTGGGAGGGAGGGCGGTGCATTAACTAACCGCATGGTGCTTGTGGGATTTTGGCGGAATTTAGCAAAAAATTATACCTAATCAGATATCATAGATAATTAATCGGACATTACTGTATTTTAAGATATTCTATAGTATACATTAAGGTAGGTAGTTGCAGTTTTTAGTTGGTGTATGTGAACCTCTCTGTGTGTTTGGTGAATATGCTTGAGTGTGTGTGAGAGGGTGTAAGTAAGTATAGAAGGACCAATTCAATGTACTAGGTTAAATCAAGTTTGAGTTTTTAGTAGCAACTCGGATTCTTCCTAATTAAGTTCTTTAGATATTTAAATAGTGCAAGTTCGCATTCATAGGTATTCAGGTTATATAACGGGAGTTTTTTATTGATTTTGTTGTATAAGTAAGGGCCAAGAAATATAAATTATTTTTTGCGGATTTCCGCAAGGTAACGCCTGTTTCCATACAAAATAAATATCTCACCTTGCTGCTAAAGTGGTGCACGACGGCGATGCAGATGACAACATCGGCGCAGGCGTCCCGTAGCCCGGCCGATAGTAAGTCGAGTCGCACGCGGTCGGCCCCGGCCACCGCCCGAGTGTGATGCGAGCACTCGGCTAACAGGCCAGTGCTTCGCTCGCAGCCAAGCTAAACAAAGAAAATACATTCTTTGAAATACTTAAAATAAAAATAAATAAACTCACGCCCGTTATCCCCGAAGGGGTAGGCAGAGGCACCAGTCTCTAGAACTGGACCCACGTTTTGCCGAGTTTATTAGGTCCCAAACGTGACAAGTGGCAAGCCTGTCGCCGTTATCCGGGCACAATTTATCAGCGAATGGTGTTGCTGTACAAACAAATGTACGTAACTGAAAGTCATTGGTACATGCGTGGTTCGAACCCAGACCCTCATGATCGAGAAGCAAGGGTCAACCCCACTACGCCACCACCGCTTCTTAATACTTACTATTGCTAAGGCTGGCTAACATTATACATAACTGTATGTACATTGACATTCAACAAGCAGAATGTAAATTCTTTACGTTGAAATAAAAAAAATTGTATTTTTTTTTGTATTTGTATTGTATTTTTATCGTCTGATCTATAATCGGCTTTACATAATTCACACAAACATACATAAGCTCATGGGTTTCATCATCAACCCATTAGGTCCCCACCGAGGGGCACGGGTCTCTTCCCCGAGAAATGTATAGGCCATACTCCACCGCAGGGGCCAAGTCCGGATTGGTGGAGGCTTGTAAGACTAGTGGCTGGTCTAACTGTCGGACGTTTTCAAACCGTCTTAAGGCCTCTGACTTAGCTTAACGACTGCCAGAATCTACACGACTCGGTGATAAATCATGCTACACTTTATTTCCACTTTGCATCGCTTCTTACTCGAGGGCAGATGCCCAACACCTTGAGTATTTGTTATTAAGTTAAAACTACAGTATAAAGAGTCTATGGAAGAATGGCTATAGAAGACACTAACACCGTAAGATTTATAATTATTAGATAAGGTGTTAAGTTGATAATTCTACCACGTGATGAAGCAATAAACTAATTTGATTTGAAAAATATGGTCTGAGAACTTTGGGTAAAGGTTTACCTGCAAAATATCATTTCTGCGTAGTATATTCTTGCCATTCCCGCACCCGAGGTCTAGAACGATGGCCCCTGGTGGCACATTGGCCATGAACTCGACCACTTTGGGCCATGGCTTGTGCCGGGTCGTGCTGAAGTGACCCGCTATTTGCTCGTACACCTGACCGGGAATATGAACCTTATTGGTTGGAGTTTAAGAGCTTACATGATATGTATCGATATTTATAAGTTATTTCTTAGCGGTCTTCAAAAAAGGTGGTTCTAAAAGTCTAAGCTAGAATCTTCGAACTCTTCTTTAATTTTTTCTTTATGTACCTATGTGATGTCGCTGTTTCTGGTTCAAACACAATACAGGGTATCCTAGTGTGGGGCCAGAAGCAATGTATAAAATATGTGCTTGCAAGTAATCATTTATGTTTATGTTATTTTTTTAGTGTTAAATATCCCGCCCCAGTGCGTTTGGCCCTATACGAGTGAAGATTATAGGCCATCGGCTCGTGAATAAACAAAACTAATTGTTAGTATAAAATCGTTAAAAGTTACATAATTCCAACAGTACGTAAGTAGCAACGTAGTAATTTTAGTAACTTCAATTCGCAATTTGTGATCGACAATAGGGGACTTAATTAAGTGCCCAATTAAGTTATAACTTTTAACGAATTCATCATCATCATCAACCTATTTTGTCCCCACGGGTCTCTTCCCTGAGGAAGGTATAGGCCATACTCCACCACGGGGGCCAAGACCGGATCGGTTTAACGAATTATTTGGGAGTAATTACTAATTAGCGTTTCTTTATAGTCACCTGGTGTACATGCAAATCCTCAAGATTACTCGCCAAGTTGTTTTCTATATTATCTGTTGAGCTGGTCACACTGTCACAAAGGGTCTTATACACACACTCGCAAGGCCCAGTTCTCGTCCAACGGAACGTCAGCGAAATTCGCGTACTGCGGGGTACAGTGCTTGCGGTGAGGACTTTCACAGGATTTTGCTTGTTATTGTCTGAGCAGTTGGGGCGAGTTTCAACTAGCGGGTCCCAGCTCCGTGACTGGATGCCGTGTTGCCAGTCGTATCTGGTATAGATAAATAAATATGAATATCGCAAGTTTGCCATTCATAGTTACATCTACGTGTGACTCTAATCGCGATTGTATAAATCAGTATCAGTGTCATTAACTACATACTAATTTTGATTGGTAATACAGGGATGAAAGAGCTAGAAAATATATGCATGACATTATTGATTCGCCACGCGAGCGACATCAGGAATAACACTAACATAACAAATGTCATAGTTTATATGTTTATCTAGGATACAGATAGGCCTTGTAGTGGGTAGTTTTATTTTTAGTTTTTTAGCCTACCCCATTCCTCCCCAAGATCCTCTACTCCTCTCTGTTCTGAGGTATTATCTTCCGTCCAGGCAAAAAGGTTGAGAGACCATCCCGCTGTGGTCACATATTGAGCATGTATAGTGATATTTCAATAATTATTCCACGCGATCAAAATCGTGGACCCCAGCAAGTTATTAACGACATAATGTGTATACTATACAGATGCAATTGAACCCACCTGGCTTCACCGGTCATAACCAGCATACTCCTTTCGGGTATCACAATTGGGACATACTTTCGACTATGATGCCTCCAGTCCATGACCACTGAGCTGCCCAAAGACAAAGATAGTATGGTATCACCAAACGGACTGTGCTTGTCTACGTGAGATGGTATTCCTGAAAAGAAAACAGACTTTAGTGATGACAAAAGTAATTTGTAAAACTTTTTGTTATAGTTAAGTAAATGTTGGTAACTCTGAAGCTGAAATATTAGCTGGCCATGTTTTTATCAATATTACAGTCACTGACCTCCATGGTACGGCACCATCGAGGTCAGCGCAAAAAGAACAAAATTGATTTTGAGAGAGAGAGAGAGATATATATATATATAATTTTGATTTCGCTCTTGAGAAAAGATCCTGGCCAGTAAATAACTTGTGAAAAATGTTTCAGAGAAAAAAAAGTGACAGAAAAAGTTGAAATTGTGACCTCATTGAATTTAGAAGGAAATTCAATGCCTCCATGCTGCGTCTATGCTAGAAGGGAGGAAATCATAATTTATTTCGCATTATTATATTCTGGCACACCATGGATCTCCATAATATCATCATGCACCTTCTCCATTCTTACCTCATTTGGCCCTTTATAAGGCTCTGTACCATATATGGCCACCATAATTTGAACTTTATTGCATTGACATAGTGTCCAAAACCAATGAAAATATTTAAACTAGCTCTGCCTTATAAAGGGTTAGCCAACAAGCTAGATTTATTCAATTATTTGGACAAAATTTGCCTCTAGTTCTTGATGTATTCTGAGGTTCAAACACAATTTGTGACCCAAATTTAATTTTGAGTAACGTCCAGAGTAAAGAAGTCAGAGTTAAAAATATATTCTTTTTTGTTTTATTGCAGTTTACCTTGTCCTGGCAGGTATTTGTTGACAGTCAACTGATCCGGCGCCTTTTCTAATTGGATACCCGCTTCTTTGAGTCTGCTCCATAGGACATCACACTCTGGAGGTATTTTCTCAATCAATGGAGCAGTTAGGTCTACATCATTGCTGCCATACCTAAACTCATAGCCATAATGTCTGACTTGTCGGTTTTTCAAGTTATTAGAGTCAGTTTCGCTTGACCAATCGAATAATTTAATAAAAAGGTCTTCCTGTTCTTTGCTGATGAAGTTTTCAATTAAATGTAGTCCTTTGGGATTTGTGGCTTGGCAAATTATTTCCATCGAGGGTACTGAAAATAATAATTAAATCAATTTGTAAGTTGTCAAGTCACAAGCAACAAGCTCGGGTGGTTTTGCATTGCATATTCGGTACATTTTGACTGTCTAGTAGTTCTAATCACTATGGTAGACAAAATAAATTTATATTGATACCAAACAAAATATAACTATTTTCATAAAATATTTAAGAATTTATAAAGAAACAACAGTTACTTTCGAATTTATAAAATTAGTATGATGATTAAAAAACCGGACAAGAGCGAGTCGGGTCGCCCGCCGAGGGTTCAGTAGGTACCCCAGTTTTTCCCGAACTACAAAGACAATTTTGTTTTCAATTATAAATGTATACTTTTCAGAATTTTCTGAATTTGTAGTGTAAGACGATTAGAGTTGCCAAATCGCAGAGTTCTAGGTCAACGGGAAATACACTACTACGAATTTTTATCCTCTTGGATGTTGAAATATGTATACGTTTTTAGCGGCGTAAGCTTGTAGCAAGTTGTAAAGTGGGTCTTGGCCTCCGACGCAAGATGTCGCCACTTGTTTCTGTCCAGCGCGGTCTCTTGCCAGTCACCCGATAACCCGATCACCCGTGTTTTTTACGATAACTTAGAAGTTTGATTTTTTGACAGCTTCAAGGGTTAGTAGACTTGAGTATTTTTTTAATTTCAATTTGATACCTCAAAGCGATCCCGAGTTAAAGAGTCTTGACCGACACACGGACGGACGTGATCCTACAAGGGTTTCGTTTTTCCTTTTTGAGATATGGAACCCTAAAACAATGTACTTACCATTTTCAACATAGGTCATGTAAATTGGAGGGCCTTGTTTGCCCATCTTCAAAACTCCATTGCACTTGTCGTAAAATAATGCAGCATTTTCTGTACTGTTGAATGTGAGGTAGGAATAGGATTCTCCTTTTTCTGCAATGTATTTGGGTAGGTGTACTTCTGGTAGTACTACAGTTATTACATTATGAATTTTCTCCTGTGTCAGTCCTGTGGCTTGCCCTTCATTGCACAATACAATATTCTGGAAATTACAAGGTAACAAGAAATTATATACTACTTACATCTTAACCCGCTGGCTCAACTCTGCAAATGATAAGTTGCCTTGACACAAAGGACTTTAGAACGAAGGTTAATGAATATAAGGTTTAATTTCGCTTCCGAGTATCCCATAGCAAATTTGAAAGTCGCCGAGCGGAAGGGTTAAATAATGTCTGATTAGAATGTCTGATTTCCAAAGCTTTTTGTGTAAGAGTTATTTATGAACTCCATATAATTGATACTTTCGAGTGAAACTAATTTTTTGATTAGCCACTCTGAGGTGTGGCTATATGAGGTATGGATGGTCCCCACTTAGATTAGCATGAACCCCACAGAGTTTCTTAAAATGACCACTTCAGTTCTGGCTTTGTGCCAGTGGCGTAACTATAGGGTGGCAGGGCTGGCAAAATGCCACGGGCCCCCGACCCAAGGGGGCCCCGGCCCAAGAGGCCGCGAGCTCGGGAATATTTTTTTAACATTGTACCTAAGAATTTTATTTTACTTGAAGTTTTTTTTTGTAAATTCTGCTTAAAACCCATTAAAGTGAGACAACTAAAGACATTCTAAACAAAAAGATGTTGATCAATTTTAGAATGCATCCATTGGTTTCTATTAGGAGTACCTACCTCCGTGTGGAGTTTCTGGTCTTCCATCGGACGCGTCCCCCGGGTGGCGGATATCTGAACGCCCTCCAGATATGGGGGGTACCGGCGCGGACCAAAACCAGAGGGAGGGGGACGTCCAGTGGCTTGCGCTGCTGGATGTCCCGCGGGGTCCACTATGGGCCCCGCACCCGTAACCCCACACTGAGTGGGGCCGGGGGCCTTCGGGCCGCGAGGAGACAACCTCTATAAAAAACACACCGTGGGAGCCCTCCTCTATGTTCCTCTGTTCAGCAGAGGGCAGGTTGGGGGACCTGCCGTCCGACATCGTGACGGGAGAAGGGGGTGGGGGGCCCATGCCCCTTCCCCAGTGAGGGCTGGCCCGACTCCTTGCGAGTCGGGTCGACGTCGCCGGGGCGCCGCTGTCGCAATCGCGTTGTGGTTTCACACCACTTGCGAGATCCGGCGGCGCCCCATTGCACGAGCGACAGGACGGCCCCCGGGGTATTTCAGGAGGTATGCCTCTCCTATTATTAGGAGAGGAGAGTCCGACACACGGCCGTCGCCCTCCCCTAAGGGTGGCGGTTATGGTGCGTAAAGCATTTCACCCCGTTAACAAAAAAAAAAGGTAGTACCTACCTACATCGTTTTGTCGTGGTACTTTGGCAGCGTGGGTGAGCATTGACGATCGCGGAATTCTCGTTTGTTAACCAAGAAAGTGCTTTTAGTCTAGTCAACATGTACTTTTTTGGACGAAATTTTTGTATACGTCTCCGAAAATTAAGATCAAAATGTCATTCGATTCGGAATATTATGCAGAAAGTTTAAGGAAAAGGGCCGATAAAAATGGCAAAAGTTATAAACAATTTATTTAAAAAAAATAGGGGTTTTGTTTTTTTTAATATCTCAAAAACTATCAAATATATTCAAAATTTGAAAAAAGACCTGAAAAGAGAAGGAAATTTCCCAAAAAAAGTTTTGCCTCCCGGAACCGTATGTATAATATTTATAATTTTTTAAGCCCCGAAAATAGCGTTAAAAGCGGGTAGTCTGGCTTCCGCGCGTCACTCGTAACTCGGACACGGTAACAATAAAACTCATTTTAACATATGAAATATGAATATTAAGGAGTAATAACATTCTAATACTATTGGGATACATAAATAAACAATTATCCGCAGGCAAAAAAAAATATCCCCATTTTTCCATTAGAATAGAATAGAATTTTATTTATTGCTAATAATATGCCAAGTTACAATTAGGTTATGCATTAGTTAATTAACAAATTTTTCTGAATAGAATGTTAACATAAAAAACCCGATCATTATTAAACTAAAGCTCTAGGATTTTTTTCACTTCGTGGAGTTATTCTTAAGAGGCGTAATAATACGCGTAGAATTTTTCCAACGGAGATCCTAAACGGAAAAATTCAAAGATGTTAATTTTCCAGTTCCACATTCCAGTATCAGCAGTTCAATCAAAGAAAATCATTGAACTGCTAATGCTGGAAAGTTTCACTGGTTCAATCAATTGAACAGTTAATTGAACTAGTGAGAGGAGAGGGATCCAAGCACTGTAGTAGATTTATCTACGTAGATTAAATTTATAAATAACAGTATTTCCACAAATATTAGTTTGAATGCCAAGAGGTCCATTTGATATTTAATTCTGTAACTTCGATAACTTTCGATAAACTTCGGTGACTTTCGATTGTTAATAACAAAGTGGAAAATTAACATCTTTGAATTTTACCAACGGGGATCTACTTTTTACGCGTCTTACGAATAACTACACGAAGTGAAAAAAATCCTAGAGCTTTAGTTTAATAATAACCTGGTTTTTTATGTTAACATTCTATTCAGAAAAAAATGTTAATTAACTAATGCATAACTAATGGAAAAATGGGGAAAAAAAATTTTTGCCTGCGGATAATACGCTACTTGCCTCGTATCAAATTTGACGCGATAAATGGATATTTCCTGTAGTATCTAACGTAAGAAACCGAAATATATTGACTTTGCTAAGTAAATATGCAGGATGGCATCAAAATTTGCAAATAAAAAAAATATTTTTCGCTTTTAAATCGGAACGGTGAAAACACTATGCGCCATCTTGAAAGCACCTTTGGTGGTAAACAAACATCTGTCAGTCGTGCGTGCGTAGATAGACAAGTTTTGGGAGAGTTGAAAAGTATTTTTAAAAACACAAAATGTATTATTTATTAATTAATTCTTAACACTAACTTAAAACGACTGTGCGATTCGGAGCCCAGCCGACTAATGAATGCTCTGCCTCCCAGCGTCACTCGCTACAATCTTTTGGGAGTCAAAACATCCTGGCTTCTGAGAAGCGGCGATACATAGTTGCTAACTAAGCATTGACCGTCAGCACTTTAGGTTGAGAGGCCAATATAACTCCTCCCTCCTTAAGAGCAGAATCACCTGATGAACAGTTCTGATGATGATCAGCGTGATTCGGCCAACATTTATGAAACCAGTCCTTCTTAAATTACAATTAAACACAAAATAATCAAAAACAGAAGTACATATAGAACAATGGTAGCAAGGCTTACTCTATCCACATACACTACACTGTGATTTTCACTGCTGCTAAAGGCGTCGTTCTGTTTCATCACACGGGACAGATAGTTCAGTTCATCCAGATTGACATCTTCCATGTTAACTGCAGGTATGTTGAGGGTGCCTTGGCGTTTCAGGTCTGGTAACACGATGGTCGGGACTCTCGCGTAACTCATGCTGCTTAAAAAGGATCGCGCACGATGCAGTTGGATTTCATCTATGTGCACGCCACAGGGTTCATCTATAGATAGTATGTATGTACCAGTTATACGTTCTCGCGTGATATCTGAGTTACATTTCTTTGTAAGAATCGCTTTCTTTCTTGCATACAGGATCCAGCTGTTAGGTCCGATCTGCTGCACCTTGGTGGCTTCAATGTGTACTGGAACTTGGAGACAGTGGTTTAGGCTAGTGCCAAACTTCATGAGTTGTTCTATACGTCTCCTTGGGATAGACGACTCGGTCTTCATTGGTGCACAGGAACTGTTCTTCAGCTATGCGCCTGCATTGCTTCGCGATTGGTAAGTAAGTTGAACCTTTTGCCAATAGGTAAAGGTATTTGGGGATAATTATAAGGGTTTGGTTTTCAGGTTCATGAAAAATGGGCAAGGGGTAGAGCTTAAAATAATTATAAGTACTATTGTCAATTAAAGGCACTTCTAATATAAAGGTAATTTCCTTGCCTTTCATATAAGATTTTACAGTAATAGTGTTTTCCTGTTTTATGAGATTCATTAAATTTACTTTATACATTAAATTTTCCGTTTCAGATATTAATTCAAGGTGGTAGAGTAATTCCGTGGAATTCACAATGGATTGATGTAAAACAGATACTTTGCTAAAGGCTAATGCAGTTTCAATTTCACTTAACTTAACATAAATCGTGCGAAAGTTACTTATAAACAAGTTATATAATCCTAAAACATATGTAGAGTATATAGCGTTACTTTCTTTAGTGGCTATGTCTTTAATCATGTTTTCGACTCTTTTTAGTCTCTCATCTAATAGTTTTGTGTTAGTATTAAGATAAGATAAGATAAGATAAGATAACGTTTATTGAACCATAAAAGTCTTACATAATTAAAACAATACAATATTCGACTTATACAGAATATCTTACAACAAGTCAGTCTTATTGTCATTGTTATAGCATCTGCTACTGAACTAGGTTTATAGCCTGTATTTCAGCATTCAGCGCCTCTTGCCTCTCTTGTTACATAGGTGTTTATTAATAACAACCAACCAGCGTAAGCTACAACACAAAAATTTTGTTTGGTGCCGCATTAACAATAAACATTAATGATGGAAAAAAATATAAAAAATACATTTCATGTTGCAGTCCTCTCTGTGTGTTTTATGAATGTGTGTGTGTGTGTGTGTGAGAGGGTGAGTAAAAGGTGTAGTGTAATGAGTTTTTAGTGGAATGGAAACTAAGAAACTATTAAGTACATATTTTAAGTGTATTTAGAAATCAATATTAGTGAATGAATACTTTAAAAACCATTTAATATCTTTTAAGTTATAAAAGTTATTACATTTTCAGTTTCATCATATGAAAGTTTTTGCAGCCAACGCGATACCGTTTTTTTTACCTCATTTTTATTCAATTGATAGATTCTAATATCTTTATTTATTTTATTATATATGAATGAGCTTAGAAAAGGGTAAAATCTTCTGACAAAAGATGTTTTGGGATGTATGAGCTGAATGCACACTGCGAACCGCCTACGCCCTATTTGTAGGTCCGGTCGGTACTCCAGCATAGAGTGTTTTTTTAGAACCACGTTGAGTAGAAAGAGCTGTCGCACAGTCAATACATCACAGTGCTCCTAAAGAAGAGTTGTTGGGTAGCGGAAAGGTTTAAATGTACAAATTTTTAAAATAGCTCTTTGTGAAACCTCAAGCTGTTTCATGATGGTTTTTGGTGCACCTCCCCAAGAAGTTATGCAGTATGCAATCAGTGATTGAACGAGAGCGTAATAGATCCGCTTGAGTACATAAGGTGGAACAACATGTCTAATTGTTTTGAATAAGAATATTAATTTACGTGTTCTTTTACTAACACTATTAATATGCGGTTTAAAGCTTAAATGGTTGTCAATCATAACACCGAGATATTTGATGACCTTAGCTCTTTCTAATGGTTCACATTGGCACGTAGAGGAAGGACAACAGCTATGTGCAAACAAATTAAAAGTATGTGTCACGTGGCGAATAGAGAAGGCTAGATATTTTGTCTTATCTGAGTTCAATGTTAGTACATTGTTTTGCAACCATTTCCTAACAATATTAAAACCTTTCTGAGCAGCACCGTAACACTCCTTCCATGTTTTTGCAGCAAAGACCAAGGCCGTGTCGTCTGCGTACGAAATGATCTCTCCATGAACTGAGTTTAGAAGTAGAAGGTCATTTAAATATATTAAGAAAAGTGTTGGACCTATTATACTCCCTTGTGGTACTCCATGAGTTACGGGTAGTTCTGAGCTAGTAAAAGGACCAACCTTGACACACTGGGATCTATCTGTCAGGTAGTCAGTGAACAGACACAGCTGTGTGCCTCTAATACCAATTTTATCCAATTTATTCACAAGGATGGGGATCGAGACCGTATCGAAGGCTTTGGCTAAGTCTAAGAATATAGAAATGCATTTATTTCCTTTGTCCAGATTCAGTGTTACAGTGTTTGTCAATTTGCTGACTGCATCATCCGTAGATCTACCTCGACGAAAACCAAACTGATTATCTGATAAGATATTTTTGTCTTCTAGATATTTAACTAGTCTATTATTAATTATCTTTTCCAGTAATTTAGATATAGATGGAAGTATTGATATAGGCCTATAGTTTTCAACACGGTCCAGGTCCCCCCCCTTGTGAAAAGGACGAATTTCTGAAATTTTCAGATATTTGGGAAAAACGCCCTTTGACAAGCACATGTTAAAAATATATGTCAGATGAGGAACTAATGTATTTTTATGTTCCTTAAGCAATTTATTCGATACTTTATCCCAACCAACAGAACATTCGTTCTTAAGGGAATTGATAAGACGTTCCACCTCTTCTTCATCAGTGTCAGTATATAGCGTTACTTTCTTTAGTGGCTATGTCTTTAATCATGTTTTCGACTCTTTTTAGTCTCTCATCTAATAGTTTTGTGTTAGTATTAAGGGCATTTGTGCTGTTTATGAAACTATCCAAGACCTTAGTAATCAGGGTTAGCTTGTTTGCCACGGTAGTCTGTTGAGACTTCATGTTAGAGATTAGGGTGTCATATCTGACGGCGTCGCTGTGGTCCAAATTGCCTGTAATGAGCTTTACTATGGAGCCTAGAGGGTCTAAAATTCCTCGCTTAAAACGTTTTGTGGGCATGAGCTGTTGGTATTTGAAAGAGGTTATGTTGCTTAAATACTCTACTTGCGCTTTTAATCCTACAAATTCGTAAGCATAAGGCTTATTGACGTTAATTAGCTTATCATATTCCTTATACTTTAAGATATTAAAATCTAAATCTATCTCTAATCCGCTTAAATCTAAAATCTTAATTATCGTCCACTTGTCTTGATGAACACAAGCTTGGCCTTCTTTCACAGGCAAAATGCCAGGGTTCTGGTCAGTCTTTTGCAGATGAAGGGCCAGGCTGAGGCTGGTCACGGTCAGCGTGAGCCAACACCACCTGTGGAGGGCGTTTAACATTTTTAACAGGGACTTTAGAAGGTCTCTGTCCAATTTTCACAGGGACAACATTTTTTTCTACCTGGCCTGTTACTACGGCCTTCTGATAGCGGGTCTTTGCTTTTACGGGTGTTTACAACCTTAGCGAAGATTGAAGTTCCTTCAGGGAAATTCTTCTCAACTTCACCTCCTTTCTTTTCTCTTACTTTCGCCTTTTGCTCTAAGAGCTTCTGTGCCAAATGGCTATACAAGCATCGAGTTCGTTTGGCATGGTCTCTTAGGAGTTGCTGGGTGTATTGTCTTTCAAACTCTACATCAAAGATCTTTCCTGAGTCTGTATGACCAAATACTACTTCAAATGGAGTAAGATTAGTCGCGCTATGGATAGTATGGTTATAGGCCATGATGGAGTAGGTCATAATAGACGCTGCGTCGGTGCATTTCTGCTCATATTTGGCTAAACGATAGATTTCAATGATTGTAGAGTGAAATCTTTCTACGATTCCCATGGAATTGGGGTTATTGGGTGTACCCATGTGAAGCTGGATTTTATATAGAGTCATTAGCTCCTTCATGAGTTCATTGTTGAACTCCGCGCCTGGGTCACTGCTTATTTTCTTAGGGGTGCCATAAAATGAAAAGTATTTTATAAGGGCACGGGTGACCTCGGGGGTTGATCGGTTTGCTAACTCAAAGGCTTGCCCAAGCTTACTAAAAGCGTCTACAAGGTTAAGATAATGTTTACCTTCTATGGAGAAGAGGTCGATAAAGACTTCTTGGAAAGGGGCGTTTTGTGTTTGAGTTAACTGTAACTCCGGCTTGATGTGGTGCCTATCATACTTCATCATTTTACATGCGTCACATCCATTCAGTACTGCTGAAATAGTATCCTGCATATCGTGCCAAAAATAGTTACGGCGCATTCTCACCATGTTTTCCTTCACACCTCTGTGGCACGTTTTTCCTACATGATGTTTTAATATAACCGCCTTTTGCTCTTTTTCGTCTTCCACAAATACTACTCTTTCTGTACATTCATAAAAAATCACTGAATCCTTTTTAAATAGTTGTATGATAATTCTTGAAAATTGTTTTCTGAGTTCGTTACATTCAAACCAAATAAAATACTCAGTTTTGTTTTTTATGTATTCTTTCAAAAATTGTTTTATGAGTTCATCATTATTTAGGGGCACAAAAATTTGTAAGACCTTTTGTTTCTGTCGAGAGAGGTCTTGTACCTGTAATTCATTTTTATACCAAACATAGGCTAGGATTTGATTAGGTTTTGTGTCAATGGCGTCATTTAATATGGGAATACCTAAGGATTCGAGGTCTCTAACTGAATGTATGGTGTTACCGCTTGAAGAGAGTGATGGTACTGGGTAATGTTCCTCTCTGTCTTTCTTTTCGGATAGCGAGTCAGGTATTGATATTGGTGGGCTTACTGATGCTGTTCCCTCATCATCAGATATTGTGATAGTTGAAGAGGACTGTCTTTTGTTTCTGCCTTTTGCTAACTTCTCAATCTGTTTAGTGACTTTTCCTATGTAAGACTTCAGCATCTTATCTTTCTTATCTATGTTAACTTTCATAGAGACGTTTTCGTCGTCCATTGCGTTGAGTTTGATGCGGGACAGTGCGTCTGCGTTGGTGTTTTGCTTGCCCTTCTTATAGACAATTTCGAAGTCAAAATCCTGAAGACGTAACCGCCAACGGGTAAGCTTGCTGTTTGGATCCTTAAGGGAATGTAACCACGCGAAAGGGCGATGGTCGGTGTAAATAATGAACTTGCGCCCATATAAATAAGGTCGGAAGTGCTTTGTAGCCCAGACAATGGCTAAAAGCTCGCGCTCTATTGTACTGTAGCGGGCCTCTGTATCGCTCAGTGTTCTACTGGCGTATGCAATAGGCTTATCGCTGCCTACTGTGCCTTGTGACAACACCGCACCTAAGGCTACCGCTGAAGCGTCAGTGGTTAGTATATACGGCTTATCCGGATCGGGGTATTGAAGTAAAGGCGCGTTTGTCAAAAGCTCTTTACATGTGTTAAAAGCATTTATATACGACTGATCAAGGACGATTTTATTACGTTTCTTTAAGCACGCGGTTAAAGGTCGTGTGACTTTCGCAAAGTCCTTGATAAAACGTCTATAATAGCCTATCAGGCCAAGGAAACTCTTTATTTCGGTAGTTGTCCTGGGTATATGGAAGTTTATCACTGCTTTGATCTTATCGTCATTAGGTTGGAGGCCATCTTTGGTGATCTTATGGCCAAGGTACAGAACTTCTTTCCTGAAAAACTCAGACTTGTCGAGCTGCACCTTGAGGTTTGTAGCTCGCAACCTGTCAAACACATTGCGCAACTTCTGTAGATGTTCCTGCAGACTTGTCGAATAAATGATGATATCATCCAAGTATACCATGCAATGTATACCTTTGCGGCCACGAAGGACGTTGTCCATGGTGCGCTGGAAAGTCGCGGGGGCTGTTTTAAGGCCAAAAGGCATTCGGCAAAATTCATAATGACCGTTCTGAGTGCTGAAGGCTGTCTTTGGTCTATCGTATTCGGCAACCTCTATTTGATGGTATCCACTCGCTAGGTCTAATGTCGAGTAGTAGCAGCTTTTGCCTAATTTATCAAATAGGTCTGCTATATTGGGCAAAGGGTACTTGTCGTCTACTGTGATCTCGTTGAGACGACGGTAGTCGATTACCATTCTGTATTTTATTTCACCCGAGGCGTCCATTTTTTTGGGGACCAGGTGAACCGGTGCACTCCAGGGTGAGTGGGACTCCTGGATGACGTTGTCCTTTAAAAGCTTATCGACTTGATTTTTTATCTCTGCCGCCTAGACAGGTGCTTGTTGATAGGGTTTTACGTAAATAGTGTCTTCGTTTTTTGTTCTTATGCAATGCTTTACCTGACTTGTAAAGGTTAAAGGAATCTTGTCACAGTAAAATATGTCTTTGTATTCTGTGCAGAGCTTTAAGATACTTGCATGCTCTTCTGCATCCATGTGATCTAGACGCAACTTCTGTGAGCATGTCGTCCATCTCCAGATCTTTCATTTCCACATCGCTTATGCTGTTTACTTTTATCTCGGTGTTAACAAACTGGGTAACTTTGAAAGGTGAAGTGACAGTAAGTGTCATTTCCTGGTCAGTGGTATTTTGTATGACGGTGTAGGCGTAACCATTTTCGCATGTTACTAACGCACTGGGCATTCTTACTCCTTTACAAAACTGTTTATAATTTAGTATGGCATTTCCTGAGTATAGATCAGTGGGTAATCTGACTCTTTGTTCGCTACGAGGGGCCAGAACTAACTCATAGTCCGAAGTGTCACAATTAATGGGCAAAGTTACATTGTAAGTCGAAAGTACTCGGTCTTTGATGTTTATTGTTGCGCCTAAGGTATTCAGAAGGTCCAGTCCAATCAATCCGTCATATCGTACATCTACATCATACACGTAAAAGGTATGCAGGTCATTGCTTTGAAAGGATGGTAAAGATGGTATATCTATGACCTCATCATGTCTACTGGAGGCATGTGTGCTCACGACCTCAAAAGGCTCGTACGGTTTACAGTGTGCGAAGTACTCATTATCTTTACGGGGGCTTATAAATGATCTAGTGCTCCCTGTATCAATCATAAATTTTGAGTTTACCTCTGGAAGGTAAACGTACGGCAACTTAAGTTTACCGCTGTAATTCAATGAAATCACCTCTTTTGGTCTACTGAGGCGTTTATTAGAAAATTTTCAACTTGAGTGGTTTCACCTTGCTGTACCTCCTCTGTATTTTCTTCGGCCTGCGCGACGTACGCGTCATCAAAGTGGCACTCGTCAAAACAATACTCATTCGCTGAATATGACTCACCACACTGTGGGTACTCATAAGTGTTACATTCCTGCTCTGCTAACTCGAGTTCGTTTAATTGAACTCGGGATTGAACGGTACGCATTGAGACGTCGGTATCAACACGTTGTGACGTAGGCTTAACACCTAACTGCTGTTTAGAATTTTGGAACTGTGGGCGATATCCAAACTGTTGGGGAGGCTTATCACCGCTGAAGACGGGAATTAACTTTACCATTTCACTGGGCACTGCAGTTAGTTGCTCCATGGTAGAGTAGAGAGATAGATAGATAAGCTCTCAATATATTTTACAAGGTAAAGGCGTTTAAAGACGAAACACAGTAAGACGGTTTTAAGAACATTAGTAGGTTCCTAAAATACTTAACTAACCTTATTATAATTTTACTTTATTTTCTCTACTTTTATGACATTTATTTATTTATTTTCTTTTACTTAAAATTCACTTTTCACTTTTTATTTTCTTAAAATTACTTAACTAAAGTTAAACTGAGAGAAGTCTTATCTCAACATAACACAATGAGGAATGGGAGAGGAAGGATGGCAAAAAGGTTTACTCACCACACAATCGCTCTCATTCTCGAGTTGCTTCTTTGGGCTGCTTACGGCTGCTTGGCTGCTGCTGCGTGCCTGCTGCTTGGCTGCTTCTGCGTGCTTGCTGCTTGGCTGCTGCTGCGTGCCTGCTGCTTGGCTGCTTCTGCGTGCTTGCTGCTTGGCTGCTGCTGCGTGCCTGCTGCTTGGCTGCTTCTGCGTGCTTGCTGCTTGGCTGCTGCTGCGTGCCTGCTGCTTGGCTGCTTCTGCGTGCTTGCTGCTTGGCTGCTGCTGCGTGCCTGCTGCTTGGCTGCTTCCCGATGTCTCTTCTTGTCGAATTTCTTTGGTTCGAGGATCGCGTTTAGAGTATCGCGGACCGGCTCGCAGATACTTTCAGATTTGGATGACCGTATTTCTACGAGGGTCTATCGCTGCTATATTGACGCGATCCTACCGGCTGCGCCAGACAAGTTTTGGGAGAGTTGAAAAGTATTTTTAAAAACACAAAATTTATTAATTAATTCTTAACACTAACTTAAAACGACTTTGCGATTCGGAGCCCAGCCGACTAATGAATGCTCTGCCTCCCAGCGTCACTGGCTACAATCTTTTGGGAGTCAAAACATCCTGGCTTCTGGGAAGCGGCGATACATAGTTGCTAACTAAGCATTGACCGTCAGCACTTTAGGTTGAGAGGCCAATATAACTAGGTTCTATTGTGACTCATACTTCTTTCGTGGCACGAACTCTACCTATGTTGAATGTCAAACTTTGTTTACAAACGTAGAGGACTTCAAACCATAGACAAAAATGGCGGACCGCGTTTTTGGCTGTTTAGCAAAGCAACGGTTTTAAAATAATGTTTTTGTTGCTTTTATAGGTCCTCAAAAAATATACTAAAATATTTTTTGGTCTAATGGAAGAGATATTTAGCATTTAAGACATACTTCAAAAAAGAGTCAAGTAGCTGATTGTTTGTTTATGTCTCCCAATAGTACTAGAATTTTATTACTCCTTAGTATTAATATTTAATATCGCACACTTGCAAGAACAACGTGTTATTTCGAAACCCTTACGTTAAATGAGAGCATTTTTTTTAAGGTTTCAAAGTAATGGCCGAAAGAGATAGCGCTACAACGTGATGCAGTGTCTCTTTTTCTCATTATTCCGGCTTTTTCGGAGTAAATAAAATGGCGTTAAAAAGAAAAAAAAATCTATGAATAAAAAATGGTATGATTCGAAATATCACGTTGTTCTTGCAAGGGTGCGATATGTTTGAATGATTTTTATTGTGACCGTGTCCGAGTTACGAGTCACGCGCGGAAGCCAGACTACCCGCTTTTAGCGCTATATTCAGGACTCTGTAAAAATTATGAATATTATAGATACGGTTCTCTTTTCAGATCTTTTTTCTGCTCTTTAGAAATCTTTTTTCAAATTTCGAATAACTTTGATAGTTTTTGAGATATTAAAAAAAACCAAACCCCTATTTTTTTTAATAAATTATTTATAACTTTTGCAATTTTATTAATATTCCGAATCAAATGACACCTTGATCGTAATTTTTGGAGACTATACAAAAATTTCGTCCAAAAAGGTACCTTCATGTTGACTTGACTATTTTTAATGTGAATGTGAATGAATGTTAAATGTATAAGCCCATGCTCTAAAAAATAAAATTGTTATTAGTGTTGGATAACTACTTTTTTAAGTGGTTTATTAAAACTAAGTGCAGTGTGACGATTTTTACTGATAGGGCCCCATCCAAAAAAATTGCCACGGGCCACAGATGGTATAGTTACGCCACTGCTTTGTGCATACATTAGATGAGGGAATAATAAAATATACTAAAATTTGTGCTGACCAGGTTCAACTGCAAGTTAAACAATCTTATTGATGTAGACATCTACATATTCTGTTTACTAAGATATTAAATATACTAATTGATATTAGCTTCTATAGACAATTAAAATTGTGTGAGGGAGAAGCTAATTGCTGCCAAATCTCTTTCTCTAGTGGACAATGTTATTAAAAAAGTAACAAGTAAAGTAACATTTATTTGACAATCAGACATTTTTTGAACATATCTTTATAGGTATGAATGAGGCCTCTCTCTGAGAGAAGGCCTGTGTCCTGCAGTGGGACATATACAGACAATATAAAAAACAGCTGCTATCATGTTGGAGAAAAATGGACAATACATCTGAAATTCTAAATGACCCTCGAAGTTAGTACTTACAGTACATGGAGTGTCCGTGCAAATTATTCCTTTCAACTCTTTCATACGTGCTGCAAACTTTTTTTGCTTTTTGAGGGCTTTTTTCTCATCCATATGCAGAGAATTCATAACAGCAAACTAAAAAAAGGAAAAAACAGGTTTCCACTCAGTTGAACATAGCTGGAGGAAGCATTGCAGAGATGAGCAAAACCCACTGCATGTAACTCATTATTTTTCAGACGGCAAGACTTCATTATTATTATTTTGAAAGTTTACACTCTAAATAGTTCGCCTACATGTAAATAAATCCACATGAGAGCAGCAAAATTCTGAACAAACTAACTAACCCATGCTTGTTTCCTCTTTGAGATAATTTCCTTAGTTTCCAAATCAATCCTTACAAGATAACTTTTGAAGTTCTCCTTAGTCATTGCCTTTGAATATATTTTCTCAGCTTCCTTTCTTCGAAGGACTGCGGCCGCACATTTGGAATCAAACCAAGGTTTGTTGGGATATTTTTTAACTCGTCGTTAAAAGGGTGTAATAGCAATAGGATCAAATATTCCTTGAATATACTCTATATAATCTATCTCATCTTTTGATAGAGACACTGAATTATTGTTATGATACATTTTAAGTTTTAAAGAAACTATTAATTACCCACAATGTTACACTCACGTAAAGTCACGTGTAGGTAGGTCAACCACAATTTTTTTTAGAAAGATCTTAATGTTTTTCTTTCAGATTTTTAGATTTTCTTCGCTCCTTAACAATGTACTCTGTGGCTCCTATCCTCCACAAGTTATAGCAAAGCACAGTGTTGCCAACTTTATTTTTCCAAAACCACTAAACTCAACACGCTAAACCACCAGAAATTCCACTAGATCAATTAGATATTTCAAAAAGTACTTATTTGAAGTACAATATTATACTTATATACTTTACAAAGTCAAATCAACTAAACCCCGGTTTCTCGAACGCTCTTAGTCAAAAGTACATACAAAAAAAGAAGATACAAAATAAAAAAATGAATTTAAGGGGTTCCCCATATTTAGAACGGAAAATAATTTTTTTTTTGTATACGTGTGGGTGGGATAGGTCTTCAAAAATTATATTGAGGTTTTTAATACAATTTTTTAATAAACTGAATAGTTAGCGTGAGAGACACTTCCAAAGTGGTAAAATGTGCCCCCCCTCCCTGTAACTTTTAAAATAACCGAATGATAAAACTAAAAAAAAAAACACCGAAACTCAGTTCGAACGAGATCTAATTTAGCTTATTTTCAATTAACTCAAATATAAAAATTAAAAAAAAACATTCCCTTCAACCTAAAAGGTGGATGTGGAAAAAGCGCGGGAAACGTTGAAGTTGGCGGGCGTATTTTTCTTGGCTTAGAATTTATAATAGGTTTTTAAGATCAGTTCATTTAATTTTTGAAATTATATTGTAGATTATAGTTTATTTTATTAGTTTTGTATATAGTTTCTTCATCTGGAGGAGCCACCCGATCCTGGGGGCACTGTCCCCTCGGTCGGCGTTAATATCACTATACCTATAAATGAGTCCACTGGAATGGACACAGATGGATCTATTAGATCAGAAAAGAGAAAAAGGACTAGGGCGCAGCGCAAAGTCTGCAAGCATTGTAATAAAAGAAGGAAACACCTTAAAAATAGTTCAGATAGTGTCAATGTATGTGGATGCGATAGCGATGACAATAAAACACCTACTGTTTGTCCAATGCCAGACTCACAAGATGCTGCGTCCCAAGAGGGGGCAGCTTCTTCTGTGTCGGGTGTTCAACCATTAACCGCGACTCCCACCCTTCAGTTTCCGTAGGTTGGCAGAACTCAGTACGAATCGACTGATGTCTCCCCATACATAATTCATCTTCAAAAACATTCAACCGAGAATTCACCTTCTCCCACACTCCACCCGGTATCGTTTGGCCATTATCTGAAAAGACGTGGCTTTAAAAACATAATTAACGGCAGCGTCAAACGGCCAAGCAGGAGCAAATTGAGTATTTCGTTTTCGGATTTTAAAGATGCTAATTCATTCCTTTTGGATCCGGATTTGACAAAAAACCATTTCAAGGCTTTCATCCCATCTTTTAATATAACAAGGATGGGAGTTGTCAGAGGTGTCCCAGCAGAGTGGACTCCTGAAGAGTTACTTGATAATATTTCTGTGCCAATAGGTTGCGGCAAAGTCCTCAAAAGTAGAAGATTCAATTATAAAGTTAATGACCCAACCCCTACATGGAAACCCTCACAGACTGTTGTTTTAACTTTTGATGGTCAGATTTTGCCCAAAAGAATTTTCCTGAGTTACAATGCACTGCCTGTTGAGCTGTATTCATACCCTACAGTGCAATGTTTTAATTGTTGCCGCTTTGGCCACACTAAAATTAAATGTAATTCCACTCCAAGATGTTTTAAATGTGGCCAGGGTCATTCAGGTGACTCTTGTCAAACTGATAATAGTGATGCAGTGTGTTTATCATGCAATGGAGGTCATTTCGCTACAAACAAGTCATGTCCAGAGTATGAGCGCCAGACCCGGGTTAAATTATATATGGCACAAAATTGTGTCTCATATGCAGAGGCAATTAAGTTACATCCTCCAGTTAATAAATCTTATAGTGATGTATTATCCTCTGCACCACCATCCAATGTCTCCTCTCATTCTCACCCGTCATTGATACACTCTCATCAAAGCAACACAAATTCCTACAAAAAAACAGTCTTTCGCAAACCATCAGCCCCAAAATTCTCTGCTAAAGAATACGATCGTGCTGCCCACAGATCACTTACTTCTGAGTATGATCCTCCATCCCCTCCAAATGGTTGTGCCATACAAGATAAAGGTAGGAACTCTGGGGAAATTAATACTAACATATTAGAATTGATCTCTAATTTAATTCAAGCAATTTCAAAATCTTTCCTTAACAATAGTAACTCATTACCGTCCAACGCTGACTCTATTATCCAAATTGTAAATTCCTTAGTCAATAATGGCCAACTTAGGCAAGATCCTGCAGTGGAATTGTCGAAGCATAATTAGTAAAATGTCTGACCTAATTCATTTACTTAATAAATATAAACCGTCCATATTTACTTTGTCAGAGACATGTTTGAGGCCAGGGTTTTCTTTCAAAACCACTGGTTACGCCTGTCTTCGAGAAGACAGAGATGATGGGTATGGTGGAGTGGCCATTCTCATCAATAACTCATTTTCATTTTCACCTTTTCCACTCCCTTCTCACAGCAATGACATTTCTGTTGTTGCTGCTATTGTAAATAATATTTGTATAGTTTCTGTATATTTTTCGCGTCCATCTGTAAATATTTTAACTGAGATTAGTAAAGTAATTAGTATTCTCCCAAAACCCTTTTTGGTGATGGAAGACTTTAACAGTCAGCATCAGGCATGGGGCAGTTCTTTTACTTCATGTTATGGGGAACAATTACTAGATATCATCCAGTCCAATAACCTTTGCATTTTAAACACATGTTTACCAACCCGTCATACTAAGCCTGATGAAGGACTTAGTGCCCCTGATTTGACCTTTTGCACTCCTGATCTTGCTTTGTCTTTAAATTGGTATCCTCTTCTCTCATCATATGGCAGTGATCATTTTCCTTTAGTTATCTCATTTCCAAATAGTAAATCCTCTGTTTCAACACACAAACCCCGTATTAAACATAGATTAAGTAATGCAGATTGGAGTTCGTTTAGGGACTGTGTTGAGCTACAAGTCAGAGATTGTGATCCTCAATGTGCCTCAGATGCTGGAATGTTTGCTAAAAATTTGATAGAGGCTGCAGATGAGACTTTTCCTCTTAAAAATGGTGCTTCTGGCAAAATCCCTTCCCCTCCTTGGTGGGATGCGGAGTGCTCAGAGGCTGTAAAAAAAAGAAAAGAAGCTGAAAAAATTTACAATAATGAAATAACTCCGGAGAATTTTGACAGGTATTTAGAGGTATCCCGAATTACAAAAAAACTTTTGAAACAAAAAAAATATGAAGGTTGGCAGAAATATTGTACTTCCATTTCACCCAACACTCCACCATCTGCTGTTTGGACAAACATAAAACGGTTTAGATCAGCATATGAGTTTATGGACCACCTTGCCCCTCCCTCTGTTCCAGAACAAACTTCTATTTCTCCCGTTTGCCATATTGTGCATAGTCGGTTTGACTTAAACTCACCCTTCACTTTAGAGGAATTAAAAGGGTTCCTCTCTCATGTTTGTTAGATATTCTGCTCCAGGAGGAGATGGTATTCCTTATTCTTTCATTGTTAATCTTAGTGATTCTACTCTCCTAACTTACCTAAAATTAATTAACTCCATTATAGATTCAGGTGTTATTCCTCTCTCCTGGAAATCCCAAACTATCATTCCAATTTTAAAATCCAATAAACCTTCTGCTGACCCTTCTTCTTACAGACCTATTGCCCTATCTTCTGTTCTAATTAAAATTGCTGAATACCTTGTCAAAACTCGTCTTGAGTGGTTCATTGAGAGCAATAATCTTTTATCACCTTCTCAGTATGTGTTTAGAAAGGGCAGGGGTACTATAGACAGTTTAAGTGTTTTTACCACTGACATTGGTATAGCTTTTTCAAATAATAATTCACTTCTTGCATCATTTCTGGATATTCGTTCAGCGTATGACAATGTTCTTGTGTCCATTCTGGAACAAAAGCTCCATTCATTGAAGGTTCCCACCATGCTTGTAAATTTTATTGTAAATATCCTTTCAGAAAGGTACATTAGTGTAAATATAGATGATAATAAAATATCTAGGATAGTTTGGAGAGGTTTACCGCAAGGTTCGCTCCTCTCTCCCTTATTGTACAATATATATATTCACGATTTAGACTCTGCCCTAGGTAGTTCTGCAGAGGTCCTGCAATATGCAGACGATCTCCTTATTTATACTATAGGCCATTCAATTGACTCAATGTCTTCTTCTTTAACTTCGTCCCTATCATCGCTTCAGGACTGGCTTTCCTCTAATGGCCTTGACATTTCTGTTAATAAAAGTGCTGTGGTCTTGTTTTCAAGAATGAGAAAACAACCAGATATTTGTGTTCATTATAATTCCACCCCTATCCCTGTAAAAACACAAGTAAAATTCTTAGGAGTTATTTTAGACAATCACCTTACAGGACTCCCACACTGTGAATACATTGCTGCCAAGTGTGACCGCTTGATAAATATTATCAGATGCCTCTCAGGGGTTTGGTGGGGTGCTCATCCTTTTTCATTGAGGTTGCTCTACAATGCTTTAATCAAGAGTGTTCTTGATTATGGAACCTTCTTGTTGGACCCTGGTAGCGCTGCTGTTTTCAGGAAGTTGGATGCTGTGCAGTCCAAGGCTTTGAGAATCATCTCAGGAGCTATGAAATCTAGTCATATTAATTGTTTACAAGTAGAATGCGGCGAGCCACCTCTCAGGTTAAGACGTCAATACCTGTCCGATAGATTTTTGGGTAAAATATTTGTTTTTGCATGGTAAAATAAAGCGGCTTACAGAGTTGGTTGTAGCATCTAAATATTGGTCTCATAGGAATATCCCTTGCCTTGTTCAAAGTTTGCTAAAATTTAACGCTATCGAGGCTCCGTGCCATAACTCCAACTTACTTCCTATTTTTCACTGTCCTTTTAATTTTTTAATTCTGATTCCAAACGTCCGTCTTGATTTTGGTTTTACGAAGCATGGCTTGTCAAAATAGTGAGTTCAATAACCTTTTAAACGATAAATTCCAGGGGTATCACACCATCTTTACGGACGCTTCAAAGCACTTTCTTCCTTCTGAATCTTCGGTATTTACTGGCGAATGCTTTGGGCTCTTAAAGGCAGTGGAATATATACTACTGATGGGTCTGCGGAATACTCTTGTATTGTCAGATTCCTTAAGCTCTCTTCAGGCTCTAGTGAAAGTTCCTTTTTTCCTTCTAAATCAGCCTATTATTTTTGAAATACGTAAATTACTACTGCAATGCTCTGAAAGAGGTTTTACAGTTTATTTTGGATGGGTTCCTTCTCATTCTGGTATAGTTGGTAATGAAAAAGCAGATAAACTGGCCAATGAGGCTGTGGAGTGTGGGGATCTGTTTCCGTTTAAAAACTACTCCAGCGATCTTATCACTCTTCCCAGGGTTTATCTCCAGGAGTCCTGGAATAAAATCTGTGCAGAGGATTTCACAAAAGGCTTGCATTATCACAGGATACAACCTGTTATTTCATCAAAGCCCTGGTTTTGCCGTACCGATGACAAGCTTAGTAAAAAGGTTACGTCAATTATCATTCGCATGCGTCTAGGCCATTCTTCAACTCCAGCTCATCTTGCTAAGCTTGGCATTGTGCAGAGTCCTGTCTATGCTTGTGGAGCTGAGGTGGGAGATCTAAATCATTTGTTATTTGCCTGTCCCGTTTTTGACAATTCCTCCTTTTATGCTTCCCTTACTTCCCTTGGTGTCCCTTTTCCTTCTTCCGTATCTTGCCTTTTATATAATTTTAATGTAAATATTTATAAATGTATTGCTAAGTATTTAAGTAAAAATGATATTAAAATTTAATTTATGATTGTATGTATTGTACATAATGCAATTTTTTCTTTTAGTATTATTAATTTCATTCCTTTCATTGTTATTAACACTTGATTTTAAAATACCTTTTATTTTATTATTATATATTTATTTTTACAGGGCCTGTACGAAACTTTAGCCCTAACGGATGTTCGGAAAACATTTGTTACAAAAAATTGAACTTTACGCCATGATGGCTGAAAACGGAATCCCCTAAAGTACCTTTTTTTATTATATATTTATTTTTACAGGGCCTGTACGAAACTTTAGCCCTAACGGATGTTCGGAAAACATTTGTAACAAAAAATTGAACTTTACGCCATGATGGCTGAAAACGGAATCCCCTAAAGTACCTTTTTCCAAATTCCGTTTTATTTTTCCTTTCCATAAAATCTGTTCCGTTTCCTTACCTTTAACCACAAGTCCTCAAGAACAAACTTGACACTGGCGTAGGCACAAACCGTGCAGAGCCATAACGCAAAAAAAAAAAGGTGGATGTGTGTGATTGCATTGGTCATCGACTTCAGCCCCAAAATAAGACCTTTTTTGAGGATCAAAAGTAACTCCACTCCTTGTTATGCCATAGTGCCTCGCCCACGTGTTTTTTTTTTAATTTGTCTCATAATACCAAGGACTTTATATTATATCAGTCTTGTTTGTGTATTAGGTCCATGCATAAGTCCAGGCATTCTGTTCTTTAATTCATTCGTCAGATTAATAATGAACTGCATGCACCGATGCCGCATTAAGTTTTGTTACTCAAGAGAGAGACCGTTTTCTTTCATTTGCAGTTTTTTTGTCTCAAAACCACCCAAAAAAAATATGTTACAGTGTAACTTTAAATATTAGACTCAAAACCACCAGAAATTCCACTAACCACCAGACACATCTTTTGCCCACTAGACGAAGGTCGAAACCACCAGATCTAGTGGAAATTCCACTAAGTTGGCAACGCTGGCAAAGCAAGCACAGAGTACATTGTTATATACAGGCACCTTTACTTCAGGCTCAGACACACACAGTGCAGTGAAAAGTTAAACGTCAAGTCCACATGATTTTGACACCGTCACAGATAACTCACGGCTCGTGGAAGGCGTGGGGCAAGTGGCAAAAACGTGGGACGAGCCGGGCGCGCTTAACCCCTTACCGCCTGGCCACGGGGCAATTCGCCCGCGCGAAAAGACTAAATAAAACAAACTCAGAAATGTACGTAGCAAGCCACGCGGTTGACGCCCCGCCGTTCGCGCCGCGCGATTTTTAGCGGCTGCGACTAGCGACTAAAACAAACTCATAGAAATGTACGTAGCAAGCCACGCGGTTGACGCCCCGCCGTTCGCGCCGCGCGATTTTTCGCGCGGGCGAATTGCCCCGTGGCCAGGCCGTTACCGCATAGCAAGGAACGCTAGAAGCGCAAAAGACGCGTTGTCTGGGACCGTGGGACACAGAGGAAGATGTGTCCCATCCCTATAAGATAAGATAAGATAAGATAAGAATATTCTTTATTGCACATAAGAAACCAGAGACAAATAAAATTTACAATTAAAAAACATACAATAGGCGGTCTTATTGCTAACAGCAATTTCTTCCAGACAACCTTGTGACGGAAAGATTGCCGAAGGAAACAGAGAAACGGGTAGTTGGTGCAAATACGAATAATACATACTTATACTTAATAATATACTTACATAAATCTTACTTATATAAATTATTACTTATCTTACTTATATAAATACTACATAAATAAGTTATAATACCTATTTGTAAGAGGAGGATAAAATTAATATAATATACCTACATAGAAAGGAAAGTAATTGAGTGATAAATACTTAGTTTAAAGAGATAGATATAGTTCTTTTACCCGATTTTTAAATATAGCTGGTGAAGGGGAGCGCCTTGTTGAGACCGGCAGATCATTCCACAGCCGGGCTGCCCTTACAGTGAATGAAGTGCTGAAGAACCTTGTCGTATGACTCGGTGTCTTCAGCGCCAAACTCTGATCGGACCGTAATGTCAGACTGTGGGAGTCACTTAGGAAAATAAAGCGCTCTTTGAGGTACGGGGGTGTGGCTGGATTGAACAGCACTGAGTAAAGAAGTGAGAGGATGTGAGCATTCCTACGGAGACGGATGGGGAGCCACTTGAGCTTAGCGCGGTATTCGGAGACGTGGTCATATTTACGTATGACACGCCATCAACGACTTCTAGACTTGCGCAAAGTGTGTCCTTAGAGGGAGTTGTTATATCTCATATCTTTGATCACCGGGACACATTATATCCCAATCATATCTTACTCACCGTTGTATCCTAGCTCATACGACAACAACGTACAACAGAGAATAAGAGCCGTGCGACACAAGTGATGAGTCTAGTCTACCTATTTCCTACTATATCCAGCTCACAATTTCTTTCATAATCACAACAGATTGTATCTACTATTATTTTCAAATTTTCTTCATAATTTACAGACTTAGGACTGTCAACCTGAACAGAGTTAATATAAATGTATCACTTTAGTAGCAAATATACGAACAAATTAGACTGTGAAACATGTTGAGGTGGGCATATTTAAAAGTTGAAAATATACAATGATTAAAAATATTTAAAATCACGTCAAATCAGATCGCTTGATGACTGTCAATCGCAAACTAACTCAAAACAAGTATTTACGTAAACAATGCATTCGCATTTGTGCCTAATTTTAATTGCTTTTTTAACTTTACCTTTTGTGACCTACATAAAGACTAGTTTTGACTTTCCCGTGCTATGCACCAAAGTAAGATATCGAAAAGATCACCAAAACGATATATTTAGTATGAGTCTGGTGACCTCCGTTTCACAAATCGGTAATTAAAGCGTGACAAACATATATGATTATCTTCTTAACCGTTCATCTCATTAATACGAGTATTGCGCCCGAATGCACGATGTTAGCCGAACAAGCCAGGCGTACCAATAGCGATCAAAAAGGTCACCAAGTCAATACATTCTTAAGAATCTGGTGATCTTTCTCTCGTCGCTCGTTTGTTACTACGACGAGAAATGCGGCCGAATGTATCCGATGACAGCCGATCTCGATCTCGCTCTCGCGCACTGTGTATGAGCTGGATAAAGTAGCAGGAGCTTAGTAGGAGAGGGAGCCAGATATAATTGAAATCTCCGAGATATAACAGGGACACACTTGACGACTGGGGAGATATGTGTCCTATCATATCTGGCTCCTGAGTTACCCAAAAGGCTAACTTCAAGCGTACTTCAAGCCGTAGCTTCAAGCCCATTACACAATGAAAAAAATAAGATATCGAGGGCTGCGAGCTAAAACCCTATAAGTAGTCAAAACATGAAACTGAGATAATCGAGGGTAAAGTTTCAGATTCAATCAAACTGTCGTAAAATTTTACCATAATCTACCTATTACCGATCCTACCAAATCAGTGAAGTTTTACATTGAATCTCAATGTATCTAAGGTTGTTATTAACTATAATTTAGTTGATAATAAGATTTCCTATGCTGTTTTTTTTTAAATGCATCAAAATTAATCCACTTATCGGGTTTCACCAAAGAAATAAAAACACAATTTTAATATTAATGGTTTTTATTACGAAAATAATGTAACTGAGAAACATAAAATGAGGCATTCTAATAGGAATCTTCCATGTGTTTGGAAGAAGTTGTCTTGAGGGAATCAACCCAGCAAAGGTAGTATGAGGACGTGAGTCGCGCGCGACAACGTCAAAAGTTGCGAGAATTTGACAGTTAATGTACTGGAAAGTCGCGTCCAGCATTCCATTGGATAAAGTCATATCTGAGTAATAGAACGCAATGTGTTGAGACAGCTAGATACTGCTCAAAAACTAGATCTATTATAAAATATCAATCGCCATTTATAGCTAATGATTTCGGTGTACCTCAAGTAGTATATTAGGACCCCTGCTTTTCTTACTTTACATTAATGATTTACCGAACAGCCTCTCACAAAATTGTATTTTATTCGCCGATGATACTACCATAGTCACAGAATGCAAAGATATATTCCTGTATACAATCAAGATATAAATAAAGTTCTAGCTCAAACAATATCTTGGCTTACAGCGAACAACTTAAAAGTGAATGTAAATAAAACTAAATTTATGCAATTTTAGATTACTGATTACTAGATCACTGATTTAATTATTATTTTCACCTTTGTGTATTGATTTTTTTAACCCAAAGTGCTTACGGCAGACGCTGACTTGTAAATAAATTAATCAGCATGCCTCTCACACCCGAGGAATGTACCAGAATTATCACCATGGTGGAACTGGGAAGATCCCAGAGACATACGGCCAGAACAATGGGTGTGACACATTCTACGGTCCAACAAGTGCTTCGGAGGTTTAGAGAGACTGGACTTAACTTGAGAAGACCAAGCAACGGTAAGCCAAGGTGCACAAGGGCTCGAGAAGATCGGTTCATTGTGTCAATGATGTTGAGAAATCGACATCAGACGGGAGTTGCAATCCAGCAACGTACTTATGCAGAACCGAAGGGACCCTATCAGTGAGTGGACAGTCAGGAGACGTCTTGCCGAAGCCAATTTGAAGCCTTACCGCCCAGCAAATGGCCCAAAACTGGAGAGGCATCATAAAGTTGCCAGGTTAAGATATGCTCGTGAGCATATCGAATGGGGCGAGGTCGAATGGGGCACAGTAATGTTCTCAGATGAATCGAGATTCATTTTGTATAACCATGACGGGAGACGTCGAGTGTACAGACGACCAGGAGAACGTTTTACACAAGCATGTTTCGAAGAAAAGGTCCCATATGGGGGAGGTTCTGTACACGTGTGGGCCGGTATTTCTTCAGATGGTCGAACGCTGCTAGTGCCGATAGAAAATGGCAATCTGACTGCTGTGAGATACATAAATGAGATTCTCAATGAACATGCCGGTCCGTATTTGATCAATATGGGTGACAATGCATTGTTTATGCATGATAATGCGCGGCCCCACGCAGCTCAAATTGTAAACGAGTACCTTCAAGACGTAGGAATCCATCGAATGGAGTGGCCAGCGAGAAGCCCTGACCTAAATCCCATTGAACATGCCTGGGTCGAGCTTGGCAGACGTGTCAGAAGCCGAAATCCACCTCCAGTCACGCTTCATGCCTTGAAAGTTGCACTTATTGAAGAATGGGAGAATATTCTTCAGCATATGATAAGGAATCTTGTATTCAGTATGCCAAACCGTGTAGAAGCTGTATTGAGAGCACGGGGAGGCAACACAAAATATTGAAAGATAAAAAAATTGTGTTTGAACTTCATAAACCCACAATTATTAGTTAATTGTTTTTTTGTCCAAATGGCCATATTTTGTTTAATTCTTATTAAAATAAGAAAACATATAAATTTTTTTTTTTGTTTCCATATGGTGTTTTTTTTATCTGTTATTAAATACACTTCAATGTTACTTTTTACTTCAAGAAGCTATCTTACGTGGTTTTGGAAATATTTCATAATAAGTAAGTGGCAGTTTTATATTGCTCGTCAGTGTAGTACTTATCACAAAAGTATAAAAGCTGTCCCCAGTGTGGGGTGTTTTTTGGGTATAGGCTACGTTCAGATAATGATTGTTTAGTGCCGGAAGTAAATGACGAACAAATAATTGATGTGACTAAGTTAAGAGAATGGGTGAATGACAATATTAAAACAAATGCGAAACAACAAAAACAAAGATTTGATAATACTCGGAGAAAGGCTAGACAATACCAAGAAGGAGAAGGTAAAAATACAGAGTCAGAGTAACGATGGACAAAGCAGCAAGCTATTACCAGTGTTTAAAGGACCGTTCCAAGTTAAAAAGAGGTTAGGCAACGACAGATATGAGGTGGCGGATTTACGAGGCAGCGAGAGAGCCAGTAAACATTATGTCGGTACAGCAGCAGCCGAAAATATGAAAGCATGGATAAAAATCGATGACTGGACAATGGATAACTAATGAATGGGAAGAAAGCGTGTTGGCAAGGTATTGTAACCCTTATTCATTCATATATTTTGTGTGTGCTCTGTTATGATATTTGAATTAATTTTGCAGTCAGACGTAAATTTTTCAAACTGAAAAGCGGGATGAAGGCAGGTGGTTAGTGAGAACGAGCCTGGAAACCTTCAGGAAGATACGTCTAGTAGAGTTTGAGTTTACTGGCTGATTGTATTGCAATAGTAGTCGCAGATGTGGGTGAATATGGCAGTTTGAGACAGGCAAATTGATAAAGTGGAGGTAGTGGCGGGATGAGTGCGGGCGGTCCGTGGGCGGACGAACCAGGGCCCTTAGTGCGAGTTTTTTCATTCGCTTTCGATAGCGAGAGCGTTTGCAATTTGTATAGGAGTGACAAAGAGGCAACTAGCTGGCGCGCTTTGTCACTCCTATAGAATATGAGTTTACGTTAACGCGATCGAGTAGTTAAAAAAACTCGCACTAGGGGCCCAGAGTGCGTATACTGAGTTTTTTCATTCACTTTCGATAGCGAGAGCGTTTGCGATTTGCATAGGAGTGACAAAGAGACAACTATGTGGCGCGCTTTGTCACTCCTATGCAAACTGCAAACGCTCTCGCTATCGAAAGTGAATGAACAAACTCAGTATAAGCACTCTGGTCTCTCAGGAAGAAACGCCAGCTACTTTGAGTTGTCATTTGGGTTGTCATAATCTGCGCTATATATCACTTATATATCTGTGCTACGATCAAATATGGGTCATTAATGTGGGTACAATAACAGTATTTATTAATATCAACGGTTTTCAGAACAATATGTGCCTGAGGGCAGGCATAAATGCAGCATGGCCGTGTTGGCAACTCTTAAAAGTTGCAATGAAATCCTGGCAATACCGGATAAGGAAGGAGGAAGGAGTTGCATGTGAGTGGTGAGGAAGAAGGATTTTGGAGAAAAAAAGGGATGGAGATAGAGAAAAAGATGGCGTAAAAAAAGAATAAAAAGTCTAAGTAAGAGGTAAACTGGTTTTTCAAAGTGTTTTTGGTTTGAAAGTGAGAGTTGAGATAAGAGCAATCTGTGGGTGTGGTGGAGAGTAGCCTAAAACTGTGTAGTGTGAGTAGTGTAAAACTCAATAGTCTCAAAGTTTTATTGGGTTTTAGCTCTAAATCAAAGCATGAAAACATTGCTTATTTTTTCAGTTAATATATTTAAAAGGATTTTACCACTAAGTAATATTTACTTACAATACCTTATTTCTTAGTGGCAAAATCAGTTATCGATTATTATAATATTATTGGCAGAAGACTTGAGATTTAAAATAAACAGAACATTACAAGCCACATACCTACAAATGCACATATTATATGATTACAGTCCGAAATTTATTTCACTTTTTGCTTTGAGCACCTACCGTAACATGACCTAAGGGATTTTAGTACAGTTCATACTCTTCAGTTGTTATTTTTACAGGGTTTTAGAATTTTATAAAAACTGATCCAGGAGAGCTATTAAATAATGGGTTTTACCTCCAGAAAGATCGCAAAGAGAACATTACGACCAGCTGGTTAACTCAATTCTGACCATAAGTCGACTTAACGGGTTTTAGCTCGCAGCCCTCGATATAAGAATAAGGAAAAAGAAATAAGGAATAGCGGAATCCAGCAAAGGTAGTATGAGGACGTGAGTCGCGCGCGACAACGTCAAAAGTCGCCCCTTTCCAGTACATTAACTGTCAAATTCTCGCGACTTTTGACGTTGTCGCGCGCGACTCACGTCTTCATGCTACCTTTGCAGCAATGGCAGCACCGTTGAGCAAGACACAATTCAAGAATAAGAAATAAGAATATTACCGTCGCGGTGGGAATCTGTTCCTTATTTCTTATAGCCAGCCAATCGCAAGGCATTTTTTCTACGAACTGTCGTGAGTGTCAGTGTTGCCACCTTGCCCAAGGAAAAAGTAGCTAAACCTTAGTAAAAAAAGTGGCTAGTTACCAATAAATAAAGGCTGACTGCAAACAAAATAATACTTTAAAGAGTTGCGTTCAAAAACTACTGGCGATGTCGAAAAAGAAAAAACATACAATCAATGACGTTTGTCTAGTTGCAACCAATTTAGGAATGTCTTTCAATACCATAATCTGCTTTATCATCAATTAATATGAAAAAACGCCATGACATTAACGAAGAAGAAAGAAATAACACAAACGTAACATATTGGGTCGTTTAACATGGAGGTAACATAAGAGGGCCAAAAGTAACGTAAAATGTTACTTTGTAACATTCTGGCAACGCTGCACTCGTGCTTCGTATCACATCATGAGCTTGTGTCTTGGCATCCTTTTTACATAAAACGTTTTGTCGGGTGGATTTGACAGATATATTTTTCTGACTTTCACGCCATCTAGTAAGTGTTGTGGAACTAGTTTTTTTTTTTGAAAGTGCCTCATTAAAGGCATAACAGGTAAACAAACTTAACGCACCAAAAAAATGTGACATTTCATAGTGTTGGTTATTACTGAATGAATGATTGATGATTGAAGAATTTCATTATTGTGTGAATGAAATTTAAGATTATGTTTTGTTTGATTGGGTGATTCAGTTTTATACTTAATTTAATTTTACAGGCTCTCTGACTAATGTCGTCAAACATGTTTTTGATAAGTATCTTATTTGATAAGATAAACAAGAATACGAGCATAATAAGTAACAACCCAAGGCCATGGGTTGTAATGCTGGAGGACCCAAAACACAATAAAAACCTGGCAAGGGACACCCCTTACTAGGTTTTTAAAATGGTTTTTCGCCTTGCTAGGTTTTTGAAATTGTCAAAGACGGTTGGTTTTCACACGCCATCGATAGAAACCTTGCTAGGTTTTTAAAGTTGTCAATCAGCCATACATTCAGTTATAAAAACGTTACAATAAGGGCCTGCGCAGACGAAGTACTTTTCTCCGCGGACTCTTTTATCCGCTAAAATAGATCGCTTACAACACCTGTATCGAGTAACGCAAACGAGGGATTAAAATTACTACGTACAAAAAGTCCGCGGATCCGCAGTCCCCGGAGAAAAGTCCGTCGTCTGCGCAGGCCATAATAATAAGTAAGGGCCATAAAACATTATCTATTTTATATTTATGATAACTATTAAATTCTGTGTAAAGGCAAGGATACATAGCATCTTTTGATCTAACTCTAATGTCTAGCTCTTATATTCTCAGTAAGGCAAGCTCTCGAAGTGATCAACTCGTTTTTTGGCTCTCATGTAAAATTTGTCTCAAGACACTTACTAGGTTTTGAAACTGTCTGTAACGAGTATGCATACCACTCCTATAATATACTCTTTGGTTATGCAGCCTCATTGTCATAGACTAATTGTCAGTGAGTCAATGTCTATTGCGTTGCCTAGATACGTCTATGTTATTTTTTTTATTCTTCTTGACAAACGTCTGTCTTGTAAAAACTCTTGTCAAGTATTGTTTGTTGATTTTCTCCATAAATAAAACACTAGGTATTTTATCGTAATATTTCGTTTATTTTCACGGCAAACACACAACAATTCCACAAGAATTCACATGGTAGCAGAGCGATGAAGATATTTTAACGGCTCGCCAGGTAAAACTGGAAGAAAAATGTCAGTCGTTAAAATACAACCCTTGTCAAGAGAAAATTTCGATACGTGGGTAATACATGCCAAAGCATACCTAGTAAAGAACAAACTATGGAAATACATCATCAAGGCACCGACAGCGTCAAAATCACAGGATGAAACCAGCACTCAAGATGGAATCGAGGAAGATGAAATCGCAAAATCAGAGCTGTTACTACTCATCTCGGCATCCGAATTAAAACAAGTTAAAAACTGCAAAACTGCAAAGGATGTTTGGGATACATTGCGATCAATCTACGCCAGTGCTGGACCAGCTCGCAAAGCAACATTGCTGAAACAAATTATCCTGACGAAACTAGGACCTAATGGTGACGTAAGAGAGCATTTAAACTCATTTATGGACTATGTAGACAAATTAAAAGATCTAGGCGTTGAAATTAACAGCGATCTTTTGTCCATAATCATGTTGTACAGTCTCTCAGATGAATACGAGAACTTTCGTATAGCCATCGAAACCCAAGACCAGTTGCTTAGTCCGGAGAAGCTAAAAATAAAGATTATTGAAGAGAGTGATGCCCGTAGACGCAACACAGACTTCAGTGAAGCCAGCACCTCCAATGATGAAGCATTTTACGCATGTTGCAAGATCTGCAAGCGAAAAGGTAACATTTTCAAGCGTAAATCTCACAAGATCTGCACAAATTGTTGGAAAAATAATGCATCCAATAAGGAAAGGCCCAAAACTAACAAAAACTCCAACGTATGTGACAAAAATAATTTCACCCAGCTATGTCTCCTATCCAAGCATGCTGCAAACAACGTTTGGGTCCTTGATAGTGGATGTACCTCCCACATGACTTACCAGAGACACCTCTTTAAGACCATGAAGAGTATATCAAGGAGATTAAGCTTTGCCACAGATGAAATAAAGGCTGAAATTAAAGGTACCGGAGTTGTACCTATCACTACAAAATGCGGATCATCTACAACAGCTACAAACCTCATGGATACGCTGTATGTACCAAGTCTCTGTACGAATCTACTGTCAGTCGGTAAAATTACAAACGCCGGTTGTTCAGTTGTCTTCACTAAAGACAAAGCAGTCATTGACAGTCCACAACACGGTACAGTCATAGTAGCTAAAAAGGAATCAGATGGCTTATACTACGTAAGGCCTGAGAAATCGAAAGAAAGAAATAACTTAGCCAACGATGAAGTTCCAGAAACGAAGGTGAATACAAATTCAAGTACCTCCATGGAAGAATGGCACAAGAAGCTTGGCCATATGAACGCCAAAGATATGAAGTGCGCCCTTAAGAATGGCCACTTGATTGGATTGGACTTTGATGCTAATGAAACATTACCCGAGTGTGAAGTTTGCATTCAAGCTAAAATGCATCGAGTACCAGCCCCACCACAAAGAACAACTCCTAGAACAATAGAGCGCCTACAAACTATCCACAGCGACGTGTGCGGTCCCATTAAAACGCCCACACTAGGCCAGAGCCGGTACTTTGTGTCCTTTATCGACGATTTTAGCAGATACTGCCGAGTCTACCTAATGAAAAATAAGAGCGAAGTACTCAACAAGTTCAAAGAGTTTAAGGAATTATCTGAAACCTTCACTGGGAATAAGATTAGATACTTACAATCGGACAATGGCACAGAATATGTAAATACTGACTTCTCCAACTACCTCAAGCAAAACGGGATACAACGCCGACTGTCAGCACCGTACACGAGCCACCAAAATGGTCTCGCAGAACGCAAAAATCGCACACTAACTGAAAAAGCGCGGGCGCTGCTACTCGAGGCAAAAGCTCCGTTACATTTATGGGGAGAAGCCATTCTTACTGCCAACTACTTGTCCAACAGAGCAGTCAATCAAAGCATAGAAGGCATAACACCATTTGAAAATTGGGTGGGCAGAAAACCCTGTGTCAATCACCTTTATGTCTTTGGTGCCAAGACTTTCATACTAATAAAAGATTCTAATAGGCACAAATTTGCATCAAAAGCAATCCCTGGTATGTTTGCGGGATATTCGGAAACCTCGAAAGCATTCAGAATATACGTACCTACCAAACGCAAGGTATTCGTTTCGAAAGATGTCAGAGTTTTAAAGAAGATGTTCTACGAGCATAATGAACAGAACACTGAAATCCTGAATGACAATACTGATGATGCAAGTGAAAACTGGATTGAAATATACGATCCCCCTAAACAACAAAATAATGCACCACCGCGGCCAAACACGCTGAACACCGATCAACCACAACTAAACTCAGACAGTAATGAAAACGCTGCTGAAAGTGATTACGAGTCTGCCCCTGAAGACGCAGATGAAAACGCAGATGGTACACATGATCGTGAGTCAACGTTGCCACCGCCACAGCATATACCACAGCCTGAAGTCAATGACGAGGATGATGAGCCTGATCCCCAACCTATACAAAATCCTGAATCTGACCACGACGAAGAAGAGTCTGAACCCGACCCCGTCCCAGATCTTCCCCGTCTAAGAGACAGAACACGTATAGTACCTCCCAAAAAGTTCGATGACTTCATCATGGCTGCTATTGAATCTGAACGACCTGTGGAACCACGTACTTACAAAGAAGCCATGACCAGTAACAGCAAAGCTGAATGGCTGAATGCCATGCACAGTGAACTGACCTCGCTTGCCGAAAACCAAACTTGGGAACTGGTAGACTTACCGAAAGGCAGAAATCCCCTGCCCTGCAAATGGGTCTACAAGATAAAATTGAATCCCGACGGCACAGTCGACCGGTACAAAGCTAGGCTGGTTGTCAAAGGTTTTTCACAAAAACCCGGCTTGGACTATGATAAGACATTCAGTCCAGTGGTCCGCTTGAGCACTATGCGAGCAGTACTAGGCTTAGCTGCTCAACAGAATATGGTTCTCCAGCAATTCGACGTGTCAACTGCCTTCCTTAACGGCTCTGTAAAAGAAGAGTTATATATGGCTCAACCAGAAGGCTACAGAGATGGCACAAAGAAAGTATGTCGATTGAAAAGAAGTCTTTACGGTCTCAAGCAGGCGCCCTTGTGCTGGAACGCTTGTATTTCAGAATACCTTATCGAATCTGGTTTCAAGCAAAGTACGCAAGACCCCTGCCTGTATATCAAAGATCAAGTGCTAATCGCACTCTATGTGGATGACGGGTTGATTGCATCTGTCAATGAAAAGGCTGGTAGAGATTTTATCAATCAACTGAAAACCCGTTTCAAGATAACCACTAAGCCTGCTTCCTACTTTCTTGGCATGGAAATACACAAAGCCATAGATGGCACTATTACTGTTGACCAGAAAGGCTATACCAAAAAGATATTGGACAGATTCGGAATGTCAAACTGCAAACCTGTTCCAACTCCTGCCATAAAAGTTTCCCAAGCAGAACACGATAAAAATGACGCACCCGATGAAAGTAATTTCCCATACCGACAAGCTGTGGGTGCTTTAGCCTACTTAATGGTAGCTACACGGCCAGATATCAGTTATGCTGTAAGTGTCGTATCTCGGCATCTGGATAATCCAAGAAAGATTGATGTTTTGAACTTGAAGAGAATATTCAGATACTTGAAGGGGACAACAGATATGGGACTTATATTTAAAAAGACAGGAGATGACAAAACACTCCTAGCATACAGTGATTCCGACCATGGTGGTGATACTTCCACTGGCCATTCCACAACCGGAATGATTTTCCTCTTCTCTGGCCCCGTAATGTGGAAGAGTCAAAAACAAAACTCTGTCGCAGTTTCTTCCACTGAAGCCGAATTGATTGCCCTGACTGAAACAGCGAAGGAATTAATTTGGTTAAAAGCATTGCTTGAAGAGATCACCAAATTACAAAATGTACCGGTGATATATGTCGACAATGAATCTGCAATAAAACTCGCTGAGAATCCTCCCTATGAGTACCACTGGAGAACCAAACACATAAAGTTGAAACACTTTTTCATCCGTGAGTGTGTAGTTAATCAAGAACTCATAGTGAAACAAGTCCCAACAGAAATTCAGCTCGCCGACATGTTCACCAAGCCTTTGTTCGGCCCAAGACTCCTGCAGCTGTCCAAGAGAATTGGTCTGGAGAAGAATTGTTCCTCTTCTTCTTTTTCTTCGTAACAATTCTTAAAAGTCAGGAGGATGTAACGAGTATGCATACCACTCCTATAATATACTCTTTGGTTATGCAGCCTCATTGTCATAGACTAATTGTCAGTGAGTCAATGTCTATTGCGTTGCCTAGATACGTCTATGTTATTTTTTTTATTCTTCTTGACAAACGTCTGTCTTGTAAAAACTCTTGTCAAGTATTGTTTGTTGATTTTCTCCATAAATAAAACACTAGGTATTTTATCGTAATATTTCGTTTATTTTCACGGCAAACACACAACAATTCCACAAGAATTCACACTGTCCAGGCGACATAACTGGTTAGTATTGCCATGTATTGTAAAAAACATAGCAAAAAGTTTCAATAACGTGCGAGGTTATACAAAAAATAAAATCAATGAAACTTAAACTTTTTTTTAAATAAAATATTAAATATAATATAACAAAAAAAATGGGGGTTAAATTAAGTTAAATTTTATACCAACCGCCATTTATTTTGTTACTTTTGTTTGGCGTCCCAAAGTTATGGGACATGAAGGAAAAGTACCTTAAATATCGTAGATAGGGTATTTTGCTGAAAGAAGACTTTATGTTATTTTTAAAAGTTACTAATTTTGCATTCAAACATTTTCTAAGAATTATTTGTCTCGTGTTGGAATCGAACCGACTTAAATATTTAAAAAAAAAACCCTACTTTTATGATGCCAATCGAAAGAGTAGCCAAAAAATTATTACTCTTTTTAAGTAACATAGTATTTTAAAAGAAAGGAACGGCGTGAAATTAATCATTTTAATCAAATTAAAAAGATACATGAAACTGCCGTAGACAATTAAGTGGGTATTTTTTTGTAAATTAATTAATTAAATGCTCAAAATATGATCCCTCTTGTCTTATGCAAATCGCCATTCTTTTAATGAGTCCGCTGCGTGTTGATTTTCATTTTTAATTTTAAACTTAATTGACTACGTCAGTTTATGTATGTTTTTAATTTGATTAAAATTATTAATTTCACGCTGTTTCTTTCTTTTAAAATACTATGTTACTTAAGAAGAGTTCTTACTTTTTGGTCATTCTTTCGATTGGCATCATAAAAGTAGGGGGTTTTTTTTACATTTAAGTCGGTTCGATTCTTAACTTTTTTCAGCAGTCTTCTTTCAGCAAAATACCCTATCTACGATATTTAAGGTACTTTCCCTTCATGTCCCATAACTTTGGGACGCCCTGTATACCCTAACTTCCAACTTTAAAATAACATCGCAATAATTTCATTCATTCGTTCTTTCATTCACTTCATCCCACAACCAATGAGGAAGGAAACCTATGGAGAGGCCCTATTCGTCTGTATGCATACCATTGCCGGGTGCCATAATCGCCATGTTTTGCGACAAGTTTTCTCTAGTAATCTGTGAGTTTCCTGGTATGTTAGCTGTCAAATTGCTTTGTTGTCGAGAGTTATTAGCAATTTGTGAAGTCAATACTACTGATTGGCAGTTATTTATGATATGGGATTGTTGCGGCATTAACAAATAATATGCCTGTATGTTCTATTGTGCAGTGTAATTCGCGAAAGAACAAAAATCGACCGGAGTTGACTCTTCATAAGTTAGTACCTGGTTTTTACAGAAATGTCGTACAATCTGGTCGTTTTAGGGCCCTCAAGTCTCAACTTAAACCTCTAAGACAAATTTTAGTTTCTTACTGCTCATTAACCTGATATTTTCGCAGGTAAAGCAATATTGCATTTGTTATGATTTGTTATCAAACCATAGTGCGGGGACAAAGTCATTGGATGGAACATAAAACGTCGATAATAGTTATAACAGTAGAGCTAACATAATTTAGGTTTATTTAGTAAGTTACTAAATAACCATTTATTATTACCATTTTCTAGGTTTCCCAGTAGTGAAGCCATAAAATCCTTAAATTCACGACACAAGCAATAATATGTCTGCTCGCTGCACTTTAACGCGGACAGCTTCTTGATGTGGTGAGATTGCGTGATAATGCTGTTCCCTCCATTTTATTGTGGTGAGTCTCGTTACGTGATCTGCTTCACATAGTGAGGGCATAAAAACATAATATTACAAATAAGTGTTTCTGTTTAATATTATATTATACTAGCTGTTGCCCGCGACTTCGTCCGCGTGGGCTTTAGTTCAAAAAAGTGTTTTCAAATAAGTCACGGATACATTTAGTGCATGTGAAATAATTAAAACAAAAAAATTGTGTGCTCATTAACATTCATTATTACATAATTTACATTTTTTGAAATAATTTTGAAAATCAGAGAACTATCATACTAACGTTGCACCCCCTTTCACCGCCTTAAGGAATGATTATCAAAAAATATTTTACCCGAGTTTCATGACTTTCAATGAAGACCCTTCATATTGAGTTTCATTCAAATAATTTCAAGTTTCATACTAACTTTGCACCCCATTTTTACCCCCCCCCAGTGGGTGAATTCACAGAAAGGGATATCAGAAATAATTGTATATTTCGTGGCTAATAATCGGTAAACATTAATTCCCTACTCGTGACAGTGCTGCTTGAGCACTGCTGATGATGCAGGCGCTAATATCGATATCGATATTTTCGATAGCTCCGGCGCGGCACTAGAAGGCGGCCATTTATTGCGACAACTTTTTGGCACCCTTTTTCTGTAGGTACAACGGGTCCATATATTTAGTAGGTCTGTGTCCCACCACAACAAAAAAATTACATACTAATCTGTGTAGTTTTGCTAACCTGTGATCAGGGAGGATCACTATATTGCACGGACCGAGAATGTACGGCACGAGAATGTACAGCCCGGGAATTCGTGCCCAAATGACACCAATTATCAGGATGTGCATTCCTGGCTGTACATTCCCGTCCGTGCAATCCCGGTCCGTTTTGGGAATGTACGGACGTGGAACGTACAGCCCTGGAATCGGTGACCATTCGGTGCCTAGTTCACATCACAGAGAATACAATAACTACGTTGTTCACATCATAGGTTTTGCGCGTTTTACTGAAGTGTGTTCAGCTTATGTAAAAGCTTTGTTTCAGACAGATTCGACAACATTAGCGAAATTGTACTAGACAATCAGTACCATTCAGTGCAGTCAGTCCGTAAAGCAGAATTGAATTGGATAATCTAGCAGTGTTTTTGGTGTAAAAAACAGAGATTGAAGCTAGCTTCCATAAGTTCCGCATCACGTTGCTGGTGTGTCCCTAGTCGTGTTAAAATAAGCCATTCGCAGCGCCTGAATTAAAGGTTAGGTACTTGCGATACTAGACAATAATCAAATACTTTTAGAACACAGTGGTATCTGACGCTTCCAGTTTCTAGCCGACGGATGGTACCTATTCGTAGGTAACGCCAGCAGTCAATGTTTAGATTTGGTAATTCTCTCCATATTCGATTTAACACAACTTTCGACTGGCCTTTAAATGTTTTTAGTAAATAAAGGATAAATGAAGTATGTATTTTATTGTTTTATTTATGAAACGTTCCGGACGAGTCAATCAGTTTTAATTATTTCTATTCTCGGGTCTCGGGTACTACGTTTACCGAGGCAATAATAAATTATACTTCTTGTATTAGTCCTTATTCTGAGACCTACCCAGACCTGAGAACACATAGGTATTCATCTGATGGCTGCGATCCGTCCGTTTACTGACATCGTTTGGATTGACTTGTCTAGTGTAAGATCCAGCCAGATCAAGACGTCAATCTTTTGCGACTCATAGCCTCGATAATGTCACGCACTAGATCGAGCGTGTAATGGCTGCGAAATGAATGAAATACGCATAATGGAAACGAGGCACCACTCTGTCGTGTCTATGGCTGTACACGGATTCTCGCCCGTACCGATTTTGTACAGCCTGATAATGCACGACCTGATAACGTACGGACGGGAATACATGTACACGGATTCCATGGCTGTACGTTCTCAGGCTGTGCATTCGCAGTACGTGCATTACCGTCTCCCATCAGGGATTCCGTATTCAGCCATCATGGCGTAAAGTTCAATTTTTTGTAACAAATGTTTTCCGAACATCCGTTAGGGCTAAAGTTTCGTACAGGCCCTGTAAAAAATAAATATATAATAAAATAACCTGTGATCAGAAATTCGATGAATTTAGAATTTCGCCAAAAATAATAATTCTAAGCAGAATTTAGACCAGTTTTCATTGAAATGTAATGCCCCTGTGTCTTATCTAGTGTCTACCATTAAATTTGGTAACCTACATCGAGTGATGCTTGTGGAATGCCGTGTTTTGTGGTCGAGTGAGGTTTGTTTACCTGTTATGCCTCTTAAGGACGGATACAATATAGTACCTATGAGGACGCGAATCGCGCGCGACAACGTCAAAAGTCGCGACTTTCCAGTACATTAACTGTCAAATTCTCGCGACTTTTCACGTCCTCATACTACCTTTGCAGCTGCAGGTCCGCTGTGATTGGTTGAATATTGTAGCCTATCGTCTATTGTGTTTTGGTTGCTTTGCTATTTCTTATTCCGTATACCTTTTTTTTTTTTCATTGTGTAATGAGCCGTTTTCAGAACTAAAAAAAAAAAAAAATACGGCTGTCAAAGGAATGCATTTTTGGACCTCAGCCCAATAGCCATTTGTGATACATCATAAAATAGGTCTCAGCGAGCTGAACAAAAGTTACTACTACGCCAACAGCCAAATGTTTGTCGTTTCGGAGTTATATTTTGTTGAAAATGTTAGGTTTTTTTCAATTCTATATAACTCCGAAAGGACAAACATTTGGCTGTTGGCGTCATAGTAATTTTTGTTCAGCTCGCTGAGACCTATTTTATGACGTATCACACATGGCTATTGGGCTGAGGTCCAAAATTGCATTCCTTTGACAGCCATATTATTATTTTTTTTTAGTTCTTCTGAAAACGGCTCATTGGCTTCAACCTCCGGACCGGAACGCAACTTTGAGGTTTTTAACGTTTGTTTGCTATTGCCACAGATTATGTTACTATTCCGGTCAAACAAACGTCAAATATTTTAACCTAAAACGAAGTTTTGCCGACCGAATTCTTCATAATTTTTCGTTACTACGAAAATCAATGGGACTTGTTAGATTTTATTAAACGAAATACGAATTACTTTACAGTTTATTATTAACTTAGATGGACCACAACGCTGTAAGTTGAATATTCCAGATTTTATAATTGTTTATTGTAGCCCAGGAGTAATTCTGAACGTTTCAATATTTTTATTGCAGGAAATTTCCAGGCCTAAACACAAGAGGCATGTTATCTGCATGGCCTCCGATTTCTTCTATCCAAATACTGGAGGTGTAGAAGAGCACATTTACAATCTATCACAATGTCTTATCAAGAGAGGCCACAAAGTTATTGTTCTAACACATTCCTACGGAGATCGAGTCGGTATCCGCTACCTCACCGCAGGGCTAAAAGTATATTACTTACCAATAACCGTATTCTATAGCCAATGTATACTTCCTACTATGATTTGCAATATAGCATTAATCAGATACATTTTAATCCGAGAATGCATTGAAATAGTTCATGGTCATTCAGCATTTAGTGTTTTAGGGCATGAGGTCTCAATCATAGGGAAACTACTTGGACTTAAAACAGTATTTACTGACCATAGCTTATTTGGTTTTGCTGACACCTCAGCTGTTTTGACTAATAAGTATTTACAAATGTGTCTCTGTGAATGTGACCATTGCATCTGCGTCTCACACACAGGGAAAGAAAACACAGTTTTAAGGGCTAAAGTCCGAGCTCATAAAGTCTCAGTCATTCCAAATGCTGTTGATACTTATACATTCACACCTGACCCAAGCAAGAGAGATCCCAAAGTAATAACCATAGTGATGGTTTCTAGATTAGTCTACAGAAAAGGTGTAGACTTGATGGCTGCTGTGATTTCAGACATGTGTCCCCAATATCCTAACCTGAGGTTTATTATTGGGGGAGACGGGCCAAAAATGTGGCTGTTACAAGAAGTTAGAGAAAGAAAAGGGTTTCAAGACTGTGTTACACTGCTGGGAAGCTTGAAACATTCTGAAGTGAGAGATGTGTTAGTCAAAGGGGATATTTTCTTGAACACATCCCTAACAGAAGCTTACTGTATGGCCATAGTGGAGGCTGCATCATGTGGACTCAAAGTTGTCTCCACGAAGGTCGGAGGTATCCCTGAGGTGTTACCACAAAGCATGATTTACCTGACTGAGCCAAACGTAGGCAGTCTAGTAGAAGGTATAGAAAAAGCCATGAAAGACATAAAAGAAGGTAATATTCTATGTCCATTTGAATGTAACTTGATGGTTAGGAATATGTACAACTGGATGGACATCACAAAAAGAACTGAGATAGTTTATGACAGGGTTTGTCTGAATAAAAACAAACCGTTAGGTTTACAGTTGAAAAATTATCTGTCCTGTGGTGTGTGGCCATTCTTGCTGGTTATAAGCCTGATGTATCTCCTATTGCAGTTAGTTGAAAGAATACATAATAGAAAACATATTGACATTGCAAGGGACTTGAAGTTGTAGTACAAAATAAACTAGTTAATTAAGGTTGTTAACAAGGTTGAATAAGTTTTCCGAGGTTATGGAATGATATTTTATTTTGTATCTTACATAAATGTACCAAATAAAAAATTTAGGCATGAATAATTATTCTTCCAAATAGCCATCTGCCATTTTAATACATACACTCATTATAAAATAATAATTTCTATATGAACTAACAAATAACATTAACCTGTTTAAGAATAGGTGGAACGATTGTACATAGCTTAACAGTATTCTCATTATTTATATTTTACCAAAGTGATTCGCAAATGGTATGTTGTGAGACAATGTTATATAATTATACAAATTATTTTTATTTAAATAACATGCAGTATTAATTTTTAAGTTTATACATCCATCATTTATTGCGGCGGGTGGTTTATGCTCTGTGAACAAGACAATTTAGAAATCAATAATGCTGTACATCTTCTGGATACAAAATATCACATAGTAGAAAAATGGAGTGAAAGAGAAGGCTTTGAACAGCAAAGAGCTATTTGTTATAATCACAAAAGATGTGCTATGAATCACCATGTTGAAATCCTTTAAGTGGCACGCCTCTTGTGGTCTGGATAAACCGTATCTGTAACTGCACCACTCTAACATAGACACAGATGATACTTAACGGCTCCACCGTAAAGCAACTTGTCCCCGTAATCATAATGTTTGTGATACAAGCTTAGCAAGGGGAGGAAAGTCCGGGCTGTGTGTATCTCACACCCTTGCAAGAACAATGTGATATTTCGAAGAAAACCATTTTTTATTCATAAATATTATATTAGAAGAATAGTATATTAGAAGTTAGTAGATAAGTTTTTTTTAAAAGGCTAAGGATCTCCACACACGGCGGCTATAAGGTAAAGATGTATATCGTCAGGAGACCACACACAACAGCTATAATATACATCTTTACATCTTCGTATCTTAAAGGTACTGAGCGGTCTCTAAGCTATACATCCTGGGATGTAATGTATATTATAGCTGCCGTGTGTGAAGTCCCTAAGCCAAAGAAGATTGTCTCCTCTTAGTTAGTAATAGAAGTACCTACTATTTTTGTTACAATGCCTAAAGATACCTATTAAAAATGTTTATTATACATATTTAAAAATATTTTATTGGTAACCCCTAATAGTCCAGAAATAAGAATTAAGTTTAATAGGTATTATTTTATTAAAATAAACTTTAATAAAATAATACCTATTAAAAGATGGAATAATATTGGGGTACGAGAAACCCCACATAGTGCACGTAACCATCTGTGCCCGAATGTATATTGAATTACTTATAGTCTAACTTCGTAAGAATTTAAGGACTTTAAAACATGACATAGGTACCATCAACGTTACTGTGTAATCAATCAGTTGCGTTATGACCTTGAAAAAATGAATGCCCACTTGTGGGATAGGAGAGATGCCCTCGTATCACGTAACTTCAACACCACTCCATCAGCTTGAGCATTTAGAAGACCCACGGGTCATCTAAATGCCCAAATATTCGGACAGTTTGGAGTAAGTTAAATTAGACAATTCAATACAGAGGAGGAATGCGGTGGCACTCCAGGACCGGGTTTCAGAAAACTACAATTCATAGGTACTTTATTACAATTCGAAGTTTATTGGGTTATTGACTTCACAATGTAAACGAACAATTACATCAAGGCACATACATTGCTTCTTGCCCCATACTACAGTCTGTTTTTTCATTCAATGCAAAAAAAAGTATTGTCACGTTGACATCTCCATACAATTCTTAGGCTGTCAATGTCTGAATGTTGCTAGTACGTAAAAACCAAATAACCCCATTTTACTTCCAAGTTAAATTGTGTATGCTACGCAGGTGTTTTTTTTAGACTTTGCTCTTACGAGTAATTCAATTTTAATGTCTTTGATGTGATAAGGATTTTGCTCACATGAGTCTTCTATTCACGGTAAAAAAATCTACCGAATTAACCTATAGCTTTTATAGCGGTAACACCGCGTCATATTTTTGCATAGAATTAAAAAACGGACTATAGGATACCCTCTGTCGAATGAACCAGAAATAGCGACATCACAAACATGTAAACATCCAAGAGCTAGGGTTATTTTTGTTGTCCCCAGCCGGGATTCGAACCCAGGACCTCTCGCATGGTAGGCAGATGCGCAAACCGTTGCCCCGCAGACGTCGCCGATATTCGGCAAATATTCCTGTATTCGAGGTACATAGCGTAGCAGCGTCTACTCGTTAATCTGAGGGTTATTGAATTCACAATGGATATTGAATTGTCAAAATTAACCATTAGTTGTATGATACAGGCAGTGGCGTAGCGCGGACTAATATAGACGTGGGCCAAGTCGCATCAGCGAGACCCCTGCTTTCGTTCCCAAGATCTACCCAATAAACCTATATTACCAAACATGCTTCGACACGACACACACCTAGAATACCTACTCGTGATAGTTATTACCTAAGTACCTACTATTAATAATTTTTTTCGCGCCAAGTTTAAATAAGCGAAAGGCGACCGTGTCTTTTTAAAGCGTAAAACTAGGAGTTATGTTTTGTTGGTATTTCATGTTCAAAAAAGTGACGAGTGTGGCCAATATTTTTTAAGATTTATTTAATTTTTATAATAAATGGGGATTTTGAGTTTGGTGACATCACATTTTATAGAGGCCTCGCGAGGCCCCTTTAACCTCTTCAGTCCTGACTTTGACAACAACAATAGAAAACCATTGTTATTTTCAAGATCAGGACTGAGCAGATTAAGTGCGAGGCCGTGGGCTAGGAGGGCCCACTTCGCGTGTGGTACTCTGCAGCAGAGCCACCACCTTAGAATCTGATCATTTATATGTAGAAAGGATGTACGTCAAACGTACATAGTGTACGTATGCCGTTATCGGCTGTACGTGCCTTAGGTAATGATAAAATATACATTGATTGCGGCTCTGCTGCGAAGCATGCTCTCTAGCAGAGCCACCAAAAATATGTACACAGGAAAGATAAACGCTCCCGTTTTTTGATTAATACTGTTGTACGAGTAGTGTTTATTGCGTACGTGTTAAAAAATATCATTATCAGACAGCGGATTAATATATTTTACGTTTACCAAAATTTTCTGAGAAAGCGCCTGGTTATTATAAGCAATTTTTGCTTATGTTAGCAATTTTTTTCTTTAATATCGGTTACGAGAAAGTGAAACTTGGCGTATATGTCCCAGATCGTTAATAAAGTTTAACTGAAGTTCAGAGCAGTAATGTATATTTACTGCACTGAACAATGCTCTAAAGTGTTTTTATTTTAATTAAAATGGTTTGTCGTACACGATACTACAAAAAAAATTGCTAACATATAATAGCCGATACAGTAGATACAGTACAGCCGATAACGGCATACGTACACTATGTACGTTTGACGTACATCCTTTCTACTTATACATGATCAGAATCTAAGGTGGTGACTCTGCTGCAGAGTACCACACCACTTCGCCCACGCCTAGCTACGCCACTGGAGAGAGGGCCCAGGGGTGCAATTACGTAAGACTCGACTGTATGTAGTTGTCTTTTGCATTTAGCCCTTTTGTTCCCGGTATGTCACACTGTTACATTCTGGGACTTTTTTTTTTCCAGTAGGTATCTCATACTCCTACTCCAAACTGTCATTTACATTCTTATTTCGACTCCTACGCGTTGTCTGAATGCCTAACCCGATAGAGTGGAAAGTTACATAATATAAGGGCTGTGGGCTCATTGTGTAATTTTCGCAACGGATATTCATACGTCTTAAAACTACTGTATAACACTATCCTCTTTTAAGACCCTATGTTAGAGCGAGACAGTACTCCGTACTACGTCGGTTTATGTGTTGACGTGACTTTTTAAGACGTATGAATATCCGTTGCGAAAATTACATAATGAGCCCACAGGACTAGGGTTGTTGAGGAACTTATTATGAGGAAGAGGATGAGGAAGAGGAATTTTTTAAAGTCGATTTTGAGGAAGAGGATGAGGATGAAAAATCTGGCAGACTAAGAGGAAGAGGATGAGGATGAGGAAGAGGATGCTAAAGACGAAGAACAAAATAACATTTCGTAGATTACGCTAGTATTGAACTTCTTTACCTACATGTTTCCATCTCTGTCTTCCTTTAACTTTCAATACGGCGAGACTTCTCTCTCTCTCTCTCTCTCAAACACATTTCGTTTCAACAAAACTTATAACTCTCCTTCCTCTTAAATTCCCCATGAGGAAGAGGAAGAGGATTTAAAAAATAATAATTTTGAGGATGGGGAAGAGGACGAGGAATCTCAAAAGTATGAGGAAATTCCTCATTTTGAGGAAGAGGAAGAGGAATCCTCATGAACCCTACACAGGACTCACACTTTGGCGCTGCGGGGCGGGCACTTGGGGCGCGCCTGCTGCTGTTTCAGTTGGAGCACGATCTGGCGAAGCCGCGTGACGTCACGCCCGCGCCGTGGCCCGAAGTCACACAGCTCGCTGACCCGAGCCCACTCGCCGCCCTCCTCCGCGGCACCCTCCGACCCACGGGCGAGTGCGCGTTCCGCGTTCCTGCACACGGGACGATGCACAAGCGAATGAGCCGTTTTCAGAACTAAAAAAAAAATTACGGGTGTCAAAGGCATGCAATTTTGGACCTCAGCCCAATAGCCATGTGTGATACATCATGAAATAGGTCTCAGCGAGCTGAACAAAAGTCACTATGACGCCAACAGCCAAATGTTTGTCGTTTCTGAGTTATATTTTATTGAAAACTAGCTGACCCGGCGAACTTTGTTCCGCCTTAGACGCCATAAATGAGCAGATTTTTGATGTTATTAAGTTAATTGTTTTATTATATAAAGTTGTCAGGTTGATCTAGCTGACCCGATAGTTATGACTATGAATATTGAATTCGAATTGGTATAATTCATAAAAAGAGTGTTTTTTATTCTAATGCTTTATGGTAGGATGATGAAAAAAAAAAAGACGTTTAAAACGGATTCTTCTGTTAATTCTATGTCAAATGTCTTAAGGTTACATTAAAAAAGTTTAATAATTTTATATGGTGTTTAAGTAATTTTAAATTTTCTAATTTTCCGCGCAATTTCCTTAATTTTTTCTTTCATAAGAACCTTCTCCTGATAATAACGAACAGAACAAAAACAGAATTAGCGAAATCGGTCCAGCCGTTCAGGCGTGATGCCGTGACCAAGGGAAATAGGGATTCATTTTTATATATATAGATGTTAGTTTTTTTTTCAATACTTACATTGTATTCCGAAAGGACAAGCATTGGCTGTTGGCGTCATAGTAACTTTTATTCAGCTCGCTGAGACCTATTTTATGATGTATCACACATGGCTATTGGACTAAGGTCCAAAATTGCATTCCTTTGACAGCCGTAATTTTTTTTTTAGTTCTGCTGAAAACGGCTCATTTACATTCTGCTTGTTGAATGTCTATGAACAATAGCAGCCTTTGGGCTGAATTTGTAATGCAGAAATGTTTTCGTTCCTACTTTAAAAACAAAAGGCAGGCTCGACATAAAGGTAGCGGCTTGGCCGCATTTAGCGGAACACATCGATGAGTAATCGATTACAAAGTTTCTGCTGAACGCACACTAAAAGCCATCTAAAATTGTAATAGGGCGCGTAATCGATGACTTAGCGGTTACTAATCGATGTGTTAAGCTAAATGCGGCCGTACGTTCAACAAAATGGCCCGCGGTTCCTGCACACGGAACGATGCATTTATAATCGAATTTACATTCTGTTTGTTGAATGTCTATTTACAATGTTAGTAGCAGATTTAGGGTCGAATTTGTAATAAAAATGGCAGCAGAAAAAAAATCCTCTCTACGTTCCTAAACGTTAAGGCTAGGCTCGACTCGAAGGCAGCTAAGACAGAACATTCAAATTCAACAAACAGAGTGTAAATTCTTTATCTTGAACAAACATAATAAACCTTTACGGAATCCCATATCATAATATCCAATATAAGATCACTTAATAAGTAACTGAAGGTACCGCCACTGTCCCATTACAATCTAAAATATTTGTAATAATCCAACGATTCAGTGACAAATGTAATTTGCGAAACCCTTGTTTCGCGAAATATTAATGATACCCACCGGAGGCCGCTATACTTGATTCATAAGAACAAACGGCCTCAGGGTGTGTTTCCATACCTATTTGTGATATCTTTTCATGGTTACCATACAACAGAGTACAGTTTGTCCAAAAACACTAGAAACCAGAAGTGAAGTTTTATTGAGAAGTCAAAACATTTACTATATTTATTGAAGCACAATACCTTATTTTATGTAATAAGTAATAACTCAAGTTTTTAATTTATGATTCTTGTAAGCAAGCTATTAACAAACACAGACAAAAAGTCTGAGCAAAACCGTACTCTTTAATTTCTACTCTTTCTGGACAAACTGTACCTTAATTTGGGACAACGTAAAATGCTAAATTAAATAAAAAATATCTAATCGATCACCCACCACATTTCCCTTTCCATATTTCACCCACAGGCTTCTTTTAACAGACCACTTTTGTTAAGGTTTATTGAAGACGACAATCGGATACGGAAATGAATAACGATACAATAGGAATGCTGCGTTGACTTCTCTTAGCAATAGGTCCATCACCATTTATAAATGAAAACCCTCGCCAATCAATAGAACACAAAATACATCACCAAAACCAAATCCAAAATGACAGTTTAAATCAAAGTCTGTAAATACTGAGTCAAAGTCGCACTTTGATAGTCTAGTATCGCATACAGAAAATTTCTCCCGGAGGAACCTTTCAAGCTTTCATAAGACAACGAATTTAAAATTCAATGTAATAATATTATCAGGGTCTCAAATGGTTTATACTTATACGCCAAAAAAATGCTGAAACTGACGCGTCCATTGCGCGCTAACCTTTTTGATTCATTTCAGTATGAAACTAAGACTCAAAGATGTCTGGTGTTAAACAGTAGATTTAGGTATATGATATGTATTCAGAGGACAATTGTGTCTAGTGTTCAACACATCCATGACTAGTATGACTACAATGCAGTTTTGAAAAGAATAAATCTGGAGTTTCTTTGTTAGCTTCTTCTCCACATAATCTTGGATGTTTACATGTTTGTGACGTCGCTGTTTCTGGTTCCCACGACACAGGGTATCCTAGTGTGGGGCCAGAAGCAATGTATGTGCCCGTATGTAAATGTTATGTTATCTATTAATTGTGAAACTAAGAATTTTGACATTCATAAAGTAAACATATTGTTTTTATCATAAATAAAACATTTGAATTTGAAACAATTCAATTACTTTCTCAGGTAAATTTTATAGATGAAATAGTTTGGTGCCAGCATAACACCCTGTATGCTTAACGAACAATAATATTTTTTGTAACATTCACGTATCTGTATCTAGTAAAGGGACCGACGTCTTATTAATCTGAACCTCCTCTGAAACATGAAAACCCTCTCAAATCAAACAAACACGAACCCGCAAGTGACAGCACAAATTGTTCCATGTATGACTCTGTTAAACGCAAAACATTAAGCCGGGTCCGCTGCGCCATGTTACGCGTGTTACAAAAAACGTAACACGTAAATATAATAAAAATGGGTCGTGGTATAACACGTTACTTGAGACATAACGTTACGTTACGTGTTACGTAACACGTAAAGTGTTCATACCACTCCCCATTTTTGTTTTAATAACGTGTTACATTTTTTGTAACACGCGTAACATGGCGCAGCGGACCCGGCTTTAGGTAAACATTATAATGTTATTTATTAATATTGGTTAGTAAAATCCAGAAACCTATGCAAACAGACAATACTGTAACACGATTATACTCACTTTGCTGACTCCCTGATGGCATTGAAAAGGAAAGAGAACAGCATTAGAATAACTACTACATTAATGTTTATAATTAGTATTTTTTACTTTTCTACTATAAAGGTTAGAGAGTTTTTAATATTAGTCGAACACATTAATCTACTATATAAATAAAAAAGAAGTTTGATATTTTTCAACTTTTCGGTATTTTTATAATAACTCTGAAATTATTAAGTACTATACATTTTTACAACAGTTTCTACATTCCCAAGATTAGTTAAACATGCTACAAAAACTACATATTGACAAAAAGAAGTTGATGGAGGAAACATAAATAATTTATAATGCACATGCATAAAATCAGAATAATGAGATCTCTAATAAGATTCTATAGGCCGGTTTCTGAATTAAGAATTTCACTAAGTGAATACTTAAGTAACATACTGTCATACTCTTTTCTGAGAAATTTCACGAGAGAGCACTACAGTTAAGTAAATGAATGTTAAATATTTATTACGACCAAAAAAATTGCAACATAAATTGCATAATAGTAGTTACTTAGTGAAATTCTCAATTCAGAAACTGGCCCTATGAAAGCAAATTGGGGAATGTACAATAAGTAATCCTACTCATTAATACAGCCGCTTTTGCACAACAAAACTGTAGATATTTCGATTTTAGGACTAGGCGCCAGTTTTCCATTGAGGATTAGAACCTCTGTAGAATACTGGCTGTGTCTGGGGTTTCACCTGCATGAAATTCAAGAGGGTCCATTCTAAATATTGGTGAAAGAATTTATAGGTTCTGAGAAACCTCCGAACTTTACCAATTTACTATGAAATAGAAAGTATTACCTGTTAGCGGCCTTAGTCTTGGCTATTTGTTCCTTGTGGGTCTTGTACCAGTCTTCGAGCTCCTTCTTAGCTACTTTCAGCATTTCTTCCTTTTTCTTCTCTTCTTCGGCATCTGAGGAACAATAAACATTTTTTGTGAAATACTTTATTTGGGTGAAATGTTTTATGTACACTTCTTGCACAGTTACAACTCTCTTGAAAATTTCTGAATTGCAATTTTAAAGGAATTTTGTAACTTGCAACAAAACTAGCTTGTGTTTAATTCATACTAAGAAAGTGATGAAATGAAATGAAACATTAAATGTAAAAAACATGAGTCCTGATACATTAGAATATCTTGTTTTCTAAGTTATGCACATTTACCACTCGCTGACACTGAAGGAAAACATAGAGAGAAAACCTGCCTGAGTGTGAGCTATTCAATGCCTCAGTGGTTGAAATCACCAATCCACAGTGGGCACAGGTGGTGATCAAAGTCCATATTCTTTCTCTGTCTGCGAGAGAAGGCCTGTCTGTGCCCTATAGTGGGACATATACAGGGTGTTCGGTGCATGGACAGTCAAAAATGTCCGGGGTACTGGTGGAGTCATTTACTTACTCCGTTAAAAAAAAAAGTTATGAAGCTTTAAATACCGAATTGTAGGTAATTTTAGAAAAAATATTAATAAATCATATCCCCATAACCATAACTCTTAGGACCCAGGGTCCAAGGGTGGAAATGTAGTAGATGACCCCACCAGTATCCTGAAAATTTTTGACGGTCCATGCGCCGAGCACCCTGTGTAGGCTGCTTACATTATCTTCACTCAAGTATAAAGATACATCAGTCCATAGGATAAGCAACATATTATAAACGTTGGTGACATATCGTCCCCTAGCTTACAACACTGCTTAAGTAATTTTTACCAACTTTATAGGTGTGACCAATGGGACGATATTCAGAATAAAAACTTCCAAAATATAGGGTTTACAAAGTTCTCGAAACCTAAAGACCATTAACCCATTTACAGCGACCGATCGTTATAAAGATCAAAATAATGTATCAAAAGTACCCTCGATTTAAAAATGTTAACTAATGGAAAACGTTCACTTGCTGTTTTTCAATTGTCGCAGAGATCGTCTGACAGTGTTTTAGCATAGTCATAATAAACAAATAACTGTTATTTTGAAGTGAATTGTGTTTTAACTTGTATCAGTTGAATAAACATTTGCCATCTCTTCAAAGCGGTAAGTTTTGATAAATTTGCCTTTAAATATAATAAACTTAGTGTATGTTATTGACAAATCTATAACCTATAAAGTAACCCTGTGCCATAGTATTGCATAATTGTATTCCTTTTTATAATGAGATATGATGATAACTTTCATGATCGTTATAAAGATCAATAGTAATATGGGGATGCATTTTGTATTTCCAGACCAAGGTGTAACAAGCCATTGTCTCTGAATGAAATCATTGACGAATTGGAGCAATTAGACGTTGAAGCCTCAGTTCCAAGGAAGTTAAATAAATTCCACCAGATAACGCTAATGCTGATGTCATAGATGAAAATTCAGGTGATGAGGAAAATGTTATTTTGACCAATCTTCCAGGTTTGATTTAAATATTTTGTAGAAATGCTGACGTATGTCTCTTAGTTGTTACATATTTTTTATTTTTTCTAGGTTCACAGCTAAGAGCTCCTGCAGGGGTAGAATATAATATATTCATATTATGTCCTCGGGCATTGATTCGGATAGTGCGCCTTTAGCAAAAAGAAGTCGAACCACCCAAGAAGCCCTGGTTGAACATCGTCAATCTGAGCCATCTACATCTTCATCTTTAGACAGTTCAGATTCGGTTACAGTCAACGTATCTGCAGTTACTTTTCTTACTCCAACGGTACAATGATATACACTTTACTATACTTTAGTTTTACGCTACAATGAAAATATGGGAGGTGTCGATAGGTCCGACCAAAACATAGGTCTATACCGTACATCTGTCCGTGGCAAGAAATGGTATTTTTCATTATGCCACTGCTTGGACATGGCCAACTCACAATGCATGGCAACTTTATAAAAGTAATGGAGGAGAGTACGATCATCTTACATTTCGGGGAACTATTGCCAGGAGTATCTTAGAAAGACATAAAAAAAGTAAAAAGCGCGGTCCGTGTCCCTTTCGGGAAAATTCTCGCTATGACAGAATTGATCACTTAATGGTGTACGGCAACTCTCAGCTTTGATGTGCGCTTTGCAAAAAAAATACTAACTTTTAATGTCAAAGGTGTGGGATCCATTTGCATCCAAAAACATGTTTCAATACATACCAATGCATAAGTACGTACCTAATATTAATTTTGTTATTGTTAATTTTCATAATAAAAATAAAACTGTTTTATTAGTAACATTTTCGTGTTTTTCTCATATATATTCGAGACATTCGCCAAACGAGTTCTTGTATGGGCGATATCCTACCAGCATATTACTACTGATCGTTAAAACGATCCTAATTTTCCAAGCTTTCCAGAAAACCCAGATTTTTTTTGGTATTTTTCCCTTGTAGCTTTATGATCCAAAGCAACAATATCAAAAAATTGTAGTGATACTAGGCAAAAAATAGCTTCAGTAACAACTGGGTTAAAGAAAGATATTTACCTTTCTCCTCTAATCTCTTCTTTTGCTCCTCACGCCAGATTCGGATCTTCTCGGGCTCTTCTCGCTCCTGTTTGAACACCGATGCGGGAGCTGGCTCATCCTCAAATGCAGACATCCCTGTGGCTTCCCCGGCTCCGTTGATCTCTGAATCAACTACTTTTTTAACAAAAAAAAACAGACTTCAAGGAAAATACACTAAAAAGAATGTCGACTTTCCTATGGACCAGCAAATGTTGATAAACCTGTGCCTTAGATCTGACCTAACCGAATTGTGATCTGCAACCATGATGGAGGTACCACGGCTCTAAAAAAAAATTGAATAAAACAAGACAATGTGATAAAGAATTTATAGCTCAACATGCATAAAAAAATTACAGAGTGGACTAATTTAAGAGCCACCTTGAACTTGAAGGAGGCGTCTTATAAGAAACCGAGGGTAAGTCTAAGTACCTCATAAATTACTATTGAGACCAAAGGCATATTCTGAAGAAATCACAAATCAATAATCAATTGTTACAATAGCTGCAGTAATAACATAATATAATGAACCAGTATGGGGATTGTTCAGACTGACAGAGTTTTAAAGACTTGAAGAGGAGTGAGTGACTGAAGAGCTGGATAAACTTAAAATCTATAACAAATGTACTGCATATGATAAAAAGTAACTGTATCGATTGCAAAGACTAAAAAGTAGGCGCAATATATTTACCAACGAAATCATCGAGTCCATTGGCGGAGGAGACCGCAACGGGGGGCGGAGCGCTGGTTTCCAGATCATCTTCTAGGCCAGCCAACTGGTTCTGCTCACGGGCAAGAAACTCCGCAGCAGGGTCAACCTCTGGCTGCACGAAACTGTCGCCGAAATCGTCCATTTTCGCGAAAACTAAGCGAAAAGTGTACAATGTAATAACAAAAATTTAAGACAGCAGAACTTGGAGTCTTGGTCTGGTCAATCAATCAATGACAAGATAGAACAAAATGACGAATTATTTTGACGTTTATACTTATCTCTTTATAGTGGAAAATGGTCCTTAATACTATATATATAAAGTAACTTTTTAACTAAATAGTGATAATATTTTACGCTCGAAGTGGGTGCGTTCTAAAATCAAATAGATCTGAATAAAAAAAATGCATAGTCTTGCCCATGCCATACTCTGTGAAAAATGTCAAAGAACGCTACAGACAGCTATAGAAATATAACCTAAACTTTGTCCCGTATTTTGTAAACTCATATCTTATTTTTGCATTTTTCCGTACAATGAACCTCTGCGTACGCAATTATGTAAGGCCTAAATTTTTGGGCTCTCTATTCCGCTATTTAACTACTCCCACTGAGGTTGCTGAAGCTTCAGAAAAAGTAATCTTTGAAGATGAAGAGGAAAGCAGAGTCAGAGTGGAACAAATTGAAGGGAAACGCAACGTCTCCAGACTATCTTCTGCACATTACAACTTGGTTAACGGCAGACGACCCTATGAGCTGCCCATGTGTTCAGCACACAGAACTGTGAAGTACAATAGGAAATTGTATGGAAAGTATGGAAGTATCAGTGGGGTTAACCCAAGTAAGTTCACTACAATTCAGTCTGGTTTGCCAATCGATTATTTTTTAAGATACCCAACATACACTTTGTTGCTAAGTATGACACATTGTTGCGTGCCTTGCTCCATTTTCCTTGCATCATACAGTTCGCCAAAGTAATTAATTATTCTAAAAAAATATATATAAAATGAGAAGCAACATGCCAAGATGAGATCTTTGTACCACTGAAATGACACTGACCAGTATTTTCAATGTTATTCCAGGTCTCTGCTGGCCCTCTAAGCAAGACATACAAGAAACATTGGAATTCGAAGCTGTTGCCTACCCCTACACAATCCAGCAGATGATGCAATCGGTTGCCGAGAAACGCCGCGAACAGCGTCTGAGAATGGAGAAGAGAGATGCTGATGTGGCAGCCAAATTTGCTAAGTTAGATCAGTGGAGGAAAGAACTAAAGGATAAACTCAGCAAAAAGGCGATGGAGGCTCAGCTTGCCAAGGTAGTTGAGTTCCTAAATACTTTTTACAACTCATCCGTATAAACTATTCAACGGTTTCTAGGGGCCTGTTTCGTAGAATTACAAATCATGGTTTACTGAATTTGACAATTCGATGTATCGCAAAGTTGATTAACCCAGGGATTTACAAGGTAGACTTTGCTACGGTATTACCTCGAATAGTTATAGGTAATAACTGTACTTTCATTTTCTATACACAAAAAGACTACAATTGGATAGATAGATAGATAAATCATTTGACGTGCTACTTATTTTTTATATGTTTTATAAAATTTATTTTGTATGTATTGACCATTGTAGGAAACTAATTTTGTTATTTTTGATTTTTATTCATTACTTATCTCTATTTATATTTTTCTAAAATTATGACATAATTATGTAGTCATTAAATATTATGATTACTCCATTTTATTCTCCAAGCTACTCCATTTCGAAGATGCTACAGAGATTCCAAAGCTCCGAGAGAAACAAATAAAAAAACCCCCTGGTTGTTGAACCAATCTGACAAAGACTGAATAATGACGAATTTGTGGACGTAAAATAAATTAAAAAAAAAGTTGAATCATAATACTACACGCAGCATAGCTTTCTAAAGAACTTGCGTTGCTCAATTCCGTCTGAATGGGTTTCAAAAGCAGCGGATTTAAAATTAAAACTGATTTCTCTCCACAGGACAAAAAGGAGCGCTTAGTGGAGGAAGTCCGTCGCCACTTCGGCTTCAAGCTGGACCCACGCGACGAGCGCTTCCAGGAGATGATGGCTAAGCGCGAGAAGGAACAGAAGAAAGCGGAGAGGATTGCCAAGCGCGACGCCAAGGAGAAGATGATGATGGCGAAGTTGCAGCAGCAGAACGCTGAGATATCATAGGCTGATTGTTAGGTTAATTTTATATAGTCACGTTATGTGAATAGTGTTCAATATAAAGTGTTAAATTAATTACATATACCTACAAAGTTTGTTTTAAACACCCCAAGTATACATACTTACATGTAACAAATTAATTTTTTTAACAAACATTTACATACATATACATTGCCCCCACACTAGCATACGCTGTGTTGTGGGAACAATCGATATCACAAACATGTGAACATCCAAAACCTGGAGTTTTTGTGTCCCCAGCCGGGATTCGAACCCGGGACCTTTCTCATGGTAGGCAGATGCGCTAACCCTTCGCTTGGCGGGCGCCATTTTGTAGGTGGTTCCCTCCCAGCGCGTTGCCACATATACAAACTTTATGGTAGATCTACCTATTTCACCTCCCTTCTACCTATCTACCATTTTCGGCATCAAATATACCTTTTTTTCATCATTATCACTGTTTACGTACAAACAATAAACGTTACCGACTCCTCGGATAGCATTTTGGCACTCAAAACGGAACGCTACACGAGTGCAGAGTATCTAATAGGTAAAAAAAACCCATAAGGGATTAAAAGGGGGTGCGAAGTTAGTATGAAACTTCGCCGTTCTTGAAGTTATTTTAAGAAATTGAGTATGAAGGTTCTATGTTAAACATCATGAAATACGTGTAAAATATTTTTTCGAAAAACATCCCTTAAGGGGGTAAAAGGGGGGTGCAAAGTTGGAATGAAACTTCGCCGTTCTTGAAGTTATTTGAATGAAATTAAGTATGAAATGAAATTAAGAATCGCTCGTAGCCTGGGCTGCCTGAGTGATCTTGAACGATCACTAAGGTTAAGCAACATACGGCGCGTTCAGTCCATGGATGGGTCACCGTCAATGACTAACGCTAGTGGCATTTTTTCCGAGCGATTCCGTGCTTCGTACCCGTGCTCCGTGGTACGTTAAGCAGTTGGTGCCGGCTGCCGTCGATAGATGGCAGTCGTTAAGCCAAGTCAAAGGCCTTTAGGGGCGACTTGAAAACTTCTGACAGTAAGACCAGCCACTAGTCTTACAAGCCTCCACCAATCCGGACTTGGCCCCCGTGGTGGAGTATGGCCTTTACCTTCCTCAGGGAAGAGACCCGTGACCCTCGGTGGGGACATAATGGGTTGATGATGAAGTATGAAGGTTCTTCGTTGGAAGTCATGAAAGATGTGTAAAATATTTTTTCGAAAACCATCCCTTAAGGGTGTAAAAGGGGGGTGCAAAGTTAGTATGAGACTTTCCGTTCTTGAAGTAATTCAGTATGAAGGTTCTTCGTTAAACATCATGAAATACGTGTAAAATATTTTTTCGAAAAACATCCCTTAAGGGGGTAAAAGTGGGGTGCATTATTTATTACAAATTAAAAACTTGAGTTATTACTTATTACATAAAATAAGGTATTGTGCTTCAATAAATAGTATAGTAAATGTTTTGACTTCTCAATAAAACTTCACTTCCGGTTTCTAGTGTTTTTGGACAAACTGTAGGCTGTTGTATGGTAACCATGAAATGATATCACAAATAGGTATGGAAACACACCCTGAGGCCGTTTGTTCTTATGAATCAAGTATAGCGGCCTCCAGTGGGTATCATTAATATTTCGCGAAACAAGGGTTGCGCAAATTACATTTGTCACTGAATCGTTGGATTATTACAAATATTTTAGATTGTAATGGGACAGTGGCGGTACCTTCAGTTACTTATTAAGTGACCTTATATTGGATATTATGATATGCGATTCCGTATTAAAGTTTATTATGTTTTTTCAAGATAAAGAATTTACACTCTGTTTGTTGAATGTTCTGTCTTAGCTGCCTTAGAGTCGAGCCTAGCCTTAAAGTTTAGGAACAAACAATATTACAAATTTGAAAGAAAACTTTTAGTAAAAATTTAAAATGGTCGTTGCATACTTTTTTTTTCACAAACATCAAAGATTCAATTTAGCATCATGCTAATATTATGCTTTTTTTTTAATTCTTCCAAAAACTGCCAACTTTTTCCATTATGCGACATATTATGCTAAGCTGTAAATTGGAGGTCGTATTCTGCCAAAATAGCAGAATTCTGCTAAATCTGGTCACACTGAATCAGGAATTTGCAGTGTAAAACAAATTACACTGTACAACCGACAACCAAAATATCCCTTTTCGCGAAATCTCTTCGTCACACTCAGCCGCCAAGCGAAAATAAAGCGTCAAGCGGCTTGTGCTCATATAATACATACATCCATACATACACACACGTATCCCATCTTATGCCTTTGGCAAAGTTGGGTAATTAATCGCCTTTTAATTAATGTACAACGCACACCACGCTATGGATGACAGAATAGTAAAAAAAAAAGCACCCATGAGCAGTTTATTAAAAATAAACCTCCGTAGTCACACAAAAATGTGGTACAAATAATAAGAATGTGGAGAATAAATTATACATAGATAACTAAAAATAAATAATATACTCAACAATGAAATTATACGTAGATAACTTCAAATAAATAATATACAGGGTGGTCCAAATATCATGGATCAAATGAAATGGGGAGTTAGCCAAGGTCATCTTCTACCAATAAAGTCCTATGCAGGGTGGTAAAATTCTCAACGGTTTTGAACGTATGATTGATTTTCGGTTTTTTTCAAGAAAAGAGTTCCTACTACTTATTAAGAGCAATAAAAAAAAAGTACTTACTTTTGGTGGTTGTTTTTTTTTGAGAGTGACGGTCCATGATGAGAATGTAACAAAAAAAAATTCATCGTCCCTGTCTTTATGGATCATGAGAAATTAATTAATTTTTTACGGATCTCGTATCATAATTGTTTGATCCATCATTTTCGTCATTGATTTAAAAAAAAAAGTGTACTGCGGAAACCTGCCCCAGTAGTAGAAAAACTGGACCATTTCATGAGGATTGTAAAAAGATACAACTCAAAGCCCTATCTCTCCTGAGTCTTTTATTATTGACCTTTATTCTCAGCAAAGTTGCATTTTTAAAATATAAAAGCTTTGTTTGTATTCTGAGAATTTACCGGTTGGACATGGGGTCCCAGGAACAAAGAGAGGTTTACTACCTGCGCTAGCTACCTGCTAGTGACCCTTTACACGCCTCCAGCAACTTTTACTTAGTGTTCTGCTTGCTGTTCGCTACTTAACACGGTTATTCGGTTATCACTTTTTGCGCTGCTCTTTTTTTATCGCTTCGAACTTTGCTTTCTCCCTGGACTCTGTTTTGGATTTTCACCTACAAACTTGGCATTTCTTACTGGACTCTGTTTTGGATTTTCACCTTTCACCCACCTTTGAACATGCATTTTGTGTACGGTTTTTGTGACGGAAACGCTCGTGAAGCAGCAAGAGAATATCGGCGACGTTTTCTGAATCGTGATCGCTATCCCGACTAAAGAGTATTCCAGCGTGTACACAACGCTTCCGTGGAGGGCCATATTCCTGGAAGTAGCGCGACGAGAACCGGGCGCCCTATGGTACATGATTTGGAAATGGAAGATCAAATTCTTCAAGAAATATCGAATGACCCGTCGACGAGTCAACGGCGAATTTCAAGAACATTTTTAAAACAGTTTTAAAACGGAACATGATGCATCCGTATCATGTCCAGCGCGTGCAAGCACTGCTGCCGGCTGATTACGAAAAAAGACAACTTTTTTGCACAGAGATGCTCCGGCGCAACAGAGAAGATCCCGAATTTCTAAATAAAATTATGTGGTCGGACGAAAGTATGTATGTTTCAACGCACTGGTGTTTTTAATATTCACAACCTGCACCACTACGAGTATGTGAATCCTCACATTATTCGACGAGACCACTTCCAACACAAATTCGGAGTCAACATGTGGGCCGGGATCGTCGAAGGACAGTTAATAGAACCACACACAGGGACCACACGAGCTGCCTGCAAGAGTGAATGGTCAAATTTATTTGTCATTCTTACAAGAGGAACTCGACCCATTATTAGAAGACGTTTCTCTTGAAACAAGAAGCGCTATGTGGCTGCAACATGACGGCGCACCTCCGCACTTCGTTCGTGACGTGAGGAGTCACCTTAATGAAGTATTTCCAAATCGCTGGATCGGTCGCGGTGGAACTATTCAATGGCCACCGCGCTCACCTGATTTAAACCCCATATTTTTTTTTCTTTGGGGTTACTTCAAGGAAGTGGTATACGAAAAGGAGTGCAACACGGAGCAGGAGCTTCGACGACGAATATCAGCGGCCACCCACCAGGTGAAAAATAATCACCGGGCCTTTCGATTGTTAAAAAGAAATTTTATTAGAAGATGTCGACTCTGCCTCCGAGTGAGAGGTAGAAATTTTGAACATCTTCTATGAAAAAGTTTTATTTTTTATTTTTGATTAAACTGTCTATTCTAATTATCTGGTGTAATTTTTTTATCCTTTTGCGACTTATTTTTGTGTCCTAGAACAGTACTTTGTAACTCAAATTAGTTAGAACCAAAAGTTGATTTAAAAAAATGCAACTTTGCTGAGAATAAAGGTCAATAATAAAAGACTCAGGAGAGATAGGGCTTTGAGTTGTATCTTTTTACAATCCTCATGAAATGGTCCAGTTTTTCTACTACTGGGGCAGGTTTCCGCAGTACACTTTTTTTTTTTAAATCAATGACGAAAATGATGGATCAAACAATTATGATAAGAGATCCGTAAAAAATTAATTAATTTCTCATGATCCATAAAGACAGGGACGATGAATTTTTTTTTGTTACATTCTCATCATGGACCGACACTCTCAAAAAAAAACAACCACCAAAAGTAAGTACTTTTTTTTTATTGCTATTAAGAAGTAGGTAGGAACTCTTTTCTTGAAAAAAACCGAAAATCATACATAAGTTCAAAACCGTTGAGAATTTTACCACCCTGCATAGGACTTTATTGGTAGAAGATGACCTTGGCTAACTCCCCATTTAATTTGATCCATGATATTTGGACCACCCTGTACTCAACAATGCATTTGACGAAAGCAAGTCAGAATGCATGCCGGTTTGTCGCAACCCACACAGTAATACTGTGTACGTTTATGACAAACTATGCATGACCGCCTCAACCTGCCATTATTTTTACCACCTCTGTTGCCCATCTCATGCAAAGGGTACTCAGCAACGTAGTGGTCCTTTACTTCAAATATATTTGAGTAGGAAACCGTTGATCCCAAAAGGAGTGGTCTAGGGACTAGGTGTTGATGTTTAGATAGAAGGGAATTAATGAGTGAGACGCGATACTGTCTATGAGAAAGTTTGGTAGAGATCGGCACAAGAGACTCTTTATGTATGATATACCCATTTAAGACGGAAGTATTCAGGAGGTGTCGGAATAACTTTTTGTACCACACTTTTGTGCGTTTCCTCTCAATGGGGTACATTGCCAGCATCTGGTCTTTTTTGTCCACCCCACCCATACAAATTTTATAATCCTTAACCAAGATCGGTTTTGGTGGAATTCCGGAGACGGCGTCCCCGTGGTATGTTGAGATCAACGCCACTCGGTTTTGATCTCTCCATACTAATAGATCGACGTCTCCGGAGGTGAAACCGGTGATATCACCAGGCTTCATGTCACTCTTGGTTAAGGAGGATAACACAACCGGCACGAATTGCCGGTTGGTTCGTAGGGTCCCTGCGACGTCAAAGCCCAAAGACTTCAACTTCCGGGCCAGGGCTGGCGAATTATAATAACTGTCCATCCATAGCGTGTGCCCTTTGTGCTCCAGACCTCTTACTAGGTTGAGCACAAGAGCTGGCGTAGTCCCGCTCATGGGATCGGACTGGGCAGCTGAAGGCTGGGGGCCTACTTTAGGATGGGCGTGTAGCTTGAAGCGCCACAAATACCCTGTTTGCGATTCACAAACCGCATAACTTTTAACACCCATTTTGGCGGCTTTGTTTGGGACGAGTTGGTTGATACTCAACCAGCCCTTCCACTGCAAAAGAGACTCGTCCAAAGCAATATCTTGGCCGAGGTTGTACAGCGAGGAAAATTTTGAATTTAGGTGATCCAATACAGGGGCAATTTTAAAAAGTTTTGCCTCGGAGGCATCCAGGTTTCGCCCACACATGTCCTCAGAATTAGCAAAATGCAAGCATTTGCTCAGCAACTGGAACCTTCTGAGGCTCATGTGTATGCGAAATCCCGGAGTGACGAATATGTCAGCAGTGGTATTCCAATAATCCACCATATTGGTCTTCACAAGTACACCCATGCTCAATAGTATCGCAAAATACCTTAAAATTTCATCATAGCTAGTATCAAACCATTCGCAAATGCGACTTTTGGGTCCAAGGGTGTTCTCGTAGAGCATTTTATTTGCCAACTGCTGAGCATATCGATTTGTCTCCGAGGCAATGTACTCCACAAAAGACTGATCCCACATGGCAATAAAAATCTCATAGGGATCGATCATTGGAGTGGTTGGGCCATTGCTCGAGGAAAACGTTTCTCTCCTTGACTCAGGCGGAATCGGAGGATTCGGAAACGCTCTCCATTGAAATGAATAAAAATTCCCAGAAGCGGCAGTCTCCTCCCAGGCGGCGGCATCAGGTTCGGGCTTCAGGGTTTTGGAAGGTGCGACCTCCTCGTTTTCGGGTGTATCCGTATCCTCCCAGGCGGCGACATCAGGTTCGGGCTTCAGGGTGTTGGAAGGTGCGACCTCCTCGTCTTCGGGTGTATCCATATTAAGGAACTGGAACACCCTCGGAACGTTGAAGATCGACAACTCCTCGGCGTCATCGTCATCCGAATCCGATTCACTCCCTGTTTCCCAAGATAAAACGTTATTTTGTTTTGACGTTACAAAGAATAGGGATGTAAATTAGTCATAGTCCTTTGTCCCGTTTTACCGTTTTAAAATTTGGTGGGTAATGTGCAGACATTTATCAACGTACACTACATCTTAATTGTGTACGTACCGTAGTTCAATATATTCATGATCTTCGTGTCGCGGAGAGAACGACTTCGGAGAGGATGACTAAGACGCCGAGTACCTGCAGCCCGCGCGGTGCTGGTGCCGCTGCCACCACATTCCTCGATCCTAAACAAAGACAATGTATAAAGTCTATTGCCTGAATGGTGAATGTAGATATCCAGGATAATGGTAAATGAGGGAACTTGCTTAACAGGCGAGGGCGGCACGTCCATGCCAGCAGGCCGCGGGGTGCTGGTGCCGCTGCCACCACATTCCTCGATCCTAAACAAAGACAATGTATAAAGCCTATTGCCCGAATGGTAAATGTACAAATCCAGGATAATGGTAAATGAGAGAACTTGCTTAACAGGCCAGGGCGGCACGTCCATGCCAGCAGCCCACGGCGTGCTGGTGCCGCTGCCACCACATTCCTCGATCCTAAACAAAGACAATATATAAAGTCTATTGCGTGAATGGTAAATGTAGAAATCCAGGATAATGGTAAATGAGGGAACTTGCTTAACAGGCGAGGGCGGCACGTCCATGCCAGCAGGCCGCGGGGTGCTGGTGCCGCTGCCACCACATTCCTCGATCCTAAACAAAGACAATGTATAAAGTCTATTGCCCGAATGGTAAATGTACAAATCCAGGATAATGGTAAATGAGGGAACTTGCTTGACAGGCGAGGGCGGCACGTCCATGCCAGCAGGCCAAGGGGTGCTGGTGCCGCTGCCACCACATTCCTCGATCCTAAACAAAGACAATGTATAAAGTCTATTGCCCGAATGGTAAATGTACAAATCCAGGATAATGGTAAATGAGGGAACTTGCTTAACAGGCCAGGGCGGCACGTCCATGCCAGCAGGCCGAGGGGTGCTGGTGCCGCTGCCACTATATTCCACGAACCTAAACAAAGACAATGTAATGCTTATATTATTAAGTCCGCCGCATTGTATTATATTTTTATTATAAATGTAAGTGCGATAAAAGTATTAATAATAATAATATGAAATAATGTATGTCCCTGTATGTAAATGTTATTATGTTAAAGTATGTACTGACACAGTGCTAATTGTATGTAAGGCAGGATATGCAAATGAATAAGGCAGGATATGCAAACAAATGCAAATGTAGGAACTTACGTGGCTGGTGTGGGAGCGTTAGGCTCGGAAGTGCTTGCCCTCACCGCTTCATGTGAGCTGCCCGTGCTGCAATGTAAAAATAAAATTTACATTATATAACATTAAATTAAATAAAAAAAAAATTAATAAATTTTAGATTTTGAAAAAAATACTTACGGTGTCCAAAGCCTTCTTTTTTTGTGAGGCGGAATCAATGGTTGTTCTAGTGGGACACCCACGGGAGAGTCATCAATATGCCTCATTTGTACTCTAAAAAGTATTTAAGATATTACGGAGTGTAATATACAGGGTGGCCGGGGGATTGACGTCAAAAAAAAAAAATTAGGTCCCTCTTGTCATGGGGTATCCGAATCACCCCCATGTATGTTCCGCGATTTTTCATAGTTTCGGAGTTATGATTTTTTTTCGGAATTTTCATGAATTTTCGCCTTATCAATTTTGAAAATTTCTAAAAAAAAAACTAGAAACTTTTTTCAATTACTTTTTTTTGTAACTGAATCTTCACAAGTTGTTCTTCTATGCATAAAATAATCAGCTTCGTAACTTTGATAAAAGTTATTAAAGTGTTGGTCTAAAGTCAAAAATTTACGTTCGGTAAATTATGACTTGAATTTTCAAAAATAAATTAAAAATCCAAACAGATGTTTTAATGGTTTCTTAGTTAGCCTCAGAAATGCGCAAGACTCTCAGATTTCATAATCATTAAAAAAAAGTACTGCTTAACGAGCTACTTTGTGTACAGTCGGCCTTCGAAGACAGCGAGGTGAAGAATTATTAAAATTAACATATTTTTTTTCTGCCATTTCGTCTTTTCTTAGGTTATTAATGAACGAGTCGTCATCATCATGATGAATAAAAGTGGTTTTGTCAATAAAACACAGATTAAAAAATTTGGCGGCATTTTCCGTTTTACAGTAATTCATTTTGCGCGGTCCGTTCTCGTGGGTCATGGGTTGTAAATGCAGACGCAACTTTTTACCTGTAATAACAACAGTCTTTGAGGATAGGAGGCCGCCGAACTATTGCTATCTCTCTCACTCTCAGCGGTAAGAGTGAGAGGGGCAGCGCAGCAGAAGCGAACACAAAACAAGTTTGTACCTCAGTCGTTCTCACTTTGTGTTTACTGCTAGACGTGTCTTCATTTTATTTTACCTCACTGTCTCGCTTTGTCCGCGGATTCCGCTGCCTACTTATTTGACTACTTTGCTCGTTAATAGGACTGTGTCTTGCATACTGATTTGGACTTTGTTTACTTGGAAGTGTAAAAGATGAGTTACACGTTAAGTGAATACGCAGAAATGCACTATTTTTATGGAGTTGCACAAGGAAACGGCCTTGAAGCAGCGCGACTGTATCGCGAACAACTTCAACGTCGTGGTGGGCCGCAACCTGAGCATTATCCCGACCATCGCGTTTTTATTAACACGCACAATACCTTAATGGCAGGCCGCATTCCTGGCCAACGAGGCGATAGGGAAGGAATCCCTAGAGTTGACCCGGATCGCAGAGAAGTTGTGCTCGAAGAAGTTCAACGAAATCCTTCCACGAGTACCAGAGCTATGGCTCGTACTCTGAACATCCCAAGAACTTATATCCAAGACATACTTCACGATGAAGGATATCATGCGTTCCATATCCGACGAGTCCAAGCTTTACTGCCTACAGACTACCAATTGCGCATTTATTTCTGCCAAACAATGCTACAAAAAGAACAACAAGATCCTGGATTTTTCAATAAAGTTTTATGGTCAGATGAGTCACGTTTTGAGCGCACTGGAATTTTCAATATTCATAATTACCATACGTGGGCGGTTGAAAATCCACACGAAATGAGAGCGTCGACGTTTCAACATCGTTTCAGCGTTAACTTGTGGTCTGGTATTCTCAATGGCGAACTGATTGGTCCATTTGAATTGCCGTCCAGATTAAATGGAGAAAGATACCGACACTTTCTGGAACATGAACTTCCATTGTTGCTAGAAGACGTGAATATTGAACTAAGACGAACCATGGTTCTTCAAAATGACGGCGCTCCATGTCACTACGCAACACAAGTCCGAAATTATTTAAATGAGGCGTACCCCAATAGATGGATCGGACGCGGCGGACCAATATCGTGGCCTCCACGCTCACCTGACCTCAACTCCATGGATTTTTTTATTTGGGGCTATTTTAAGGAAATAGCATACGCCAGAGAAAGTGGGAGTGAACAAGAGCTGAGGCAGAAATTAACAGAAGCCGAACGTGTTGTAAAGGAAAACAGAGCAGCTTTTAGACGATTAAAAGATAATTTCCTACGTAGGTGTAGAATGTGTATTGCTGCTGGAGGTGGCAACTTTGAAAACCTATTATAATAAACATTTTTTTTGCATTTTAATCTGTGTTTTATTGACAAAACCACTTTTATTCATCATGATGATGACGACTCGTTCATTAATAACCTAAGAAAAGACGAAATGGCAGAAAAAAAATATGTTAATTTTAATAATTCTTCACCTCGCTGTCTTCGAAGGCCGACTGTACACAAAGTAGCTCGTTAAGCAGTACTTTTTTTTAATGATTATGAAATCTGAGAGTCTTGCGCATTTCTGAGGCTAACTAAGAAACCATTAAAACATCTGTTTGGATTTTTAATTTATTTTTGAAAATTCAAGTCATTATTTACCGAACGTAAATTTTTGACTTTAGACCAACACTTTAATAACTTTTATCAAAGTTACGAAGCTGATTATTTTATGCATAGAAGAACAACTTGTGAAGACTCAGTTACAAAAAAAAGTAATTGAAAAAAGTTTCTAGTTTTTTTTTTAGAAATTTTCAAAATTAATAAGGCGAAAATTCATGAAAATTCAGAAAAAAAATCATAACTCCGAAACTATGCAAAATCGCGGAACATACATGGGGGTGATTCGGATACCCCATGACAAGAGGGACCTAATTTTTATTTTTTGACGTCAATCCCCCGGCCACCCTGTATACAGGGCTACAGGGAAAGTCGTACACACTATTAAAGGAGGTTATTATTTAGGTCATTTCTGATGGATTTTTTTCTATTATACTGGGTGACATTTTCACCGGTACAATAAATTTTACCATATCATTGGTATCGATAATAGATTACATTTATCGAATAAAATTACCATATTTTTTTTTTCATTTTCATTAATTTATCCTTCATCCAATTTGTAACTCATGGGCACCCATCACAAGGTGTCATCGCGGTGCGAGGCAGAGGGCGGCGGGGTGGGGTGAGTGAGCGGGCGGCGGGCTGGCCGGCGCACGATTTGGCCGGTCAGTCTGCGCGCATTGACCTAGGTGAGTGCACGTGCGCCGTTTCCGCACTTCCTGCAGTCGACAGTTACGCGCGCAACACGATGTTTACAAACCGCGAGTATTACGAAATGGTTCGTAGTTACTTTCTCAGTGGGGAAAATACAGTGCAGATCGGCGGGTATACGCTGAAGAAAGTTTGCCCCGCCTGATAAATGCCGGTTTTATTGAACCACAAATACTCAACACCAGGACATTCATGAGAGTGACGCAGCATTTGCTAGACTACGGACAGTTCACTGCACCATGCGCACGCTCAAGGCCGAGGATGGAAACCTCCCTTGGCCGTGGAGATCGAGGAACAGATATTCGCGTTCTTCGAGGAAGACCCCAGAAGGAGCACCAACGACGCGGCACGCACGGCGCACTTCGGCGTTAGCCAGTACGTGGTGTGGAAATTCATACCACTACAAACCAGTGCAAGCATTCCACGCCGGTGACGGTCCTAAGCCCGTGCAAGTATGAAGGAAGAATTGAAATCAAGTAAGATTTTTTTTGCTACGTCATACCTACTAGTTGCGCCGCCGCCGCCGCTTCTTTTCCTTCCCGCAAGCCGCTGGCAGTTGCCAGTTTGTGCGTTTAGTTGTGCTCATGCGTAATGAGTCCATATTTCTCTAAGATTTGCGGATAAGTTCAGAAATTGGTTTTTTTGTTTTTTTGTACCAACGGGGTAGTAACAAAAAATTTTGGTATTTGTATTTTGGACTTAGTATTACGTATGTTGATTTATTGTACCGGTGAAAATATCACCCTGTATAGGGTCCAAAAGTTAACCGTCATAGAAATATTGACTGTTAAAGATTAAAAAAAAATATATTTTTTTTCCTTTTGATTGATTTTTTCTGAGAATAGAGATCATAAAGTGTTTTTTTATATGTATTTAGATAAAAGGCATGTCAATTGATAAAAAATATCAGCAAAAGCTGCACCTACTACTAACAGCTTTAAAAAACCGCTCGGCAACGGTTATAATTAAATAATTTTTCTCTAAATATTTTTCACATTGAAACTCTTAAAAAAAAAATTTACGTATGGAACTTATTCTGCAAATAATTTTAAAAACTTCTACGATTCTTTAACTATTCAAAAAGGTATAACATTTAATAGGTATGTGCATGAAATTTTAAAATAATGTTATTTGAGTAGGCTCTAGTGGTAGTACCTACGTAACTGAACTTCGATACAAAAAAAATCTTTTTACTTCCTGGCACCTTTAAACTATGTAAAAAGGTCAGATAGGCTTTTTTGTGCTCTGGAGACATGCTGTCTCAGGTGTTCAGGTACTTACCAATTTCAGTATTTCTTTTTTAGAATATTCTATATATTATTTTTGTTAGTCTGCTCGTGTGATTTTTCCGTGGTAGATGTGTTAATACGTGCTCTGCAAATGATTTGCGTTTTAGAACCTTCTACGTCTCTTTAGGTATTAAAAAACGTATATCACTTGCTATTACATCGAAAACACGTTAGCCAAGTGTCACTTACGGTAAATTTTTAGTTGAGGTAAATACGTGCTCTTTGATAATTTCCCGTAAAACGCGACATAGTTTGGATTTTGGTATTTATTCATCTTCATTGTGTGACTTGGCTTGGATTTTGAACTGATTCATCTTCGTTTTCAACATGGTTGCCTCTATTTCTAATACAAATTCTCATTCTTTTTAATTACTCTTCACTACAGAAGTTCGTACGTTTCTCCTCATTTTCACAGCGCTTCCGCAAATATTCTCTGTCTTAAAATTTCGACATTTTCAATTGGCGTCATTTTGTTTTAAATTATGCTTTTAATATGATCTCTTACATAAAAATCCATTGGCGTTAGATCAGGGCTCCAAGCCGGCCATGCAATGGGACCGTCTTTTCTAATCCATTTGTTTGGGAAGTTCTCGTCCAACCATGCTTCCGTGGTGCGCTGGGCAGCCGTCATGTAGAAAAAACATGTCTCGTCTCAATGCAATAGAAATGTCGTCTATCAACAAGGGTAACTCCTCCCTCAAAAAGTTGTCATATGTGTCTCGCCATTCAAGTCACAGAATGAAAATGAATCAATCCAAAATCCAAGCCAAGTCACAGAATGAAGTCGCGTTTTAGGGGAAATTATCAAAGTATTTACCTCAACTAAAAATTCACCATTTGCCATCTTTGCTAACGTTTTTCCGATGTAATAGCAAGTGATATACGTTTTTTAATACCTAAAGAGACGTAGAAGTTTCTAAAACGCAAATCATTTGCAGAGCACGTATTAACACATCTACTACGGAAGAATCACACGAGCAGACTACACAAAAATAATAGATAGATAGAATATTCTAAAAAAGAAATACTGAAATAGGTACACACCTGAGATAGCATGTCTCCAGAGCACAAAAAAGCCTATCTGACCTTTTTACATAGTTTAAAGAAGCCAGGAAGTAAAAAGTTTTTTATCCAAGTTCAGTTATGTAGGTACTACCACTAGAGCCTACTCAAATAACATTAATTTAAGATTTCATGCACATACCTATTAAATGTTATACCTTTTTGAATAGTTAAAGAGTCGTAGAAGTTTTTAAAATTATTTGCAGAATAAGTTCCATACGTAAATTTTTTTTAAGTGTTTCAATGTGAAAAATATTTAGAGAAAAATTATTTAATTCTAACCGTTGCCGAGCAGTTTTTTAAAGCTGTTAATAGTAGGTGCAGCTTTTGCTGATATTTTTTATCAATTGACATGCCTTTTAACTAAATACATTCATAACAAAATAATAACAACACATAACAAAAAACCACTTTATGAGCTCTATTCTGAGAAAAAATCAATCGAAAAGCAAAAAAAAAGATAAGCCCTCCAGATATGGGGGGTACCGGCTTCGGCCGGCGCGTACCAAAACCAGAGGGAGGGGGACGTCCAGTGTCTTGCGCTGCTGGATGTCCCGCGGGGTCCACTATGGGCCCTGCACCCGTAACTCCACACTGAGTGAGGCCGGGGGCCTTCGGGCCGCGAGGAGACAACCTCTATACACACGGTGGGGGCCCTCCTCTGCTCAGCAGAGGGCATAGAGGAGGTTGAGGGAGGGCCACAGACGGCAGGTTGGGGGACCTGCCGTCCGACATCGTGACGGGAGAAGGGGGTGGGGGGCCCATGCCCCTTCTCCAGTGAGGGTGGGCCCAACTCCTTGCGAGTCGGGTCGACGTCGCCGGGGCGCCGCTGTCGCATTCGCGTTGTGGTTCACACCACTTGCGAGATCCGGCGGCGCCCCATTGCACGAGCGACAGGACGGCCCCCGGGGTGTTTGAGGAGGTATGCTATTATTAGGAGAGGAGATCTCCTATTATTAGGAGGAGAGTCCGACATACGGCCGTCGCCCTCCCCCAAGGGTGGCGGTTATGGTGCACAAAGCATTTCACCCCGTTAACAAAAAATTTTTTTTTATTTGCAACCACAGACAAAGTACAATTTATTTTTTATAGATTAACCCTAATTTAATGGGTGACAATAAGATTGGACTGTAATCGATAATCTGTTAAAGGTTAATAGAGGAAAGTTAAACAAGTTATGATTTTTCTAATGGATTTTTTTAAAACATGCGAAAAAATTATTTTAAGTTTTTTGTCACGTTTTCATTGAGTTTTTTTAAACTTTTTTTTGTCATAGTAATCATCCTGAATTGATCTTTCCAAGATAAAATAACCAGCATCCTAACCTTTTCGCAAGTCACAAAAATGTTGATCGAAAAGGAATAATTTAGTAACGAGCGACTCTTGAGTTAAATTTTCGACGTACATTAAAAATAAAAAAATATATTGCATAACTCCTATGACTATGAAGGCATAGTCTCAAAAACTTTGAGGGACCCTACGCATTCATAATAATAATAAAAAAGTAGTAAAGGTTCTGAGGTGAGATTTTCAAAAGTTCGTAAACCGATAAAAAAAAGTTAATTGCCAATTTGGTCATTCCTAAGGCTACATTAACATTAGAAATGCCTTATGCAACACTACAAGTTCTCAGTAGTGAAGTCAGACATCATCAATTCATCACACAAACGACTTAATGACTCATCGAAGGGACGGCTTTGGTATCCCTGCAATCGGTCCAAAACACTACCAAGGGTCGGTCTTGCTTAAGGCAAATCAGCATCCAGTCAACAAAGCGAAATGTAGAGATAACAACGAAAACGAGAGTAGGTAGTGGTAACACGTGCGATAGCAGTGAACAACTGACTGACGTGACGACGTATCGTAATGCATGGATGTAATAATCAAGGCTCGAACTAGTGAATGTCATCTCTTTCTAAGTAGGGTGACCTTGATGTCAATGAAAACCGGACGAAACATAAGGGAAGCCAGCCGGAAGGAACGAGCGAAGTTCTCTCTTTAGGAGTAACTTGGGCATTTACTTCCATAATGGGCGACACAGCACCTAGTGGTAGGTATATTCATTGACTCGAGAACTTTAATGAGCCGTTTTCAGAAGCACTAAAAAAATATATATTACGGCTGTCAAAAGAATGCAATTTTGGACCTCAGCCCAATAGCCATGTGTGATACATCATAAAATAGGTCTCAGCGAGCTGAACAAGTTACTATGACGCCAATAGCCAAATGTTTGTCCTTTCGGAGTTATATTGTATTGAAAAAAAACTAAAATTTTCAATAAAATATAACTCCGAAACGACAAACATTTGGCTGTTGGCGTCATAGTAACTTTTGTTCAGCTCGCTGAGACCTATTTTATGATGTATCACACATGGCTATTGGGCTGAGGTCCAAAATTACATTACTTTGACAGCCGTAATATACAATGTGAGTCTTCATAAAGTGCACATATCAAAATCAGGGAAACTACACCCCATTTCATCGACAGAAAAAATAAAAAATTCAATAAAAAAAAATATTTGTATTTATTATGATTTTTTAAAAATTATTAGTTGCACCTGTTGATCCTATTTAGATAAATCGTCATAATTTTTAAACTAAGTGCGTTATCGCAGTGAAATAAATTTTGTGATGATGTCTAATAATAAGCCGTACCTATAAAGTAAAAATATCCAAGAAAACTAACCCTATAAATTTACAATTAAGTGAAACTTGAAGAAAATCTGTATTTTTTTTCATCATTTTTGCATTTGTTTTACAATTTCTCCTAAAATCATGCTATTGACCCTACTTTTTTTTCATTCTAGCTTATTTTACATGGCATTAGCTTTCTAAAAGTAAAACTGCACGTTTATTACTCAAAAACAACAGTTTTTATGACCGTTTGAAAAAAGCCCATGCGCATCGTTTTGCTACACACCATTGTTTATCACCTTTTTTACAAATATTTTTTTTTATTTTTTATTTTATTTTTTCCGTCGATGAAATGGGGTGCAGTTTCCCTGATTTTGATATGTGCACTTTATGAAGACTCACACTGTATATATTTTTTTTAGTGCTTCTGAAAACGGCTCATTATACTTATATTTGCATTTAACGAAGTTATAACATTATAAAATGAAAGCCAAAATCAAGTCATAAAATTAGCTTTAATCCAAAAATAAACACACAGAAATAACTCATTTAAATGTATAGAATTTACAACTTGCTTATTGAGTGTTAATGTACAGAACATTACATACTGCCCTCAAATAAGGTTTGTAGTGGAAAAGAAGAGTAGAGAGAAGAGTAAAGATAAAACTCAACTTCGACCATGTTAAAATACGTTTATAAAACCTCGAGTGGTATTGCTACAAAAATTACTTAGCATACATTCATGGCTCGATTCGAGTCTGGGCCTTTAATTTGAGAATAAGTAAAGTTCACTATCTTGCATGGTTACATGGGTACATGCAAGATAGTGAACTTTACTTATATTCACAGTTATTAATAGTGAACTTTTCTTACATTTCTTATGATCAGTTACAGTAGGCTACGTTTTATCGCGGAAATCGCACTCATTCTGCGGAATTAACTTAATCATATTTTGATCTACATAAGTTTACAAATTATTTTCAGTGAACCAATTTAGAACTTTATATCATTATGGTAGTCTTGGTCTCGACAAGGGTTAAATTAAAAATTAAAAATGTTGTTGCAGACAAATTTTAGTGTACAAATTGTAAATTCAGATAATAAAATCTAACTTGCCAATACGAATAAAACTCATGTAGCTAGCTAGATTGATGACAAATATTTGAATGTTTTTTTTTTACATTTAAAATATGCATAGAAGCTAATATACATTACAAAATAGAATAGAATTATTAAGTATAAAATTAAATATTCTATTATACCGCCTGTCAATTTTTCTATTCAAACATAATATTCAAAGCTTCTTCTTTTGGGGAATGCATTCAGTCAGTTTGGGCACCTGCATCGAGCTGTGGTTGCTTCGTTGGTAGTTCTTCCAGTTCAACATTTTCTTCCGTCGCTTAGTACCATTACTTTTTGCGCCACAGGCTGTAAATATTTATTTATTACTTACTTTCTAATAAACTTCTTAGCAAACAAAACACAAAGGTAACAGAAAAGTCCTGTGCAACGTACCTTAAGGGGTTGGTAAGCAAGTCAATAAAAAGTAAACTAAGTGATACTTTCTGAGTTATTCCCGTTTGAAAATATAAAATATAAAAAAAAAACAATTTAATTCATTCAATTGTCCATTATCATCATTTTAAAGTATTTTGCGTTACAACTAGTAATAAATTGGGGACATTTTGTCAAAGAGTATTTGTTGTTTGTGATAATTATTTTTTCTATCGATTGGCATAATGTACACCAAACGGCAACTTTTCATGTACAAACGTACAAACTTTAGGTATGCTACAGAGGTTTGAAGCCTTTTACTCACCACTACAAATGGTACAGGATCTTCCTTCAACCTAGGTAAGACCGTAGGTTTAAAATCTTATTTTCTAAAATACCGGCTTTTGCAGGCTTCACAAAATGCAGGATTTTGTGATGTCGAACCAGAGCCTCATATAGCATCCATCCATTTTAAACGTAAGCTTTCGTTTTTAGTAAAACTGAAAAGAGACCATTGGGTAATCAAACACATGGTCTACATTTTACAACATCATGGTCATAGTATTCCACATAAATGAGTAAGAGTAAAACACACTCCTTCAGTTTGTGGCTCTTGCTCTGGACACTTTACTCTAGTTGCTTACATATACGATTTTATGTTTTATTTGAGAAGACAAAGAGTTTAGTTTTCTATGGAAGGTTTTTCGTAGTGCTCTATCCTCTTTGATTATAACATCCTTGTCGTAATGAGATCGCCCAGGAGCAGGTAAAAACCATTTTTAAAACAATTGGATAAGTCATTCATTAGTTTCTGTCATGATGACCGACTTCACTTCTGAGAACTTGTGGTGTTGCTTAAGGCTTATGTTAATCTAGCCCTAGGAACGTTGATTGAACGCTTAAGAATGACCAAATTGGCAATTTCTTTTTATCGATTAACGAGTTTTTGAAAATCTTATCTCAGAACCTTTGAAGATGAAAATCAGCAAATAATAGCCTAAGAAGAAGAACTACCTTTTTACTATTATTATGAATGCTTAGTGTCCTCCAAAGTTTTTAAAAATATGCAGGAGTTATGGAATTTTATTTTTTAATGTACGTCGAAAATTTAGCTCCGAGTCGCTCGTTACTAAATTATTCCTTTTCGATCTAAATTTTTGTGACTTGCGAATTGCTGATTATTTTATGCGTGAAAGATCAATTTAGGAGGATCATTATGACAAAATTTTTTTTTAAGAAAACTCAATAAAAATGTAAAAAAAAAATTAAAATAAAATTTTTCGCGAGTTTAAAAAAAATCATAACTCATAAACTACTAAAAATCGGTCAACATACATGGGATATATATGGATAATTGGATACCCCTGGATGTGAAGAAACAAATTTTTTTTTATGGACTTCACCGTTTGGACCGCCCTGTATATTACATATTTGCTTGCCAATGCAAGCAAAAGAAAACATGCAAAAATACGATTTTTAAGCAAAGGGTACGAAAATTATTAAGGAAAGAAAAAAATCCCTTGTAACCATACAGACGAGCTAAAAAGTAACTACAATAAAAAATCTTACAAAAAAGGCGTAGAATTTTTTTATGTTTTGCATAATAATAAAAATAATGTAAGCCTTTATTAATTTGTTCTAGATAATCCACCAATCTGGACTCGGCCCCCGTGGTGGAGTATGGCCTGTACCTTCCTCGGGGAAGAGACCCGTGCCCCTCGGTGGGGACATAATGGGTTGATGATGAAATAATAATTAATTACATACAACAAATAACATTTGAAATTGATAAATTGACAATTATATTACTTAAGTTAATTAATACATTGTGTAAATTGTAAATTAGATGTCAAGCATTTTTTTATTAGGGCGTCCCTCTCCGGGACATGCTTGGCCTCCCACAAGCCTTGTGGTTTGTGGGGTGTGATCTAATCACCCTAGCTAACCAGGTTTCACTGAGTGACTCTGGCTGGGTTATTTTTCATAAGATGCAAAAATAATTTGCAAAAAGTCGAAGAAAAAAAGAATATTATTCATAATGCATATTTATTTTCAAGTCTGTTTTCAAAAACTATAATGAAAATGGCCAACACCCAAACTCAACATACCAAAAAGTCAAAGAAAAAGAATATCAATCATATTTACTTTCAAGTCTAATTTCCAAAACTCTAATAAAAAAAGGCAAACACCCAACGCCACCAATAATGCCCAAAACATGACACGGCACGGCAACCAACACAAGCCGCATAGATTTGTGAGATGAACGTCACATTCGCGATTCGTCACATGAGACATAGAAGACATTAGTGAGAAGGCACAAGAGATATAGGTGACTTTTGTTATTCGTCACATTATCACATAGTCACATACTGTATTGGTCACAATATGAAATTGACACATTCATATTAACCCACAATTCTTCTTCTAGGGACGAGTGTACAATTACTGCCAACATACAATAACCTAAGATTTTGAGGTAGATATTTGATATAAAATTGTATGTTAGTTTTTATGTTCCTGTTAGTTAGTTTATGCTCCTGGTCGTACCACCAACTCATGCCAACGGTGGTATGACAATGAATTTAGAATTCCTCGTTACAACGAGGAAAGTGACGTTCATCCCACAAATCGCCGTATCCATAACAATCTTTCCTCAACAAAAAACGGTCGCTGTGACCTCGTGACCGGAGGTCATCCATTGGCAAATGCCCGCAGCGGGCCAGGTTAATGGAGGGGCAACTTGTATTTCTTTTTTTAACAAGTTATTGACTATTTAGAAGCAAAACAAGGCTTAGATTTCGGTCTGGAATAACTACTTACTCATTCCTTGAGTATGTATTTGTTACAGATGGAATAATGCGATTGTAACGTGAATAATTTAAATTATTGTCTGCGGGAAAGGCCGCCAAAACATCAATGAGAGGGACGAAAAGCTAAAATTTTGTATGAAAATCATTGCTAAGAACAACAAAATCAAAAGTAAATGTTTATTACTTACCCTTCCATCGTTTAAATCTGCCACAAACACCAATTTCAGTACGAAACCACTAACAATTCAAATGCGCGCCTCACTCAACAACCACACGCCTCAACGTAAATAAACGAAGGAAACTGTGACAGTGACAGCTGACAGCTCCACTCGAAATAATGTTGCCATCTACGGTTTGATAGTGATGTTAAAATTTGGTGAATACGTTAGAGACTACAGTAAAGTCTGTTCATATCATAGTGTCACTATGATATTTACCACGTAGGCAAATGGCGGCTTTTAACAAAAGAAATTAAAAGAAGCCGACGCGGCGCAAACACGCCAGTGACTTTGGCTCGCAGCTCGTCTCATTCTACTATTACGTAGATCACGCAATAAGGCGTTTTCAAAAAAAAAATAGTTCCACAACTCTTACTAGATGGCGTGAAAGTCAGAAAAATATATCTGTCAAATCCACCCGACAAAACATTTTATGTTAAGTTTTTAATTTATATCTTGCTTGCAAGTGCAAGCTATTAACAAACACCGTCAAAAAGTCTGAGCAAAACCGTACTCTTTAATTTCTACATTTTCTTGACAGACTGTCTGTACAGTTTAAAAAGTTATCAGAACTCATGCATGACTATCTATGTTACATAATTTTATAATCATTTTATTTATTACCTTAGCTTAAGGCTTGGCCGTTACTTCTTAACTAAGGAAAGAAATTGGGTATTGTAAAACGGCCAAGCCCTATTCTTTACCATGATGATTGTATGATTGGTAAAACTAGGGCTTGTTTTGTCATCCTTTTTATGAAATGTGTTTTTGTAGGATGGTTTATTTATTCGGGCTGTGTTTTTATTCCATACAAAAGTTTTCGTCGCTTTCTGACTTTTCTAGTAATCTGACCTAATTTGGCCCCATACACTTTCTATCCCTATCAACAGCAAAATTAGATGGTATGATGTAGGATTGGTACTTAATCTACGAAACACTTCAAGAAGAGGTAGGTAGGTGAATCTACTCAAATTGACGGCGTCATTGTCCTTGGAAGTGTCACACTTATATTTTGTCAAAAATCAGGTTGTTAAAGATATTTTTATTTCTATATTAGTTGGAGTTAACTGGCAATCTTACATACTGGAACGACAATAACTGTATACTTATTATATTTCTGTTGTGCTGAGAACTGTGAGAGATTAATGACAACAATGACGAATTAGCGACAATTCGAGGAGATTCACCCAGGTAGGTAGTGCACTATCCATCTTCTCGCGTCTTGGCGAGGGCGCTCCCGTGCCCCTAGAAGACTGCACAGACTAAGTAGGAGATACTGTAATTTTGTTACACTGCTGTATGTAAGTTTTTACTTACTTTACTTTTAGTTTTGGTTTCTATACCTTGTAAATTAGGAACTTTCTTTGAGTATACAAAAATGCGTACCTGTGCCGTTGTGACGTGCAAAAATACAGGAATTCATACATTCCCCAGTACCAATGAAACCCTGAAGCGACAATGGATCAAAGCAACCAGAGTCGATGTAAATCGAAAAATTGGATGGAACATGCGTAAACATTCATGTATTTGTTCGGATCATTTCACCCCAAACGATTATATGACACGTAAGTACGAATTTCTTCGTTTAAGTTCAGTAAAATAAAATATTTGTGAAGTAGATGTAAAATATTATTATTCAATTTTGCTTTTCTCTGTTTTAGGTGGCAAACTAAGAATACTAAAGAAAACAGCTGTACCATCCATTTTTCCTTGGACGGCAATGGCTTCGACTTCATCGAGTGGAACGGTCGACCTAACCAACCAAGAATGTTATAATCAAAGAGGATAGAGCACTACGAAAAACCTTCCATAGAAAACTAAACTCTTTGTCTTCTCAAATAAAACATAAAATCGTATAAGTAAGCAACTAGAGTAAAGTGTCCAGAGCGAGAGCCACAAACTGAAGGAGTGTGTCTTACTCTTACTCATTTATGTGGAATACTATGACCATGATGTTGTAAAATGTAGGCCATGTGTTTGATTACCCAATGGTCTCTTTTCAGGTTTACTAAACACGAAAGCTAACGTTTAAAATGGATGGATGCTATATGAGGCTCTGGTTCGACATCACAAAATCCTGCATTTTGTGAAGCCTGTAAAAGCCGGTATTTTAGAAAATAAGATTTTAAACCTACGGTCTTACCTAGGTTGAAGGAAGATCCTGTACCATTTGTAGTGGTGAGTAAAAGGCTTCAAACCTCTGTAGCATAAATCGTGGGTTAAGAACCAGAGTAGCGTAAGGGCAAAAATTGAAAAAAGTCAAAATTATTGCAAGCAGACAAACTTCATTTTGGCAGTAAACAAAAATATTTTTTTGGATACGTTTTTTTTTTACTAAGCAATCGACTCACAATATCGATCCAGTTTTTTGGTACATAAAAATACGAAGAATTTAAAAGCGAATGGAGAAAATTTTTTTTATTACAATTTTGGCCTTTCGCTACTCTGGTTCTTAACCCACGAAATACTCTTTGACAAAATGTCCCCAATTTATTACTAGTTGTAACGCAAAATACTTTAAAATGATGATAATGGACAATTGAATGAATTAAATTGTTTTTTTTTTATATTTTATATTTTCAAACGGGAATAACTCAGAGAGTATCACTTAGTTTACTTTTTATTGACGTGCTTACCAACCCCTTTAGGTACGTTGCACAGGACTTTTCTGTTACCTTTGTGTTTTGTTTGCTAAGAAGTTTATTAGAAAGTAAGTAATAAATAAATATTTACAGCCTGTGGCGAAAAAAGTAATGGTACTAAGCGACGGAAGAAAATGTTGAACTGGAAGAACTACCAACGAAGCAACCACAGCTCGATGCAGGTGCCCAAACTGACTGAATGCATTCCCCAAAAGAAGAAGCTTTGAATATTATGTTTGAATAGAAAAATTGACAGGAGGTATAATAGAATATTTAATTTTATACTTAATAATTCTATTCTATTTTGTACTGCATATTAGCTTTTATGCATATTTTAAATGTAAAAAACACATTCAAATGTTTGTCATCAATCTAGTTGAATTTTATTCGTATTGGCAAGTTAGATTTTATTATCTGAATTTACAATTTGTACACTAAAATTTGTCTGCAATAACATTTTTAATTTAACCCTTGTCGAGACCAAGAGTACCATAATGATATAAAGTTCTAAATTTGTTCACTGAAATTAATTAGTAAACTTATGTAGATCAAAATATGATTAAGTTAATTCCGCAGAATGAGTGCGATGTCCGCGATAAAAAGTAGCCTACTGTAACTGATGATAAGAAATGGAAGAAAAGTTCACTATTAATAACTGTGAATATAAGTAAAGTTCACTATCTTGCATGTATCCATGTATGCAAGATAGTGAACTTTACTTATTCTCAAATTAAAGGCCCAGACTCGAATCGAGCCATGAATGTATGCTAAGTAATTTTTGTAGCAATACCACTCAAGGTTTTAAAAACGCATTTTAACATGGTCGAAGTTGTGTTTTATCTTTACTCTTCTCTCTACTCTTCTTTTCCACTACAAACCTTATTTGAGGGCAGTATGTAATGTACTGTACATTAACACTCAATAAGCAGCATAATAAAGAGTTATTTCTTTGTGTTTATTTTTGGATTAAAGCTAATTTTATGACTTGATTTTGGCTTTCATTTTATAATGTTAAAACTTCGTTAAATGCAAATATAAGTATAATTTAAGTTCTTCAGTCAATGAATATACCTACCACTAGGTACTGTGTCGCCCATTATGGAAGTAAATGCCCAAGTTACTCCTAAAGAGAGAACTTCGCTCGTTCCTTCCGGCTGACTTCCCTTATGTTTCGTCCGGTTTTCATTGACATCAAGGTCACCCTACTTAGAAAGAGATGACATTCACTAGTTCGAGCCTCCTTGTCAGGACATTTTTTTGTCAGAGTACTCAATCCTCTTTGATTATTACATCCATGTAACCAACACCCAGTACATTAACTGTCAAATTCTCGCGACTTTTGGCGTTGTCGCGCGCGCGTCCACGTACAGTGCCACCATCTTATCTGTTCAGTTGATAGCGGCGCTAGTGGAGAATTTAGTAGTAAAATTTGAGGAATTTACCTAGACAAATGAGAATATTTTAACCTGTCTTTCAATTTTAATGAAAATATATCTATAAATTTTAGTGACTGAATAAATAAAACAAAAAATGGGGAACAGGATTTACAATTTATATATTAGTTACAATTTTGCCCACCTGAACAGATAACTTGGTGGCGCTGTACTACCTTTGCTGCGTCAAGAAGCGAGCGGTCACAACCACAGATTAAATAAAAAATGCTACGTTGATGACAGAACTATTTTCGCCAACTGAGCGCCATCTATTGAGTTTTTGTGTTATTAACTTTTCTTTTTTTTCTGAAAACGGCTCATTAAAGAATTAAATCAATCAGTATTTTAGAATGGATTTATAACTAAACGATCCTGCACCACTTAGGTTGGTACCTATTCTAAATTCCGGTGGAGATGAATATTCTGAGGACACTTCGAGTGATGAAGAGTAGTGTTTTATTTCATGCTTCATTTGGTATGTTGTGTACCATGCAAGGATGTTATAATCAAAGAGGATAGAGCACTACGAAAAACCTTCCATAGAAAACTAAACTCTTTGTCTTCTCAAATAAAACATAAAATCGTATAAGTAAGCAACTAGAGTAAAGTGTCCAGAGCGAGAGCCACAAACTGAAGGAGTGTGTCTTACTCTTACTCATTTATGTGGAATACTATGACCATGATGTTGTAAAATGTAGACCATGTGTTTGATTACCCAATGGTCTCTTTTCAGTTTTACTAAAAACGAAAGCTTACGTTTAAAATGGATGGATGCTATATGAGGCTCTGGTTCGACATCACAAAATCCTGCATTTTGTGAAGCCTGCAAAAGCCGGTATTTTAGAAAATAAGATTTTAAACCTACGGTCTTACCTAGGTTGAAGGAAGATCCTGTACCATTTGTAGTGGTGAGTAAAAGGCTTCAAACCTCTGTAGCATACCTAAAGTTTGTACGTTTGTACATGAAAAGTTGCCGTTTGGTGTACATTATGCCAATCGATAGAAAAAATAATTATCACAAACAACAAATACTCTTTGACAAAATGTCCCCAATTTATTACTAGTTGTAACGCAAAATACTTTAAAATGATGATAATGGACAATTGAATGAATTAAATTGTTTTTTTTTTATATTTTATATTTTCAAACGGGAATAACTCAGAAAGTATCACTTAGTTTACTTTTTATTGACTTGCTTACCAACCCCTTAAGGTACGTTGCACAGGACTTTTCTGTTACCTTTGTGTTTTGTTTGCTAAGAAGTTTATTAGAAAGTAAGTAATAAATAAATATTTACAGCCTGTGGCGCAAAAAGTAATGGTACTAAGCGACGGAAGAAAATGTTGAACTGGAAGAACTACCAACGAAGCAACCACAGCTCGATGCAGGTGCCCAAACTGACTGAATGCATTCCCCAAAAGAAGAAGCTTTGAATATTATGTTTGAATAGAAAAATTGACAGGAGGTATAATAGAATATTTAATTTTATACTTAATAATTCTATTCTATTTTGTAATGTATATTAGCTTCTATGCATATTTCAAATGTAAAAAAAAACATTCAAATATTTGTCATCAATCTAGCTAGCTACATGAGTTTTATTCGTATTGGCAAGTTAGATTTTATTATCTGAATTTACAATTTGTACACTAAAATTTGTCTGCAACAACATTTTTAATTTTTAATTTAACCCTTGTCGAGACCAAGACTACCATAATGATATAAAGTTCTAAATTGGTTCACTGAAAATAATTTGTAAACTTATGTAGATCAAAATATGATTAAGTTAATTCCGCAGAATGAGTGCGATTTCCGCGATAAAACGTAGCCTACTGTAACTGATGATAAGAAATGGAAGAAAAGTTCACTATTAATAACTGTGAATATAAGTAAAGTTCACTATCTTGCATGTATCCATGTATCCATGCAAGATAGTGAACTTTACTTATTCTCAAATTAAAGGCCCAGACTCGAATCGAGCCATGCATGTATGCTAAGTATTTTTTGTAGCAATACCACTCAAGGTTTTATAAACGTATTTTAACATGGTCGAAGTTGAGTTTTATCTTTACTCTTCTCTCTACTCTTCTTTTCCACTACAAACCTTATTTGAGGGCAGTATGTAATGTACTGTACATTAACACTCAATAAACAAGTTGTAAATTCTATACATTTAAATGAGTTATTTCTGTGTGTTTATTTTTGGATTAAAGCTAATTTTATGACTTGATTTTGGCTTTCATTTTATAATGTTAAAACTTCGTTAAATGCAAATATAAGTATAATTTAAGTTCTTCAGTCAATGAATATACCTACCACTAGGTACTGTGTCACCCATTATGGAAGTAAATGCCCAAGTTACTCCTAAAGAGAGAACTTCGCTCGTTCCTTCCGGCTGGCTTCCCTTATGTTTCGTCCGGTTTTCATTGACATCAGGGTCACTCTACTTAGAAAGAGATGACATTCACTAGTTCGAGCCTCCTTGTCAGGACATTTTTTTGTCAGAGTACTCAATCCTCTTTGATTGTTACATCCATGGTACCGTTTTTTCTTCTATTTAAAGTGTTTTGGCCGTCTAAGTTCTATTATTGAAATAAATGTTTTTTTACTAAAACCAAGATTGCCTTCGTGTGTACCGCCACTATCTAAGCGAACGGATGTTATCTGATTTATATACTAGTGGTTCGCCACAAATTTTGAACTCGTGCCCATAACACAGTATTTTTTTACCATTCACCTCCTTTGAGCTTATACAAATTATATTTTCTTTTAACGTTCCGGATTGTTCAAGTAGACTGAGAACTTCGTGTTATTTGAACGAGTAAGCAAAGCTGCTTACTCGTTCCAAAAACAGTAGGTGCAAGAGAAAGGCTGATAGTAACTTTATGACCTCTCGCCACAGGGGTTTCCTGTGAAGATTTGTGATCTCACCCCAGTCAACTTTACCCACCGTCCCATTTCAGTTGATTTCAGTTCAGTCAGTGTCAAAAACGTAAAACCAGTAAAACTTTTACTTTTTTTTTTTTTTAAGTCGCATACAGACCTCAGAAGAAGGAGTACCATAGAAGGAGGAATAAAATAAAAAGTAACAGTTGTATAGCTGTCCATGTTACTCTTACGATAAATCTCTGCGCCAGAAAGAGACCGCTGTAGTGTACTCATGCACTAAAAATGTTACAATCGTACACGGTTGCCACAGATTACTGAACAAAGCCACAATCCATAGGGCTGGGACAAACACCATAAAGATGTCGATATTATTTATACCGATCTACATAATCTGTGTATTTTTTAAAATTAATGTTGGTAATTAAGTATTAACATTAAATGATAAAAAAATCATAGCCCATCACCATGTTTAATAGTGATTTTTCGGACCCATGGCTGTGTACCAAAAAACCTACGACTAAATTCCATTATTCCAATTCCAATTAATTTAAATTACAGTCATGGGCCCATGATAATCACTATTATCAACATTATCTATCTATCAAATTATCAATGTATTTATCTCTAAAAAAATATCATTTTTCCCTTGGTGGTGCTAGTGAACCAGCTGGAACCAGTTATTATGTGCTAAGTGTGGTACATACCATATAAGTTACAATAAATATTCATAAGTAACAGTAAGTAATTCTACATCAGGTTTTCAATACTATAAATGGGACTAATAGGGCTATAGCGAATCGAAGAAAGATTTTACCGAGTTATGTGGTAACATGGCAAAATGTATATGTACGGCGAATATAGAACCTTTTTTTTTAATATGTTTGCAAATCATCAATAATCACCATATACAGCGCCACCAAGTTATCTGTTCAGGTGGGTAAAATTGTAACTAAGTAATTTATTGTAAATCCTGTTCCCCATTTTTGTTTTATTTATTCATTTACTAAGATTTATAGATATATGTTCATTCAAATTGAAAGATGGGTTAAAATATTCTCATTTTTCTAGGTAAATTTCTCAAATGTTACTACTAAATTCTCCACTAGCGCCGCTATCAACTGAACAGATGAGATGGTGGCACTGTAAGAAAGTATAATGAATAAAACAAGACCAAAATAGGAAAAACTATTTACTTTTTTTAATAGAAAATTTGCATAATATAAGTTGTCACTAAACCATTCTATGCTAGTTGACGCCTAATAATTGTTATTGAGCATACCTGCTGGCCAACACATACCAAGTTTCAAGTTCACAATAAACATCACTTGTGTTCACTAAACACATACAACACCATGTCGAAGCTGGATGAAGTACTGCACACACAAAAGTCCATTGAGTCGACGCTGGCAGCACGGATGGAAGCCTTTGAGAGACGACTCTCCCAACCCATCACCACTCAACAGGCTCCGGACCTGGATTGCTTGACACGTGAGTTCCGTGAGTTTAGAGAAACCGTGGGGAGTATTCTCAGCCTACTACGGGCTCAGGTTGCATCCTTAGCTTCACAAACAGACGAGCTGGACAACTACAACCGTCGCAATGCATTGCTTTTCTGTGGCATTGAGGAAAAGGATTCTGAAGATGTTGAGGCCACCATAACTCGCATCATTCAGGAAAAACTTGGCCATAGCAACTTTGACCCTTCATCATTACTGGTAGTCCATAGACTAGGGCCTAAAGGTAGTGGGAGACACCGTCCGATACTGGCACGCTTCAGTTCAATAACCCTACGAAATAACATCTGGCAATCCAAGAAATCACTGAAGTCAACAGGAACTGTGATCCGCGAGTTTCTAACGAAGATCCGCCAGACTATCTTTGTATCAGCACGGCGCCACTTCGGCATGACTGCCTGCTGGACCAAGGATGGAGCTGTACTTGTCAGGGCGCCTGGGAAGGACCCGGTGAGAGTCTCCTCAGTGTCGGAGTTGGACGAGCTTTGCCTCCTGCACCCTGCGGTCGGCCAAAGCGACAAAAGGATGGGCAAGGCTGGCTCGGCCCCGCAGGATTCCGTGCAGAAGGCCAACGCCAAGTCAGTGTCGGTGAAGACTCGCAGCCAAGCAACTATTGCGGCTAAATCCAAGCCGAAAACGTGATGTTTTATTTCGTGTTATCTGTTATTTTACTTGTTTGTCCGTATCTCGCCATATAGTACAGTCAACCTACTTTAAGTTCTTTGTCTACTAAATGCTCGACAGAAGTTGTATCTTTGTAGGTAGGTAAATTGTTTGTTTGGTTCTTTATTCACAGAACAACTTTGCTCGCTCAACTTTCTTCTTTTTTCAACAATGTTAACTGTCAGTGTCTTTTTTTTTTGTGACCTGGTTACACGACTTTTGAGCCTCTGTCAGTCTCAGTTCATAGATTAAGGCGGGTGCGTTTCAAAATCAATTAAGTTTGTATACTTGTAGTAATAGTTATCCTATTTCCGCTCACCACTCAACCTGGCAGGTGCTCAATAACTGCGCACCTTATTTAGCTTTTCAGTTTTATTCATTTGTAATTTATACTTTAAATAATATATTTGTATATATTTTATTTTTTAGTCTAATATTTTGGTATATAATATTTATTTACTTGTTTATTATTATTTTACATGGTACAGAGTGATGATTCATACCACACTGCTGAATCCGATTCATCTTTAGCAAGCACTGATTCTGGTCCTCTCAGCCTTAGTGACAGCCTGGGCAGAGAGTTTTCAAATTTTCCTAAAAATTTCAATGTTTGCCACATCAATGCCCAAAGTGTCCCAAGTCACTACAATGACCTTTTAGCTTCTTTCTCTTCTTGCAACTTTCAAGCTTTGCTCATCTGTGAGAGTTGGCTTAAGCCGTCACTTCCTTCTACGGCCTTTTCCTTACCTGGTTACATCTTGATCCGTCACGACCGGGTCGGGAGGAGAGGTGGCGGTGTAGCCATTTACCTCAAAAGTAATTTGAGCTTTAAAGTCGTTGCCCGTTCCCCGCCAGCTTCGGCCACTGCCGAATTCCTCTTTTTAGAAATCGACCTCGGAGTCAAACTTTTACTCGGCGTAGTCTACTGTCCTCCCACTATCGACTACTTTTCAGCCTTTGAGCTCTGTCTTGAGGAGCTTTCTTCCAACTACCCGCTTCAGTTGATTATGGGAGATTTCAACACCAACCTTCTTTCCGTCGACCAACGCTCTTGTAAGCTTCGTTCACTGGTCGAATCTGTTAACCTTACCTTTCTTCCGCTTATTGCTACACACCACTCTCGAACCTCAGACACTCTATTAGACCTCATTATTACCTCTGATGACTCCCTTGTTGCGTCTCATGGTCAAATCCCTGCTCCCGCCTTTTCTCTTCATGATTTAATTTTCTGTTCCTTCAAACTGAGATCCCCCAAACCCAAGCCCATTGTCGTTTTTCAACGAAGTTTTGGGCGTATGGATGTGGAAAAGCTTAGAAGCGATGCGTCTCTAGTCTGCTGGCATGAAATGCAGGATCTTCCTACCGTTGATGACAAGGTTTCTTTCTTGTGTGCCGAGATCATTAGGTTATTTGACAAACACGCCCCAATGAAGCCGGTGAAACTTAAGCATCGTCCTACTCCATGGATTACGAACTCTGTTCGTACGGCGATGCGGAAGAGGGACCGAACCTTTCGGAAGTACAAGCGAGATAGATCCGACGTTAACTGGTTGGAGTATAAAGTTGCCAGGAACAGATGCAACCAGATGTGTCGTAATGCTAAACGCCGGTATATATCTGAGCAGATAGAACTATCCACGCCTGCGGGTATGTGGAAGTTTCTGAGATCCCTAGGTGTGGGTAAGCCCATAAATAGTGAGACTAAAATTCCTGTTACTTTAAATGATCTCAATAAGCATTTTACTTCAGTCCCCATCTTACACCCCCTGATCAAATCTGGTTCGCTTTTTGAGATCAGTCAAATTCCAAAGCTCTGCTCAGATTCCTTTGACTTTCTGCCAGCTGCCAGTGACGACATAAAAAAGGTCATTATCTCAATAAAATCAAAGGCTGTCGGTTGCGACAATATCGGTCGTGCTATGGTCTCCCATATCCTGGATATCCTACTCCCAGCTATCACCCACATTATAAACTTTTCCCTAACCTCTGGTGAATTCCCGGACCTATGGCGCAAAGCTTACGTCCTTCCCCTCCCTAAAATTCCTAATCCCTCGTCGCTAACCCAGTACCGCCCTATTTCCATTCTTCCTTTCCTATCCAAAGTCCTCGAATCACTTGTCAACAAGCAGCTATCCAAATTCCTATCCGCAAGTGATCTCTTAAACCCTTTTCAATCCGGTTTCCGGGCAGGTCATAGCACCACAACCGCCTTGCTAAAAGTGACAGAGGACATTAGAGTCGGGATGGAGGAGACACAAGTCACAGTCCTCGTGCTGATCGACTTTAGTAATGCATTTAACGCCGTTGATCATGACCTACTTTTGGCTACTCTCGGTAGTCTCAATATGTCGGACACTGCCATGCAATGGTTCACTTCATATCTTCGGGGACGTCAGCAGGCGGTGCGATTCGGCCAGGATCAGTCCGACTGGATTAACTCAAATGCTGGCGTCCCACAAGGCGGCATTCTCTCACCCTTATTGTTTTCAATTTTTATTAATCTTATCACTCCCAATCTTTCTTGTCACTACCATCTGTACGCGGACGACTTGCAGCTCTATAGGCTTGCCAGTACAAACGATCTTTGTCAGGCAGTCTCGGGTCTCAACGACGATCTGAGGCGTATTAAAGAGTGGTCTGATCGTTTCGGTATTGCCGTTAACCCCTCAAAATGCCAAGCGATTATAGTTGGGAGCTCGAGGCAGCTTGTCAAGGTGGATTCTGTCTCGCTAAACCCTCTTCTTTTTAATGGATGCCAGATACCATTTTTGCCAACGGTAACTGATCTCGGTCTCATCATCGATCGGAAGCTCTGCTGGGATGCGCAGATTAAGGCCGTATCGCGGAAATTCTATGCTTCCCTCCACCCCTTACTTCGTCTAAAAAACTTTTTTCCGATTAGCATTAAGACATCTCTTGTCTACTCCCTTCTCCTACCAATTCTAGACTACGCCGATGTCTGTTACCTCGACATTTCCCAGGAGTACCTTAACAAACTCGATCGTTTGCAGAACACATGCATCAGATTCATCTATGGCTTGCGGAAATACGACCATGTGTCAGCTTTCCGCGCCAAGTTAAGATGGCTTCCAGGAGAACGGAGAAATGTCAGGATTCTTTGCACCCTGTACTCCGTCCTTTTCCATACGAATACACCTCAATATCTAAAGTCCCAATTTGCTTTCTTGTCTGGCACTCACAGCAGACCGCTCCGATCTTCTCAGAATCTTCTCCTTAGCACCCCTTTTCACCAGTCTGGTTTTGTCTCAAACTCATTTTCTGTAACCGCCGTTCGTCTTTGGAACGCCCTTCCTGAATGTATTCGTAAAGCCCCCACTCAGAGTGCCTTCAAAGCCCTCGTCCGCAAACACTTTCTGGATCAGTGTTATCCCGTTTCCCATTGATCTTCTCCCCCACGAGGAGGATCTCAGCTGTGTACATGCAACATCCCTCACTGTATTTTTATTAACATGTATTTATTTTTCTCTTATTTAGCTATATGTATATATTTTTCTATTACAGGTTTTCAGTATGTTATATTATATTATATTATATAGTATTGTATTGTATTGTATTGTATTGTATTGTATTGTATGGTATTGTATTGTATTGTATTGTATTTTATTAGATTATGTGTACTTTTCATGTATTTATCTTATCTAAAATTACAGTATGCCTATCAGTTACTTTCATACACCTCCTGCGGTTGACTGGTAGAAAATGCTTGTAGCATTAAGTCCGCCGCGTTGCCATTGTAATTTTTACTTATGTGCAATAAACGTATTAATAATAATAATAATAATAAAACTATTTATTAACATAACATAACATTTACACACAGGCACATAGATTGCTTCTGGCCCCACACTAGGATACCCTGTGTCGTGTTAATAGATTACGTATTTGTTTCCAATAAATACCTACCACCTAGCATAGTTACTCAAGGCACCCGTTGTAATAACATCATCAGTTCAGGTTTGATGGAATAAAATAAAAATTAAAAACCAAACGATTTATTGGTACAAGATTATTTGGCATCAAATAAAGTACGTAGTTTCAAGCTTTTCACATAAAAAGTGGCAGGCTGCAGCTCAATAGAGAAGAAACCAACACGTATTACTATAATGTATATGTTTTTTATCACTGACTTTTGTTTTACAAGTACCTATTAACGTTTTTTTTTTTTTTCACAAAAATGTGTCAGCCATAATGTAAAAGATAATATAATATTTTATGAAATTCAAATGAAATCAGCTTGGTTGCAGCTCACGAACATTGTCCATTTCCGCGGAAGGCGCAACCTGAAAATTGTTTTTATTTAAGTACTTCACGTTGATAACTTCCACATAAAAAATAATAAAAATCACTTGCACCAGAATCAGACTATGATAGTATTAAACTAGTTATGACCTTTAACTGCTAAACGTTGTCCAGGATAGAAAAAAACACCCAGTCAGGCAATAATCAGGGAAAAATTCTGCAAGTGATTGCAGGTTGGAACTGACAACCTGTTTTATTATCCAAGTGGAGTAACCACTAGACCAACGAGATAGTCGGGACTCATGTGAAATTCCTGATGTACATACATACAGCAAAACGTACACCTCAGTCGACATAATTGTGCAGTATGTAGACTTTATTTTGTTTTAAGTATCATTATAATGTATAATTATAACCTTACCAATGATCTGCGGGCTAAGGAAAAGCGTAAAGTAGGTACGGCACTTGTTTCCAACCTACGCCACTTGCTATTGTTTATGAAACAGTCGCTTGCTGCAAATGCGGTGTAAATTTTTCCAAGACTACTTTGTACGTGATACTGCGTCATCGACATTTGTTATTTTGTGCTGTCTTCGGGTAACCTGCAATAGATAATTAACAATTAAATCAACTATACGAACGCAAGAAATAACTAAATATGCTCTACGAACTATCGATACTTTTTTTCACTGAGAAAGTGGGAAAGTCCCATCCCTATTCCCCTACAACAAACAACAAACTTGTATTATGATTTATATCGAAAATATCACAATAATCATGATGAAAACACCATTCTCTAATAGCTAATTTGCAATTCTAGTAGCCCATAGTTGAAATCTTAGAGAAAATACCCTTTTAGGTACACAAAATTAAGACTTACCGGTGGAAGCTGATGAATGTTGTTTCATTATCTTCTCGGGAAGAATGAGATATACATTCTAACACAACACACGCCATGCCGATGGTTACTTATACTATATACCATGAGAATCCACTATAATTCACTTCAAATGGTGCTTTAGTAAATATAAAATACACAAGCTTCTTGAAAACGGCGCACTCCCAAACCTCTTGTCAAACACACTGCCAAACACAGAACACCCTCTGCCAAATCAATGTCATTGGGCGGCACATTGCATGCCTTCATTTTCTGAGCCGTTCTAATTTGGTCGCGTAATGGTAACCAAAGGTAACCAACTGACGTTTAAGGGTTGTACGCTCGAAAAAAGCAACAAAGACACGACTATATTTTTCTCTTTCTAACACGTAGCTTGCGGCTATTTAGATTGACGAAACAGACTATGTGGCACGTTTTCATTTTTTAACGCTCCTTCTATGGTACTCCTTCTTCTGAGATACAGACCAAGCAGATTGAACAAATCGGCTCGATTGCCACCTGTGATTGCCACCAAGGACGTTATAATAATAACGACTGAGTGCATGGTGTGATCAGAGAACGTTGTGGACTGAAAGAGGATGTAGTGACTAGAATTGAGAAAGGAATGTTGCGTTGGTTCGGACATGTGGAGAGGATGAAGGCAGAAAGACTGACGAAGCAAATAATCGAGCGAATGTGAGTGGAAGGGCCGGTAAGGGACGCCCCAGGCGAACATACTTCGACCAAACAGGGGATGTATTAGCAAAGGGCAAGATAAAAAGTACCCGAAACCGACGTGCGTGCATGCAACGACTAATGAATGTCGATGAAGCGAAAGTGGTTTGTCAGGATCGTGGCAGGTGGCAGTCCCTGGTCTCTGCCTATCCCTCTGGGATACAGGCGTGAGCTTATGTATGTATGTATGTATGCAGGGTTTTCTCTAGACACGTAAGGCCGTAGTTGTAAATTAAGTACTGAGGCATTTTAATAGATGTTTATATTATTTTTATACAATTTTCCCCGTTCTCCTCGTCGTACCATCAGCTCGTGCCACTAGTGGTACGAATTCAAATTTCATCGTACTTGAATGCAAACAGAATCGATGCGCGGTTCAAGTGATTGTGTTGTGTGGAAGATATTATTATTATGGTATTGAATTTCACTTAAAATTCAATGATAGTAGGTAATGGTAGGTCTGTCGTGGTGGATCACCATGAAAATTAAGGCCAAATGTTTTGGCCAAGACAAATGTTTTGGTGGGACTTTGGCAGATATTCATAAATGCAATCAGTCCTAGCACTGAAACATGACACTACAAAAACACAAATCACTAGCGCAACCCCGTACTCTTTCCACATCACTCATTGTTAGCTGAAAGGAAGTGCTTTTTAGTGTTAAGCTCGCCTTTGAGCAATATTTTTCTTGTGCAATAAAGAACTACAATTTTCAAGTCAAATCAAAACCCAACGATAAACTTCCACTCTATTTAATCGCACTCCATCCACAAAACCGTAGCGTTAAAACAAAAACCGCGTTAACAAAAGAGACCGCGTCGACACCGCGGGACCCCTTCACGGGTCGTCTTCATCGGAGCTGGAATCGAGGGCGTCGCGGGGGTTGGGCGCGGCGGGGCGGGGGGAGGGGGCGCGGGCATTGCCCCCTGCGCTAGCGCACACCAGAGTGGACGAAGACGTGGACACCGCTTCACTGGGACTGCTCCACTTCTCGTCTGCAATGCTCTGCTGACGAAAGAAGACTTTTGAACTAGATATACAGGGTGTCCCGTTACGAGTGGTCCAAACGGTAATTGGAGACAGGTTGGACTATCCTGTATCAGAAAAACAAAGACAGGTTCAGCAAAAGTGTCACGGTTTTCGAGATATTTGAGATGAAAGATTTTTTTTTATTTTACTTATGAGAATTTTGAAAAATTATGATTTGGGTCAGAAATATTCATAAAAACTAATAATAAAGAACTCTTTCATTTCTAGATTTTACACGAGAAAGTAATATGGATAGATAAATCTTTGATAAGTAAAAGTTTTCGAGGTATTTGATATACCTACCTAATATCTGGAAAACCACGAAACTTTTACCAAACCTATTTTTTGTTTTTCAGATAGAGGATAGAGCAACCCTTCCCCAATTACCATTCGGACCACTCATAACGGGACACCCTGTAGATAATATTCTTTATTGTATCAGGAAAAGCACAATACAAAACGTTTACAAAGAGACAATAGAATTGGCGGCCTTATACATCATTATTAAAACAATTTATAATGAGAGAGGACTTGTTTGTTTCTCTTTATTAGATTTGACTGCCTCGTCTAGCCGTTACGGCGCTTAGCTACTGAGGCTAAACAGAGGTGGGTTTGATTCCTGAGGACCGCCGTACATTTGTACAAATGGCCTCAGTCTGGGTGTTTTCATGTTTGTGATGTCTTTGACCGGTGACCGTGGAACAGCCTTTGCATTACGTAACTTTCCGCTCTACCGGACCACTCCAACTTTATACAGTGGAGGACTTAAGTAGTTGCATCACAGGGTATCCTACTTTGGGACCAGCTACCTTAGCATGATCTCTTATCCCGCGCGCGAGAAGTAGAGAAATAATCGCACTATCCTGCGTCCACGCAGAGGACGAGAAAGCGATGGCGCGATTCTGTCGATGATGATAAGAGATCGTGCTAAGCGGGCTGGTCAAGTATGTTGTGTGGAAGTTATTATTATTATTATTTGGACTTGGAACAACTTTGAAGGATAAACTAAGAATCTGTTCCATACGTTTTAATGCTTCATGTCTTAATATACGTTTGTATCACAACATATTTTACTGTAATTTTAATTAATTTTATGAATAATTTAACGGAACAGGTGTTTTTCGCGGTTATGAAGTTTTCCGCAAAAAGACGTTTGTATTAACGGAGTCCCCCATTGCCGTATGTGTATGGGGATGCTTGGCTCGCCACTTCAGTCCACCCGCAACGTTGCCGAAACGTCGGGAATTATGGTATTAAGTTTATCTCATAAGTAAATAATCGCGATTGGCGATAAATGTAATAATTATGTAGGTGGGGATATTATTTCACCCTGTATAAAGGATGGTGGGACGCTGGCGACTCACCATCCTCGACTTGCAACGCACGCCAGCCATCTCTTCCAACAGCAGCCGATCGATCGCGTACGACTGTTGCGTGTCGCCGATTTGCTTCTCGAACATGGCCGGTTTCTGGAAAGACAAATGGAGAACTTGAACATAAAAAACTATTTAATCTCATTAAAGAGATTTTTACAATATAAGAATAATACAAGTCACGCGTTATACCAGGCTTTATCTCATGAACCATGATAGTTAGACAGTTGAATTTTCACAGACTGATGATGTATTTCTGTTGCCGCTATAACGACAATTACGAAAAAGCAGAATAAAATAAATATTTAAGAGGGCTCCACAAAAACAAAAGTGATTTTTTCGCTCGTTTTTGCTGGATATTCATAACGGCAAAAGGTAGACGCTTGAAATATTCAGAATACAGAATATTAAGTTATATACAGGATGTTGATTTCTACAGTTACAAATATAAAAATATTAAAAAAATTTTTTTTTTTAGTGAATATCACCTAAACTCGCCGGTTTTGCGGCGCCGGCGGAGAGCGCGCGGGCGCACCTTTCTTTTTCACTTTTTTACTTTTTCAATTTTTTTTTGTTTTGTAACTCCGAATGACGCTTAGTTCTCTAAACTGTTAACAAAATTTCGAAACCAGCTGCTCAAGGCCCAAAAAAAAAACTTAAAAAATTGCCCATTTTTTATTTTAATTTTTGTTTTAATTATTTTTGTGAGATTTCTTGAATAAAAAATTAAAAAAATATATCATCATCAACCCATTATGTTCCCACAGAGGGGCACGGGTCTCTTCCCTGAGGAAGGTATAGGCCATAATACTCCACCACGGGGGCCAAGTCCGGATTGGTAAAAAAAAAAGAAAAAAAAATACTGTACTGAAAAAAAATCGATTTTTATAATATTTTTCTGATAACCAGTATGACTTGCCTTTCCACATGGTTCCGGCTTGACGTTGACTTTTGGGACACCCTGTATAAAATTCTTGTGTCACCGCACCGTGTAAGTGCGCATACCCCTCCGAAATTTTGATGATCCGTTTTGATGAATTTTTATATTATAAATCGGTATGTCTGACAATAGGTTGACATTATCTATTTTTCATACAACGTTTGTCGGGTCAGATAGTAATAAAAAAAAATGGTCCTCGGCCACTCACCAGTTCGGGCGGGGGCTTATTCTGCAAAGCGTGCGCCGATTTGGTCGCCTTGTCGACGCGGACCGCCGTCGCCGCCGTGGTCACCGCGCTCGCCGCCTTTTTCGCCGACACGGTCAGTCTGCACTCAGACTCGCCGAACTCCGCCTGGGATGAATGAGGTTAGAATTTGTGCAGGGGGCTGTTTCTGTGTTTTCGTGGCAATGTAATAAATCTCGATGTCAGAAGCATATTATTATAAAGAATCGCTCGTAGCCTGGGCTGCCTGAGTGATCTTAAAAACGATCACTAATGTTAAGCAACATACGGCGCGTTCAGTCCATGGATGGGTCACCGTCTATGACTAAGCTAGTGGCATTTTTCCGAGCGGTTCCGTGCTTCGCAAGGCACGTTAAGCAGTTGGTGCCGGCTGCCGTCGATGGATGGGAGTCGTTAAGCCAAGTCAGAGGCCTTATGGCGGCTTGAAAACTTCTGACAGTAAGACCAGCCACTCGTCTTACAAGCCTCCACCAGTCCGGACTTGGCCCCCGTGGTGGAGTATGGCCTATACCTTCCTCAGGGAAGAGACCCGTGCGCCTCGGTGGGGACATGATGGGTTGATGATGATGATGATAAAGCATATAATGTAGTCCTTAATTCGATTCAGACTTTTCGACCCAACCGACCGACGAAAATGATTTTTTATGAAATATACAAATGAACTGAATGAACCGTTCGACTTTGCCCCAAGATATAATTTAGAACCAACCTCTGACATTTCTTCGATGGTGGAGGGGTGAAGCGGTGACCGAGGCAGCTCTTCCGTCTTGGGCGAGGCAGACTCCTCGTCTTGACATTGGCTGGGTTAAAACAAAAATAAGCTTATGCAAGCAAAAATAAGGTACCTAGGTACCTAGTTCAGGAAAATGAGGCAAGTAGCTCAAATAGGTCATATACAGTATAATACAGGGTGTCCCGTTGAGTGGTCCAAACGGTAATTGGTGAAGGGTTGGCCTATCCTCTATCTGAAAAACAAAAAATAGATTTAGTAAAAGTGCCATGGTTTTTGAGATATTTGGTATCAAAGATTTTTCTTTGCATAATTAGGTACTTTTTTATGTAAAATTTTCAAATGAAAGATTTATTTTATTTTACTTTTTTGTGAATATTTCTGAGTTTACGTGCTAATCGACGTAAGTCATAAGTTTCCAAAATTCTCATAAATAAAATTAAAAAAATTCTTTGATCTCAAATATCTTGAAAACCATGACACTTTTTCTAAACCTATTTTTAGTATTTTCTGATACAGGATGGTCCAAACCGTCACCGATTACCGTTTGGACCACCCATAACGGGACAGCCTATAGGTAGGTTTGAAAAAATAACAAAATTGAAATTTTGGTTCGACCAATTTTTCTGTTTTATTTAGTTAGGGTAACCCCTGAAATTCTATCTCTTCTTTTAGTTACTCATTATGTTCGTCGTTATGTTAATATACACATACATACATACATAAGCTCATGCCTGTATCACAGAGGGGAAGGCAGATACCATATGGGGCTGCCACCTGCCACGATCCTGACAAATCACATTCGCTTCATCGACATTCATTGGTCGTCGTCGACTTTCATATTTTGCCTTTACTTTGATTGAATCATCAGAATGGTTATTTAGATTTTTGTTCTTATTGCCATTTATTACTCAATGCCGTCTATACTCTGATTTTTTATTCCGTAGAATTCTGACATTTCATAAGTGTTGCTACTGAAAAAGTTCTCCACCGAAAAGGGTCAAATTTGACCCATTTGATGGCAATAAAAAATAAAATGCTACATATTTTTTATGTTTTACCTAAAAAAAGGTTAATCTAATTTACTTACTCAAGTGACCGAATAAAAACATAACAAATATTTCAATATCACGAACAATATATCGAATTAACTTTAATTACTTTATTTTATTCTTTAGCTGGCATCACTGCCTACGAATTCAAGGTTTCGTAAACCTTTTTAGAAAAGTGAAGTATGCCGCTGTTAGCTCTCTTAATAATTCATGTCAGCGATGATGATGATGATGAAGATAGTGATATTAGTATTAATGATGATTAGATATTTTAATAAAAATATGTTTTCTTTACTCGTACTTTTTTACTGTTTGTGTGGTGGAAAGGGACACAATTGTCACTCGCCTTAAATTCTCTTTTAATTTGGAGCTCCACACTTTATAAAATGGATACATTCACTAACAAATTAAATGTGTAGACTCAGATGTTCACACTCGTATTGGAATTGAAAAAGGTGCCCGGCCAAAAAAGGTTTCTAATCTCTGACATGTCAAAAAATGATATCTGTCAGAATTAGTAAACAATTAGTAGTCCCCACTGTACAGGCCTTCTTTCAGAGAGATTATGGGCGTAATTACCATGCCCGTTTCAACCGTTGTGGTTTGGGATAAGAAAAAAATATTTAAATTATATGAATATGTATGATTTTTTTTCCTCGTTAGCGCTTGTGCATCTCAGTGGACCCCCTTTAACCTATGCAGGTCTATATCTCTCTCAACTCACCCGCTGCACTGATTATTCTTGATGAAGCAGTAGATGTCTCTGAAGGCCTGCTGGATGTACGACAGTGTATGCTGGTCTATGGGCACGGAGCTGACAGAGCCTGAGCTCGTCGAAAGCTCGCCAGAGCGCGAGCTGGCTTGGAAGGATTGCTCCGAACCTGATTGGGACAGACATTTCAGGTTAGCAAGTTTGGGCTAACAACTAGGGATGAGTGTTGGTTAAAAACAAAGACAGAAAGATTTTTTTTTTCGGAGACAACATTAACATTAACTATGCCTAAGGATATTATCTTACAGCATACATTGTGTGAAATTGCCGCTGATACGCTTATGACAACTCAAGAATAAATAGGAATGGCTACGAGAGAATCGCGAGTGGCTACGAGAGAAGTGAGAATGACTGCGAGAGTAGCGCGATTGACTATTCGTGATGCGCGATTGGTTGTTAATGAAACGCGGGTGGTTATTAATGAAACGCGAGTGGCTACGTACGTGTGTAACAAGAGTGGCTGTCAGAGCAAAACGAGTGACTAAGAGGTGACTACGAAGTTAGCGTGAATGACTACGAGGGGAATGCGAATGAGTGAGAAGGTAGCGCAAGTGACTACGAGGGCAGTGCGAGCTACTGGTAGACTACGAGGGGATCGCGAGTGAGTGAGACGGTAGCGCGAGTGAGCATTAGGGTAGCGCTAGTGACTAGGTACAGGGGAGCGCGAGTGACTACGAAGGTAGCGCGAGTGACAACAGGTAGCGCGTACGAGAGGTGTGCATGTTGAGCAACTGCATTAGCTAATAAAAGTGGTTACTAAACTAACACAAGTGACTAACGCCCGAAACTAATAACCAATCCCGATCCATTTTTAGCTATCTCAGATTGAGAATTCAATCCGTTTTTGTAACTATGTGTGCCAATAACCTATCCATGGATTGAAAATACTATCTGTGAAAGCAATCTATCAATGGGAGGTCGGATCACAGATTTCGGATTGACCTCTGTTTGTGAATGACAGATTTCGTGTGTCAATAACCTATCTGTGGGTTTTGACGTTTGCTCGATCAGCGTAAACAATCCCTAATCGCTATCCCTCGTTTTTCTCGGATTTCGCAGTTATTTTAAAGATTTGTCGTGCATTACATTACTATCTAAAGTGAAGAAATGGCACTATCGGCATTTTCAAGCGATAGCGATAGTGATCTGGACAATTTGGACCAATTATCGGATTGGAGTGACGAAGAATAATATGTAGCTCAACGATATTTCACTTCACGCCCTTCACTTCACGGAGAATGAGGAGAGTAAATTACATGCAGTCTCGCGACGACGCTAATGAGCCGTTTTCAGAAGAACTAAAAAAAAAATATATTACGGCTGTCAAAAGAATGCAGTTTTGGACCTCAGCCCAATAGCCATGTGTGATACATCATAAAATAGGTCTCAGCGAGCTGAACAAAAGTTACTATGACGCCAACAGACAAATGTTTGTCCTTTCGGAGTTATATTGTCTTGAAAAAAAACTAACATATTCAATAAAATATAACTCCGAAACGACAAACATTTGGCTGTTGGCGTCATAGTAACTTTTTTTCAGCTCGCTGATACCTATTTTATGATGTATCACACATGGCAATTGGGCTGAGGTCCAAAATTGCATTCCTTTGACAGCCGTAATATTTTTTTTTTTTTAGTGTTCTGAAAACGGCTCATTAACTGGTTAATTTCAACAATACAATTCTGCCCTCTTATTTCTCGCCTTATTTCACAGATTTTTCTTTTTCACATGAGTAGGTACAGTCGACAGCACGTCAATTTTAGTTCAAAAGTCGCCCGTAACGCAACGGAGTAGAGTGCATGGGTGTATACGATGATGTGCTGTCGACTGTACCCTGCCTGTTGCTATTGATGGTTGTCATTGACGTTTCATTCCAGGCAAAAAAAATAATAATAACCAAGATCGCAACGTATCCAATCTCTTAAAATATAGGAAATAATATAATATTTTTGTTCGAGTTGTAAAATATCGACATTACAAGCTTAAAAACTACTTTGATTTCGTATAAAAATATCAACAACCACTGTGCTAACAAATTACTACCTTGCATAAAACGGAACGGATTTTGTTTTTGCCGAGAGGGACGGATTGCTGGCTATCCGAATAAAAAAGGGATTGCGATTGACGCGTTTTATTATTAAGACGCAGATTGAAGATCGATCTGTAGATCGATCGATCGATCTAACTATCTAGGATTGTTTGCTACCTTGGATTGGGGATTGGTTATTAGGTTCGGGCGTAAGAGGGCAAGTGTCTAAAAAGTACCGGAGGATGCAGGTCCACAGGTCCAGGCTGTTTCATCTGCTGCATTTTCAGCTCCTCCAGCTCTTATTTTAACACATCTCATCTCATCTTATCTTACCGGATAATGCAGAGCCACAGCCGCTGCTGCTTGGGTGCTTCATCTGCTGCATTTTCTGCTCCTGCAGCTCTTATTTAAACACATCTCATCTCATCTTATCTTACCGGATAATGCAGAGCCACAGCCGCTGCTGCTTGGGCTGTTTCATCTGCTGCATTTTCAGCTCCACCAGCTCTTATTTTAACACATCTCATCTCATCTTATCTTACCGGATAATGCAGAGCCACAGCCGCTGCTGCTTGGGTGCTTCATCTGCTGCATTTTCTGCTCCTGCAGCTCTTATTTTAACACATCTCATCTCATCTTATCTTACCGGATAATGCAGAGCCACAGCCGCTGCTGCTTGGGCTGCTTCATCTGCTGCATTTTCTGCTCCTGCAGCTCTTATTTTAACACATCTCATCTCATCTTATCTTACCAGAGGATGCAGGTTCGCAAGCCTAGAGCCGCAGCTGCTGCTGCTTGAGCTGCTTAATCTGCTGCACCAACTATACTTTCAGCTCCTCCAGCTCTTATTTTAAAACATCTCATCTCATTTTAAAAATAAGAAATATTTTGTGTATGGTCTCTAGTTTTTCTTTTCTTTTTTTTGTATGTATTGTAGCGTAATTTTGTTATGTTTTGAGTATTGTGCCGTTGATTAAATTATTTCTCTCTCTCTCTTTCTCATCTTATCTTACCGGAGGATGCAGGTCCGCAAGCCCAGAGCCGCAGCTGCTGCTGCTTGAGCTGCTTCATCTGCTGCACCAGCTGCACGTTCAGCTCCTCCAGCTGCTGCCGGTGCGAGACCTCCTCGTGCAGCTGCTCCTCAAGGATCTCCGTGTAGTCCCTGGAATACGGTATTTGACACTATCAAAAATAAATTATTTGAGATGCTCGATTACAACAAAAATTACAAAATGATTCGGCAAATGTATTTCTTTTAGTTATTACAATTTTTAAATAGATGAAACACAAAAAGAGTGCCCTGAAATGTGACGTCACAAGCAAGTATTTTCATACAAAATTCCGTTTTAAAAGTAACTCATTTGACATCCTGTCAAATACCCAATCCGCTACTTGACTCTTTTTTCAAGTATGTCTTAAATGCTAAATATCTCTTCCATTAGACCAAAAAATATTGTAGTATATTTTTTGAGGACCTAAAAGCAACAAAAACATTATTTTAAAACGTTGCTTTGCTAAACATCCAAAAACGCGGTCCGCCATTTTTGTCTATGGTTTCAAGTCCTCTACGTTTGTAAACAAAGTTTGACATTCAACATAGGCAGAGTTCGTGCCACGCAAGAAGTATGAATCACAATAGAACCTACGCACGCACAACTGACAGATGTTTGTTTACAGCCAAAGGTGCTTTCAAGATGGCGGATAGTGTTTTCACCGTTCCGATTTAAAAGCGAAAAATATTTTTTTTATTTGCAAATTTTGCAGCCATACTGCATATTTACTTAGCAAAGTCAATATATTTCGGTTTCTTACGTTAGATACTACAGGAAATAACCATTTATCACGTCAAATTTGATACGAGTCTAGTAGCGTATTGTGCCAGCTTTTCTTTCTGGACTGAATTGTTAACATTTAATAATCGCAAAGTTAGTTAAAATTTTTAAAATGTTTGAGGACTCGAAAACTAAGTACAAAATCGCGAGACCTACACGGGGGTGATCCGGGTGCCCATGGGGTGCTCTATCTCTGGACTTGAACACCCTGTATAAAGAAAAAAACAACAAAACACGACGACATCAGTTATGTCCTCATAGATCAGATAGATAGATAAATCATTTATTTGCAGATTATCTATTTTTGTTTGTTTTAATTTCATCCAGCTCATAATTATAAACTAATTAATTTTAATTGTTATTAGGTCAAAAGTATTTTATAACCGTATTTAAAATGTAAACTTATTTAAATCCCCCACGGGACAGGCATCGCCTAGTGTGGGGGTCCGTACGCTATATCTTGCTTGTAATGAGCCGTTTTCAGAAGAACTAAAAAAAAATCTATCGGCTGTCAAAGGAATGCAATTTTGGACCTCAACCCAATAGCCATGTGTGATACATCATAAAATAGGTCTCAGCGAGCTGAACAAAAGTTACTATGACGCCAACAGCCAAATGTTTGTCCTTTCGGAGTTAGGTATATTTTATTGAAAATGTTAGTTTTTTTTCAATAGGTACAATTAACTCCGAAAGGACAAACATTTGGCTGTTGGCGTCATTAACTTTTGTTTAGCTCGCTGAGACCTATTCGATGATGTCACACATGGGTATTGGGCTGAGGTCCAAAATTGCATTCCTTTGACAGTCATTAGATTTTTTTTTTAGTATTTCTGAAAACGGCTCAACGATTTTTTTTCCATCACTCTTTTTATGGGCAATCGTGTAGTAAACGTACAAAAGCCTAGAGACGTCTACTAGGTGCAAAACCGGCACAAGTAACTCACCTTTCCTTCTTGTTGGTGTTAATTTTGTTGTTCACGTATTTGTTCGTCTGCACTATTCTCACGTTGTTCGTGGGCGCCGTCCGGTCCACTACCTTCGCTAATATTACGTTTCTGTAACGTTACCAAATAGCACCCTTGTGTTATATCGTATTGTTATATGTCGACCCCTGTGGAGCAGCTGGCGCAGTTAGCGCGTCTGCATACTATGCGTGAGGTCCCGGGTTCGAATCCCGGCTGAGGACAAAAAAATCCCCAGGTCTTGGATGTTTACATGTTTGTGACGTCGCTGTTTCTGGTTCCCACGACACAAGGTATCCTAGTGTGGGGTCAAAAGTAATGTATGTAAATGTTCAGCCGGTAGAGCAGTTGGAGGGAGAGTCTTGCTTAAAACTAAGATGAAGTGACTTACTTAGGCTTCATTCTTCCTTCACTGGAACTTCTGCTACTGCCGAGCCACATATACTGAAATTACAAATATGTTTTGTTAATGTTAGCAAGAGGAAGTGCCAGTGGGATAGTCACATATGCCGAAGAACCGGTAGTCGATGGGGTACAAAAGTTCTCTAGTAGAGACCATCACCTGGGCCCCGATTCTTTTAGTGCGTTATAGTTAAATTACAGTTACCTACATGGTCGGGTCACGCACATGTTTATAAGTCCAATGACGCCTAGAATTGTTGATACACGTGGTGGGGTCGACTTGAAATGGCAATGAAATGAAATCGACGCGTTCATGCAACTGTCATTCTACTACAATGCATTAGTAGAATCAATAAGGCCCTAGCAAACGCAGCATAGGACGCCCACCAGTAGCTCCGCCGATCAAAGGCAGATTTTTGGCAGCGGTTAAATGAGGACTGTTAGACTCCACCAATCCGGACTTGGCCACCGTGGTGGAGTATGGCCTATACCTTCCTCAGGGAAGAGACCCGAGCCCCTCGGTGGGGACATAATGGGTTGATGATGATAGGTGAGGATTGTGGAGAAAGAGGCGGCGGAGAGGGCGCGAGAGAATAATCCCCTTTCGCTCCCTCTTCGCCGTCGGAGGACCGGCCGCAGACGGCGGGCGTATGCCGACCGTCTGCCGCCTTAACGGGGGCCTTCGGGCGGTGGGTCGGGGGACTCACCGCTCGATTCAGAGGTCCCGTGCTGGAAGGCGCTCCATGTGTTCCGGAGTGCCTTTAGCAGAGTGGGGGGAGAAAACACTTCCCCCCTGAAGAAGTGCCCGCGAGGGCGCCCGCTGACGGGGTTGCGGTAGTGTGCGCAAGCGTTCCCGTGGCCCCGTCCCTTGCGAGTGGGATGGAACACCCCAGGAGTTTTAGTCGGTATACTGCCCTTTTCAGGGCGGGGAGTCTGACATAAAAAAAGAAAAAAAAAAGGATTGTCGAGGACACAATCAGAGAGACAGAGTCCCGTGCCTTGAGGGAGGTCTATTTCCAGCTGTGGCCGAGTACGGACTGATTGGTTGGTTTGTTGATGAAACGCTGTGACACTCACTTGCCCAACATTTTCCCTGTCCACAGGTCCGCGCTCGTGCTAGAGCAAAAAAATCAATAAGTCATCAGAGTGCGTATACTGAGTTCTGTCATTCACTCTCGATAGTGAGAGCGTTTGCGATTTGCATAGGAGTGACAAAGAGACGACTAGATGGCGCGCTTTGTCACTCCTATGCAAATCGCAAACGCTCTCGCTATCGAAAGTGAATGACAAAAATCAGTATACGCACTCAGTTTCCAAAGTAACTACGTATTCTTTAAGCACGTTAAATACATTGTTGCTCGTCTCACTCGTGTGAGACGAGCAACCGACGACGCGAGCTCCGTCTTTGCTCACCATGATTAAGCTCTGAGAATCGGAGCGACACCTGGTCGGACTCGTCCGATAAAAAACACCCGTAAGTGGATCGATGTGCTTACGAAAGTTTCACGTTAAATAGGTACTTTCGAAAAAATCAATAGGCGTCATATGGATAACAAGGGCTAGTAGTGTGACCCTGGCGTAAAAATGCCTAGAACGGATGGTAGACTGTTTTCTTAATTACCATATTATCAGTCCGATGCACCTCGGTTTGTTCCCCTTGTCACGTATGTAGTTTGGTTATTTAGCCCAGTAATCAGACTAGTGTGACTTTTCAGACAACCTGAGCCTACTGAGGACTACTCACAGAGTACATTGTTGGACTACTGAACCTGCTAGTTCGGTCATTTGACTACACCGAACTAAAGTATCGAAAATACCGAACTACAGAATCTGACAGTACCACCGCAATCAAACGCAGGTTTCGCATGAATCGCGCGTAGCTTGGGCTGCCAGAGTGATCTTAAAAATGACCACTAAGGTTAAGCAACATTCGGCGCGTTCAGTCCATGGGTGGGTCACCGTCTATGACTAACGCTAGTGCAATTTTTCCGAGCGGTTCCGTGCTTCACAAGGCACGTTAAGCAGTCGCTGCCGGCGGCAGTCGTTAAGCCAAGTTAGAGGCCTTAGGGCGGCTTGAAAACTTCTGACAGCAACACCAGCCAATACGGTATTTGACACCATCAACAATAAATTATTTGAGATGCTCGATTAAAACAAAAATCACAAAATGATTCGGAAAATGAATTTCTTTTAATCATTTACTAGTTATTACAATTTTTTAATAGATGAAACTTAAAAAGAGTGCTCTGAAATGTGACGTCACAAGCAAGTATTTTCATACAAAATTCCGTTTTAAAAGTAACTCATTTGACATCCTGTCAAATACCCAATTCTTACAAGCCTCGAATCCATCAATCCGGACTTGGCCCCCGTGGTGAAGTATGCCCTATACCTTCCTCAGGGAAGAGACCCGTGCCCCTCAGTGGGGACATAAAGGGTTGATGATGATGATTAAACAACCGAATTACTGAGGCGACGTGTGTTGGGATTGTGGGTCTGGACTAGACTCTTCCCTGTTACCTCTACAAGTTTCCGATTCCCCACTCACCAGTCCCACGCATCCCTGCTCATTCTGTCTCAGCGCCGCTCGTATTTTGCCTAGCAGCTCGCTGATGACGTCATTTGTCCGCAGGTCCAGGATCACCAGCGTCGTATTGGAGTTGAGGGTCTGGAGAGCGTTCACCGCGCTTTCGTCTGTCAGCGAGCAGTTCTGGAGGTCTATGGCTGAGATGTGCAAGTGAAAAGCATTAATTTATGGGAGATAATGCGAACACATATATGAAAGTAAAAGAAAACCGAAGAAATTAAATAGTCTCACAAATGCAAGCGCTACGAACTCAAAAAATCAGATTTAGGTCAGCATTAGGTACCTACATATTATTAGCCACAAGTGACCAGCGCCGGTTTTCTGCTGGCTAGAGATAACGAAGACTTATCAAAATCGGCATCTAAACACTACTACGACTACCTATATATCGTTACGTGTGTAGCCGGCATACACGGTCTGCGGTCAATTGTTTAGATGCCGATTTTTGCATTAGGGTGGGTTCTGACGACCTCTGTGGCACAGCGGTTAGCGCATTTGGACATCCGCGAGGTACCGGTTTCGAATCCCGGTTGGGGAAAAAAACCCACGTCTTGGATGTTTACATGTTTGTGACGTCGCTGTTTCTGGTTCCCGCGACACAGGGTATCCTAGTGTGGGGCCAGAAGCAATGTATGTGCCTGTATGTAAACGTTATGTTACGCTTTCTTGAGAGTGGCCCGAACTGGCTGCTCACGCCAACATCATCATCATCAGGCTATATTAGTCCACTGCTGGACATAGCCCTCCCCTAAAGCGCCAACATAATAGCTTTCAATTCAAACTCTGACTCTCTCTCTCTTTAGGAACATGTTAAGTGACCCGCATCGAACACCGAACCCCGCACCTTTGATCCACAAGTCATCGGCGAGCACCTCAAGCAGTTTGGCGGCGCCAATATCCCCCAGGCCCGTATTCCCGCAGAGCGTTATCCGCCGAAGCCCCGCCATCGTGTCCAGCTCTGGTAACCGGTAACGCAGCGTGTGCACCCAGTTCTCGCTGTAGCGGTGGATCTTCTGGTACTGTCACGAGGTAATGGATTATATTTTCCATTTTAGGGGAGGTTAGGTTACTTTGAAAGGACTAGCCATTGAGATGATGGGTGAAACCAGAAGTTTGGTCATAATATGATACATGAGATTATAAGCTAGGTTGGGCAGCATCAAAGTTTCTTGGCAAAATCAGTCAAGCATCAAGCTCCCAACGGCATATAGACAGGTCCACTCAGATCCAGCATATGTTTGGTAGAAGTTAGGTTATGTTACGTTATATGTAGCTGGTAACTATGTAGGTTGTCGCTCGTAGCCCTGGCTGCCTGATTGATCTTAAACGATCAACATAGGATGCGTTCAGTGCATGGATGGGTGACCGTTCTATGACAAACGCTAATGGCATTTTTCCGAGCGGTTCCGTGGTTCGTAAGGCAGGCAAGAAAAAGCAGTTGGTGCCGTGGATAGGTGGCAGTTGTTAAGCCAAGTCAGAGGCCTTAGGGCGGCTTGAAAACTTCTGACAGTACCTAAGAGTCTTACAAGCCTCCACCAATCCGAACTTGGCCCCAGTGGAGTATGGCCTATACCTTCCTCAGGGAAGAGACCCCGCGATGGGGACATAATGGGTTGATAATGATGTAAGGTTGTAAGCATTAGGAGCATTAGGAGACCTCTAAGTTGCAAGGTGTGTTACCTTCACAAGATCGGCCAAATATCCGGCCCCTAGGGGCGTGAGGTCGCAGCCGCTGAGGTCCAGCGTGAGTATGTTGGGCAGACAGCGCACAGCCTTGCAGAGCGCAAGGCAGCCAGCGTCACCGATCAGGCATCGTGGCATGTAAATGTGCTGGAGGGAGCTGTTTAGTAGGAGCACCTATAGGGAGAGGTTTGGGTCATCGTAATAGGCTAACAGGCTTGCTCACGAAATCGTTATTTTAGACATAGCTGACATCTTTAAGATATAATCACTAAATATAGTTAACTTTGGGTATATAAGACATAATTTATTTTTATGACTTCTAAAAATGTGTGTTGTAACTAAACCAGGGGAAAGCGATTCTGAACAAGAATAACCGAGCTGTCAAAACATCATCATCACATCAACGTGCATCAAAATGTGTAGATAATTTGAACAACCGATATAAACAGCTTATATACGTCCTGTAGCACCTTAGCTGTGCCGTGTTCGGGGACATGTCCCTTTTTCTTTAAGAAAGTATGGTTTAATCATAGATCACCGCGCAAGCCAATTACGGATTAGCGATTACAAGCAGAATGTCCAACCTCAACTGAGGTTTAATTAAGGTTTCCTCATGTTTTGTTTTAACATTAGAACTGAAAAAAAGCCATTCGTGTAGGTGAAGGGACACCAGGGATATCAGAGCTCACAATACACAAACTCACTTGTCTGAATTGAACACGCTTTTACGCGAAGGGATAGACTGAGGCAGGTACCTATAGCCATTAACCTGAAAAACTTCTTACGTGTCTACTGGTGATCTTTAGACGCAGAGAAAAAGTGATGTCAACCCTCATACACTAGAAACAAATCCTAAACTACCTCGCTTATCGGCGTCAGGTACGGTATCTTGAGCGGTAGCCCTTCCAGAAGTAGCGAGGTCAGTAGAGTGGTGTTGGACAGCAGTTGAGAGATAGCCTCCACCAAGTTGCTCAGCATAAACTTGGTAAGGATGACGGAGCGTTTGTTCACGGTCTTTGCTAGCCGTTCGCAGTCGATGTGCTCCAGGACTGTGGAGAGACAACGTTATTCACACGACACTGATTCATGTTTCAGTGTCTCCATGACAAAAGACATTGCATACACATTTATGATGTTCTTGCCTGGTCAACATAGCACAGGGTATCTTTAGGAAATTTTGGATTTTATTGCCGGCCACCACGGTAACTTTCAAATGACCTAGGCTTAGAACCAGAACCATTTCAGAGACTTCCATAAAACTATTGTAGGTAATCTAGTTTATTATTGAATTTAGAGACACATTGTGTAGCAGTCTACTTCTCAATAGTTACCTATGTGGGTTAACGAACATTGCAATTAAACCATGATTGTAGTCGCATGCAACACGCGCCAGGAGGAATAATTGTGTTGTTGGAAGATATTAAGATAAGTTAAGATAAGAATATTCTTTATTGCACATCAGAAACAAGAGACAAATAAAAGTTACAATTAAAGAAATATAAATTATTATACAATAGGCGGTCTTATTGCTAACAGCAATTTATTTATTTATTTAACAGATATTGGTTGGTGGGTAAAGTTGGGGGGTTATTATAGGGATATATTGTGTTCCTACCTGTCTTAACCTGTTGTCGGCAGCGTATAGCAACAGTATGAAGACTCAGGTCACAACTTAGCGCATTCAGGATCGGTGGCCAGTCCACATACTTGATCCTATCCACGCAGAAATCCAGGACTTTCCCATTAGCGATTGGTAGGACGTTGTTCAGCGGTGTCAAGTTCTGCAGCTTGCAACACTTCAGGTAGCATTGGTGGAATATCCTACTACTCTTGGGCTGATCACCTTTACCTACCATGTCCTTTATAAGTTTATCTTTATACCTGTTGGTTAGTTAAGTAATTAGTACTAACAAGTTAAAAAAACGTAAGCTATAAATAATAACTGTTTTTTGAGCAGTAATAATCATCCAAAATTGTATAGTGAAGTGATTTCTTTGAAATTGGAATAGTATGAAGGGTGACGTTGTCAAGTTTTGCTCGTTTATTTGGCGGTTTCCGTCTGGTGTGCCAATAATATCAAAGGAGTTACTAAAATCTATAGGTGTGTCCAAGAAGTTTTTATTTATCAAAACTTATTGGTTTTACACCCGAAGATTCTATTTGGTGAAAACTCTTTGGAAATTAGGTAGGTTGGCCTTCTTCATTGAATGTCATGCAAGAAAGAGGTGTTTTCTTTCTCGTGGTCCCATGATGACCCGAACACGTGGAACCATTGTGAACTTTATTCCGGGTACACACACTTTTTGTGGAAGAGTCCGAAATAAAGTTATAATCTGTAGATAGTGCTTACGAAAGTTTTACTTCAAAAACGTGGACCCAGAATTTGATCCCACCTAAGTGGGATAGAACCACGTTAAAGTAAATCCGATATTCGAATTTGTCGAATGCACAACCAGATAATGGGGAACTTGCGTTTAACAGATAGATTGATACCTAACACTTTATTGAGGCTTTTCGGGATCACAAAAAAAGCGAAGAATACAATTACTATGATAATAAAAAAATATATTTAATTCAGTTAACTATTTCATAATTATAATAAAATTCTAAAATTTTTTTAAGGGTGGAAATTATTTTTCGAGGTAACTCAAATATTGCTAAACACTTCATATTATAAGGAGAGTTGTGACGTCTACCTAGTTTGTAATACCACGCGACTTTCCGTATAATACCAGGTTTTAATAGGCATGAAAAGTATTAGTCGTATAGAAAAAAACTTCCACGGTTATTTATCTTTTAATATGCCCCTCCCTTTTATATTAGAATATTTTTAGGGTTGTAGTCGACCATGGAACTCTTGTGTAGGTATGTATTTAGTCGGATTACATAGTGACATGGTATGCAAGGTCTGTATGTAACTACCGTCCGGCCGCTGGGAGTATACGATCCTGACAGGTCATGTTAGAACGGACGACGTAACCTTGAAGTGGCGTTAAATTTTCGATTAAAATATTTTTATGTCCTATTTATCCTACTAGCAAATAATTGTCATTGAAACTATATCATTGTGTAAACTTACAATCAATGTTATATTTTGCGCAGTGATTTAAATGTTAAATAAGAAGAAATCAATATTTAATGTTCGTGCGTAAAATCCTTACTACGCTGTCACAAGGTTATGTCAACCGTATTTTTTTGTAGTGACGGTATCAAAAATAACGAAAATAATAACGGTCCCTTTAACGATACGAAGTTGATGAACAGGCTTTAGAAAAAGATCATCGCGTTCTCAGAATCTCTCCGTACCACTGCCGTTCAAAGCGATTGAGCTGATCTGGGCGCAAATAAAAGGTCGCACAGCTCGCCACATCACTTCACCGCCATTCGGCACAAAAAAGATGATGACCCTTCTAAAATGCCTGCGAAAATGACACAAGAGATGACTGAGTGAAGGTAGTCTAAAAAACAAAACTACTTAATCGTGAGTCAGTAGCAAAAGCTAGTTAAGAATAACGTAAGGAATGATAGCGTTGATTTTCTCCCATCACTAGTCATATGAAACAGACATGTGTCAGGATCTTATACTCCCAGCGGCCGCACAATATATGGGCAATAGTCTATATTTGTTTACGTACACAGACTCTACTGGAAACAAATTATGGTCTGGTTTATGTTAACACACGGAAAATCTTAATAACCAATTAAATTCCGAAAAATATTTTCAGCCTCTTTTGTGTCCACTGCTGGTCAACTGCCTCCCCTCCTGCTTTCCATCGCTCTCCGTCTCCAGTCGAAGAATGCCCGTCTTACCCACGGTCTACCTCCTGAGACCACCTGGGTGAACCGTGGGGTTTTTTTTTCAACAGACCACCTTTCTCCACCTGGGTGTTTCTTGGGAATTTTTTTTTCTACCGTACACCTTCATAGCGAAACTCTTCAAAGTCAAGCGCAAAGAGGTAATTGTTATCATTTTGCTGTAGCAAATTTAGTAAAAAACACGTCAAAAAAATCCATAAATATTATTTGTGGCCAGCATCAAACTTCTAGGGTGGACCGTCACCAATAAAAAATATAACCTTTAAATGTTTTATCAGAGAGGTGAACCGTTGTAAAAAAAATCCCACGCCTCACCCAGGTGGTCTCAAAATACGAAATAAAAAAATCTTTAGTCTTTTCCATTAATATTATATTTTGTGACAAAATACTCTAGTACAGAATAATAAAAGACACGTGAAGGGAGACCATTAGTTTATAAAAGTTAATTACCTATGAACAAAAATATAAATAAACAATACAATCCATAAACAATACGTATTAAAATACTTTATTATTGCTCTCCCGTTTAGACAAATTTTTACTTTAGTGATACAATTAAAACGTTTCAGTTTGAAAATGCACTCTGCTCTAAATTTTTTTATATCAGTAGCTACACTCCATTTATCTATACTTGACTTTTTTTCCAAACTTTAAACGACACTAAATCAAAAACCTTTAGCGGTAGAAAACTCGAAACGGTCTACAAATTTAGTGCTAGCTAGTAGGTACTAAATTTGCAAACTGTTTCGAGTTTTCTACCGCTAAAGGTTTTTGATTTAGTGTCGTTTAAAGTTTGGAAAAAAAGTCAAGTATAGATAAATGGATTATAGTTTTACTATCACAGTAGATATCATGATAGTATTATTTAGTTAATATCATTATAAACTTCGTACCTATTTCAAGTATTTTTTTCTTTGTAACTCCTAAAAATCCTCGATGTACTTTGTACACAAATAACTAAACAACAAAGTGCATTTTCGTCAACACATTATAGTTCTTTTTACACACTTTAGAGGTCAAAATTATGGCATCAATTCAAATTAATGGTAACTAGTTTTTTGTCATGATAGACTCGAAATAGGAATGTATAAAAAAATATGCCATCTGTCTTAGTCCTAATAATAATTATATCAATGCCAACCCTTACACAGAAAGTTGAGATATCACAAATAAAAAATAAGATTACACTTTCACCTGGTACCACGGTACGAGGTTACCTTCGAAGACCGTCTAAAGCACAGAGTTTTATGCCCAATTTCACCTACTTTTAACTCCTACTTAATAATATAGAAAGACTGTAAAACTACTCTACAGCCCGTTTTTTAATTCAATGCAAAAAAAGACGCGGTGTTACCGCTATAAAATATAGGTTTACTCTGTAGATTTTTTTTTACCGTGAATAGAAGACTCATGTGACCAAAAACCTTATAGCATTAAAAACATTAAAATTTAACACATTAAAAAAAACCACCTACGTAGCACACACAAAATTTTTACTTGGAAGTAAAATGGGGTTATTTGGTTTTCACGTACTAAAACACTCAGACATTGACAGCCTTTGGCTGATATGATATGTTAGCGTGACATTTTTTTGCATTGAATTAAAAAACGGACTTTAGTATATTTTTGACAAAAAATGTGATCTGAGGGGTCTCTAGATAATTTGATACAGAAACATGGCGTAGGAGGTTAATATTTTCCGTAGTTAATACTCGTTATCAACGAAGTATTTGACAGCGAAATAATATCTGTAAAGTGTACGATTTTATTTTCTAGCACACTGGTCAAAATTATACTCATTTTGGAATCACGAGAGATGCCAAACATTTTCAGTGTTCATGGCAAGAAAAATCTAATGGAATCTGAACTTCCAGATCCAGAAAAATCTTATAGATCTGGAACTTGACAAGCGCAACTTGGCAGGCAAATAAGTCAATAATTCTTTTAACATTTGTATCTTTGGTTGTTATATCATAAGTACTCATTTAAAAGCGTTTTTATGTTATAATGTAGGTACCAAAGTCTAAATATAACCTTAACATTTATTATACCTATCTAAACTAGAGTAATATTTTCAGTTTCTGGGATTTGGTTCATTTCTGGTAGGACCAGAATGTATTTAATTAAATTAGGGCCGTATATTAACCGTCACCCAAATAAACGTAGGTATAGTTAGTACACTAAGAAACTGGAAGACTGATAACACAAGCACCGTTAAAACGAATTGTAGTTAAGTTATTACAAGCTAGGTTTGTCGCATTTAACTAAACTTTGTTAAAAGGCCTCTCTAAATAAACAACATCTTTTGATTTATTTAATAACATAATATTTTTTGGTAACACATAGTTACACTAACATTTTTATCACTTTTTCTTTTTTAATTGGTAACTAACTAGTCTATCAAAATTAAATTAAAACACAATATAAATAAAGTACGTTATTGACCGATCAAGTCAATACAAAACTACATTCAGTCCAAGATCAAGACTAAGATCATGCTAATGATAAAACATCTTAAAAAACCTATCTTAAAATAATATAATCCAACCCATAGAGCAGTACGCTCAAAAGTTACGTAAATTTACTCAATCAGCTATGGATTCTTATGGATCTTGAATCTTAGCTTTATAAAGTCGGATATATTATTTTTCCCAATAAAAACCTATAAACCTACAACTGCAGGTATCTAGTAAACACGGAAGACATCGTTAGTGTCAAAAGGTAACAAGTATTTCTGGCACTCTACCGTCTATCACCTTATTCGCACTCATGGAGTTCTATTTTTCGCTGTCTCTCTTAGCGTTGCAAATACAACTATTCTTGAATTTATACTCCCGCAATTTTTCCCAATCACATAAATCAAGATTCATAAATTTTGATATTAAAAGTTAAGACTTAAGTAAGAATTAAGAAGTAACTTCAAGAAATACCTTGACAAATTCGAAAGATTAGCTAGTACCAGAGATTTTAAGTCTGGGATTAACAATTCACGTTTAAGATTAAGGTCGATTAGCGCCACTTCTTAAATGTCACTTAAATAAAATTTCACTTTCACTTTGTAGTTACAACCTACATTTACTGCCAAAACACCATCGCCAATAAGTTAAGTCTCCATTTAAACGACATTTGCATGAATATTTTTAGTTATTATTAAGTAAATGCCATCTAAGCCACATTTAAGTAAGTGGTGCAACTCGGCCTTACAATCCGAGCAAATCTGATAATATTTGCCACTAGATTCACCAACCACCTACAACATTACACACCGATTACTTTCGGACTATGGCGCGTTCAATTCTACAATTTAACACTGAGCGTACGGTTCACTATTGAACACTATATTTTAACATTAATCAGTTACCACTGTGAAGCCTGGGTCCGAATCTAAGTCTTCTTGTAGCATCAACACTCTTTGACGTAACATCACATCTTGTCGACGTAATTTCACCTCAAGTCTATGTAACATCACTTATAGTCGGCGTAACATCACCCACTACTGACATAACATTACATATAGTAGTCGATGTAACAGATCACCTGTAGTTGACGTAACATCACCTATAAATAATCGACGTAACACCTCTAGCCGACGTAACATCACCTATAGTCGACGTAACATCACCTATAGTCGATGTAACATCACCACTAGTCGACGTAAGCGACTGTGTAGGCTGCCCGTTGTTCGCACTCCGGATGGTCGCCGTCGCTTTCCGAGGAGCCGCGTCGCCATTCGCTCTCGGGCTCCGAAAATATGGCGCCGCCGTCGACGGACTCGTCGTCTGATATCGAGTTCACGTCCAGTTCTGTGGGCAAGGAAATGGGGTATTGTCAGTGATATCCAGTTTTGATGCGCCCAAAACTGACCTAATGCTCAACGCACAATTGTGCGAGGCGGGGCTTGCCAATTCTAACAGCCAATTAATTGGCCACACTTAATTTTTCAACAAATACAAATACAAATTATTTATTTACCAAAAAGGTTACAAGTAACATTATTATACTTAACTGAAATCTCAACACCATTTCGAGAATTACGCTTTCAGTACCATTTCTAATTATTAGATTTGTAAATAAGTCTATATTTTTTAAATTATTGAATAAAAAGCCTAGACCTTGAATATTTTTTCTATGTCAGCAAATACAGTATGAATATGAATCCTTGCCTTTCTTAAAAAAAAAAAAACAAATGAAACTCGTTTTTTTTTATGTAGGCAAAGACTGTCTCTTTAATCATACTCTGATGACGTCACAAACAGCAAAATTTTAGGAAATAATAATAGATATAATAAATAAAACTCAAAAATACCGAAATTAGTTTCTTAACATGGTCAATATTTTTAAGATAAATTTTTAAAAACACCTCTAAGGATACCCAAATCACCCCCATGTATGTTCCGCGATTTATTGTAGTTTTCGAGTCCTTAAACATTTTGATTACAAAACTACAAAAAATTGCGGAACATACATGGCGGTGATTCGGATACCCTTAAAGGTGCTCTATCTCTGGACTTCCGCTTGACACTATTTTTGGGACACCCTGTATAAATACAACCATAGCAACAGCTCTATTACAAACTACGATTCAAAGCATATTTCCAGCAAATAATGCTGATTGCCGACCTCTGGTCTCACTAAGCATCGCTGAGATCACCGGCGGTTGTACGCATTTACGTAATATTATGAGCGAAACAACTGTACGTTTCCACAAGACTGTATAGTCTCGTTACGGCGCTTAATACATGGTCAGTATATTTTGACTAAAACTTTGGTACAGTCTGTTAGCTTTTAGAATATACCTCGGCTACTATCGGATAAAATCGATTATATTGCAATAAGGTAAGGTTTATTTTGTAGGTATTGTTATAGTGAAAAGTTTTATACCGAGCAGGAAGTAGTATTATACTCGTGTGCTTTCGTTGAAAACCGAAGCCTACTCTAGAGCCCGTGGTATATTCTAAAAGCTAACAGACTAAGAAAAGAAGACATTTATTAAAATTGTCACAGAAACACAAGACCTTATTAACATTATTCCGGCCACATTTACTTGACTTTGTAACGAGGTTGTGATACCTCGTCTACAAACCTGTTTATTAGTTTTATATTTAGGCTATTTACTTTTAAATCTTTCGATTCCGTTTTCAATTTTCAAATTCAAATTATTTGTCTTTTGTTCTTAGTTCACTTTATTTGTCATGGCATCGCCTGGGTCATTTCGATTTCAAGTCTTAGAAGAGACAGCACGCCCAGTGCTTTCAGTTTTACTACATATTTTTATTGATTATTAAGTGAATTGGTGAACCAGTGCAAGTTAAATTCAGTATTCAGTGAATGTTATCTAATCCTGACGGTTCTGTACTCCAAAACCTTATTTTCAACGAGGCACAATCGTGCCTCTACTTTTTAACAATAAAGAAGTCCTAACACCCAACGAAGTCTCCTTATTCCTCCATCTTCTGAGCTTCCTGCAAAGGTAGTATGAGGACGCGAGTCGCGCGCGACAACGTCAAAAGTCGCGACTTTCCAGTACATTAACTGTCCAATTCTCGCAACTTTTGACGTTGTCGCGCGCGACTCACGTCCTCATACTACCTTTGCTGGGCTTGTTACGTGACAACTTTCTGGTCGGAAGATTCCGACCAGGTTTCAAGCTCACCATGATTAAGCTCTGCGAATCAGAGGGAAACCTGGTCGGACTCTTCCGACCAGAAAGTCAAGTAAATGTATCCGGAATAAAGTTAATAATGGTCAGTATTTATCACACGGTCATGTTATTCAATATTTCAATAAATATGCAATTTTTTACACGAGGCCAGTGGCTAGGACCAAGCTTCACTTAGACTTGGAGACCCTTTTAAAGGCACTTTGAAAATCATGGAAGTCACTATTTTAAATAATCACTCTAAATACTACCTAGTTGTATGTTTACATATGTATGTAAAATTATAGAGCACACAGTTTATTTTGAACATCGTAAGTTATAGTTGTAAACCTTAATTTTAAAGAATATTTAAGTTTAACCCCTAGCCTTACCGTTGACGGGCATCCTAGGAATGCCGATGAATGTTAATTTAACATTACACCTCTCACTGAGGGGAAAAATATAACGTTTTCCTACAAGCCCTCCCTTTCGCCACCCTGTATTTCCATTCACAGGTTTAATTGGTCTACCGCGATAAGGTGCACGTGATATTTCATGTTCTTGTTCATTAGTACTGCTAAAACAAACCGTCTGTGACTATAAATAAATATGATGACACCTCTGATTGGATATTCAACTTTAGATCGACATTTATTGTTTTCTTCATTTATTGTTCACTCATAGATATCTAAATAGTAAAGAGATTGGACATACCGTTCCAAGGCTTGAGACATAAGTTTGCACAGGGTGCAAACACTAACCTCATTTGGGACATCTAAGCGAGCGCGTCGGACGTGTCAGAAACAATTTCGTTTTGTTAGAAATTTCGGCCTGTGCGATCGTGTTTTGCAAAAGACGCAGTGAAAAAAACAACATCAAGACCGATGGAACTTCATTTCACAGGTAAATGCTTAAAACACCACTTATTTCTAATAAAATAATATTTTTATCGTAATAACCCAACAACCGATAGATAGCGTAACCATGGAGATACTTCTTCGTTCCTTTCTCATTCTAAACGCATGAGCGTGATAAAGACAGAAACCATTTGTGACGGAACTAGTGGTGAGGTATTTAGGACGTCAATATCGATAATATTATTTACTTCCACCGTATCCAGATTCATTGTGTATGATGTATTTTTTTATTTAAGCTGTTTCTATAATAATTTACTGTTTAGATTTCCAAGCGATCCAAAAGTTAAGAAAAATTAATGACATCCACGGGTCGAGGACCATGTTGGTGGCCAGTGAGAAAAAGCACGATATGCTATGTCCATTAAGGAAAACGATTAAAGAGTTTTGCCAAAAAGTCGTCGACTTTTTGATTGGGCAGTACCATCACTGAAATTGCCTGATTTCCCGGTAACGGTGAGTAATTTTTTAAGTATTTTATTATTCTGCCGAGTAAAGTTCATAGGATTTATACCAGACATTTTATTCCACTTTGACTTAATTAAACACACACCAATATTTATTTTCACGCGTCTCCAAAACAGGATTTGGTGTCCAACGATATTGACATGGAAGTCTATGAAAGGCCAGCAGGATGAAGTGCTGGTTTCGCCAGTAGCCAATTTTCACCAATATGAACAGGCACCGTTAGATAATTTTAATCAAAGCGGTAATGGAAAAATATAATTATAAATATCCGGCTCCATTACCTGACAAAAAATGCCGTACCTGTATTATCCAGACGACAAGTCCTCAGTAAATACTTACATTTTGTTGGAGAGTGACTTTATTGTTTTTTTTTTACTTTTTCTTTATGATTAATAAAAATACCAATAATAGACGTGTTATTTATTTTCAACCTTTTGCCACATATTTTTCGGTTCTAAAACAGGTGCCACGCACTGATTTTATATTTGCACAAACAATTAAATTTCTCGTGACTTCAGACACACACAAATTAGGTACTCGATGCACCTAATTATCGATATCTTATCGACTAAAATCTGGCCCAGCTATAGAGTGTGGTTGTGTGGGTGGGTACCATGAAGTGCGCCTTGTGTGTACACACTAGTGGTGCGTTGTGTGAGTAACTCGGGCTTGCGACACCCGGTCCTCATACAAATTCGGCGATAGGTCCGGTCTCCTTTACTTCAGATGTCTGTGTTTTCACTAGTCGATAAGTTTATGATCATTATTCAATTTTGTTAATTTGGGTTCCGTACATCTAGAAGAAAAAACGAAATGATTATATTAACGCCTTGTCCGTCCGTCCGTCCGTGCGACCGTCAAACCGTGTGATTATTTGCGAGTGAATCGTTCGTAGCTCCAGCTGCCTGAGTGATCTTAAACGATCACGAAGGTTAAGCAACATAGGGCGCGTTCAGTGCATGGATGGGTAGCCGTCTATGACTCTAGCTAGTGGAGTTTTTCCGAGCGGTTCCGTGCTTCGCAAGGCACGTTAAGCAGTTGGTGCCGGCTGCCGTCGATAGACGGCAGTCGTTAAGCCAAGTCAGAGGCCTTAGGGCGGCTTGAAAACTTGTGACAGTAAGACGAGCCACTAGTCTTACAAGCCTTCACCAATCCGGACTAGGTCCCCGTGGTGGAGTATGGCCTATACCTTCCTCAGGGATGAGACCCGTGCCCCTCGGTGGGGACATAATGTGTTGATGATAAAGTCTCGATGAGATGCTCCGTGAGACGCACTAAACCAAGCCAAAATTCATTTCCGATAGGCGCAAAAAGCCAGTGCAAAACAGTCTCTCCACCTCTCGTAATAGGAGCTATTTCTAGTACATACCGTTGTCCCCAATGAGGTCTGTGGACCAGTCGGTGTCAAACTCGAGCCTCGTGTTGGCGTCACGCTCGCTGGGCGACTGGACAACCGACGTATCGGCTTCCGTCACGTCGTAAATCTCAGTCATTTTCATCTGTAACACGAAGGAATAGGGACGGTTTTAGTTTGACACCTCGCGGTTTAAATAAATAATATATATATATATATATATATATATATATATATTTATTTATTTACATTTACATACAGGCACATACATTGCTTCTGGCCCCACACTAAGATAAAATAAATTTATTTGTAGGCACCTTTATTAACACCTTTACACACCCTTACTAGGGGTTGAGGGGTAAGGACATAATTAAAAATAATATTTTAGGCTCCTTACTTTTGTAAAGTTTTGAATTTATTGTTTGTAAAGTGAATTATTGTTTTACTTTTATATCTTGTTTCTTGTGTGAAAACAGAATAATTTCTTATCTTATCTTACGTGGAAAGTTTCGACACAACAAATTTGGTATGAGTCGTCACTAGTTACATATTAGAATTAACTTTTTTATGCAGACTATAATATACGTCCTATTGTAGGGGACAGGTCTTCTGAGAGAGAGGATGGGCTTAATTTCCACGCGTGACCTCCGCCGAAGTGTAAATTTACTAAAAAGGTTTGTTTCTGATAACACTTTCTAACAACATCTCAGACCACATTATTATTTTTAATACTTTACATGCATAAAAAAAACTCCATTTGGGTGTACTTTGCACCCCAGGACCTAGGTTAGCATTGTAGTAAAATTACAATTGCATGGACGTGGCGATTTAGCTTCATTACCGCTTTCAGTCTACGCGCGCACAATGTTAAACCTTCCCGGCGCGCGGCCTCTCATTGGTATGAAGAAACACGTCACATGACCCGACCATGTCGCACAATGAAAACATAAATAGCATTAAATAAAAATCTTCATTTTACAGTATGGCCGTTTTAAGATTTTTTAAATGTTCCAGAACATTTAAAAAATCTTAAAACAGCCATACTTGATTTTTTAAATGTTCCAGAACATTTGTACTGTAAAATGAAGATTTTTGTTTAATGCTATTTATGATTTCAGTGTGCGATGTATCTGTCATCGTTCTACTATGCTCTAACAGAATTGAGGCCCAGGACAAATGTTTGTGTGTGTGGAAGTTATTTAATTAATCCCTATTAGCGTTCTAACCTGCTACTTTTATCAGGCCTGTTTCACTACGCGTGTCGGTATCGAGCGCGTAAGTACATCCGGCGACCACTCCGGAGTGGCAAATAGGTAGGAATTCAGGCGCCAGAAGAGGCAACATGTAGGTGAATATAACGTAGCTTTTTTTGGGCCGTGCGATCTGAATTGCACCTAATTGTATCGATGCTAGAGTCCCTTTTTCTTTAATTGATTTTGCGGAGTGAATCTTCTGTATCTGTACTATTATGTATTCTGTGCTTTTATGCCGAACTAAATACATAAGACACAAACAGTCTCGCGAGCAATCGTAAATAATGACATCACCCACACAATTGGTCCATAACATAAATTATTACTAATGCAAATTGCACGCAGTTACGTCCAGTGTGCTCCACCACAAGATAAACCTTTTTAGTTGGACTTTCGCTCTTATATCAAACACCGTAAGAGCTGCATGGAGAAGCGCAGTGTTATCGCTAAATGCAAAATTAAAAGGGCCCATTAAATTAACAAAGCGACCGCAATCAGAGTTTTGTACGGTATGGGCAGATATTACAGAGTATTAAAATCAAGCATACTTCGACCATTCGCCTCCACCAATCCGGACTTGGCCCCCGTGGTGGAGTATGGCCTATACCTTCCTCAGAGAAGAGACCCGTGCCCCTCGGTGGGGACATGATGGGTTGATGATGATGATGAAGATGATGATGATACTTAGACCAAGAACGAGACAAACCCAAGAAAGATTAGAACGTGGTGGACCGAAAGAGGATGTAGTGACAAGAATTGAGACAGGAATGTTGCGTTGGTTTGGACATGTGGAGAGGATAAAGGAAGAAGGAATGACGAAGTAAATATATTGAGCAAATGTGAGTGGAAGAGCCGGTAAGGTACGCCCAGGGCGGACATATTTGGACCAAATAGGGGATGTATTAGCAAAGGGCAAGATATAAAGTACCCGAAAGCCAGGATCGTGGCAGGTGGCAGTCCCTGGTCTCTGCCTACCCCTCTGAGACACAGGCGTGAGCTTACGCATGTATGTATATGAATACGTATCTACGAGTACTTATAGCGTGCACGATTCAATTATAAGACTATGATGGCTACAGACGGTAACATGCTTCAGGTTAACTTCAGCGTATTATTTTCCTGCACGCAAACATAAGTAGGACTATGTGCGTCACTGCAATCAGAAATCCATCTTTTCAGCTCACAAATATTACAAGGAGGCTTGTAGCTAACCAACTATAAGTCTTACAATGTATTTGTTTGTTTTCTGGTGTGTACAATAAAGAGTTCTAATCTAATCTAATCTTATGAATTAGATTTAAGAAAAAGATTCGTGATAAGTCACGAGTAGTTTTTTTTGCTGCCTTTCTCCACTACATTGGCCCCGAGGCAAACAAGCAGAGCAAACAAATGGAATGCATTTTTTTTACCTTAATATTTGTTTTTATTTCTGAGTCCCGCGCGAATGAGGTGGCAGAAATAGAAATGCTGAACAACTAATCAGTGACGCCAATCGATTGCTGCGCTTACTCGCGTGATCTAATCATCTGACGATAGATATCCGATGTCATGACATTGCAAACCAATTCACAACAACTATACGGTTTACTAATGTATTGCCAAAAATCGTTTCCCAAAGTATTACTTCCCAAACTATTTTCCGCAAATTATCACTTGGCAAAAAAACATTTCTCAAAACAACTTAAAGCAAATAAACAGTTAGCAAAAGTTATTATGGCAAGTTATTGTTTACCAAATAAATACTTGGTCAAAATTCATTTTACCAAAGAGGCAACAAGAGGCAAGGTAAGAACGCATCAAAGTCGAGTCTGTTCGTATACTTTACATCGCCGACCCCCCGTTCCATTATTTGAAAATAACACTTGCCAAAATAAAACGTTAGCATAATAAACGTTTGTCTTAATAAAACTTGACGCAGTAAAATTATGCGAAATGATAATTTGACCAAATGAATAAAATGCGAAATGAAAACTTGCTAAAGTTTCATTTGGGAAATGAAACTGATGCCATAAGTTTATTGGGAAATTTGGCGAAAAATACTTTGGGTAAACGGCGGTATCCCCAACTATACACCATGCGTATGTGGTAACCCGAGAGCAAGTTCAAAAGCAAGTTGAAAACCTACAGTATAGCTTCTGATATTCTTCAAAAGTATATTTCAACGTAAAGAATTCACATCAATTGTCTATCAGCCCATATGTGAATATACACAGGCAAAACTGTGAAAAAGCTCATTGGGGTAGAGTCTCGAACGAACTCTGGTATATCCTACATTACTATAGCAGAAAGACATACGATAGATTTGCCTTTTGTTTTAATAAAATGAAACCTAAAAGTACGTATAGTCTGTTAGCTTTTAGAATATACCTCGGCTACTATCGGATAGAATCGGATATATTCGTGTAATAGAAATATCGAAACTAATATGACACTTATTTCGAAATCGGAACTAGGTAATATGGCTCTTAATTTCGAAATCATAACTCTACCATCAGTACGATATAAATATATATACGGCGAATACCGAAGCCTACTCTAGAGCCCGAGGTATATTCTAAAAGCTAACAGACTGTACAAATTGAAGGCTTTTATTAAGAACAATACAGTCTGTCACCCAGTTTGGCTAATTGTCTCTTAGTTTGTTAAATGTTAATGTAAAATGTTAGGAGCAGCCTTCGGGCCTAGTTTGAATTGAAAAATTCAAATCCAAACATTTGTGAATAAAATAGAAACGAAATGTTTACTTTATAAAAGTCAACGTTGTTAGTTTCACAATTAATAGATTACGTGGAGAAGAAACTGACATAGAAACTCTACTGTGTGGAGCAAAAGACAGTGAAAAAACTCCATTGTGACGCAGGATCGCAGGATTGCAATCAACAACACGCATTGCTGAAACATTGGGCACTTTTCTTACAAAAGTAGGACTAAACTAATGCGAGGAATTATCCTAAAAAATCCAAAACAAGCCGCGAACGAACTTTTCTTGAACGGGTGTATTAATAAACTATCAAGCTTGCGAAGACAAAAACGTAAACATTCGATAACCCCAGTAACCCGACGCAATGAGGCGCGTTAATCGGTGTGTAACCACCCTTATTATGGACGCAGACGTCATTCGTGACGCAGAACGGACTCCGCTTATTGGCCAGAGATATGTGAGGTCGCCCGTTCGCGCGGTCCAGAGAGAAACAGTTTGGTGCTTTGACTAAAACATGCATAAATAAACTCACGACTGCCACTTTCCCCGATTATGAAACCTTTTTCACTTCATCAACATTCATTACCTAGTTTCTGCACATGGCTATAATCTATGGTTATGTTTTAATTTATATGTTTTTTCGCTTATGTTTACATACCCTATTTAATAGACCAGGCGATAAATTCAATGTAAAGTAAATCATCATCAACACATAATGTCCCCACCGAGGGGCACGGGTCTCTTCCCTGAGGAAGGTATAGGCCATACTCCACCACGGTAGCCAAGTCCGGATTGGTGGAGGCTTGTAAGACTAGTGGCTGGTCTTACTGTCAGAAGTTTTCAAGCCGCCCTAAGGCCTCTGACTTGGCTTAACGACTGCCATCTACCGACGGCAGCCGGCACCAACTGCTTCACGTGACTTGCGAAGCACGGAACCACGGAGAGCTGAGTAGGGGGCGCACGCAGCCCACTCTCCCGCCCTCAAATTCGTGGACTTTTGTCGAACTCGTTCTTTCTACCTTTTCTGGCGTACCAATTGTTAGATAAGACAAAATCGAACCATCTGTGGCAAACTTCTCTCATGTGGAATCCACAAACATGTCAAACAAGCAATACCTAGATCCTCTAAAAGCCAACAGCTTCACCAACTTAAGGTAGTAAAAAGGGTCTTATTGATTTTTACCTGTTATATTGTTTTCATATTTAATGTTGTAAAGTGATAAATGTATTTTTGTGTTTCAGTTGTTGAAATAAATAGTCCTTCTTTCTAGGCCGAAAGTTGTTCTAAGCATTACCTTATTCTGCCTATTCTGCGGGCCTCTAAGCCGAAAGTTGTTCTAAGCATTACCTTGTTCTCGGAGTCCAGATAGTAGTAGGCGAGGAGGGCCTCGTTGTGTGACGTCACACTGAGCACGTGCTCGAAGGTGTCGGTGTCGGAGAGAACCGTGTCTCCATACGAGATGCGCACCTCGCTGGCTCGCCTGCAACGAGGGGGAATCGGTGAGTGGCTTTGTCGCAGGTTTCAAACCAGAGTGCTTATACTGAGTTTGTTCATTCACTTTCGATAGCGAGAGCGTTTGCAATTTGTATAGGAGTGACAAAGCGCGCCATATAGTTGTCTCTTTGTCACTCCTATGTAAATCGCAAACGATCTCGCTATCGAAAGTGAATGAAAAAACTCAGTATACGCACTCTGAGTTTTTTCATTCACTTTCGATAGCGAGAGCGTTTGCATTTTGTATAGGAGTGACAAAGCGCGCCACCTAGTTGTCTCTTTGTCACTCTCGCTATCGTAAGTGAAATGAAAAACTCAGTATAAGCATAAGCACTCTGTTATAAATCGTACAAAAGAAACACGAGGTACTCCAATAGCAGATATATATTTATCTCTCACAATACTTCTACCGAACTTCCGCCATCTTTTTCCCCACCAAAAATCCCCGAAATGACGTTTTTCCTTTTCGTTCAATAACAACCTTCCAAAAATTACAGTTACGTTCAGAAATCAACGGTGTTATTTTTCTTCAAACAACTGTTGTTTATTTTAAATCATTTCTTTAAAAAAGCATGGACAATTCAATCAAACCGTTCTTTTAGAAAATAACCTTCGTTAATTGGAGATTGTATACCTAATACTGTGGCTGCTAAATTTGTCTGTTATTTCTCCTTTAAGGGTTTGATCTGCTTCGGAGTAAATGTGCCACAGCACTAAGTTTTAACCAAGTTAGTTGTTAGTTGGGACGTATCGCTTGCTCGGATAGTAAAGAAAATTACACGTAATTACTTAGCTAAGTGCTAGTTTTCCTTTCTACTGAGGAAATCCGAACGATCGTGTGGGGAAATTGTGCATATTGAACGAAGTGAAAGTGATCAAGTTGTAGACTTGCATTACATGATTGGAAAACTAATTGTCGGATCTAGTTCCGAGGCTGCTCTAATTTAAAATGACACAAGATAAGTTTACTTTTAATAACATAATATAACATATTTTTAGCAAATTCGAGCGAAAGGTATTAAAAACAAGGTGGAATCAATAGTCACAAAATAGTTTTAATTCTCAATAAATTTTCACATGAACAAAAATAATTTCATACGGAAATCTTTAGCAAAACAAAAAATAATTAGCACAGAAATCTTCAACAATTTACCAAACAATTAGCAAAAACGAATCAGAAACAAAGTAACGCAAAATAGTAATATCGGATGGATGTTACACCGACGGCGGTTCGGAGCGGAATAAGGGGCGCGCGCCAGCGCGCGATGCCTTTTATACCGTCCAACCACGTGCAGGTCTAATCTCCATTTACGAAAATGAATTTTCTCCTACAATATAACATTTACATAAAGGCACATACATTGCTTCTGGTCCCACAATAGGATCCCTGTGTCGTGGGAACCAGAAACAGCGACGTCACAAACATGTAAACATCCAAGACCTGGGTTTTTTATGTCCCCAGCCGGGATTCGAACTCGGGACCTCTCGCATGGTAGGCAGATGCGCTAACCACTGCGCCACAGAGGTAGTCAAAGTACCTTACTCATCAATAATGTACTCTAGCTTGCGTAGCTATAGAACATAATTATTTTAGCTAAAGCTTTGGCTAAGGTAAACCAGCGTTTAACTGAGAACACAATTCTCTGAGAGGAGTTATAGTTAGAAGTAACTTAGAAGTATAGTTTAGTTTATAATGTAGATAGATACAAAACATATTCTTTATTGTACACATAAAATACATTTGCAGAATGTAAGCTGGACCATTCCGGACTTGGCCATCGTGGTGGAGTATGGCATATACCTTCCTCAGGGAAGAGATCCGTGCCGCACGATGGGGACATAATCGGTTGACGATGATGATGTAAGCTGGAAGTTTCCCGATACACAAATAAAAAATGTTATGTAAGCATTATGTAAGTTATAATAATCTTCTCACCGAGGTTTGAATTGACAATTTTATTAAGTAATTCTTAATTATCGCTTCGTCTTCAGATTTCTCAAAAAAGAACAAGACAGACAGATATCAAGAAGTCAAGATAAGAATATTCTAAGAATAATCTACATGACGAAAACTACTAACTAAAAATATTATCACCATCATCATCAACCCATTATGTCCCCACCGAGGGGCACGGGTCTCTTCCCTGAGGAGAGTATAGGTATAGGTAAAAATATTATAATAAAACTTAATTATTTACAAAGACACGGTGCAATTGGCGGCCTTCTTTTTAATACTATTTTTTCCAGTCAACCGTAAGATGGAGAAATCTAAAAAAAATACAAATTTGTACCGGTAGCCGCAATTTTTTTTTTATGTAGCCTCTAATATTGTGTCCCACTGCTGGGCAAAGGTCTGCCCCAGTTGAGTCCAGAATTTTAAATGCGGAGTTTTAAACATGAGCTGCAAATATGAATGTAAGTCAAAATTTCAATACAGAAAGCGACCCGGAGGATGTGTTAACTGTTTAACTTTCTCCCTCGATAAGCACTATTGGGGGCGCGATAGGGAATATTTAACAAGAAATGTTAACTATAATTAATATAGGTCGTCACTCGTCACGCGTTATCGAAACAACCGGCACGAAGATTGTTATGATTTATTGTTCTTTGCTAATGCATCGCTAGGTAATGGTTTGGAACTGTCGTCCTACACGTGTGTCTTGATAACCATTATTTTATTTTGGGAAACTTGCAGCTTACATCATAAATAGTCAGATACTGGATGTAACTAAAACTAGACGGGTTGAAACCCTATTATAAATATAGCATGAGCAGCCTATATCAAGTTAGTAAACTTATGCCCGGTCCCAATAACCAATCTACAGGTAACTGACATTTAGCTGTCAACGCGATATTAATTGAAATGTTCCGTTTTTCATTTCTATTGCGTGGCCTACCCATTTTAACTGGTGGTAGCTGGTTGCTATGTTATTGGGACCGGGCATTACAACACCGCTCTCCAAATCGCTCTATGACGTAGTCCTAACCAATACAAACATGCGGACTATCTGCAGGGTCTTATGTAGAGTTCGGGTCTAACTCACTAATCACGGGTGGTTAGTTCACATAAAGCTTGTAACTAAAAACTTGTTTAATTTTTTTCCGAGCATAATTTTTGCTGCAAGCGATAGAAGCTAAGCAAAGCTTTATATAACTTTTTAAACGGCGTACGCTGAACTGCGCTGGTAGGATAGGCTTAACTATCCTGCAGCATAAGCTGAGCGTATGACCCATTATCAGATAGGCTATACCATTGAATTTAGAAGGAAATTCAATGGCTATACTTATAATTCTAAAACATCATGTTAACTACTACTAAGATACTATCTGATAATTATGATTTTTAGGTGATTTCACTAAAAAAAAAATATATTTTATATATATATTTTTTTTGCTTCAGTATCATGTAAATATCTACACAAACCTACACTCTACAAATAACAACATGTACAAATCTACACTCTGTATAATAAATTCATGTGCTACCTAACACGATACAATTAGCCCGTGTATTTATAAGCAATAAATCTTTGAGAAATAACAAGGTCGCAGGATTATCGCTTATCTTGGCATTTTAACTTATTCCACAAAGGAAAGCTGATACGTGATCTAATGACACATATCATCAACTAATGCGCAGTACGTTGCACTTGGGGTTTTAATATTTGTTGTTGTTGGACAGTTACTCAATAATTGATCATTGTTGAGCTACTTGTTCGTCCAAGAGAGAGTCGGCAACTTAATAATGATTTGAAATCTACTTAATTTATTTGAGTTACCGATATTTCGGCGCCTCTGCAGATACTTAAGAAACTTAAATAATAAATTAACATTTTCGCTTAATTCTTGATGCCCAACGATAGCCGCCAATTGTACAGTCGACAGCACGTCAACTTTCACATTTTAGTTGCAAACTCGCCCGTAATGCAACGGAGTAGAGTGCATGGGTGTATAGGATGATGTAGTGTTGGCTAAACTGTATTTTTGTAAATGATTTGTCACTGTTTTTACTGTTCTATAAAGAATGTGCTTATATTATCTCATGGTGGAGCAAATTTGGAATACTAAAGTTCTCATAAATTAACAGAGGAAAAAAGGAATCGGCAGCTGATAATATTATTAAGGAAATGTAGGAAAAAAAGCGGATGCTGGTAATCATAACATAAATCACAAAGATTCTTAGTAAAAATCCGGGAGAGATTGTGAAAGTGTGCCAGAGGACAGAGTACTTTGTGTGTGTAGAGTCTGTTCCAATTAAATCTACATCAGCAGTAAACAAACTTTTATATTCTTCAAAAATCTGCATAAAATTGAATTCAATCGGATTAATAGAATTTAAGTGTTTGCACAAATGCTTGAATGTCTTTTTTTCTTTATTATTATAAAAAGGAAAAGATCGTAAGTTTTTTATTTTTTTTATTTGCTCCGCCAACAGGATAATACATTATGCATAAAAATGTACACTATAACAAAATAATAATATGCACATGCACATCCCAATTACCAGCGGGTACGCCACTTGCACTTATCTAATTGATTTGATTGAAAATGTTTGACATGCCTTAAAGAGTTAAATTTGATTTTATTGAGTTTAATTTCGATAATTACGTTAGTATAATAACGATAATTGCATTTTAGTACCTATATTATAAGTATTAGCATCAAATTATAAATTTTATTATTATTATACTTAGAACCTTCAGGGTGGACTTTACCACACGAACGTAGTCGCGGCTACTGCTTGTCTTGTGTATATCAACATTTAGTTTAAACATAAAAGCCAAGTGCGATTCGGTCTTGCGCACGAAGGGTTCAGTACTATTATTGATACAAAATTTGAATATTTCAGGCGTCTACCAAAATAATGAGTTGAAACGCGTCAAGAGTTTTAAAAAAATGTTCTTATTAACTTAGGTCTACTACTATAACGGTATCCTAGTGTGGGGCCAGAAGCAATGTACCTATGTGCCTGTATGTAAATATTATGTTATGTTATAACTATACTGAACAAAATATTGAGGATGAACTGCTCATCGGAGGTTTTCGAAGGATTTTTATCTTTTTAATCAGCGTATTACATAATAGTTCATGACTGGTTAAGAGAAAATTTCCGCGGGAGCACGTATAATTATCAACATTATCTAAATACAATAGTCAATAATGTCATTATGCCAAAAGGACTATACAACAATACGTGTTAGCTTAGAGTTTTGGTTTCCTCTATTAGCAAATCAATGGACAAAGAGTACAACGATTTCATTATTACTGAATACGTGATAATGGTTGCTATGGCGAAAATTGTAGACATCGGAAGGTTTTTCCTATAACTGTCGTCCGTTATCAATATCGAGTACTGCAAAAAATCACGTTCGTTGTTTATTTTGAAAGCGAATATACAATAAAATATTCTGTACTGTATCGGTTACAGTTATTAATGTCGAGCAAAAAACGAGACATATGAGAGTATGTAAAAAGAAACCCAGGTTTTGGATGTTTACATGTTTACATGTTGGATGACACATGGTATCCTAGTGTGGGGCCAGAAGCAAGCCTGTGTGTAAATGTTATGTTATGTTATGTGAGCCTCATTTAAAAAAAATGTTAAAAATATTTTATTATGTTTTCAGTATTTGTTTTTATAGCGCCATAGCCAACAGAAATACATCATCTGTGAAAATATCAACTTCTAGCTACCACGGTTAATGAGTACAACCTGGAGACGGAGACGGACGGTCAGAGGGGCGGACGATGGAGTCTTATAGGGTCCCGTTTTTACCCTTTAAATACGGAACCCTAATAAAGACTTGTGCTTTTTGGCATCTACCATTTATTAAATTTTATAAGGGTGTAGTCTTTAATTAGTTGCTTATCAAACATTGTCATTATTTACAAGAACCGAATTGGCTCTCGTTTTGTTTGTTTAAATGTTATGTTGTTTTAATGATAGGCAGCGTAGGTACTTCAAATTTGTTTAGTTCAGTAGTTACTTCTATATTAAATTATATGTAATAGTAGTTAAAGTATAATGTTATTGCTCAAGGTGCCGCTGCTGAATGTGCAGCGAGGTTCAAACTCCAAAAGTACAATGCCCTTTTGGCGAATTACATTTTTGTTCGTCTTGCGGTGGAGTTAGGGATTTAGGGTTGCAATTATGTATGTCCTCCGTTGTTTAGATAGGACAGGGGACAGGCCAAGACTTTTGTTAGGAAGTTGGGGCGCCGTTTGAGGGACCGCGGGCTTCACTGCCGCCAGCGCGCGACTGTTCTGGGGCATTTCTTAGCCAAAGGATTTCTCTGGCGCGATCACACATTTTTTAAGGGAGAAAATTTGTTTTGAAATATGGGGCTTAGCTAAAAATAACTCTGGTGTAAAAATAAATCTGTTGAGTAACGTCTGGTGGTAAACAGTATATTAATTAATATTGTTGGTAGAAAACATAAAATTTTGTGATAGCAATCCTTTTTTCCTCTTCTACAATCTCTCTGTTCATCACAGTACTGTGCTCGTGAATAAAACGTTTAAATACCTTAAAAAAGCTTATTAACAAACAAATATTAAATGTATTTAGAGGAGATTTTTAATTTAATTTCAATGTATATTGATAATTGTGTCTTGTGTTCAACTCATCTATGAGTAATACCTATATTTGAAGTTTGAAAGTTTGTTAATTAAACAAGACTGTATTTAACCTGAATTAAACAAGAGAAAAGAATAAATGTGGAGTTTCTTTGTTAGTTTCTTCTCCGCGTAATCTATTATTAGTGAAACTATCAACTTTGACGTTCATAAAGTAAGCATTTTATTTGAATTTTGAATAAAAACATTTGAAATTGGGGCCAAAAGCAATGTATGTATGTGCCTGTATGTAAATGTTTATGTTTTTACATCTCCATCCAACCAAATGCATCTACGCATTTATAGCATGTGCAAAACAACAACTTCAGTGGTGTACAAATTCCAAGATCACTACGCAACACACCGGTGTGTCATATGTCGGCAACAAACAACGTGTTCGCAACACGTGTCTGCGTGCGTTTCATGTTTATAAGAACGTGACTTTTTTGATCCTGGGAACAGTTATTGATGTTCATTATTCAATTCAATTCAATATTTATTGGCAGAGTGTAACAGTTTGGTGTTCAATACAATTTAGCGCTTAGAACTTACTTGCCTTTTACAGGCATTGCAAATTATAGGATACCTACACAAATAGTACATGCATTATAATTTACATTATCTACAGTACAAAATTACATTATTATCATCGTAATTTTAGTTATTGCACATCATTATTATTATGACATATCTAAATAACACATTCGCTACACTATTCACAACTATTTTTGATATTTTTTTTATCGCTTATTATATTACATTATTCGATCCGTGGCGAGGGACCGTGTGAGAGACATTTGGCAAAATCAACTTTGTTTTTGGTTTTCCCAGCGAGAATAGAGATCCAAACTTTGGAAACTGCCATGGATAGACTACATTGACCTCTATCAGCACGTAATAGAGGTCATGTTATTACCTACAAGCGGAGTTTGTCGACCTAGGGTGCAATGTGTGAAGCAGAGCTGATTACGGACACGGATACGTGGGAATCTAGATAACAGCTGTTACGATTGAAGGTTAAACCCGCGATAAGATTCGAGATTAACAAAGGATTGTTTTAATAATAAACGTCCTCTGTGGCGTAGCGGTTAGCCCATCTGCTTACCATGCGAGAGGTCCCGGGTTCGATCCCCGGCTGGGGAGAAAAAAAACTCCAGGTCTTGGATGTTTACATGTTTGTCACGTGCTGTTTCTAGTTCCCACGACACAGGTTATCCTAGTGTGGGAAAAAAAAAGTAACGCGGCCAGTATTATGGGGACTTTTGGGTCGGATGTATGAAGCGATTTATTTGGTTACGATTTTTTTTCCTCTGTAACATTAATTAAGTCTCTTATAAGTATACTGTTCAGATCAATAAATGGTTATTCATTCACTCATTACAGTGGAGCGTGAAAAAAATCAGAATGTAATGTAATTAACAATTAAATTAGGTTTTACAAGGTAACGACTAACAATCGGCCAACTTCTAAAAGCAGAAACCTTGTATTCGCGAGTCCGACTCGCGCTTGGCCGTGTTTTTTTACTTTTCAAGTCTTGAACTTTGTTCATCCGGTTCATCATCAACATCAATTGTATTGTGTTCAAATAGTGTGAGCGAGGTTGTTATTGCAGATATTGTATTTTTGTTGATCTTTGCGGTAGTTACTAAAATCTTCAGTAGAGATTGATGTCATGAGTGCCGTTGATAAATTACGGGACAGAAAAAAATGGCACCGATCGAGAAATAAAAAGATAGTAAGAAAGTTTACCATGAAGTTCGACGGACGATAGCGAGTAGAAATATGTCATGATTAGTAAAGAAAGTAAACCTAACTGAAACACTTTATTACGTAGGTACACATACATAAGCTCACGACAGTATCCCAGAGGGGTAGGCAGAGACCAGGGACTGCCACCTGCCACGATCCTGACATATCTCTTTCGCTTCATCGACATTCATTAGGCGTTCCAGGCAGCACGCACGCCGGTTTCGGCTACTTTTTATCTTGCATATTTGATTATCATACTTGTTGCGCTTTATTGTTAATGATAAGTTGATAGTATAATTGTAATGTTTTTCCAATAATCCCCAAGTCAAAAAGGCCTCATCAAACACTCCTTTAGAAAAAAATGCACATTGTTTCATAAAGGTATACGCGTCATTTCGGACTATATTATTTTAATAGTGCACGACGCAATAAATAAGCAAACATTAAAGAAAAAAAATATTTCATTAACACCGAAGAAATCCTGCCCGAAGAGCAAACAAAAGTAATCGTGAGTTTGAAAGCTCTTGTTTACAAAAACAACATGAAAACTATGTCATTTTCCATGACGCAAACATGGAAAATGACATAGTTTTGTTGACAATGCAGAACAAAATATAACAATACATTTTGCACAACGATATTTCAGGTTATAACAACAATGGATATAGGTCATCCTAGGTCAGTAGCGGAGAGCTTGACTAAAAATATCATTGTAGTGTAGAGGCAAAGTTAAAAGGTAAATAATACTAGAAAAGATTTTTTTTAGTTCAAAACTCAATTTCATTACTTCTCTAGTGCTGAATTGGAGATAATAATTATTTTTAAAATTATTGCATCAAGACACAAGTTTTACACCTAGGCGAGCCTAATGCTACTTACTTATTGGTCTATGCTACTTACTAACCTTCCACTAATCTAAATTAAAATAATAAATAATATCACAGCCATCATTCATTATCTATTTTTTTTTCGTGCGTGCATGCAAGGACTAATAAATGTCTATGAAGCGAAAGTGAATTGCCAGTATCGTGGCGGGTGGGATTCCCTGGTCTTTACCTACCCCTCTGGGATACAGGCGTGAGCTTGTGTATGTATTTATTTCAACGCACTGGGTCTGCGAACTATATCTCATCATGTACTTCATTGCGCCTTCATCAATATCTTACGTCATTTTTAGCGCCAAGGTCAATCAATTCATACTGCACTTGCAATCTGCTAGAACATGCACGTTGCATGTCTTATGTTGCATACCTTTTATGGACACATCAGTTTAATGCTATGATACGGAAGTTCGAACTCAGTTAGTAATGTCAATTAATTTGTATCTTTTTCCAAGTTTATGCAGTTTACGCTTTATTATAGTGGTTCATCAATACAGCTAGTTGGTAAGATATTCACTCATTTAGAAAGGGGCCATCCATAAATTAATGACACGTTAAGGGGGAGGGAGGAGATCGACGAAGTGTGATATTGTGTGTCAAGGGGATGGGTGGGGGGTCCTAAATTTCGTGACGTCTAATCTATTAAAATCTAAGTCAGGGCCGGATTTAGAGGTCCAGGGCCTCGGGGCAACAAATAAGCGGAGGCCCCATCGCCCCAAATTATTTTCCAAATAAAATGAACAATTTTTTTCAGTCGAGTTTTTCAATAAATAATTTATTGAAAAACTCGACTCCAAAGTGAATCTTCACTTAGTATTTAAAAAACACATTTTTTTTTTTATTTGAAAGATTTTTTTCCGAAGTCTATTGTGGGGGTGAAGCCCCGAGGTTTCCGCCCCAGTTGCCCTCCCCTAAATCCGGCCCTGATCTAATTGTTAAAACAAGAACTTTAACTATTATGAAAGAACTCAAAAACATTTGCAACTCATGACTATGACAAAACTGATGACGAAGCTGCTGTTTTAATTCAATAATTTCTAGATGTGAAATTATTGTAAAATATTTGACGTCACACTAGGGAGGGTGGGGAGTCCCACAAATGTGACTAGATGTGACAAAGACGGGGGAGGGGTCAAAAAATCATTAAATTCGTGTGAAGTAATTTATAGATAGCCCCAAAGTTACTGGCTGACCCGGCAAGAGGCGGAAAATTGTATGCAGTCGTTTCGAAACATTCTAAAATGGCGTGCTTCCATCCGTGCATTGCATTCGCAGAGGTTAGTAAGTTAGTCAAACTTATTCGAAAATAGAGCGGTGGTGGCGTAGTGGGGTTGATTTTTATTCACGTACATTTGTTCGTTTGTACAGCAACACCATTCGCTGATAAATTGTGCCCGGATAACAGCGCCTTGTCACGTTTGGGACCTAATAAAATCGGCAAAACGTGGGCCCAGTTCTCGTGATTGGTGCCTCTGCCAACCCCCTCGGGGATAACGGGCGTGAGTTTTTTTTTATTTTCAATTTTTACACTAAAATGTATATTAGTAAATTCACATAATTCGAAAAGGGATGTCAGAATCAGAATCAGAATCAGAAATTTATTTCAACGTAAAGAATTTACATTCTGCTTGTTGAATATCAATGTACATACAGTTATGTATAATGTTAGCCGCTGCCTTGGGGCCGTCTGTAGTGGAGAAAAAGGCAGCGAAAAAAAAAACTCCACTCTGACCATATTTTCTCAAATCAACTTAAAGCTAATACAAATAAAACTTACAAAACAATATCTTGGATGTGTTGAACACTAGACACATTTATCCTCTGATTAAATTTAATATTAAACTACTATTTAAAGCCATACGTCCTTGTCTTCTAAATAATCGTTGATTTTATAATACGCTTTTTTGCAAAGAGTGTGCTTAACACAATTCTTAAATCGCGTTGGAGGTAACTCTAATATATCTTGGGGTATCTTGTTGTAGAACCTTATACAGTGCCCCATAAAGGAAGTATTAACTTTTGCAAGTCTAAATCGTGGAAATGACAAATTAAGTTTATTCCTAGTATTAACGTTATGATGGCTACCAAGAGTTTCGAAGTTCTTAATATTTTTCCGAACGTACATAATCACACTAATATTATAAACGTGAAAGTTTGTGTGTGTGTTTATACGTTTGTCAGTCTTTAGCGCTGAAACGGCTGGACGGATTTTAATAAAATTTGGTATGGAGTTAGCCGATACCCTGGATTAAAACATAGGCTACGTTTTACCGCGAGGAAATATCTTATTCCTGCGGGAAAATCGATGAACCGCGGGTAACACCGCGGGGCACAGCTAGTATTTTCATAAATGTATTGGCTTGCAACTGTTAAGATGTTAGTTTCTTTGAAAAAATCTCTTAGCGAGTCCCTACTACCTAGCTTGTAAATAAATCGGATCGCTCTCTTCTGCAAGATGAAGACAATTTATGTTTATTATGTCATTCGCAATCGGCCATCTTTACTCACCGTCGCTCGAGCTGATGCTTGTCCCCCAAGTCCTGCTTCTTGGCATCCATAGTGAGCTGGTAGTAAATGCGCGCGGCCGCCTCGGACCGGTCGTGTGCCGAGTACAGGAACGCGTGAAGTTGCTGTAAGAGGTTCTGACTCAGCCGCCACAGCGATCGGGACATCTTTGGGGTGCACGCGACGAACCTGTTGGGGGGACGGTTGTCGACGTTGAAGTATAATAGGGTAGTTTCCAGGGTCAAAATAATTAAACTCTATTTAGTCCGTATTTTAGATTATGAAAAAATATTGGACACGTTCCTCTTCTTTTTTCGAGTAAGCAAAAAATTACAAAGTTATAACCCATTAAAGTTACGACGTCACTCCGTGCTAAAAGATGCAGCACGGCGTGACGTCACACGTAACTTTAATGGGCTATATCTTTGTCATTTTTGGTCTAGTTTACAAATAAAAAAATACGTGTCCCTTATTTTTGAATAATCTAAAAGACGGACTAATTACATTTTTTAGGGCAACTAGCCCATTTGGCACAAGTAGTTAACTAAATTAACGAATGTCGATGAAGCGAAAGATTTGTCACGACCGTGGCAGTCACTGGGCCTAAATTCTACTAATACATTGTAGTACAATGACATGAACATGGTTATTGGTAAACATGGTAACACTTACATACAGGCACATACATTGATTCTGGCCCCACACTAGGATACCCTGTGTGGTGGGAACTAGAAACATGTAAACATCCAAGACCTGGGTTTTTTTTTGTCCCCAGCCGGGATTCGAACCCGGGACCTCTCGCATGGTAGTCAGATGCGCTAACCGCTGCGCCACAGAGGTTGTCGTTTAGTTTCATTGACGCTTTAAGTCGACGCGTGCACGTATATCAACCATTGTAGGCGTCAATGGTATGAAAAACCACGTCACGTGACCCGACCGTGTATCTGTCATCGTACTATAATACACTAACCGAATCGAGGCCCTGGTCCTCTGGCTACCTCTCTGGGGTACGGTGTGAGCTTATGTATGTATGTATGTATGTATGTAGTTAATTAATAGTTAATTAGGACAACTTGATGCACATTTCGAGTCTTCCTCAAAATCAAAATCAAATCAAAAATGTCTATTGAGCATAACAAAACTTTACAATATTTAAAGATCTGAATCCCAAACTAAATTAAATTGTATCTTGGGGCTCAGTGATCCATTCAGGTGAACTTAATTAGTTGGTTGGTTAGTGATTGATCAATAGAATAATATTAGCATGAACATTTGTATCTCATTCGAATAGTATTATTTAAATGCGATTGGTTGGTAGGGCTACAAACAGTCTCAATGAGAGTAATTACCAGCTAATATACTATATTGAATAGACGCGAAGTCGGCCAGAATTTACATAAAAAGTTCCATTGTTCAGTTAAAAAAACATAAACATTTACATACAGGCACATACATTGCTTCTGGCCCCACACTAGGATAAACTGTGTCGTGCGAACTAGAAACAGCGACATCACAAACATGTGAACATCCAAGACCTGGGGTTTTTTTTTTGTCTTTAGCCAGGGGAAAAATATTATTAAATTCTTTATTGGATTAAAACAAAAGTTTTGCAAATCGGCGAGGTTAATGGTACTTAGCATTCTCTTCCAACTAACAAAAAATAACAAATACAAGGAATATAAATGGATGAATAAACAAAGTCATTGAATTCTAAGTCGGCACGTTATCAATACATAATTATCATTAGAGTCGAAGTATGTACTAGCGAGCGGCGTATAGCAACAAAACAAATTTGAGGACGCGAAGATAAACATATTGGTAATTATTATCTTTCTATTGCTTCGAAGTGATAAAAAAGTTGAAGAGCTAATGTAACAAAGAAGGTCTGTTTTCACATTCGACCAAATGTCAATTTAAGTTCAACGATACATGAGTATTTAAGTTCAATAATGCAGATAACAAAAAGTAAATACTTGTAAAAATTGCGTTACAAAACTGCTATCAGTTAAAAAAGAAGAAAGACCCGCTCGCTAAAAAACAGGAAGTTATAAAATATGCACAACATCATCGAATATTGTTATCGCTCCGTGTAGGTATGGATACACACGATACGATACACAAAACGAGGTCACTTTTTACAAAATATATAACACGAATTAATATTTAATTTAAATGGCACGCGTGACCCAAAACCACCCCCGACGACTGACGTCAATCCGAGCGACATACATATCGTACAAAAATTTGTAAACATGACATACCTATTATTAAACATAACGACAGCCTTGACCCATTAGCAAATGATCTTGTGATAGATATTATAACAATGTGAAGTAACAGTCGTGTGATAAGTACGCACACAAATGTTTTTTAAGCATCGTACGATGTCGTAATCGCTCTAAGCTATTTTAATTCAGTGCGTGCGTCGTTAGAAAGAGTCGTAATAATTTATTGATAAAAAAAGCCATCCAATGCAATACAAAATGTAAAAACGAATCAAGAAAGATAAAATTAATGAAGACATTCCATCGGATCATGCCATAAATGAACAGTCTCTAGTTAAATGTTTTTGCCCCACCTGCTACGGTTGAAAGTTCTTGATTGATTTTTGGAAGTCGTGATTGAGTTTTGATTATTTTTACAAGATTTAAGACTTTTGACATGATAGCTCGCCTAAATCTTTTTCTCATTTCGTGAAGTCAAGTAGGCACGTCACGTCGCCAATTTTACGCCAATTACCTTTAAGTCGACATCTCATTTGCTGAAAACGATCTTGGCGTCCGACTTTCACAGAGAAACAAACATACACAATTAAAAACATACGCGTGGAAAAACATAATCCTTCATTTGTTTTTGCAGTTAGACAAAAAGCTACCCTCGCAGCCGCTACCAAATGCTCAGACTCCACCACCTCCCAAACAAGAGTACAGGGGACTGACCTATTCATGTCGTTGTTGTGGCGCAAGCATCTCTTCCTAAGCACCAGCACATTCCCAACAACCTTGTACTGCGACGAATGACTCTCTACTTTATCCCCGATATAACTAGAAAAGCGTTCCAGTGTTAGTGCGGAGAAATTGCCACCTTATACCTATGAGGGTTAAGTCGTTATAAATAAAGTTAAAACTAAAGCACTCTCTACTTTATCCTCGATATAACTAGAAAAGCGTTCCAGTGTTAGAGCGGGGAAATGAGGATCTTATAGCTATAAAAGTAATTATAGTTAAAACTAAAGCACTCTCTATTTTATCCCCGATATAACTAGAAAAGCGTGCCAGTGTTAGCGCGTGAAAAGGAGACCTTATAGCTATAGACCTTGGAGGTGAACTCTTAATAAAAAAGCCTCAATTTCTACCTTACATTACCTCCGATATAACTAGAAAAGGTTGCTACTAAATGGCTTTAATCATTATTGAAGTTTTTAGACCTCTCGCCGACGGTACTACGGTACAGAAGCAATGCATGTGCATGTATGTAAATGTTATGTTGAAAAATAAAAATAAAAAAAATTAAAAAATTTAGTTAGGCGTATTGTAGTTCCATTATAATCAAGTGGGCATATTGCTTTGAAGGATTATTGCGTAGATTACGGCCACTCTTCCTGTGCGCCAAGGCTGCGATAGCTTTGCGTTAGAACGTACCTACATAGCATAGTAGTCTACTTTGGGAACAGAACAAGTGATTGTGTATAATTAATAAGGAATAATAATAAAATTAACAAAAACTATGCTAAGGTTGTCTTGGCCTTCCTTCATTAAAATGTTATGAAAATGAAAATATTTTTACAGTTATGCAAAATCGGATAAGTATATTGTGCGTCAATGTTTACAACAACTATTAATAGACTGTACAAAATCAATTAGTGAGTTTAATAATAATTATGATACAAGTAACCGTCCATAATGACCTCATTGAATTTTGTGCTAGTACAAACTTAAACTGGCTTTAAAATGGTGCATCGAATTTGTGCCAACCCAAACTAAAATTAAAAAATGTAAAAGTAATTAAATATGTCTGTCTGTTTTTCGTCTATCTGTTGTTATCACTGCTAAAATACTGACCATTATAGATAGATTTACGGATTTGCTCAATTAAAATTCAAAATTCAAGAAAGTGAACCAAACTATAATGTTAGTAAATCAAACTATAATGTTGATATAGGAATAAATGGATAGACAAGTGACATTTTTATAATAAGCCTACACGAACGAAGTCGCGGACACAACTAGTATTTGCATGCCTGGAAATTACAAGTTTTTCACTACTCAGTGCTCAATATTAGACTTGACACAATATTGTCAAACCAGATTCTGCGGACCTGCGTTCGATCCACAACCACACTATAGATTATTTAAAAATAAAATTGTTCTTTCAAAGACAACTTGGTTATACCTAAAGTAGTACTGTAATAGTACAGAACTGTCAGCAAAATTACAGTACAAATTTCACATTCAAAGTTCAACATTCACTTTAGAGATCATTAGTTGCAAATGAGAACATCTATTTTAAAGTAGGTATGTATCTACAATTTAAGTACACCCCCTTAACAAAGTATTAGTATTTTTAGATACTATATATGTATTTACATGTATTACTACTGACACAGGTTTTGCCTAGTGTGAGCGCAATTGTACACATTGATGTAACAAGGCCTTTGGTGACTAAACAATTTAATTAACCCATTTTATCGGCCCTCCATTACCATTTTTTTATTGTTCATGGTTAAGAAACATGCATACATAAGCTCACGCCTGTATCCCAGAGGGGTAGGCAGAGACCAGGCAAAACCACCTGCCTCAACGCAATCAGAGAAAAAAACACGTTTATTTGGGAGCCCCCTTCAATATTGGCAGCAATTGGCGACACTAGCGGCAACAGAAATATAATAATCATCTGTGAAAATTTCAACTAACTATCAAGGTTCATGAGATACAGCCTGGTGAGAGGCGGACGGACATCGGAGTCTCATTAACAGGGTCCGTTTTACCCTTTGGTTACGGAACCCAAAAAAAAAGTGTCAACAAAGCAACTCACTTGGTAAAGGTCGCATACATGATGTCTATAGGCACTCGGTAGGGGAGCGCCATTAGGGACATGAGCCGCATTCCGCGCTGCCTCATGACCCAATTGACCACTCCGTTGTTGGCGGAGTCTATTGCGTTCTGGAATATCGTCATCACTGTGTCCGGGAGATCGTCCACCAGCGCGTCCTGGAAGAGAATAGACTTTAAGTCAAGGGGTTTGGGTTCAGTTTGAAAGAAATTGGGCTTTAGAGCATCCGCTTTAGGTTTAATTTGGAAGTGACAGGGCATAGGGCTTAGGTTTCATTGAAGGTTCATTACTGTGTCTGGGAGATCGTTCATCAGCGCGTCCTGGAGGAGAATACACTGTAAGGCAAGGGGTTTAGGTCCAGTTTGGAAGGGGTCGGGCTTCAGAGCATCCGATTTAGGTTTAGTCTGAAAGTGATAGGGCATAGAGCTCAGGTTTAATTGAAAGTAAGGTTAAGATGGCGAGGGACCGTGAGATGTGGCATTTGGGGAAAAGGTCTAGACCTAGCAGTGGGAAGCGGTAAGCTGATGGTGACGGTGATGAATTGAATAGGGCGGTCGGCGGAAGGAAGGTAAGGAGAAGGGATACGAAAGTAATTACATTATATTTTTATTTCGAGATATTTTTTCAAAAGGTATCATTCAATTTTTTCAATCTTTAAATAGTGAGTTTTCGAAGAAAATTAGGGCTAAATAGATAGCATTTTCAATAATTAAAAACAGTCGTTTTTGGATAAATGCAATTTTCAAGTCCTTTAATCCTTCTTCATCCTAGTCTCGGTCGTCGTCCTAACAATCACCATTTACATGTTTGAATAATAACGAAATATCTTTAAGAAAGGATATGATTTTTTTCACCGTGGCTTTAGTGTACCCTATGAGGCCCCTCAACTCTCTTATACCATGACATTGAAAGGTCTGAAAACTACAAAATATAGCATCACATAACCTAATCTCCCTCCTCACCTGCCGATGCGTCTTGCACTCCTCGCACTCAGGATCATAGTCGAAGGTGGTGTCGTCCAGTACATCCTGCAGCTGAAACGTCGACTGCACGGCCAAGCAGCGCGTGCACGATATCAGGTTGTTCCTGTGCAGGAAACGGAGGGCGTCGTCGAAGCCTTGCTTGCACATGTTGCTTAACACCTCCGGCTTGGGCGGGAACAGAATACGCGCGAAGCGGTTTATGTTCTGTTTGGAGATCTCTATGCTTGTGTTGGCCACGTTCACCTGTTGGCAGGAACGGCGGTAAGTTACGTAGGAGGGGCAACAGATGTGATTGGCAGGAGACCGGCGAGGTTGGCGCGGTGAAGAGGCATATGCCCAACACTGGGTAACGTAGAAGGACAATGGTTGAGATTGGCAGGGGACCGGTGTGGTTGGCGCGGTGAAGAAGCATATGCCCAACAGTGGGTAAGTAACGTAGAAGGGCAATGGGTGATTCTGGGAGGAGACCGGTGATTTTAGCACGGTAAAGAGGCCTGTGCCCAACAGTGGGTAACGTAGGAGGCCAACAGAAGAGATTGGCAGGGGACCGGCGAGGTTGGCGCGGCGAAGAGACCGTGGCCAACAGTGGGCGTCTTCCAGGGGCGGTATAATTCCATTATTTTTAATCTTTTCACAAACACTACGAACCGCAACATAGCCGCGACAGAATATCAGCGTTAGGTAGTATGTTGTACCTAATGTTTAAGAGTCGGTGCTCCTGCAACACATGCATGCTCAATACTTTAAACCCTGTCATGAAAATTTAACTGAAAATGATGCGAAAGTGTAACTTTTGTTTCTGTGTCATGTCGTAATATTTGAGAATCTGTACGTCTTTAATTCTCCTTGGTTTATACGTGATTTTGCATGTTGTTTGTGTTGTATAATGTGGTTTTAGTACTGTGACGTTAAATAAATGTCTCTTCCTAAACTATTATCCGGATACACTTACTTGTTTTTATGTCGTCAGAGTCCGACCAGAATGAGTTTAGAATGTGTAGTGCTTACGAAAGTTTTATATACCCACACAAAGTGAGTTGGAACCTTGGTTTACTGCTAAACTACGTCCGATTGATAGGAGTAACCTAGACCTAGAAGGTAACGCTGAAAACAAAGAATATTCCAGAAGTTCGCACAAAACGCGGTGATTGTGGGGCCGATTCTCATTGGAGGCCACCGTACTCGATTTGTAGACAGCTCTTCCGAAGAACAAAGAACAGCATATCGTCATAATAGCTAGTCGTTTAGAAATCGTGACAGTGTCGCTTCCAACATTAGACTTCGTTGAATAGTGTACCGTAACTAAAGCCTGGTAAAGTTTAAACTCCAGATCTCCAATGAACTTACATAAATTAACTTTTTACTCTGGCTAGCCAGTGGCAGCGTTACTACTCTAGAGATGTTGTAATTTCCACTGGGTGTATTGCAAGCCTTTCGTTACGTTGACCATACGGTACCAATATAAATCGACGAAAATGGTCTTTATTGCCAAATGAATACACAGACCGACGCAGTAATTGTTACACAAGTTCTGGTTCAACTTAAAAAGTTGTTCAACATTTCACACTTGAAAAAGCAACTGTACTGAGAAAGCGAGTCATTATCTCTGATTGATTTGAGACCTATTGTGTCAGTAGCTCACGTGAATTTCGCACATTTGCATTTAATTTTGCATGACATTCTAACTTTTTTTTAAGGCACATACATTGCTTCTGGCCCCACACTAGGATACCCTGTGTCGTGGGAACCAGAAACAGCGACGTCACAAACATGTAAACATTCAAGACCAGGGGCTCGATTCTATTAGTGCATTAAAGTTCAATTACAGTTAAATGACCGGGTCACGTGACATCTTTTTCAATTGCATTGACGCCTAGAAATCAGAATACCCGTGCGCGCGTTGATTTGAAGCGGCAATGAAATGAAATCGACGCGTCATGCAACTATCATTGAACTACAACGCATTAGCGGAATCTTGGCTTTGGGCAAATAAGGTAGAGCGAGTTAACGCTATTCACATTTCTGTATTAAGCCGCGATATCGAATGTTTGTTCTCGTATTTTGTGATACATCATCATCAGGCTATATTAGTCCATTGCTGGACAGAGCCCTCCCCTAATGAGCGCCATAGCGCCGTCTCCAGCTTGCCGCATCCAGCATCTGCCTGCAGTTTTTCGCAGATCGCCATCCCACTTGGGTCGGAGCCTGGAGGGCGTCCTACACTACGTTTGCCGAGTCGCGGTTTCCACTCAAGAACACGTTTACCCCAGCGGTCGTCGGTTCTTCGCGAGATATGGCAACCCCACTGCCACTTCAGCTTGCTAATATTCTCTGAGCTATATCGATAACTTTGGTTCTCTGTCGGATGTATTCGTTACGAATTCTATCCTTCAGAGTAACTCCGAGCATAGCTCTGAGATACATAACTGCATTCATATCGTTATCGTATCGGAATGCTTAGAATAGGGTTCATTTTCTGAAGAACTGAGGTTCACTTTCGAGGCCGTTCACGTTTACTCTATCGTTAATTTCACTCATTTCCACACCGCGCAGTTGCTAAACGTAGTGCGTTATTATATTATCGACAGCTCTATACTATTGCCCTGCGTAATTAGTGAAAGTAAAATAAGTTGAAATTCCTACTATACTTCATATTATGTTTAGGTACTTAACTAAACAATCTAGAAAGTCTTTTTATTGAAATATACACTTCTTAAATAAAATTTTTCACAAATTAAATGTGTTTTTACGAAATGTAAAGATTTTGCTTTAATAAGTACATTTCAATAAAAAGGCGTACCTATAAAGATTGTTTACCTTTAGTTAAGTACCTAAACATATAAAGTATAGAGCTTGATCGATAGATACCTAATACCTCAATTGCTTTTTATAGGTACTAAGAGTAAGCAATTATGTCATGATCTAATTATAACTGTAAATGTTAGGTTTAGAATAGGCTATTTGACAATGTGAAAAACGTATTATTTATACCTGTTCGTATAAATTATGAGTGTTAAAAGAGCTTTAAGGCATTTTAAGTAAAAAAAGTGGATCAATTATATAAAAAAACCAGAGTAAAATTTGATAATTATATATTTGCAGCCATTTTATCGAAAACGGCCTGGTTTGGCCGATTCTATGGTGACGGCACAGGTCAGTAAATATGGCGTCTGTCATTCATGTCGTTCTTACGTTCATTGGTTTTGTTTACTCAAAAAAAAAACTATCTGACTGACTGATATACTGACCATTGACGTCATGATTCCTGTGCTACGCCATATTGTACAAGGTAGCGTTTTGGCGGCTTATTTTAAAAGTGAATTTTTGTTCGCTTTAATCAGAAGAAATACACGAAATAATTTAAAATTACCACTTTCTGAATGAACACCAACAAAAATCTGAGGTTTTCAGAAATCTGTCAAATTGCCTATTTCAATTTTATTTGTATCGCACCTGCGGAGGGCTTACGGTCTTAAGTACAATACGGGTCGAAGTCCAATGATGATGATGATGATGTCCTCCTCGTCGTACTCCGACAACGGCGACAAAGTCGAAGACGCAGTCTAATATAGAAGTACTGATATTACATCCGAGTCATTCGACAAACTAAATTGAGGGCCAGAGCAAAACAAAAAGAGATATCGACTTTGGAAAATCGAGAAACTACATGTAAGACCCACGAAGATATAATAAATTATGGAAGAGGTATGAAACTACTACATATTTCAAGACTCGAGAAGATACAGTTGATTGTTTGAAGATTTTTATATTCAGACGAATACACAAAAAGTTGTATCTCTGCCAATTTGATGGTGTCACTATTTCCACTACATACTCTTAAACATTAGGTGCAAATACTAAAAATAACAAATTGTTATCTCTGAGAAACTTAATTAACGAGCCGAGAAAGTATCTGACGGAGCTACATTGCAGTTCTGAGAAAATAAATACATTAAGACATGGGAACTGGAACTTTTTCGGGTGAAGGAAGACATAGCGAGGTAACCTGGGTGTCTGAGCTAATCACATACCACAGCACTTCAATTCGCCAATCCACGATGGGCGCGCATGGTGATTAAGCCCATACTCTCTCGGAGAGAAGGCCTGTGCCCTGCAGTGGGATTTTTTTTACAAAACTAAAAATAAAATAAATAAACTCACGCCCGTTATCCCCGAAGGGGTAGGCAGAGGCACCAGTCTCTAGAACTGGACCCACGTTTTGCCGAGTTTATTAGGTCCCAAACGCGACAAGTGGCAAGCCTGTCGCCGTTATCCGGGCACAATTTATCAGCGAATGGTGTTGCTGTACAAACAAACTATTTTTTTTACAAAGCCTCCATTATTGCGTCCCACTGCTTAGCAAAGGCCGCCCCCGCTTCAATGCAGACTTTTCGGTCCTGGGCCACCTCAGACCACTCCGGCAGGGGTTGGTCGAGATCGTCTCTCCACCGTCTAGGCCGGCCTCGACTTCGATGCCCGTCTCGGGATTTAGTAAGTTATTTCATCATCATCATCATCATCAACCCATTATGTCCCCACCGAGGGGCACAGGTCTCTTCCCTGAGGAAGGTATAGACCATACTCCACCACGGGGGCCAAGTCCGGATTGGTGGAGGCTTGAAGACTACTGGCTGGTCAGAACTTTTCAAGCCGCCCTAAGGCCTCTGACGTGGCTTAACGACTGCCATCTATCGATGGCAGCCTACACCAACTTCTTAACGTGCCTTGCGAAGCACGGAGCCGCTCGGAAAATGCCACCAGCGTTATTATTAAGTTCTTTTTTTATTTGAAAATAAGTTATGTTACATGTTTCTTATCAGTTATCATAATAAAACTGCTTTCGGAAACCTGTTCAGTTTATATCTGTTAGCGAGGGTCGTTCTTGGCTTTCAGTTTTATAGGTACAGTCACGAGCAATAATATATACACACTGTCAGATTTTCTAAAAGTCTTAACTTAAAACAATCTAAATAGAAAGAAGTGTACGACATTTGTCCTAAATTATGTAAATTATGGTGCTATGTCCAGCAGTGGACTAATATAGCCTGATGATGATGATGATGATGTAACCAATGGTTAGATAATTAGGACAAATTCTCGTACACATGTACAGTACAGAACAAAATGTATACGTCGTACAAAATGTGACAGTGTGTATATATTATTGCTCGTGACTGTAGAAGTTAAGATTGGAACTTACATGAAAGAGCTGCGAGCTGAGGTCCCGTGGGCAGATGTCGCTCTCGCCACAGAAGGGGCTCACGGTAATGGTGTTCTCGTCAAGTACTGGCAGGTTGTCGCTGAAGCCGCCGTCCATGTACCGGATGCCGTGGAACCGCGGCGGGAGCATCCCGGAAAACACTGGCACGAAACACGACGCCAAGAGCGCCTGCCACGAAATACGTCATTAAAAGAAATTACTAATGAGCGTTAGTTACTATACTTGAGCCATTACAAACGTGCGAACCGAGTCATAAAAGTGCGAGCGAGAGTTCCGATATGCCTGATATGCCTCCTATAATGTGTGAGAGAGAGGTCTGATACACATGTTTATGACTCGGTTCGCACGTTTGTATTGGCTCAAGTATAAGCAAGCAGTTTTTTTAACCTTATTTTTGTCTTAGTTTAATTTAATGTCATTCTAGAATTATTATTACTTTAATTAATTATCATGATTGAATCTGAATGTAATTTGATTATTTTATTTGTATTATTATGATTTAATTAACATAACATAACATTTACATACAAGCACATACATTGCTTCTGGCCCCACACTAGGATACCCTGTGTCGTGGGAACCAGAAACAATTCTATGTAATTTGTGTGATGATTGATTTTTTTTTCATGGCTATGATTTATTTTACATTCTGAATTGTTATGATGATCATTGTGATAAGCTTTATATGTGTGTGTATCAAAGCGCAAATAAAATTAAATGTCTTATCTATCTATCTAGTACAGAGGTTCCCAACCTTTTTTTTCTCGTGGACCAAATCAATGTTTTAGCAAATTTTCTTGTGTCTTATTTATTAAAATAGAACTTGTGGTTATACAAAACATTTATTGTTACAAACAATCAACAATTGACGTTGATATGTAAATCCAAGCCAAAATTTTTGTTCTTTTTATTATGAAAACCAGAAAATTTTTCTCTTCCAAACAACCTTTGGATGGATGTATCCAGGGTCTCGATTCTATTAGTGCATTATAGTTCAATTACAGTTACATGGTCTGACGTCTTTTTTAATTTCATAGACGCCTAGAGTTTTAGATGAAATGAAATAAACCGTACTACAATGTATTAGCGGAATCTAGCCCCAGGTAGTTATGTAGTTAGACCTGAAAGTTCCGCACTTAGCCTCATAAACATTTACATACAGGCACATACATTGCTTCTGGCCCCACACTAGGATACTGTTTCATAGGAACCAGAAACGGCGACATCATAAACATTGTGATGTTTATGATTATTATCTACACTATTAAGTAACTTATCCATGTAGAGTGAATACAAACTTTATGTACTCACTTGCATTAAATCCTGGCGCGTCGCAAACTCTGAGACAATGACATTCTGGCCATCATACACCCTCGTCAGAGATATGTGCAATTTGCCGCTGACAATCTTGTGGACGTCGTGAGGCAAATATTTGTCCATGCCCTCCAATAGAATGTTCTGTATATTGAATGTTGGACTGAACGGTCCTAAGGAACCTGCTCTCGCCTCTCGCACACATCTTAGCAAGTCATTTGTGATTTCACCTGTGAACAATTGTGTTTGTTGGAATGTTTTGTGGGATTTTTCTTGCATTATAATATGTTGCATGTGAGTTGGCATTTCGGGGAAAAGGCATAACCAAGCAGTGAGCAACAGTGGGCTGATATATTGTAAGAAATAAATGAGTGTAATATTGTGTCTTGTAAACTTTTAGAAAGTGATTTAATTTACGGATACTGAAGAAAAGGTTTTTTTTTATGTTTTGCATTATTTTAATAACACATTGTAAATTCTCATGACCCCGCAAACGTTGTTTTGCCAGATAGGGGTATGAAAAATAGATAACAACCTATTCTCAAACCTTCCGAATACACGAAAGTTTCATGAAAATCGGTGAAGGTGTTTTGGAGGAGTATCTAACATTGAGACATGAGAATTTTATATATTAGAAGATTAGATAGATTTAGCCCCTTAGTGGGAGTCCAACTCATACTTGGCCAGTTGTTTTAATTGTTGTTATACATCCTTCTAAAAAATACACTATAATCACACATACTTAGTACACGTTTTTGAAATGTATTGGTTCACTTAATTTTTATTGGGCTATCTGCCCAATAATTCGCAATATAAATAAAATTTGTAGAAATAGCCAATTACAGATCAGACAGGTAACAACAACAGAATTGGAAATCTCAGAAAAGGCAATAACGTCGTCTAAGAGTGATTGAAGATTGACTGACAGACTAACCAACTAGTTAGTTGGTCTAGCCGTTAAGGCACTTAACTATCAAGACAGAGGTTGTGAGTTTGACTCCCACTGGTGGCCGCTGTATATTTGTACAAATGGGCTCAGTCTGGGTGTATTTCCATTTTTGTAATATCCCTTCCAATAACCATAGCACATGGTATCATATGTCTTATTTATAAAAACACGATTTCACTTAAACTCTCCTCAAAGGTAATTTTATTGATCTGTGGTTATGACTTTCTCTTTACCACAGACATATCGTCGCCTTAGAAGTGAAGAGAGATATTCCACACTTGTGTGGTTCCAAGATAGAGTCAATTAAAAACAATAAGTGCCTGGAAAAAATCATTTAACTCCCATCACATCTGAATCAAAAACAAACTGCTTGTTGAGCTATCACTTAGATCTCTTTAACAATACAATCTCCATTTAACGCAGAATAGGGCGGTGTTCATAACTAAATTCGGTCAAAAGTGTGGAATAGCTCTCTTCACCACTAAGGCGACGATATAGCCCCAGAGGCCCACTGGTGGGTTGGTGCAACCGTACCTTGAATCAAATTATGAAGATAACACAGAGTTGTATGGGTATGTTTGAAAACTGATAGATTTCAAATGTAATTAACTTTGTCAATTAAACTAAGACTGTTTTGGAAAGAATAAATGTGGAGTTTCTTTGTTTAGAGGTATCTTCTTCACATAATCTATAAATTGTGAAACTAACAACTTTGATGTTCATAAAGTAAACATTTTGATTGAATTTTGCATAAAAACATTTGAACATTGAATTTTAATAACTGCAAATAACATAGTTACTTCGTGGAAAAAAAATGTTCTAGCCCGGGTGGTTAAGAGGTCATAGATAGGTAGAACATTCTTTATTGTATGTACACCAGGAATTACACATATTTTTATACCATAAGTTTCAATTGGCAGAACTCAGACAGACCCGGGGTCTGCTGAGTTAGTCTTAAATTAATATGACAAATAGTTATTAAAATGTTGAATAAAATGTCTCTGAATAATACCATTTCATGAGGGCTGTGCCTCTCTACAACACTTTAAACTGGTTACACCCGGACACTTTTAAAAACCCCTGCCGGACGGCCCCCGGACGCCCTTCAAACTAGGACAAATCCGGGGAATTCCGGACGAATGGCAGGCCTACACTGGCAGCTCAGAGCTGATGCGTGTATGTCTTATCAATGCACTTGATTGTTATTTATATAATTATTTATATTGTATCAATTACCGTGTTTGTGTCTTAAGCCTCCACCAATTCGGACTTGGCCCCCGTGGTGGAGTATGGCCTATACTTTCCTCAGGGAAGAGTCCCGTGGCTATTGGTGGGGACATAATGGGTTGATGATGATGATGAACCGTGTTTATGGTATTAATTCCATATTTCAGCTCATATACAGCACCATATTGTACATATTTACCGAGAGTTCCAATAAAATTGTAAACAGATTCCACTCACCTATAGGCACATCACTTAACATACAGCAGGCGGACAAGGCGCCAAAAGACGCGCCAGAAATTTTGCCAAGAAGCAAATGTGGAGCATACTTCTTAAAACACACCGCCACTCCGACATGGTAGATACCAAGAAAGCCACAACCAGCGAAAGATAAATTCATGATTATTTACATCAACACAATATGAGAATTTCTACAAAAAGTACGATCTATAGAAAACTTTCACAAAAACAAATCCACTTCTGTCGATGTTTCGACAAGTAATGCCGCGTTAGAACAATCTGCGCGTAATTATATTCACGCGATAAGATAACACCAATCACTAGTATCACTCGATAAACGAAATATTGCCTTTGCACACGTCCATGCACCGTTACTTTCTAAAACAACTGAAGTTATTACTAAGTAAATGACTAATGTAGCAGAAAGAACGACAATAATATTAAACGCACGCACGTCGCACGACCAAACATCATTCAAACTCGACTCAACCAACAACAAAACAAACAACTTTAAGAACTGAGATCTCAATACAGCGCCACCAAGTTATATGTTCAGGTGGGCAAAATTGCAACTAACTAATTAATTGTAAATCATGTTCCCCATTTCTTGTTTTATTTATTCACTTACTAAGATTTATAGATATAATTTTCATTAAAATGGAAAGACCGGTTAAAATTTTCTCTTTTTTTTAGGTGAATTGTCTTTATGACAATTCACCTAAAAAAAAGAGAAAATTTTTACGTTAATATTAAATTCTCCACTAGCGCCGCTATTAACTGAACAGATATTATGGTGGCACTATACAATCCAAAGGCTGTCAATGTCACAGATAACGTATTGTCTTTTTTTTTTAAATCTTCTTTATCTGCTAATAGCAGAATAGGCAAAGGACTTTCGTCCATGCAGCCAGCGGGTCAATTACATACACATGAGCAGACAGTCGGCTCGCTCAATTATAGCCTACTCCGAGCTGTCAAAAATGCGTTTTGGCATTATGAGTGACCATCACACAAGCTATCTCCTCGAGGCTGCCACTGATCACGTGACAGTAGCTTGTTTTGAGGTAAACAACATAATAATATCGAGGTGCTAAAAATGGAATTATGAGTGGCTCCGTAGCTTGGTGTCTTTCTGTCAAAATGACATATTTTGACGTCTCAAATGGTCTTAGTAAACAACTGCTCGAGAGCAGTGTTTTGGGAATAAAAAATGAAATAAATTCACGTAAACCTGAAAATTCAATACAATAAATGCCGTCAAAGTCTAGGGGAAGTATTGAAGCACCCGTCAAATAATTCTGATGACTAAAAACATCGTTATATAGGTCAACGGGTATATTCCATAGCGCGAGGTATATTGTGAAGTGCGCAGTGTCTAAATAGGAAATAAGTACCTAATTACCCACAGACAGTGTATTTCTGAGTGTGCAAAGTTCGTTGGGGATGTTTTGCTCAGTATGTGTGAAGCCTAAGCGCTAGACGAGCTACCAAAAATGGTTAGGACTTGTGTAGAATGTTGTGAATCATGAAAGTGGACAACTCGGTATACCTAAGAAGATTTGTCTCCGTCGAAGATCGTCAGCCACAAATTCACCTAGTTAGGCACTTAGGTACCTACTCCGGTTGCGAGCCTCTTATGAAGACAGCACTTAACTATATCATTGTACCCTGCAATTGATCACTAAAGCAAATCTCCACCTAGGGTCACCCTACCTTGTTAAATTAATGCGAAAACTAATACCTACAAAGGTTTGTGAAAAAATATATAAACATACGATTGTAACCAAAGCATACCAAAGTATTTTTTATTTTACCCAATCCAAAGGTACTGAACTATACTCCTACATACTGAAACTACATGATCATACAAATCAGTAAAGTTCAAACTCATAGGTATGTATTTATTTACAAATAAAGGCATAACATGTAACACGTTTACAATGTGTAATGCAAGACACAGTTCGTCCCTTAGCTTACAACACCGCATAAGTCATTTTTACCAAATTTATAGGTGTGACCAATGGTTAGACGCGCAATGAGCAGCTCCATCTAATGGCATTCAAATGTGAAAACCGCCTATTTTCGACTTGAGCGGTGTTGTAAGCTAAGGGACGAGTAGTAACTAGATAAGTAAGCAGAAGTAGATTTCTGATACCTACTCTCTCCGCTCTCTGAGAAAGAGAATAGTCCCTGCAGTGGGACTTACCTGCTTACTCATCTACTTCTGTGTCTTGTATTACTCTCTCTGTTCTCTGAGAAAGAGAGATATGGGCTTAATCATCTTGTGTGCCTACTGCTGATTGGCTATTGCAAGCGCAGAGGTTGTGAATAGCTACCTACCTATTAATCAGTCCAATGAAGTTGTCATTATAGTTATCATTAAAAATCAAAATCGGTATATGCATTACTTTTATTAAGATTCAGTGGGTTAGGTGAGAAAGAAACAACATTAATTATTTATTTGCATTAAAAATTTTACCATAAAACCACAGTCACTAAATAAAACAATAGTTTAACTTAATAATAGAGCATACTAAACATACTTCAGTATGTGTACATAATAACTTTTGCTTTCTAAAGAAATTTGCAGAGCTGGAACGATACTCATAAGTATCCACTCAATGAAATTCCCAATTCTGTAACCAGCAGATAAGTTTCTTAGAACAATAGTAAGTTCGTATTTAACAGCGCATTGTATAAGTACTCAACATACAAATAACGCAGTAACTAGTCTTAAAATATGATGCTGTCCTTGGTTGTGGTGCTTGATCAAAACTGCATAGCGGACTAGTATATCATGCAACTGTCCAAGAGATGGTGAATGTTTCTTAAGTCACTCTTTCATTTGTGATCATGTAGACTGCCGACATCAATGGTAATTTGAAACTGAAACATAAGTATGTATATCACTTAAGTGTATTTTTTTAAAATAATATATAATATAAAGGTGAGACAGAGGAATTAAATAGGGACTGTAGCATGTGCAGAAGCTACTCCTCTCTCTTCCTCTCTATTATCTTCAGTATTAGTAAGTTTAGAGAACCAGTCTAAGGCCCTTTCTCCAATGCTCCGGTCCGGAACCGGAATCAGTCATGAGAAAAATATTGGATGCCGGATTATGCTTCTCTACTTCATCCGGCTATAATCGGTAATGGACGTGACACAGAGCTTTCCACGTTTTCCACACATTCTATTACATAATGTAAATAAAATAGTATGGGATCATTTTAGGGTTGCCAAAACGTGTATTGTTTTTGTACTTCGATCACTTCGGACCGTTAAAAACCGGATGCCGGAGTAGTGGAGAAGCTTATTAGTATTCTTGTGTGTTTCTAAATCGGATAGGTAATTGTAGTTCTTGAATTCTTGTTTAGTTATTGAATAAAATACGAAACAGTGGTCCACAGACGCTAAGTGTTTCTTGCTAGGCCACCACAGATTAAAAATATGCCAAGAAAAAGCCGTGTTTACACCGTAATCGGTAAATATTCACAGAACCAAAACATCGACATTGTCTCCTATCATAGACTAAATATTTCCTTCACTATATCCACTTACCTCACAAGAGCAGCTATGGCCATCCGTAATCCCGCCATTTACCTAAGCAAGCAACATATCTAGCTTGTTTACAAGCAGGGACATATCTCGCATGGCTAAATAACGTAATTGGATCGCAGGTCTAACGTTTTTGATAACGTATTGTCATCGTATTGTCAATGTTTTTTTTTGTCAACGTCTGAATGTTGCTAGTACGCAAAAACCAAATAACCCCATTTTACTTCCAAGTAAAAATTGTTTAGGTGTTTTTTTAGACTTTGCTCTTAAAAGGAATTAAATTTTAATGTCTGTGATGTGATAAGGATTTTGGTCACACGAGTCTTCTATTCACGGTAAAAAAATCTAATAACTAATTAATTGTAAATCCTGTTCCCCATTTTTTGGTTTTATTCGTTTACTTACTAAGATTTATAGATATATTTTCACTAAAATTGAAAGACGGTTTAAAATATTCTCATTTTTCTAGGTAAATTTCTTAAATGTTACTACTAAATTGTCCACTAGCGCCGCTATCAACTGAACGGATAAGATGGTGGCACTATATAGCGTTAACACCGTCATTTTTTTTTTTCATCGAATTAAAAACGGACTTTAGCAATCACGGATAGATTAGGGGAGTCCAAGAGGGAATTCGGGATTTACTGCAGCGCGGCAGATTAATACACAAGGGATACCTTGTGCCTTGTACATACCTGGTCAAGTGCATACTTCCACCAAATATGAGCCTCATGTATAGTTTGTCCAAAATTACAGGAAACCGGAAGTTAAAGTTTACTACCTGTTTTATCGAAAAATCTAAACATTTACTACATTTTATTGAAGCACAATACTGCCGCCGTAACTCAAGTTTTTGGCAAAATTTAGTTAAGTACTAATTTGGAATCAGCAAAGAAAAATCTATCTTTCGGTCTATGTAAATAAGGTCTAACTCCTACCTAGGCGAAAATAACAGGGCGTAAAAAGCCATCCTCCACCAAAAATGGCTTGAATTTTAAAATGAAAGGCCGCATTTTGAGCCGCAGTTACGGCTTTTCACATTATAAATCACGTTTGACTAGTATGAAAGGCCGTAATTGAATCCAAAGATTTTTAAATAAACCTTAATGTGAAAAGCCGTAATTTCCAAGTTGCGGCTTTTCATGTTATTTTCATATCTGATATCTTAACCTTTATAAAATTATAAGATATATTTTTTTAAGCAATACAAAAAAAAAATGTAGAACTATAATTCAGTAATTTCAATAGTAATAATAATGAGTATCTTCAACTTTAAATTTACTAAATCATCTACACACTTAAGGAAATTATAGGAAAATGTATCGATCACAACACAACAGGCTATTTGACAGATTTCTGAACACCATCTCATATTTTTTGTCGGTTTTCATGGAGTTCTTCAAGTAAGTTACGGCCTTTCTCCGTACGGCGGCAGAATACCTTGTTTTATGTAATAACTCAAGTTTTTAATTTAAACAATGCTTGTAAGTGCAACACAGATACAAAGTCTGAGCAAAACCGTACTCTTTATTTTCTACATTGTCTGGACAGTGTATACAGCGCCACCAAGTTTCCTGTTTCCCATTTTTTGTTTTATTTATTCACTTACTAAGATTTATAGATATATTTTCATTACAATCAAAAGACGGGTTAAAATATTCTCATTTTTCTAGCTAAATTTCTTAAATGTTACTACTAAATTCTCCACTAGCGCCGCTATCAACTGAACAGATAAGGTATAATAAGGCCCTAGGTAACGAAAAGAAGGGGAGGAGGGCCTTTGAATTTATTGTTGAGATGAGGAGGGCTACAAAGTTGAAAAAAAACGTCTTGTCGACATTCTCGAGCGTGGCTATCTTTTTTTATTTTGAAGGGAATAATTCGGGGATGACGAAAAATATTTAATCTGACGGATTTCCACAAGCCGAAGTGGGTAACAAAAATTCATCGATAAAGTTTAATACGTGAAGCTACCTGATGCCTGTATTCCCCTCTCCGCGTTTATGATCCTACCGATGATATTAATAAAAAAAATTGTATACAATAATTTTGAATGATTTGTCAAGAATGTCGCATGTGGCAATCCGTGGTCTCTGCCTACCCCTATGGGATACAGACATGAGCTTATGTATGTATGTAATTATTTTCTTATACATACAAGTATTCTACTTAAAAAAACATATGTACACTTTGTTATTTGAATCATTGAATTTGGAAATTCAATGCTTGAATGCTATTTCTTGAGGAGCTTGTCAATTTTTTTTTACTGACAAGATTTGTTTTTTTATGCGCACGATGGAACCAAGGAACTGTCGTCATCATCACCCTGTGCCTGTGACCTATGTTCCTAAATAAAAGAAGATTAAAAAGTTTTTAAAAAAAAAAACTTACGCCCGTTATCCCCGAGGGGGTAGGCAGAGGCACCAATCACTAGAACTGGGCCCACGTTTTGCAGAGTTTATTAGGTCTCAAACGTGACAAGTGGCAAGCCTGTCGCCGTTATTCGGGCACAATTTATCAGCGAATGGTGTTGCTGTACAAACAAATGTACGTAACATTGGTCAGTCATTGGTACATTGTATGCGTGGTTCGAACCCAGACCCTCATGATCGAGAAGCAAGGGTCAACCCCACTACGCCCCACCACCGCCCTATCCTTCGTTGGGGGACTATCGATTTTTGAAAATCTATAGCCACTCCCCCACCGATGAAAAGGTAGTTTTAATATACTTAGCTACCTACTATATGACATTTTTTTCTTTTTATCATCTTAGCTTCGCAACCCACTAGGTCTCTCTCTATGACGCTCGAGTATATCCCGATTTAGCATCGTGGGCTCCACTACCATTATGTTTTATATGGTATTGCACACTAAAAAGTAAAAAAGTTTTCCTAAGTGACTATAAGCTATTCACTATTCAATAAGGAAACATGAATACAATATCACATTTTATTTCATTATTATTTCTCATTTAACACAACATATTATATCTTCAGCAGATAACATAAAGTTTCAATATTTAATTTCTCCTTCGTAAATTTTCTTATAATCAAGCTTTACACATTGGAATATAGTATTTATTGTATAACCTAAATAAATAGCCAACAACATAAAAATAGCGATCACATCTAACTTTCAAATGAGACATAATATTTATTTTGATTAAAAACCAGCAAATGGAAAATACCTACAATTTAAGTTATTTCTAGATTAGGCACCAGTCAGAATCCCCACATAAACAATAAAATAAAACAATTAAAAAAGTAACTTAGGGCCAATTTCTGACTTGATTATTTACGCTAAGTAACTTTTTAACTGTAGTGTTGTCTCGTCAAATTTCTCAGAAAAGAGCGGGACAGAACGTTACTTAAGTATTTATTTAGTGAACAATCTTTACTCAGAAACCGGCCCTTAGTATGCACCTATTCAAATAACTTCAAAATTATGTATTCTAATGTATTTTTTGTCCTCTACTTGAAGTCTTAAATGTTATAAAAATACAGCACGGAAAGAAAATAAAGTTTAAAATAGCTAACCAATACAAATAAACAAAGGAAAGGATCGGAAACTATTTTCTGCTTTTAATAACGTTTCATGGGCATTCGTGAGACTTAGGGACCTTAAACAAAATTAAATGACAAGTTGATAAAGTTTAGTTGACCAGAAAGAGTAGAAATTAAAGAGTGCTATTTTGATAATACTCTTATTTTCGATACCCAAACTTTTAGTACTAAAAGACATAGTCTCAGCAAGGAGAATTAACCAGGCCTTGGTCTCAGTTACTCTAATTGTGCTTATATAGAATAGAAGATGGCCTGAAAAGTTCGTACAATATTTAGTTACATTTCACTTCCGTTTTCTAGACTTTATGGTGAACCTTATAGTTGTTTAATTGCATTGGTCGACGAGTAGGCTAGACACAACTGGCTGGATTATTGTTGTGAAACTAATACTGCTTACTCTGCTTTACCTGCCTACTATGGCCCAGTGTATATGTTCGATATGAAGAAAAAAGTCAAAATAAGTAAAATCGAGCGATGTGTCACCATACAACTAAGAGCACCCTCAACTTTATATTTTGTTATAAAAATAAAAAGTGTCTACAAATAATTTATTCAGCACATACATCAAAATGAAATAATATTATAGCTGCTTAATAGGTACATGCAGACCATATTTCGCGATGTCTATATTTTATAATCACAACGAAGATCATCGCTTACAATGACAGAAGTGTGCTAGTTCTAAAAGTGTACTTATCATTTCATAAATGACTTTGAATGCATAAAAACATCTAATTCAAAATTCCATTCGAGATCACATTGAAGTCATCATCTTGCTTGACTTTTATTTTACAACTTGAAAGCAACAATTTGAAATAATTTCAGGTCGCCGTGATATAATTAATTATAAAGTATATTTTAAATATAATAATATGTTATAAACTAGTAAAAGTTTAACCACTCAATAAAAGTTCATCTGTGAATTTCATCTCCATCAACAAACGAAATAGGTCTTATTTATAAAAAAAATAATTCTCTATAATACTCTGAGGCAGTTTAAATGTCTGTGGTTGTTTTTTTTGCCATAAGACATAAAATTTGAACTGCCTTTGAAGCGTGTTTTAAGGATTCTTTTTGTAAATAAGACCGTTTTGTTGAAATAATAATAATACTAAAAAATATTATTACAAAGATACTTAAATACTCATTCATAAAATAGAGAATATACTCACAGTTTAACAGATTGCAAGAAAATCAATAAGACATATCGAAGAAGACAATTTTTAAAAACAGAGCCGATATATGCATTTTTTTTTATCCTTAAATTAAGATTTCATTCAACTGCATTATGTAAGATATTCTGAGTTAGCTATACCTTGTATAACACCAATCTACATAAATAATCTACCCAGAATATGATTCTTGAAATTTTTTTACATTACAAGACTTGAAAAATTTTACCTGCACTTAAAATAACCTGAAGTAGTAGTACAAGATTGAATTGAAAATCTACAATCTTCCTAATTTTGTATTTGATAAAACTTTCGATAAATGTCGCCTTGCTCGTCTTAAGTTGTTCATAAAAAAGGAACAGGATGCGAGCGGATCCGGGGCGAGTCTTGGGTTGGCTCTGGACCCAGCCCCACTCTTTGCTTTACAGTTTCAATGAATTCTAAGACGGCCATGTAGATAAACTTGTACTGAGCTTCATTTTGCACCATTCCCGATCTCTGATCGCGCACCATTTGGACAGTACGGTGTATGTCAATCTCACAGTCGAAGCCCTCCTTTCTTATTTGGTCCAATATCATATCTATCACTATAAAGGTCCCAGTGCGACCGATGCCGGCAGAGCAATGTACGCAGACGACTGCCTGCGCCGGAGGATTTTTCCCAGTCATTATTTGTTGCAATCTATAGTTGACATCCAATAAGATATTCAGGACCCTGCCTGGTTCAGAAGGCACACCATGATCTGGCCACGCTGTGAAATGAAAATGATAAATCGTTCTTTTAAGAGGCGTGTCCTCGGTTCTCGTCACTACGAACCGTCTTAGAGTGTAATCCTGAGTGGAGGATTCCGATTCATTAAATATCGTGTATTTTTTCATGACTTCCGTCTTGTTAAGTTCAGGCCAGTATCTTTCACATTTGATTTTTCCGCGCTCAATTTCTTTCGTCGTCATTATAATAATACGAACGTCTTCCTGCCATATCATTGACCAAAACTGGTAAACAGTGGATGAAAGGCAACCTTGGGTAGCAATGTAAGTTTTATTGTAGACGTGTTCCTCTACACCGTTCTCTGGTTCAACTGCCGTCTTGGGTATTGTGGTGTTTACGTAATTCGGATTTGAAGGTAATATACTCGGTTCGAAAGACGGCATTAACTTTTGGGTACCGTTGCTGTGTCCTGATTTATACGTTTCACTTTTCTCCTCGGTAATTACTACACTGGTGTGATTCGGCGATGATTTACTTTTCGACGGCGTACTGCTACGCCCATAACCGTTTTCCATGCTGCCATCATAAGAATCCAAACTCATATCTGTAGCATCGCAACGAATGTAGTTGGCGTTTATATAGTCAGACCCAGCACCAGCGTCAGCCGGTATATCACGTAACACAACTCTGGTGTGATCGAATGGAATTATGTTTTTATATCGGTTCTTTCTAATGTTCTCAGGTTTCGATCCTTCCATTCTATCAAAAAGTTGTAAGTTCTCCATCATCTGTAACGTTTCAAATTCCTCCCAAAACCCTTGTTTATATGCCATACTTTCGATAGGACCTTCATTTTCTTTTTGCAACTGCTTGACTCGTGTATGAAAGTGACGAACTTGTATACGGGTGGCGTTGAATGGTTGGATTAGTCGTAAGACTTCACCCGTTGTCTCGACCATTGGATAATTTCTGTAATGCTCGATAAGGCTCACAAGATCACCGAACTGCTTTCCGCCACCTATGTCGTATTTGTTATCTTGTCGTCGAATGATGATGTGCGTTACTCGATCTCTCGTCCGCACCGATAGAACAAAATCTCCTGGCTGACTTTGGGATTCGCGCACGAGAAACGACCCATTTTTACCATTCTCCAGCATCATTCGTTCAGCTTCTTTAGCAGTCAGTTGTCCGTGGTACCAGCGCTCTGTCGTGGGATCGGCACAATTCAAAGGCGTTTTTAAACGAATAATGTTACCATTCTTTTCTCGTAGTTGACCTTGATTATCCATGTAGTATTGGACCAGTTCAGAAAGTGTAGCGAACGTGTCGCCGCCGTAAAGATCAAGAAATTCTCCATTGTTTTGGATTTTGATGTGTGTGACCTCGCTGCCGCGTCTCACAGACAATGTGAAGTCGCCCTTATTGCTCATGCTAGGTCTAGCCAGAAAGGAGCCATCGCGTCCGCACTCCAAAAGCAGCTTTTCTGCCTCCACCCCAGACAACAATGGATGGAACCATCTCCGGGTGATCATCTTACACTTACAATGAGCACCACAATTTAACTTACGACAAGTTGAGTATCAACTCAGATTTTTTTCTTCATTAGCTGCCGCCGTGTTCACCTTTATCGCAAGCATCTGTAAGTGAGAAAACAGAAGGTTTTTTAATAAAAAATATACTATGTTCACCTAGTAACTTTCCACTCTATCGGGTTAAGCTCTTAGACAACTCGAAAGAGTCAAAATAAGAATGTATAATGATAGTTCGGAGTAGGAGTATGAGGTACCTACTGGGAAAAAGTCCCAGAATGTAACAGTGTGACATAAGGTGGTGTGACATACCGGAAACATAAGGGCTAAATCAGACAACTCCATAAACGTAATTACTCTTACGTAATTGCACCCCAGGTCTCAAACTAGGACACTAAGTGCTATTGTATCCAGGCAAGGAGATGCGAACATGGAAAATAACCTAGACTGAGACCACTTGTGCAATTTTTGTACGGCCGCCCCCAGTGGGAATCGAACCCACGACGTCTGTCTTGGTAGATACCTTAACCTAGACCACCGAGGGCGAGGGCAGGTTAACCTTTACATTGTTGTTGTAAGTAATGTACCAATTATGTTTAGAATTATTACTTTTCAATAGTACATTATGAAAAAAAAGAACAGTCCTTATCAAACTATTACCTATCTAAATTCAATGCTATTACTAATATAGGCTAGATCGTCCTATCTCATTTAAAAAAAGCCGGCCAAGTGCGAGTTGAACTCGCGCACGAGGAACCCTTTGTAACATTATAAAATTGGAAAAAAACACGTTTGTTGTATGGGAGCCCCCTTAAATATTTATTTTATTTTAATTCAATTATTTATTTTTAAAGTGAATAATATAACTCTACATTCTGTGAATATTTCAAGCCGTTATCAATGTCAAAAATCTATATAGCAAAAATATCACGTTTGTTGTATGGGAGCCCCCTTAAATATTAACTTTATTCTGTTTTTTAGTATTTGTTGTTATAGCGGCAACAGAAATACACAGTAACTATCACGGTTTATGACATACAGCCTGGTGACAGATGGACGGACGGACAGCATAGTCTACTTCTGTAAACTGGGTCCGTTTTAACATTGGCGTATGGAACTGTAAAAATGGATTGCTGTTGGTTAGTCTCACTAAAACTACAGAACGGCTAAATCTTTTTGGGTACTTTTTTGTTTTTAATAAATAAATAATTATATTTTGACAGTCTGAAGTGGATTATAAGATTTTATTTACTTTGCATTTGTACATGTTATTTCTTATGTAATGTGCTATTATGTTGTGTGTGCAATAAAGTGACAATAGTATTTTTTTTAATCATGACCGCAACAATGAGATCAATTATTTTTGTCAGTCATTCATTATCTACTTATGTACCTTTCCGCGAACTCCCTAGAATTTTTGCGAAAATTCGATTTATCAAAAATATTCATATACATTATAATTATATCAAAGCCTTTTATTTCTCTTACATAATCTACTTTTTTTCATTTAAATGCACTCCTACTAGTAAAATAAATCATAATCATCATCGACCCATTATGTCCCCACCGAGGGGTACGGGGTCTCTTGCCTAATTGGTGGTGGAGATCTTCTTTCTTGGGTACAATTGTAATGTATTTATGTGTTATAATGTTTTTAATGTCTAAAATAATTTCTGTTAATTTAATGCTTAGTTGAATAGCATAAATTAAAAATGTAAAAATTTTATGCCTGAGGCATCTTCACAATCTTAGGAGTTTATTAAGTCCTAAATAGATCTATATTGAATTAAAGCAGATGAGAAACCAGAAGCTCATGTTGACTTTCTAGTCTGTGCAGTCCTGCCTAGTAAGGTTTAAATTTGAAGCCTTATTAACCCATTTTTGCAGTCTGGGTTTTGTTCTATGATAATTCACACAATTTGAGATAAATTATGTCAATTTGCTTATGAAAACAAGAAATCATAAAGGCAGATACACTTCATCCAAATGGGGATCAATTAGCAAAGTGTGGCTGACCTGACTGGCTAATGACTAATCAAATATACCTACAATAACTGACTAATGAATATTGATGAAGCGAAAGAAATGTGTCGAGATTGTGGCAAGTGGCAGATATTAGCCTCTAAATACTCCTCTGGGATACATAAGTGAGTTTAGGTCATGCTATGTTTAAACAAATTAGTCAGTAAACTTTTAATCCGGATCCACTTACGGGCGTTGCTTTATCGGACGAGTAAGTGGATCCGGATTAAAAGTTTACAATGTGTTGTGCTTACGAAAGTTTTAGTTCAAAAATTAGTCGGTCTACTTCACAAAAAAAGAATTATGTGCAGATCCAACCCAGCTGCGGGTTTCCTCACTAAGTGTTGACAGATAGGACGGTAGAAGTGCTGGAAAAGCTGGACTCAATCTAAAAAGCTATGTCTCAGGCACTGCGGCATATTATGTGTGGTCGCTTCACTCATCTAGTGTCAGTGAAGGTGCCACTGGGTGCTGTATAAATCTTTTTTTTTTGTTTATAAATCACAAACATTTATATACAGTAACATACATTGCTTTTGGCCCACATACTGGGATACCCTGTGTCGTGGGAACCATAAACAGAGATGTCACATACATATGTAAACATCCAAGACCTGGGGTTTTGCATTATGACTTGGAAAATTAAGAACAAGCCACTTGGCCCATTAAAAATTCTACAGGTTAACCAACCTGTGGGCCGATTACCTCACTATAATAATAATAATAATAAGCCTTTTATTAGTTCCACAAAATATTTACAAAAAGTTACGATACAATTCAAAAAGTTAAATTTCTAATTTTGGATCTCTCTTCGAGTGAAGGCCTCCTCCAATCTAACCCACTTCTCTCTATTTTTTGCATCCTCTTGCCAATTTTTTCCTGCTGTAAGTATTACGTCGTCTACCCAACGTTTGCAAGGTCTTCCCACTCTCCTCTGCCCTGGTGGTCCTCGCCATGTAGTGCTTCTCTTGGCCCATCTGTGGCCAGACATGCGAGCTACATACCCGGCCCACCTCCACTTCAGGCTTAATGTGTGTGTGAGAGCATCGGTGACTTTTGTTTTCTTTCTTATTTTAGTGTGTCTTATTTTATCTATTTTCTTTACTTTCATCATGCTTCTTTCCATTGCTCGTTGGGTAGTTACTATTTTATTTATTATTCTGTTTGTAAGAGACCATGTTTGTGCTCCATACAACATACAGGGTAGCAAGCAGGTATCATATACAACTTTTTTTAATGACATATCATAGTTGCCTTTTAGTACTTCTTTAAATGACCAGTATTTTTTCCATGTGATATTTGCTCTTCTTATTATTTCTGCTTCGTTATTGTTTTTAGCGAATGATACTTGTTTGCCTAGGTATATATAGTTGTCCACGTATTCAATTGTTTTGTTGTTAATATTGATGGTTCTTCTGTGGCTATTGCTCATAACTTTAGTTTTGTTGGCGTTCATTTCTAAACCTACCATGGAGCTTTGATCGTTCAGTGAAGTTAGCATGTTTTCTAAGTCCTTCGGAGTCTCAGCGAAAATAACAATATCATCGGCGAATCTGAGGTGGTTTAAGTAGCGTCCATCCATTCGTATACCTTTTCCTTTCCAGTCCAATTTCTGGAATATCCATTCTAATACTGCTATGAAAAGTTTAGGTGATAAAGGGTCGCCCTGTCTGACTCCTCTTTCAATTTTAATTTCGCTGCCTCTAGATTCAAGCTTTACTCTACTGACACTGTTCTTGTATATGTTTTTAATAATACGTATATATTTATGATCTACTCCTGCTAAGTCCAAAGCTTTCCAGATAGAATTATGGCTGATAGTATCAAAGGCCTTACTGTAATCTACAAATGCGATGTATAGAGATTGATTGTACTCATTGTATTTTTCTATTATTTGTTCTACAGTGTGTATATGATCCATTGTGCTGAAACCTGAGCGAAAGCCTGCCTGTTCCACTGGCTGTGAGGCATCAATTTTTGGTGTTATTCGCTGGAGTATAATGGATGTGAAAATTTTATACATACTAGCTAACAGACTGATTGGTCTATAGTTGCCAATGTCCAACACATCTCCTTTCTTATAGATTAGTATGATGTCGGAGTTACACCATTGTTTTGGGATATTTTCTGTTTCCAGGATCATATTGAATAGCCGTGTGATGTGATGGAGTAAGATAGGCAATCCTATTTTAAGTGCCTCGTTACTGATTCCGTCAGGACCAGGGCTTTTTTCGTTTTTCAGCCTTTTGATGTGGTCGTATACCTCCCTTTCATCTATTGATGTATAGTTAGAGGTGGTTTCAAATTTTTTACTTGTTTGCCTTTCCTCATCCTTTTCTTTCTGTTTGTATAGATCTTTGTAGAAATATGTTGCTATATCTAACACATCCTGTCTTGATTTGGTTTCCTTCGAATTGTTTTTTAGGTCATGAATCCAGTTTTTTGATAGGGTTAAATCTTTAATACCTCTTTTTATACTCCTGTATTTTTCCAGGTTGTGTGTTAAGATATTATTTCTGTGTTGACTATAATCTTTTTTTATTGATTTGCTAACTTCCTTGAATAAATTGCTTAGATCTTTTTTCTGTTGTGTTGTTTTGTTTTTTAAATGTGTTAGTTCTGTTCGTTTTTTGATTAGGTTTTTGGTGCTGGCACTGAAAATATTATTGTTCTTCCTCTTAGTTCCATTTTCGGTTGTTTTCAGGCTTTCTTTTATGGCAGTTTCCAGCATATTGAAGTAGTTTTGGACACCAGTTGTCACAATTTTGTTTTCTATATGCATGTCCAACTGGGTTATATAGTTTTTGATTTCCTCCTCAGATTTAAGAGTTGTTTGGGTTGCTTGGAAGTTTTTTCTACTCTTTTTCAGTGTTTCCAGACGGAGTGTAGTTCGTATCAACCTGTGATCTGATGGGAAGTGTATATTCAGGACTTCTACGTTATTTATGAGATTCGGTTTGTTAGATAGTGAGAAGTCTATTTCATTTCTTGTTTTCGAGTCAGGTGAAACCCATGTCCATTTACGGTTGTTCTTTTTCTTGAAAAAGGTGTTCATTATAGACATTCTGTACTCTAGAGCGTGTTCTATTAGTTTTTCACCTCTATTATTTCATTTGCCATATCCATACTTGCCCATAATTAGACTATCATCACTTGTAGGTATTCCGATTTTTGCATTAAAGTCTCCTATTATGAGAATTACACCGTCCGCAAATAAATGAGCTTCACGTAAATCTTTATAAAACAGTTCTAGTTCCTCCTCGCTTGAACTTTCTGTTGGCGCATACACTTGGATTAATGAGACCTTGATGTTATTGAATTTAAGTTGCAGGATCGCTACTCTTTCTGATAGTCCTTTAAAGTTTACTATGTTGTCTTTTAGGGATTTTTTTATTAGGAAGCCGATTACCTCACTATATTATTTTTTAATTGTTCTTTTGAATTCACAATGCAATTAATTACACAAAAGACATCTTAGTACAAACGTAATTTAGACAACTGCAGGTAGGTAATCTGTGCTACTTATTGTATTAATATTTCATTCTTAGCATTTGAAATTATCCTCTTATTATTATGATCAGGACGGAATTCTTTGTTTACAATGATATTGGACATAACTTGTGTTTGGTATGAGAAAAAGTTAAAACACAATGATAAAATAATTGCTACGAGGAAAACAGACATAAATTATCTGCAAAATTACAATAACAGGTACATAAGTAATTGGAATTGCTTTACTTGAATTACCTACAGAATGCATACAATGTATGTATATGCAATGTATCATACAAATATTGAAAAGAATATTAGGTTATTGACATAATAATGACATTTATTTCAGCTCCAACTCGGTTGGTACCTACTGAAATATGTTGGTACCGGCTAAGGCGGTTGCTTTGTACTTTTGTTTGAGATTAAATAAACAGCATACAGATATCGCGGGCTTCATATCATAGGGGCGTATGCCCAAACACCTACTTTTCAGGAGAGACAAAAAACTTAATAACATCGTATCGTGCTAAAACTTGGCATACAGCTTAACAAGGCGACTTTGATTTGTGCCCTAACATCATTATTATCTATCTAAGCTCCAAGATCAGTTTCTGGTATTTACGCCCATGGACTTGTCAAAAATCAGTTTCTGGTATTTACGCCCATGGACTTGTCAAAAATCACTCAATTTAGTCTTATTATGATCATAAAGTGCATACGAAAAATAGGCGTATAAAATCACTTTTTATTTTGATAACTTATACCACCACGAAGGCCTCTGGTAATATAATGTTTTATCTACATTCATCTCACAGTAAGTAACATTCGTCCCAAAATATTATTATTTTCATATTTTTCAAATTTTATACGTCCGTATGATTTGGCACAAATATTTGACTTGGGCCACTTTAAGAACATTTTATACAGCTGTGAGAATATGTTTTAAATTATTTAAGAGAGAAAATAGTAAAAGTAAAACACGATAGACATCTTGGGTATTTATTGTAAGGTATTACAAATATGATTATATTAAGTATCAATGTGAGATCAGAATGAACATGATTGTTACTGCTGCCACTATGCGCCTTTCTGTTTCAACAAAAAGTCGTTGTTATAATAGATACGCCTTTCGATTTTTAATCAATAACTGAAAATATAATTGTTCAAAAAATAAGAAAAAAATACAGAAGGTGCCAACTCCAAATAGGAATCGAATGTCATAATAAAAAAATAATGCATTTTTGGGCATACGCCCCTATGATATGAAGCCCGCGATATGTAGTATATTGTTTTACATGAATGCAAAAAGCGCACAGACCATTTTTGTATGTGATAAAATAGCAGATGCACGCGCTGCACAAAGATTCGTAATCAGTGTTACTTTTATCAATAGCATTTCCTCTACAGTTATTACCATTCATATAACAACTTACAGTAAGCTGCTGATATATATTACAAAGTGCGAAGATGAAGTATGTACTTACCGCTTGGGACTCCTGTCTCCACAAATTACAACCTTAATCCCACCAAATCGAAATTTTATAGATCGAAGTATTGTTGCTTCTGTTGCTAGGCTGACATTAGTCTTCTTTGTAATATAGATTTTCAAGGGCGTATGCTTTCGTGAAACTTAGCACGCAAATTACTACTTATACAACACACCAGTAAAATTATTAGTTATTGAGTAACTAAAAGGGCGAACTAGCACGTAAAACCTTAAAATACACAAATAATTTGCGGAAATCGCGATTTGTTGAGGTACATACTTTACGATTAAAATGTCAGTGACCACAGAGTACATTACTAAATAGAGAACAAACTCCGGCTCTAAAATCGGTAATGCTTAAAGCGCCACCTGATATCAAGTTTCAGTACTACATTGCCATATAATATAAACATAAATAGCCATAGGCAAATAGGTACGCTATACCTATAGGTACCCGTATGTATAGGTTCGAAAAGAGATGTGGTTTTATTTTCTAGTTTTTAAAAGAAGAAAACTCCAAGTTAGATCAATTTTTTATTTCTTTCTTCCTTTTTTCTCCTCCCAGCCCAAATATTTAATTTTCACAACAACAAATCCACAACACAGAGTCCTTTTTCTCAACGCAATTTCTGGATATATAGCCGGAGGTACATTAGCTCAACTCAACGGAATACAACACTCCAAAAACTAAATAAAACGGGAGCCAAAACTACGAAGCGCAGACACAAAGAAAAGAATTAGGTAGTTACCTACTTTACTTTTACGAGCGCAGATGCCACCATGACGCAGTGTTGCCAGTGGCAGAGTCAAATATAACAAGCGAGGCAGATCAAAAAGTTACATTTTCTCGAGAAAAGTAACATAACCTTTTTTTTATTGTAGAAACCGATACAATACTTTATTATGGCAGTTTATTACACAAAAAGTAAAATAAGTTCCTGGTTCCATTAAAAAAAATCTTAATAATTTGTTGATCGAAAGACTGGTGATGTTGAAAAAGAAAAAACATACAATCAATGATGTTTGTCTAATGGCTCAGTACACACTATGCCGCCGCCACTGCCGGAGCGTAAAAAGATGCCGGCAATGCCGCACAAGCCGAGCCTCGGCAGGCCAGCGGGTCGTGCCGGGTTACGCGGCAAGCCGGCGGCAGTTCGCTCCTGGCATTCGTTTGAAAGTGTTGTGCTAGAAAATGATGCCAATGATGCTCTGCGGCACCAGCGGCAGGTGCCGGCGGTCTAAACATGCCGGCGGCAAAGCGGCCCGGCCGTGCCGCCGGCATAGTGTGTAGCAGCTATAATATAGGTACCCACCAATTTAAGAATGTCTTTCAGTATTTCAGTCTCAGCTTTGTCTATGTCGTACCGTACCTATGCACTTCCATTACATGTCATAATATGACATTATTCGACGAAACATCGGTGATTTTCATTTCTGAAAAATTGGACATTAAAATTTCACATTCAGTCAGTGTGTCAAACGTATTTTGTAAATGTGTGAACGAGTTTCAGTTGCAAATGTACTGTGGAACTCTACGTATTTTTTTATAGTATTCTACTTCTCTCAGTGAAAACTGTTATGGCGTTCACAAAAAAAAAAAACTACTTCCCTATAGCGGTATTATTTCCTTTATAATAAAATAAAATACCTATTTCGTTTCTGTAAGATAATTATCATTTTAAGAAAGTAAAATTTTAGTTAAATGTATAAAAAGAGTTTGAAAAGCGCCATCTATTTCCAGTTATTAGTTATTATTACTTTATTGCACACGAGACATTAAACATAACATTACATTAAAAACAATATGTACAAAGGCAAGCTTATCTCTGTAAGAGATTTCTTCCAGGATGTATGAACTAAACTTATAACGCCATCTCTCGAAACTAAAAAACTACTTTAACCAAAATTGTCGTGAGGCGCCATCGCCATCTAAGTTTCAGAAATAGCTGATTGTTATGCTACTTAATTAAAAATACACGCCTTATGACAACACTCAAGGAATTGGGAGTGATTCGCGATTTTATATCGTAATAATATTATCTAATACCCATTTTTTTGTTTGCAGCTTAATCACTCTGAGCCGGGCATACATACATACATGATTAGCCAATAAGGCGTACAAATGTTTTAAACTTAAAATAATAGTGACATTTACGGGTATATAAAGAAAACCTATCAATAATGTTAATTGATTACATAATAACAAAAAAATATAATTGAATTAAATAAGTACACAATGTCAAAATTTGTCATTTAAATATTCGAGGACGCTATAAAACGATTTGGTTAAAAGTACATTCTTCAACTTAGATTTAAATTTGTCTATGGGAAGTTCCCTCCATGCTGAAGGCAGTTTATTATAATATAAAGTACAGCGCCACCAAGTTATCTGTTCAGGTGGGCAAAATTGTAACTAAGTAACTAATTGTAAATCTTGCTACCCATTTTTTGTTTTATTTATTCACTTACTAAGATTTATAGATATATTTTCATTACAATCAAAAGACGCGTTACAATATTCTTATTTTTCTAGGTAACTTTCTTCAATGTTACTACTAAATTCTCCATTAGCGCCGCTATCAACTGAACAGATAATATGGCGGCACTCTAAGAGCCATGTGACAAACGCTTTTTGTCATTAGTGTCGTATTTGACTTGGTTTTGACTATTCTAGTGGGATCTCTTCGGGCTCGCTTATTATTATCTCTAGCTTCTTAAAGCTATAAATAGATCCTTATTTGTTTTTACAAAAAGGCATGTTTCTAATAAATATGTACATCCAGGCGAAGTGAGAATATAATTTTTAATAAAGATAGCCTTACATTGTATCTTGTTGTTGAAGGCCAAACATGGCTCTGATGCAACATTTATGTTGTTTAAATACTGATACTTTATTTGTGCAGTTGCCCCAAAATATCGGAATATTTATTTATTTTGGACTACTAACAGCTTTTTTATATAACAACACAAAGTACTATATTGAAGTAAAGACACTAATAGACAGTTGTCTTGTTATTCAGGCACGCTATATTTTGGGACATGTATGGGAATCTAGTTTGAGAGTAGCAACCCTGGAAATAAACGAATGGGGCTGCAACAGTGCCATCTATAGAGAGCCAATGAAACTAATTAGCCGTGGTACCGAATTCAAGTTCGATTAGCGCCCCCTGAACGTTGGTTTTGGTACTACTATTTTATGCTACTAAATTAAAAATATACATATTACACCAACAACGTGTCATTTAACAATACTTCACGATTTTGTATCCTTACACAAAATGTATTTCCCTGTTCATTGTTCTAAGATTAGGCCCCATGTCAGTGACAGTGAAAGTCAGTGTTGCTATTCTATAAAAAACATTTTGTAAAGGTAGAAAATCAACTTCTATTTACAAAGTTTGCGTTTCCAAATCAACCATTTTCAAGACAAGACTTCAAGACTAAACTTCTTCATGCCATTACTTAGTACCACAGACGATATAGTGATCATGCATGGACGCAATGCATGGACGTAATAAAGTCCTTGCTGGCATGTGAGACAACAGTGCATGCAGACGCAAAGCCCGTGGCCTCGTGCAACCGTGTGTGAGAAGCTTTCGCCCACAGTCTACCTTTAATACTTACCTTTGGGAATACTTCATTTCATTACATTCATGTAAATGAGCCGTTATCAGAAGAACTAAAAAAAAAATTTAACGGCTGTCAAAGGAATGCAATGGGCGTTTTTCCTTTCTTTTTTTTTTCTTAGTTCCTTGAGATACACTAGATGGCGTCATTCGTTTCTTCATACGAATTTGTGATTCGTAGCAATCAATGTCAAAGTCAGTCCACAGATTACTAAACAAGAGAACCAGGGCTGCTATTCGGACGAGGTTTCTCATAATAAAAATAAAAATTCAAACCCACAATCCATAGCAAAGACTCCAAAGTATCCAAAAGCGCACTTATCACCAAACGACAACAGCATTTTTTTTTTCGGTAATCAACCATCACAAATTCCACAGAACCATAGTATTATTTTTTGCTTTGACTTTTATTATTACGGTACGGCAGCGCCATCTAGGGATCCTTTTAAAACTAAATTTGACATAAGGAAAAACGCTCATTTTGGACCTCAGCCCAATAGCCGATATGTGAATACATCATTGCAAAGGTAGTATGAGGACGCGAGTCGCGCGCGACAACGTCAAAAGTCGCGACTTTCCAGCAAAGGTAGTATGAGGACGCGAGTCGCGCGCGACAACGTCAAAAGTCACGACTTTCCAGTACATTAACTGTCAAATTCTCGCGACTTTTGACGTTGTCGCGCGCGACTCACGTCCTCATACTACCTTTGCAGTACATTAACTGTCAAATTCTCGCGACTTTTGACGTTGTCGCGCGTGACTCACGTCCTCATACTACAGTGCCACCAAGTTATCTGTTCAGGTGGGCAAAATTGTAACTAACTACATCAATGTAAATCTGTTTCCGATTATTTTTTTATTTATTCAGTTACTAAGATTTACAGATATTTTTTCATTAAAATTGAGAGACGGGTTAAAATATTCTCATTTTTCTCACCAAACTTCTTAAGTGTTACTACAAAATTCTCCACTAGCGCCGCTATCAACTGAACAGATAAGATGGTGGCACTGTACCTTGGCTAGGCTTTTCAAAGCGATAAAAAAAAAATAGTACCACAAATTACCGATAGATGGTGCAGACGTCGCCTAATGTGGTTCCTGTCCAACTGTGTTCCTGTCCTATGCTCAGAATAATTTCTGAGCTCCTATGTTTTTACAAAAATGCACAATGCATGGGCTAGCCATGAGCAAAGACGTAATTCACATATACGTATTTAATTAACAAAGTAGAAATACTTCGTTATCTTTCAAGTTTTTTAACAGTTTCGAAACAAAGTCATAGACTACAACAAAGAGATGTTTAGACTATCACAGATTAATAACGATTAAATGGGTTAGGGGGTCACTCGTTATTTTCCATAATTTATCAATTTCACTAATTGGTCACTTGTCCAATTCGTCAATTATTCAAAAATCTTTTCTTAGTCAATTTCCCTGATTCGTCATTTTCGCTAATTCGTCATTTTCCCTAACTGGTCAAATGTTGTACTGTACAATCGAAGACAAAACGCGCAGCGCGCAAAGGCGCAACGCGCGAACGCGCAAAGGCGCAACGCGCGAACGCGCAAAGCGCAACGCGCAACATGCTACACGTGTATCACACAAAGTACGAAAAAACATCGTTGTTTTATACGAACTTGTGAGAGAGATCAATACCTTTAATTTAAGACCTCATTCATCGAAATCGCTCCAGCCGTTTAGGAGTAGGGTGACAAACGCTCGTACAGAAGATATTAATAAGATTCAGTAGCGCGATGCCGACTATCGCCCTGTGCCGACTTTTATAGATGACTGTACGGAGACTGCCAGTTGACGAGTTGTAGATTTGAAGAGTTAGGGAAAATGACGAATTAGCGAAAATGACGAATTAGCGAAAATGTCGAATTAGGGAAATTCACTAATTAAACATTTTTGAATAATTGACGAATTGGGAAAGTGACCAATGAGTGAAATTGACAAATTAGGGAAAACGACGAGTGACCCCCAATCCATGGAAACGGTGATACGTCACTGGGTGGTACTAAGAACAAACATAATTTTAAACACAGTAGAAGGATCTTTATTTCATATCTGCAAAACTTAATTAAAATTAATTTTGACGAGACGTAGATGAATCAGATTTGAGATTTTTTCCAAAATAACTTGAAAACACTTTCCTCACTGCGAATCGTTTACTGTGTGAAGAACTTTCGCCTTGATTCGGTTTCTCCCAATGGTCAGCGAAGCTTTGACGTCTGAATATCTTTCCCAAAGATTGCCACTTTTGCTCCGGGCTCACAGCTTTATCCTCATAGTTTTCGTCCATTCCTGATGGCCCATCGCCCTGTAACAGAACTAGGTATCTACTACCTATAAAAACCTATAAAAGTACCTACCTAGGACCCTAGGTATATTGGTTGGTAATGGCATGGCAGATAACTTTATCTGGATAGCTAATTCAAAATCACATCCCACGTCCCCCGCCAATGACAACCAAAATAGAAAATACATCCTTGCGAGGTCGAAGACATTGTAAGTTATTTGACAAGCGGGCATTATTTTATTGTACATTAAAAAGGAGGTTACACAGGTAGGGTTTTTTCAAGTTATACCTACTAACAGGAGCCCAGACCATCTGCAAAGGTAGTCCGAGGACGCGAGTCGCGCGCGACAACGTCAAAAGTCGCGACTTTCCAGTACATTATCTGTCAAATTCTCGCGACTTTTGACGTTGTCGCGCGCGACTTGCGTCCTCATACTACGTTTGATGGGGTCTACTTCCAGTCTTAGCGAATTTATATTGCAGTCAAAAGTAGAAGGCTGCCTTACATTCAAAGGTCGTATGTTCGAACCACGGCCCCAACTTTACCCACCAACCAAGATTTGCAAATATGTAGTAGCAAGCAATACTATCGCTAGCTGTGGAGGAAAACATCACAAGGAAACTTGGATGCCTCATGTTTTACACATATTCCATCAAGATGATGGATGATTAAGTACGTACATCATTGGATTTCGTGGAGCGTAGTTGATTTCTGAAGAAGTTTGACAGAGACTTCTTCCAAGTTTTGGGATTTTTGTAGGAGTTCAACTCTAGGCTACCGCTCCCATCTGCGGGTACTTTTTTCTGTTTGGTTTTCACGCACTCTCCTTCCTCGGACTTTACAGGGTCACTGTGAAATTGTGCGCGTTCTGGACACAGCATTATTAAATATAAATAAAAAACTTATTTTCAATTTGCTAGACACAGTCAGAAAGTCGGGTTATGTCATTTGTTCATAGATTTGTATTTTGTACGTCAAGTATTTAAAAATCGAACTTTTATTTTTTATGCCTACCTGCCGGTGTTATTGTAGGCTTCAAAACGATCTTGCATCATTCGCCCCACAAACGACAAGCAGAGTCGGAGTGCCGTCAAATCGTGCGCGCCTTCTTTGTGAGTTTGACTCACAGACTAAGGAGAAATACTGAAAGTATTTAGTACTTTAGTAGGTCTGTGACTGAAAGTAAAATATTTTTTCGAAAAGACTTTTTGGCGGGAAGTCAATTTGAGCGGTCGATTTAAATTTTCTTACCAATAAAATTTAAATTATTTGGCATTTATTGGCTCATTTCGACAGGAAATACACAACAACTGGTTGAGAAAGGATGGGGGTCCAAAGTGACGGGGAGGAGGATCCCCCCGAGCGTAAGCGGCGTTTCCAGGAAACCATGCCAACAAAAGATGGTATGTACAACATGTACTTCAAAACGAATTACACAAGGTTATTCCTTGAAAATAACTCCAGCGACTACACAGTCTATGTTGAGTCCAAAGATCGAGACAAGTTAGGGAACAGAAACCCTCTTAAACTGACGCAATTGTTCATGGACAATGTAAAGGGTATTACAGGAGTCATCAGGATCAATGCGTATAAAATTGGAGTATCATTTACCAAAGCTGCAGCAGCTAATGGATTTTTAAAGCAGGAAAAATTTCTGAATCATCACAAGCTCCGCGCCTTCATCCCTGCCCACTTAGTGGAGAGAGTGGGAATAATCAAACATGTACCAGTAGACATTTCTAATGAGGATATCTACAAGAGCCTTTCATGCGATGCAGAAATAATATCAGTGAAACGCTTCATGAAACGAGATGCTGAGAAAAAGCTACAGCCAATGACCACAGTGACAATCACCTTTTCGACCACGACGCTTCCTCAATATGTCTACCTGAGGCTTTTCAGGTATCCAGTCTTCACATATGTGCCACCACTTGTGCAATGCTACAGGTGCTTTAAGTTCAACCACAGCGCAAAATTCTGCAGAAGTGAACAGATGTGCTCATCTTGTGCTGGTCAGCACTTATACAAAGAATGTTTGACGGACCAAATTACATGCATTAACTGTGGCAAAGATCACCTTGCCATATCCAGAGATTGCCCGATAAAAAAACAAAAAATTGAAGAGAAACGCAGCAAAATATTGAATCAAAATCGGTCATTTGCCTCTGTGGTAAGTAGGGTGGATTTCCCACCTTTAAAAACAAAAAACATGACACCAAAAATTACTTCAAAAGAAAATGTAAGCACCCCTAATGTTGAGAAAGTTGATGTTACTAGCAAAAAATTCGATATTGAATCAATTGCTTCTAATGAAATAATTTTAAATGCAATTGTAAAGTCCTTGGTTTCCTTGGCTAACTCAAATGACTCCATTACTATGGCTAAAATAAAAGATGTATTTCTAAACAACTTAATTTAATTATGGATAATAGTTCACATTCAATTCAGAATATCCCGAATAATAAATCTTTTCTTACCATAGCTCAATTTAACATACAGAGTGTTAATAACAAGAAGCCATTGCTTATAAATTTTCTATCAGAAAATGACATAGATATTTGCTTATTAAATGAAACTTGGTTAAAACAGACAAGTAATTTTTATATACCTGGTTACCATGCAATTTTACAAAATGGACCTAATGGCTATGGAGGTGTAGCTATTTTGATAAAAAACTCATTTAAATATACCAAAATTAATACTCCTTACTATGATTTTTTACAAACAGCTGCTATTATTTTAAAAACTAGAACTGGTAATCTGTCTCTTGTATGTGCCTATAGTCCTCCAAGAGGTGGGCGTTTCAAGTGTAGGAGATTAAAGCAAATACTCGATAGTTTGCCTAAACCAATTATGCTTTCAGGTGACTTGAATGCACATCATGTTGCTTTTGGTTGTGTCTCCAGTAATTCTCGAGGTAATGACATTTTCAACTTACTAGATGAGTGTGATCTTTGCATATTAAACACAGGCTCTGCAACTACAGTTGGTACTATTCATCATAATCCATCAGCTATTGACATATCGTGTATTAGTCCTAATGTGGCTCCTTTATGTGACTGGAGGGTGCATGACGATCCCATGGGCAGTTATCACTTTCCAACTATAATTAATATTCAAACTTCTGTTGAAAAATTTGAGGTAGCTTCTCCATCTGATCGTTTCATTTATGGTAGAGCCGACTGGTCCAAATATTTATCTGAAAGTGAAACAAAATTTGATAATATTATTTTAGATTCTCATGATCCACTTGTTATGTACAATCATTTTTGTAACAAATTAGATAGCATTAGGAATGAATGCATCCCCAAATTTAAAGGTAGGATAAATCCTACTAAATTAAGAAAACCGGTTCCTTGGTGGGATAGTGACTGTACTGCCGCAGTTAAAAATAGTAAAGAATCATTACATCACTACCGGCTTTATCCCACAATTGATAATTTCATACAATATAAAAAAACTGATGCAATCAAAAAGAGAATATTGTCTGAAAAAAAGAAGGATGGATGGAGAAAATTATCTGAGTCGTTTAATAGATACACACCAGTAAGCATAATTTGGAATTATATACGCAAATTCAAAAGAGTTACCTGTAGTAAATCATCCAAAAATGATGAATGGATTCCTTCCTTTTTGAATAAATATGCTCCACCTTCCCCACCTGAAAAAGAGATAGACACAACAAGGTTAAAAAACATCTTTCATACAATTGGTAATATTGAAAGTAGTTTTCTCTCTGAACCATTTACACTTTCTGAATTGAATGTAGCTTTAAAGTCTAGAAAAGATACAAGTCCAGGTCTTGATGACATACCCTATAAATTAATAAGTAATCTTCATCCTAAAGCTCAAAACATGCTTTTAAATATTTATAATTTGTTATGGAGTCAGGATCTCATTCCAGAAACCTGGAAAACACAATGTGTTATACCAATTTTAAAACCTGAAAAACCTGAAAATGATTGTAACTCTTACAGACCAATATCTCTGTCATCTTGTGTAGGTAAATTATTTGAATGTATGCTTAAGTTGAGACTAGAATGCTATAGTGAGAGAAATAAAATTTTACCTGATCAACAGTTTGGTTTCCGTAGAGGTAAAAGTGCTTCAGAGAACTTCACTTCTCTTATTGTTGACATTAAGAATTCTTTTCACAGTCACTCGTATACAGCTTGTGCTTTTCTTGATGTAAGTGGTGCATTTGATAATGTTAATCCAACCATACTCGTACAGATCCTCAGAGATATTGGTGTGCCTGGCAAAGTCTGCAAATGGATTTTTAACTTTTTATATGACAGAACAATGTATGTCAAATTCAATAATATTTTACATGGACCACAACAGGTTTATAAAGGCACCATGCAGGGATCTATAATATCTCCTTTGCTTTACAGTCTATATACTTCACAAATAAATTCTTTTGTAAATAATGCTTCTGTGAAATTTCTGTTATTTGCAGATGATATAGTTGTATATAGTGTAAATAAAGATTTGAATATTGGTGTAAATAATTTAAATGATGGACTGTCTCAGGTCCATAGGTTTTACAATAGTTTAAACCTAGATATTAATGTCAATAAAAGTAAAGCTATAATATTTACAAAAAAATTTTTAGATTTGAAAGATGTTCCTTCTGTATTATTCAATAATAATACATTGTCTTGGGTAAAAGAAAAGAAATTTCTTGGTTTATATTTAGATTGTAAACTTAGTTTTGAAACTCATATTAATTACATTGTAAAGAATGCATGCAAAGGTTTAAATATTCTACGAAGCCTTGCTGGTGTACATTGGGGTTCTGATCCTAAAATACTATCCATGTTATACAAAAGCATTGTCAGAAGCCACTTTGACTATAGTTGTTTAGCCTATATGAATGCAAATATTAGTTACTTAACCCTTTCAGACCATACGTGTACAATTGTACACATAAATTGTTTTGATTATAAAAACGTAAGCAAAAAATGTTATCACTTCAATCCTGTTGTATTCGTTTGGTCACTTTATGCTTCATACAAATGATACAAGTAACGCCATCTCGTATTGAAATAAAGAACGTCTCGGTCACTTTTCCACGGGATTTCGCGGAAGCCGATGTGAGTGTAGGTAAGTAAATACATTTTATTCCAAATCAGTGTAAAAACTTCAAATCTGGGCTGAAACTAAATTGTTTTAGATAGAATATTATTTAGAGCTCTGAATACGTGTATATTTTGATTGATTGTGGAGGTATTTGTGCCAAAATTGAGATATTTTGGTAATGTGTTCAATTGTAGACATGGGGTGCAAAGTGTTGCTTGGTGTCGTATTCCCGCGCATTTTTCTTTTGCCTATTTATTATTGGTTTTGGACTTTGTTTAGTATATTTTGCTTTGTTTTATATTGCAGTGCATGGAAAAAACTAATAATGATTTCACGGGAAGCTTTGCTGTTGCTGGAAAGGGGCAATCTTTCAGATATTGACCTGTCTTCTGATGATGAAACTGACGATGTGCCGGCATTGCCGTCATCTAGGCCTGTACGTTTGGGTGCAGCTCGAATAGCTGTAAACCAGAGTGAGTGCATTCCTCATGATTCTGATACCGATGATGCCGATGATGCCGAACCCACTCCGCCCGAAAACTTATGTTTGAACCTCCCATCTTCCGACGAAATACCTATAGTTGGACCTGACACAAGCCAGCCCACATAAGCCCACATATGACTATCTCACTCCTAAAGAAAATATAAAATGGCGGCATAGAGGAGTTGATAACCTGTTCCCAACAGATTACAACCCTCCCATAATATTTGATCCACAAGTAAGACCCCCTATAGAATACTACACTAAGTACTTACCTACCGGAATTTTCGAAACCATGGTTGATATGACTAACTTATACGCTGTGCAGTCAGACAAACTAAGGTTCAAACCAACTACTAAAGCTGAACTGGAAGTGCTATTTGGTTTGCACATGGCCACAGGAATTTTTAACTATCCGTGCTTGAAGATGTACTGGGAATCACATATTAGTATCCCCCTGTTCACCGAAAACATGACGCGAGATCGGTTTTTAGAACTTCGTACTAACCTACATTTGGTGGATAACACTAAGAAACCAAGCGACTGCAATGATGTCTTTTACAAAGTTCGACCCATTTATGATACATTCCGCAAACGTTGTTTGGAGTTATCACTCGAAAAAGAACTCTGCGTGGACGAACAAATGATACCGCTGACTGTTAAACATGCTGCCAAACAGTACATCAAAGGGAAGCCTTGTCCGTGGGGCCTAAAGCTATTGCCAATATGTGGGAAAAGTGGTATGCTTACGATTTTATATTGTACCAAACCTCATGCCCAGAACTTGATAAAGAAACTGTCAAAAAGTTTGGTTATGGAGCTGCTGTCGTGTTACACCTTGCAAACAGAATCGGAGAAAGTAAAGGGCACGAACTGTACTTTGATAATTATTTTTCATCGTACAACTTACTCCAGGTTCTGAAAAATCGAGGCATCAAGGCAGCGTGTACGGCACGCATCAATAGGTTTGGTAAACTGCCTCCGCTACTATCAGATAAGGAAATGACTAAAAAGCCAAGAGGGTTTTCGCAGGAAATTACCAGTGCAGATGGTGACGTAACTTTAGTGATGTGGATGGACAACAGACCAACTAATCTGGCATCAAACTTCGTTGGAATTGGGCAAACTGATAACGTGGACAGATGGTCCAAAAAAGAGAAGCGGTACATTTCGGTTGAAAGGCCAGAAATAGTAAAAAAATATAATAATGGGATGGGAGGCGTTGATTTGTTGGACCAGCTGATGAGTTACTACAGAACTTTCATCAAATCAAAAAAATGGACACTCCGGGCGATTTTCCATGCGTCTGACTTAGCTGTGGTTCAATCCTTCAGGGAATACCAGCTTGAATGCGACGTGCTTGGTATTCCAAAGAAAAAGCAGATGAAGCTTCTGGGATTCAGACAACGTTTGGCAGAGAGTTTGATCTGTAAAAATAAACATGCCACAACAGCCAAAAGAGGAAGACCCAGCTCCAGTCCCATGCCACTGCCTACAATAATACCCAGAAGACCGGGAGAAAAACGGCCCTACTCAGAAGTCGCTAAGGATGGCGTAGGACATTTACCGGCACATGATAATAAAGTACCTACTCGCTGCAAAAATCCTGGATGTAGTGGGAAATCTCGCATCTTATGTCTTACCAAAGACAAACATTGTTTTGTATCTTTTCATACTTAAAGGCTTGTTGTAGTTCTATAATTATTTAATTTTCTAAAGTTCCTATTGAGAAGACTGTTATTGGTAATAAATACTTTAATTTCATAATAAAAACGTGATTTTATTAGATATTTATACAGTTCCTCAATAGTGCCCTAATAGAATTTTCGTTTCATTTAGGCCGGTTGTGTTCAATTGTACACATTAAAAGAAAACGAGATTTTCCTTCAAAAACATATTTTTTTATCAGTTTTTCCTTCGTATTCTCCACAAGTGTACGTGCATCCAGTCATAAAAAAAAAATTGCGTCGTTAGGTTCAAAAACTGTAATTCAGGTCTGAAAGGGTTAAGAAAACTTGATCTAATACAAAATAAAGCTTTGAGAATAATTACTGGAGCTATGTGCTCAACTCCTATCAATGCTATGGAATCTGAAGCATGCATTATGCCTTTGAAATTTAGGAGACTTCAAATTGCTCAGAAATTCTGCCTTAAATTATTGGCTACTGATAATAAGTTTGTTTTAAACAGAATTTTACCTTCTAGTGATTTAGCTGAATTTATATTGAATGAACCTAATATAAATGTACAAGAAATGGTTATGGACCAAGTTCCACAATTGTTAAAGGTTACTTTGAGTGTCAAAAAGTTGTGTAAAAATGTATATAGTTCTAACCTACCAATGTCATATATTGATTATAAAAGCCTGGTCAATGATACTGTTAAGGTTGACTTAAAAAGAGTTAACAACCAATGTGAATTTTTACAATACTTAAATGATCAAGGTAGTGTTTATAAGTTGTACACTGATGGGTCAAAGAGTTCAGATCTAGTAACTTCAGCCTTTTATGATTCCCAAGATAAACGAACCAAATGTTTTAAATTAGACCCTAGCTGTAGTGTATTCACAGCAGAATGTTATGCTATACAAGCTGTTAATTTGCAAGCGTGCCATATTTTAGGACGTGATTATACTGCTGATTATAAACAAAAATCAATCATAAAAGAAGAGTCGATTTTTTTTCTTTTGTTCTCTGACGTCACATTTTTTATCGATAAAGAGAACGCCCAGCTCTAATATCGAATTATCTCGCACATCCCTAAACTTTCGTGTACTCGCAGAAGAATAAAAGGACGGCGGTTTGGCAACCACGCGCATCCACACAAACCGACGGAGACAACTTTGTCTTCATTGAAATAAGAACGAAAATGTCTTAACTCATCGGCATTCAGTGGTGGCGCGGACTTTAGAACAAACACGCCGCGCGAGCGCACCCCCACCCCCAATTAGCCTAGCCACTCAGTGACCGGACATCCTTTGTGACGTGCGCACGTGCCGATATCGCACGCTCTTTCATTAGTACCTAATGTGCGCGTGCCGCCACCGCCGTGCGCCGTTTCGTAAAGACAATGACGGATAACTACACAAATATTGAGTTAGTGGAAATGGCCCAGTGGCCTGGCCAGCGCGGTCCCCGGATCTTACTCCCCTAGACTTTTATTTGTGGGGAGAAGTTAAAAGACTAGTGTATGCTGAAGAAGTAAACAATGCGGCTGTGTTGCGTGAAAGGATTATTTCTGCCTTCCAAACTGTTAGGCAAAATGTGTTTGTGTTGCAAAATTTAAAAAGTAATTTGTGTCGTCGTGCGAGACTTTGCATAGCGCAGAACGGTGGCCACTTCGAACAATTGCTCCGTACAACTTAATCATTGTAAGTACCCTGTAAATAACGTCTCAATTAGTGTAAATAATGGTGATTTCAGACTTTTAACTACGCCGGATCAACGATTTATTTGAAGGTAGGTTAGTACTTGAGTAAGTTATCTACTTCGTACTTTTTTTATACTAACTTGTAAATAAACTAATTTGCGCAATATTTTAATACCTACTAACCTCCTAGCAAAGAAATTGGTTGTTTTGTCGGTCCTAAGCCCGTGAGAGTAGGAAGGGAAATCTGAAATCATATGTTTCTTGTTGTTATTGCTGTTTCTTTCACTCGGTGCCAACTTGGCAACGGGGCGGGGTCTCGGTCTTTTCCCATTACGTGCATGTCGCAGCACCTTCCATCTTAGGTTATTCCTATTCAAACCCTAAAAATAATTATTATTTTTATCGACGGCTTCCTTGAATATGGGAGACTGTTAGTAGACTGCATTAACTGGTAACATTAATTACTATTTTTTCTTTAAATATGGCACGCTTGCAAATTAACACCCTGTATATTGTGCACTTAAACATGTAAATAATGTAAATAGTTCAAAATGTTTGATTGTTTCTGACAGTAGAAGTGCCCTACTTTTACTATCTCAACAAAACAGTATATTTAGATATAATGTAAATTACATAATTTTGGATATTTTAAATATGATAGAAATGTTAAAACACAGAGGCAAATGCGTCATATTTAAATGGGTACCGGCCCATAGTGGTATCACTGGAAATGAAATAGTAGACAGAGCTGCTCGAGGTGACTTTGATGAGGACCACTCTTTATTAGTTAACGTCCCTTTCACCGATTACTATCATAACCTAAATGAAAATGTAAAAGAGTTATGGCACGAATACTGGAAGATTATAAGTCTGGAGAAAGGGAAATGGTATAGTAAAATACAGATCATCCCGCCGCCAAAACCTTGGTATAATAAGCATGAGCAAGCTAATAACAGGAACTATATAACTACCATCAACCGTTTAAGATTTGGTCACTGCAGAACCCCGGCTCACTTGGCAAGATTGAAGATTTTAACTAACAACAAATGTGATTTTTGTACCAGTGAGGTCGCTGACCTTGAACATATCGTAATGAAATGTCAAAAATTCAACCTCGAACGTTTAGTTTTAGTATCTGATCTAGCAAGTGTTTGTGAAACTGAAGTGCCTAAAAACTTGGAAAATATTTTATGTAATCCTAATTATTTTAATTATATGTATAAATTTATATGTAATTCAATAGGAAAATTGTAAACCTTAGTAATAACACTTAAATAAGCTAGGCTTAAGGACTATGTATCCAATAGCCAATAAACGTTTTAAAAAAAAAAAAATATTTTTTCGTCTATGCCGAGTGTTGCCAGATGTACCGCATTTCCGCTTCTTTCCCGCTTTTCAGCAAAGGTAGTATGAGGACGTGAGTCGCGCGCGACAACGTCAAAAGTCGCGACTTTCCGGTACATTAACTGTCAAATTCTCGCGACTTTTGACGTTGTCGCGCGCGACTCGCGTCCTCATACTACCTTTGCTGATAGTGGATCCGCTTTCCGCTTTTTACTAACTGCCTGGCCACGGGGAAGTCGCCGGCGCGAAAAATCGCGCGGCGCGAACGGCGAGGCGTCTTGCGACTGAAACAAACTAATAGAAATGTACGGAGCAAGCCACGCGGAGCGGCGAACGGCGAGGCGACTCTCGGCTTTTGACCGTACCGAATGAATGTACCGAGCGGCGACTTCGGCCGGCGAGTGAAACAAACACATGAACAAGTACGGCGCAAGCCACGGCGTCGAGCGGCAGTCGCGGTGACTAGTGCAGAGATCAAACGAGTTTAGTTGTTTTCGCCGCGAATAATAAATACCGAGACTGTTATTGCAGAAATACTATCAAAATGGGGTATATTTGTTACTTTGATAAAGAACATAATTACCTAAAAGTTATTTAATGTCATGAAACATTAATATACAGAGTAACATTTAATTAACTGACCATATTTTGGGCAGCGATATTTCTGAAAAAATGTAGTTATGAAAAAAAATCATTTGCGTTCATAATTTTTTTGGTGAAAGTAGGTATCATATTGATGGATATGATATGATAGGATCATTCTCCAAAATATGGTCAGCTGAATTAAATGGCACCTATGTATTAGATCAATTTTTCAGCGGCACTTAAAACTCTAGCTGCATTGAATTTTTTTCCAATCCTGAAGAATATAATTCGACAATAATTCTAGTAGACGCGAAAAATGTTTCGGTGGAAAAATGTGGAATTCTCCATAATATACCTCGATTCCTTTCAAATCTATGGAGTAGATTACGCTCGTCCAAATATTATGTATTGAACAAAAAAAATATTACTTTTTAAGCAATATTGAGATAAAGACATTTCGTTCTTGACCGGCCTGCCCTACTAGTCACGGCGGCAAACGCGCCTGCCCGTGGCCGGAAAACTGTGCCACCCGAATGGTCGCCCCGCCCGCTGCACCGCCATTCGCACAACCGATCCCCGTGGTCAGGCCGTAACGCGGTTCCACTTTTCTCTAAATTATTGATATTGAATGTCATGTTCATTCAACTTTCAACAAGTCGGTTTCCGTTTGGTGCAATAATCTGTGGTGCATACAGACAGTGCACTGAGCGTGCATTCGTGCGAGCATGCGAATAAAAGTCACATTAAATGTGACATTAAATAACAATTTTTGTTATTTTTTATATTTAGTAAGTTTGTTTTTCTCTGAAATATTTCGTCTTATTTACAAATTCTGGTTGAATAAACATATAAAACCTATAAACGGAAAAATAACAATCGGATTGTATAATATTATCTATATAGATTAATGGAGGTTATTATTTAGGTCATTTCTGATGGATTTTGTTCTATTATATAGGGTCCGAAAATTAACCGTTATAGAGATATTGACTGTTAAAGATTTAAAAAAAAATATCAATTTTTTTTGGCTTTCGATTGATTTTTTTCTTAGAATAGAGCTCATAAAGTGTTTTTTTTTTAATGTATTTAGTTAAAAGGCATGTCAATTGATAAAAAATATCAGCAAAAGCTGCACCTACTACTAACAGCTTTAAAAAACTGCTCGGCAACGGTTAGAATTAAATAATTTTTCTCTAAACATTTTTCACATTGAAGCACTTAAAAAAATATTAACGTGTGGAACTTATTCTGCAAATAATTCTAAAAACTTCTACGACTCTTTAACTACCTATTCAAAAAGGTATGGCAAATGGTGAATTTTTAGTTGAGGTAAATACTTTGATAATTTCCGCGACTTCATTCTGTGACTTGGCTTGGATTTTGGATTGATTTATTTTCATTCTGTGACTTGAATGGCGAGACACATATGAAATCTTTTTGAGGGAGGAGTTACCCTTGTTGATAGACGACATTTCTATTGCATTGAGACGAGACATGTTTTTTCTACATGACGGCTGCCCAGCGCACCACGGAAGCATGGTTGGACGAGAACTTCCCAAACAAATGGATTGGAAAAGACGGCCCCATTGCATGGCCGGCTAGGAGCCCTGATCTAGCGCCAATGGATTTTTATGTATGAGATCATATTAAAGGCATAATTTAGAAGAAAATGACGCCAATTGAAAATGTCGAAATTTTGAGACGGAGAATAATTGCGGAAACGGCTGCGTAAATGAGGAGAAACCTGCGAACTTCTGTAACGAAGAGAAATTTAAAAAAAGAATGAGAATTTGTATTAGAAATAGAGGCAACCATGTTAAAAGCGAAGATGAATCAGTTCAAAATCCAAGCCAAATCACAGAATGAAGATGAATAAATCCAAATTAAGTCGCGTTTTACGAGAAATTATCAAAGAGCACGTATTTACATCAACTAAAAATTTACTTTTTGCCATCTTAAGTGACACTTGGCTAACGTTTTTCCGATGTAATAGCAAGTGATACACGTTTTTTAATACTTAAAGAGACGTAGAAGTTTCTAAAATGCAAATCATTTGCAGAGCACGTATTAACACATCTACCACGGAAGAATCACACGAGCAGACTAACACAAAAATTATAGATAGATAGAATATTCTAAAACAGAAATACTGAAATAGATAGGTACCTGAACACCTGAGACAGCATGTCTCCAGAGTACATAAAAGCCTATCTGACGTTTTTACATAGTTGAAAGGTGCCAGGAAGTAAAAATATTTTTTTGTATCGAAGTTCAGTTATGTAGGTATCTACCACTAGAGCCTACTCAAATAACATTATTTTAAAATTTCATGCACATACCAATTAAATTTTGAATAGTTGAAGAGTCGTAGAAGTTTTTAAAATTATTTGCAGAATAAGTTCCATGCGTAAATTTTTTTTAAGAGCTTCATTGTGAAAAATGTTTAAAGCAAAATTATTTAATTCTAACCGTTGCCGAGCAGTTTTTTAAAGCTGTTGTAGGTGCAGCTTTTGCTGATATTTTTTATCAATTGACATGCCTTTTAACTAAATACATTAAAAAAACCACTTTATGAGCTCTATTCTGAGAAAAAATCAATCATAAAGCCAAAAAAAATTTGATATTTTTAAAAATCTTTTATAGTCAATATCTCTATAACGGTTAATTTGCGGACCCTATATAATAGAATAAAATCCATCAGAAATGACCTAAATAATAACCTCCTTTAATATTGTGTACGACTTTCCCTCTAACCCTGTATATAAAACGAGAAGCTGACTGACTGACTGACATATCAACGCAGGGCCTAAACTATAAGAGTTAGAAACTTGAAATTTTTCACAGGGGTTCCTTTTGTAATGTAAGGGAGCAATAATAAAGGATTTTTCGAAATTCATCCCCTAAAGGTGTTAAATAGACGTTCAAAGTTAGTATGAAACTTCGCCGTTTTTTAAGTTATTCGAATGAAATTTGGTACGAAGGTTTGTCATTTAAAATTATGAAACACGTGTAAATTTTTTTTTTTTAAATCATCCCTAAAGGGGGAGAAAGGGGGGTGCAAACTTAGTATGAAACTTTGCCGTTTTTGAAGTTATTCGAATCAGATTCAATACGAAGGTTCTTCATCAAAAGTTATCAAAAACATGTTAAATAGTTTTTTAAAATCATCCCTTAAGGGGGTAAAAAGGGGGGTGTAAAGTTAGTATGAAACTTTGCAGTTTTTGAAGTTATTCGAATGAAATTCAGCATGAAGGTCCTTCATTGAAAGACATTAAAGATGTGTAAAGTAGTTTTTCGAAAATCATCCCCTAAGGGGCTAAGAGGGGGTTACGAAGTTAGTATGAAAGCTCTTTCGCATGCGCTAACAGTATCCCTATCTTATTTGCAAACACTTTATTCAACTTAAGTCCACGCGGACGTAGTCGCGGGCAACAGCTAGTCATAAATAATGAGAAAAAAACCCGCATTTTTTGCTGAAAATCCGCTTTTTTAAAGTTCGGGTACCGCATTTTCAGGTTTCGTATCTGGCAACACTTTAAATGACAGGTAGAATTTTTTAGCGGGAAACAATTTTCCAAACTTGTCTTTGTTTTTTTACTGATTAGCCACTATTTATTTCGTGTTTGTCTCTCGGCTACAAATAAAACTGACTATGGCTACGACTAATCCTCCACCGAAGGTAAGTTAAACGAGAAATATAAGTATCTACTCGTTGACGGTACTTTATCAAAGTTTGAGGTTGATCTCACAAATTGTCTTTTACAGACAGCTGTTACAGAATGGTGCAAAGTTTTTCATACCACTGGTGTTGAAAACTATACAAGCTCTATTACTTTCACTAAGCAACTTACGGTCGTTGCTTTGAGCATAATAACCTACATGAAAAATGCGTTTCCTGAAAACTGCTACACGGTTGAAACTTTTGCTGGGCTTAAAATGAAGATTCTAAAGAGTAACTGCAATGACGAGTTAGCTCAGTTCCTGAGCACATCTCTTACTCAGGCCTTCGAAGCATTAGATAAAAAATATGTAAGTATAACCAAGTATAACTTTTTTAAATGAATGGACTGAAAAGCTATAGAGGAGAATGATCAATTTACTATAGGAGTTCGTCTATTTTTGCGTCTTCTTGCACATTGATGAAACCAACGGTAAAATATAAGAAATTAGCTCTGGATTATGCAGGAAAAATATTATAAAAATATTAGATGGGACTTTCGAGAAATCTTAATTTTGAGCCCATGTTTTGAGGTTATGACAACTTTGGTGGTTTGGTGTTATTTTGGATTGGCATTGACACCTTTTAGTTTTAATTATAAGCATAGGTCATTATCAGTTCGTTCCTCCCTTATTCTGAGGTTCGTTCCTACGGAAGAAGTTTGTGCTTTATGCCACAGATTATTTATGCTTTTAGCCGGATATGTAGGCGTTTACATGCTGCGACTTTTTGCAGATAGCGTGTGTGTGTAACGATGGACGATTTGAGAGTGTATCTATGCACTAGCAAATCGTCTAAATCGCGACTATATCGCTGCAAAAAGTCGCAATGTTTAATGAGCCTAATGGGGGACAAAGAGATAATTTCTGATAAGCATAAACAGTCTTAGGTCCTGCGCACAATTGAGACAAGACTATCCTAAGCCCACAATGGCGGTTTATTTTAGATATTTATTCCACATATTGTTCATACATCATCATCATCATCATTTCAGCCATTGGACGTCCACTGCTGAACATTAGAATCTCTCAACGATTTCCAAAAGGGCCGGTTGGATTGTTCATACACATTACACATGTTCATTTTAACAATAAACTACATTAACTAAACAATATCAAATCCACTAGGATCAATTTGCAAAAATACCTACCTAAAACCGTAATAATACCGCTCGTTTGAATTCCCGTCAAAAACCCCCGTTTGCAGTTTGCACTTTCGCAATGTATAGTACACAGTACACCTTTTGCGATTTTTGCAATAATTTAATGTAATCTGTGTTTGTAATCTGTATACTGAGTGACTGAAGTGGGTTACTATTGCACGGACCGAGAATGTACGGCATGAGAATGTACAGCCCGGGAATTCGTGCCCAAATGACCCCAATTATCGGGATGTGCATTCCTGTCTGTACATTCCCGTCCGCGCATTCCCAGTTCGTACCGAGAATGCACGAACGCGGAACGTATTGCCCTGGAATCGGTGACCATTCGGTGCCTCGTTCACATCACAGAGAATACAATCAACTACGTTGTTCACATCATAGGTTTTGCGCGTTTTACTGGAGTGTGTGAGGTATTTCTTTTGGGATTCGATTAGAAACGCTGATAACGCACGACCCGAGAACGTGCGGACGGGAATCCATGTACATGTACACGGATTCAATGGCTGTACATTACTAGGGCGTACGTTCTCAGGATGTGCATTCGCGGTACGTGCATTATCATCTCCCACTGAAGTTATACAATCAATACAGATACTTTTTAATTTTTACTTTTAAACCCCAGATTCTTTTATTTTATCAAATAGAAGTTTGATAATCAAACCACACATGCTGCCGCTGCGGTGCGGTGCGGCGCTGCAGACGGCAGAGCGCGCTCCACAAAGTGCCTACCTGCAACACACGCGCCGCTGCAGACGGCAGAGCGCGCTCCACAAAGTGCCTACCTGCAACACACGCGCCGCTGCAGACGGCAGAGCGCGCTCCACAAAGTGCCTACCTGCAACACACGCGCCGCTGCAGACGGCAGAGCGCGCTCCACAAAGTGCCTACCTGCAACACACGCGCCGCTGCAGACGGCAGAGCGCGCTCCACAAAGTGCCTACCTGCAACACACGCGCCGCTGCAGACGGCAGAGCGCGCTCCACAAAGTGCCTACCTGCAACACACGCGCCGCTGCAGACGGCAGAGCGCGCTCCACAAAGTGCCTACCTGCAACACACGCGCCGCTGCAGACGGCAGAGCGCGCTCCACAAAGTGCCTACCTGCAACACACGCGCCGCTGCAGACGGCAGAGCGCGCTCCACAAAGTGCCTACCTGCAACACACGCGCCGCTGCAGACGGCAGAGCGCGCTCCACAAAGTGCCTACCTGCAACACACGCGCCGCTGCAGACGGCAGAGCGCGCTCCACAAAGTGCCTACCTGCAACACACGCGCCGCTGCAGACGGCAGAGCGCGCTCCACAAAGTGCCTACCTGCAACACACGCGCCGCTGCAGACGGCAGAGCGCGCTCCACAAAGTGCCTACCTGCAACACACGCGCCGCTGCAGACGGCAGAGCGCGCTCCACAAAGTGCCTACCTGCAACACACGCGCCGCTGCAGACGGCAGAGCGCGCTCCACAAAGTGCCTACCTGCAACACACGCGCCGCTGCAGACGGCAGAGCGCGCTCCACAAAGTGCCTACCTGCAACACACGCGCCGCTGCAGACGGCAGAGCGCGCTCCACAAAGTGCCTACCTGCAACACACGCGCCGCTGCAGACGGCAGAGCGCGCTCCACAAAGTGCCTACCTGCAACACACGCGCCGCTGCAGACGGCAGAGCGCGCTCCACAAAGTGCCTACCTGCAACACACGCGCCGCTGCAGACGGCAGAGCGCGCTCCACAAAGTGCCTACCTGCAACACACGCGCCGCTGCAGACGGCAGAGCGCGCTCCACAAAGTGCCTACCTGCAACACACGCGCCGCTGCAGACGGCAGAGCGCGCTCCACAAAGTGCCTACCTGCAACACACGCGCCGCTGCGACTCAAACGAAAACCTGCCACATTAAAGGGCACGATCCGTTCAAAGCCGCGATACCATGTGGTATAATTCGGGGTACGAATAAAGATTTACAATGTACAGGCTAAAAGGAATTACACATTAATTTCAATCCCGATTAACTTACTTGATTAAAAAAGTAATTCAAATAACTGTGAACACAACAGTGCAGTAACAGTGCTTACGAAAGTTTTAGTTCAGGAATTAAGTAGGTACATGGTTTTCTAATTTTAACATTTTCTTTAAATCAATTAATTAATCTAATCTAGCGCCATCGCCATCAATAAAATAATAAAAACTTCTTGTACAAAGTTTTGTGATGCCGGCTTCGGGTAGCCGCTTGAAATATTCACAGAATATTGAGTTATTAAATTAAAACAAAAATTTTTTTTTTTTCAATTTTTATAATGGTACGGACTTTTTTAGTTGTGTACTGTGCTCTTTGTGCTAGTAAACTACAATGCCTCATCAACACAGTCAAGTGCTTCAGTCAGTATACATACCTACATCGCACACAAGAAATGATAGATAGATAGATAATGATTTTATGTACGCACCAAACACCCATTTATACATTTGGGTGATATTAAAGACGAAAAACGCTCTAGTATGGCAATTCTGTCAGATATTCCTCTGAATTCTTCAATGTGTTGTCTATGTTCTTTTTTTATTATAAATCCTACTCCGTACATCCCTTTCTTTTCTCCATGGTAATAGAATTGCCATACTAGATATCAAGCTGCCCGGATATACAAAACCAATATCCTTAATCCAGATATATGCTCCAACAGAAGACACAATAGAGGAAGAAAAAGAAAAATTTTACCAAACTTTGCACGAAACTATGGAAAAGACTCATAAACAAAAAAATATAATAGGAGATTTTAACAGCAAGGTGGGGACAATGCAGGAAGGCGAAGAATTAATACTGGGCCGCTATAGTTCTGGGAAAAGAAATAACAATGGACAGAGAGTAGTAAACTTTGCATTAGAATACAATTTTAAAATAATGAACGGTTTCTACAAAAAACACAACAAAAGAAAGTGGACCTGGATTTCGCCAGATGGCAAGTATAAAAATGAAATAGACTTTGTAATAACTAATATGTCTCAACATCTCTCGAATGTAGAAGTAATCAACCAGCTAAACTTCAGTACAAATCATAGGATGATCAGAGCAACTTTTAACACAGAAAACACAAAAAGGTCGAGAAAACACTTTAAACCAGGTGATTCTAAACACACGGTTGTAAAAATATCTGCAGAAATGGTTGTAAAATTGAAAGAATCACTCCCTGAAATGAGTTTAATTACAACTATGCAACAAAAGTACGATATATTAGAAAAATATATACTGGATGTGGGGAGAAAATTGTCAACAGAAAAAAGTAAGAAAGACAAAGTGGGAGAAGAAGCTAGAGAACTCATGGACAAAAGAAGAGAGTTAATACTTGATCGAAAAATCAATATAAAAGAAATAGAAGATATTAGTAAAAAGATCACGACAAGCATCAGAAAACACCAGCAATTAACAAGATTAGAAACTATAAGGAAGGAAATTGAGAAAACAGGAGGTATCAAAAAAGCCCTTAAACAACTTAAAGAACACAAAACATGGATGCCAAGCATACAACTAAAAGACAACGTACAAACATCAAACAGATCGAAAATTTCAAAAACAGCTACTGACTTCTACAGGGACCTTTACAACACAGACAAATGCGAAACTTTTGATATACCACAGAGTGCTACAACGGAGGAAGATACAGTTCCAAGTATTCTAACGAGTGAGACAAGGAAAGCAATAATGTCACAGAAAAACTTCAAAGCGCCAGGAGAAGATAAAATTTCAAACGAATTATTAAAGCAAATAATTGATGTTATAGATGAACCCTTAACGGCATTATTCAACGAAATACTATATACAGAGCAAATACCAACACAATGGACAAACTCAACAATAGTTCTAATTCACAAGAAAGGCGATAAATCCAAAATCGACAACTATCGACCAATAAGTCTGATGAGCAACACATACAAAGTCTTTGCCAAAATAATATTAGGACGATTAGCAACAACATTAGAAGAAGAACAACCTAAAGAGCAAGCCGGTTTTCGTAGAGATTTTTCCACCATAGACCATATGCATGTGGTAAAACAACTGATAGAAAAACTAAATGAGTACGGAAAAGTATACTATATAGGTTTTGTAGACTACAACAAAGCCTTTGACTCCCTACATCACAATTTCATATATAAAGCCCTATCTAACCAAGGAATAAATAATAAATACACCAAAATAATCTACTCGATTTATAAAAACAGCACAGCAAAAATCAAACTGGAAAAAACTGGAGAGCCTTTTAAAGTGAAAAAAGGTGTAAGACAGGGAGATCCAATATCACCCAAGCTCTTTACAGCAGTCTTAGAAGAAATCTTTAGGAACCTTGATTGGGAGACCGGAATAAACATCAATGGTACCACGTTAAGCCACCTAAGATTCGCCGATGATCTGGTACTGTTTGCAGAAGACGCTAAAACTTTACAAAACATGTTACAGTCACTCTCAACTGAAAGTAATAAGACTGGTCTAACAATGAATGCTTCAAAAACTAAGATTATGACCAATAGCATAAAGTCCAAGATAACAGTAGATGACAAGAAGATTGAATATGTAGAGGAATATATATATCTAGGCCAGTTAATAGCACCAAAAGATCAAACTGCCAAAGAAATACAACGAAGAGTGAATAATAGTTGGGCAAGGTACTGGTCGTTGAAGGAAATAATGAAAAACAAACATATACCAGTATCAGAGAAGAAGAGGGTCTGGGATACGTGTATTCTACCAGTACTGACATATGGCTGCCAAACTTGGGCCTTCACAGCCGCTACAACCCAGAAACTAAAAGTATGTCAACAGAGTATGGAGCGCAGTATGTTGGGTATCCGTCTATCAGACAAACAAACACTTAAAACCATCAGAGCAAAAACGAAAATTGTAGACGTGACCAAAAAGACAAAAACTTTGAAATGGCGCTGGACGGGACACATGTGGAGATCAACAACAAGGAAGTGGACTAAAGATATCACTGAATGGTATCCAAGGGACGGAAAAAGGAGAAGAGGAAGGCAAATAAAGAGATGGGAGGACGATTTACCCAAAGGCTGGAGAAGCACAGCGCGTGACAGAAAAGTTTGGAAATGCCTGGAGGAGGCCTATGTCCAAGGACAACCTGACTAATTAGAGAATGGCGATGCCACAATAACTTATACTTAAATTAAGAACAAAACAAATCAAAATATTTTAAGTTTATATATATGCATTTATTGTAAAATTTGTGGTCAGAGAATAAAGGCTTTTATTATTATTATTATTATTATTAAAGACGAAAAACGAAAAAAATAATAGAAAAAAACGTTCCCATCTAGAAAAACATGATTCCTCTAGTACAGCGGCTCTCAAATTTTTTTGGTGACGGAACCTTTTTGGAAAGCGATATTCATATTTGACGGAACCCTACAATAAAACAATTTGTTTTAAAAACGTATTCGCTATTAAAAAGCACAATAAAAGTACAATGACTATCACATTTAATTTTATACGACTTAAGAGTGTATGGTTTTAAATCAATAAAAAACTTTTTTATTTTTTTTAACTTTTACAATGAAACAGTTACTACTAATAATTTGTACTGTTGTGGGTGGCGACTAAGTTCGGCTGCGCCTCGTGATACGTCGCGTCAAAACGTTCGACCATACAGAAGTGTTTTGATTTTTTTTCTAAATTCTTGCGGAACCCCTATAGGGGTATTGAGGAACCCTAGGGTTCCGCGGAACACACTTACGGCCTTACTAATAAAGGTTATGACCTGTGTATACAGCCGTTATGTGATGTCTGACAAACTGGGTATTTGTACGCTAAATGCGATTAAACCAGTATAAATTGATATACGTCAAATAGTTATTCAGAGTGTATAACTTATTTATTAGTAAGGCCGTTAGAGTATGGCTGCTCTAGTACATTCCTCGGAAGCAGTTTACATCCTTGCCTGTAGAGTCTATGTACCACAGACATTTGCATTGCGTTTCATATTACCTTTTCCTCAGCTTCACCAACTGGCTCTCTGCTTCTACGAAGACGAATGCAGCCTTGATAACCTTATTGAGTACCACATATTTGAGTACTCTTATAGTCCAGAAGGGGTTGCCATGAACATTCACTCAAAGAACCGGGGAAGTGAGAAGAGGAGCTTGAAGTGTACATTCGAAGACGTGAAGGAACGGACCACGCTCCTCATCAGAGCCTGTCTGGTGATGATGCAGGCGTGCCAGCAAGAACTGCCTTCGACTGCCGATGTCAGCTTGAGGCTTTATTATAATGATGGTGAGGTTATTCTACTTTATTATATTTTTCGTGTATTTCGATACACATAATGGTATTTTAATCTTATTTATAATAGGGTAGTTTCCAGGGACAAAATAATTAAATTCTATTTAGTCCGTATTTTAGATTATAAAAAATATTGGACACGTATTTTTTCTTTTTTCGATTAAACAAAAAATAACAAAGATATAGCCCATTAAAGTTACGTGTGACGTCACTCCGTGCTAAAAAATGCAGCACGGCGTGACGTCACACGTAACTTTATCGGGCTATAAATCTTTGTCATTTTTGGTCTAATTTACAAATAAAAAAATACGTGTCCCTTATTTTTGAATAATCTAAAAGACGGACTAATTACATTTTTTAGGGCAACTAGCCCATTGTCATCGAGGAAAATAGCCAATTTGATTTGATACAAAAGTTTTTTTTTATTTTACACATATATAATAGGGAAATAGTTTTTGACTCTTAACTATGTATTTAGTGTTAAACTTTTAAAATAAATAAAATAAAATGTAACTTTAGATTACCTTAATTAACATACATAGCTTTAATTAGCATAGGGCGGTGGTAGTGGAGCGGTAGAACGCCGCGCCGGTTTCTTATCCGGGAGGATGTGGGTTCGAATCCCGGCATGTCCCAATGAAATGAATATGTACATTTGTGAAGTTATAGTAGCAATACCACTGGCTATGAAGGAAAACATCTTGAGGAAACCCTAGTGTCTAAGGTATTTACCTACCTAGCACTTGATCCTAGACCTAGCACAATGGCCCAACTACGAGGATAGTGCCGAAAACTCAAGTCTCACTAGACCTAGGACTAGAACATACACTTTAGAAAAACAAATGAGTAAAGTTTTAAATATTTGCAAGTAAGATTGTCTAACTTCATAATATACCGGGTGTCCCAAAACTCGACGTCAACCCGGAGCCGGGTGAAAAGGCAAGTCAAGCTGGTTGTCAGAAAAATATTAAAAAAAATCTAAGTTGTATGATTTTTTTTTCAATACAGTCAGTTAAAACTAGGCAATTTTTTATTTTGAAAGTTTTTCTAGGAAATAAGTCCTATTTTTTATGCAAGCTAGAGCAGCTGGTTTCAAAATTTTGATTACAGTTTAGAGAAGCATTATTCAGGGTTACGCAGCAAAAAAAATAATTGGAAAAAGTAAAGATTTGTGGCAACAGGAGTAAAAAGACTGTCACAGGGTGTGTAATTTTGCGATTTTTAAAAAAATGCCTATAATTTTGAAATCATACAACTTAGATTTTTTTTTATATTTTTCTGGCAACCAGCTTGACTTGCCTTTTCACCCGGCTTCGGGTTGACGTCGAGTTTTGGGACACCCGGTATACAAGTCATGTCAATGATCGTCAGCCTAATCATCGTCATCAGATGCCCCAGAGGGCTACCAGGCGCCCGGATACCGCTGTGACGAGGCCGGTGACCACTTGGAACCCACTCTGAGCGAAGCTTTCAAGCTTGGGTGGGTGGAGACGCCTTTCCACAAGATTGTGGCCAAGTCCTACATGAGGGACAGCTATCAGGACAGTCGGGAGGCACTTGTAAGTTGTCACAAAGTAGTCCCTATTTATCTAATTTACATTTCTTAAATTAAAACCTTTCCGAAATTTCTTACACAACAGTGACGCTAATGTCAAATAGCTCGGCTCGTCGCTTCAACAACAAAAAAAAACTATTGCCATTTATTTCAGCTTCTTTGAATTTGCAAAATTCAAATTCAAATTCATTTATTTATTTCAAGTAACAAAAACTCATTCTATTTGGTTAGTACGCAGATAAAAAACATTAATCTATGTTAGTAAATGCTAAAGTTCGAGTTTAAAAATTAATGCATATTTATTTATTTTATTGAATCAAAAAGTTATTCAATAAACCAAGCAGATAAATTAATATAAATAAATAAACAATCATTCAATTAACCAATTATCAATCAAAATTTCAAATCAAAAAGAGGCATTACATTAAATTGTTTAGATTAGAATATTTGACTAAATTAGGTTAGATTAAAATTATTTAATAACATGTTTATTTATTCCTTTATAAATAACAATCATTTAATCAACAATAATAATTATTAAAATGAAATTAATGAAACGAGGAATAAAAATATGTTTAAATTACATTATTTAGATTTAGACGAGAATTTGGCCAGATTAGGTTAGATTAAAATTCTTTAATGATATGCTTATTTATTTACCTATTTCGGTGTCTACCCTTGATTGCCCAATATTTGTGTATTGGACATTCAAAACTGTCCGCTATTGTGGTCAGGATGGAATTGTTGCTTTTACGGACTCGATGGAGGATGGACGCAATCCTTTTACGAATTATAGCGTAAAAATCATCAGTGCGCAAACATAGTAGAAGCCAGAAGCGCGGCAGTCCTAGTAACATCCTGAACACATTATTGTATTGGACGCGCAGGGCGCTGTAGGTCTTCAGCCCATAATAGGGAATGGATGAAAATATCAGAAGTGCTTGATATTTTTTTTGGTGATAGGAATAACCTTCCTTAGTGCGAGAAAAAAGTTTCAATTTTTTTGGCTTCGTAGTTAATTTTTAAATATACTTAATATTTTTCCATTCGTAGTTCTGGGCTTAGTACGGCATATCAGACATATTCCTTGGTCCGCTACGTATGAAAAAAAAATCTGGTGACAATGACTGCTTTTCAAGGTGGATTTTTTTTTATACGTAGCGGACAAAGGAATATGTCTGATAAGCCGTACTAAGCCCAGAACTACGAATGGAAAAATATGTAGTATATTTAAAAATTAACTACGAAACCAAAAAAATTTAAACTTTTTTCCCGCGTTAAGGAAGGTTATTCCTATCACCAAAAAAAAAAAATCAAGCACTTCTGATATTTTCATCCATTCCCTATTGACCCACAGGCTGCTCGTGTAAAAAATTTGACAATAGGCCTTAAATAAAGTGATTTTTACTTGTTTTGAGCACTTAGCAAACCTGCGGGCCAACATGTTGCCTCTGACCGCCAGCGCCCGGCGCTCCCGTTCTATGTCTAGGTCATCCCTGAGATCCTCAGTTACAATATGCCCAAGATATTTGAATTGGCTTACTCTTTTTAAATCCTTCCCATGCATTTTAATGGGTGGTACAGTTTTTGGAGTTTTATTGCCCGATTTAAATGCCATGATTTCGCTTTTATTTGTGTTGTACCTGAAGCCATGTCTCTCAGCATAGGATTCGCACACATTAATCATCTTCCTGAGCGAGCTGACCGAGGGCCCGAGCAGCACCATGTCATCGGCATAGCATCTATTGGCGGTCTTCGTATAAACAATATCTGTTTATACGAAGACCGCCAATAGAGCAGCCCACATGCATGCTGCTCAGCCCCTCGATCAGCTCGTTCATATATGAAGGGTACAGGGTAAGAAGGATCACAGTAAAAAATAACGTATTTGGTGATAACAACAAAAAACGTTTTTTCTCTTAAAATCTATGTTTTTTACAACACTAAAGTACTAACTTCTAGAAAAGACAGTATTATCTCAATGTATACTTAATAAAAAAAATATAATACATGTTTTTTGCCACCAAAGTTAAAAAAAACATAAATGTTCTATGAAAATACTTAGAAGAAAGTTTAGAGTCACTTGACTATGAACTTTTTCATGTGGTTAATTTATGTATTTTTTTTTTCTAAAAATATCTACAATTTAGACATTGTGATTTACATATTTTTTTGCTATTCTGATTACATATCAGTAATTAATACCTGTTAGAACTTTATTGAGTAGGTAATCAAAAACTCTCTAAAAAGATCATAGTCAAATTGACTATGATCTATTTTCCTGCAACCATAGTAAGTTTTTTTGATTCTCATGTTGACTGTGATTTCTTTTAACGTTTTTTTTGTTTTACCATTCGATAGTTTTCTCAATTCACTACCAAGTGGCATTGTCAACTAAGTTTTGGAAAAATACTGACTTTGATCCTTTTTCCCCTGTACCCTTCATATACATTAAACAGAGTCGGAGAGGACAATCCCCCCTGGCGAACTCCACACTTAAGTGCATATGTATCAGACAAGGAGGACCCCCATCTCACATTATTGGTCTGATTAGCGTACCAATATTTAAGGCAGCCGGACACCTCCGGCGGCACACCCATTTTGTCAATCTTACTCCAAAGCACGTCGTACGACACCAAGTCAAAGGCTTTTGACAGATCAAAAAAACATGCATAGATTGGCGTTTTTCTATCCGTGTAGTATCGCACCACGTGCTTCAGTGCAAGAATAGGGTAGTTTCCAGGGTCAAAATAAATTAATTCTATTTAGTCCGTATTTTAGATTATAAAAAAATATTGGATACGTATTTTTTCTTTTTTCGATTAAACAAAAAATAACAAAGATATAGCCCATTGAAGTTACGTGTGACGTCACTCAGTGCTACAAAATGCAGCACGGCGTGACGTCACACGTAACTTTAATGGGCTAATATCTGTGTCATTTTTGGTCTAATTTACAAAAAAAAAATACGTGTCCCTTATTTTTGAATAATCTAAAAGACGGACTTATTACATTTTTTTGGGAAACTAGCCTATTGCACTCTCGGTCGATAGACCCGGCCGGAAGCCGAACTGTGCATCATGTAGCCGGGTATACCTACCGAGTTGCCTGTTCAGTAAGCTATCCAATACCTTTGATATGCTTAATGATAAAATATGCTTTCAATAATCTTTGTCACAAAATATACATTGTGGTCCCACCTGAGTCAATGATTTCAGGATTAGTGGGACCACGAGCAATAGTGGGACAAAGACAGTGGGACCACGAGTCATGAATCATAATTAACTGATGCATTTTTAAGTGAATGTGAAAGCGGAGCCTAGCAGGGTATTTTTCTTACTTTGACCATCTTAAAATATTGTTTTCTTTTAGTTTAACTTCAGGTTCGAAGAACCAAACACTCACACCACATAAAAAAACAAATACATTGCTTCTGGTCCCACACTAGGATAAACTGTGTCGTGGGAACTAGAAACAGCGACATCACAGACAGAAAAAAGTTTATTGTTTTTTTCCGATACCTGAATACACGCTCAGTGTCGTCAGGCTAGTAATGTGTAGGTACTAATAGATAGATACAATATTCCTTATGGCACTGCAGGAATCACATTCCAGACTTGAACAATATTATATTACAATTGGCGGCCTTATTAGTAATTTCTTAAAAGTAATTTCTTCCAGACAAATAGATGTATTACTATGTCACCATAACTTTCAATAAACAATGTATTTATTAACTTTATTCCGGATACACTCACTTGAGAGACGAGCAACCGACAACGGGAGCTCCGTCTCTGCTCATCAATTAAGCTCTGCGAATCAGAGCCAAACCAGGGTCTCTTCCGACAAAAAGTGAATTTAACCCTTAACCAGGCAGTGATCTAATAGGTACCACTTTAAATTGAACCTTATCACTTTGATATATGTCCAAAACCAATGAAAAATTCTTACTACCCATGCCTGGTTAAGGGTTAATATTTTAAAAATGCAATGCCATAATACAGATTTATACATAGCATTGAGTGGACGGCAAAGCCGTTTCTTGTACTACCTCTACCTCTATGGTACGCATACCTTTTTTTTTTTTTTTGTTAACGGGGTGAAATGCTTTGTGCACCATAACCGCCACCCTTGGGGGAGGGCGACGGCCGTGTGTCGGACTCTCCTCTCCTAATAATAGGAGAGGCATACCTCCTAAAACACCCCGGGGGCCGTCCTGTCGCTCGTGCAATGGGGCGCCGCCGGATCTCGCTAGTGGTAGACCACAGTGCGAATGCTACAGCGGCGCCCCGGCGACGTCGACCCGACTCGCAAGGAGTCGGGCCCACCCTCACTGGAGAAGGGGCATGGGCCTCCCACCCCCTTCTCGAGTCACGATGTCGGACGGCAGGTCCCCCAACCTGCCGTCTGTGACCCTCCCTCAACCTCCTCTATGCCCTCTGCTGAACAGAGGGACATAGAGGAGGGCCCCCACCGTGTGTTTTTTATAGAGGTTGTCTCCTCGCGGCCCGAAGGCCCCCGGCCCCACTCAGTGTGGGGTTACGGGTGCGGGGCCCACAGTGGACCCCGCGGGACATCCAGCAGCGCAAGCCACTGGACGTCCCCCTCCCTCTGGTTTTGGTCCGCGCCGGCCGAAGCCGGTACCCTCCATATCTGGAGGGCGTTCCCCTATCCGCCACCCGGGGGACGCGTCCGATGGAAGACCAGAAACTCCACACGGAGGTACGCATACCTAGAGGGCAGTACTTATATCTAAAGAAAAAAATCTCCTTCTTTGTTTCAGCCTTCACCAAATACGCCCAGGATAACGCAAACACAGCCAGTGGATTTTAACGGTAAGTAAATTCAAACTTCTTTATTTGCAGCCATATTCGCGTGTAACGTAACTTACAGTTTCTCGACTACGAACAGTTTAAATGTCTGTCAGTTAGTTTAGGTGAAAATAACAACTGATGGCGTTTAACTGTTTTAAAAAGAATATTTATTTATTGTCCTAAAACTTTAGTATAAAGCTTATTAGCTTAAAAAAATACTTTAATGCTAAACACAAAATTAGTACATTAACATTGTACATACGTGTTATTCCTAACTAATATCTATCGCAAAGGACAGGATTTCGGCAGAATTTTGTTTGAATAAATTGGGGCTCAGTACAGTAGAGATACACTTGCAAATAAAGTTAACGACTGAAGTGAGTATCTAAATATTTTAGCCATACGCCTTTTTAGTAGTCGTGGGACACTAAATAGCCTCGGCCTGCCTTATTGGTCTAGCCGTATAACGTCCTCGCCGGAAGTCATTTTATTTTTACTTATTTATTTTTTATTCAAGGAGAAAATACGTATATGGTTACATCTCAGAAGGGTAGGGAGAGACCACGGAGTGATACGGTCCTGACAAACTTATTAGATAAAAAATATTAACATCTTGAATCAAATATTAGTCAAGTGTATCCGGAATATAAAGTTAATAACACAGTACACGGGTACGATTCTCACTGGGAGCCGCTGTATATTGCACATCGCCTCAGCCTACGTGTATATCCATCTTTGTAAAGAAAGAAAGAATAGTAATTTATTGCCATGCGAGGATTACAGTGGTTATATTACAGCTCATACACAGGACTCGACAATAACAAACTTAAACTAATGCGGTTTACATAAGATCCTATCAGTCGTAATGCATGACAATCGGACATACGCTCATTGAGTACGGCCTCATTCGATCCTGCGCAAAAAAATACATAGAAAATGATACTTGTTTCGCCTAGTTTGTTTCCCCCTATTTTCCCCCTAACCGGGAAGGGCTAGGATCCCTAAATTTTGTTAGGACTCTGCAGATCCTCATTTCTACTACCAAGATGAAGTTATAAACAAAGTTTCATTGATGTACAAAATTCGCCTCCAAACTGGAATTTTTAGGCTTCCTTTAACCTGTACTATCAGCATATTGCTGTTGGATAGATCTATCCTAAAACAGCGCTGATTTTCAGCGCAGCCCGAGATGTCCTTGCCTGGTTACCATAGCACAGGGGATCCTAGTATGGGTCCCTGGACCCAAACTAGAATACCCTGTGCTATGGTGATTGTTAGTCGAAGTTATTAAGTTGATACCAAGTGGTCAAGAAGTCGCCAAGTTGATACCATATCCTAATAATTAAACTGTGTTAGTTTCAGTGTCCATACAAAGGAGTGAGACTGAGTCTTCTGGATCACAGTTAAGATGTCCTTGCAATAAATATGAAGACAACGACAAGTACGAAGTGCCACTGCTGATTACCTGCCAGTACGTGTTTCTAAATAGCATAACCGAAATAATACGAGTATAATTACATACATAAGCTCGCGCCTGTAAAGATAAAGAGATTTATTTGTCAAGCATGTGTACAGAAAGATGGAATTAACAATATTTAGTTCAGCATGTTTTGCCAGGCGTACAAATTTTTGTCATTATCATAGTATTACTAGCTGACCCGGCAAAGATTGTGTTCATAACATTATTGCCTTATAAATTATTTTTAGGGATTATAGATAGATGATAGATAGAGTAGATGGTTTTGACGCCATCTGGCGAAAAAAGTCAGCATCATTACTGAGCAGAATGAGCGGGAGCGGCAATAGCATTCTGAACGCGATTGCATCACGGCTGGATAATCCACTGATATGGATTCTAATTAAACGTACAAAGTCACTGCTAGATATTAAATACTAACAATAGGCTAAGTTTTATAATTATGGCTACTAACAAACATTGGACCATGTTGTCTGTAAACAAAAGAAAATAAATAAATAAATAAATTATAATAAAAGAAAATTGGAGGAAAATACATAACAACATATTCTCAAACCTACCGAATATACATACATCTAAAATTTCATCGGTTTCGCAATTCCGGTCAAGCCATTTCGGAGGAGTAAGCCCGCTAACACTGTGCCTAATACGTAAAATACATTAGAAGACATTATATTGTACTAGCTGACCCGGCAGACGTTGTTTTCCCAAATTGGTTAGCCTTATAATATAAGTTATAACTTAGGGGTATAAAAAATAGATAACAACCTATTCTCAGACCTTCCAAATATACACATAAAATTTCTCAAAAATCTGCCACGCCGCACAGTGGGTCGAAACTGCTATAGGAGGGACATAGGGATTTTTCTTACATATTTCGTTTTTTTTAAATACCTATCAATAGGTCTCAACATCGTGATGAATAATTGTCATTAGACGATTTTTCCTAAAACTGATAGTTGGTCAGGAAAAAAATATTTTCTAATTTTGTTGTATGGAATGAGACAGAAATTGAGCAGTTTCGGCCAAATCTTGACAGGTCTTGCTTCAAAACCGCTTGAGCATTATTCTTTGGCTTATTGACAATAACCCTACATTATCAGCGCGCGCCCAAAGTTGCCCGTTCAAGAGTTATACGGATTCGAAAAAAAAAACAAAAGTTAGTTAAGATCAATTTTTTTACTTCTAAAATCTTAAGTTATCATTGTTTTAACTAAATTGATCGTTAATTTAATAAAGCACGTACCAGTAAATAGATGTGTAGACTTAAAATAAAATGTTAATTGAATAATAAATATTAAAATAAAATGTTTAATCACTGTCACTATCTTGTAAACTATTTATATCTACAAATTCTAAATCGTGTTCGGTCGGAAAAAACATCAAAAGCTCGACTGCTTTCGGTGAGAGAACCGTTCTCCGTTGTTTGGCCATTCTTGGCCTTAGAGAAGTAAGTTTTGGATCAGACGACAAGAGAAGATTATGCAATATATCTTCATTTGTCGCTGTCCTACTTACTTTTCTAGAATGGTTCTCTCTGTATTTACGGAAATCCTTATTTCGAGCCTCTGATGCTTCTTCCGACAGTTTCCCAATAGGTAAAAGTCCAAAATGATTAATTATATCCGCTCCATGCACTAGCAACTTATGTACACTGGATGGCATGTAGTGCCACGGATATAATATACAAAATTGCAGTGTCTTTACAATATTGGGAGAATTTTGAAACATTTATTTGAAACGCTCTCCAGAGGCCACTGCCTGTAAAATTATATGAAACCTTTCGATCAACCCTTCATCAATACCAGTGATGCGGGTGGATGTGTTTGCATCACTAAAAAATCGTCTAGCTGTGTTGCCATCGTTAGTGGTGCCTGCTCCTTGTTTGACAATGTCGACCAGCAAGTCGTTCTGCTCCCTAAAGGCGTTCTGGATCTGTTGCTTTTTCTGTGCCATCTTCTCTTTGTCTTCTCCCCTTGCACTCCATTTTTGGAAGTCCATACGGTAAGCTGAAACAAAAAAGACAATTCATTAGTATTTAGAAACAAAGCTTTTAAGAGGACCATTTATTGTAAACATTTAATCCGGATCAACTTACGGGTGTTGTTTTATCGGAAGAGTCCGATACGAAAGTTTTAGTTCAAAAAAGAACCATTAATTTTTTATGGTTTTTTTATATTTTATGACACAAAATAATTACTGGATTTATTATTTTAAATTAAAAGGTATTGGATGTTTACATGTTTGTGACGTCACTGTTTCTGGTTCCCACGACACAGGGTATCCTAGTGTGGGACCAGAAGCAATTTATGTGCCTGTATGTAAAAATGTTATGTTATAATTACCTATATGAAGTAAACACTCCATGCACCGGATCCATGCGTGTAATGAAGATATTCTGTAATGGTACATATCTTCATTTTTTTGTCGGCGGTTGATGTTCTCTACATCGTTCATTTCCGTTGGCTTCGCCTTACAAAGGTCACACACAGCTGCCGAAGTTTCTGATATGTACTAAGTAATCTTTCCATCGATCATTGTCATGAGTAGTTGATGTTCGACGGTGACTTCTTGCAGATGAGATGGTTGAAGTGATTCTATTTGCTGATCTATGGCTTGTTTCTCAAGTTGTACCGTCTTTTCACATTCTTTCATAAACTTGAACTGAATAGGGCGGCAGTAAAATGTTGAAGATGGATGATCATTTTCCCACAGTATCTCTTGGTCACGCAGAAGCCGTACAGGTACTAGGCTGACCCTAGAGTCATCCAAAGTGGAACTGCTAGACGTCTGCTTGTAATTACTTTGACTAGATGCTCCATCAAAACCCCATTTACAAATAAGTTTCAGATCAGCTTTGGAGGTCAGATTGAACTCCATAGCCTCTAGTAATCTCAACGCAGTCAAATTAAGTAAGGCCTGAAGTTTAATAGACGCCCCATCTTCGGTTATGGTGACGTCCTCTTTTGCAGGGTAACAATTTAATTTCGCTTGCTTCAATTTATAGTATGAGGGATATATTGATGTACCTTGTTCACTAGCAGACTCTCGAAGATTAATATATTGCCACTTAGATAAATTTAGCGATATTGATAGAGCCAATGCTTTTTCAGGCGTATATGCACTGTGTTCATTTTCATTTTGGCTTATGCAAGTTTTTACTTTATCAACATCTTCAGGATGGTGAAGTAAATGTTTTATTATTTCACTTATTTTGTTATTCCCACAACTTCTAAGGCTTTTCATTGTAGCACTTTGTAACTCTTCTGAAGACAACGATTGGCTCAAGTGCTCTACACGTCTTCTCTTTTGTTTGCTACTCAAGTCATCGAAGGGTTTTCTTGGCGTGTAGTGTGACGATGACGTTGAAGCTGTTGGTGCAGAATGTGCCAAATTTTCTAAATTTTCATTGACATCATCTTCGTCAGGTAAGACATTTTCTCGCTGGGACATTAGGTCTTCAGGCCAGATAATCGCACTTTCCAGCCAATCTCCATTTCTTTTCAAAAAATTGGCAAGAGTTCTATTTGAACGTTCCCATCTGCCACAAATATTAGAAAAGAATTTCTGACAAAACTTCAGAAGTATTGCACTTGTTTCTTCCGTCCAGTTAAAGTTCAGCTTCTGCTTCAGGTATTCACAAAGTTGTTTATTGTCCGACAATGATCCCAAATGATCTCTTAACACCATGAATAAATCAATATTATTCACTAGACTTTCCATAATGGTAACAAAAAGGGTCGGTTCGTAGGCAGTATCAAGTCCAATAAAAACGCAGAAGTCACAAAGTTCCAGGATTTAACACTAGTCCGATTCGAAAGCAAAGTATCAAGGTCCAAAAGTAAGCAGAAGTCGAAAATACACGCGGGAAACAGAGAAAATATTCGTGATAACAGCAGGACGCTCAAATAACGAATGACAAATTCATCCGTACTTAAAGACCACATACAAGTCATTTTTATTACCTAAAAAAGATCGTGTGATCATTTTGCGATAACACTTCTAAGAATTTGCGGATTGCGGGTGGCTTGTTTTCGTTTCGGCTTCATTGTTCATAAAAATCTATTGTTTAGGAGCCTTATTTTTGCCGACAAAGGGAAAGGGGCAAATGCACTACTATTCCTCAGTTTGTTTTTTATTATTGTTTTACAGAGCGTTACAGAAAGGTACTGTCATACTTCATGGAGTCCTTGGACTCCATCGAGCAGCCGATAGTTTTTTCGAGATTTAATTTTCAGAGTTGACTCCATAAAAAAAGTTGTGCGTTTTTATGACTAAGCCCCCCTAAAGTACGACAGGACCTTCCTGTGGCACCCTGTATAATATTTTCTAGGTAATTAGTAGACTTATCTGCTATTTCAAGGGTAATGGAGTACATTTTTCAATACTTCTTCGGATCCTTATAACTCATGAACGGGCAACTTTGGGTGCGCGCTGATTATGTAGGGTTATTGTCAATTAGCCAAAGAACAACGCTCAAATAGTTTTAAAGCAAGACCTCTCAAGACTTGGCTGAAACTGCTCAGTTTCTGTCTCATTCCATACAACAAAATTAGAAAATATTTTTTTCCTGACCAACTATCGGTTTTAGGAAAAAACGTTTTATGACAATTAGTTATCACAATGATGAGACCTGTCGATAGGTATATTAAGAAAACGAAATTTGTAAAAAAAAATCCTATGTCCCTCCTATAGCAGTTTCGACCCACCGTGCGCCGTTTCGGAGGAGTATTCACACTAACACGGTGACACGAGAATTTTATATATTAGAGAGACTAGGGGCGAGCTCCCTGCGCGCTTACGCGCGCCAACCCCCAGCCGCTGCGAGCTTCGCTCTCCGCGACGCTCGGCCTAGGGCCTCGCTAGACACTATTGGTTGGGATTCGACGCGTGGGAACACGTGTGGTCTCGGCCTTCGGCCTCGGCCTGAACGGAGCTCGGCCTTCGGCCTCGCTGCGACGGGGTCTCTCGTGCCCGCTTCGCGGAGCTCGGCCTTCGGCCTCGCAAGTTTGTCCACTTTGGCTTTTGGGTTGTTAGTTTTCCGCCGGAGCACGGAACGTCCCGGCCTTCGGCCTCGGCCTGGACGGGGCTCGGCCTTCGGCCTCGCCGCGGCGGGTCTCTCGTGCCCGCTCCGCGGGGCTCGGCCTTCGGCCTCGCAAAAAATTCTCCCGTCTGGCTTTTGCGTTGTCACTTTGACGCCGGAACACGCAACGTCTCGGCCTTCGGCCTCGGCCTGGACGGAGCTCGGCCTTCGGCCTCGCCGCGGCGGGGTCTCTCGTGCCCGCTTCGCGGAGCTCGGCCTTCGGCCTCGCAAGTTTGTCCCATTTTTTGTACTGAAAGTGGATTTTCAGTGAAAAATCTCCATAGAAAATTTGTCAACTTTGATCATTAATATCTCAGCCGCCATTTTGAAATCTCAAGATGTCGGATTTTTCTGGTATACCTGGGTCTTTCGAAAACCCGATGCCGTTGAGAGCATGTCTCCAGCATGCGCCCAGTTGGCTGCCGACTTTTTTGCGCAGAGGTCGAAAAATGGCCATTTTTTGGGAGTCTATAGCTCGGCCGCCATTTTGTATTTCGAACACACAAAATTTGTTTTCTTAATCGGATCATACAAAGAACATTCTATCAAAATTTGGTTAAAATCGAACAATAAACAACAGAGATAGCATATTTGTATGAGAGAAGGCGTTCGAAATTCAAAAATCGGCTTCATAGGATAGCTGTAATATGCACCTTCCGAACACTATTCTCAAACAATTTTTTTCTCTAAAACCCACCGTTTCTGAGAAAACATATAGATGATTAATCAGTGAGTATACCGGATTGTAGCTTTATATAGTAGTAATTAACTTCATAATATGCCACAAAATACGAAATAATAACAAACCCCTCTCTCATAGGTATTGCAACACTCTCCAACACGCGGCCTGCTTTGGTCTAGTTCCGGAGCAGGCCGGAAGGCTGAGAGAGCATTGCTGTACCGGTTGTTCAGACCGGAATTGCGGCCCGCCCACTGACCCCCGCCTCGCCGCACTGTCTGCTAGGAAGAGAGAGGTAGGCGGTCTCCAGCAGAGAGAGGAAGGTATGATAGGAACTGTCTCATTATGTAGAGCCGGCCGAGTCACTACCACCTGGAAAACATGAGCAGTGATGTGGACAGTTCAGGAATCTCGTGCTGATTTGGAGCTGCACAAACAACATCGGATCTGTCCGCTCTAAGTTACACTGTCAGGATCTAATGGAGGAATCTCTGAGGAGGAATGACGCTTTAGACTGTAAAGATTAAGAGCTGTAGTGTATGGGAGGGTTGGACAGCACTACTGCACCGGTCGTTCAGACTGGTAGTGGACTCGCCCACTGATCCCCGCCTCGTCGCACTTTCTGCTAGGAAGAGAGAGGTAGGCGATCTCCAGCTGAGAGAGGAAGGTATGATAGGAACTGTCTCATTATGTAGAGCCGGCTGAGTCACTACCAGCTGGAAAACATAAGCAGTGGTGTTTCGTACTATACGTGGTCATTTAATTCACACAACACATTCTGGAAAGATTCGCGTATTTTAGGCAATTAAAGTTTTTGTCCTGGTGACGATCCGTGATCCAAACTGAATACTCGTTGGTGCCTTCCAGGCGATCGTCGCGCCCCCTATCGGCGACGTGACACATTATGTATTGGTGTGTTGGAACTTGAGAGGAGTTGCGCTCTATCTTCGTGTTTCCGAGTTTCTTACAATATTTCATTATTTGAAGACTGTGGTTGTGCCAGCGTGCTTAGTTTCGCCCTATGGACGTTTGAGAGCAATTTGTGGAGCCGGAATTCGTATATTGGCGTTTTCACAGCTTTCCAAGCTGTGAAAACGCCAATATACGAATACGCAGAGCCGCAAGCCTGAGCGTGCAAGAGTTGAAGTTGCGGGGAACGGTGAGTTGCCAGGCCCATACAAATTCTCTTGAACAAGTGGTGTGTCAAGTTGTAAAAGATGAGGTTCTGTCCTGAAGATGCAGGAATCTCGTGCCGATTTGGCGCTGCTCAAACAATATTGCATCTCTGTCCGCTCTGATGTTACACTGTCAGGGTCTCATGGAGGCATTATGGGGCCCTATTCTTCTGAGTCCATTGTTCTAACCACTAGGTTATGGGCGCTCCGTCAACAGCTACCATTCCTTTTTTGTGAACTCCAAAAACGTTTCAGGTCTTCTAGAAATCGCTATTAGCAATAAGGCCGCCCTTTTTACTTTTTAAATAGTAACCGTTATTTGACTGTTTCTAATGCTTCTTAAAATAGAGATATTAATCAATTAAGTCCAACCTTTAGGTATAAACTTCTGATTTGTTATTTAACAAGTCTCATCACGTTGATGTCGTTTGTAAAATGAAACCGAAGTACATTATAAGTTATGGAAGAGCGGGCTTCCCTGGCACAGGTATTTCATACTCACAAGGGAATCCCAGCAAAAGTGTATGTTAGTGGTTGTATAAATAAAAATATTTTGATTTTTGATTTGATTTTGAATGCTTATCTTATCTCACCCCAGTGTCTCTGCATCTTCCGGCGCACCCTGGAATGGTGCTCTCAGCTCACTAGCATCGACGGGGCTCGGCTCGTGGACCGGTTTGGCATCTCCAGTGTTAACGCTGCCAAGCTGATTAAGCTGTTGGACTCTTACGGCATCGTGAGGCTGGAACCGGGATCCGAGTGAGTCACTTTGGCATCTCCAGCTAAGCTAATGAGACCTGCCGCCTCGCATCTAGAGTTTTTGCAGCGAAGCTGATAAAGGACTCTTTACGGCATCGTGAGGCTGGAACCGGGATCCGAGTGAGTCACTTTGTTCGAGAGTAAGATAGTGACCGCATTGCCCTTGAAATCAGAAATCAGAAATTTATTTCAACGTAAAGAATTTACATGCTGCTTGTTGAATGTCAATGTACTTATAATGCTAATGTTAGCCGCTGCCGCTTGTAATATTTACGTGTAATAAACGTATTAATAAATAATATACCGCCGGATCGCTCGTAGCCTGGGCTGCCTGAGTGATCTTAAACGATCACTAAGGTTAAGCAACATACGGCGCGTTCAGTCCATGGATGGGTCACCGTCTATGACTAACGCTAGTGGCATTTTTCCGAGCGATTCCGTGCTTCGCAAGGCACGTTAAGCAGTTGGTGCCGGCTGCCGTCGATAGATGGCAGTCGTTAAGCCAAGTCAGAGGCCCTAGGGCGGCTTGAAAACTTCTGACAGTAAGACCAGCCACTAGTCTTACAAGCCTCCACCAATCCGGACTTGGCCCCCGTGGAGGAGTATGGCCTATACCTTCCTCAGGGAAGAGACCCGTGCCCCTCGGTGGGGACATAATGGGTTGATTATGATTATGATACCGCCATTGTAAATATATCGGTGTTAAACAGTAGATTAATATGAAATGTATTCAGAGAAGAATTGTGTCTAGTGTTCAACACATCCATGAGTAATAATTTATGTTTGAAAGTTTGTTAAAGCTAAAACTGTTTTGAAAGAAATAAACGTGGAGAGTCGTAAACAATAGAAAATAGTAAATAAATAAATAGTAAAAATAAAGTAACCTTTTTTTTGTGTTAATTGTGAATAAAATATTTGAATTTGTATTTTGTATGACTCGCGATGCTCGCACTAACCCCAGGTTTCTGGCACGCCAACAGTCTGTTCTACTTTAATCTTAAAAATTTAATCTACTTTTAACAGCTGTTATGGTAGTTGTTTTTTTTTGTATGCACTTTTGACAACTGAGAGCTGTTAACAATTGATTAACAGACTTAACGTTCGAGAAAACGGCTCTAAACGCGCTTATTTACTATATAAAATTAAATTACCTTACATTCACGACATTCACCGCTATTGTTAAGCCACGTTCACTCTGTGAAGAGTTTTTCTTCCGTAGGTCCTCAGGATAGGTATTTGAGTTTAGACGACTTTTCAATAAAAACTAGGTTTTAATAGATTTTAAAGGCTGTACAAAACAGATGCTTGCGCTACGCGTTAATGAATCTTACAAAGTGGCCGCTAGGCCGCGCGACAAGTAAGCGTATAGAGAACGCCTAAAATAAAGATGATAGCAATAGGGAATGGATGAAAATATCAGAAGTGCTTGATATTTTTTTCGGTGATAGGAATAACCTTCTGGCGTTAACGCCAGAAAAAAGTTTCAATTTTTTTGGCTTCGTAGTTAATTTTTAAATAATCTTATTATTTTTCCATTCGTAGTTCTGGGCTCAGTACGGCTTAACAGACATATTCCTTGGTCCTCTACGTATTAAAAAAAAATTCTGTGGTGACATTGACAGCTTTTCAAGGTGGATTTTTTTTCATACGTAGCGGACTAAGGAATATGTCTGATATGCCGTACTAAGCCCAGAACGACGAATGGAAAAATATTAAGTATATTTAAAAATTAACTACGGGGCCAAAAAAAATTAAACTTTTTTCCCGCGTTAAGGAAGGTTATTCCTATCACAAAAAAAAATATCAAGCACTTCTGATATTTTCATCCATTCCCTATTACTTCACTATTGTATTTGGCAGGCGCCAACACTCTGCCATGTCTTTAAAACCGACGTTTAAACGCGTACATTTTCCCGCAGCCTGATATCGCCGAAGACCATTTATCCAGAGCATCTGCAGACGCAGATTGGCAAATACTTCCAGAACAAAGGCGAGGCGAGCTTAGCGGACTGTCTGCTGGCCGAGACCTTCGCTTCGCAGGAGACCGACCCCGATCTGGTGGCCCAAGTCCTTAGTCCTATGGAGCAGGTTACACTGCAGAATACTTCCGCGTTGGGTCAGTTCCTGTGATCATGATTGTAACTTCCACACAACACAATCACGTTTAATAACGTTTAATTATTAAAAAAAAAAAAAAAACAAAAGATATAAATACAAAAAAAAAAATATTATAACTAATGTAAATATTTTTGTTTCCTTTTGATTGTACCCGGCCTAAGGCCGATGATGTATATTATGTTAAGAAAGCAAGACAAACAAATACAAATTAGTAAATTCATGAAGAGGTAAGACACGCGAAACTTGCAAAAAATAAAAATAATAATAAGAAATAAAATATACAATTTTGGTCAACTATTTCGTACTAACAAAAGGCAAAAAGAAATGATACCAATAAAATAGAAAATATTTGTTAAACAAGGTCTCTGCCAAATGGTAGAGGATTTACGAGGAAAAATCTTACAAAAAAAAAAAAAAAACACAATCACGTTCAGTCATTCAAAGACGTCGTTAGGAAACCTGTGTCTGAGGTTTTCACATACCTCAGTGGTTGACGTTGCGTGGTAATTAAGCCCATACTCTCCCTCCCCCCTCTCTCTCTCTGAGAGAGCCTTTACTCTGCAGAGAGACATATATGTGAGTGGTTGACCAAAAAGGGACCTGATTTTTTTAATCTGTGGTATTTTAGCTTTGTTTTGGTCTAACCAGATCTTTTTAGGTGCCGTAGTTATTTTTTTATGATTTTTTTTTGTGAGCCGAGCCAAGTCGAAACTTCAAAAGCGATTTTCTCGAAATCAATTATTTTCCCTTGAGGTCCCTTTTTGGTCAATCACTCACATATTTGTATAATAATAGTAATAATAACATCAGCACAATACAATCACTTGACTCGGTCCCAAACTAGGATACCCTGTACTATGGTAACCAGGCAAGGACATACAAACATCGAAAGACAACCCAGACTGAGGCAATTTGTACCAATATACGGCGGCTCCCATTGGGAATCGAACCCGCGACCTCTTTCATGGTAGCGAAGCGCCTTAACGGTTATACCAACGAGGCAGTCTGTCATAGTTAATACTCGTAGATAATAATTTTATTATGCTTTCACTTTGTAATCAATAAGTAATCGCTTAGCAAAGGGCAAGATAAAAAGTACCCGAAGCCGACGAGCGTGCATGCAACGGCTAATGAATGTCGATGAAGCGAAAGTGATTTGTCAGGATCGTGGCAGCTAGCAGTCCTGTTTTCTGCCTACCCCTCCGGATACAGGCGTGAGCTTATGTATTGTTACCGGCTAGGGTTCTGGATTTGGATGTAAAACGCCAATGACAACTTCTTAGGATTTATTCACGCAGGGTCTGGTCTGCAGGTCTTCACGACACGAAGTCCACACGTAGAATCCAATCGCAAGTCCAATCGAAGTCCAATAGTATCGCTGAGGTCGTAGGTTCTCCCTCGTATCGCAAGTATGTTCGCTCGAAGTTCACTCTTCGCTATTCCAAACAGAAATTTATATCCGGCCGCAAGGGTTCTATATTCTATTTTTTGAAGCGAACGACTAAAGGTAAACAAAGACACAGCATCTCTCAAACTTACATGTCACTCAAAATAGCTCATGCACGCAACTTTGCTTGCATCGTATACCCACATAGGTTAAGGTTAGGTACCTACCTACTGTTTAAGGAAAACAGACAGACAACCAAACAAGACAAAACAAATACAAAAGAAAATAAAATAGTTTAGAGAATTTGCAATCGCATTAACAACGTCAATCGTGAGTAAAAATATGGCGTCGGGGTGGCTATATTACTTTTTTTTGCCTCTAATTAAAAAAGAGGTTCGTAGTCAGCTCTCCATACTTCTTCCTACACATCGCGTAGCGCATTAGGATAAAATTATCGATCATAATCGGCCTTTAAACAAAATTCCGTCATCTTTGCTAGTTGCGATTTTGCGAACATATTTGGCAGCAGTAGGATCGCTTTTATTTTGAGGACCACTGAAATTTTAGGTATTTTTTTGGGCCACAGATCTCTTAAGCAAATTGTATTTTCATGATAAAATTAAATATTTAGTTAAATAAACTGCGAGTAAGGGATAAATCAGGTTATAACAGTGTTATTGTGTTTATTGCTTAATGGCATTTATTAGGCCCATCGTTTTGTATAACTTTGCTAAATATTATGCAGCGTTGTAAATTTGGCATATTGAAAAACCAAATTTTTGACATGTTGACAATTAGTCGTTCGCTTCAGTAAATAGAATATAGAACATTCCCGTACCTACGTACCTACACTCGGTTCACGCATCATCGTCGCTCGAACAGTAACCCATTCAAAGAAATTTGAACCTTACGCTTGTGGACATACGAGTCATTATTGCTTGCAGCGCAGCATGCGGCGACTATTCGATAGGCTTCTAGAAGGCAATTACATTATCCATATATATTTTTGTTATATTTATTAATTAATTTATACTTAATAGTCTTGTCTGTTTCTTGGTAATAAACTATTTTAAGTACTTAATCTATTCTGTACATAAGTATTATGTTCCTTATTTTTCTGTACATAAGTATTAAGTTTTTTAAATTCTCTCATCGCTGTACCACACCGCGGTCTATGACGCTCGCGGAGTATCATTTGGCACTGACTGAAAATCAGCGCTGAAGGCTTGTCCTTCAGTATAATGCTGAGTCAGCTGCCATTTATAACAGCAGTGACACGCCGTGATCTTTATTTTCCTCCTGTTTTCTTCTGATTCTTTGTTTTGTACTAATTTTATGGTTTAATTTTTGGATTTATTTTGTTTTGTGGCGTGTGTTTTGTTGTTATAATAAATTTTTCTTCTTCTTCTTCTTCTTCTTCTATTCTAGATGGTTCGGGATAGGACCGCGACAGTATGTTATAATCGCCAAACCGAGTTATGGATCAATGTGTCTTTCCCAGGCCGTGTGATTGAAAACCCGAGTCTGAACAAAAAACTGGTCACGGAAGACTCGACTCTAAAGCAATACAGAGAGGCTATACTTTCCGGTGTACCAGTCTGCGAAGATATGCCACTAGCGGGCTCCTACGATGTGGAAGAGATGTTCAAAGTGCCAAAGAAGGGGGGCAAAAGGAAGGTGGACGGCCCAGAGGAAAAGGCAGGGAGGAAACTTCGGGCTGGTGTCAGAAACAAGAAAGCTAAGTATGCTGATAATTAGTTCCGAATACACATTGCCTTCGAGACGCCTACGCTTTCCTTGGGTGTATACAAATCGTCAGTTAAGTTCTAACAGTGCGAAAGTCATTTTTGACCTTTTGATGCCATTGGATGAAGAAAAGTGGCGCGCTTCATTCCGACCAATCTTATCAATCAATGTTATTTTATCTTCAATAAGTTGATTTTAAATACTTTTCCCAAATAATGTACACCTATAATGTAGTTAATTGAAATTTTACACAGTTTTTTCGCTCTCCTGTAAAGTTGACATTTTTTACTTACGCACTGTTAGAACTTAACTGACGAAATCTTTGTAAGCGTCAGAACCCCTGGACCAAATGCGATATTTGATGTTTGAAAATCATTACATTATAGTACCTTTTTGGTACTATTTAGTACCTTAATTGAAATATTTAGTACCTCGATAAACAGGGAAAAAACGTGTAAGGAAAGTGGTCAGACATTCTGACGTCAGAATGTCCGGACCACATTTTTTTAACTTAGTTCGAAACAATATAACTAATTTATCTCTTTGGGTATATTTAGTACATATTGAGTACCTCAACATATATTTTTTTCAATTTTTTTTGCTGTAACAAAAAAAGGTAATGTAATGTTTTTCAAACATCAAATATTGCATTTGGTCCAGAGGTTCTGACGCTTACACATCTTTAATTAGATCTGTAAAGTATGGAAAAAGTGTTCTGTCCAGTACGGTATTTTGGAGTAGGGATCTCAAGGAATTTTATGTCACGACTCGTGACAAGCAGATTATCTGCTTATGACGAGTTTGAACGAGAATGCCGGTCCATAAATTGATTTACTATCTAATTAATTAACTCAGTATGTATAGAAAATTGTTTCCATCCAGCAAAGACCAGATAGCAATGGAATATAAATTATTTTGTTGATCAAAGTAATTACATTGCATTGTACTGACGACTGGACTTTTTTTCTAATACATTTGTCGCGGCTTGTGTTAGTCTGTGTTAACTCTAGTGTGTAAGTTGTAAAAATGATTTATAAACAAAATGTTATGGATTCAATATTTAATAATTTAATTGCCAAACTAATTCTACAACGAATTTGTTAACAATATATTTTCTTAGAATGGTTTCTTTAATTATTGGAATTAAAAGCTTAGAGCAAACTAACTATGCGTTTCAGCTTTATCAGTCGTTGAGAAATATCAGGTTTCTTATACATTTTAACGCCGTAGGAGTTTCTCGCTCAGAAACAATCTGGGCTTAGATTCTGCTACTGCATTGTAGTACAATTACATTTGCATGACTGCTTCAATTTCATTTCATTGCCGCTTCAAATAGTTCTAGACGTTAATGGAATAAAAAAAATATGTCACGTGACCCGACCACGTAACTGTAATTGAACTGTAATGCACTTACAGAATCGAGGCCCTGGTAATCTGCTATAAACAGCTGCCAGTTGTCTTTTGAAAACGAAGAGATGAAAGCGGTGGTGGCGTAGTGGGGTTGACCCTTGCTTCTCGATCATGAGGGTCTGGGTTCGAACCAAGAATGTACCAATGACTTTTAGTTACGTACATTTGTTTGTTTGTACAGCAACACCATTCGCTGATAAATTGTGCCCGGATAAAGGCGATAGGCTTGCCACTTGTCACGTTTGGGGCCTAATAAACTCGGCAAAACGTGGGCCCAGTTCTAGTTATTGGTGCCTCTGCCTACCCCTGGATAACGGGCGTGAGTTTATTATTTATTTATATAAACAAAATCAAACATAAAAAAAAAAAACTAAATATACACAACACTCTGTGACACTTCAAAATTCTTCAAAATTCAGACCGAGCCTACGTTTTGATTGACTAAAGTCTTGACATTGGCGAAATTGTACTGGATAAATCGGTGCAGTGGGACCATAAAATAGTCTTATTGGCACTACCGCCCTACATTCTTAAAGCATGCGCAGATTATCTGATTAAACCCCTTTGTCACATATTTAATTTGGTACTGAATAAAGGTGTATATCCCGCACGATGGAAACTTTCCCGTGTCAGTCCTATTCCGAGAACATCCGACCGATTTCATGTTGAAAACTATCATCCCATTGCTATTATTTGCTCGCTAGGTAAGCTTTTCGAATCTGCGCTACATGCCAAATTATCCTCGCAGTTAAAGCCATATCTCTCCGACGCGCAGCACGGATTCCGTAGCCACCGGTCAACAAATACCAACTTATTGACCCTCGTCGATACTATATCCGGTCATTTGGACAAAGCCTGCCAGGTGGACGTGGCTTACTTTGATTTTAAGAAGGCTTTCGATCGCGTATATAACGATCTACTGCTGGAAAAGCTATGTGCCATCGGATTAACGCCAAATATGCTGATCCTTTTGGCAGACTATCTTCGTGATCGTTAGCAGTACGTGAAGTATAGTTGTCACACCTCAGCACCGTATCTTACCAGGTCTGGAGTGAGTCAAGGTTCGATCCTGGGTCCACTTCTGTTCGTTATCATGATTAATGATCTCGAGTCTGTCCTTAGACACGCAAAGTGTTTCCTCTATGCAGACGACCTTAAGCTTGTATTTAGCTTAAAACAGGCATCAGATTGTGAGCTTTTTCAGAGGGACCTAAACGCTGTCTATCAATGGAGTGTTGAAAATAAACTTAATTTCAACAATAGCAAGTGCTGTTGTCAGGAGTTGTGTTGTCAGGAGAATCGAGTTTTTAAAGAAACATTAATGTAGTAAAATTTCCGAAGTTAGGTACCTACACCATCGTATTCGTCCAGAATCGCTCGTAGCCTGGGCTGCCTGAGTGATCTTAAACGGTCACTAAGGTTAAGCAACATACGGCGCGTTCAGTCCATGGATGGGTTTCTGTCTATGACTAACGCTAGTGGCATTTTTCCGAGCGATTCCGTGCTTCGCAAGGCACGTTAAGCAGTTGGTGCCGGCTGCCGTCGATAGATGGCAGTCGTTAAGCCAAGTCAGAGGCCTTAGGGCGGCTTGAAAACTTCTGACAGTAAGACCAGCCACTAGTCTTACAAGCCTCCACCAATCCGGACTTGGCCCCCGTGGTGGAGTATGGCCTATACCTTCCTCAGGGAAGAGACCCGTGCCCCTCGGTGGGGACATAATGGGTTGATGATGAAGTGCTACGTGATGTCATTCACGAGGTCCAACCAGGCCTTTCAGGGTGGCTATAACCTGGGACCCGAAGTCATAACACGTGTCCAGGTAATGAAAGACCTTGGAGTCGTGTTTGACCCTTCTCTGACTTTCCACGAGCACATGACGACCCTAGCCAGTGGCTGCATGAAAAGGCTCGGTTTTGTTCTGCGTATGGTCAGGGATTTCAAAGATCCAAAAGCTGCTCGACTTTTATACACAGCTTTAGTACGGAATTTAGTATGAAATCCACACGAGGCCAAATGCATGCTGCTGTTGGAAAAGGTGCAAAAAGCGTTCCTTCGTTTCTTGTACAAGAAAATGTACGGATACTACCCGTTTATGTACCCTACTCAGTTCCTGTGCGGAATGCTCGGGTTTAATACGCTAAGAGTGCACCGGTGCAGTGAACGGTTTACTAATGTATTGCCAAAAAGCGTTTCCCAAAGTATTACTTCCCAAACTATTTTCCGCAAATTATCACTTGGCAAAAAAACATTTCTCAAAACAACTTAAAGCAAATAAACAGTTAGCAAAAGTTATTATGGCAAGTTATTGTTTACCAAATAAATACTTGGTCAAAATTCATTTTACCAAAGAGGCAACAAGAGGCAAGGTAAGAACGCATCAAAGTCGAGTCTGTTTTCGATCTTACATAGAGAACCTAACGCTCCGACGCGCTCCGCTTCGCTACGCGCGTCGTCGCACCTATATTTCTGTTGTCACGTATTCTTTACATCGCCGACCCCCCGTTCCATTATTTGAAAATAACACTTGCCAAAATAAAACGTTAGCATAATAAACGTTTGTCTTAATAAAACTTGACGCAGTAAAATTATGCGAAATGATAATTTGACCAAATGAATAAAATGCGAAACGAAAAATTGCTAAAGTTTCATTTGGGAAATGAAACTGATGCCATAAGTTTATTGGGAAGTAAAATTTGGCGAAAAATACTTTGGCTAAACGGCGGTATCCCGCAGTGAACAGCTAGTCACAGTCTGTCGCATAATCGGGGGTGAATCCGACTGCCCTGAGCACACACTGTCTGTGCCAGACAACTACGTGCGAGTCTGGCACCGCATACGATCGCCCACAGACAGTCTCCGCTCGTGCGCGCACTCTCCTCGATCAATTCCCTTTTGTCGTCAGCACCAGCGTGTGATCTGTTTGCTGATAAGATGAGGAATGTAGCTGAAGAATGTCTGAAATACTGTGAACGAGACGAATGAAAGGATGTTCTAAATTATGTGTAAACTGTATTGGATCTTAATTTTATTGTATGTTATGTGTATTTAATGTCTAAATTATTAGTAACATAGTCGGTGATTGTACAACGAAATAGTTATATGTACACTAAAACATAGTTATTAAATTGTAAAAACAAAGAGTATGGTTGACTGTAGTACGGCTAGGAACTAAGACGAGTTCACGCACAAGGCTGGGGCCTCTCGAAATCTACAAAAGTGGTGTAGACTCGCCCCCAGTACTTGGGATCGCCTCGGGAGTCGAGCGGAAGGTTGCTCGGTGGGATCGCTGTCCGGTTCACTTCCTCCAGCTTTGCCAGCATTATATGCAAAACCTCGGGGTTCCTGGAAGTGATGCCAGCTTTAAATGTGTGAATGAATGAAAGCAAGAAATAATAGCTTCCAAGCAACACTATCACTTGACCTGCCCATTTACGTAACTTTCCACTCTATCGGATTGAGCATTAAGAAAACTCTAAAGAGTCAAAATAAGAATGTATATGTCTCAGGAGATACCTATTGGAGAAAAAAATCCCTGAATGTAACAGTGTGTGACATACCGGGAACAAAAGGGCTAAATCAGACAACTCCACACGGACTCAAGTGGTGGAGTCAAGACTCCTCTTATGTCACACACTACATAATTGCATCCCTGGTCTCAAACTAGGACACCTGTGTACCACTAACCACTAATAGTAACCACCACAGTAACCAGGCAAGGATATACAAACATGGAAAAAAAAAAAAAAATTTGGCCATTTGTACAAATGTACGGAACCCCCAATCAACCTAAAAAACACCATCCTATTGTTTCTTTCTTTTTACCGCCCTACATCCCTACACAGGATGTCATCATCATCATCATTCAGCAACAAGAAGTCCACTGCTGGACATACGCCTCACACTGGAACGGTCCCATAGAAGCGCCCGGACATAGGAGGCTGGGTTAAAAAAAACTTCTGAAATAGAAATTAAAGTATGCCAATGACTTTTAATCAAGATCACTTTTAAAAAGTACCTTTTGGTAATTTTGCGTTAAACTTATGCTTACGGAGTAATTCGAGATTTTGTTATTTTTTTGTATGGGAGCCAAGACATTTTACGAAATTACTCTTATGGTAAAGACTGTCTTCTGATTACCTTAAATATCATTGATTAGTACATTAGTAAATGTTTGTATTTTATTCATACACATAAAAAAATACATTACAAACACAATCAAAATTCACACACAGCTTCTTCAAAAATAACAAGAAAGTAACAAAAAAAAAAGGTCAAAAGTTAATCAAAAATACCGCCCCGGGACACACCCGAGCCAAAAGTTCCCATGACGCTAGCAGCGTTCCCCCGCTGCACCGCTAGAGAAATTCTCTGCATCAAGTATGCCCCGGAAGGATGATCATACCCACGACTCCTCAGGCGTCGACCGATTTCCCTAACGAAACCTCTTCCGTCTTCCCCCCAAACTCCTATTGTCTCGACAGCCAGTGGAACAAACAAGTAATTTTGTAAAAGCTGGCTGTACTTTCTGACCTTCAATTTAGCAGCTGCCTCAGAAGCAGCTGTCAAACCTACATTGGAAGGCGCAAAAGTACATACGCACGTAGCGTCCCACAAAAGGCTCCCCCTCTCCCACGGCACCATGGTGAGACCGTCTGGACGCTTACCATCACTGCGGCATAGCCCCGGCGGTTCAAGAACTGCAGGGACGTCAGCCGAAATCAGCGCTCTCCGGACGATATCATTTATCGCATGGTGCCGTGAGAGCCTACCCGCGAAGCCTGTGGCGACCCAGGCGATCCACTTCCACCCCACAGACACAGAAGTGTGGCTCGCAAATCATACACCCAAGGCGAAGTGCCACCGCCACGCGTAAGGAATTGTCATCCAACAACGTCCCCAACTGTGGCGATGGCAATGCGCGCTTGCTCAGCACCGGAACTACGCACAAGAAGCGTCTCCAGAGTTGTCCGACACAACTCTTCATCCCAGGCGCGCTGGCGTACTTCAGGCACCGCGCTTCCAGTGTGCTTAGTGCGAGTTTTTTTAACTACTCGATCGCGTTAACGTAAACTCATATTCTATAGGAGTGACAAAGCGCGCCACCTAGTTGTCTCTCTGTCACTCCTATACAAATTGCAAACGCTCTCGCTATCGAAAGTGAATGAAAAAACTCGCACTAAGCACACAGGACACGCAGCCTGCCATAGCAGTAAAGCCTCCGCCGCATGAGGAATACTAAACCCGTCACCATCAACGTGCAGAATGCGAATGACAAGTTCTAACACCCCATGCGACGAAGCCAAAAAAGCCGGCAACCGCGTGTCCCCCAAACGACGAAAGCCAAGCCCACCGTGCCTTATAGGTAGCGCCGCCTGAGCCCATTGGTCACCGGACAAGCTGATATTTAGGACTCCTTCGAGAAGTTCCTTCAGCACCTCGTCATAGAGCTGAGTCTCCCGACTATATAACCAGACTGGGGCCGTCCGTAACGTGTAAGTCAGCCTCGGCATTGACAAACAACTGCGCAATATAGACAAGGCAACATGGGACGAAAGCTGACTGAGATATGCTCTTATGGTTCACCTACCGTCCGGCCGCTGGGAGAATACGATCCTGACAGGTCATGTTAGAACGGACGACGTAACCTTGAAGTGGCGTTAAATTTTCGATTAAAATATTTTTATGTCCTCTTTATCCTACTAGCAAATAATTGTCATTGAAACTATATCATTGTGTAAACTTACAATCAATATTATATTTTGCAAAGTGATTTAAATGTTAAATAAGAAGAAATCAATATTTAATGTTCGTGCGTAAAATCCTTACTACGCTGTCACAAGGTTATGTCAACCGTATTTTTTTGTAGTGACGTACCAAAAATAACGAAAATAATAACGGTCCCTTTAACGATACGAAGTTGATGAACAGGCTTTAGAAAAAGATCATCGCGTTCTCAGAATCTCTCCGCACCACTGCCGTACAAAGCGATTGAGCTGATCTGGGCTCAAAAAAAGGTCGCACAGCTCGCCAAAACACTTCACCGCCATTCGGCACAAAAAAGATGATGACCCTTCTAAAATGCCTGCGAAGATGGCACAAGAGATGACTGAGTGAAGGTCGTCTAAAAAGCAAAACTACTTAATCGTGAGTCAGTAGCAAAAGCTAGTTAAGAATAACGTAAGGAATGACAACGTTGATTTTCTCCCATCACTAGTCATATGAAACAGACAGGTGTCAGGATCGTATACTCCCAGTGGCCGAACAATAGCTTCACTTTTTGGTTTTAAGAAATGAAGTAAGCATATTATTTACTACATTTCGTGCAAACATACTATACACCGCAAACGACCGCAAAGTAGGTACCGCAAACGAATAAAAAATGAAAAATAACTATTTTTATTAATTATTTGTCCGTAAAACTTCTTTTTTTTAACTTGTCTTATGAAAATAATTCGTTACTACCCAGAATCTCAATAAGAATAGACAAATTTAACATTTTATCTTTAAAAGAAACGCGTAATTTGTTTATTATCGTGACCAAAATCAAATGTGAGTGGTTGACCAAAAAGGGATCTGGAGGGATTGGAAACCATTATTTTTTATTTAAATTTTTTAATCTGTGGTATTTTAGCTTTGTTTTGGTCTAATCAGAATATTTTTAGGTGCCATATTTATTTTTTTATGATTTTTTTGTGAGCCGAGGCAGTATTGGAACCTGTTTAAACACGAAACTTCAAACGCATCATCATCAACCCATTATGTCCCCACCGAGGGGTACGGGTCTCTTCCCAGGTACAGGCCATACTCCACCACGGGGGCCAAGTCCGGATTGGTGGAGGCTTGTAAGACTAGTGGCTGGTCTTACTGTCAGAAGTTTTCAAGGCAATATCAGGAGAGAAAAGCGATTATTCAGAGACAATTTAGGAACAAACTGGATTATTGTAGGATTTGGTAAAATAAGGAAGTGGACCCGTGGACCTACCAATGACGGCAATACCGCCCGACGATTCTTTGAAGATCCAAATAAAAGTGTTTCATTAGCGGGTTTAGATCCTAACCTTATTAGAAGAATGGCAGTAATTTTGCAGTGCATTTCATCTGGAGAACAATAATTACGCATCGACAAATTTATTCAATACTGCACCGAAACTATACATTCAATTGGACCCATGGTATTATATGCCTGCAAGCTTACATAAGATACTCATCCATGGATTACAGATTATTGAGAATCTCTCAATAATTCCCACTGGATTTCTTTCCGAAGAAGCATCTGAGGCGAGGAATAAAGCATTTAGGAAATATAGAGAGGGGCATTCAAGAAAGATAAGTAAAGTCACTTGTAATGAAGACAACCTTCACAATCTACTTATTTCGGATGATCCTGTAATTTCCAATATTTGGCCAAAAATTGAGCAAAAAGGGTCCAAGCCTATTTTTAAAGAAGTTCTTGAACTTATAATTCGTAAGGGCGAAATAGGATTTGTCGATATCTGGAAAGAATCATCAGTAAGCGACTGATCTAATTAAGGTAATTACAATTATGTAACTTAATTCCAACTTCTCTATTACTAACTAGATTTCCAAATTTGATTTTGGTCACGATAATAAACAAATCAACGCGTTTCTCTTATAGATAAAATGTTAAATTTGTCTATTCTTATTGAAATTCTGGGTAGCAACGAATTATTTTCATAAGACAAGTTAAAAAATAAGTTTTACGGACAAATAATTAATAAAAATAGTTATTTTTCATTTTTTATTCGATTGAGGTACTTTGCGGTCGTTTGCGGTGCATAGTATGTTTTCACGAAATGTAGTAAATAATATGCTTACTTAATTTCTTAAAACCAAAAAGTGAAGCTAGGTAAACCATAAGAGTAATTTCGTAAAATGTCTTGGCTCCCATACAAAAAATAACAAAATCTCGAATTACTCCGTAAACATAAGTTTAACGCAAAATTACCAAAAGTTACTTTTTAAAGGTAATCTTGATTAAAAGTCATTGCCATACTTTAATTTCTATTTCTGAAGTTTTTTTAATCCAAGCCTCCTATGTCCGGGCGCTTCTATGGGATGGTTCCAGTGTGCGCCTCCTCCATGGTTTCCAAAAACACCGGTTGGAAGCGGATTGCATCCAGCGTCTACCCGGGATGTATATTTAGAACTGTGCAATTGGGTATTAGACAGGATGTCAAATGAGTTATTTTTAGAACGGAATTTTATATGAGAATACTTGCTTGTGACGTCACATTTCAGAGCGATTTATTATGTTTCTTCTTTTTAAAAATTGTAATAACTAGTAAATGATTACAAGAAATACATTTTCCGAATCATTTCGTAATTTTTGTTTTAATCGAGCATCTCAAATAATTTATTGTTGATAGTGTCAAATACCGTATTGGTACTTACTCGTCGGCCAAATTTCTAAGCTCGCAAGGATCCTGCTCGATGTTGAACAGGCAAGGCGCCTTTATTGGCTCACACTTCACCCGCGACATAGTGCCGCATTCGATCGTGGCTTGCTTCCTGAAATATTGCGAAGGTTTTTAATATAAATGATTCTTGAACTAAAAAGGTAATAAGTACCCGAAATCGGCGTGCGTGCATGCAACGACTAATGAATGTCGATGAAGCGAAAGTGATCTGACCGCTTATCTCCCGGGTATAAAACTAACGTCTCTGTGTTCGCAATGACTAAAACTTTTAACAGATTTACCTGAAAGGTATGGCAGTCTGTCTGTCCGCAATGAGTAAAAAATGAAAAAGTATTTATTAATTATCGGTTCAGAATTATGTACTTGCAGAAAGAATAAATTTATTAAACTAATTAATTATCTCGCACTATAGGATATTTTAGAGTAAAACTTTGAACACAATGCGCAAATACTTTTTACATGAGACGTGTGGCAGTCTTTCTGCTCGCAGTGTATAAATACTTTTTACTTTATTACCTGAGAAGTGTGGCAGTCTCTCGGGTCGGCATACTGGCCGCAAGGGCCACGGCAGCGTCGCTAGTGAAAACCTCGTCCAGGTCGTAAGAGCCGTCGAGCCCGCCCGGCCCATACCACTGGTCCCACGTCCCTTTGTAGTTTGTACCTGGGTATTTGACAGGATGTCAAATAAGTTACTTATTTTTTTATTTTATTATTATAAAACGGAATTTTGTATGAAAATACTTGCTTGTGACGTCACATTTCAGACCACTCTTTATGTTTCATCTATGTCAAAATTGTAATAACTAGTATAATATTAAAAGAAATACATTTTCCGAATCATTTTGTAATTTTTGTTTTAATCGAGCATCTCAAATAATTTATTGTTGATAGTGTCAAATATATTCTCTCTCTCATTCGCATCTCAAATAATTTATTGTTGATAGTGTCAAACATATTACATAAATCATCCACTGTATGGAGTTGTCTGATTTAGACTACTTCCAACTGTCAAATACACACACTTTTTGACATTTTGGAGTTGTCTAAATGTTTAACCCGACAGTGTGGAAAATTACGACATACAAAGGGCTGGATGTGGCGACAAACGTACAGGGTTATCAGATATTATTGTGTAGGAGAATCCTTACTTTTAACATAACATTTACATACAGGCACATACATTTGCTTCTGGCCCCACACTAGGATACCCTGTGTCGTAGGACCCAGAAACGCGACGTCACAAACATGTAAACATACAAGACCTGGTTTTTTTTTAATATTTTTTTTTATAATATTGCTAGCTGGTACCCGCGACTTCGCCCGCGCATGATTAGTACTTCGAGTAGCTTATTTTCTTCTCCTATGTCTCCAATATCTTTAAAAATTATAGTTATTCTGATGTGTAAGATATATTATTGTCAAGTTTTATTAACATCCTTTCAGTAGATTTTGAGTGAAAGTGTGAAATTAAATTCACCACCAAAGAATTTAATTCGCGCTTAGTGTGCTTAGATTAAAGTAATTTCACAATACCTTCTAAAATATTATCCGGATCCAATACTTGATTTTCATCGGAAGAGTCCGACCAGCTTTCACTCAGATTCGCAGAGCTTGAGGGTGAGCAGAGACCATGATTAATTGGATCCGGATAATATTTTAGGATGAGTAGTGCTTAGAAAAGTTTTAGTTCACAATACCTTTATGTAGTTTCCACTGATCGACCGTAATGGCGGCACTGCCCCAGATGTCGTCAATATTGTGCACCAGAGTCGTCCTTTCCGAAGTCAAGTTGCGGGCGAGAGCGTCCCATTGGTCGATGCCGTCTATGTTCTCGAATACGCTGGAAAACGGTTACTTGTCTTTACGAACTGCAGTGAGTAACAACGAAAAATCACGGTTTTGTATTACAAATTGGACGTAGTTTCACGAAAACGACTCAATCCACAACATGGTCGAAAATGAGTTACTAGTTTCACTAGTTACATTTAAAAAAAAAAAAAAAAAAGGTAAAGTAAAAGTAAAAAAAGATGTCTATTAACGAAGAACTTGCCAACAAACTTGACCTTTTCAATCTCTCAACTGTCTCAACTTGCTCCCCAGAACAGTGCCATACTATAATAACCGACGCAAATAGGAAGCTTAAAATACTGACGCTAAATATTCGCTCTATTAATCGCAACTTCTTAAACTTTCAAACGTTACTTACACGTATTAATCTACAGAGTGACATTTTAGTCCTTACGGAATGCTGGCTTCCTTGCCTATCTAACTCTATCCTCCCTACACTGAATCATTACACTCCAATCTCAACTACCATTCACCAAAACCAATGCGACGGCGTAGTCGTCTATGTAAGGTCGGATCTTTCATATTCATCAGAGGAACTTGACCTTCAAGGTACGGCTTCTGGGCTCCTTATAAAATTAGAAAAACACACAGCTATTTTGTGTGTATATCGATCTCCATCCACTATTAATATTGATCCATTCCTACAAGCAATTGACCGTATTATTCCACTCCTTGCTACGTACAAGTCGGTTGTACTAACCGGCGATATAAACATAAACATAGCCCTTTCCTCCATGGAGCCTCGCGCTCATGAGTATCTTAATAGGTTAGCTTTTCACGGTTTGCTTCCCGCTCACGATTTACCCACCCGCGAAAATAGCTGTCTCGATCATATAATTCTCAGAACACGTTCTCCTTCTCATACTATTATCTTGGATACCTATACTACAGATCATTGCCCAGTAATTTTTACACTCGATTTAAAACCTAAACGAAATACAACTTATTCTACAACATCCACCGTAAACTATAAAAACTTAGATAATGACTTTAAAACCCTCGACTTAAACTCAATAAAATCATTTTCTGACCCAGAGGCCGCCGTAAATACATTGATAAAAAATCTGTCTGACATAATTACTAAAAATACAGTTACAAAATCCACTCCAAAAAAATATAAAATCCTAAAACCTTGGATCACACCTGGTATTTTGAGATGTATACGTAATAGAGACCGTCTACATAAGCAGTCAAAAGACAATCCAAACAACAACACCTATAAAACCACTTACACCCGGTATAGAAACTTTTGTACTAAATTACTGAAAAAACTAAAAAGACAATTTGACACCGATGAAATTAAAAAAGCTGGTTCAAATAGTAAACTACTCTGGGAAACTATCAAAAGGATTTCAAACACTTCCAAATCTAAATCAGTCCCTACTCAACTTTTGTCACCCTTAATTTCTCCTAAACTTTGTTGCAATAACGTCAATAATTTTTTCGTTAACATAGGAAAGACCCTCGCCGATAAAATAACAAATCAACCATCGTTGGCCCAAGACCAACCCTACAAAACTGTACCTAATTCAACTTCTTCCTTCGTTCTACTAGACACCGATCCAGACGAGATCTATACATCTATTAACTCTCTTAAACCATTTGCTGCTACGGGTTGGGATCACATTTCGCCTCATATACTTAAAAGATACGCGTCATCTCTAGCTCCTATTCTTAGCCACATCTTTAACTTATGTTTTCGCGATGGTGTTTTCCCTACAGCATTAAAAAGAGCAATAATTCATCCAATTCATAAAAGTGGAGATAGATCATGTCCAACCAACTATCGTCCTATTGCTGTACTCACATCACTTTCTAAAATTTTGGAACGACTCATCAATAATAGACTACTTAACTTCCTTGAAAAGCACGGCTTACTCTCTCCGAACCAATACGGCTTCCGTAGAAAGAAATCCACAGTCGACGCAGTCCTAGGTCTAACAAATAAGATAGTTAACCACTTGAATCGTAATAAAAAAACACTTGCAATATTTTTAGACCTAGCGAAAGCGTTCGACACTGTGCGCATCTCTACCTTGCTCTCAAAATTACAACATATTGGTGTTAGAGGATCCCAACATGATCTTTTCAAATCATATCTCACGGGTCGAACCCAGACAGTCAAAATTGGTCCTCATTTGAGTGATGAACTGGTAATCAATTATGGTGTGCCCCAGGGCAGCATATTAGGGCCCACGCTATTTTTAATCATAATTAATGGATTATGTGACCTATCCTTAGAAAATTGCTCTATCACCACCTACGCTGACGACACCGTTCTTCTCTTCCACGCAGACTCTTGGGCGTCACTTCAAAGTATTGCTCAAAGTGGTTTCAATACAACTTACAACTGGCTTACTATGCACTCCCTTACGCTCAATACCACTAAAACTAAATTCATTCCGTTCTCTGTCACCACAGCAAGCAAACCTAAATCTCCCATAATCATTCAAGCCCATACCTGCGCAAATCTTTCACCATGTAATTGTCTTAAAATAAGTCAGGCTGACACTATTAAATATCTCGGTGTAATCCTCGATAAAAACCTTACTTATAAACCTCATATTGATAACCTAACATCAAGGACTCGTAAACTGATGTACATATTTAAATCCATCCGAAATGTCGCTCCTCCCCACGTCATAAAGACCACTTATCTAGCCCTGGCCCAATCTATAATTTGTTACTGCATTATCTGTTGGGGAGGAGCTGCCAAAACTCATTTAAAGTCACTTGAAATAGCACAACGAGGTCTACTTAAAGTTGCAACTAAAAGGCCTATTTTATTTTCTACCTCTGAGCTGTACCGTCTCTGTGACGTCCTAACGGTGAGGCAACTTTTTGTCCTAAACACTATCATCTCACAGCATACAATTACTCCATACAAACAAATACGTAAAAGGCGTATTGATCTGATTTGCAAAGTGCCTATGCCTAAGCTATCATTCACTAAGCGCCACTACCTTTTTCTCGGTCCTTCCCTGTATAATAAACTAAATAGAAACCATTACGTATATCCCCTGTGCACATCCCAATGCAAAATTATTACAACTAAAATTCTAAAACGTCTTTCCTATGATGAAACCGAAAACCTTTTGACCTCCACTAATCCCTTCCCGTTACAATGAGTCGTATATCATAATAACATTAACTGTTATATATATATATATATATATCACGTCAATTTAAATTAAATAATCCAATAATATCCTCTAAATGATGGCAAAGTCTATCCCTCACGCATATACTCACACACGCACTAACTCACTCACCTATTCACACAAACACACACACACACACACACACACACACACACACACACACACACACACACACACACACACACAAACACTAACGTCACGCGCGCATGCGATGTTCTGCGTGCGTGCTTATTGCATGTTAGTTTATAATTTATTTTGTTTTATTTCACACCACCTCTGTAAATTTCTTAATAAGACAGACTCGCAATGAGGAACGGGCCTGTGTGTTATAAATACAGGTTAGATGATAACCTAGCTATAGCACCAGATACCAACTAATATCATTTGGGTTCTTCTATTCACACCGAATGGTTGAACTCTATGTTATTTCTATTTTTGTAACCACTACTTTGAAATAAAGAATTTATTTATTTATTTATTTATTATTTTACGTATGCCAAACTGGCCTTTAAGGTCGGTTCTTTAATATAGAAAAAAAACACTGGCACAAAAAGAAGCCGAAATGACTTTTTTAACATCTTGGGACCAACCCACATGTATGGGGGACATAGGGGGGATCGGAACTTAAAACCTTCTTAGCTCCGAAGTTACTTTTTCTGGATTGAGTCGTTTTCGTGGAACTATGTCCAATTGTCGGTCACGGATGTTAAAAAAAGTCGGATGCCTTCTTTCATTGAAACGGTGTGAAGCATAGCTACTCCTACACTTTCCGTGTGCATACACGAGCTAAAACAATCACACAGATACACCAGTCGGACAATCGCCACCATTCCGCCAATTACGCTCACGTATCAATAGACGGCGGCCATTTGTATGCTACACTCGTGATTGGAGGAGGTTCCATCCGTCTTTTTTTTTACATACGTGGTGTCGGTTAAATATAAAGTATTTTTTTAGCAATTCTTTCAGAGACGAGCATCCGACGACGCGAATTCCGTCTCTGCTCACCAAGGTTAAGCTCTGCGAATCAGAGCAAAACCTGGGCTTCGATTCTGTTAGTGCATTATAGTTCAATGACAGCTACATAGCCGGGTCACGTGAAATCTGTTTTTATTCCATTGACGCCTGGAATTGGGTAGTTGACAAAATGTCAAATAAGTTACTTTTAAAACAAAATTTTGTATGAAAATATCGGTTTATGACGTCATATTTCAGAGCACTTTTTTTATGTTTCATCTATTTAAAAATTGTAATTACTAGTAATTGAATAAAAGTTAAACATTTTCCGAAGTATTTTGTAATTTTTGTTTTAATCGAGCATATCAAATAATTTATTGTTGGTCGTGTCAACTACCGTATTACGAACACGCATCCGCACGTTGTGCGCAAGTGAAATCTACGTAGTCATGCAACCGTACAAGCGCTGTACTCGTATATACAAGGCGCAGTAGGTACAAGCGCTTGGAAAATCCGACAAACATTTTTTTTAGCAAAATTATAGTTTTTAAATTTTGTTGGTATTTTCTTACACCGACGCGCCCGTAAAATCCAATTTGTGCTAGCTACAGTCCGTTTTTTAATTCGATCCAAAAAAAATTGCCGCGGTGTTACCGTTATAATATATAGGTTTACTCGGTAGATTTTTTTACCGTGAATAGAAGACTTGTGTGACCAAAATCCTTATCACATAAAATATGTACACTAATGTTTAGATCCTCCTAAGTACAAAGTCTAAAAAAAAACACCTACTTAGCAAAAACAATTTTTACTTGGAAGTAAAATGGGGTAACTTGGTTTTTGCGTAGGTACTAGCAACATTCAGACGTTGAATTGTATTGAGATGTCAACATGAATGTTTTATTTCTTTGCATTGAACTAAAAAACAGACTGTAGCTTGAAACTGAAATTGTGAATATCAGCTATGTACAAAAAAAAGGGGTCGTAATTACGAATTATTAGGTTTTTTCTTTCTCCTCAAATGTAAGCATTTACCCTTGTAGGTTTTTCGAAGCGCAACGACGATTAGCAGAATCAAGGCGCAGGAATGCAGACATGCCAGTACCTTACCTCAGATTGCCTCCAGCGGCTTTGTACAAAGTGGGCAGCCAGTCCACGATGTGGATCCTCTGCGTGGCCACTCGCGGAGTCCCGAAGAGGGGACTCCAGAGAAAGCCCGCAGCCTTTACGCCGCCTTCCCAGAGCGTATTCTTCACCTTGAATTTTGGGAAAAGCAGTTAATTAAACATAAACATTTACATACTGAATCGCTCCTTGCCTGCCGTGGCTGCCTGAGTGATCACGAAGGTGAAGCAACATAGGGCATGTTGAGTGCATGGATGGGTGACCGTCTATGACTAACGCTAGTGACGTTTTTCCGAGCGGTTCCGTGCTTCGCAAGGCGGACTTGGCTTCCTTGGTGGATTATGGCCTACACCTTCATCAGAAACCCGTGCCCCTCGATTGGGGACACAATGGGTTGATGATGATTAGCTCCACAGTATTTTATCTTCACACTATATTGTCAAAAGAAATACACACACACACTGATACGAAAAGAAATTAATCTCTCAATGTACCCACGCCCTATACGGGGAAGAAACGCCTGAATTATCGTCGTTGTTGTTTCTGCTCATTTTGAAACTCTAGTTTCGCTTTATGTAGGCATGAGTTTCGCCGAATTCCGCCGGCTGTTATTATATAGTGCGCGTTGCGGTCCCTCATTATGAATGAAAACTATTGTTACATTAGGTACAGTCTTAAAAGCCTCCACCAATCCGGACTAGGCCCCCGTGGCTTATAAGGTATGGCCTATACCTACCTTCTTCAGGCAAGAGACCCGTGGCCCTCGGTGAGGACATAATGGGTTGATGATAATTTTATTTTATTTATTTATTATGGAATACAAACAGTGCATAGTACTTTTTTTTTCTTAATCTATTACATGTAGGTATTATTCTAGTACATTCACCTATTATATGCATTCTCATCATTTACTGCAACCCTTTATTATAGAAGTGAATTAATCATAGGTAAGTAATAATAACAGTAGAACCTCAGAACTGTGTTCTGAGGTTCAACTGTTATTAACTGAACAAAAGACAAAGCTATATTATGTTCCGTAGGAGTGGCCAAAGTATCTTTTCAATTCTAGTCTAATTTTTCTATTGTCAAATCTATATATATCAATAATACTATTCTTACTAACATCATTGTATGTCCTGCACATACGCGAAATTGGTGAGTCGAGATTTGTGCGGATTCGTGGAAGCTCAAAGGTTCGGCTAAGAGGTTCCCTAGGAGGTCGGCGTGGTACGGTTAAGTTAATTTTTGCCAGTACGAGTAAGTTATCATTTAGGTCACCAAAGACCAATCTGGAGAAATATACCAGGTCGAAAATTTTGCGCCGGTGATATAAAGGGGATACCGCCGTTTAGCCAAAGTATTTTTCGCCAAATTTTACTTCCCAATAAACTTATGGCATCAGTTTCATTTCCCAAATGAAACTTTAGCAAGTTTTCATTTCGCATTTTATTCATTTGGTCAAATTATCATTTCGCATAATTTTACTGCGTCAAGTTTTATTAAGACAAACGTTTATTATGCTAACGTTTTATTTTGGCAAGTGTTATTTTCAAATAATGGAACGGGGGGTCGGCGATGTAAAGAATACGTGACAACAGAAATATAGGTGCGACGACGCGCGTAGCGAAGCGGAGCGCGTCGAAGCGTTAGGTTCTCTATGTAAGATCGAAAACAGACTCGACTTTGATGCGTTCTTACCTTGCCTCTTGTTGCCTCTTTGGTAAAATGAATTTTGACCAAGTATTTATTTGGTAAACAATAACTTGCCATAATAACTTTTGCTAACTGTTTATTTGCTTTAAGTTGTTTTGAGAAATGTTTTTTTCCCAAGTGATAATTTGCGGAAAATAGTTTGGGTAGTAATACTTTGGGAAACGATTTTTGGCAACACATTAGTGAACCGATATAAAGACTCTAATTTGAAATACATATGATATGTCTATGTGGCGATAAATAAATGTATTTCTTCTACTTCTTCATAGCATTATAAACTCACGCCTCTCAAAGGGTAGTTGGAGCCGGCATTATCGTTGAATCCCTCCGCAGCGCCCCCATTGTCCGTTGTGAACAGGATGATCGTGTTGGACAGAAGCCCGCGCAGTTTCAGCGCCGCCGTCACTTTGCCCACAGATTCGTCCAGTTTCGAGAGGAGAGCTGAGATCAAGATAAGATAAGACTATTCTTTATTGTAGGTAGGTACCTAACAGACACGAGGAAAAACACAAACATAAAATATTTACAAGGTAACAGTACAATAGGACGTAGGTACCTAGTTTAGCAAAAAAGTTCCATCACAAAACATGGTCGTTTTTGAGTTGAATATACCAAAATGGTCACTATGCTCTATACTTTAAGAATCAAAGACTTGCATAGCGATACGATGAGTATGTGCAAAGTTATAGCACATGGTAGTCAACCCATGTGGGTGGGTCAATACATGTGTAAGGAGAGCGTCAATCAGTTTCTCTCAAAACTCACTTTGTGTAGGTTGGAACCTTTTTGCTAAACTACGTCCAACTAATTGGCAGCCTTATTGCTAATAGCAAATTAAATAAATCAAATTGACCATGGTACATTTCTAAACATGAACGGTAGTCTCAAAACCACTTCGCGATAATGCTTCCAGCCTAGGTAGTACGACGACGCGAGTCGCGCGCCATAACGTCAAAAGACGCGACTTTTAAACTAAGCCTCTGACTTGGCTTAACGACTGCCATCTATCGACGGCAGCCGGCACCAACTGCTTAGCGTGCGAAGCACGGAATCGCTCGGAAAAATGCCACTAGCGTTAGTCATAGACGGTCACCCATCCATGCACTGAACGCACGCTATGTTGCTTCCTTCGTGATCGTTTAAGATCAGTCAGGCAGCCGGGGCTACGATATACCTAGTAGGTATACTCACCAACATACTTGCGTCGCTGCAAGTTGTCAATGTGCGAGAAATTGGCCACTAGTTGGTGCGGGGCCCGGATGGGGTCGTTCGGGTTTCCGCTGTGCATGGCAGAGTGACTCACCGTCAGGAACAGTGGTCTAGTTGCGTCGTGGTTGCGGATCACCTGGGAAGGGGTAGGATTGAGGAATTTACTAACTTAGACTTTATCTAATCTCTTTAAACGAGCAATTCTTGTATATATATTTATATATAATCAGAATCTCGGAAACGGCTCCAACGATTTTCATGATTTCATGGTTTCGGGGGCAATTAATTAATCCAACTAGGTTTCATTTTTATAAAACGTCGTTTTAACCGTGTTTTAAGGCAAAGAAATAACTGCTACACTACAAGAAGGTAATTTTCGCAACCATCTGTAAGGTTGTCATAGCTCAAGTGGGAAATAGGACGATACCGTAAACAGAAGACCCTGGTTCGAGACTTGATAATAATTTTTCTAAAGTTCCTCCTTTTGTCTGAAAACCTACATACCGAGCAAAGCTCGGTCATCCAGGTACTTTTATTTATTTAATGTAAATCTGTAATTTATAAAGATAAAGAATTTATTTGTGAAACATGATTATGGATAGATGGTACAATAATACCTACATGTTAGTTCTGTATGTTTTGTCGTTGTAGGCATACAAATTATTGATTTGCTAGTTTGGAATTTTCAATATTTGTTTAGATCTCGCTAGATCAACGTAATTCTTAACGCTATCTTTAAGAAATATTATATTGATCAGAAAACTAAAAAGAAAGGTCGAGTTTCACGCACCTTTTAAATGTCACTTTGTTGATATTTGGTACTTACGACTTTTTATTATTACATTCGCCCCCAGGGCAGCGGCTATCATTATAAGTAAGTACCTTGAAATGCAACAGCCAGAATGTAAATTCTTTATGTTGAAATAAATTTCTGATTTCTGAAACCTAAGTTAAGTAATGAAAACAAATCAATATTATCATTTAATTTCGTACGTCATCTTAAAGGAAATATAAATAAGTAGGTAGTACCTAGGTGCGATGAAGCTGTCACAGTCGATGTCATTGCTTCACGTCACGCTCTAAAATTCAGCGATATAAAAACACGATCATGACCTCTATTTCTGGATGAACAATCACGAATTTAAAACAGGGAGATTTTACTCATCAATACGAATGTACTGTACTTATGTTATTGTCAAATTTTATGTGTAATTCCTGGTGTACATACAAATAAAGAATATTCTACCTATCTACGAATAACTTTTTATTATGAGACCGACTCAGAAACAGCTTAATTAAAATAAGTTCCGGTACACAAGTGAGCAGCGTCGCGAGTGTCATAGCGCCGGTTTCTGAATTAAGAATTTCACTAAGTAACTAAATACTTAAGTAACGTTCCACAAACAATATTTTGGACCTAAATTTAAAGTTCCCTAAAAAATAAATCTGACTTTGGTTAGGACAATAATATGGCTCCAAATGTTCTAGATGGTCTGTACTAACAACCCGTTAAGGCTTGGCACCCAGCTTCCAAACACCCTGTATAATATTTTACCTTCACCGCCTCGTCCGTGTAAACATCTGTCGCAAACTTGCCAAACAAGTCGTGTGCCACTTCGAAACCTGGAACATGAAAGGAGATGGACCTATTTTAATTAGGCCTTTGGCATACCTACAGTTTCAGCTTTACCTAAATAAAGGTCACTCAGATGCTCTCCGCGGTAGGTTGTTTACAGTTACACACTTACAGTTTTTCCAAAAATACAAGAAACCGGAAGTGAAAGTTAACTAATGGTTTTATTGAAAAATCTAGACATTTACTATATATTTTATTGAAACACAATACCTTAATTTATGTAAAAGCTCAAGTTTTTAATTTATATACGTCATACTTGTAAGTGCAAGCTATTAACACACACAGACAAAAAGTCCGAGCAAAACCGTACTCGTTAATTTCTACATTATCTGGGCAGGCTGTACGTCAAAATTCCAATTATTTTTTTATGGCACCCAGGATTCTGCCAATGTCCGGTTTGTGGAGATGCAAGGGCGTCGCGTTGCGTCGCCAGCTTATGACTAAGGGGGGGGCAAAGAGGCAATATTATGGAGGATAAAAAAATATGAACGGCGAAACCATGAAGCGTTACACTTTCGAAGTCTTTGCCTTACATTTTGTCATGCGATGCGGAATTTACTAATAGGTAAGGAAGTCAACTGCTCGCACTTTGGTCGCTTTGCGGCTAGCTACATTTAATCTCTACCCCCCCTCTTGGCGACGCCCTTGTGGAGATGGCTAGGTTTTTTTAAATCCAATTAAAATATTTTTATTCACATTAACAACAAAATATTTACTTTAATAACGTCAAAGTTCTTAGTTTCACAATGGAGAAGAAACTAACAAAGATCAATCGCCTTGGTTCTCAGTCGGGTAAAACGATAAGCTCACCTCTTCTGAAATCGAAGCCCCAGGAGCCGTTCTCCATGGAGATGTGGTCGTAGTGGTCAATGCGGCCCGACCAGAAGCCCATGTGGGTATCGAACCTGAAATCGTGATACATACGGTGTTACAAAAACAAGATTCCTCAGCTATAACACTCCTTAAATGCAGGCGTTCCCTTTACGGGCCATCCATAAATTACGTCACACGAATATCACTATTTTTGGACCCCTCCCCCCGTCCTTGTCACAGCGGGTCACATTTGTGAGACTCCCCCCTCCCTAGTGTGACGTCACATATTTTGCAATTTTACATGTAGTGTAGATGTTTATTGAATTAAAAGTGCAGTTCCGAAATTAGTTTTATTTCCGATAGAGTTGCAAATAGAGTTAGGAACAAATAGGGTTGCAAATATATTTGTATTTTTCGTTGATAGTTCAAAGTTCGTGTTTTAACACTTCGATTATAATATATTTTGAAATGTGACGTCACGAAATGTAGGACCCCTCCCACCCCCTTGTTACACGTAATTTATGGATAGGCCCTTACCAGAGACTATCATCATGAATCGTAACTGTATACAATAGACATAGCTAGTCCAGTCGGAACTACCGACCGACAACGATCTGGCTCCAATTTATTAATTTTATTTATTTAAATTAGAAAATTGGTTAAATACTGCGTTGAGTTTTGGTAACCACCTATACAGGGCGTCCCAAAGTTATGGGACATGAAGGGAAAGTACCTTAAATATCGTAGATAGGGTATTTTGCTGAAAGAAGACTTTATGTTATATTTAAATGTTAGTAATTCTGCATTCAAAGATTTTCTAACAATTACTTGCCTCGTCTGGGAATCGAACCGACTTAAATGTAAAAAAAAAAACACCCCCATTTTTATGATGCCAATCGAAAGAATGGCCAATAAATAATAACTCTTCTTGAGTAACATAGTATTTTAAAAGAAAGTAACAGCGTGAAATTAATTATGTTAATCAAAAAAAAATTCAAAAGTTACTAATTTTAAAAATTTCATCAAAATGGGTCTTTCAAGCCGTTTCGGAGTTGTATATATGCACTAACACTGTGACACGAGAATTTTATACAGTGTGTCCCAAAAAATAGTGTCAAGCTAAAGTCCAGAGATAGAGCACCCCTAGGGGTACCCGAATCTTGCCCGAATCACCTCATGTCAACCCCATGTATGTTCCTCGTTTTTTTAAATTTTTTTCGAGTTATCATTTTTATTCGTATTTTTTGATGACCCACCTTGACGTTTGTTGAATGATGAGTTTGAACGATGTATTGATGCAATAAAGAATTTAAATAATTTTAATAGCGATGATAAAAATCGGTGAAGCCCTTTCGGAGAAGATCGATGTCAAACACTTACCCTCGATTCATAGGCAGGTACTGTTTCCTATGGAAGCCGAGATGCCACTTGCCGACGAGATGGGTGGTGTAGCCAAGCTCCTTCAGGTACTGTGGCAGCAGCTTCTCCGAGAGTGGCAACCCGCGCGGCTCCGTTGCGAACAGCACCGTGTGCTGCATGCCTAGAAACCGTGCATGGAAATGTCATGTCAGCATTTATTACTGCCATGTCATTTCTTGTACCTAACGTATCCCTTTTTTTTTTTGACGAGGTGAAATGCTTTCGCACCATCCGTGTGCCGGACTCTCCTCTCCTTATAATAGGTAGAGGCATACCGACTAAAACACCCCGGGATCCGTCCTGTCGCTCGTGCAATGGGGCGCCGCCGGATCTCGCTTGTGGTACACCACATTGCGAATGCTACAGCGGCGCCCCGGCGACGTCGACCCGACTCGCAAGGGAGTCGGGCCCACCCTCACTGGAGAAGGGGCATGGGCCCCCACCCCCTCCCGCCACGATGTCGGACGGCAGGTCCCCCAACCTGCCGTCTGTGATCCCCCCTCAACCGGCGGCGCAAGGTCCGCGCAGCGTCCCCCGCGCCACCGGCTCTCCTCCCTAGTTTTGTGGTTTTTGCTACAGAATTCCTCTATTTAGAGTTCGGAAAATGAGGCTTTCGGAAAATTAAGAATTTCCATAAAAAAGAATTCGTTCAGATAGTAATCCACAGAAATATGTACATAGGTACTTGCAAATTTAAGAATTAGGAGCTAATCGCCAAAACCCTGTGGAGAGCGCGCATGCAGCGGTAGAAGTGAATGAAACAAACACATTTTGTGAAGATTGACCAGTAGGAAATTGTAGAGATCGATTGTAGCAATCGTTAATAACGACGGGAACTTCAATTTAACAATTATTTCTAATAATCGCCAACACCCTCGAGAGGGTGGGACGGTGTGCACATTTGGTGCTTTTTGTGACTTTCTGGGAATTCGTTTTTTTTTAAATGGTTTTACAGTGAACAAAACTTTCCAAATGACACTGACAAGCCAACGAGCCACAGTACCTGTATGTATGGTGTACTTACTTCCCGACCATTAGCGCGGCTGGCGACGGCGTGCACATTTGTTGCTTTTAGGGACTCTTTTGGAATTCGTTTTTTTTAAAGGCTTACACTGAACAGAACTTTTCAAATGCGACATACGGTAACGAGCCACAGTTCCTACCTGTGTGTTTCATCATCAACCCATTTTTGTCCCCACCGAGGGGCACGGGTCTCTTTCCTGAGAAAGGTATAGGCCATACTCCACCGCGGGGGCCAAGTCCGGATTGGTAGAGGCTTGTAAGACTAGTGGCTGGTCTTACTGCCAGAAGTTTTCAAGCCGCCCTAAGGCCTCTGACTTGGCTTAACGACTGCCATCTACCGACGACAGCCGGCACCAACTGATTAACGTACCTTGCGAAGCCGGCACCAACTGCTTAACGTACCTTGCGAAGCACGGAACCGCTCGGAAAAAATGCCACTAGCGTTAGTCATAGACGGTCACCCATCCATGCACTGAACGCGCCCTATGTTTCCTAACCTTCGTGATCGTTTAAGATCACACAGGCAGGGGCTACGAGCGATTCTACCTGTGTGTTTACGTTTATTTAAAAGTGGTTAGAGCGAGCAAATCTAACGAGCCACAGTACTTACCTGTGTGTATGGGGTACTTCCCGGTCATCAGCGCGGCCCGCGACGGAGTACAGATGGGCGTTACATAGTAGTTCTGCAGCGGCAGGCCCGCGTACGCCAGCGCGTCGATGTTGGGCGTGCGGACCTGATTGCACCCGTGGAAGCCCACGTCGTTCCAGCCCTGGAAGCTTAGCGTTACACTAGTATTCTGGAATAACTAGGTCAAAGAAAATAAGAAAAATAAGTTGCGAGCTAGATTACCGTCAATCATATAAGTTTAGAATACCAAAAACGAAGGTGACGTGGTCCCTTGCGAACCAAACCCTTTTAAATAAATAAAGAAGAAAGAAAAAAGTGTATCCAAAATAAAGTTATTGAGTGCTTACGAAAGTTTTAATTCAAAAATAAGAAAATAATTTATAACATAACATTTACATAAAGGTACATACATACATTGCTTCTGGCCCCACAATAGGATACCATGTGTCGTAGGAACCAGAAACAGCGACGTCACAAACATGTAAACATCCAAGACCCCCTCTGGGTCACTAGTTCTACCAAGGAGTACGTACACCTGGTAGTACTAATCACCCGATTGTGTATCACTAGTACTACTGGTAGGGAAAACGACCGTTAACTTACGCTGGTAGAACTACCGACCCCAACACTTGCAAAATTTGAGGTAAGGGGCATTGAATTTAGAAGGAAAGGGGTATTGAAAAGTTTTCATTAAGTAAGTACTTAATTGTAGTGCTGTCTCATCAAATTTCTCAGAGCAGAGCGTGACAGAACGTTACTATGAGAAACAACTGAAGCAAAAGTGCTTAGCACACAAATGAATGACAGCTTAAAAATTATCTTTAAACTAAATCCTAGAAGTAGGTATAATAAAGTTTGCTGGTAAATGCGTAAACAAACTGCAAAATAATAAAAGCAATCAGTCACATACAGACCAGACCAAGCGCTTCACACTTCAATTATTGAGATTCGATGGTAACAATGATTATTTCATCAGTCGCAGTTATCTCAAGTACAAGATTCGCTGTGGCATTGCAGTGAATGTAAATCGTCACTAAAATGTGCAAAACATGGAGGGAGATATTTTTAAAATGACTTTGCATCACACACACACACACACACACGCATACATGCGAACCCATTTCCATTTTGTTGTTCTGTATTAATTTTAGTTAATATTTTAAGTGTTGTTATTGATTCTCATCTACTTTTGTTTGTTTTAATTTCATTTAGGTTATAATTATAATTTTATTTATTGTTACCTATTAGTTCAATAGTATTTTGTAGCCGTAAATATTCAAAATGGTAAATTATTATTTCAATCCCCCATGGGACAGGCATCGCCTAGTGTAGGGGTCTGAACATTTACCTAAGATGACCTAAGTAACATTCCGTCAAGCTCTTCCTGATAAATTCGACTAATTAAAATACTTAACTAAGACGACACGACACCACGTAATCACATGATAAGGTCAAATGGGAATGAAATTTAACACATTACACACAACGTATATAAAAACAAGAAAAAGAGAAATTTGTCAGAAGTGGGATTCGAACCCACGCCCACAGAAGTGGACTGCGACCTGAACGCAGCGCCTTAGACCGCTCGGCCATCCTGACTCATAAACGATAAGTGAATTTTTACATCACAACGTCTCAGTAACCTAGGTTAAACAAATTGTAGGATATCACAATGCATTGTGCGAATGGTAAAGATCACTAATCCAAACTAATCTATGATTATTCACATTATGGCGACGGATTTTCTCTAATACGTTCTGTCACACAGTTTACTGAGAAATTTGAAGAGACAGCACTACAGTTAAGTAGTTCTTTAGCGAAGTTCTCAATTCAAAAACTGCCCCTCTTCCAATACTTATCCTTCTTCTCGTCTTGAGTGTATTCCTAATATTTGGTGTCGGCTCTGTACAAGGGGGTTTATAAGTTCGTGACTTTAAGCTTTAATACATTGTTTTTTTGCAATTCAATTTTTGTTACTTAATTAGGAACTCCTTACCGAGTTTAAGTTGTTCCATTTTTAAAATTGGCGCGAAAGAAAAAAAATTAGAAGCCTTTGTGTAAGCGGAGTCGGAATATTGTTTGAAAATGGAGAAAAATTAATTTCGTGTATTAATTAAACACTACATTTTACGTGGTAAAACCATTAAGCAGGCGGAGTGTAGACTGAAAAAATATTATGGGGACTCTGCTCCGTTTCATGGAATGGTTCTTAAGTGGCTTATTGAATTTCGTTGCGGGCGTACCACCACAAATGACGCCGACCGCCCAGGAAGGCCGATTGAGGTCGCCACTGAAGATTTTATTAACAAAATTCACGACATTGTTATAGAAGACCCTCGAAGGAAGATACGGGAGATAGCTCATACTGTTCACATCTCTATCGAACGAGTTTTCATATTTTGCACGATAAACTCGGCATGAAAAAGCTTTCTGCAAGATGGGTGCCGCATTTGCTGACGCGTCGACTCGACACGTTGCCCACTCTTCGGCAATCCCAACACCAAAACTAGTGGAATTGCGATACGAATTATTGCCACATCCCCCATATTCACCAGATTTAGCTCCGTGTGACTTCTTCCTGTTCCCAAACATGAAGAAATGGCTTGGCGGACAAAGATTTTCATCCAATGAAGAAGTATTAGCTGAAGCAAAAGCCTATTTTTCAGGGTTTGATAAAAAAAACTTTTTGGATGGGTTAAAGAAGCTGGAATATCGCTGGTTGAAGTGTATAAAGCAGAAAGGAGATTATGTAGAAAAGTAAATCAACAATTTCCTTAAAAACTTTTTTCTTTATCTCAAAGTCACGGACTTATCAAACCGCCCTCGTATAATATGGTAGTTGCCCTAAAAATGTAATTAGTCCGTCTTTTAGATTATTGAAAAATAAGGGACACGTATTTTTTTTATTTGTAAATTAGATCAAAAATTACAAAGATTTAGCCCATTAAAGTTACGTGTGACGTCACGCCGTGCTGCATTTTTTAGCACGGAGTGACGTCACACGTAACTTTAATGGGCTATATCTTTGTTATTTTTTGTTTAATCGAAAAAAGAAAAAATACGTGTCCAATATTTTTTTATAATCTGAAACACGGACTTAGAATTTAATCATTTTGACCCTGGAAACTACCCTATTGAATATCGTTGACGTCTATAATGACTAGACTGCACGCATGTAGTCCTTGACGTGCTCGACTGTACGTCGTGTACAGTCACCAGCATAAAAATATGACGGTGGGCAGTAGTGCCAAAATATCTGATTCACCATTGAGATCATAAGAATATGATGACACTTTGCCGGTAAAAATATGTGATGCTTTGTGGGCGGTATAAATATCGTATCTCACTAATTGCATAAATATCGGACCATGTCGCTTAAAAATATGTGATCACTGCTAAAATCAAAATGATGTGACTGCTCTGGCTGGAATATTTATCTATTCATTAGGAAGGAATAAATATCGAATAATGGCAGGCGTCATAAATATGTGTAACTTAAACACAAGCAAAAATATTTTATCGATTTGTCATTCGTATTAGTGCGTGTCGGTGCGTGTAGTTCAGTGTCCGTGTAGGTACCGATATCTTTTTTTTTAATCGGGGTTAATTACTGAAATGATATTTATGTTAACCTCCTTGCACGCAAAACTTTACTGACATCGTAAAAAAACATTTTATCCGTCAAGTCTGTCACAATAAAATGAAAATTATATTTTATACCTACACCATTTCATAATTCGAGTCAGTAAAATGATAATTAGAACTGTCATGTTTTGAACCCATGTCTTGGTCTCATACCGACCAAGTGCGAGTCGGACTCGCGCACGGAGGGTTCCGTACCATTATACGATAGGAAAAAAATCACGTTTGTTGTATGGTAGCCCCCATTCAATATTTTGTATTTTTTTGGGTAATATTTTATAAAAAATATAATTACTCAGTATCTGCAGAGTTTAATTACAATACAATTGTAATATATTGCAGCGGTTTACTAATGTATTGCCAAAAAACGTTTCCCAAAGTATTACTTCCCAAACTATTTTCCGCAAATTATCACTTGGCAAAAAAACATTTCTCAAAACAACTTAAAGCAAATAAACAGTTAGCAAAAGTTATTATGGCAAGTTATTGTTTACCAAATAAATACTTGGTCAAAATTCATTTTACCAAAGAGGCAACAAGAGGCAAGGTAAGAACGCATCAAAGTCGAGTCTGTTTTCGATCTTACATAGAGAACCTAACGCTCCGACGCGCTCCGCTTCGCTACGCGCGTCGTCGCACCTATATTTCTGTTGTCACGTATTCTTTACATCGCCGACCCCCCGTTCCATTATTTGAAAATAACACTTGCCAAAATAAAACGTTAGCATAATAAACGTTTGTCTTAATAAAACTTGACGCAGTAAAATTATGCGAAATGATAATTTGACCAAATGAATAAAATGCGAAATGAAAACTTGCTAAAGTTTCATTTGGGAAATGAAACTGATGCCATAAGTTTATTGGGAAGTAAAATTTGGCGAAAAATACTTTGGCTAAACGGCGGTATCCCTATTGCAGCATGTAGGACCACTCAGTACAGGAGAGAAACTGACCAACTTTTTAGTTAGTCATATTTTCTTATGATTTCCAGAAGAAAAATAGGTATTATTGGGAGTCAAGGTTTTAAATAGAGACGTGATTTGGGATGAGCAAGAATTCTGATAGGTATATTTTCCAAGACAAGACAGAAACCAGCGGGTTAGCTCGTTTTTGTGACAAAGTCACATATTTTTGCTTGTGTTTAAGTTATACATATTTATTATGCCTGCCATCATTAGATATTTAATCCCCTAACAGTGAATAGATATATATTCCAGCAAGAGCAGTCACATTATTTTGATTTTAGCAGTGATCAAATATTTTTAAGCGACCTGGTCCGATATTTATGCAAATTAGTGAAATACGATAGTTACACCGCCCACAAAGCATCACATATTTTTACCGGCAAAGTGTCATCATATTCTTATGATCTCAATGGCGAATCAGATATTTTTGCACTACTGCCCACCGTCATATATTTATGCTGGTGACTGTACCTACCTATATTTACACTTTCTCTACGATGTACAGACGACAGCACATCATCCTATACACCCACGCACTCTACTCCGTTGCATTACGGGCGACTTTGCAACTAAAATGTGAAGTTTGACGTGCTGTCGACTGTAGACTCAGCGACTAAAGTAACGGTGGGGAATACAATGTTTATTAATGAGGAGCTGCCAATAAGTGCAGTCGACAGCAATTGTACTTTATTTTCCAATCCTCCAAGTAAAAAGTAAAAAAGATAAGGGCCCGACAGAGATGGCATTTGGGTGAAACCGCCTATAATCCATTTATCTATACTTGACTTTTTTCCAAACTTTAAACGACACTAAATCAAAAACCTTTAGCGGTAGAAAACTCGAAACAGTTTACAAATTTAGTGCTAGCTAGTACTTGGGTATTAGTTAGTAAGGTATTAATTGTTAACAGTAGACTAACAGTTGTTAGTGTACGAGAAACTCTGGGTCTGGTACCTTCATTTAAAATTATTTATATTTTTCTAACACGAAGCGGTAATTATTATAAAAAACTTGGGTGTGGGCCACACTGCCCAATTTATAATCCTGCCCTGCCTATACTCAACAGTGGGCAGCGTTGGGCTTATGATGATAAGGGTCATTATACTCTCGACTGTCTCCACCTCTTTCCTAACAACGGTAATTAACTAAACTCAGTGCTTGAATGTTATCACATCACTGCTATCAGTAGAAAGTAAGTCAATAGGATACTTTGTGACCCATTTGCCATAAACGTCAAGTCATGGCCTGATGTACTCTGATGAATCAGTAGTTGCAAATTCGCCCATAATATAAAGCAGAAGGGCACACTGTAAAGAGTGAAGTTACGTAGAGTGTATCAACAAGGAGCAATGGCCGGTGACTAACAGATTGATTGTCTAGAGCATTGGTTTCTAAAGTTTCGTGTCAAGTATTTGTCATATTATTGAATCGTCGGATTATTTTGGGTGGTAAATAATGATCTATATAAATAAAATTCAAAGTCCTGACCGATTCATTCACTCATCAACGCCCAGCCCAAGCCGTTGGACCTAGGAAGCTGAAATTTTGCACAGAGGGTCTATATATAATGTAGGCAAGGAATAATTTTAAATTCAACCTCTAAGGGGGTGAAAAAGGTTGGCAAAATTTGTATGGGAGGTATAAATAATGTTGTTTAATTTTCTTGAAACTTAAAATAAATACTCTTTGACACAATTGCTTAAACACGTGTTTCGCCGTTTTTCTAAATTTAACCCTTAAGGCAGTTGGTGCCGGCTGCCGTCGATAGATGGCAGTCGTTAAGCCAAGTCAGAGGCCCTAGGGCGGCTTGAAAACTTCTGACAGTAAGACCAGCCACTAGTCTTACAAGCCTCCACCAATCCGGACTTGGCCCCCGTGGTGGAGTATGGCCTATACCTTCCTCAGGGAAGAGACCCGTGCCCCTCGGTGGGGACATAATGGGTTGATTATGATGATGATGAACCCTTAAGGGAGTGAACGGGGTTGCACAATTTTTAACTGAAGTCCACGCGGACGGAGTCGCGGGCGAAAGCTTGTCCTAAATATTATTTCGGATTAATACGTTGGGCTGTAGCGTTGGAATAAGTGGCGGTCCTTCAGAAGCTAGAAATGAATTCAACTATTGAATTTGATACAGGTTTCGTAAAATAAGAGAAGTTTGTTGGTGCTCCATAGTCTTTAGACTTTCAAAAGTTTATACTTCTTTTATGGGTCACTGTATAAGGTTCTACGACAAGATTCCCCAGATATAAGTTAACTCCGACGCGGTGAAAATGTAGAAGAAATGTGTTAACCACACTCTGTGCAAAAAAAGCTTATTATAAAATCAACTATTATTTAGAAGACAAAGATGTCTGGTGTTAAACTGTAGATAGTCACCAGCACATCCATGAGTGATATTTTTTAAGTTTGAAATTTTGTTAATTAAGCTTCATTTTGAAAAGAATAAATGTGGAATTCCTTAGTTAGTTTCTTCTCCACGTTAACTGTGAAACTAACCGCTTTGACATTCTTAAAGTAAACATTTTGTTTTTATTCTGAATAAAATATTTGAATTTTGAATTTAAAGTTTAAGAACCGCTGGTTTTGAGCATTGATGTAGTGACTAGTATTCGTATCAGTGTTGAATAATGGTTATCGATAAGGTTCACTAGGGTTAAGTATTCGTGCCGGTTTACAGTTGACAAGTAAGTTAATCATGTATTCAAACAACAGTTTTGCAGATTAAAAACTTGTTTACCTAAAGAAAATCTGGAATTTCGAAGGGGTCATTTGCTGGGACAAGTTTTTAAGAAATACTACATTAACTTCGCTAACTATGTGTAATGTAATTAGTTGATGTCGCGTGTCTAGATATAATTTAAATATACATGTAGAGCAATTAAATCTTTATGTACAAAAGTTACCACCTTAAATTGAACCGAAATTAAATCTGAAATCTCTCTTAGGTAAATATAGAAATATGTATAATGTAGTAGTTTAGACATAGATCTCTTTAATTGAAACATAACCACACTAAGGCAAAAAATTACCAATCATAATTTCGGTTCCCTTTCTGACACGTGAACAAGGAGTATTCTTCTTGTTCTTGGATGTTTACATGTTTGTGACGTCGCTGTTTCTAGTTCCCACGACACAGGGTATCCTAGTGTGGGGCCAGCAACAATGTATGTGCCTGTATGTAAATTTTATGTTATGTTATAGTTACATAGTTGTTTAATTTGGTCCTATACAACTTGGTATCTCCAGTGGCAGTAGTGAAATTTCTTTTCTCAACTAAAAACCAACCAAGGGCGCGTTCTTGGTGCTGTAGTGTAGTTTAAACTTAGCTTCAACTTATTAATACTTGGACTTTGTTGTCACATTTTTACCATAATGCGGAAACTTATTTTTAGCTTTTAGTTAGGTAAATCAAGTATGTGATCATTTGTAATGTAAGCTGCAAGTTTCCCAAATAAAGTAAAATAAATATATAAAATAATTTTCTATGAAGAATATGCTGAGTCAGTACCATTTTGCATTTGCCGCACCCACAACAATATTATGTCGTATTTGATGTAAATAGTTACATACCGTACCTTGCATCCGTGCACGTTATATTATGTTCGATTGGTTATGTTTGTCTCTTTGTTGTGTTTCACCTACCCACTGTACTCCTTTTATGCTGTTTCGTTCTTTTTTTGTACATTTAGTGTGTGTGTGCAAGTGTAAATAAATGATTTATCTATCTATCTATCTAATATAAGAATGCTACTTCAAGCACGATAAAGAAAATGGTGCAAGTCAGCCTAAGCGGCTTTAAAACTATGTATGTCGATACAGTGGCGGCGTAAGGGGGGGGCGGTGGGGGCGGTCCGCCCCGGGTGCCAAGCACCAAGGGGTGACACCGTGGTGACAACTCACTCCAGAAGAGTTGCAGAGAGCTATGTTAGAATGTCTAGATAGATTTTACGGAGAACTAGACTATCGCTACAGGCCAATGGATGACATTCTCAATACATTTGGCGTTGTTCATCCTAAAACTCTGCTAACGTCAACAGAAGAAGAGCTTCGGGATATGATAGTTTACGAAAGTTTATGACGAATTTACTGCGCAAGAAATTATTTTGGAGATTTTACGTCTGAGGCGCCACTTGGATGCCGCCAGTACTTCTTAAAGAAGCGGTCCAGCTCCAGCAGCTTGGAGATAAAAAGAGAAGCTGACTGACTTACTGACATATCAACGCAGGGCCTAAATTATAAGGGTTAGAAACTGAAAATTTTGCACAGGGGTTCCTTTTATAACGCAGGGGAGTACTAAGAAAGGATTTTTGAAAATTCACCCCCTAAGGGGGTAAAATGGGGGTGCAAAGTTAGTATATGACACTCGGCCGTTTTTGAAGTTATTTGAATGAAATTCAGTACGAAGTTTCTTCTTTAAAAGTTGTGAGAAACACCTTGTAAAATATTTTTTTAAATCATCCCTTAAGGGGGTTAAAGGCAAAACTAGTATGGAAGTTCTCTAATTAACATTTTAACATTTAACATTTCAAAGTTATTTCAATAAAAAGTGGTATTTGGTTTATACGTTTCTAAAAATTATTTTTTCCGATATCCTTTCTTGTGAATTTACCCCCTAAAGGGGTAAAAAGGAGGTGCACAAATAGTATAAAACTTTGCCGTTTTTTGGAATTATTCGAATGAAACTTCTGAAAGTCATGAAACATGTGTAAAATATTTTTCCGAAAATCATCCCTTAAGGGGGTAAAAGGGGGTGCAAAGTAAGTATGAAAGTTCTCTGATTTGCAAGGGTTTTTCAATGAAATGTTGTATTATTCCGTCATCCCTTTTTGGAATCCAATCCCTAAGGGGGTAAAAGAGGGGTGCAAATTTAGTAGGGAGAAGCAGATTAACTTAATTACCGACATATCAGCGCAGGGTCTAAACTATAAGGGTTGAAATTTGAAATTTTGCGCAGGGGTTTCTTTTATACCGTAGGGGGGCACTAAAAAAAGATTTTTGCAAATTAAAATAAAAGTAAAAAAGTAAAAATTGTTTATTGCCAAATGAATTATGTTACATGCATGTGGATTAATAATCATTAATCTTATTTTAAATTAACAACAGAATTTAAATTAATATTACATAACATCATGTTGTTGGGACCGTGACCCCACATTAGGCTGAGCCTGTATCGTGGGCGACGATATTTTACATAAAATTGGTTTTGTCATTTTAGACGTGCAGTGCTGATATTGCTTGATTTCTTGTTGGTCCACGCCAGATTAAGTAAATTATATGTTGGAATCAGATGTAATAAAATTAAAATGAGATCACACTAAATTCGATTCATTAAATTAAACTAGATAAAACTTAAGTAAATCAAATTCGAATCAATTAAATCCAATAAAATTAAGCAAATTAAACAAATCAAATTAACTTTAATAAACTGAATCAAATTTGATTAAATTTCACCCCCTACGGGATAGAACGGGGGTGCAAAGTTAGTATGAACGTTTGCCGTTATTGAAGTTATTCGAATTAAATCCAGTATGAAGGTTCTTCATTGAAAGTCATGAAATTCGAGTAAAATATTTTTTTACTATCACCCCTTAAGGGGATAAAAGAGGGTGCAACGTTAATATGAAAGTTCTCTGATTTTCAAAATTATTTCAATAAAATCTAAATTATGTAATAAATATGAATGTTAATGGACACACAATTTTTTTCTTTTTATTATTTCGTTAAAAGTATCCGTAACTTATTTGCAAACAGTTTTCTCAACTAAAGCTCAAGGAACAGCTAGTTCATTATAAAATAGGACTATCCCGAGTCTGTTCCAAGTCTAGCGCTTTGCCTAAGATTTTTTTCTCTATTTGTGCGTCAGTGGCTTCTTGTGAAAGACGTTTCTCTAAATTAAATTTAATAAAAAATTACGATCTACAATGAGCCAAGCGCGACTTACCAATCTTTCCAAATTGTCCATCGAAAAGTACAAGGAAAGTAAATTTTGATAAAGTTATTGAATATTTCAAAATATAAATAAAGTCACGTAAGCACGTTTAGTAAGTATTTGTTGTTTTATTTTGGGGGTGCACAATAGAAAACCGCCCCGGGTTGACACCTATGCTACGCCGCCACTGTGTCGATAAAGTGTTCTAATATAAATTTACGAAACTTACTACGTTTCATTTTAAATGCGAAAGTTTTTATGCGTGGGTGTTTGTTTTTAACTCCGATACACCAGAAAGGCTGAACGGAATTAGATTAAATTTAATGATTATTATGTAGTCTGGAATAGAATAGGTATACTTGTTATTTTCTAAAAAATACACATCAACATTTAAACGCGGATCAATACGTGGGCTACAGCCCGTATTACGGGACATAACTAAATTAAATTAAATTTAACAAAATTCAATCGGAAGATGTGGCCAGGTTGGCGGGGGCGGTGGTGGCGTAGTGGGGTTGACCCTTGCTTCTCGATCATGAGGGTCTGGGTTCGAACCACGCATGTACCAATGACATGCCTCTGCCTACCCCCTCGGGGATAACGGGCGTGAGTTTATTTATTTTATTTTGATTATTTTGTAGCTGTAGCAATAAAACAAAAATTATCACTTACCAAATCATCAGCAATAATAATCACGATATTGGGTCTACCCGCATCACTTTTACAGCATCCACAACACAAGACTATTGTCAATAACACTGCTTTCCAGGTGCATTGTCCTGAGAGATCCATCTTCGTAGCACACAGTTGACTTCGCGACACACAAGACTATAGTGTTCTGTGCGATACAGTGTAATGACCACCGCTTGTCAACTAAAGGTGAAAGCACATCTATTACCTCTTCTATATTACGCGCACTGATACGATTTCAAGACGAGTATAAGTTATTGATGGCAAATGTTTTAGAAGAAGAATTGATTTACTTGACGACACAATACCCAAAACAAAACACAAAAACAATACAATATACATACATAACACAACATTTAACAGAGAACGCAAAAAATGTGGGTAAAAGTAAATAAACGGTACCTACAACACGAAAACAAACGATATCAAGATAGGAATGAAAAAACGGAGGTTTCAAGTAGCTGAATCATCAGTTTATTTGAACGTAAAGAATTTACCTACATTGTTTGTTGAATGTCAATGTACTTATAATGTTAAAGTTCTGACCATCTTTTCTCAAATCACCTTAAAACTAATACGTAATGTTTTTATTTTATTTAAATTTTTGACGTATTAATCGTGATAAAAAGTATTCTATGTCCTCCTCCTGGTTCTAAGCTACCTCCCCACCAATTTTCAGCCAAATCCGTTCAGCCGTTCTCGAGTTATAAATAGTGTAACTAACAAGACTTTCTTTTATATACCGGGTGTCCCAAAACTCGACGTCAACCCGGAGCCGGGTGAAAAGGCAAGTCAAGCTGGTTGTCAGAAAAATATAAAAAAAATCTAAGTTGTATGATTTTTTTTTCAATACAGTCAGTTAAAACTAGGCAATTTTTTATTTTGAAAGTTTTTCTAGGAAATAAGTCCTATTTTTTATGCAAGCTAGAGCAGCTGGTTTCAAAATTTTGATTACAGTTTAGAGAAGCATTATTCAGGGTTACACAGCAAAAAAAATAATTGGAAAAAGTAAAGATTTGTGGCAACAGGAGTAAAAAGACTGTCACAGGGTGTGTAATTTTGCGATTTTTAAAAAAATGCCTATAATTTTGAAATCATACAACTTAGATTTTTTTTTATATTTTTCTGACAACCAGCTTGACTTGCCTTTTCACCCGGCTTCGGGTTGACGTCGAGTTTTGGGACACCCGGTATATAGATTTGGTATAAGCTTCCAAATGTCCAGTACATTGACATTCAGCAAACAGAACGTAAATTCGTTACTTTAGAATAAATTTTGATTTCTTTATCGATTCCAGTCGTCAGTCAAATTTCACACTAATTACTATTCCAAACGTCAAAATTTCGAAACAACTTGGTGGGTATAAGGCCTCTGAACGGATCGCCCGTTCCGAAGTGATTGGGAGCTTTCCAAAGGGGTTTAATTTGGCATAATATTAGATAGCATCTATAGATGAACAAAGAAATCTTATGTTTTTCACATAAGATTTCTTTGTTCATCTATAGATGCTAGTTGTTCATCTATAGTCTCAAATTGGAAGGTTCTTTAAATAATCCAGGTTAAACACCCTGATAAGTTAGGATTTTTCATGGATTATCAAAAATTTACATATTACTTACATCAAAACTCAGTTTTAAAACACAATTTAAGCTCCACTTGCTTAGTCTGCAAAAGTTGACGCAGGTGGCGTGGCAGTCTCATAACAGTGAAACTGCTTCTAGTTTTATTATTTTTACAAATTAAAATTGATAACATTTATATTATATTTATGCATGAATTAAAATATCGTTAATATCACGCCACTACACAATGTCGAACACTATACACTAATACACTTACTGGCTAAATTAATTGAATGTAAATAATAATATGATTATAATTAATTTTATGTACAGAGCGACGTTGATTTGTTTTCCTGCTATGGGTTAATTTGTATTCGTATTGGTTATTGTTAATTCCGTTCTCACATTCCTTGGCCATAGCTGAAAATCAGCAAAATATTTGCTTTTGTGAAAGCAATATTTATAATGCGGAGATACGGCCCTTTTGTGCTGCTGTTGCACACGCACATATGGCCCGGCAGAGCCATATTATAGTTTAAGTGATTTGATGGAAGTAATTGGAGAATTTTATATCAACTGTTATAATTTTAATTGAATGTCATTCGAAATTTATTGTTACTATTTTAATTAATAATTTGAATGTAATTTGATAATTCTATTTTTATTTATTATTGTTATTTAATTCAATGCTATTTGTGTAATCTGATAATTCTATGTTATTCATTGTTATGATTTATTTTACATTCTATTGTTCGGCCGCTGGGAGTATACGATCCTGACAGGTCATGTTGGAACGGACGACGTAACCTTGAAGTGGCGTTAAATTTTCGATTAAAATATTTTTATGTCCTATTTATCCTAAAAAAAATACTGTCAGAAATAAACTCGACCTCTGTATTGGTACACCGTGAACATTATTTTGATCTATTTTAAGAATTTTACGAACTGGCTTGTGATAATGGATTTCGATACCGTTTTAACTTGTAACCCTGGCTTTTCTACGGACTCTGGACATCATTCCTATGACGACCTTGGCGCTGTTCCTGACGTAGACACAAATTGACATGTTTCTCCAAATATCTACATTGATTCTGCTCCATCCATTTTGGATTTCAAATTTTGTTTATGACACACATAACCTACTAAACCTATTACTTATTAGTGATCAAATTGCCTGTTCACGTATCGCCAAAACACCCTATAAAATGGTCATTGTCCTTTAATTTCCTATCTTTTTGAATTATTATGTTAGCCTTTGGTTGCGAATAAGGAAATGAATTTCTCCCATCGCAACTCTGTAAGTTTGGGAAGATCGTATTCTTCGTTCGCAACCAAGTTGCGGCTAAGGAAAAAGTTTTCCTGATTCGCAACTGGTTGCGAACAAGGAATAAACATTCTTGTTTCGCAACCAGTTACGAAACGGTTGTTGTGAAAGTTGCGAAAACGGCCGGAGGGAAAATACATTTTAGATTAAAAAAAAAAAAGAAGATTTTTATTAAAAAATGCTAGTATAGTAAAGAACAACTCTTGAAAGATACGCAGCAGGCAGTGTGTGTAAAAAAGCACTATGCAGAAACCAAATGTAAATATGTATACTCGAAATGTTTCTTCGCTCTGCAGGATCTTTATCAACACCTGTAGACTTGTGGTTGCAAATATTTACATACAGGCACATACATTCCTTCTGACCCCCCACACTACGATACCCTGTGTCGTGGGAACCAGAAACAGCGACATCACAAACATCTAAACATCCAAGACTTGGGTGGTTTTTTTTGTGTCCCCAGCCGGGATTCGATCCCGGGACCTCTCGCACGGTAGCCAGATACGATAACCGCTGCGCCACAGAGGTCGTCAATACATGCTGATAATGAGGATGAACTAAGCCCAGTTAGTTTTAACAGTGAGATCGGGACGACGCGGAGGTGTGAAGTGGAACGTAGGTGACCGCGTACCGCTCTGTCGGGCGCCCGACTAACGATCTGCATCCGCAAGTCTCGTATCTATGGGTGCCCGATAACCTTTAGAGTTGATGTATGGAAAGTAGTTTTATATATGGATGGCCCAATTCAAGAAATCACTAAGTCCAATTTCGATTTGCAAACGACATAAATATGTAAGTCCAAATCATAGATTTGCAAAACGACGGAGTAAAGTAACTTTTTACCTCTTGAAACAACACTAGATTACTGAGAAGCATGAATTTTGGTAAAAACTTACTACTTAGTTACCAAAATTCATGCTTCACAGTAATCTAGTATTGTTTCAAGAGGCAAAAAGTTACTTTAGGTACTCTGTCGTTTTGCAAAGCTATGATTTGGGCTTACGTCGTTTTGCAATTCTATGAAATTGGACTTGGACTAAACAGTGGTTTCTTGAATTGGGCAATCCATATGTTAAATTTTACATAATGTACTATATAAACTACTAGCTGACCCGGCAAACGTTGTTTTTCCAGATATGAGTATGAAAAATAGATAACAACCTATTCTCAAACCTACCAAATATACATATAAAATTTCAACAAAATCGGTCAAGCCGTTTCGGAGAAGTATGCGCACTAACATTGTCACATGAGAATTTTATATATTAGAAGAAAGATAGAAGACAAGACAAGACAAGATTATTGTCTGCGATATACACTGTTTTCAAGTGCATTGCAACTTTCACTATTCAAACCACCAGCCGACGCAGATAAACGAGACTTGGAGAGAAACTTGTATTACGCCTGCGTGTGCATTGAACTCCTGGGGCCTATACATAGAATTACAATTCGTGGTTCACTATGACAATTAGTTCTTGCACTGCGGAGTCATTCAGTCAATCATTATAAAATACGAATTTTAGTTAATACGAACCGCGGCCACTCAGGAATCGCTCGTAGCCCAGGCCGCCTGAGTGATCTTAAACGATCACGACGGTTAAGCAACATAGGGCGCGTTCAGTGAATGGATGGATGGTCGTTCTATGACTGACGCTACATTTTTCCGGGCGGTTCCGTGCTTCGCAAGGCACGTTAAGCAGTTGGTGCCGGCTGTATTTTAAAATAGCAATAGTGTTTCAGTGACAAATCAGTCGCTAGGATATTGTAGTAAAACAATCGATGTATAAATTATGTGACTTTAATGTTGTTTATTACAATCCAGCAATATCGTAACTATCACACAGTACAGTATGTACGGACAAAAATGTTTTCAGGAAATTATTATGTTAACCATTTTCGTGTAAAAACATACAAAAAAAGCATTGGACTAATTTTATGAATTTAGATTATGTTATTATTAGACCATGTCCATATCGCCGATATTTTCTATAAATTGAGCACACAACAAAGTTTTAGTAAATTATATAAACTTAAGGTAGATTATACATAATTCGGGTGCTAAAAATCGTAGTTGTTATTGAAAATATTCAAAGCCAAGTAATAATCGACTTGATCCAAGTTATTTTTAATGAACACACAATTTAGACAATTTTATATTTATCTACAGGGTTATACTAAAAATGTACACCTAAGAAAATGTATTTTATATAAATGATATAATAAATACATATTATTGGTTGTACATACATATTATTGCATGTCATATTCATAATAAAATAAAATTATTTTTACATCTAAAAACGATAAATTAACATAAATGCAAAAACATAAAGAAATAGTTATTACAACCGCTTCAATAAAATATATTAATTATTTTGTATTCGCTACAGCACTATGCCTACGTGTAAAAACAAAATAATACTTTTCGTTCAATAGAGTTTGTTCCCATTACTTAGAACAATATTATTATTTAATTATACAGATAAGTATCATGATATACATTGAATAAGAAACCATATGTTTTCTTTGGCTGTGTTTATATCGTATGGGATGTTAACCTAGCCACACTTCTATTATGGACTTAGTAAGGAAGAAAATATTTAATAAGTATTTAATTACACACCATATGTATGTATATGAGAAAAAACATAAACGCTCAGCAACAACCAAGAATGCCTTATAAGAAACCAGGGCATTATACAAAACCCTGATGGAAACTTCGTATTTGTTTCGAGTCATAAAATTGCTACATATCTAACGACATAATCTTAAAAAATGCGAAAACAGGAACAACTGAAACAAACTAAACTCACGCGCTTCAACTCTCAAAGGATGTGAAGCTAGGGTTTCCTAAGAAAGCGTTGTCCTCAAAGAAGCGTTGGCTACTATATCCACTGTCTATGGTCCATAAAAGGAAGCTTTAGGAAAATTCACCAAGCTGACGAGGAAGACATCGAGTGGATTGAAAGCCTCCTTTTTGTATCTGACCCCGTGGCATACCATACGCCAAATAAGTAAATAAAGACTACACGTGACGAGGCGACAAATTTCAACGTCAGATGCATTCGGTCGGAAGTGTTATTTTTATACTTTACTAGCGAGCCTACAAGTTACTATAAGGCTATGTACATATGACATTATGCACCTGTATTATCCCAGCAATAGAGTAAGATAGAAATGTTTCTCAGATGGTTAGATAAAGCTCGACGAGCTGAGATTGAAGGTATACAAAGTAATTTTCATCGGAATCGAACATACGACGATATGCTTCTGACGTCGCGAAATAACGTCACTAAAATGTAGTTTATATTATTATTGAGTTATTGGTCGCCGCTCAAGATCTCAGCAAGTGGAGAACCATTAAAAAAGGGACAATAGGACAAGTAAGTATTGAACTTAACTTATTGGAAGTAGCAAGGCTTTTTAGAAAGCCACGCCACGTTGACTGCCCGGCAGGCTTTTTAAGACATCAGTGGCTACTTAGAAGACATTTTACATCGCATTTGTACGCTGAAATGGCAAAACTCTAATTAAATTATTATAAGGTAACATATGCATGTATGAAAACTTGTGTGTGTGCAAATAAAGTAATTTGATTTGCTGGCCTAGGAAACCCAAACTTATGCACATCTCCAGCAAGGGTTATAGGATGACACTGGTCACCCGTTTCAAATGTCAAAAGGTGCAACTTTCCAGCATCATTAGCATGAACTCTTCGCGCGCGAAAGTAGACAAAGACTCGCGCCATCACATTCTCGTCCGCTACGTGAACGCAGGACAGAGTTTTCTCTACTTCTCGCGCGCGGGATAAGAGATCATGGTAAGGGAGCTGTACGTACATGGTGAAAGTCTGACATTTTGGCGCCACGAAACGTGTCATCTCGTGTCATCGTACTACCCGTGCAGTGCTAACATTTAGCCAAATCAGAAACAAATAAAAAAGTGTACCTATCTCGTTCTCGCTCGCAATAGGGCCATCTCGCTCACTCCTTGCGCGGCTTCCGTTTCCGCTGCGCGTCGCCGGCGCCGTTTTCCGGTTCGGGCAATGGCGCCTCCTGCCAAGTAAGAGACTTTTTTAATTGATTTTCGAAATAAAAATGTCCAGTGACTTCAAAAACCTACTTAAAATAGGAAGAAAAATTCTAAAAGGACACTTGATTGCTTGACTGTTGGCTGAAGCGATAGCTGTTACAGTTGTCAGGGTTTCATAAAACTACAATGATCTTCGTCTTATACAGGGTGTTGATTTGTACATTTAAATCCGACTCTGGGGTGGTTATTTGCATGATAAACCACCCCTGAGTCGGGTTAAACTGTACAAGTAACACTTAGCATAACGTTTTTTTACCAAAAGAAATTGTCGAGTTTTAGCCAACTCATTATTCAGACTTAGGCTGCTTAGTTATTTTTTGTGGATGAAATATTATTCTATGTCTATGAAACCGGAGCGAGGTACGCCCCTTCAAAGGAAGTACGCCATTGGCTGAGATAAAAAAATCAAGACTAAACTTATAAGCTCTATGCAGGCTGTCAACTTCAAGAGACACTATTATTAGACCTTCGTAAAAAACTATACATATAGTACTTTTTTTAAATGAAATTTTATTTTAAAAATAAATTAAATGAAAACCTGTTAACTAAGTGAATTGAATCAAATGGAATGGCAATACTGATTAAGTTGCTTTATGGCTTAAATGGCAGTAAATTAAGCCAAGTCAGAGACCTTAGTGTGGCTTGAAAACTTCTGACAGTAAGACTAGCCACTAGTCTTACAAGCCTCCACCAATCCGGACTTGGCCCCCGTGGTGGAGTACGGCCTATACCTTCCTCAGGGAAGAGACCCGTGCGCCTCGGAGGGGACATAATGGGTTGATGATGATGATGATGATGATTCTTGCTGGGCCGGTCGGCTCACCACAACAATGATTTTTAATTCTTCTTTTCAAGGAAGGTTACAACTCATAACATAACGCAAGTGATCAATCCTACTATACATGTCTACTACTATACAATCTAGATATATGTCACAGGTATGTAAACTAACTAGGTCAGTTCTGAAACTAAGGTTAGTTACTTATTTACAATACCTAAGAGGATGGATTCGCTTTCTCATACAAGTAATTGAAAAAGATTATGTTCGAAAGATGCTTCATTACTTTTAAGAGATTTTTTAAAAGAAAAACCACGTTTTCACGATTCAACTTCCAAATTTCAAAAGTAATATTGTTACAACCAACACTATAATAATTCATGGCAACGCGTTTCATAATACATTCGGACAGTATGTGGACAATATACGAGATTAAAGTTTTTTTTTGTACGGAACCAATTCTGGAATATGCGGATCCATGCTACCATCCCAAAGTGCCCTTAAAAATATACCCAATACCGTCTGATGCTTTAGCATTGAGTCAAGAGACCTCCCAATTCATTATAATTATATATTTAGTAAAAGGTTTTATTGTGTACTTTTTTTTGTAATGTAGGTACACAAGTTGAGTTAAATATGAGTTAAATATCGGATCTACATCTTCAGCATCAGAGAAAAGATAAACAGAAAATGTTAAATGATAACAGCACATCCGGAATTAGTTTTATTTCCGACAAAGTTGCAAATAGAAGTTGGGAACAGATAGAGTAGCAAAGGTTTCTGAGTTTTTCGATAATAGTTCAATGTTAGTGTTTTAACACTTAGATTATATTATATTTTTAAATGTTACGTAACGAAATTTAGAACCTCTTGTCACACAATATCACACTTCGTCGACCCCTTCCCGCCCCTTAACGTGTGACGTAATTTATGGATGGTCAGTTACTACGTACCAAACTGAATAAAACTTTAAATCTGAGTGTCTGAGCTATTTACATACTTAGCGCTTGAAATCGCCAATCCCTCATCTCTGGAAATCCCTCCTCCCATGTCACACAATATCACACTTCGTCGACTTCTCTCCCCCTTAACGCGCGACTTAATTTATAGATGGCCCCTAATCGAACAAAAAATGTTGACTGACAGTTGCAAACGCGTCGCAATGAATATTTAATCCATAGTGAAAATTTTAGTTCAGAATCTGGCAAAAACGAAAGTTTTAGTTAAGAATCTGGGAAAATAATTTTTTTAAACTATTTTCAGTCTCGGCTGAACCCTACCAAAAGCTGTAAAGTCCACCAAAGTACAAAGTACAGAAGCATCTTTCTCAAGCATCCGAGTAGTAAACCCACTTCAATCTCGTCCCTTCTCTCCTCGACTGGTGGCTTTCCCGACACGTCTAGTATTTTCTGTCGCACTTTCCTTTCGAATTCGCTTGCTTGAAGTTTTGGTTTCGTCAAGGGCGCGTCGGGTTTCACGGGGCATTTCTGGATCCAGAGGTTGGGATACAAAATAAAAATAAGCGACTGGACAAGATCAGTACCTTGTTGGTCTAAGGGCGACATGTTTGACTACAGAAACAAGGAAAAATTTGAAGTATATAGCAAGAAGCTAGAAGAAATTTCACGACTACCAAAGCAATGTGAGTTCAATTCCCACTGGACTCGAACTCAATATTTTGGTAGCACATTTGATATTTCGGAAACCCAATACAGTGGACAGTTACATAATAGGGGGCTCGTCCCAAACTAGGATACCCTGTGGTATGGTGACTAGTTAAGGACATTACAAACATGGAAAAACAACCAGACTGAGGCCATTTATACAAATTTACGGCGGCTCCCTGGTGAATCGCATCCATGATCTCTTTGTTAATGGCAGAGCTAGTGTAAATTTTTCCATGGTTTTGGACTTTATTACAAAGTCATAAGGTTCAATTTATGGTGTCCATATTTAATAGCATTCACGATCTCTTTGTTAGTGGCAGAGCTAGTGTAAATTTCTCATTGGTTTTGTACTTTATTACGTGATAAGGTTCAATTTATGGTGTCCATATTTTGGACAGAGAAGGGTTAACGTCTCGACCAACAAGGCAGTCAATAAAAATTAATATGCCAAAACAACGCTTGCCGGGTCAGTTAGTAATATTAGAGGTGTATGTTGCCTAAGGAAAAGGCCTATACCCAACAGTGAGCAGAGGTGGGATGATGATGATGACGATGATGATGATGTTTAAGAATATCAAATAATGATTGACATTGCAAGTATTGATTGCACTCATCGGTCTTGAATTTTGACCTTCTTAGGTAGATGGACATTTGTACCAAATTGTGTATTAGATTTAAGGTGATTTGAGAAAAGATGTGGAGTTTTTTTTGCTGCCTTTTCCTGCACTACATTCGGCCCCAAGGCGGCTAACATTAGCATTATTGACATTGACATTTAAAAAGCAGAATGTAAATTCTTTACGTTGAAATAAATTTCTGATTTCCGTTACCTCGGTGGAGTCACCCTCAGGGCCCTCCAAGTCAGCCTTGCTGGGGCGCTCTTGGGGAGCATCCTCTTCATCGGACTGGTGCGGGTCATCTTCTAGAACAGCGTCTGTCTTCTTGGCGTCTTCTTCTTCAGCGCCCTGTCGAGAAAACGGTGTTAGAACACTATTAAACAAAAACATACAAAAAGGCACATCGGTAAATTGCTTTTGGCCCAACACCACTAGGATACCCTGTCTCGTGCGTGGGAAACAGAAACGGCGAAAACACAAACATGTAAAAATCTTGATTTATTCAAAATTAATTAAAAAAATTCGAGGTCACAATATGTGGCAAATAAAGTTAAAAATTCTAATAAAAATCTTACTAGATTTTTCATTGAAGTGTAAGCGTTTTTTCCGTGCTTCGCAAGGCACGTTAAGCAGTTGGTGCCGGCTGCCGTCGATAGATGGCAGTCGTTAAGCCAAGTCAGAGGCCTTAGGGCGGCTTGAAAACTTCAGACAGTAAGACCAGCCACTAGTCTTACAAGCCTCCACCAATCCGGACTTGGCCCCCGTGGTTGAGTATGGCCTATACCTTCCTCAGGGAAGAGAGCCGTGCCTCTCGGTGGGGACATAATGGGTTGTTGATGAATAGCCCGGACGTTCCACTCACCGACTTAGATCCGATGCAGAGGAACGCGATGAACCCGACCACGAGGAAGCTGACGATGATGAGTACCGCGTAGATCCAGGGATTCTCGCCAGCGAACTTGAGGGCTCGCTCCACCACCGAGTCCTGAAAGGCTAGCTCGTCTACAACTCTAGCTTACAGCGGATTTCTCGGTCAGAGATTAGCCGTAGGAGGGTCGGAATGGATAAGGAGTATGGGTAATGCCGGTCACTCAAATTCCGATACTTTTTTGTGGAGCCACAGCACAAGCAAATATAACTTAAAATGGAACTTTTGAGAATGTCACGGGTTCGCGTATTCGTAAGAATGTGAGTGGACAGGAACAGGAAGGACACATCCTAGTACACACACCAATTAGTATATCAATAAAAATACAATAAAAGACAAAAGACAATAAAAATGTAAACATAATGGTTGCAACGCATTGGCCTTTCATCATCAACCCATTATGTCCCCACCGAGGGGCACGGGTCTCTTCCCTGAGGAAGGTATAGGCCATACTCCACCACGGGGGCCAAGTCCGGATTGGTGGAGGCTTGTAAGACTAGTGGCTGGTCTTACTGTCAGAAGTTTTCAAGCCGCCCTAAGGCCTCTGACTTGGCTTAACGACTGCCATCTATCGACGGCAGCCGGCACCAACTGCTTAACGTGCCCTGCGAAGCACGGAATCGCTCGGAAAAATGCCACTAGCGTTAGTCATAGACGGTGACCCATCCATGGACTGAACGCGCCGTATGTTGCTTAACCTTAGTGATCGTTTAAGATCACTCAGGCAGCCCAGGCTACGAGCGATTCCATTGGCCTTTACCAACCTTTTATTTGTTCTCGGACAAATATCTATGGATCAAATTGTTAAGGGGTTTCAATAGAAAATCATCTAAATATTCACACAATATTTACCACAGTAAATTGAGAAATTTGTTGATTCACGGCAATATGGGCACAACCATTGAGCGATACAGAATACCGTCCGCGCCACCTAGTGTTAAAATTAGCGAACTATAGTTTCTGTTTGGTGCCTATTTAAAAGAGGTTATTAACCCAGTTAGACCGACCAACCCATACATGGGTTTCGAGAAATAAAAAAATCTCCCATCTTTATATGATATTATTATTACAGTTGACACATACTTTTAGAATCGTCAGTTAATGACTGTTAACTGTGCTGATAAGTACGTAGTGAATTTTATAACATCTAGTTCTTTTTGACAAATGAAAAGCTCTGTTTTCGAAAGTGTGAAACATGGCTTCAAAAAGGTAAGATTATATAACATTATCTGCATTTTTACTAAAATATAATATTAAAAATGTGAAGTATGAAAGACTGCAATATTTATATTACAAAGAAAATTTAAATAATTTGCATTTATTTTACTTTTATTTTGCCGAATATTTCAAGAACCCATACGTGGGTTCGTCGCCACAACAGTAGTATTTCTGTCAAGCAATATGTTTTTTATTTCAGCTTGAAACCATTATCGTTACATAAATTTTTTAATGAATTAGACAATAATGATGATCTAGTCTCAGAATGCATCACATTTGAGCCACCAGATAACGCAAATGCTGTTGTTACCGACGAAGATTCTGGAGAAGAGGATAATATCACCACATCGAATTCACCAAGTTCTCTCTTAGGTGCACCTGCACGGGTTTATCAAGGCAATTGGTCTAGTTCTGACTCGATAGTGAAGATGATATTCCATTGGTTAATTTAACAAAGAGGTTCCACACTGCACAGACAAGTCAACAGCCAGGACCATCCACATCGGCCGTATTGGAAGATACTATAATTCGTCCTCAGTCTGTGCAAAATACTACCTATAAATAGACGAATACACATAGACCAAGTGAATTTCTTAGTTTCCAACCTTTGGAAGGTCCCAAAGACAAGTTACATCTTCCCATAATACTATTTTGAGCTATGGTTCAACGATTCCATCATAAGCATCCTTGTGGAATATACAGAAAAATAAACCCGGTAATGTTAGCATTAGCAAAATGAAATTCTTTGTGGGTATCGTTCTTCTCTGCAAATTGAATGACAACAGTGCTGTTACTCTTGCCTCTGATGCTGAGTCTGTTGAGCCATTACAAAAAACGAGGCTTTTCTCTAAACAATTGAAAAAATATATACAGATTGACCAACCGCATATTGTCAAAACATATAACGAGAATATGGGAGGCGTTGATCGATCTGATCAGAACATAAGCCTATACCGAACTTGCGTCAAAGGCAAACAATTGTACTTTCGTCTATTCTGCCATAGTATTGACATGGCACTACATAATTCATGGCAATTGTATCATACGAATGGTGGACATCTCGATCACCTCGGTTTTCGCAGGTGTGTTGCAAGAGCCATTTCAAAAACTTCTAAACAGTGTAGGTACAAGGGTGGGCCTTGTCCAGTACCAAAAGACCACCTTGAAGATTAAAGATATGATCGAAAGGGCCATCTAATAAATGATATCAATAAGATTCTCAAGTGCAAATTTAAATCCCAAAGAATGTTTTTCCAATTTGCATATATTTTTTTTAATAACTGAAATATATTATCATAAAAATAAAGTAATATATTTTATTCAATTAAAATTGTTTTATTTATGACTTCATATCTTATTAAAATCATGTTAGTAAAAGTGCTTGATTGTGCCAACCGACCCATATATGGGACATCATTTTCCAGCTTTTCCGGAAGTGGCAGATTTTTGAAAATAATTTTCCTGAGATGCAGGGGCTACATTAAGCTACGTATATAAAAATTACAATTTTCTGAGGAAAAAAAAAGTTTCAGGCCTATCTGGGTTAATCAAATTGTGCTGGGATTGATTCTAGCTCTAGATTCTAGATTGTAGCTTTCTAGCCCAGTCGGAAATCTCCAGAAACCTCCTGCTCCCGGGCCCGTTTGACGAGGTAGCCGATGTAGATCGAGAGGGGTATGAGGCAGTATGTGATGTACATCGCCCAGTATCCAGGCTTGTAGTTCACGGCTCGCAATACACGCCCCCAGAGTGTTTGCTGACGTCAAAACGAACGGTTAGGCATTGAACACATAGAAAGGACGTGTACTGAAGGGACGGGGCTAAGCCCACAGAAGAGACCGGCCGAGGGCGCGAGGACGTGGTTTAATAAATGTGTGAAAACCCTGTCGACTCCGGGAATTACAATAATATTTTGCTGTCTTTACCACCAAGATAAACTATATTATAAAGATAGATTTGTGTATTTTACTGTTTGGGGATGTCGGTATTGGCCTTGATAAACTGATAAAATTATTTGTTTTCGCTGTTGATGTCCTGAATAAAATCGAATAATAAGTACCAGCGGCCGTATATACAGTGACTAATGAATGAATGTCGATGAAGCGAGAGCGATCTGTCAGGATCATGGCAAGTGTTAGTCCCTGGTCTCTATCTACCCGTCTGGGATACAGGCGTGAATTTATGTACCTATAACCAGGAGGTGTAATAAGTTATTTCATTGGTTTTGGACTTTATTTCAAGGTGATAAGGTTCAATTTAAAGTGGCATCTACTCCGCCATGACCTGGGCCTCGATTTTGTTAATGCATTATAATAAGATGACAGATACACGGTAGGGTCACGTGACGTGTTTTTTCATACCATTGACGCCTAGAATTATTAATATATCGTCTATCGGAGTCAGTACTGGAACATATCCAAAATTTTGAAAATCCAGTCTTTTACACCAAAGGTTTCAAATTAGACTGCTCTAGACTGCTGCAATCTAGTGCAGTATACGAATATCTCGAACACTCCTTTTATTTATTTTTTAATTACTAAAAACCATTACAGTCTTAAAAGATCAAAACTTTGATTGCTAATTACTCGAGTATAGTAAATTTTGAAATGTTCCAGTACTGTCTCCGATAGACGATATGTACTTGTGTTGACTTGAAGCGGCAATGAAACTAAATCGCCGTGTTCGTGCAGTTTTCATTGTACTACAATGCAGTAGTAGAATCTAGGCCTTGGTGAAGGGTTAAATAGTGGCAACACTAGTCTTAACTCACCGAGTCCTTAGAAAGCTTGGCACGTTTGAGGGCGAAGGACTGACGCGCCCATTCGGCGGCCACGTCGACGTCATCAGTGATGATCAGGTTATCGAACAGAAGCATCGGTGACATGGACCACAGTTCGAAGCCCACTGCGTGCTGGGGAATGGAGGGGCAAAGTATAGGGTGGGAATTTGAGACGAACAGGAATGACTCTGCTTGTCTTGATTGTAAGTTGTGTGGTGTAACGTTATTTCTTTTAACCTAAAGTTCTACTTGTACTTGGCCACTATTTTTGACGCTCTTTGAATGAGTGATTAGTGCGATTACCTATTATTGTACAGTGCCACCATCTTATCTGTTCAGTTGATAGCGGCGCTAGTGGAGAATTTAGTAGTAACATTTAAGAAATTTACCTAGAAAAATGACAATATTTTAACCCGTCTTTCAATTTTAATGAAACTATATCTATAAATCTTAGTAATTGAATAAATAATACAAAAAAATGGGGAACAGGATTTACAATTAATTCGTTAGTTAGAATTTTGCACACCTGAACAGATAACTTGGTGGCGCTGTAATCGCTAGCACTCAGACATTGACAGCCTTTGGCTTGATAATTATGTCAAATTGACAGTTTTTTTTTGCATTGAATTAAAATACAGACTTTAAGTGAATCGGTAGTTTCAGAAAGAACATTAGTCATAATCTGCTTACTTTTCAGTACACATAAAAAACTGATTTCATAGTTGGAACTAATGTTGTTTCTGCGTCTACTGAGATTTTCAGTGCCACGTAGTTCAATTGATATTCATTGGACTAATGCTCTTTCTATAGGGATCTGTAGATCTACCCTCAAGGATACCATAAACAACAATAAGTCAATCGCACAAAATTTGGACTAATGTTCTTTCTGAAACTACCGATTCAAGTGTGATGTGGGGTACTTACGATGGGCGTCATGCGGAAGGGATAATCGTCGCGGAAGTAGTCGGGGTTGGCGATGCGGCGCGGCGTCCACTTGCCCTTGTAGTTCGGATTGGGGACCAGCGGAGCCCTCCAGACGCCCTGCACATGGAATCACTCTAATATTATAAACGTGAAAGTTTGTGTGTGTGTTTATATGTTTGTCAGTCTTTAGCGCTGAAACGGCTGGACGGATTTTAATAAAAATTGGTATGGAGTTAGCCGATACCCTGGATTAAAACATAGGCTACGTTTTACCGCGGGGAAATATCTTATTCCTACGGGAAAATCGATGAACCGCGGGTAACACCGCGGGGCACAGCTAGTAAACCTATATAGGGTAAACTATACATTGATTGGCACCTTAAGCAAAACCTTGACTTAATTTGCTTCCTAAGCATTCAATGTCATATTCAATCACTATTAACCATTTTTATTTGTTCGAATATGAGTAAAGGTGGAAATAAAAAATAATTCTTGCTTGTTGTCATAGTTTTATTTAAGAAAAATAATAATAATTTGAAAATGTCTCCAAAACTACAGTCATTGGCATTACAGGTATAAACATTGTCACTAATAGTATCAGTCATTGGCACTTATAATTTGTATGTATGTGTTGTACTTAGCAATGCTAATTATAAAAAACTACCAAAATGCCCTTTAAGAAATTTTAATTCTTAATATTTGTGTTTAAAACTCACTGTGCCAATGACTAGGTGGGTGCCAGCAATACTATGGTTTACCCTATGTAGTATATGGTATATACATTGGTATGTAAATACCGTTAGCCCAACATATTTAAAAATCATGGTGCAAGCGGCTTTTATTCTTTTCAAAACAGTTTTAGCTTAATACACAAAGTTTCAAACTTAAAAAATATGTTGAACATTATTGGTACAAAGTCCTCATGTCCTCAACGGCAGGTTGGCACGTTGTCCACATCGGCGGGTTTGTGGGACGGCTGGTATATACGTTGTTGGTACAATGTTCTCATCATCGGCGGGTACAAACCTTGTTGGCATAACGTGCTCTCGGCGGGATTGTCAGGCAGCTGGTATATACCTTGTTGGTACAATGTCCTCTCGGCGCGATTGCCGGGCGGCGGGTACAAGCCTTGTTGGTACAATGTCCTCCCGGCAGGATCGTCGGGCGGCGGGTACCTTGTTGGCACGTTGTCCTCTCGGCGGGATTGCCGGGGGGCGGTTACAAACCTTGTCGGCACAATGTCCTCTCGGCGGGATTGTCGGGCGGCGGGTACAAACCTTGTCGGCACAATGTCCTCTCGGCGGGATTGTCGGGCGGCGGGTACAAACCTTGTCGGCACAATGTCCTCTCGGCGGGATTGTCGGGCGGCGGGTACAAACCTTGTCGGCACAATGTCCTCTCGGCGGGATTGTCAGGCAGCTGGTATATACCTTGTTGGCACAATGTCCTCTCGGCGCGATTGCCGGGCGGCAGGTACAAGCCTTGTTGGTACAATGTCCTCCCGGCAGGATCGTCGGGCGGCGGGTACCTTGTTGGCACGATGTCCTCTCGGCGGGATTGCCGGGCGGCGGGTACAAACCTTGTCGGCACAATGTTCTCTCGGCGGGATTGCCGGGCGGCGGGTACAGTCACGAGCAATAATATGTATACACTGTCACACTTTCTAATCTTAACTTAAAGCTATCTAGAAAGAAGTGTACGACAATTTGTCCTAAATTATGGAACCAATGGTTAGATCCCGACAATCCCGCCGAGAGGACATTGTGCCGACAAGGTTTGTACCCGCCGCCCGACAATCCCGCCGAGAGGACATTGTGCCGACAAGGTTTGTAACCGCCCCCCGGCAATCCCGCCGAGAGGACATCGTGGCAACAAGGTACCCGCCGCCCGACGATCCTGCCGGGAGGACATTGTACCAACAAGGCTTGTACCCGCCGCCCGGCAATCGCGCCGAGAGGACATTGTGCCAACAAGGTATATACCAGCTGCCTGACAATCCCGCCGAGAGCACGTTATGCCAACAAGGTTTGTACCCGCAGATGATGAGAACATTGTACCAACAACGTATATACCAGCCGCCTCACAAACCCGCCGATGTGGACATCGTGCGAACCTGCCGTTGAGGACATGAGGACTTTGTACCAATAATGTTCAACGTAATTTTTAAGTTTGAAACTTTGTTTATTAAGCTAAAACTGTTTTGAAAAGAATAAAAGCCGCTTGCACCATGATTTTTAAATATGTTGGGCTAAACGTATTTACATACCAATGTATATACCATATACTACATAGGGTAAACCATAGTATTGCTGGCACCCACCTAGTCATTGGCACAGTGAGTTTTAAACACAAATATTAAGAATTAAAATTTCTTAAAGGGCATTTTGGTAGTTTTTTATAATTAGCATTGCTAAGTACAACACATACATACAAATTATAAGTGCCAATGACTGATATTATTAGTGACAATGTTTATACCTGTAATGCCAATGACTGTAGTTTTGGAGACATTTTCAAATTATTATTATTTTTCTTAAATAAAACTATGACAACAAGCAAGAGTTATTTTTTATTTCCAACCTATACTCATATTCTAACAAATAAAAATGGTTAATAGTGATTGAATATGAAATTGAATGCTTAGGAAGCAAATTAAGTCAAGGTTTTGCTTAAGGTGCCAATCAATGTATAGTTTACACTATCTATATTAATAATTTCGTTCGGGTCTACGGTAGACTCGAACGATATGCACACCAAATGAAAGAGCGTAAAAAAATAGTTGATCTGAGTCGACAACATATGGGCGGAAAATTCGTATTATCGAGCAGCATCAATATAAAAATTATTAAATTCAACAATGGCGTTGCTAAGTAACTAAAAGCTGTAAAGCCAAAGAGAGGGAGCTGTTTTTAGTTGATTAGCCAAGTGGATTCTACGTCTCATACGTCATTAGATTCACTAGCTGTTAACTAAATTTAATGCTGTTAAGTTTATGAAGGAAGCTCATTTAGTAATTTGTGATGAGGTACCCATGACAAAGTTATGATAAGTATCCGATTTTCGCCTTGCATTCCTTCGTGAGTAGCCAGAACATGTCCAAAAGAGCAAGATTGGCTATCCTTAATAGTGTGCTGGTTCCAATACTGATGTAAGCATGGTAGCGAGATTTGGGTATGGCAGAAGTCAGAAGAATCATGAAAGTAGGATTAGTGCAGTACAAATGAGATCCTTAAGAAATATGTGTGGTGTTACTTTGAATGACAGAATATGCAATAGTGTGATCAGAGACCGAGGATGTAGAGAAAGAGGATGTAGTGAGTGACTAGAATTGAAAAAAGGAATGTTGCGTTGGTTTGGAGATGTGGAGAGGATGAACGAAGAAAGACTGACAAAGCAAATATATCGGGCGAATGTGAGTGGAAGGGCCGGTAAGGGACGCCCCAGTTGGACATACTTCGACCAAATAGGGGATGTATTAGCAAAGGGCAAGATGAAAAGTACCCGAAACCGATGTGGGTACATGCAACGACTAATGGATGTCGATGAAGCGAAAGTGATTTGTCAGGATAGTGGCAGGTGACAGTCCGTGGTCTCTGCCTACCCCTCTGGGATACAGGTGTGAGCTTGTGTATCTGAATGTATTAAGATATTTATATCTACTGGTGGTTGATAAATACAGAGGCGTCACCATATAAAAAAACATAGAGGAATATTATTTTGCGTCTACATTTTACCCGAGCGAAGCCGGGTTTTCGTCGGCGCGTACAAACCTTGTCGGCACAATGTCCTCTCGGCGGGATTGTCAGGCAGCTGGTATATACCTTGTTGGCACAATGTCCTCTCGGCGCGATTGCCGGGCGGCAGGTACAAGCCTTGTTGGTACAATGTCCTCCCGGCAGGATCGTCGGGCGGCGGGTACCTTGTTGGCACGATGTCCTCTCGGCGGGATTGCCGGGCGGCGGGTACAAACCTTGTCGGCACAATGTTCTCTCGGCGGGATTGCCGGGCGGCGGGTACAGTCACGAGCAATAATATGTATACACTGTCACACTTTGTGGAACACATGGAACCAATGGTTAGATAATTTAGGACAAATTGTCGTACACATGTGCAGTACAAAACAAAAGATGTACGTCGTACAAAATGTGACAGTGTATACATATTATTGCTCGTGACTGTACATGCCTTATTGGTAAGGCAGTATGCTGAGTCAGCTGCCTATTGCAGCAGCAGAGACACCATGACGATTGTTTGTAAATGTTTTGTTAAGTATTTTGTCTTGTGGTGTCACAATGTATTAAATAGTCAGTATGTCTGTTTTGTGCAGCAGTTGCTGTAATAAATGTGTTTTCTCCTTCTCTCCTCTCCTCCTTCCTCTCGGCGGGATTGCCGGTGGCGGGTATATGCCTTGTTGGCGCGTTGTCCTCTCGGCGGGATTGCCGGGCGACGGGTACATACCTTGTAGTCGGGGTTGGGTACGAGCGGCGGCTTCCAGAGTCCGCAGCCGGCGGCGGCGGCGCAGGCCGGGTTGTCCACAAGCGGAGCCTCCCACTCGCCGTCCATGTCGTCATCCCAGTCCGAAGGCCGCTGCGCCGAAGGGTCTGATGGCAACACATAAACAAACATTTACATAAGGCCGCCAATTGTACTGTTATCTTGTAAATATTTTATGTTTGTGTTTCTCCTCGTGTACAATAAAGAATATTCTTATCTTATCTTATCTTATTTTATCTTACGTACAGGCACATACGTTAGAAAATCAGAAATTTTATTTCAACGTAAAGAATACGGTATTTGACACTTTCAACAATAAGTTTATTTGATATTATGCTCGATTAAAACCAAAATTACAAAATGTTTCGGTAAATGTAACTCTTTTAATCATTTAGTAGTTATTACAAAGTTTTAAATAGATGAAATATAAAAAGAGTGCTCTGAAATGTGACGTCACAAACAAGTATTTTCATACAAAATTCCATTTTAAAAGTAACTCATTTGACATTTTGTCAAATACCCAATTTACATTCTGTTTGTTGAATGTCAATGTACTTATAATGTTAATGTTAGCCGCTGCCTTGGGGCCGAGTGTAGCGGAGAAAAAGGCAGCGAAAAAAAACTCCACTATGACCATCTTTTCTCAAATCATTCATAGCTTCTGGCCCCACAATAGTACACCCCGTGCCGTGGGAACCAGAAACAGCGACATCACAAACATGTAAACATCCAAGACCTGGGGTTTTTTTCGTCCCCAGCCACAGGCTGTTTGCAATGCACTGGTGGGAAATTCGGCGACAATCTAATTTGTGTACCTGCATTGTGTAGTATATACGTAAACATTTACATATAGGCACATACATTGCTTCTGGAACCACGCTAGGATACCCTGTGTCGTGGGAACCAGAACAGAGATTGTATTGAAGATTGAGATTGTAAACAATATTGTGACGAATTGAGTTTGTTGAAAGAATATCTTGTACCCCACACTTACTTACTATTGTAAACTGGTGTCAATGGAAGGAACTGGCGTCTAAGTCACAAGCCCGGCCTAGTTTAGAGCAAAAGTGTTCACAATTTTATTTCGCGTAATAGAGAATGGATGAAAATATCGGAAGTGTTTGATATTTTTTTTGGTGATAGGAATAACCTTCCTTAACGCGGGAAAAAAGTTTCAATTTTTTTTGCCCCGTAGTTAATTTTTAAATAATCTTAATATTTTTCCATTCGTAGTTCTGGGCTCAGTACGACATATCAGACATAATCCTTGGTCCGCTACGTATGAAAAAAAAATCCACCTTGAAAAGCTGTCATTGTCACCAGATTTTTTTTCAAAAAAAAAATCTTGTGACAATGACAGCTTTTCAAGGTGGATTTTTTTTTTTCTGAGCCCAGAACTACGAATGGAAAAATATTAAGATTATTTAAAAATTAACTACGAAGCCAAAAAAATTGAAACTTTTTTCTCGCGCTAAGGAAGGTTATTCCTATCACAAAAAAAAATATCAAGCACTTCTGATATTTTCATCCATTCCCTATTAGTACGAAGATCTTATAATAAAATGTGTAGATACTTCTGTAACTTTTAATTTTAAAGTGTGAACTTTTCATTTAGTTATAGTTTCGTCTGACCAAAGTGGCCAGACGGACGCTCTCTGGCTGAGAAGTCCAAGCGGCCGGAGGTCAAGAAGACAGCGAGAGAAAACGCCGAACTATACGGGCTATGTAAGCAGCACCGCCTTCTGCATGATAATAAATAAATAAATAAATAAAAAGCCTTTTATTGTTCTTCCGAGAAACGTTATACATAATTTACAATCATTTTTCTTTTTTTTTTGCATGCAAGTAAATTTAAATGAATTGAATAATTTGATTCTACATGCAATGAATATAACAAAGTCAATATATTTATCTATCTATTTACAATTAATCCGAATCATATACGAATTAAAATCTATAAATCATGTTAAAATGAAAGGACGTTCTGTTGCTACAAACTTGGTTGAATATATGGATTTTTTGTGCGAGAAGGTCGATAAAGGTTCTCAAGTAGACGTTGTATATACAGATTTCACGAGTGCATTTGACAAGGTTGACCAAAATATACTTTTAACAAAATTAAAAAGATATGGGATCTGTGGAAACCTACATGACTGGATTGCATCGTATCTAGTTTTACGTAAACAGACTGTGGTAGTGAATGGATATTCTTCTAATAGTTATATTTCATGGTCGGGAGTACCGCAAGGTTCCCATCTTGGTCCAAAATTATTTGTCATATTTGTAAATGACATCGCAGATTCCATATCCTATATTTACACCTCCTTATTTGCTGACGACTTTAAGTTGTTTAAAGAAATAAAAGTTGTAAATGACACTAACTTCTTGCAGAACGATTTAAATAAATTGACAAGCTGGTGTAAGCAAAATAATATGTTACTCAATCCATTAAAATGCTGCCATATTACTTTTACAAGGAAAAAAGTTCCTTTGAAAACAGGTTACGATATAAGCGGAATAAAATTAAGGGAAGTAGATGAAATTCGAGATCTAGGAGTAATATTAGATAAAAAACTGAATTTTAAATCTCATATAAATTATATTGTAACTAAGGCCGCGAAGACACTAGGGTTTATTAAAAGAAATACAAAAGAATTTAGAGGCACAAAAGCTAAACTAGTTTTGTATAAATCCTTGGTCAGAAGCACTTTGGAGTTTGCTAGTCAAGCCTGGAACCCTTCTTACTCTGTGCACTCACAGCGAATAGAATCAATTCAAAGAGCTTTTACCAGACATTTGGCTTGAAAAAGTCCAGGTATATCACACCGAGCTAGCTATAAGGATCGGCTTATGTATTTCAAATTAGAGTCTTTATATCACCGGCGCAAAATTTTCGACCTGGTATATTTCTCTAGATTGGTCTGTGGTGACCTAAATGATAACTTACTGGCAAAAATTAACTTAACCGTACCACGCCGTCCTCCTAGGAAACCTCTTAGCCGAACCTTTGAGCTTCCACGAAGCCGCACAAATCTCGGATACCACTCACCAATTTCGCGTATGTGCAGGACATACAATGATACGTAAGAATAGTATTATTGATATATATAGATTTGACAATAGAAAAATTAGACTAGAATTGAAAAGATACTTTGGCCACTCCTACGGAACATAATATAACTTTGTCTTTTGTTCTACTCTCAGAACACAGTTCTGAGGTTCTACTGTTATTGTTATTTACTTATGATTAATTCACTTCTTTAAATGGTTGCAGTAAATGATGAGAATGCATATAATAGGTGCATGTACTAGAATAATACCTACATGTAATAGATTAAGAAAAAAAATGTACTATGCACTGTTTGTATTCCTTAATAAATAAATAAAAAATAAATAAAATCATTAAAAATTATGAATCACACTAAATTAAATTAAAAATTATTAATCATATTAAAATCAATAAAATTATAAATAAATTATTATCAATTATAAATTAATAGTTACTGGAAGAAAAAAAACAAAATTGATCATATCAGAAGAACCCCTGGTAGGGTGAAGGCCTCCTCCAAGTTCAACCACGTATCTCTATCTTGAGCAATCTGTATCCAGTTAGTCCCGGCAATCCTTGCTATGTCGTCAGACCAACGTTTATATGGCCGTCCTCTGTTGCGCTTTCCGTCTTCTGGGCCTATCCACTCTGTTACGGATTTGGTCCAGCGTGAAGAAGGCATTCTGGCTACATGGCCGGCCCATTTCCATTTCATCTTTCGGACATGTTCTAAGGCGTCCTTAATCCTAGTCCTCTTACGTATTTCAGTGCTTTTGTTTTTGTGTTGTAGTTTTATATTTAGAATACTACGTTCCATAGCTTTTTGACATAGAGTTATTCTTTTCGCGTTTTGTTCTGTAAGAGTCATGGAGTAATGTGGCACAACCATATGTTAATGTAGGGAGCAAGCATGTATCTAATATTTTTGTTTTTAGTCTTAGTTTTAGTCTGCATGATAGCCAAGATTATTATTATTGTTATTTACCTTTCACAGGAGGGCCCAGTAGGAGGAGCTAGTAAATAAAATCAAAATGAACCGCACCGCTAATCATCTCGGGCTCGTCATCCAGCCAGCCCTCGGGCTTGACGGCGTTGGGGTCCACGATCTGCGCCGGCGCATCCTCGTCCCAGTCTTCCGGCTTCGAGGCGGACGGGTCGACAATCTGGAAGACACAATACTTAACTTCCAAAAGATACGATCTCTTGACCTGCATAGTATGATGGCACGAGTCACCTATTTTGTGGTGTTAAAATGTCAGAATTTAACAATTATATACACACATAAGCTCACGCCTGTATCCCAGAGGGGTAGGCAGAGACCAGGGACAACAACAGGCTATTTGACCGATTTCTGAAATCCATCTCATATTGTTTGTTGGTGTTCATTAGTGTTCATGAAGTCCTCAGAAAATGGTAATTTTAAATTCTTTCGTGTATTTCTTCTAAGACAAACGAAAATTTACTTTTCAAATAAGTCGACAAAACGCTATCTTAGGCAATATGGCGTCGCACAGGAATTATGACGTCACTTCCCGGTAAACCGACCAATGAACGTAAGAAAGAATGAATGCCAGACGCCGTTTTTACTAGCATGTGACGTCAACATAGAATCGGCCAATCCAGGCCGTTTTCGATACAATGGCGGCAGATACAAATTATCAAATGTTATCTTGTGTTTTTTTTACAAATCATAATTGTTTTTTTAGTTAAAATGCCTTAGCGGTTTTTAGACACATCATTTATACAAATACGTATAAATACTACTGTTTTTTTCACAACAATTAACAATTCATGTACTGGAAAGTCTCGAATTTGACATTAATAACACGCGACTAGCGGTCATTGTACTAAGCATGCTGGTCCCAAACTAGGATACCCTGTGCTATGGTAACCAGGGAAGGACATCATAGCGGCTTATTTGTCTTTTTTAGAAGAAATACACGAAAGCTATTCTAGCGTCGCTGGCAAACTCTCTTAACCCTTTGGCTCAACTCTGCAAATGATAAGTTGCGTTAACACAAGGGACTTCAGAACGACGGTAAAAGAATATAAGGTTTAATTTCGCTTCAGAGTACCCGTTACCAAATTTGGTAGGCGCCGAGCCAAGGCGTTAAGTGTTAACTCCCTTCCCTTTCAACCTTCCGCCGCAACTACATGAGTCTTTGTAAATATCTTTATCTCTATCCCTTTCTCTCTCCAACGGCCCTCACCTTCTCCCTCTCATCCCAATCCTCTGGCTTGACATCGGCGGGGTCATCTATCTCCTCGGGCGGGTTCACGGGCGGGCTGACATCGGTGAGCAGAGAACCGGAGACCACTTCGCTGTTGTCTACCAGTATGGTGTACGAGTTATCAGGCCGCACAACCAGGGTGTAGAGATGGGGCTCCTTGTCTTTGTAGATTTCTTCGAGGCGTTGGCTGTGGGTAAGCAGAGTGAATTCGTGAAAATTATTCAATATCGTTCAATCATTCACACAGCCTGTGAAATCACATTATTCTAAAACTTAATCACCCGCCATAATATCGTCGACCAAAGTCGTAAACCTCTTAACTCAATTTTTTTTCAAAATTTTGCATCTTCAGAAAGAAAACTTCTGGACGCATCTTATAGCGAAACTCTTAAATAAAAAAAAAAACCGTTTAAATATAAAACGCAAAATATAATACCTCGGCACTTCATACCGCAAATTTTGCTCAAGACTACGTATTTTCCCTCGCTCAGTCCTGTTTAATATGGCGATTTGAATGCACGTATTGTTTCCGCTTTTAGGTTGACACGAGTATGTTTAACTTTCGGCGATAAAAGTGAAAATCAGTTATGATGATGATTACAGCGGTGGTGGCGTAGTGGGGTTGACCTTTGCTTCTCGATCATGAGGGTCTGGGTTCGAACCACGCATGTACCAATGACTTTTAGTTACGTACATTTGTTTGCACAGCAACACCATTCGCTGATAAATTGTGCCCGGATAACGGTGACAGGCTTGCCACTTGTCAGGTTTGGGACCTAATAAACTCGGCAAAACGTGGGTCCAGTTCTAGAGACTGGTGCCTCTGCCTACCCCTTCGGGGATAACGGGCGTGAGTTTATTATTTATTTATTTAATTTTGATGATGATTTAAGGCATACCTAGGCTTCTTGCTATGCTTCTCCTCGTAGGATCCGTTCTTGGGGTTCCGGTGGCGGAAGATGAAGTGCAGCTTGTTATCGTTGCCGCACTTGTCTGGACCGAACATGATGGTGTACGCGGTCTGGTCGTGGAACTGCTTCAAGTCCCCCTTGGTGTTGGTACCCTTCGAGAGGAGCTTCAAGTAGGCGCCACCGCAGTTCTGACCCTCCTGTGAAATGTATCAAGGCATCATCGTCAAAGGTAAGTATCGAAAGGTATGTATTCTATTCTTATTCTTATTTGTATGTCTATTCTTTCTATTTATAGTCAAATTTTGTTCATAGTTCAGCGAATTAGGTGCAGCAGAGAACCAGCGCTAGTCGCCTCTGGCTAGCATTTTGCTGAGCTGCAGCCTTTTTCTGTTGTAGCACATTTCGTTCAACATAATTGTATGAGGTACCTTTATTTTTATGTTTTTGGTTTACTACAAACATTGTTTATAAATTGTGTTATGGTGTTACAATCGAAATAAATGCTTTTAACTTTCACTATTTGCTACCACTGTGGCGCAGCGGTTAGGGTATCTGCTTCCATGCGAGAGGAGTCGGGTTTGAATTCCGGATGGGGACGAAAAAACTCCATGGATTTTTTTTCCTAGTAGGAAAAACCTCTTGGATGTTTACATGTTTGTGATGTCACTGTTTCTGATTCCCACGACACACGGTATCCTAGTCTGGGGCCAGAAGCAATGTATGTGCCTGTATGTAAATGTTTGTTTGTTGTATCAAGCTGACACGTTTGTTTGCTATACAATCGCTATACAAAGTAATGCTTTGAGGTGTTAGTTACAAAAACATTTAAGAATAAGGTATTGGTTAAAGTATTTTTATTGGCAGAAAGCGCTTCTGTGCAATTCTTAACTAAAGTGCTATTACATAGCACTTTAGTTAAGAATTGAACATGCAAGAATTACAATTGCATATGTGGTAAAACTATTGCAAATGAGACTGCCCCCACAGTCAAACCAAGCAAGTGGTTTTGTGAGGCCTTATATCCTCGTGAGGCCCAATGTCTTCAAGTGATCACAAAATCAATTGTTATTTTCAAGGTCGGGCCTTACGAGGATATAACAAATGAGGAGCAAACATTCAAACAGTGATTTGTCACATTGTCTGACGAAAATGACCTGGCGACAGTAACTTGTACAATTGATAAAATACTACATTTTTGCTTATTCATTCTCGTGCAAAACATTCTTTGTCATCGATGATTTCATATTAAAATCTACTGTTTCAAACAAACAGTGTTTTCTCTAGAGTTTCGTTTCATCTTTCCGTGTACCCAACAATCTAAGCCGGTGGACAAATCACTGTTTGAATGTTTGCTCCTCAAATGTAACTTGTTCTTTCTTATTAAGAAATACAATGGTCACACAGTTAAATAGTTGTATTTAGAAAGGAAAGACAACATTCCCTTTTCTACAACTTTCTACGTTCGTAGGTACGTTCTACATGACATGGGTTTATAAATAAATCACATCCTATAGGTTGGCCAAAGCGCAGACAAAAAAAACTTAAATAAATCATAACCGACAACCTCATTGCTAAGCATTAACTACTAAGCAGGTAAGCAGGCATGAGGTACATTTTTGATTTCGGAATGGAGTTGAATCCCGCCTGCTTAGTGCGCAGCGCAGAGGTTTAATATTTCAGTTTTTTTTCCTTTTTAGTGATTTTAAACTTTTTAGTTGAATTCTTGCTGAATTCAAACCTAACGACGAATCGATTGAGATAATATTTCGCACACTTGCAAGAACAACGTGTTAGGGACTCCACACACGGCGGCTATAAGGTAAAGATGTATATTATAGCACGATATATCTCATTACATCTTTCCATAGAAATCGTCAGGAGACCACAGACGACAGCTATAATATACATCTTTACATCTTCGTATCTTAAAGGTACTGAGCGATACGAAGATGTATATTTACCTTTCGATACATCTTAATATATCTCAATACCTTTTCGTATATTAAGATACATCTCTCTTTGAACAGGGTGTTCAAAAAGTTTCTTGGTGATTCAAAAACTTTTTTATATTCTTTAATTTAATTCAAGTTTAATTACGGTGTACACTAAAAACAACGCTGGCAGGATAGCCATAACTATCATGCAGCATCAGTTGAGGGTGCGACCCATTATTAGATAAGCTGTACTTGTAATGTTAATAGAGCATGTTAACTACTAACATGATACTATCTGGTTATAAATTATTTCCATTTCATTTCAAATCTAGTAATAAGTAATTCGCCAGATCTATAACAACACCTTAGCAGCCGGGAAGTGCGTCCATCGAGACGTATGCCAACGAAATGTAGCGAATTATACATTACGTTACCTGTTCCGTGTGTGTTACTTTAATATAATGTAAAGCTATACATCCCGGGATGTAATGTACATTAATGTATATTATAGCTGCCGTGTGTGAAGTCCCTTATTTCGGAACCCTTTACGTTACATTTCAAAGTAATGGCCGGTTTTTTTAAGGTTTCAAACACAGAACAAAAAAAAAGAGTAGAAATAGTGACATGACCTATCAGTAGGAAAACCAGTGTGACCAAACTCACACACACAAATCAAAAGCACACTGTGAATGCCAAGCTGCCATTGGCAAATAAAGGCAATTCTGAAAAGGTCTACATCACAAAAGTTCCAAGTAAAATATGAACCTTTTCAATCATATAAACAATGATCAAAATCAAATGATAATTATGAAATTAAGTTTGACATACGATCTTTGCTTTGTAGTACCGCTACTCTACATTAGATGGAACTACCGCCGCGTGTGATCGTCGAGAAGCTTTAAGTTTTATGCCATAAAGTCGAATATTGAAAAATAACTATCTGCTATGTTGCTATTCAGGCTAAGGATGGGACATATTGCCATATCGACAAATTATAGAACTGTTTCATAAAGCGACAGTTGAAAATGAATTTGTTATGACAATGTTTCTTAATCATTTTTTTTTTAGTATCTACATTGACAAAGTAACATAATGTATTCCCTTCTGCCAAACTGTACCACAGTTCGATGTAAATTACGCAGCCGGCTACCATATTAACTGTCCTTCTGGATGATTGGCTACGCAATGTACCTATAATGGAATTCTCATAATCTAACCATAGTCGCTTTATGAAACGAAGCCGAGCAAACTTATCGTGTACAATTTATAGAGCATAAGAAAGCCTATTGTATATATTTTTTTTAACTGTAACTTTTATTTGTCTCTTGCTTCTTGTGTGCAATAAGGAATATTCTTTTTTTTTACGTAGCCTCGATTGCCACAGAACAGAAAAAAAGAGTAGAAGGAGTGACATGACCTATTAGCAGGAAAACCAGTGTGAACAAACTCACACATAAGCCAAAACCCACACTATGAATGCCAAGCTGCCATTGGTAAATAAAGGCAATGCCGAAAAGGTCTACATCATAAAAGTTCCACGTAACATATGAACCTTTTGGTGATATAAACAACGATCAAAATCGAATGATAATGATGAAATTAAGTTTGACATTAGATCTTTGTTCGTAGTACCGCTACTCTACACTAGCTGGAAATCCCGCCGCGTCTGACCGTCGAGAAGTGTTATGTGATAGACCATAAAGTCAAAAATTAAAAAACAAGTATGTGCAATGGTGCTTCTCAGCTATGGATGGCCTATCGACAAATTATAGAATTGTTTCGTAAAGCGACAGTTGATATTTAATTTAATTACAATAATAATTCGATGTAAATTACGCAGCCTGTTAGTATATTAACCTACCTTCTGGATGATCGGCTACGCAACGTATATGGAATTCTCATATGAAACTAACCATAGTCGCTTTTGAAACGAGGCCCAGCAAACTTATCGTATGTAAAGTTTGTTTATTTTTTTATTTATTTATTTAAATTGTCGTTATCCATCAACGCTTGTGCTTCACTTATATTATGGAGATGACATTTGCCAACGAAAGTCACGAGACTTCCCCATAGATTTATGGAGTAAGCGTTGATTAAATTATCTAGACCCCCCCAGATGATTTTACTACACGAGCACATAAAATCATCTAACTTTGAAATTATGCATGCTGGTTTTGTTTTGATGACAATACGCCAATCTATACTAATAAAAGTGACATGTTTATTGAACTAAATCTTTCGGCACAACACATTGTAAACATTTAGTCCGGATCTACTTACGGGTGTTGTTTTATCGGACGAGTCCGACTAGGTTTCGCCTCGATACGCAGAGCAGTGAGTGGGTGGTGAGCAGAGACGGAGCTTGCGTCGTTCGGTTGCTCGTCTCAAAATGGGATGGGTAAGTTGATCCGGATTAAAAGTTTACAAAAATGACATGATACTGCAGTCAGGACCACATTCTCACAAAGGAACTAAACAGCGTCAAGGAACATGATCAATAAATTTTGCGCAGTATCAAAAATAATTGCAACTAAAAATGTGTTAAATAATAATAATAATAAAAGATGATAATAAACACTTACATACAGGCACATACATTGCCCCTGGCCCCACCCTGGGATACCCTGTGTCGTGGGCACCAGAAACAACGACGTCACAAACATGTAAACATACAAGACCTGGGATTGTTTTTTGTCCCCAGCCGGGATTCGAACCCGGGATCTCTCGCATGGTAGTCAGATGCACTAACCACTGCGCCACAGAGGTCTTCAATTAAAATAAAATAACGACAATTATTTTCCCAAAGTACCTAATAAGACGCAGGTACTCTACCTAAAGTACCGATAATTATTTATTACTGCTAAGTCATAGACAAAATATTATCGATAGATTTTTATAATGTTGTGTCCCAGCTGAATTAAGTAGCATTTGAGTAGCATTCAAATGTTGACAGAAATTTGTAGAAAAAGTACACAGACTTCGACGAAAATTGAACATTATATTCCAGTAAATAAAGGTGGTTTTACTTTCTCACTTTCGGATTACTTTCCCTGTTCATGTCATTGCAAATTTAATTTCTATTAAATTAAATACAATGGAAATACTACTTACCGATGGAATGTTACGGCATGATCGGTACATTTTGGTCCCCAACTTTTATTTTTGCACTCTAACACAGCACAATAAGGCATTTTAGTAGAGTTTTCACAATTGTTTTCTTTACTAGAAGCGCACGGCAACTGAGGTAAGAAAAACTGTCATAGACTACGCTTAGGCAATACATTGCTAATTTGAGGCACGCGGGCACCGCCCACTTACGATTTCTACTCTTTTTTTTTGTTCTGTGGTTTCAAAGTAATGGCCGAAAGAGATAGCGCTATAGCGTGATGCAGTGTCTCTTTTGCTCATTATTGCGGCGTTTTTGAAGTAAATAAAATCGCGTTGAAAAAAATATATCTATGAATAAAAAATGGTCTTCTTCGAAATATCACGTTGTTCTTGCAAGGGTGCGATTTGACAAAATCTATCCATTGGTTGAGGAGTTATGAGGAAACAGAATCGGCCACACACACACATATAGACAGACATACAAGCCAAACACATTATCCTCCTTTTGGTTTCGCCGCAATGCACAGTGGTTCCACGCCCAAAGAGTAGCGGTCATAGGGTTTCGCGATAATAATGACTGTCGTTATCATAGCTGATTATTGTTATTATGGTGTTTAACTTTAAGCTATGACGCAATAACAAAAAAACATAAAAATGTTAAATAGCTTATTTTATTTAAAAAATTATGCATACCTTACTATTTACATTCTATATCACAAATAAAGTAAATACCTAATTAACACCTAAGTACAAACACAGAAATGTACAAAAAATATAATATTTACATAATAGGAGTTATGTAAAAAATAACATAAATACTTATGTTATTTTTTACATTTTATTCTAAACCGACAACAAATTCAATACTTCTTTTGATAGAATAGACTTCTTCTTCTGTGGTAACCTTCTTAAACTAGAAATATAAGGATCCGAATTAAGAAGTCTATGCATCAAGTCGGTGTTTGTGACAACACGAGACATTTTTCTCGTGTTGTCACGCCTGAACAGTTTAATTAATTTATTGCAAGCAAGATTTGGCGGCCTCTTCCGAAAGCTCACCTATTGACAATAATGTGTGTTCAATTACTTCCGACCCATGTCAAGTTATATCATGGATAGATAGCAACAACTTTACGTGCTGTTTCTAGAGAATACTCTTTATTGATTTTGTATCCTGACGAAAGACACTGGAGCAGATTATGACATTTGTCAATAAGGATTTTATCTAATCCAGTAATGGCTGTTGGGTGTTGTGGCTCCCTACTGTTGCACTGTTTGGCAGAACGCAAACTAAAATTTCGTTCAGCCAGTCTCCGTCCGTGCTTAGAGACCATGCGAGAATGGTTGCGTGAGACGTGCTTCCAAATAGCTACCAATCTTGTACAAACTTTAGTAACTCTTTTTTCCAAGTCGTCAGCAATGTAATTCTCAACATCAGGCAGTCTCAGGTCTCGAATAATCGATTCCATCGCTCCAGTTCAGATTTTCTGTCTTTATTAGACAGCCAAGCAAGCTTAATGCTAGTAGGTACCTAAAACAAAATAAACTTATTTTTATTTGTTTTTTAAAAGCGGATCAAAATACATGTTTTGTAAGAAGTGCTACGCGCCTGCTACGCGTTCAGGCGCGCGGCGTAGCACCTGGCTGCACCCTACAGACGCAGCACGACGCAGCTAAATTTAGGAAAACCTAGTAGTAGACATTGTAACCCATATTTCTATACCAAATTGAATGGTACAAGTAGGTACAAACATAAGTAAAAGCTTCAACGTAAAAAATATACAGACATAAATACGTAACAAATGCTACGTTGGCGTAGCTCTCACTCTATTTAAAAAAAATGTAGATGGGAAAGGGAAAATAGTTAAGTAAATTAATAATACATACCTGTAACTTCAAAGTCCATTGCAAAATAGCAGGTCACAGGCAAGTTGAAACTTCTAAACACGCGTCGCGTCTTGGGCTAATTAAAGCACTTGGTGATAACAGGTTGAGGACTAATTATTTGTGTACACTTCGGATGCCGAAAAAGGAATGTTGGGAGCGTCTTGCGGTCTTCTCACTTCTACGGTCTTCTGTTGGGAGCGACAGATTGCGAAACCTTTTATACCCTCTGGTAGTATGACAATTAGTGCGTAACTGAGCCAGATATCATGGCTTAGCTCAGTCATTGCCAACCGAGCCCTATGACCTACTACGGTACCACCGTGCAATGGGGTTAAAAAAACAACTGACAAAATGAACTGTACATTATCAGCTTGTTTTTATACGAGAAACAGGGGGTAAGTAACCTACATTTGAGTATTTGTAGATGTCGGGCCAGACGCCATTTACATAAACTTATCTTCGGAACGAGCCCTCGATCCCTTAAGTCTCCTGATAACGTCAACAGTTTTATGACGTCACGAACGAGTTTATAAATATCAAATCGCTACTGACGATCCAGTGCTTTGTTTACCTAAAGAACTGGAGCACTGCCAAAATTAGACTTTCTTTGAGTGCTTATACAGTGTGGCCCTGGATAAAGTGCAATCCCGAAAGGGGATGAAACTAGACCATGAATCATTGACTAGAAAAATATAAAAAAAAATTATAAAAAATTATTGTAGGATTTATTGGTATTTTAAGATTTTCATGTTTCATTAAGGACTCTATGTACAAAAGTATTGATTTCTTCCAAAATAATGGGTCTATTTCTTTGAAATAAAAAAAAACAGTATGCCTAATACCTGGCGATGACCATGAAATAATAAATAGTCCGCAAAAAATTAACTATCTTGGGTAAAAAAAGGTATTTTTATGAAAAAAATGATTTTTTTAGACGTTTATTTTAAAAAACTTCAAATTACTAAAAAAATGTGCCCTATAACTATGTAATTTTATAGCTTACTTTTATTCTTTACCATTTTAGCTTCCAAATAAAAAAAAAACAATGTTCTGACTAAAAAAATGGCTAGGTAGGAGTTGTTTACATTTTAGTAGGTAATAAAAGTCAGACTTTAATCACAATAACTTTATTAATAAAATTATCCGTAATTTACAATTTTGCATTTTTATTTAATGCATTAAATGTTCAAAATGGCCTCCTCGATTTTGCAAGCACATTACTGCACGAATATTAATTTGGTTAGTGGCTCTGCGAATCATTCCTGGATCATTTTTAATGTCATTTGCGCACTGAATTATTCGGTCGTGCAACTGTGCCTCAGTATTTATTGGCGTGCTGTATACTCTTTGCTTCATGACACCCCATAAAAAATAATCTAGGGGTGTCAGATCAGGTGAACGCGCTGGCCAGCCTAGTGGCCCTCCTCGGCCAATCCACCGGTTCGGGTAATTTTCGTTCAAAAATCGCCGCACCTCCCGCCCATAATGTGCAGGACATCCATCCATTTGGAGATACATACGCCCACGCCGTCTCGTAGCCAGGGGAACATCTTCCATCAACATGGGTAAATTTTGTAGTAATTCTAAAAAACGTTCAGCATTTAGGGTTCTGGGTAAAATGACTGGACCAATTAAAATGTCGTCGATTAAGACTGCCCATACGTTTATTGAAAATTTTACTTGAAAAGTAGATGCCCGCTTCAATCGTGGATTTTCGTGAGACCACTGGTGCAAATTTCTGCAGTTTGTAATGCCGTCTCGGGTAAATGTCGCTTCGTCCATCCAAAAAATGCGTTTGGGAAAATTTGGGTCAGCTCTAATTTTTCTTAGAATCCACGTCGACATTACGCATCTTGGACGATTATCTACATTTTCGTGTAAATGTTGTACTCGTTGGTAATGGAAAGGATGCAATCCCTCCTTTTTCAAAATTCGCCAGACAGACGTCTTCGATATGCCATGACGCAGAACTAATCGTCTTATGCTTGTTGTAGGGTCAGCAAACAGATCGTTTAAAATGGCCTCTTCTATCGCATTGTCAATAGGTTGCTCACGGCGATCTCGTGCCAAACCAAGTCCAATGTTGGAGAGCCTCCTATGAATCTCTTGAAAATTTCGAGCTGAGGGTATGAGTCTGCCCGGGAAAGCATTTATGTATGCAGTCCGAGCGACTGTTGTGCGACCATGTGACATGCCATAATAATAATGCATGTCGGCTATTTCTCGAGGTGAGAACTCTGTCAATCGCGGCATTTCGTCAACACTTAACAGCAGAACAGGAACAGTCCAAACGTAACGAACAGTAGAAAACGTAACAGTCAACAATGTAACAAAAACTTAATAACAAATCAACGAGAACACAATGCGAGAACGAGAACAGTAGTAGCAGCGGCGAGAATATCGGAGCGACTGTGTAAGTCCTGTTTCGAACCCCCTGCCTCCCCTCCCCTCGCCTTCCCTCTACCTGAGTGTAGAACAAAAGGACTGCGACTGCCGAAGGGCACAGAGTAGGACGGAAAGAATGGAAAAAACGGTCTCTACCTGCACGGTAACACGATTAGGCTCCACTTTAAAGTTCGTAGATATCGTGTTTTTTTAGTTAGAACATTGCTTTTTTTTTTATTTGGAAGCTAAAATGGTAAAGAATAAAAGTAAGCTATAAAATTACATAGTTATAGGGCACATTTTTTTTAGTAATTTGAAGTTTTTTAAAATAAACGTCTAAAAAAATCATTTTTTTCATAAAAATACCTTTTTTTACCCAAGATAGTTACTTTTTTGCGGACTATTTATTATTTCATGGTCATCGCCAGGTATTAGGCATACTGTTTTTTTTTATTTCAAAGAAATAGACCCATTATTTTGGAAGAAATCAATACTTTTGTACATAGAGTCCTTAATGAAACATGAAAATCTTAAAATACCAATAAATCCTACAATAATTTTTTATAATTTTTTTTTATATTTTTCTAGTCAATGATTCATGGTCTAGTTTCATCCCCTTTCGGGATTGCACTTTATCCAGGGACACACTGTATAGCAAATTTTCAGACTTGAAACTTTTCCACTAGAGTTTTATAAAAGAACGTTCTATACTAAACCATTCTTTAAGATTATGGTACTTAAATATACAACAGATATGGGAATTTTTTGAATACATTTCATACTGCGATTTTTAACCTCTTAATAAAAACCCCGATTTCTCGTAAAATATGTTAATCTACATCATTTTTTATTTTTTTTATTTTTTTACATTTCGGAGATCTTACAGCTTATAGTAATTATCATCATCATCATCAACCCATTATGTCCCCACCGAGGGGCACGTTTCTCTTCCCTGAGCAATGTATAGGCCATACTCCACCACAGGGGCCAAGTCCGGATTGATGGAGGCTTCTAAGACTAGTGGCTGGTCTTACTATCAGAAGTTTTCAAGCCGCCGCCGTAAGGCCTCTGACTTGGCTTAACGACTGCCATCTATAGATGTTAATCTACAATCAGCTGTTTTTTATTTGTATCCACCTCGACAAACCAAACGTCAATACGTCAATAGATTTTATTAATGTAATGAGAAGCCTGGGGTAATTAATGTACTTAGTCAAGTTTTCGAAAATGTATCGTGTCATCCCGATTGAAATCGCATTAGCGTAAATCAGACCAACTCAGCTAAGTACAAAAAATGTTGCAACAGCCGGACGAACATTTCACGTAACTCAAGCAATGTTCATGGAAAGAAATGAGATTTTCTGCGCTACGGCATAAAGGCGATAATCTTTTTTACATGTAAATGAGTCAGTGGGGTTGGTAAGCCAATTATATATCCGAGTTACGTGTCATACCTTTCCTCTAGGTATCTAGTAGCAACTTAGCTTTGTTAGCAACAAACGACTGGTCGAAAAATACGACCCTATGATATAGTTGGTCTACATAGGGCGATGGCACTCGAAGCTGAGCGGCTCATTCGGAAGGCCATGGGTTCAAATAAGGGTTCAAATACTGGCATGTACCAATGCATGGCATGACTTTGTTTTCTAACATAAGTACATTCGTGAAGTTATAGTAAGATAAGATAAGAATATTCTACCACCAACCACCACCACCATAGAGTATCACTCGCTAACTGTGAAGGAAAAGATTGTGAGGAAACCTGAGTGTCGGAGGTGTTCTCGTACCTAATCGCTGGAATTTACCAATCCGCGCAGTCTTTATTCACTCCCTGTGACAAGCAGTGTGACGCACAGTGTTTTATAAACCCCGATTTTGTCTCATCCACTTTTTATTGTTCAAATCGTTAGTACATATCATTCTTAGCACTACAGTGAAACTCCGAAATTTCTGTGCCTTCTAGTTTATTTTAAAAAAAATCGTTAAGTTTCACTTTATCGGGGTTCCGAAAATCGCTAGAAAAAAAAATAATAAAAAAATAACCATGCAATATAATAAAATTTCAATAGCTTACATGAAATACACCTATTGAGAAGTAAATTCTAGCAAAATCTCGAACATCAAATCTTAATAGATGCCGAAATTAAATATTAATATTTTTCTCTCTTTTCATTTTTATTTTTTATCTCCTGAATAACCCCATATTAGAACGAGATTTTTATACAGTATATTCGTCACACGTTATTCTATCAATACTATAAAAATCACAATCTGATTCCGCGTTATTCAAAAGTTATTGTCAAACGTAATTTTATCCGGATTTTCTCGACCCAGGGCTGTCACTTCTCATAAATTCATATTTAATAACCGTCTGTAATAGAAAGTCATGAAAAAGAATATTGTTATGTTACCAGTTTTTAAGCATAAAAGAGGTGCGAAAATACAGGCACAGTTCATAAAAAATAAAGACGCGGTTTAAGAAATGTGTTAACCATACTCTGTCCAAAAAAGCCTATTATTACATTAAGGATTATTTAGAAGATAAAGATTTCTGGTTAAGTAAAGTTAACGGGGACGACTGTGTTTAATGTAGTGTAATTTTAAGTTCAAAACTCTGTTAATTAAGTCTGTTTTGAAAAGAATAAATGTGGAGTTTCTTTGTTAGCTTCTTCTCCGCATAACCTATTAATTGTGAATCTAACAGCTTTGACGTTCATTAAGTAAACATTTTGTTTTTACAGTGAATAAAAAAAATTGACTTTGACTTTGAAGTATGATGAATATAAAGTATGGGCTTTTGAAGTTTAGTAGTTTCAAAATTCAATCATAAAGGATATTTCTTGATTTATTGTAATTATTCAGACGCGGTCATTTCCGACTATGCTGCACATAAACGAAATCTCAAAACAGAAATAAAACCGTTGCCAGCATTAGCAGTTAGTCTACTGAAACCTGTGGATGTAAGTACAACAGTCAACAGTACGTCATATTATGAAGGTGACGAAAATTTGGTAGTCTGGAATGAAAGCGAATAAACTCAACGCACAATTTTAACCGCCGATAAAAATAAATATAAGTCCGGATACTCCTGATATTCGCAGGTGACAACCCTAACCAAAATAAATAATTATCAATAACTTCGGAATAACGCGGAATTAGATTGTGATTTTCATAGTATTGATAGAATAACGTGTGACGAATATACTGTATAAAAATCTCGTTCTAATATGGGGTTATTCGGGAGATAAAAAATAAAAATGAAAAGAGAGAAAAATATTAATATTTCGGCATCTATTAAGATTTGATATTCGAGATTTTGCTAGAATTTACGTCTCAATAGGTGTATTTCATGCAAGCTATTGAAATTTTATTATATTGCATGGTTATTTTTTTTATGATTTTTTTTGCGATTTTCGGAACCCCGATAAAGTGAAATTTAACGATTTTTTAAAAATAAACTAGAAGGCACAGAAATTTCGGAGTTTCACTGTATTGCTAAGAATGATATGTAGGTACTAACGATTTGAACAATAAAAAGTGGATGAGACAAAATCGGGGTTTATAAAACACTGTGTGACGTTAAGAGAAAGAAAAAAATATAAGAAAGATGAGCCTCTGTCTCATTGATCTAGCCATTCAACTAACAAAACAGAGGTAACAGGTTCGATTTCTACTGGGGGCCTACATTGGTACAAATGGCCACAGCCTGGGTGTATTTTTATATTTGTGATGTTCTTGCCTAGTTACCATAGAGCAGAATATCCTAGGGTCAGGATTAGGTTGTCAATTAGTCTCCAATTCTACTATTGCATTATAGTTCCACGACAGACATTTGGTCGGGTCACATGACATGTTTTTACATACCATTGACGCCTAGATTGTTTGACAAGGGCGCGAGCGCAGACTTCAAGCGGCAATGAAACTAAATCGCCATGTTCGTGTATTTGTAATTGTACTACAGTTAAATGTACTCAATCAAGTTAAATTAAAATACGTAAAATAGTTTTCAGGTCCCGCATTTCGTTTTCTGTAACACATTTAAGTAGATTGTAGATCAACCACAACAATGAAGACTACATTCTCACCTGCATGGTGACTTCATACTGGACAACAAAGGGCTTGTCTTTGAACTCGAAGGGGCGGTCCAGCAGAGTGGATATGGCGGCATGCTTAGCCTCGGTTGTGAGCACGAGACCGGAGTCATCCTTCAGGATCTTCCTCGTTGGCTGACTTATCTGAAATTAATAGGTTGAGTCTCAATACTGTCTGTGTCGACTCAATATGTACAATTTCTGACAATTTCCTATTCAACCACCGCTGGACTACAACAACTTTCATGAAGGAGTACAAAATATAAATACAAATGTATTTGGAATAGGCTATTTCACAGGTTTGTGAAAACTATCTCATATTTTTTGTTGGTATTCATTGAGTCCTCACATGGTGTTAATTTTTCTAATTTCTTTCGTGTAAAAAAAAAGCAAACTAAAATTATGAATGACAGACGCCCATTTTTACTGAACTTTGTCATAGATTCTGCCAATACAGGGCATTTTCGACAAAACGGCTGCAGGAAGATTATTTATCAAAAAGAAACAGGATAAAATTTGATATGTATGATTATGTATAATCATACATATCAAATTTTATCCTTCCTTAAAAGATTATTTCTTTTTTAGTTAAAATGCCTTGTAGCTGTTTTAAGACTCATCATTTATAAGAATACGTATAAATAATAGTAATAAATAAGTTTTTTTTACACTGTAAAATAGCCTATTAATAGGTAGAGTTTTAACACTATGCCTGTCAATTAACAATTTTGTATTTGTTCACCACTGACCACATCAACTTTTCGTTGTTACATTTTATTGCACAATAAAAACATTAACAAAAATATAAGTCCAACAGGCTAATAACATTCAACAATTCAGAACGAAGGATTCACTTTAATTTTCAGATTGATGTTGAAGAAACTGTTTTTGTGCAAAACATAATGATTGAGTCCACTGACTTTGTAAGTGTTTTATTAAGTAAAATTTGATTCTGAAATCTCTGTCTTACCGTCCACTTGCCATCATACTTGGCGATTGTCTCATCGACGCCTTGCTTCTTAGCCTCGGACCTGACCCATCTCTTGTTGAAAGCTGCCTCATTGTCGAAGTGCTCAGCGAGGTACACCTTGGCAGGGTTCACTTGCGGACTGCGGTAGATTTCCTGTTCTTCCACAGTCTGTTGGAGAAAGACAATTTGTTTCTTCAATTTACTCAATTGGTAGCAAATGCTTCAGCTTTGCTGACCCACATGTTGTTATCTAGAACCATGTTTCTGCATTCTAAAATATCTAAGTCAGATGGTTTCTTATCAATTTGTAAATAAAGGCAAATTGAGTTAAATGTAGGTCAATACCTACAATTCACATACAGTAAAGTTTGAAGAGTAGCCACATAATATTACGTTACTATCGCAAATTGAATCTTAAAATACGCTTTTGTTTGGCCTGTTTTAATATTTTGTATTACTAATAATTAATTATGGGCAGCTTTTACAATTATTTCCACAGCAACAAATGCTATATTGACATAAAAAAACAACAGGCATTCCTTCGTTTTCCTTACTGAATGTGGTAGGTAAAAACATGACTGCCCAGAGGTTAAGGAGGTAAAGTTCCAGTGCTAGAAAGCAACTAACCTCTACAGTGACTCCATCATCAGAATCGTCATCCTCTGCAAACACGGTCGCTGTAACGCAGAGTACTAACAGTAAGGCATTGAATAAAAACACTTTCACGTTGTTTCTGTGAGCCATCTGAAAAGAAAATAAAACAGTTCAATTAGCCGAATGTACAAAGTCCGTCCATAAGTGGAAATTATAAACGCTTTCCACGTACTGCCATTGTCACAAACGTCGAGTAGTAGAGCTAATTTAATTATAAACAAAAGGTCCGCAGGTACTTGCAAGGTTCACAGGACAAATTGGCCTGGAAGTTAGTGGCCTTTAAATACGGGACCGGATCACCGGATATCCTCAATAAATCGGCGTTTTGAGGTTATAGAAACAATTGTGAAATAAAAATCACTTACCTTGCTCTTCTTTCTTCAGTAGAATAGAAATATTACTAGAATAACATGGAATTATTGTGAAAATGAAGCCAAAAGTGGAAAACCTCCTTGTTCGGTTCGACAGCGGCTGTTAAATAAGCAAATTTTTCAGCCAATCAAAAACAAACAGTTGTCATGGTATCGTTCGAAAATCTAAACTTTTTAAGATTTTGTTTCCTACTCATTTCTTTGTTATGCTTTCAAGTGGCATGATTTATTAGTGAATTCAGTTATTATTAGTGAATATAGTACTATTAGTGAATTTAGTTAGGATTTAATTGTAATACAATAACATATTTGTTATAATATGTTTTAATAAAGATAAAATTATTGTAGGATCCGAGCGTTCTTCAAAGAACTTTTTTTTTTTCATTATAAAATTTGGGTTGGGTTGAGTATCATCTATACGTTTGCTTATTTCGCTGCAGTGTACAGACAAAAAAAATGTTTACACCGGTTTACATTGGTGGTTTTGTGCTAAATATTTTGATTTGGACTGCTTCAATGGGCGTTTTTCCTTTCTTTTTTTTTCTTAGTTCCTTGAGATACACTAGATGGCGTCATTCGTTTCTTCATACGAATTTGTGATTCGTAGCAATCAATGTCAAAGTCAGTCCACAGATCACTAAACAAGAGAAGGAACCAGGGTTGCTATTCGAACGAGATTTCTCGTAATAAAAATAAAAATTCAAACCCACAATCCATAGCAAAGACTCCAAAGTATCCAAAAGCGCACTTATCACCAAACGACAACAGCATTTTTTCTTCTAGGTAACCAACCATCACAAATTCCGCAGAACCATTGTATTATTTTTTGCTTTGACGTTTATTATTACGGTATGGCAGCGCCACCTAGTGATCCTTTTTAAAATTAAATTTGACATAAGGAAAAACGAAAAACAGAATAATTTACTATGAAACGGGAAGTGCACGGAAAACGTCATCTATTGAAAGCCTATCATGACGAATAGACATGGCAAATGTGTGTGTACACAAGTAGTCTTGTAAAAAAAAATTGTAAATGTAAATAATATGATTAGTTTTGAAATGGACCGTGTTACATGAATTATAAAGACCATTTTTCATTGTTCATTTTGAGCTGACAAATCTTCTGTTTGTTTTCTGCCAAGTAAGAGCCGTCCGGTCCTCACTCCACCAGATATTTTTAAAAAAGTTGTCACCGAAGAATACAAATTAGTTAGTGAAAGAATAATGCGCGCAGCACGCATTTCTTTCTTTTTGTAACTGAAATACTGGAATAGGTTGGCAAAAAATATTTGTGTATAAGCGACTCCAGTATGTTAGTTACATTTATTTGCCAACAATTTTACTTTATTTCAGTGTTACTTTTAGAAAATCACTTCAGTGAATAAGAGTAAAGAATTTTCCGTGAATACCTTCTTCGTACAGATTCTGTGCTGCTCTACATTGTTAGCTGGAGCCTTGAGTAAGAAGACCCTATATTTGTTACTGAAAAATTCCATAAATTTTCTATGTATGTATATAGGAAGTTTATGATTCTTTTATCACATTTAATCTAAAATACTTGACTCTGTTGCGTAGAGCAAACCAATACATTTCGCTTTCAATATACACTTACTTGTATGTACCTACACATTTTCCTACTTAAAAATATTTTTTAATAATCTTTTACATAAAGTTCTTATTAGACTGATCAGGGACATGACATGGAAATGAAAAACGTATTGAATAAAATAATTTCTGTTTAATTAATAAGCAACTTGTTTCTCAAAACCTACTATTTCAATATGGGCAGATGATTGGCATTAAGATTTCGGATCTAAATAATTCTCTTGTCATATCTCCAGTCATCTGGGCTTTGCTGTTGGGCAGGACATTAACATCTGAAATGGAATGAAAATATTTTTAAACTCTATTGCTTTAACCCCTATAGTGAACATTTTTCTTTCACAGCTAAATTAGTTTTTCACAAAGTAATATTTGAAATTCATAACAGTTCCAATGAATAAAACATGCTCATACAACCATGGTATGTACATATTATCTTCAAAATTTCGATTCAGAGTGCCGTTGCAATACCGACCAGTCGGTGGTTCTGCGGAGTTTGACAGAATGAGCCATAGTTTATATTTGACCTGCCGGTAGATCCTGAGGGCTTGAGGGGTTAATAATAATTTTGTGATGTGTTATTTATTACTAGGGCATAAGTAATTCCATACACTTCCTTCACACTGAATTCTTTTACCCATTGGCTCAACTTTGCAAACAATAAGTTTCTATGACACGAGGGAATTTAGAACGACAGTTAATGGTTAAATTTTGCTTCTGAGTACCGGCTACCAAATTTGGTAGCTGCCAAGCCGGAGGGTTAAATAATAAAGGGAAAATGTGTATATGCTTTCGCGAATCGCTCGTAGCCTGGGCTGCCTGAGTGATCTTAAACTATCACTAAGGTTAAGCAACATACGGAGCGTTCAGTCCATGGATGGGCCACTGTCTAAGCAGTTAAGCAGTTGGTGCAGGCTGCCGTCGATAGATGGCAGTCGTTAAGCCAAGTCAGAGGCCTTAGGGCGGCTTGAAAACTTCTGACAGTAAGACCAGCCACTAGTCTTACAAGCCTCCACCAGTCCGGACTTGGCCCCCGTGGTGGAGTATGGCCTATACCTTCCTCAGTGAAGAGGCCCATGCCCCTCGGTGGGGACATGATGGGTTGATGATGTGTATTTGCTTTACGGTGACACTCAGAATAAGGACTTCTTCCGAGCAGTGACATGTTTTAGACAAGAACTAATAATGTTCTCAATGCATCCTTCTTCTTAACAGAATGATCAATAAATTGTAACTGATATTCATAGATCATTAGTGAGCACAATGCATCCTTCTTCTTAACAGAATGATCTATAAATTGAAACTGATATTCATAGATCATTAGTGAATTATGATCGTGAATAGACTGGGCTGAGTTTTATAAAGTTTTATGAAAGTCAGCCCAATCTATATCACTTGCCACAATCCTAGGCAAGGCCCTGTTACTCGTATGTTAATTGAAGTTATTACATTGCAGGTGGACCGGCTCAAGAATGAGGCGTAACATCGCCAAGTATTTGAGGCCCAAATACATCCTCCTTATTACCATATTAGCTTCAATCCTATACTTGCTGACGGTCTTCAATAACATGGATTCTATGAGCGACGTATCTCCACTGCAGAGACGGCAGGAGAGCTTGCAAGTCTTGCCCATCAGCCGAGATGACGGTCTCAATGTGCTGAAAGATGACGGTTCTCTGCATCCATTCGTTCCTTCAAGTTTAAAGGTGAGTGTGTTGAGGTTCTTATAATGGTGTACTTGAATAGTCTACTGCACTTCATGGTTGATATACAAATGAAGTTCAAAGGAAGTTTTTGACCTAAAACTTTCGTAAGCACTACACATTGAACATTTTTGGTCCGGATCAATTTACTTACGTAAAAGCTACGTAAAATGGTCCCGACCAAACATTTTCAAAGTAAGTTATTTTAACCATTGCAGCTATGCAATTGGACCTCGTAATTATAAGCTCTACACATTATTAGTTTATAGTCATAACACACATATCAACTCGGAAAGGGATCGTCATCGTATCGCCTTTCGCCTCGCCGTCAACCTGAGGTATGCATCGTAAGCAAAGCGTATTAGCAGCTCCTGTACGTCAGCTCGGCAACGGCTAGGCGACACCGCGTTAGTACTTACCAGATTGTTTTAAAGTAATACTTGGGGTGGACGAAGAGACGTGAGCTCGAGTATGGAGAGACGTAAGCGCGGGGACGACGAGCCCTAAGCGCGGGAACTGCAATTTGACCATACACTGCATCGCGGTTCGGAGCCTGATCCGATGGAAGGCGATAACGTTACGATTCCGATTAGTCTGCGTTGTACAGTCTGTTAGCTTTTAGAATATACCTCCGCTACTATCGGATAGAATCGGATATATTCGTGTAATAGAAATATCAGAACTAATATGACACTTAATTTCGAAATCGTAACTAATGTGACACTTAATTTCGAAATCGGAACTACTATTAGTATTAATATTAATAATAATTTTCGGCGAAAACCGAAGCCTACTGTAGAGCCCGAGGTAGGTATAGGTTCTAAAAGCTAACAGACTGTGATAAGGAGTTTCATACAAACAATGCTGAACGGCTCCGATCCCTTTCCGAGTTGATATGTGTACTGTGACCTTGATTCTTCATTCACTTACTTGATTTTTTGTCAGAAGAGTCCGACCACATTTCGCTCTGATGTAAGTGAATGCAGAATTTTATTAATGGTGCCCTGGTTTTATAGTACAATGAGCCCTTTTTAGAGCAACTTTAAAAAAAATAGTACTTACCTACTTTGGTCGATAGACGGCGCTGACGATCTGAATTAAGGCGACCAGAAACTAAAGAAACCTGTCTGCATAATTATGCTGCGAGGCTACTTTGGTTTCAGGTCGTGAATATAAGATCTGTTGATGACGCTCCTTGCTCCATGCCGTTCCCAGACGGAGTTGTGAACAGCACAATCTAAATAATTTTGGTGAATCCAACTGACAGAGTTGTCAAACATGTTAAGGGCTCCGTTCCCCATCTCATTTTTTTTTGTCCCTGTGTATTTTCCCACAAATATTAGTGCCTGACTACCAAATTGGTGTTATTTGCAGACCATTGACTGGCATGATTACAAACAAATCGAATTTGATTTAAAAAAAGTGGGTGAGTAATCAGATTTTATCATTTTGTATTGTATGGGGGATCTAGGTCCGATCCTCGACTGGGTATTGTTTTATGTACAGCAAAAGACAAAAACCATACAGCAATAACAAATTCACAACAGCTTCATCCTCAGTGTCAAAGTAAATAGAAAAAATATACAAATATAATATGATATATTATAATCACTGATAGCCCCGGCTGCCTGAGTGATCTTAAACGATCACGAAGGTTAAGTAGCATAGGGCGGGTTCAGTGCATGGATGGGTGACCGTCTATGACTAACGCTAGTGGCATTTTCCGAGCGGTTCCGTGCTTCGCAAGGCACGCTAAGCAGTTGGCGCCGGCTGCCGTCGTCGCGTCGATAGATGGCAGTCGTTAAGTCAAGTCAGAGGCCTTAGGGCGGCTTGAAAACTTCTGACAGTAAGACCGGCCACTAGTCTTACAAGCCTCCACCAATCCGGACGAGGCCCCCGTGGTGGAGTATGCTCTGTACCTTCCTCAGGGAAGAGACCCGTGCCCCTCGGTGGGGACATAATGGGTTGATGATTATAATATTAAATAAAAAAATATATTAGCTGATATTAGATAAAGACTGAAATTAGGTTTTATTTATTTATTATTATGTACGTATTAAATTACATTATAAATTATTCCATTAACAATTTGAAGGCATTGGCGAGCAAGGCAAACCTGCGACGGTGCCGACGAGCGAAGCAGCAGCGGAAGAGAAGCTCTACAAAGAGAACGGTTTCAACGGCCTACTGAGCGACAAAATATCTCTCACGCGTTCCGTCCGCGACATACGACATCCGGGGTGCGCCAAGAAGGTAAGCTCTGTAATACATAGTCGGTGTAATAAATCCTGCAAAAATACGGAAAAATACAGAAACTGTGACTTAGTGCCCTGCCTCACAAGGACGCCATGGCGACGTCGCCAGCCACGTATCCAAGCAGTTTGTATTGAATGGCGACGTCGCCAAGTGAGTTAGGCACCATACATTTCAATATTAACTGCTTGGATACGGTCGCTGGCGACGTCGCCATGGCGTCCTAGTGAGGCAGGGCACTTATTGAACGTTACAAGTAAAATTAGGTGTCTGTTTCAAACTCTAGATAATTTTTATTATTATTATTATTATTATTATTATTATTTATTAGATACTCCAACAGTATTTTCACAATTAATTTAAAAACTACTTATTCTAATTGTGTATGATCATTTTGGAGAAAAAACAGACAGACACACCCCAAACTTCGTCTTTTCATACACGTATCATTATCAAGCATCATATGCATCCAAAAACGGGTGTTCTATAGCACTGTTTATGTAGGAAAGGTACTGGATTTATTAAGTAGGGACATTACAAGATTTTTGAACTGAAAATGTCGTAAGCACTAGACTTTACTCCGGATATAAAAAATGTAGACGCTACTTGTGGGAATGGAGCTGAGACAGGTTTCCAAACATCCTATAGGTCGTTTACTTCACCTTATCGCATTAAGCAAAAAAAAAAGATGTCATCCCTCTATAATAATAATTGTACTTCTTAGTTTCCTTTAAGTAGCCTATATACGTCCCACTGCAAGGCACACCCTTCTTTCAGAGAGAGGTGGGCTTAGTTACCACGTACATTATACCCACCGCGGGCTAACAATTATTGCAATTATGGTTAAACGATCACGAAGGTTAACCAACAGAGGGCGCGTTCAGTGCATAGATGAGTGACCGTCTATGACTAACGCTAGTGGCATTTTTACGAGCGGTTCCGTGCTTCGCAAGGCACGCTACGAAGTTGGTGCCGGCTGCCGCCGATAGATTGCAGTCGTTAAGCCAAGTCAGCGGCTTTAGGGCGGCTTGAAAACTTCAGACAGTAACACCAGCCTCAGAATAAGGACTTATTCTTAGGACCAGCCACTAGTCTTACCAGCCTCCAACAATCCGGACTTGGCCCCCGTGGTGGAGTATGGCCTATACCTTCCTCAGGGAAGAGACCTGTGCCTCTCGGTGGGGACATAATGGTTTGATGATGATGTGTGTGAAGGTCAGACTTAAGTAAGACTTTCGTAAGTATGTACTACACACTATTAGTTTTATTTCGGATACATTATAAATAGCTTGCGCGTCTCTGCTCACCATGACTAAGCTCAGCAGACCGAAACCTGGTCGTACTCTTCCGACAAAAAGTCAATCAAGTATCCGAAATAAAGTTAATAGACCTTTAGCTTTTCTTTGTTAAAATTTCATACACCCGACATTACCCGGTAGCCTGTGTGCCAGCACGCGACAGGTGATCAACCTTTACATTTTTGGCCTTGAACGAAAGTTCTTATCGCATACGCGTGAAGTGACAAAGTAAATAGTAAATAAAGAAAAAAAGACAGGTATGTACAGAGTATACAGCGGTACCTACCCAGTCTGGAGATTTTAATTAAAGCTTATAAAATATATTTTTAAATTTAAATATTGTTGTGGTGAGCCCATCGGCCCACCGAAAATTCTACAGTTTAATCTTTTTTTGTGACTGCATGGTAGCGTATGTGCGTGCATGCGTTCTGGCGTGCGTGCGTCAGTGTGTGCTTGCGTGCGTGCGTGCGTGCGTGCGTGCGAGCGTGTGTGTGTGCGTGCGTGCATGCGTGCTTGTGCGCGTGAGTGTGTGCGTGCGTGTGCGTGCGCGCGCGCGTGTTTTTCTGTGTGTGTGTATGTGTGTGTGTGTGTGTGTGTGTGTGTGTGTGTGTGCGTGCGTGTGTGAGAAATTGTAAATGATACAAGGAGAGACTTGTTCTTCCTAATGTGGTCTTGACTTATTGTGTCTACAGTATGTTCCATACTTTGTTGCTCTAGTGTTTGGGAGGCCTGGCATCCTAAGATACAGATCTTTGATCTAGTTTAGGACCCAGTCTTTCCACAAATTATTCTTATTGTGCCATATTGTATCACATCAGCTATTGTACCTAATTTGTGGATAGAGAAATAAAGTTTATTTGTATTGTATTGTATTGTAATGTTCTGACGGTAATTAGATTTACACTGTAATTGTTTGCTTTATTAACCCTTGCTGTCTGATTTGTCTGTAGCTGTACATAGAGTCACTGCCAACGGTGAGCGTGGTGGTCCCTTTTCACAACGAGCACTGGAGCACTCTGCTGAGGACCGCTTCCAGTGTTCTGTACCGGTCCCCGCCGCACCTCATTAAGGAGATCTTGTTGATCGACGACGCTAGCACTAAACGTGAGTAGCCATTACTGCTGGGTGACATTCACATTCACATTCACATTCACATTCACATTCACATACATACACCGCTTCCGGCCCCACACTAGGATACCCTGTGTCGTGGGAACAGCAACAGCGACGTCACAAACATGTAAACATCCAAGACCTGGAGTTTTTTTTTCTCCCCAGCCGGGGATCGAACCCGGGACCTCTCGTATGGTAAGCAGATGCGCTAACCGCTACGCATTGAAATCGTGAGCGGTATCTTAGGGCCGGGACACATAAACACGATACGACGTCGTGTCGTGGAAGTTTACAGTCGACAGCACGTCAACCTGCACATTTTAGTTGCAAAATCGCCCGTAATGCAACAGGGTAGAGTGCATGGGTGTATAGGATTACGTGCTGTCGACTGTACACTTCCACGACGCGACGTCGCATCGTGAAACGACGTCGTATCGTGTTTATGTGTCCCGGCCCTTAGGAATGTTTTTAGGATTCCATACCCAACCGGAGTCTCAGTAATAGGGTCCGTTTTACCCTTAAAACGGACCCTATTACTGAGACTCCGCTGTCCTTCCGTCCGTCTGTCACCAGGCTGTATCTCGTGAACCGTGGTAGTTACTCGTAGACAGTTGACATTTTCACAGATGATGTATTTCTGTTGCCGCTATAACATCAAGTACTAAAAAACAGAATAAAATGAATGTTTAACGGAGTTTCCATACAACAGACATGATTTTTTTGCCGTTTTTATAGATAATATTTTTATAGTTTTTATGGTACGGAACCCTTCGTGCGCGAGTTCGACTTGCACTTGGCCGGTTTTTTCTTTGATATTGATGAAGAATGACATTTTTAAAACAAAATCTTAGTCGTACGAAAGCCAGATGGCGCTGATCCCGTCACTATAATATAGAAATGTCAAATGAAACGTGATTGGGAGGCCTAGGATGGTCCAACTGTAATAAATGCGATTTCCTACGCTTTATAATTTCCTCTTATGAGCCTTATCGTGTACCGTGACTGACTGTCTAACTACTTGACTGACATACAACGCACAACCGGTAGACACAGATTGTAAATTTGTATAAATATGGCTTGAATACGTAATTTGCATGACAAATATGCGCGCGAGTGTCGCGAGCGTAAGATTCTAATTAAGGGGCTCCCTCCACTGAGTTAAAACTAGCGCCACAAACGATAAAAACTTTTATTTCCTCTAATTTCGAATTTTTTTTTCTTGCAAAATTTTGTTGTTTCTATTGTCATTTGATTTATTTGATTTATTTATTTATTTATTATACCATAAGAACTTACAGTTGCCCAAAACGTTCTTATTGTTACTAAATACTTATTACAAGTGGATTACACTAATTACATAAGTGCAATGTTAAATTTAGAACAATATTATAAATAGGGTCAACAAAGATGTCAACATGTTGGACCTTGATAACAAACTCGTTGAGAAGGGCGAGGGCCCTGGCCGTGGGCGCATTTCGCATTTTCGCCGACGCAGAGCATGATTAAAAAACAATGTCATTTCTAATTTTTTTTTGCGAGTAAGGCACGTATTCATACTCAAGCTGTGTTTGCTGACGTCATAGAAAAGCCATTTGCGGTCAAGGCTTTTTATGGAATATCTTAAAAAAATAGAAATTGCACCGAAAGCATAAATTCTCGAAATGGTTCTGAGATTTCCGTTCGTGTTCAAAAATTTAGCATGGCCAATCAGGCTGGATAGTGGCGACTTTTTCCATGTAAAACGCATTACTATGTAATGCGTATTAGGGACTCCACACACGGCGGCTATAAGGTAAAGATGTATATTATAGCACGATATATCTCATTACATCTTTCCATAGAAATCGTCAGGAGACCACACACGACAGCTATAATATACATCTTTACATCTTCGTATCTTAAAGGTACTGAGCGGTCTCTAAGGTATACATCCTGGGATGTAATAAACATAAACATTTACACACAGGCACATACATTGCTTCTGGCCCCACACTAGGATACCCTGTGTCGTGGGAACCAGAAACAGCGACGTCACAAACATGTAAACATCCAAGACCTGGAGTTTTTTTTTTCCTCTCCAGCCGGGGATCGAACCCGGGACCTCTCGCTTGGTAAGCAGATGCGTTAACCGCTACGCCACAGAGGTCGTCAAAGGTCGTAATGTATATTATAGCTGCCGTGTGTGAAGTCCCTTACTCAGGCAGACCTCTCCGCAGCTTTCCTTAAGGCCAAGCTGGATGAATACCTGGCGAGGAACTTGCCCAAGGTCCGGGTTGTCCGACTGGCCAAGCGAAGTGGCCTCATAACCGGCAGACTGGCCGGGGCCAAGGAGGCCATCGGAGACGTGCTGGTCTTCCTCGACTCCCATACCGAGGCCAACGTCAACTGGTTGCCGCCGCTGCTGGGTATGTGGTAATCAGCGACTAGTTTCATAAAACTATAATTGAGGGGTATAAAAGCAAACTCAACTCTGTCCACTTTTTGAACATTTGAACCTGTGAATGTAGTTTAGTTTGTACCTGCGTATATTCGAATGTTATAAGCATTTTAAACCAGCTTTTGAATATCTTAGACTTTATTTTAATTCCTTAAATAAACAAACTTTTTCCATGACCCCTGTTGACTAAAAAAAAACGAATTTCGCTTATTTATAACTCAGTTTGACACTACATGGACAGAGTCGGCTTTGCTTTTACACCCCTCAATTTGCCCCATACTCCATACTGTAATGGCAGCCATCATCATCGACCCATTATGTCCCCACCGAGGGGCACGGGTCTCTTCCCTGAGGAAGGTATACGCCATACTCCACCACGGGGGCCAAGTCCGGATTGGTGGAGGCTTGTATGACTAGTGGCTGGTCTTACTGTTACAAGTTTTCAAGCCCTAACGCAGTTCGAATGCTGTTGAACCCTTAGCCAGGCATGGGTAGTAAGAATTTCTAATTGGTTTTGGACTTTATTTCAAAGTGATAGGGTTCAATTTAAAGTGGTACCTATTATACCCTTGCCTGGCTAAGGGTTAAATTGTTTCTTAAATTAAAATTATGTCTTCTTTCAGTAAAATGTTCCATCCACAATATTAAATTTTTGGACTAAAACTTTCGTAAGCACTGCACATTGTAAATTTCCGATTCGCAGAGCTTTTTTTTTGGTCCGGATCAACTTACTTTGATTTTTATCAGACCAGGTTTCGCTCCGATTTGCAGAGCTCAATCCCTGGACGCGAGCTCCGTCTCTGCTCATCATGATTAAGCTCTGCGAATCGGAGTGAAACCTGGTCGGACTCTTCCGATAAAAAGCCAAGTAACTTGATCCGGACCACAAAAAAATAAATTTACAATATTCAAGGTATTTTCCCTCCATGTGGCATAGCCGTGGGACGCCCTGTATGCTGCTTACGTAAGGCATGTATATTTAAAAAAGTCCGTATCTTTTTCCAGACCCAATAGCCCAGAATTACCGCACGGTGGTGTGTCCGTTCATAGACGTGATCGCTTACGACACGTTCGAGTACCGAGCACAGGACGAGGGCGCTCGGGGTGCTTTTGACTGGGAGTTCTACTACAAGCGTCTCCCCGTCCTACCGAAGGACGAAGCGAACATGCCGGAGCCTTTCGAGTGAGTCTTTTGTCCTGACATTAATTTGAAAAGTCGCGGGGTCGAATCTCAGCTTGTGATGTATTTTATGGAAAATTAATAAGAGGCACCTTTACTTTCTTATATCCTGTTCTCACCACCTCACTTTGGCACTGATTTATTGGCGTGAAATGATAATGATAATATGTAAACCAAATACCTTATTTTATAAGTAAACAAACATCTATTACTTGAATTTTCTAAGTTATGTATTTATATTGATTTGTGGTAAAGATTAGGAGTCCATCACTACAAGTGTCTTCTAATCACTCAGCAAAAGTGATTTGTCAGGATCGTGGCAAGTGGAAGTACCTGGCATCTGCCTATCCCTCTGGGCTACAGGCATGAGCTTATGTATGTATATAAAACAACTCATCTAAAACAAAAATGTATTTCAAATATCTATCAAACCTATATTCATCGACCCCCAACAAGAGCTTACACAAAAATTACATAGCTTATAAATTTAAATTCTAAAAGGCCATGGACCCTCTTACTTATAGCCACTACATGCATTACTAATAAAGTAACATCATCATCATCATCATCATCAACCCATTATGTCCCGATCGAAGGGCACGGGTCTCTTCCCTGAGAAAGGTATAGGGCCGTACACCACCACGGGGGCCAAGTCCGGATTGGTGGAGGCTTGTAAGATATGGCTGGTCTTACAGTCAGAAGTTTTCAAGCCGCCCTAAGGCCTCTGACTTGGCTTAACGACTGCCATCCATCGACGGCAGCCGGCACCAACTGCTTAACGTGCCTTGCGAAGCACGGAACCGCTCGGAAAAGTTCCACTAGCGATAGTCATAATCGAAATACCCACATTTTATAAGTAAACAAACATCTAAGACTAGGATTTTCTATCTTATAAATACATACATAACATAGAAACTATTGATTTGTGGTAAAGATTGGAAATTCTATTACAAGCGATTTCTAGTACTCGCTAAGGACGAAGCGAAAAAATAAATTTAATGAATACAAATCATAGCAAAACAAAAATGTATTTCAAATATCTATCAAACCCATATTTGGCGACCAACAAGAGTTACACAAAAATTACATAGCTTATAAACTTAAAATCTAAAAGTCGCGTTGTGGTTTGTGAACAGGAGTCCAGTAATGGCGGGCGGTCTGTTCGCGATTTCGCGTGCATTCTTCTGGGAGCTCGGCGGGTACGATCCTGGACTGGACATCTGGGGCGGGGAGCAGTACGAACTTAGTTTTAAGGTGAGCAGTACGAACTCAGCTGTATGTTAAGCAGTATGAACTTAGTTTTAAAGTCAGCACTACGAAAGTAGTTTTAAGGTGAGCAGTACGAACTTAGCTTTAACGTGAGCAGTAAGAACTTAGTTTTAAAGTCAGCAGTACGAAAGTAGTTTTAAGGTGAGCAGTACGAACTCAGCTTTATGGTAAGCAGTATGAAAGTCAGCAGTACGAAAGTAGTTTTAAGGTGAGCAGTACAAACTCAGATTTAAGGCGAACAGTAAGAACTTAGTTTTAAAGTCAGCAGTACGAAAGTAGTTTTAAAGTGAGCAGTACAAACTCAGATTTAAGGCGAACAGTAAGAACTTGGTTGTAAAGTCAGCAGTACGAAAGTAGTTTCAAGGTGAGCAGTACGAACTCAGCTTTGCAGTGAGCAGTGCGAAGTTAGTTTTAATGGGTGAGCAGTACGAACTCAGCCTTAACGTGAGCATTACGAACTTAGTTTTATGGTAAACAGTACGAAATCAGCTTTGCAGTGAGGTGTAGGAACTTAGTTTTAAGATAAGCAGTACGAACTCAACTTTAACCTAAGGCATAAATTCAATGCCTAAGGTAATCTAAATTAAACGATTTATTAGGATGAAAATTTGTTCATTTGAGTTATCATTAACTTTCCATTTCATTCCACGATCATACAACAACCAAACTGAGCCCTTTGTCCTTCAGTGGCAATGGAACCCACTACCTCAAATCTTTCCCTCTGTCCCTCTACCTCCCTTCCTCACTCAGGCGGCCGGGGCTACGATAGAGTATGAGGTTAAATAAAATAAAATAAATAAACTCACGCCCGTTATCCCCGAAGGGGTAGGCAGAGGCACCAGTCTCTAGAACTGGACCCACGTTTTGCCGAGTTTATTAGGTCCCAAACGTGACAAGTGGCAAGCCTGTCGCCGTTATCCGGGCACAATTTATCAGCGAATGGTGTTGCTGTCCAAACAAATGTACGTAACTAAAAGTCATTGGTACATGCGTGGTTCGAACCCAGACCCTCATGATCGAGAAGCAAGGGTCAACCCCACTACGCCACCACCGCTTTTTTTTTTTAGTATGAGGTTATCAAATATAAAATGTGTATTTTGTGGTACAGATCTGGCAGTGTGGCGGGCGAATGTTGGACGCGCCATGTTCCCGAGTGGGGCACATCTACCGGAAGTTCGCGCCGTTCCCAGACCCCAACCACGGGGACTTTGTGGCCAAGGTGAGGACTTGATTGACGACCTCTGCGGTTAGCGCATCTCCCTACCTTGCGAGAGGTTAAATCAGTCAGTATGAGATCTATTCCTCCAAGAACCTCAAGGTTATGAACCACAGATGTGCTGATAATAAGAAATATTTTCTTTTAGCGGTTTAAAAACCGATCCCGAGAAGTAAAAAAAAAAAAACCTCGAAGGGCAAATAAATAAATAATAATAACTGGTAATAATAATGTAAACTTTAGACGTAGCCTAAACTTTATTAATTTTATTTTTGATACACTTATTTGATAATGTTAATAATTTAACCTCCTGCAGCCCAATGTCAATTAAAATGTACAAAAACAATTGTTATTTTCAAGGTCGGGCCGCAAGAGGGTATAGTGCTTACAAGGTTCAAAATTGCTAGGTTCAAAAATGGCCTCAAGATTTGGCTAAGATAAACATAACAAGAAGCTAAGATCCGAAAGGACGCATACTTCTTTCTTTGAACGTCCCTGGCCCGGGCGCTTATGTAAATATAGGCTCAGAAACGACAAATAATAAACGTTATTCTGATTCTGATTCTGCGAGAGGTTCCGGATTCGAATAGGCTATTTGACAGATTTGTGAATCCATCTCATATGTTTTGTTGGTGTTCATGGACATGTTCTTCAGTCCTCAGAAAGTAGTCATTTCAAATTCTTTCGTGTATTTCTTGTAAAAAAGGCAAATGAAAATGTACTTTTCAAATAAGCCACCTAAACGCTATATCTATCTATATATATAAAAGGAGAAGCTGACTGACTGACTGACTGACTGACTGACATATCAACGCAGGGCCTAAACTATAAGGGTTTGAAACTTGAAATTTTGCACAGGGGTTCCTTTTGGAATGTAGGGGAGCACTAAGAAAGGATTTTTCGAAATTCATCCTCTAAGGGGGTAAAATGGGGGTTCAAAGTTAGTATGAAACTTCGCCGGTTTTTAAAGTTATTAGAATGAAATTTGGTACGAAGGTTCTTCATTTAAAATTATGAAACACGTGTAAAATATTTTTTTGAAAATCATCCTTTAAGAGGGAAAAAAGGGGGTGCAAACTTAGTATGAAACTTTGCCGTTTTTGAAGTTATTCGAATGAGATTCAATATAAAGGTCCTTCATCAAAAGTTATGAAAAACATGTAAAATAGTTTTTCGAAAATCATCCCTTAAAAAGGGGGGTGTAAATATAGTATGAAACTTGGCCGTTTTTGAAGTTATTCGAATGAAATTCAGCATGAAGGTCCTTCATTGAAAGAAATGAAAGACGTGTAAAGTAGTTTTTCGAAAATCATCCCCTAAGGGGGTAAGAGGGGGTTGCGAAGTTAGCATGAATGCTCTTTTGCATGCGCTAAAAGTATCCCTATCTTATTTGAAAACACTTTACTCAACTAAAGCTCACGCGGACGTAGTCGCGGGCAATAGCTAGTTGGGCAATATGGCGTTGCACAGGTATTATGACGTCACTTCCGAGTAAACCAACCAATGAACGTAAAACGAATGAATGACAGACGCCACTTTTACTAACATGTGACGTCATCACAGCATCAGCCAATCCAGGCCGTTTTCGATACCATGGCAGCAGACACATCATTGTGAAATTTTATCTTGTGTTTTTTTTTACAAATAACAATTGTTTTTTAGTTAAAATGCCTTAAAGCGGTTTTAAGACTCATAATTTATAGGAATACGTATAAATAATCTTGTATTTTTCACACTGTCAAATAGCCTATTCTGGCTGGGGACAAAAAAACCTCAGGTCTTGGATGTGCGCATGTTTGTGACTTGACTTGCCTTTTATTAATTTAATCCTGAATCCATGTTGCAGAATTACCGACGCGTTGCTGAAGTGTGGATGGACGAGTACGCTTCCTTTTTGTACGCGCGACGGCCGCATTATCTAAAGGTGAGTGCTATTTTAGTTTATTAATCATTACACGAAAAATTATAATGAATCGCTCGTAGCTGGGCTGCCTGAGTGATCTTAAACGATCACCAAGGTTAAGCAACATACGGCGCGTTCAGTCCATGGATGGGTCACCGTCTATGACTAACGCTAGTGGCATTTTTCCGAGCGATTCCGTGCTTCGCAAGGCACGTTAAGCTGTTGGTGCCGGCTGCCGTCGATAGATGGCAGTCGTTAAGCCAAGTCAGAGGCCTCAGGGCGGCTTGAAAACTTCTGACAGTAAGACCAGCCACTAGTCTTACAAGCCTCCACCAATCCGGACTTGGCCCCCGTGGTGGAGTATGGCCTATACCTTCCTCAGGGAAGAGACCCGTGCCCCTTGGTGGGGACATAATTTGTTGATGATGATGATGACACGAAATACGTGGGCTAATTTCCTGGCCCTAGTAAAAAGGGGCAGAGGTGGGATACGTCGCGTCTTTTAGCCCTCGGTCCACGCCCTTTCAATGTGGCCCACGCCTACAATGTCTGTCAGTCTGCCTGACTGATCTTTAAATAGATTCCTCACTTGAATGTCATCATCTCTTTACACGTACTGTAGTACCGTTATATTGAAATGCTTTTTCTCTCATTGTCATCATCATACCATTATCTCCCCACCGAGGGGCACGGGTCTCTTTCCTGAGGAAGGTATAGGGCTTACTCCACCACGGGGGCGAAGTCCGGATTGGTGGAGGTTTGTAAGACTAGTGGCTGGTGTTACTGTCAGAAGTTTTCAAGCCGCCCGCCCCCTAAGGCCTCTGACTTGGCTTAACGAGTGCCATCTACCGACGGCAGCCGGCACCAACTGCTTAACGTGCCTTGCGAACCACGGAACCGCTCGGAAAAAATCCACTAGTAATCTCAGTTAATGACTTTTTTCCGTGCATGACATCCGGTTTTTTTTTTCTAAAATACCAAAAAAAACAGGACTTTTTTTAGGACATAGCCAATTGGGTATTTGACAGGATGTCAAATGAGTTCCTTTTAAAACCGAATTTTGTATGAAAATACTTGCTTGTGACGTCACATTTCAGAGCACTCTTTTTATGTTTCATCTATTTAAAAATTGTAATAACTAATAAATGATCAAAAGAAATACATTTCCCGGATCATTTGTAATTTTTGTTTTAATCGAGCATCTCGAATAATTTATTGTTGATAGTGTCAAATACCGTAATTGAATCGGTAGTTTCAGAAAGAACATTAGTCCAAATTTTGTGTGATTGACTTATTGTTGTCTATGGTATCCTTGAGGGTAGATCTACAGATCCCTATAGAAAGAACATTAGCCCAATGAATATCAATTGAACTACGTGTACGTACTACGTCTCAGTAGACGCAAAAATAACAGCAGTCCCACTGAGGGGTCAGTTTTTTATGTCTACTGAAAAGTAAGCAGATTGTGACTAATGTTCTTTCTGAAACTACCGATTCAATTTGCGTGTGTTTTGAACCTTTTCTCCCGTGGCAGGTGGACCCGGGCGACATCTCGGAGCAAAAGGCGCTTCGACAGCGCCTCCATTGCAAACCCTTCCGCTGGTTCATGACGCAGGTAACGGTTTTCATCATCAACCCATTATGTCCCCACCGAGGGGCACGGGTTTCTTCCCTGAGGAAGGTATAGGCCATACTCCACCACGGGGGCCAAGTCCGGATTGGTGGAGGCTTGTAAGACTAGTGGCTGGTCTTACTGTCAGAAGTTTTCAGTCCGCCCTAAGGCCTCTGACTTGGCTTAACGACTGCCATCTATCGACTGCAGCCGGCACCAACTGCTTAACGTGCCTTGCGAAGCACGGAACCGCTTAGTCATAGATGGTGGCCCATCCAGGGACTGAACGCGCCGTATGTTGCTTAACATTAGTGATCGTTTAAATAAATTTTTCGGTTTATGTTATGTTTTCTTTGATGTTTTATGTTACTTTTATGTTATCTTACTTAACTGATAGCATTTTTATAAATAACTATTTTATAAGTAAGCTTTTTATAACCTACAGCGAGTAAGAAATTGAAACACCTTTAGAAATAGAACATTACTGCTCCAACACCTAAGGCTCTAATTATATGCGTCCGCGCGACCGAGCGGTTTGGCCGCAGATTCCAGCGGCCGCGGCCAAGTCGCTTTTTGATTTATATGAAGCGGCCCGAGCGTCTCCGCTCTCTACACGTTCTCACAAACAACAAAAGAGCGTCCCGTCCGCTTCAAATGCACCGATACAAGTGAACACGTTGAAACTCGTCCGAGCGGCCGGGCCGCGCGACCACGCTGCTCGAAGGCGCGACCGCGCCGCTATTTAAATAAATCTTTACACACAATAGGGAATGGATGAAAATATCAGAAGTGCTTGATATTTTTTTGGTGATAGGAATAACCTTCCTTAACGCGGGAAAAAAGTTTATTTTTTTTGGCCCCGTAGTTAATTTTTAAATACACTTAATATTTTTCAAAAAATTGAAACTTTTTTCTCGCGTTAAGGAAGGTTATTCCTATCACCGAAAAAAATATCAAGCACTTCTGATATTTTCATCCATTCCCTATTGCTTGTAATTTCGTGGTGTAGCGGCCGGGCCGCTCGGTCGCGCGGACGCATATAATTAGAGCCTTATAAGCTTTTGCTGCAACGCAAGCTAACGCAAACGTGTTGATTTTTACAGATAGCCTTCGATCTTGTGGGCAAATATCCGACGGTGGAGCCGGAACCTTTCGCCGAAGGACGGGTGAGTGCTTGATTAATTATTTACGACAATTTACCGGTTTACCTTTCCCTTTTCCCCGGAATCCCGGCTGGGAAAAAAAACCCCCAGGTCGTGGATGTTTACATGTTTGTGATGTCGCTGTTTCTGGTTCCGACGACACAGGGTATCCTAGTGTGGGGCCAGAAGCGATGTGTGTGCCTGTATGTTAATGTTTATGTCTTCCTTAAAGAAAGAAAGAATGAAAGAATAGTAATTTATTGCCATGCAAGTATTACAGTGGTTATATTACAGCTCGTAGACAGGACTCGACAATAACAAACTTAAACTAATGCGGTTTACATAAGATCCTATCAGTCGTAATGCATGACAATTGGACATACGCTCAGCATAATGCTGTTGGATAGATCTATCCTAAAAACAGCGCTGATTTTCAGCGCAGCCCGTGTAACGTAAAAGAAAATATTATTAAACTAATACTATTATAACTACGAGTACAGGTAATATATTATGCATTTATAAGTACCCCTTATATTCCATTGTTTATGTTTAATTAAGTAGGTAGGAACATCATAATAATATTTAAAAGAAACAACAAAATTCAACTTAGTAGGACAATCCAAATTAAATTTCAACGATTAATTGCAGTGGCTAAAACTATTTAACTAAACTTAAAGAGCCTCTGACAGAGCCACTACGTCATTTTTAGTGCCCTGTCTCACTAGGACGCCGTGGCGACGTCGCCAGCGACCGTATGCAAGCAGTTAATATTGAAATGTGTAAGAAAGAAAGAAAGAAAGAAAAAAGGTTTATTTTACGCCACATAACAACACAAGTAAGTAAATACAGAAAAATAAGGTAAATATTTGACAAAACTACGAGAAACATGAAGCTACAGTAAGAGAAGAAAAAAAAAAAGTGTTTACAGTTGATTTGCGCTGTATGTCGATGCAGCAGAAAAAAGGTCTCTAGCTCAGTATTTGCTGAGGGTTTGCACCCAAAGCACTGATTTTCAGCTAGGGCCTTCCGGTGACTCACGGAGCATCAGAACGGAACAAATACGCACTCATACCTATGTACAAAATATAGAAACACACGCTTATACAAATGTGTGGTGCCGTATCACTTGGATACGGTCTGGCAACGTCGCCATTCAATACAAACTGCTTGGATACGTGGCTGGCGACGTCGCCATGGCGTCCTAGTGAGGCAATAAAACTTATAGTTAAGATCGTAAGCTTTTTAAAAATTACAGCAAGTGAGAGATTGAAACACCTTCTTTAGAATTTATTAAAAACTAGCTGTGCCCCGCGGTGTTACCCGCGGTTCATCGATTTTCCCGTAGGAATAAGATATTTCCCCGCGGTAAAACGTAGCCTATGTTTTAATCCAGGGTATCGGCTAACTCCATACCAAATTTTATTAAAATCCGTCCAGCCGTTTCAGCGCTAAAGACTGACAAACATATGAACACACACACAAACTTTCACGTTTATAATATTAGTGTGATTTATTTCATTGTAAAGAATTTACATTCTGCATGTTGAATGTCAATGTACATACAGTTATGTATAATGTTAGCCGCTGCCTTGGGGCCGTCTGTACTGGAGAAAAAGGCAGCGAAAAAAAAAACTCCACTCTGACCATATTTTCTCAAATCACCTTAAAGCTAATACAAATCAAACTTACAAAACAATATCTTGGATGTGTTGAACACTAGACACATTTATACTCTGATTAAATTTAGTATTAAACTACTATTTAGTGCCATACGTCCTTGTCTTCTAAATAATCGTTGATTTTGTAATAAGCTTTGTTGAAAAGAGTGTGCTTAACACAATTCTTAAATCGCGTTGGAGGTAACTCTAATATATCTTGGGGTATCTTGTTGTAGAAGATTTAGGATTAACAATCAAAGGTTCACCGTTGGTCCCCACACTAGACGGTAATCTGTATAGTGAGGACCTGGTTGTGAAGGATTCACAAGAGTTAAAATTTGGCGACTAATATAGTTTTATATTTTTACATAGTTACTTAAATAAAAACAACAACCGACAGTGGTATAAACATATTACTGTTCCAATATCTAACTTTTGCTACAACGCAACCGACATAGGCTATCCTAGTGTAGGCCAGAAGCAATGTACTTGCCTGTATGTTTAATGCTCGACGTTACAAGCAAATTGTCGTATGTTCGATTTCGACAAAAATAAACTTTTTTAAAATCTTCAATTTCAACTCGTTGAGCTCTTTCTTATCTGAGAAATGTATTCTTATCTTATTCTATAGCTGAAAATTCAGGTGCATAATGACGTATACATAAGACATCATACTATAAGCCTACATGTAGGCTTATAGTCGCTTGTAGACTTGCTTTCCTGTTAAGTATAAAAATTACAAATCCGACTTCAAAATAGATATAATAAAATAAATGTGGAAGAATTGTACCTTAGATTCAAGCACGTCGAGGTTTTCACGGCGAAGGGGCCCCTTGAGTTTACTTCCTTTGCGTAAGGTGTCCGTAATATTTTTTTACCACAAAAGAGCACACACACAATAAACAGTACATAAACGGCATGGCGTTAGCCTATGATAAGCTAGTGCTTATCATGGGCTAAATTCGGTTAGTACCGAATTACACGATATTTCCTAAAATATGCAAAATTGCTTCACAACTAGACCGAATATAGCGGCGAACGCCAGACAAGTCGAAATATAATGTCGGTAGCAACTACCGCACGTAAATAAAAAATATTTATTTATTCTACCTGCCAATTCATGAGAGATATATCGTATACCGACCAAGTACGTCGAGATATAGTCTTTATTTGTGTTACGTATTGTTTTTTTACGTATTGTTTATTTACGTACATGTTAAGATACAAAAGGGAGGCCATCAATCCACTCTGTCACTTCCTCGTCAGCTTGGTGAATTTTCCGAACGCCTCCTTTCATGGACCATAGCATACAGTGGCGTATAGTCTTTGAAGACAACGCTTTATTAGGAGACCCTAGCTTCACATCCTTTAGGAGTTCATGTGCGTGAGTTTAGTTTCAAGTAATAAATAATATATAATAATAAAAAATAATATACTCACGCCCGTTATCCCCGAAGGGGTAGGCAGAGGCACCAGTCTCTAGAACTGGACCCACGTTTTGCCGAGTTTATTAGGTCCCAAACGTGACAAGTGGCAAGCCTGTCGCTGTTATCCGTTCACAATTTATCAGCGAATGGTGTTGCTGTCCAAACAAATGTACGTAACTAAAAGTCATTGGTACATGCGTGGTTCGAACCCAGACCCTCATGATCGAGAAGTAAAGGTCAACCCTACTACGCCACCAATGCTTTTTAGTTTCAAGTGTCGACTGTGAAGACCGTAATTTTTATATGACCTTTCCAGATAAGGCCGGCATCGCATCCGCAGCTCTGTGTCGACGCGAGGCGAGGCGGCGAGGGCGACACAGTGCAATTGCGAGCTTGCGTCTCTGATTATGAGCAGCACTGGAAACTGTCCTACTACAAGGACGTAAGGTCAGTGTCTTATAGTACATTGTTCACCGAGAGGAGAAAGTGACCGATTGCCGTCGAGGGTGTCGTTTGAAGCCCGAGCCGCAGGCGAGGGCTTTAAAACACCTGAGATCGGGAATCGCAGTTTCTCTCGAGTGATACATAGTGCTTTATGCTACACCTACAAGGAAAATAAAAAACGAAATCTTTACTAATTGAAATTTATATTGAAATTGTTGCTAGTGGCCAGTGTCATTTTGCGAACTTGGAGATAAAAACTCACTGTAAAAACTTTTTGGCTTTTGATATTTAGGTTACCGGCGCATAGTCTTACCCAAAATTAAAAAAGAAAAACCACGTAAGAAATGGATTTTCATACACTTTTCTCTCCCGCTCAGATGCGTTTTCTCCCCGCATATTTGTTCGATATGCAATGACGTACTTTCTACCGTAAATTTGATAAAGTATCAAGGTACTTTCCAAGCAGGTGTAGTATAAACTCTATTTTCAGGCATCCGTAATAATTTTCCGTCCGTTTCCGGATAATCCGTTTTTTTTGCTATTGGTAAACCTATTCTCTAAGTTAAAGTACAGCTATGATTACTTCTGTAACTAGAAACTGACCCATCACACTGGGGAATTGGCACTGCTTGCTGTAATACAGGCGTCAAGTCTAGCACAGCAACGGAAGCTAATATATAATAATGTTGATTCATAAACTAGTTGTAATTTTAGATTGTATCAACACTGTAAGGTTTCTGGAAAATAAATTATTCTTAATTAGAGTCTGGCAAAGCTAACTTGGCAATTGCCTAAATGTGGTAGATTTAAAAAGAAAGGGTATGGTATACCTATATTTATAACCCCAATTATAGTCTTGATACTTGATCGGGCTTAGCTTGTAATTTATATTTAGCATTCAAAGTATCAAAACTTTTTAAGCAAGCCTAGCAACGAAAATGACAGATACGAGTGTTATTACGTAGTCTTTCCGTGGGGTTGCCACTTAATTCCATTGCAAAGTTAGCTTTGCCAGACTAATGTAATGACGTTTTTCGTAATTTATAAGTTTTTCTAAGCTATTATAATATTAATGTTTTGACATAACAAGAGACGATTACACTCATGGGTCTTGATCTTCTTAGGTAGATATTCAACCAACTTTTGTATTACATTTAAGGTGATTTCCGAAAAGATGGTCTGAGTGGAGTTTTTCTTTACTGCTTTTTTCTCCACTACATTCGACCCTAAGGTAGTACCAGATTACAATTAGACAATCCGGCCGTCGGTAAAGACCCTTCATCTCAGGAACTCGTGGTAATATTCAATTGAAATTAAAGCTACATGCTCAGGTTTACGGTCCCATGAAGCTGTGAGAAAATTAAACTTCTAAATTAACGTAGAAAAAAGATACGGTCGCAAAAAAAAAAACGTAAGTATGCGTATATTTCGACGCTTAAGGAAATCAACACTTGTTGGGTACTTTCTGTTGACCTAGAACTACAAAATTTGGCATGTAATATCTTGTTAAAAATCGTTACATTATATATTTAGTCTGAGACGAGCAACTGACGTCGCACAGTGCTCGCCATTGTATGGGACGGGTGGTCAAAATCATAAAACTGCTGTTATCGTTTGAATTAAAGCTGTCAAAGGTCAAGTAAACTAATATCATTATTATATGTGTATATTTCAACAAGAAAAATCATAATAGATCGAGATAGAGAAGGCTTAACACATCCTTGTTTAAAGTTTTTTTTATTAAATATTTGAATCGGACAAAACACTTGAAATACATTACACACATACACAAAACAAATAAAATAAAATCAGTCAATCAAACCACCCCGTTTAAAGTTGACGTATGTGGTCTAAATAATGATCTGAATTTGATAGCAGTGGGTCGGACGTCAACTGAAACCTGTTTAATAAATCAGTGGTGGCAATTCGGCTCATTTTACGCGTGATTCTGGCTCTGAACGATTTTATGTCTTTATTTTTAGCCTTAGCTGCTTCTTCTGTGAATTAACCGATTGGCAATATGGCATGTTAGACAATCTGAGACCCATGAATGTGACCTGTTGACAAAGATAAAGATAAAGATAATGTAAAAAAGTATTTATTGCCTCATCAAAATAACATTTTAACAAATTAAGTAGGTACTAAACTAGGTTTACAATAAGGCAAAAGGTAGTAGCGCTGGTTTTCAGCCACTGCCTTCTCCCTGTGGTGTTGTGCGGGAGTAAGGTAAAGAGGGCTTAAAACAGTCGATTAATAGTTGGTGATCGATTAAACATAAACGAAACAAAAATCAATTAAAATATGAGAAAAAAATCCAAGAGAAATAGGTACTAAGCAGTTGCTTAATAAACAATTATTAAACTTTGAAAACATGAAAATTAACTCTGACATAATATCTTACAGGTCAGTTAAGTAAAGCTGGCACGTTCAACACATTTACACGTTGCGCTCGTGTAGTGTCTGTGAATAAGCGCGCGCGGTCTAGCTTATGAGTGTGAAGGGGACAGTTATAGTTTTACTTTTGTTACTGTTTATAAATACAGCGTGATCTTTTTAGTATTCAACCGTATGTGCGTTTCAATGAGGGATTTTTCTGACAGCTAAGAAAAGTAGTTCCAAATAAGCCGTTTTCAGAAGAACTTAAAAAAACGAATGGCTGTCAAAGGAATGCAATTCTTGACCTCAGCCGAATAGCCATGTGTGATACATCATCAAATAGGTCTCAGCGAGCTGAATAAAAGTTACTATGAAGTCAACAGCCAAATGTTTGTCCTTTCGGAGTTATATTGTATTGAAAAAAAAAACTAACATTTTCAATACAATATAACTCCGAAAGGACAAACATTTGGCTGTTGGTGTAATAGTAACTTTTGTTCAGCTCGCTGAGACCTATTCGATGATGTATCACACATGGCTATTGGGCTGAGGTCCAAAATTGCATTCCTTTGACAGCCATTAGATTTTTTTTTTAGTTCATCTGAAAACGGCTCATTCATCCAGTAACTGACCACTGAGCGTCCGTGACCCTTTGTTACATAATTAAATTATAATTCAATTGTTGAGGATTTCTAGGGTAATTATTTTCTGTTTTGGTAAAGATTTTCTTAGGTGAAATTGTTTTTGTTCATGTGAAAATTTATTGAAAATAAATAAATTATCTACAACGCACCCATCTTACTAAAACCTAACTCTAGTCTACACTTAAACTAGAGTCGCATTTTGAATCAAAATCATTTATTTTTAAACATACTGTATAGTGAAATTGCATAAGTGTGAGTACTGTGAACGTGCCAGCTTTAGATAACTGACCTGTATTAACTATGAACATAAAAAGATATCTAAGAGGTACTAATTTAAGTATGTAACTTAGAAAGTGAAAGGCACTCTTATGAGATATAGCAAATGTGTGTGTGTGTGTGTGTGTGTGTGTGTGTGTGTGTGTGTGTGTGTGTGTGTGTGTGTGTGTGTATTTGTGTGTGTGTGTGTGTATGTGTGTGAGTGTACATGTAAGTCAGATACTACAGATAGGGTTTTAGAAGTAACATTAAAAATATTATTTCAGGGACAAATTCCTGGCCCAAGCATGCCTCAAATTTTCAGTGGCAAGCTGTCTTCGAAGCAGTGCTGATTTATATTTAGTTTTGAATAGCTGCACACTCATCTTGACTCTCATTGGTGGAGGGAGGACGTTCCATATTTTAGCCGTCTTAAATTTGAAGCATCCTCGGTATCGCGCCGATTTGAAAATTGGTCCCTTCAGTAGATTCTGCGTGGCAGAGCGAAGGCTTTTTAGGACTATATTGCTTATCCATGTAAGTTTCTCAAATAAATAATCTGGTTTCTTATTCCAGATCACTCTTTGTAAAGTACAAGCATAATGTAGATCTCTTCTAGCACTCATGTTCAGTATACTTTTCTTATACAATGCACTGAAGCTGGCATTGGATACCAAGGACATTCTTGTACAATATCTCTTGACGTCTTCAAGGCGTTTTTCCCTAAAGCTTCAGTTCTTATATCACGTCCACTCGCTAAAGTCTTTAGAACTGTCATTGTTTTATGTGTCTCATGAGACTTTGTAGCTGTTGTGTTTTTTTTATTCCGTGCCAAATGTCAAATATTTCGCGAAGTTTAATTTCCGAACGAAAATCTGAAATAATTTATTTTTTTCATAATTTACATTTGTATTTTTTTGGCTATGTTTCGCACGTTTTCGCAAAAAATGACATGTATGCCCTTAAACTAGAAGAGTCAGGCTTCTTAAAAAATCTAAAATTATTACATACAAGTACATACCACCAAACTTACATCACTTAACATTTGAACTTAAACTTAACTTTGGCATGTTTAATGCCTCAGTTTGATAGTGATTAATTTATACTTAACAGTAAGTATAAATTAATCACTAGAGATTAATTTATCCTTAACAGTAAGTATAAATTAATCACTATCAAACTGAGGCATTAAACATGCCAAAGTTAAGTTTAAGTTCAAATTTTAAGTGATGTCACGCTAAAAAAAGGCATAGAAATGACAAACGTGCCTGCTTCTGAAATATACAAAACAGTTTGACCTGATTACTGCACTTTAAAACGGTTAAAATTGCTTTGCAATCACTGCCTTCCTTTACCGCTCTGCGATTCATAAAAACAACAAGAAAACGATCAACTTTGAGATCGAATTAACCCACAGAACAGAAAAAAAGAGTAGAAGTAGTGACATGACCTATCAGTAGGAAAACCCCCAGATGATTTTACTACACGAGCACATAAAATCATCTAACTTTGAAATTATGTATGCTGGTTTAGTTTTGATGACAATACGCCAATCTATACTAATAAAAATGACATGTTTTTTGAACTAAAACTTTCGGCACAACACATTGTAAACATTTAGTCCGGATCTACTTACGGGTGTTGTTTTATCGGATGAGTCCGACTAGGTTTCGCTCCGATACGCAGAGCAGTGAGTGGGTGGTGAGCAGAGACGGAGCTTGCGTCGTTCGGTTGCTCGTCTCAAAATGGGATGGGTAAGTTGATCCGGATTAAAAGTTTACAAAAATGATATGATACTGCAGTCAAATATAATTGCAACTAAAACTGTGTTAAATAATAATAAAAGATGATAATAAACACTTACATACAGGCACATACATTGCCTCTGGCCCCACCCTGGGATACCCTGTGTCGTGGGCACCAGAAACAACGACGTCAAAAACATGTAAACATACAAGACCTGGGATTTTTTTTTGTCCCCAGCCGTTCGAACCCGGGATCTCTCGCACGGTAGTCAGATGCACTAACCACTGCGCCACAGAGGTCTTCAATTAAAATAAAATAACGACAATTATTTTCCCAAAGTACCTAATTAGACGCAGGTACTCTACCTAAAGTACCGATAATTATTTATTACTGCTAAGTCATAGACAAAATATTATCGATAGATTTTTATAACGTTGTGTCCCAGCTGCAATTGCTACTCATTTGAGTAGCATTCAAATGTTGACAGAAATTTGTAGAAAAAGTACACAGACTTCGACGAAAATTGAACATTATATTCCAGTAAATAAAGGTGGTTTTACTTTCTCACTTTCGGATTGCTTTCCTTGTTCATGTCATTACAAATTTAATTTCTATTAAATTAAATACAATGGAAATACTACTTACCGATGGAATGTTACGGCATGATCGGTACATTTTGGTCCCCAACTTTTATTTTTGCACTCTATCACAGCACAATAAGGCATTTTAGTAGAGTTTTCACAATTGTTTTCTTTACTAGAAGCGCACGGCAACTGAGGTAAGAAAAACTGTCATAGACTACGCATAGGCAATACATTGCTAATGTGAGGCACGCGGGCACCGCCCACTTACGATTTCTACTCTTTTTTTTTGTTCTCTGAATTAACTCATCATCCAAGCCATAATCTTATTAATAATATACGCTATTATTAAGGCTAGTTAATGCATATTGTATGTGTTGTAACACAAGTGGGGTACTGTTACATTGACTTTTTGTATTTCGTCCTATGGACGGGGCCACTGTGCGTCACGAGCTCCGTCTCGACTCACTCTGATTATGCTCTGAGGTACGAAGGTACGTGGTTACGCTCCTTTCAAATGACCGTTTGTCTTCCAGATTGAAGTCGCGAGGCATCTGTTGGGACTTGCCTGACGCGCGCTCTAAGAAGCCCGTACTTTTGTACAACTGCCATCTCGGTGGCGGCAACCAATTGTGGCGGTATCACCCGGTGAGTGGAGCCTTCTGAGTGCGTATACTGAGTTTTGTCATTCACTCTCGATAGCGAGAGCGTTTACGATTTGCATAGGAGTGACAAAGCGCGCCATCTAGTTGTCTCTTTGTCACTCCTATGCAAATCGCAAACGCTCTCACTATCGAGAGTGAATGAAAAAACTCAGTGTACGCACTCTGGGCGTAGCATGACGACTCGAGTCGCGCGCTTTGACGCCCTCGAGTGTCAATAATATTCACGTATTTTTTGTATTATTGTGAATAAGCGTGTGACTACGTACGACCTCCTAAAGTTTGTGTCACACGTCAATGAACGTACCTTTAATATTTTTAATAAAAAAAAAATTATAATATAAAAAAATATCTTAAAAATAATATATTACATAATATAATATACCTATTACATCATCATCAACCCATTATGTCCCCACCGAGGCGCACGGGTCTCTTCCCTGAGGAAGGTATAGGCCATACTCCACCACGGGGGCCAAGTCCGGATTGGTGGAAACCTATTACATATAGGTTTTATATTTACAATTTACCTGCCAGACACTCACTACGTGAGTTTTTTAAGGAAATAGGAATTCTTACGCTAGCTTGCCAATATATATTCGATAACATAATGTATGTACGTAAAAACATAACTACATTTAAGCTAAACAGGGATATACATAACGTTAACACCAGAAATCGAAACAAAATTGCCTCATCTAGATTCAGATAAGCCAAGGTAAATACATCATTTGTAGGATATAGTGTACGTTTTTATAACAAAATTCCTGAAACTATTCTATCCCTGCCAGGAAATAAATTTAAATTTGTTATTAATACTGCGCTGTGTAAATAAGCATACTACAGAATAGATGACTTCATAGACGACTTCATAGACTATAAAAACCCTTGGCAGTAAACCAATTCCACAACGAGCTAGTTATTGGTATTCTAATAATATATAGGATTTAATAAATTTCATACATACGTACAGACGCTGTGATTGCATATCAAAACTATGCTATTATTATAGATAACTGACAAGAACTTTATCACACAAGTTTGCCAAAGGCCATGCGAATGGTGGCGCGGTGGCCGGGTCGCCTATCTCCCTCTAATATGGTTGAGACTGGTGATGGCTGACCTCTGCGTTACGCTCGTGAACGGGTGCCGTCCGTGTGTCTGGCCGCAGCATTGGTGTTTTATTACCTTTTAAGAATATTAAATGATGTTTGACTTTGCAAGTATTGATTGCACTCATGGATCTTGAGATTCTTGATATACGAACACTCATACCTAATTTGTATTAGCTTTAAGTTGATTTGAGAAAAGATGGTCAGAGTGGAGTTTTTTTTCGCTGCCTTTTTCTCCACTACAGACGGCCCTAAGGCAGCGGCTAACATCACACTATCACACTAATATTATAAACGTGAAAGTTTGTGTGTGTGTTTATATGTTTGTCAGTCTTTAGCGCTGAAACGGCTGGACGGATTTTAATAAAATTTGGTATGGAGTTAGCCGATACCCTGGATTAAAACATAGGCTACGTTTTACCGCGGGGAAATATCTTATTCCTACGGGAAAATCGATGAACCGCGGGTAACACCGCGGGGCACAGCTAGTTATACATAACTGTATGTACATTGACATTCAACAAGCAGAATGTAAATTCTTTACGTTTTAATAAAAATTTTTGAATTTTGAATTTTATATTTTTTTTTTCTAGTGTGTTTGTTTATTGTTTGTTTGCTTAATGAATAACGCCAAGAGATTGACACCTCTGCAATTGAATCTTTCTAGGACACAAAGGAGATGAAGTTCGGCGAAGGTAACGTGTGCCTAGAATGGGAAATGTCGACCCGCCGGCTGTATGTCGACTCCTGCGCAGGTAAATTGACGCAGCGGTGGGCCGTCGACACCGTCAACCACGAAGCTCTGAACAAGTGGGCGCAGACTAACACTCGCATCACGGCGCCCGTTGAACGCTGAACAGATTTTAGGCCGATTATCAGGATTAGATAGTTGACAAAATAAACATAAACATAAACATTTACATACAGGCACATACATTGCTTCTGGCCTCACACTAGGATACCCTGTGTCGTGGGAACCAGAAACAGCGACGTCACAAACATGTAAACATCCAAGACAAATAAGTTACTTTTAAAACGGAATTTTGTATGAAAATACCGAATTATGACGTCATATTTCAGAGCACTCTTTTTATGTTCCATCTATTTAAAAATTGTAATAACTAGTAAAGTGACTAAAAGAGATACATTTTCCAAAATATTTTGTAATTTTTGTTTTAATCGAGCATATATCAAATAATTTATTGTCGGTCGTGTCAACTACCGAATTGCATAATTTATTTGGCGCATTCTTTTTTTCATATCCTCAATTAAAAGTAACTTATAGTCTGCTTACAAGTTAAACCACTTAGGTGCAATTTTGAGAAACATTAATTTTAAACTTTAAAATTGCGGTTGACCTTCTTCTGCTTGCAATATTTGTCTTTTTATTATTTCGAATAGTGGATTGACTATTTCGGTGTATGATACCTAATATGAAACACTTCTATCTTTAATTTAGCCTAACAAAAAACATTATCTAAAATTTCGGGTCAACATAGATAGATAATTATGTTTGACCAGTAAGCAGACGATATATTGTATATGCCACCAAAACTTACAAATATGTTACAATACAATCTTCAGGGCCAATAAACCTACATTATATGTTACTTTTTATTGAGTTAGTATGAAAAAAAATGCGCCAAAAAAAAGTATGCAATTTCGGCCATTTTCTGATAATCACCCTTTAAGTAGGTACCTAAAGTCAGTTTTTTTGTACCTAAAGTTGTTCAATTTCGATGTTGAAAGTGCGAAAATGTATTTTGTTGCTGTATTTTATACATTTTTGTAGGTGACTAATTGACTAAATGTTCTCATTTTTGTATGTTGGTCAATAGATTGTACCTAAAGATCGTTTTTTAATTCAATGCAAAAAATAAAACTGTCACGTTGACATCTCAATACAATCCAAAGGCTGTCAATGTCGGAGTGTTGCTAATAGTACGTAAAAACCACACAACCCCGTTTTACTCCCAAGTTAAAGTGTGTTCTTTTTAGACTTTGCTCTTACAACTAATTAAATTTTAATGTCCTTGATGTGATAAGGATTTTGGTCACATGAGTCTTCTATTCACGGTAAAAAAAGCCTACCGACAAAACATATATATTTTATATCGGTAACACCGCGTCAATTTTTTTGCATTGAAATAAAAAATGAACTTAACATTGTCTAATCGAACGATAACCAAGCCAACTGGGTAATTTGGGTAGTGATGGGAGTGGCGAGGGAGATAGAAAGTATCAACAAATACACATTTTTCTACAATACTCCTTCCAGAATTTCGCTGCCAACAAAATGTTCTCATTTAATCTAGAAGTGTCGTATACATTACGAGTCTTAAAACCGCCTTAAAGCATTTTAACTGAAAAAAAAATGGATCATTTATCCAAGAAACTAGGATACACTTTAATAATATTGTACCTATAGCCATTTTATCGAAAACGGCCTGGATTGGCCGAATCTATAATGACGTAACAGCTCAGTAAATATGGCGTCTGTCATTCATGTCGTTCTTACGTTCATTGGTTTTGTTTACTGACTAGTGACGCCATGATTCCTGTGCGACGCCATAATGCCCAAGATAGCGTTTTGGCGGCTCACTTTAAAAGTGTTTTTAATATGCTTTCTTTAGAAGAAATACACGAAAGAATTTAAAATGACCGCAAGAACAGCAACAAAGAATCTGAGGGGATTTTCAGAAACCTATCAAATACCCTATACACTAAAATCGTCAATGTCAGCCTGTCTTCCTATTATACCTTTTAAGTCGATCTCAGTTTGGACTTGTACCTAAAGTTGTTCAGTTTCGATATTGAAAGCGCAAACATTATATTATTATTGCTGTATTTTATACATTTTTGTAGGTGACTAATTGACTAAATGTTTTCATTTTTGTATATTGGTCGATAGATTTTACCTAGAAGAGTAGTTTTATTAAAGGATTCCTATAAAATAACTATGAGTCTCGCCATAACTTTATGTGCATTTTTGTTAGTAGATAGAAATTATTTATTTTATCTTTTGTTTGTAAGCACTTAAGTAGGTAATTGATTTTGTTTTTTATTAAGTATATTAGCTAATTACTACTTTATGACGTTAACTTCCTCAATCAGGCCTTTTCAGGCTTTGAAAATAACAGGTGAAAACAGTGGCGTAGCTAGGTAACCAAGGGCCCAGGGGCAATTAAAAAATGAGGCCCCACTGCTATCTAAACTGATTAGGTTTTATCAAGTGAAAGTATTAAATATACAAATATATCTGTAATGTAATTGATGTGTACAATAAAGAATATTCTATCTATCTATCTATTTATACATAAATGCTAAGCTACTTTATCATCATCATCATCATCATCATCAGGCTATATCAGTCCACTGCTGGACATAGCCCTCCCCTAATGAGCGCCATAGCGCCCTGTCTTCAGCTTGCCGCATCCTATCATCTAAAGCTACTTTATCATCAGCTCTTTTTTTTGGTAATAGAAATATTAAACAGTAACAACATAATTCCACCAATCCGGACTTGGCCCCCGTGGTGGAGTATGGCCTATACCTTCCTCAGGGAAGAGACCCGTGCCCCTCGTTGGGGACATGATGGGTTGATGATGATGATGAACAACATAATTTACAATTAATACTTGGTGTAGGTAAGGTAAGGTAAATTTTCAAAATTAAGTTCGATCGTGATTTTCTGGCGAGGGCCCCCTAAGCTTGAGGGCCCCGGGGCACTGCCTCGCCTAGCCCCTAGGTAGCTACGCCACTGGGTGAAAACCTTTGTTATTTTCAAGGTCAGGACTTAGGCTGTGATATTGGTACGTATGGTAATGCTTGTAACTTTTGACTAAATGCATTTCTGTAATTAGGTAAGGACCTAATTATATGTTATTTTATTTTTTAAGTCTTCTGTACGTGTTCAGAACAGTATTGTTGTCATTAATGGTCGAGGTTATGAATCTCGAGTTTTTTTTTGTCTCCTCCTTATCGCGTGCGACAAAGCGATAAATATTGGTTTCATCCCGCTCGTGGTTTTTACACGCGGTTATTTATTTTTTCTTGTGGAAGTTAAAATTTATTGCTTGCAATGATTCTTAGGAAACAAAGAATTATCAAATATATTCTTAATTTTAAAGAAGAGTCGTTAATTTCTATTGAGGACGGATTGTTCGGTCCAAAACTCACTAAGTGACATGTTTTTCTCAAAACGATATTTTGCTACCATTTGTAAGCATAATATTTTGTAATTTGTAAACAAATGGCAGCAAAAATGTCACTTATTTTAGTGAGTATGTCATGGGGTGCTGAATTTTGTGACGTCACATTCTAAGTGTTACAACACGAACTTTGAATTAGCAACGAAAAACTCAAAAACATTTAGGACTATCTGTTCCCAGCTCTATTTGAGTTTATAGGAAATATAACTGATTTTTATTTAAAATTTCAATCATTCTCAATCAAAATTAAAATCCCCTCCCTCCCCCCTTAACGTGTGAAGCAATTTATGGATAGCCCCTAACGTTTTAATCTATACGTAACTACATATTTGTGTTAATGAAATAAATAAAATAAAAATAAATAAAAGTATATTAAAAGTAATGTTATGTAAAAAAGGCATCTAAGGAACTGTTAAGTTTAATCAGTTTGTCAGTTAATTTAATTTGTAAGTCATTTGCGATCACACTCCTTGGTTTTTCCCTACACCTCTGGGGTCTGTACGTGAGTTTATGTTTGTATATTATATCATTAAGGCCACCGTTTATTTTTCAATGCAATGTAAGTGATTACTTAAAAAAACATGCGTAAGTTTGACCGCAAAATATATTTATTTTTGTAAATGCATTTCCTCTTTTATTGTTGAGACTTTCCCTTTGTAGAAAATACCTACCTCTAATACTAAATATACGTAATGAATTTTGGGTAAAAAGCCAAAGAAAAATGAACCTAGCTTATGGCCTGGTTTACATTTGCTTTATTTTCATGCTTTTTTAGCTTGCTTTCCATAGAGCTGCAATAGAATAGAGACGCCAGTTCCTTTTATAAGTACGTAAGCAAATAGTAAATCAGTAATGGTTGGTTGTAAACGATGTACTTAATTAGCATTTATTGAAACAATATTTTTAATATGGTACATAATAACAATATGGTACGTAATAAAAGCTGTGAATCGGCATACGTTTTTGCTATCTCTATTTTATTGTTTCTCTATGGAAAGCATGCTAAAAAAGCACGAAAATAAAGCAAAATATGTAAGCCAGGCCTAACATAGGCAAAATTCGATACAATCTCAATGTTTGCTTTTAAAAGGCGCTTTTCAAAAATTTTAAATAAAAATAAATACAGACTTCAAAACCCTACGACTCCTACTTCGTCTCAGGCTCAGGACTAAATAAGTATTTTACCGGGTTCGTCAACTCTAATCGCGCGATCCGTCGTGAGTGGATACGAATATCTCACCAAAGCTTTGGTGAGATATTTACACCTTTTTTGAACTAAAACTTTTACACCTTTAATAATAATAATAACTATATTCGTTTCGCCTAAGAAATATGTAGGTCTGTAGGTACGAGAAAGTAGAATCGACACAATAATATTAATAGTGTGTTCCCTTGGCTGGTCTTACAAGCCTCCACCAATCCGAACTTGGCCCCCGTGGTGGAGTAGGTATGGCCTGTACCTTCCTCGGAGAAGAGACCCGTGCCCCTCGGTGGGGACATAATGGGTTTATGATGAAGAAAAAAAAGGCTAACATTATTATCGTTACTCATAATATTGAAAGATGATAGGCGATTATAGTTTGAATATGGAAAGCGGCCGTGAAAAATTAGTATAACATGGTTTAACATAGAATGCGCGATAGATGGATCGCTTATGTATTGACTCCGGTTCCAGTACATTTAATCATTCGCGTCATTATTCTCTCGTATTCTCGCTGGTATGATCGCTGGCTGAACGTAGTTGAGCCCATGTCCGCTTTGAGAGAGCCCAAGACCATGGCTATAACACGAAGAAATTGCCTCCAATTTCTTCGTGGTATTAGCCATGGTATTGGGCATTTTAGGTATTAGTCTTAATACTAACGTCGTCGTACCCTTTTTGGAGCTTGTCCGAAATGTAAGGGCTCCAACAGACGAGCGACAGCTAGTCAGCGACAGCTCGCGACGCCGGCCGCCCACGGTCGCGCGACCGCCGCCGATAGTCGCGCAACCGTCGCCGGGGGTCGCCGACCGTACAAGCCTCAAGCTGCCGACCAGCGTCGCAAGCTGTTGCTGGCTTTGCTGCTGTCGGAGGTCGGCGACTAGAAGGTTGTACGGTCGGCGGCTGCCGCGTCGCGACCTGTCGCTCGCCTGTTGGATGGAGCCTTAAGTCTATCTGAAAAGTAGGGTAACTATTCTTCAATACGAATAACTTTTACTATGGTCGCAAGGTTTTTTCTATCTTTTCATCTCTTTCTGACTCAAGTCATCTCGCATTATCCCGGCCAGAATGGATTAAGGTCACAACTCTCATCATCATCATCATTCAGCCACAAGAAGTCCACTGCCGGAGGCCTCCTCCATGGATTTCCAAAAAGACCGGTTGGAAGCGGCATCCAGTCTTCCTGCCACTCTGGATGAGATATTCTGTCAATCTTGTGGCTGGTCGTTAGGTCGTTAGGTGCCCCGTTTTCTCTTGGGTTAGATGGTTGTGGTCGTAGGCGCTGCGCTTGCCGATATGTGGTCTCCATTCGAGAACTTTTTGGTACCATCGGTCATTATTTCAGCGTGCTATGTGCCCCGCCCACTGCCACTTCAACTTGCAACAACAACATCACAACTGTAGCATAGCAAAATTCTTTCTATCGTCCTTGATTATTTTGTATCTCATTTTACTCATTTTTCGGACTTACCGCCGTTTTCTGAATATATAATTTCATTAAGGAGATTTCCGCTTTTGTATGCATTGTCTCGTTCTTTTTAAGAAATCTGAAGCGGCAGAACTTGGGCAGAACGTTAGTTTGTAAATAAAAAAAAAATCGTTTATTGCCATATACCTAAAATTATTACAAGATATTAAAGATATTGTGACTAAATTATTAAAATTACAAATTCAGAAATCGGCGACATGACGTTCGGGCTAGAAAGTTAGGCAAAAAAAAAACAGGCAGTCATAATTTTTCAGTTATTTTATTACATATTCCATTAGAATACTTTCTATTATTTATTATTGTACATCCTTACTTCCATTTTCTAGTCGGGCGCTCGTCCCACACGTGGAGTATGGCTGTACGCTATCTATACACATTTTAAGAGTATTCCTTAGGCGCTACGGGCCATATTATCTACAATAATAAAAAGTAAATGCAGTTGGAGGAAATCAGTTCTACTTTGTGAGTACGGCCATTGAGATGAGCGAACTACCCTTGGTTTTGTAGCAAACGAATTGTTTTTACTCTAGCAAGCTTCTGGACAAGTCTGACTTCACTCAATTAGCTCGAATGTTAAGTAAGACAATTATTTTAATCACTTCCTCTAATGAGATCACTCCCTCCCAAATGATTTTTTATTTATTCCAATCCCATAGTTAAAGTAAGGTCATAGTCAGACCCCAAATTGTCTTACTTAATAAATGAATAGCTACGATGTTATGGGAATGAAGTCATGATGATCTCGATATGTGAAAGTCGAGTAACCCTTGTTAGGTCCAATGAAGTAGTATCACTATTACATACATTGAAAGGTAGGTGGTAATTGGTGTACCAATTCTGTATAGCGTAAAGCCAAGCTTAGTCTACTAACTGTACTAAAAGCGCTCTGCTTGTCTACGTACGCTTAGTGGAATGATCGTACTCTATGGCGACATAATACGACCACTGAAAGTTCAAATACACAGCCGAATTGAAAAGCTGCATTTTGCTTTTGATGTTGAATGATGGGGTGACTTTACAATTCGACTGCATTTTACATGCAAGACTCAATTTCTCATACAATATCGAGGGTGTTTTTACTCATTATGTTGTAACCTACAACTTACGGTTTACATTATAAATAATTCAAGCGTAGAGATATGTACAATATTTTTACAGATTACATAGTCAACTTTTAAGTACCTATTTACAAATTAGAATTCTTTATACATTATAAAAAAGATAACTATACTGCTCTATATATATCACCGCGAAATCAATAACTACGTTCACAAATAGATATTATTATGATCAATAATTATTAGGTATTTATTATATCAAATAAAATTACACCTTATTACGAATTACTAAATCAAAGATAAGACGTATTAATAATGTATTGCTTCGTTTAGTCACATTTTGCAAAAATATCACTTTTGCGCAGGCCGTCGCTTACGGCCTAGGTAATATCTTCTTCTCACTCCCCCCCCCCCCCTATAATTTTGTAAAAAACATCATCCTTATCACCTTGCTCTCAGTCGCTAGACATTACACATAAAGGGACCCTTTTTTCTTCAATTTACAACAAAAACACAACCCGGTGTAAGCGTAAAAGGTGATCACTTTTATTTTATTATTGCGATCATGTTTTTGAAGTAAATTAAAAGAAAAGAAAAAAGTTCGATTTAGTACTTCTAACACAGATTAGACACCACAATTTTAAATGAGACACATGTATGGACATATACTATTACACCTCTACATTTTTCATTACAAATTTATTTCGCTTCCCGCTGACTTGCTATCAGAGAAACTTTTATTATGAGTATTATATTACAGATTCCTGTCCAGTCTATCGAAGTTAAATTGTTTAAGCGAACGACTGTCATCCAATTGCAAATCAGCAACAAGGTTCACCCTAGATTGAATAATTGTAAAACCTACATTTCGATTATTGCACGACACATGCAGAAATGTACGTTTAAGAACGTCTTGTTACAGTTTTAGCATATTTTAATTTATTACTTTATTATTTGTCTATTACTTTTAAGAGGCCATCTACTGTTTATATGGTAGGTACTGGTATGGGATTGCAATTCGCTAAATTAGTTTCTGTCGCTTTGAAATAATGGGTTTTAATACTTTCCTCACATGTAAACTTGAGATGTAGTGTCGGGAGCTTCCGGAAACATGAACAGGTTTAAATTTTATGTTCGCGGACATTCCCAGTTTTGATCACAGACGCCTGTGGGAGAGTCCCTACGGTTTCTGTACAAAGTCAAAAACACTAGGCGAACTAGCAAAATAAATCTAGTCTAACGAAGTGGATACATACATTAGGTTTGTAGAGTCAGATGTTCTACAAAAAACGTTTGAAAAAGTTAGTAAATTATTGCTTAAATAGTTAATAGTATTGCGAAGTAAAAAAAGGACCTAGGACTAATATATTCAAAAAGGAACAACTACACGAATAAAATATTGCAGTAAAATATTATTTACAAATATCTAATTGTAGGTAGGTATATATCGTTATTTATTGAACGAAATATTTGGCTAATGATAGGATTACAATTATAAATGTGAAAAATAAAGTATATCTACCACGTGATGTATGGGGTAAGAAATAGACTTTTTAAAATAGGTATATCATGTACCTAAAATTATATAGAGTTGATTGTGATCGCATTGAGTATTTTGGTGTCGTATGTATATTATGCCCAGTTTATTATTTCATCTATTAAGTATTTTAAACTATTTCTTTAATATTTTATTTTAATTTCATTTGTTTCAAGGACTCGTTACCCTGTCGTGTGCGTAATTTTCATGTTTTCCATCTTGTCAAAGCAACGTATAAAACAATATAGGGTTTCTGAACTAAGTAAAACGACTGATGCCTAAGTACGAAAAACTAGGTATCTGACCTACTATTGGCCCTAAATAAATGTTGTTCATGATACCAGTTTCACCTTCAACAAGTTTCCCCGTTCCGTTTACACAATTTGTTGAACCGACATCTAATGGCGAATACAAAACATTTTGTCCAATTCATTGATCACAAGAGTTTCACAGATTCACAATCAATCGAGAGTTTCAGACAGACCATCGAAAATACTTTTTCAGTCCTATAAAAATAGTAAAAACTAAAACCTTATCGAACGGACGCGCTAACAATTCCGCGCCCGCAGTTTGTGCAACCGTCGAGGGCAGATTTGAATCAGTGACCGTTACAATATGGCGGCGAGTTATGGCACGTTCAGAATTGCAATCACGAGCGGTGACGCGCGCGGCCGCTCTTTCTCCGTTTTCTCCTGCCGTCGCGGACGAATACTATGTTGGCTGGATCGTCTGCCAGCTGCGGGTACTTGGAGACGGAATGGACGTCCTTCGCAGCCCACCCGTCGACGATTCCATGGGATATGAGCTCTTCCTTTTCCTCCTCCGTCCAGGATCCCCTGCCTTCCCAGCCGGCGGCGACCAGAGCCTTCTCCCGTTCCCAAGCTCGGGCCGCGGCTCGCTTGTGCGCGTGCTTCAACAGTTTGATCCTCTCCTGGGCCGGGTCGACGCCGTAGCGCAGGACGATCACTGCTTGAGCCGACCCCTTGCCCACCGCGTGCACACGAACCTGGAAAAGATGAACGAATCACACGTTATTAACTACATTTTAGATTTGTTTATTGCAACAATCATGTGTCATTATTACAGTTTTTATATTATGTAGTTCAAGAGTTACATGACACCCTGTAAGGGCACTACAATATAACTTAATTAATTCCTTATTTGCTGGCTTTTAAGTATCTATTACTAATATTATTTTAATTATATATTTTTTCTATTGTGTACTTTAACAATTCGAAAAATTCTTGAAGAGAATAGTAACATTTCTGGCCCTAGTACTTATTGTGGGTTATTTTAAATAAATTATCGGCTTTTATATGTTTTATGTGATATGGTAGAGCATAGGAAACTTTTGCAGCCCAATGAGTGGGGACCAGAGTTTATGATTTCTAGTTTAGCAGTCTTGGTGGCTAGGCGTTGTCGATGTCTAAGGCCCTCAGGGCGAGTATGTTGTGGAAAATGGGGCATATTGGGGTATTCGATAACCATTTAATTATATATTTTGTTTCACTTAAAATCTTTTGCAGGGTTAAATTCCGGATGTAGTCTCTTCCGCACATAGGTTGTTAAAAATTGAACCAACGTAGTGATTACATATAAGTAAGTTATAATATGATATTTATATTAAAGCACAGGATGTGCTAGTTTGCGACCTGGACAAGTGTTTGTGTTGTATCGATATTTTATTTATTTACTGATACTTTATTTTATTTTCATTATATTAAGGGGCTGTAATATACGTTAGTTTGGAGTAAAAATTTGGAACATTTTGGAATAGTTAAACAGCTTACCTCCAATCCCTGGTCGTTAGTTTCGTCCTGGGAGACATTGAATTTGCCTGATAGCCGTCGCAACTCATCCATGTCATCTCTGATCTTCAAAGAGTTGTCTTTGACGAAGTAGAATACATCCTGGTCGTGAATACTGAAGTGCACATCCAAGAAGTAGGAGTTATTGAAGACAGTAGTTATGACGTCTTCGACAACGCTGTTGGCGCCATCAGCGACGCTGATGAAAGCTTTGCCGTCGACTCTGGAGATCAAAACTCCTTCGCCAAAGACTCCGCGCTTGTACGAGACCCGAGGCAAGAGGTTTCTTGTAATTGGTTCCATCTTCAGTATTGGTGTTGGCACGAAATCAATGTTGGAGAGCTGATCATTTACCTGAAAAGAAGTGTAATTTTGAAAAATTTTTTTTTTAATAAATTGACTATCCTACTAATACATAATTTAATGTGAAAGTTTGATAGTTTTTCAGGCAATAAAGTATAAACATCTGAATGGATGTCGTCGAAATTTCATACAATTAGTTTTGGATTAACATAATAATGTATAATATACAAGCAAATAAATAAATACAAAGGTATACTAGGGCAGTCGTCACTTGTGCTGATTATACAGACAATTCTTCTCTAAATGAAGGTCTGTGCTCTGCGGTTGGACGAATATATAAGGCTTATGATGACAATAGTAAACAAACTGTTGATAAAAATGCCAATTCAGGGAATAGGCTATGCTAGAAATTATCGATGCTACGTAAGTAAGAACTCATAAGTAAGCAGTAAAAAAAGATCATAATTACCTTTTCAATTATGCACTGCAGACCAGACATAACACCAAAATCAGGAGCTAGTTGCGGGGCCGTAACAGATGTCATCGGTTGGAAGATCATATCAGTGATATACTTGGATCCCATCATCTTGTACAGATCATAACCGTACAATTGTAACCAACTTGCCAAGTTTGTCATGTATGGCACGTTCTGATTCCTATTGATTGGATCGTTGTTTCTGAAGCGGTAGATAAAGATATCGGTAGGAAGACTGAGCTTTGTAGCCAAATGTTCCCAACTTGGTGTCATCCATTGCCCGACGACCGGATCATACAAGCGATTTTCCAAATACAACAAATTGGTGTTGAAATCGAGAATGCCACCGTGAAAATCAACTGGGACATAGAAACCAGGATTGCTGTCTTTGATGATTTTACCGAAGGGGCTGCGTTTGATTTCCTTGATTATTTCGCCATTGACGTCGAACACGACTAGAGGAGAGCCATTGTGATCGGTGGCTACAAAGAAACGCTGGTCTTCAGTCTCAATGCAAGTCAAGAAATCCCTCTGGTCGTACAAGAACCGCACCGTCTTCTCGGTCTTAGGGAAGTGCATATGGGTTATCAAATTTGGAGTCTGTGGATTGGTGTAGAAGAACTGTGTAATATTGCTCTTGTCATCCTTCCATGCAACGAGTCTGTTTCTGTCATCATAATAGTACCACATTTGGAACTTTTCCCGTTCGAAGGCATGGACAAACTGGCCTCGAGAGTTGTATCTGTACTTTTGCTCCCCTCGTCTTATCACGAAACCACGACCATCATAACTGCTGAATTCCAAGTCTCCATACTGGACCACGCGGTCTCCGATATCATAGCCGAGGTACCTTTTGTCTCCACGCTCTATTACACCAATAACATTACCGTTCTCATCATAATTGTACTTCCAATCGTCTTCTGAGCCAACAACTTCCATAAGGTGGCCGTCATAGTTGTAGCTGATCCGCTCATTCGACGAAGTGTCACCAATCATCATCTTCTTGGATCTAATTCGGTTGCGTACATCGTATTCGAGCTCCAAACGGAAAACGTCAAATGATTTAATATTCATGAGAACGGTCTTTATTCTGCCATGATCATCGTAATCCGTGATGGTAAAGTATTGTTTGCTAGTATCCTGCATAACAGATCTATTGAACGTATTTCTATAGATTCTCAGATCGCTTACACCTTCTAGAATGCCCAAATTTTGATTATATTTGAGTCTGAGTTGAGGCATTTCCTTGCTATTGATGTTGACGTCAATGGTGGAAAGCCTGGCGTTGCCATCGTATTGATACTTGACATGGGCATTGTTGAGACCGCTCTTGGAGCTGAATTTCAACTTCTCGTCCTTCAATATCCCAGCGTGGTATTTATAGTCCTGTTTTAGCTCGTAGTCAGGGTCTGTGATGTCAACATTCTTTACCAAATGTGTATTTTCATGGTACACGTAACGTATTGCGGATGCTCCAGCCAATATTGTTTCTAATTTCCCAGTGCTATCGTAAACGTAAAGAATCTTCCCGGATTGGTGCGGGAAAATCTTAGCAAGGATATGCCCGTCGTCGTTGTAAAGGATCTCGTACGGGTGACGGTTCATTGGTGAGAAGTACTGATACTTGAAGTATCCTAAAGATGTCATAAGGGCAAAGGTATGAATATGCCCACGTGGTGTTGTCAAATTTTGTAATGCACCTGAATCGTCATAATCCAGAAGATAGTCACTGCCTCTTGGTGTTGTTACCTTCAATGGAAGACTGGTAAACATGTCACGGAAGGAATAAGCCAGTGATGATCCATCACCATACTTGATCTCATGAAGTCTTCCAGCTCTGTCAAATCCATATGTCTCATTAAGATCGCCCCATCTCCAGCTGGTAAGTCTACTAAAGCGATCGTATTCTAGCTCCACCTCTGCAAATATTCCATTTCTAGGTCCCCATTTGACTGGCCTTGCTGTCCTATCGTAAGTCACATTCAAGAGTTCCACTTTGTCATCCATAAATACAGCGACTGTTGAAGAATCTCGATCATACTCTAATGTGAGTAGATTTTCACCATTCACTCTTAATTTGCGACCAATTTGGGCAACAGCCTTATTGCCTTTTCCTTTGTTGGATTGCAATCTTCTCAAGAAGTAGCGCCATTCGAATCTGTTTGCCAAGTCTCCTCCGATTTCAGTTCTTTGCTTAGCAGGTACTGGGTAGCTCTCTCCTAGAATAGGGTCAATTTCAGATAGGATTGTGTACGGAACTGTGTCAGTAGAAATTATATGTCCCCACGGCATGCTTGAAGATATGCTGCCGTCTGTTGAGATGATAGTTTTCTTTTCTGCTTCACCAACTTTCGTATTGACCGATGAACCCTTGATCAAAATAGAGATTGGTTTTCTATTGTTTTCACTCACAAGAACTGTGGCACCTTTTAGACTAAGGTCGAATGTTAAGTTAATAATTCTGCCTGTGGGAGTAACTGCTGATGTAAGCCTGCCAAACTCATCATATTTGTAAATGTAGCTGCGACCAGTGCTGTCATATTTTGCTTTTAGCAACCCAGTGGTGCCGTGATAGTCAAAGGTTACATTGAAGTTATCTGGAGTCCTCAGTTCTTGTAGCATCTTCATCCTAGACATTTTTAGTCGGCATTTCTGTCCTTTAGTATTTTCAATCGAGTTGACTTGGCTTGAGTAATCACGGAGCAGGAAAACTTTGTTGCCTGCAGCGTCCGTCACTGTGCTCAGTTTTCCATTGCTGGTGTTGACATTGTACGTAAATACGTAGTTCGTTTCGCCTGTAAGGATGTTCTTCGTCATGACGTGTTGGCCAAATCTATTGAAGATGTATACTTCTTGGGTGTCAGGTGAGTAAATCTCGTATTCCCTTGAACCACTGGCATCAGGAATACTGGCCATTACTGAGCGAATCCTGTAGTTGGCTTGATCGGCAATATGCACAATGCCATCTGGACTGACTATTACAGCTGAGATTGTGTTGAACTTAGAGTTGGAAGCCAAGAAATGGTCAGCTTCAAAGCAGTCGCAGCCGCGTTCTAAGCAGTTGCATTTAGACTCGGCACCAGCGTACAATGAGATCTTTCCATCAGTTGTTATTAGGCGTACTCGGTTGATCCTCTGCGAGTCACTCTCTGCTACATAAAGGTCGCCCGCCGCTCCAAACGCGATACTTTGAGGCATTACCAAAGTAGCGTACGTAGCAAGTTCTACATCGTAGCCAGTCAAGGGTGCTGGACAGTGCAATGGTCTACCAGCTATCACTTTGACTCTACCATCAGGCGCCATTTGCAGAATCATGTGGTCATCGATGATATGCAGACTATTGTCGAGAGGATTGATTGCTAGTTCTGTCGGCCACCTCAAATGTACTTCCTCGACGCTCAAAGTTCCTTCACATGGTATTGGTTTCCAATGAGCCCTGTGCATGTGATTGCCAATTACTGTTGTAATGATACCATCTCTATCAACCATACGAATATTAGTTCCATCGGCGAAATATAGGACATTATCACTGGACACTGCTACGCCTTTAGGATAAGCTAGCTTGGCGTCTCTAGCCAATGCGCCGTCACCACAGTGGGCTTCGTCTCCAGGCAGGCATCGTTCGCCAGAACCGACCACGGTTTCCCAGTTATGTTCGGGATCGCTGTAGTCTTCAGGATCACGCACTTTGATGATCTGATGGGATTCCGGATCAGAGATGTAGAGGGTACCGTCCAGCGGAGACAGAGCCATATGGTAGCGATACGATACTCGAGTAGCACTGGAATTAGACAAAAAATCGCATATTAATGAGAATACTGACATTGTGCAGGAATTTAATGTTCTATAGAGATACAACTTTTAATTATTTACAATGTTGAAGGAATAAGACTCGTTAAATTAAGTACTATGTTTAGATACACTCTTCATAGATTATTTCAGATCTCTTATGTATTGTGTTTAATCTATGTAAAAAGGAAAAAAAAATAGCCTCAACTTACTTTAGTTTAACCACTGTGCGCACAGTCCCATCAGTCTTTATTTTTCTGACCAGATTGAAGTCACCAACGAATATTGAGCCGTCGGGGGCAGCGGCCAGTGCCACTGGTGCCAACAGCCGTTGCCTAGTCGCTGTGCCCTCGCATTCGGATCCGCAGTCCAGGCCTCGCTGCCTACCGTCACCCATAGTCGTGATGATGAGCCGAGGCTTATGTTTAAGATAGATATTTGTGCCATCGCCTTTCTGAAGGATTCCTGGAAAGTGAAAAAGATTTGGTTTTAGCAAGTCGTTCACTATTTACTGATCTTGGCAAAGGAACTCTTAAGTTTTTTGTTATAACTATAAATTATTAACACAAATATTCTTCTAAGGAATAGCAATGACAAGTTTCACTGACCTTCATGGAAGTTGTATCTGTGATGGATATCTAAATTCCAGCCTCCAACGTCAGAGATACTCATGTCATGACCGCTCAGTTTTGTCGTCTGGACGTTCCAAATGATATCCTTACAATCCGTGTATTGGTATCCAACCTTCACCAACGCCGTTGTTACACCATACACTCTTTGCCTGTAGACATTCAGTCTATTCCAAGGGTAGGTAAATTTGATAACGGGGTCAGCTTCGAACGTCTTCTCGAACAGGATGCCTTCAATTGTGATTCTCAGGTGAATAAGAGCTAAGGTCGGCGGTACTTTTTCCGGAGTCAACTGCAGTTGGATAGTGGAGAGGTATCCGGCCGCTCTAGAGCTGTGGTAGACGAGGTTTAAGCCTGTTCCAGGGATTTGGAGGCTTTCTTGGACAACCTGGAAAGATAAAAATCAGTTTAAAACACGCTGTGCAATGTAATCACATAACAATGAGTCTGAAATCGCGTTGGTTTGCATTAATTTCATAATATTCACAGCATTTATCGATCATATAAATGAGTCGAAGCAAGAATAAGGGAATACTAGTTAACCTTCTCACTAGCAGCAGAGACAGATCTGTCTCAGCGCATCGGGTAACGTCAAACGCGCAACTGAGACAGAGTTGTCCCAAAGGGCAACAGACCAAAAAAATGCGAAAATGTGTTTGACGGTCTATGGTATCGGTTTATGGTTATTGTTCGCTTATGTTCGGCATGAAATTGCCTTTAATCTGTGGTAAAATACTCTAAGACTTCCTAAAAAAAAAACTTGTCAATCTTAGTCGAAAATTTCTTGTTAGAAAGTGGCGAGAGCGGAGAACAAATCTACAAGAAAAACTGGTTTTTTGTTAGAAAGGTAAGTGAAAAGTGTATTTACGTGTTACTTTATGCATTTATTTCAATCATTACACATAGTTTTACCTAAAGAATGCTATAAATACTTTAAATTTGGCCCAAGAAAATGTTCGATATAGCAACTTTGAAAAGAGTTGTACTTTCTTTCAAAATTTTTGATCATTGTTTGAGTATTTTGGATAAAACCCACTATATTTGGCCAGTAAAACTATCGTACTTTGTTATTTTATTCATTTTTATGTGGAATTACTAAGTAATAGTGAAAAATATTACAAAAACAAAACATTTGCCGTTGTTTTCCGATCAGTTCGTAAACCGGAAATCGACCATTAGGGTAACGACCTCCGGCCTTCTCATCCGGTTCTATAGTGATGGGCTTAGTGATTAGTTCAATTGATTATCGACATTTAATTTTTATCAACTTCAATACACAGAGAATATGAATACGAATGTTATATTAGAATGAAATTTCCAATTAGATTCTAATATAACACTCGTAGTTCATAGGAAAATAATTATTATTTATTTTATAGATGTGGAGACCCGGCCACCCAATCCCCCAAGAGTTTCTCGACTTATTGGAAGACAATGAGGAAGAGGACGAGAGCGAGGGGGAGTTGGAGGTTGAGCTGGAGGAGGAGGAGGATGAGGAGGAGACTGGGGTGGCAAACCTGATGGTATGTTATAATAATTATAATTATAAATATTAATTTTGTATTATTTCTTGTTCGTTCCGTTATTTTAGGTTTATACTTCTTCCAGGCAATGGACATCATGGTGGAGGAAGAGGACGGGGAGCTAGTGCCACTGGAGGCACTGAGCGTCCCACCTTCTACCTCTAGGTACAATACATTTTTTTTTCTATCTAGATTATGCAGAGGTAACTTTTTTTTGCAAGTAGATAAATAATAAATATATTATTGTTTACAGATATGAACGAGATTTGGCTTCCCGGGATGAGAGGTAATTATTATCGTAGTAAATTATTCTATATTTATAGAGAAAATTAAAAGTACTACTTTTTTTAACTGTTTATTTTTTCCAGCAGGCTCTCCAGCAGCAGCAGTGGGGATGACGAAGTGCGCAGGGAGATGTTGCGTAATGTCAGCCCGCTCTGCATGCGTTTTATCGAAAATTGTTTTCCCCGCATTTTATCGATTCTTGCCCAATAAAAACTCTCCCTTACCCCATCCCTCCTAAACAAGACAAAACAACTAAAATACTATTTTATTGTTTTATTCTTTATTTTTGTCTGAATATTTATTGTAAATAGTGTAAAAAAGGAAAATAAATATTTCATTATGAGTCTACTGTTTTATTTCTCCATTTACCCTTTTATTTGTGACCTTGGTACAAAATATAATGCAGTCGATATTTTTCATTTTTACTAGATTTTGTAGAATATTTCTATAAAAAGCATAGTATTCCAATAAGATTACAGTATTTTCATTCAATAAAAGTGGTTTTCACTTCGTAAAGACCCACGATTACAGTACATTTTCAAATTCAAATTGTCCCTCTTACACTGTTCAGTAGGAAACGTTAGCATTCTCGCAAAAAGTTTGATCCTGTTTTGGTAATAAATCTTATATGGGAAGACAAAAACAAGCTTGATAGAATGAATAGGTGTATATTCAGCACCTTGTTACATAAATTATCTTTTCCTAAAGTTACGTAATAGTTCGCACACACACAAAAATTTGGGACACTAGGCCCTTATTTCTAGTAATTGCATTTTCGTACTCTGAATGTAAAAAATTGTGAGTCTGAATTTTGATAAAGTTGTTATTGCTTAGTAATGTAACTATTCTAGAGTATAATTCTTTTTATTTCAAACAAATCCGTAAATTGGTTAGATAATAATTTGATATTTATTCAACCTGGTCATTTATTTTTTTTGCGCCGCCATGACACCCCTTTCAGTTAATGTCAGTGGGGTGAATTGGGGGTGCGAGTGAAGAGGTTAACCTCGATCTAGGCTTAGCTTATTTCATCTCATTAATTCTCACTTGTGATTCAGCCAAGATGGCACTTTTGTCAGGGCAGGCTCCCTGGAACCCATGTTTCCACGTCGCCAACACGACGGGTTTCATAGCGTCGTAGTCGTGAGCCAAGCAAGCCTGCGGCGGCCCCATGCCATTTTTCTCGTCCGATGTCGTCATGACCACTTCGTCAATGATTACCACCTGTACAACAAAAAATCCATGGATGTAAAACATACATACTGTTACTGTACATTCGCTTTACTTAGGATTGACTATCATAGTTAATAGCGCCAGTACTTTATCACCAGCGACATTTTTTTTGTGTCCTGAGATGTTTTTCCGCTAAAAGTGATATTTTATTTTCGGAATTGTCTTGGTAGTATAAAATTATTTACGATGTCTGGCCGTAGAAGAACCGGCTAGCGCATGCACGGAATGTTTATTAAAATACAGCAAAAAGTGTTTTGTTATTAACTGAGTGAACTTTACATTATGATGACTTGGACTTTGCGGGGACAGCATTTTACAAGTTTAATGCCCCGTTGATCGCCAGATTGCATGCCTGCATTACACCGCGACAGAATTTAACGACTCAATTTGAACTTTTGAGACGAAATTATTTGTTTAATAACTTTATACAATACTGTAATCTATAATAATTTGACAATCAAAGCTTGAGCTCGTAAAAAGATGGTCAGCATAATTAATTTTCTCATTATTATAATAAAATTGCATAGTAACTATAACAGTATAGACACGGTGCCTCCGAATTATTGTTAAAGGAATTAATTTATTAAATATTTTACGACCTAAAGTTTTAAAATCGAAAAGCTACAAACCTCGTTCCAAGGCACAAACACCACTTGCGAGGTGTGCCTGAACGGAGCGCGGCCAAAGTGCAAGGTGACTGCTCCTCCGCCATTCACCAGGAGATCGAACCAGCCATCCTCTCGCGTCAGAGTGAAGCCTTCCAATGGTGTGGAGGTAGAAACACGCACACCTACGAGGCCGGAGCCAAGAGAAGTCACAACGCGACCGCGGATGACAGCAGAACGACTGTGGACGCCAAAAAATTGTTGAAACATCTTCGATTATGTGGAGATGTGATGGAGATTGGTAATTAGGTGAAAATTTTGGAATACTGCTCAAGTTCAAAGGATTGTACATGACACTACGATTTAGGAATTAGGTAAATACTATACCTTCAAATGAATAGTCTAATGAAAATGTTCTCTATAGTTACGATACAACTGGAGGATGTAAAGATATAATTGGATGTGCTGATTTCATGGTCTTAAAACGAACTTCTAGAACTACAACAGATCACCTAAAATGTACAAAATGTCATAATTATATAAGTACGTTATAAATAAGAAAGCATAACATAAAATTCACAGGACACAAGTAACTATGTTCACACAAACGACATGCATAATATTATAATATATGTTACATATACATTAGGGTAGGTAGGTATATATAATATGGTTTGGCCAATTGGACGTTTCAATAAAGGTTGCTAAATACGCACACACAAAACCTACTCTGGTTTCACAAATCTTACCTCGTGTTGAAGTGGTTCCAAAACATACTGCGCAGCGTTAGAGAGACGAAAGAAACGATATAAATGAGTTAGGTGTTATATTGGAATATAAGGTTAACAATTTGGAAGAAAACGTTTAAGACGTAGTTATTAATATCATTAGAAGAGAAGATCATGCAAGTAATACGTTACTAAATTAATTTGAAGAGTTGTAATAGTATTTAATTCAACGTAAATAAAGAATTTGTAGTGTTACAGAACGAAAGGAAACAAAAAAACAGTGAGCACTCTTAAATGTAAATATAAAACATTAGGATTGACTGGGGCACAACATTGCATTTCTTATGAATAACAACAAGACATATCACATTTTTCCTCCGAGCATTGCTTTTTCGGAAAGTTTCAGGTGCATTGAGGTTAAGTTAACACGAATCACCTTGTCTCGTGTTAGCTAGTCCTCTTTTAAATAAACATCAAACACCAATATTCTTACCTCTCATTGAAGGTCTCTTGTTTGGCATAGTTCTGGAGACTGCCTTCGTCAATGAGGAACTTCATTCTCTCGAAGAATGAGGCAGTGATTGCCGGGGGTTGTTTCCGGAGCAGAATGTCGGTTGGTTTCGGTGCCGAGACGCAGAGCTGGCTACCCTTGCAGGCTGTGCTCTGACAACATTCGGGATCTTCGCAGTCGACAAGGCCATCTGATAAAAAAAAGGATTGAGGGAAAACTGATTAATCAGGATTTATCCAGGAGTGTTTGGTTTGGGAAACATTTCAGTATGAAAGTTTCTGCAAGATACGATAAAACCGTGGTTGAGCACTTACGAAATAAACTTTTTTATTATACATTCGATACCTAACCAAGTTCACAATATTTACCTTTATCGTTATCTTTAGAATCATCGCAAATCTGTTCCTTCAATGTAGTACAATCAGGCCCATCCCAACCATCGAAGCACTTGCACTCCCAATGGCCATCGTTAGCCACACGGCACTGTCCATGGCCGGCGCAGCCTCTTGGACACCCTTCTAAAGTACAGTGGCGTCCGTTCCAACCAGAGACGCAGAGGCAAGTGCCGTTCTTGCATTGGCCGTGGTCGCTGCAGCGGGTGTCGCACAGTTTAGAAGTGCAGTACTCGCCAGTCCAACCTGGGTCGCAAACGCATGCTTCGCCCACGCAGCGGCCGTGCGGACCACAGTCTAAATCGCACACTTCTGCAAGGACAACGATTTAATTAAGATGTATCAAAAGAAAAAAATGTTTGTGGAAATAATCGGGAGCCAACGTTACCTTTAGAACAGTCATCCCCCGACCAGCGCGCGTGACAAGTACAAGTCTGCGTGTCGACGTCGAACGTCCCGTGACCAGAACAATCAGGCAGACATTGAAGCGCATCCTTATCCATAGTCGCGCAGTCGAGACCTTTCCATCCCTTCTTGCAGACACAGACGCCTTCGATGCAAAATCCGTGAGCGGAGCAGGTTGGGTGAGGGCAGTCGACTTCAGCACAGAACTTTCCTTTGTACCCTCGGACGCAGGAGCACTTTCCATTGACGCAGTGACCGTGGCCGTTGCAGTCCGGTACTTCGCACTCATCGTGACGCAATGAACACTCTTTGCCTTTCCAACCGGGGTTACATTGGCACTCTCCGTTGATGTATTCACCGCGTTGGCTGCACAGAACTGGGCATACACCTGAGGAAGCAACAGTAACTGTTAATGTCAGTTAGCCAAGAAGGTCTTATTGTAGTGTAGCAAAATATAATGTAGTGGCAGTAAATACGTAAGCACATACCTATATAGTGTTTGCTAGCAAATAATGTCTGGAAAAAACTCTTGGCAAGACTCAGGATTAAAAATGTACGTAAAAAATACATACTTTCGCTGCAGTCGTCTCCGCCGAAGCCGGGTTGGCACTGGCAGTGTCCCATCAAACACTCGCCTTTGGCAGAGCAGCCGTTGGGACAATTATGCGTCATGTCTTCAGCCACGATCGCGATGAATGAGATCTCCTGTGGGTCGCCGTCGTCATTGTAGACCGAAAGGAACCAGTGTCCCTGCTCCATGTAGTGGGTCAAATCTTTCTTTACCGATGGCTGGAAAATCGAAATATTATCACATCAAACTACAAAGTCATTTGATGTTCTGTTTGCTAATGAAATAAACCCACTATTAATTTACCTTCCGATATTTTACTTACAGGTGTGCAATAACATTTACAGGACACTTATATTTAAGGAGTTACCTTAGAAATATATCAGTATCAAATAACTTACATGGGAAGCTCCTCTAGTAGTCCTGGCCTTGAATCCACTGAGGACTTCCAAGAAGTGGTATTGAGTGTGAGTCGGCAGTGCATTCCGCCTTGCATACACGCCTATCGACGCGCCCCGTGGTATCAGATAGTCAAACTTCACGTACGAGGCCTCTGATTGATAGAACTGCATGTTCCAGTAACTATATGGAGGGATTTCTTTTGATAATTTTTCACCTAAAGTAATTTGTTTGAACGTCGTCCCGTCTGGTGGAAAGGACTGGGCGGGAAACGTTCGGGCACCTGAAATTGTCATGTATCAATTACTATTTTGTTCCTCGCATTCGACAACGAATGAAAGTAGTATTCATGCAATGATTGTGATGATTAAGTTTTGGCGCAGCTTTCATTATTTCTGGCCTAACTAACACTCGTTTTGATAATACTGATAATTAATCAAAGAGTTTGGATAACAATTTGTCTTTTGCCCGTACAATATTACTGTCTTTATTTTGTGAGCAAAATGCAAATTAGTATTTATTTCTTTTCTTTAATTAACTGTGCTAAACATACTACTCATCTTATTTTCATAAACAGTGGCGCATGCAAAGTTAGATAAAATACCCCAAATTACATACAAGAAAGCTTATTTCTATGTTTTAACCGACCCTAACCGATAAAACGCAGAACATGCAATTAGTAATATTATTTTAAGGTTTTGAAACAGGAAATGTATTGATAAATGTTGTTGGTAACTTGTTAGTTGGTTATTCAGACTGAGAGTTAAGACCTCACCTTCCAAAATTAAAATGGGTGGAGGCACAACTTTTGGACATACGCATTTTATAGCTGATGCTGTTGTAGACATTACTTTTGAGTCTGTCTCAGTAGTAATATCAGTTAAATCAGTAACTGTGGTCGAAGCATCACTCATCGTTTCAGACGACTCTGAATAATTTTCTATAGGGTCTGTGTTGTTATCTACGAATCTTTCTTCGAAAGTGGTTGAACCATCAGTGGATGAATCTATTTCCTTGTCGTATTTTGGAGTAGATACAGGAAAAAAATCATCATATATATTATCTATAGGCTCATTGCCTTCACAATTTGGACAAGCGCATTCACAACTGCCTCCAATGTTTGATCCTGTTTGCAATAGTTTTGATTGCGTGCCTTCTAGAATTGCAGGTTTATTGAAATTGGTCGGTTGTGTTGGTTCAACATCAATAGGAGTTATTTTTACAGTTGGTATTTCTTTACCATCTCCACCTGTTGTAGGTACGGTGACTGTTAACGAATAAAGTGGCTTATAAGATGAGTTTACGTTATCGTCAGCGGATATTGTTAAGTTTATTAACACATGTTTGGCATTATTAGTTACATCTGGAGTTTTGGTATCAATAGTGACATTTTCAGTGGTTTCTTCGTTGTCTGAGTTGGTTTCAGTTGTAATTTTATCACTAATGTTAGGATTAGTGACACTCGATGGTGTTGTTGTAAAGACAACGTGCTGAGGTGAAGGATTTGTGGAAGGCACAACCGTTTCTTTGAACGGTTTATGAGGTGTTACTGTTTCAGTAGCGGTTGTTGAAGTTGTGGTTAATGGTTTAGGTGAGGTTGTACTCTGAGTGGTCATTGGAAATTCCCTGTCATAATGGAACTTCTCCAAGTCAGTAACAGGTTCAGTTTCATTTGTCAAAATATTAATCATTTCATTCAAAACTTTGTACCTTGACAGCAGTTTCGTATATTGAATTTTTTGTGCACCATAAGAGAGCATGCTTGGAAAAGCATCACTTTGCATTTCATATGGTACATAAGCGATGTTATTGTCCTTTTTAGTTGTAGAACCTTCCTGGGGCAGTGTAATTCTTTCACGTTGTTCAATAAGCAAATTGTTAGTACTTGGTGATTTATTTACATTGTTCTTACTTTTGATTACTTCCGGTGATTTATTTACATCGCTTTTAGTCTCGACCTCTTCAGGCAACTCGTTTACATCGGGCTTAGTATGAATAACTCCTGATGGTTTATTTGTAGGAGTCGTGGTTGTTTCCATGATTTCGTCTAACATGACGGTAGCAGTACTTTGCTCAATGGTCGAAACACCGGGAGTTAGTGATGATGTTTGAATATTAGTAATCCCAATGTTATTCGTGGCACTGACATCATTGGACACCAAAGTGTTAGCACTACTGTTTATCTCCGTAGTTTCCGTGAGGTCTTCTGCTGATGTCACACCATGCACTAAACTAAGAGTGTTCACGTAAGGTGTTACTAGTTCATGCGTATCTACAGAGGCTGTGGTTTCAGCAGAAAGAACAGAAGAAAAAGAAGAAGAAGCATGCCCATCTACGTCTCTACGTGGGCGCGAGTGCGGATCCCCTTCTTTACCTGAGCCAGTGGAAGCAGAGCTCTGATGCGGTCTGGCCAAGGATTTGTTATTAGACTCCAGCGTCGTGGCCTTGGATGCCGAAACTACTTCTGTGGACTCGCCAACTAGTACTGTACACGCTTTCGCGTTCTGATATGACCAGTTCACGAAGTATGAGGCTGAAAAGAAGAAATAATTAGACAATAATAAACTTAGAATAAACAATTTTACTCCTTCACTGGAATGTCTAAGCTGCGTTTGTTACAACAAAACAAAAGCATTAGAAAGTAAAATTAAGGATTTGCCAAAACATGTTGACACTCACCTGACATATAAGAAGCGATGGCTAACAGAACGACAAACAGTATGATGAATACTATGGCCGTGCATTTCCAGGAACACCTCGAGGAGAGGCCTTTCCTAAAGTGGAACCGCGAGCCGGCTGGGGTAAAGTGTGACGCTCGTAGGTTGTTCCGGACTGGTAGAACGGGCACCGGGGCCCCGAATGCTGGATGCGCCCTCTCGTTCCTGTCCATCCTCTCTAGAGTGCTTTTGTCCTGCTTTCCCGGACTGCTACAGGACGAGTTTGACTTGTAGTCCATAGACGGATTCTTTTGAATGTCCCCTGGAAGACGAAATTGGGCGATTGAGTTCCTCATCATCATATTAAGGTAAACATTTACATACAGGCACCTACATTGCTTCTGGCCCCACACTAGGATACCCTGTATCGTGAGAACCAGAAACAGCGACGTCACAAACATGTAAACATCCAAGAATGAAGTTAACAACGTTTTTTCTTTAGCTAAGTACTGTATATTTAGGGCAACACAAGTATATTGCCATGTTTCCTTTCCTTTAGTGGTCTATGTTAGCCAAACTGATTCTCACTCTCCCTATGACCGAATATTAATGGCGTGTTTTGTGTTACCAAGTAAATTACCTGAGTCCTAGTACTGGTTATAAATTTACAAGAAACTGCTTCACCCCGAGTCAACATCTAACAAGAAACACCTGAGAAACTTTCTAAAGCTATGTTCCTAGAGAAAACTACAGAAAATTCAAAGGAATTGTCTCTCACATTCACCTGAAGGCACGTAGAAGTTGCCAGAGGGCGTGCGCACGAGGCACGAAGGCTCGAAGTCGGCCAAGTCCGCGGGGTTGCCAGTGATGCGGCCGTTCAGACGCGACATGGTCGGGTTGCGGGGCGGGACATCCGGCGGCGCCCGCGAGCCTTCCAACAGACAACCTGGGAACAATGGAGAAGACCATTAGCTCAAAATCGAGAGGCTGAGGCGAAACGCTCAGGACCTTGTGGCAAGTCACTGGAAAAGCAAGTATAGAGGCAAATACTTGTCCAGTGCTAATAGATAGGGGTTTGTCAGTCGTAAAATTTATCCGTGAATGGTGCAAGAAGTTTTTGTACTGGATAGAGCTTATTGCTGGATGCTTCTGCTTCATGCAGGATGAACAGATAGATAGTTACTGTCAGATAGCGTTGGCGCAAGCTAGTCTGAAAAAGGCAGTTATATCCAGACTAAATAAAGCCCGTAGTTACTCGTTTAATCGCTGTTTTCATATAATTGATTTTCAAAAATGTTATTAGTATCATTGGAAAAATTATGTAGATCTGCTCATCTTGCTATGTTGCAGATTGGAACAATGCAAAACAAAGAACAAACGTTCGTATTTGTAAAAGTGAGATGAAAATTAATAATAACGGTATAAAACTAAGTATAGTAGAAAGACTTAATTCTTGAGAAATACTATTTTAATCCGAAAACACGAAGGCGAGGGCAGAAAAAGTATGACATGGTAGTAGTATTATCACAGATATTATACAATATCGCATATAATAATAGCTCTAAAGTTTCAAAGCAAAGTCTTCGAAAAAAATACAGTCATGTTCTAAGAAGTAAAAATAACTTTATCAGTAGGTACTGGCAATTTAAGTTGAAACCTACCATTACGGCAAAATTCGCAAATGAACGTTTCAAAGTCGAGGCAAATTGACGTTTCGGAAAAGCCACAGCGACGTTTTCGCTAGCGGCTAATGGGCGTAGCATGTTTATGGAAGTAATCACTAATTAAAACCACTCCAAGTATCAAAGAGCCCATTCAAAAACCTCATCTGTAATGTTATAAAAGCTCTAAGCGAAATTAATCTGCTCGCGATCGGCACAAAAGCCAGCTATTAGGCACGCGAAAGATTTTAATTAATTCAATCCACGCAAAATTTACAAGTCGAAATTAAATTAAGGGCGTATATTGCCCACCGTAATGGGTCGTAAACAAATACCGAAGTAATCGGCCCATGCAAATGGATCAAAGATTGCGTGCTGTGGTAGTTGGGCATAAAGGAAATATATTAGGCGGAGAGCCATTGCTCTAACCGCGGGGCGCGGTCCTGTGCGATCACTAATACAGGCTAATGGAAAATCGAAGTACCATCAGCCCCTCCGCGCAAAGAAGCCTCCTCCAGCACCCAACTTTTGATCCTCGGAAAATTTTAAAGATTCCTTCGAGCGTTAATTAATTTATTGTAGCGGCGATGTGGCCGCCAGAAAACTCAATTAATTTTAAAAGGGTTTTTGTGTTGTTTTTTCTACACCACAATCGACCGAAAAGAAAATGGCGAAGTTGCCGATAGCAGAGGTCCTTTGTCGCGAGCGCCGTTTGGCCGTTTGCTTGTAATTAGAAGTTGAACAATTTACTCGAGCCGCGACGAACAATGCCTTCAGTGACGGACGCCCTCGAATGATTACAATAAAGCGAAATCTATCAAGAGTTTTCCATCAATTAGAGAGAAAAAGATGGAGCCGATGCGAAAACAAACGGACATAAATTTGTGAGAGCAGCAAATTGCGTAATTCGTCTAGTTGCGGAAGAATGGACGATCGAACAAGTCCCCTGAGCCGGCCACGCTACCACCAATGAAAAACTAAATCACGAGATCCCTCACCTAATTTAAGAGGACAAGTACAGTCATTAATACACACGTCACTCCTTGTGCTACTACAAAATGTGGCCATTTATTTCCGGGCTCGGAGCGAGGGAATTATGTTAATCGGACGAGTCTTGTCTTTTGTCCATAATGGCGGGTAATTACCGGGGCACCTCCGGGGGACACTCAGTCTCCGCGAGGGCCCCCCCGGGCTCGAGAATTCGACAGTCGTTACGCGAATCGTCTGAACTTTAAAAAGAGAACGCGTTTTTGAGCGACGCCCTGGGATTTGTCTGTGCGTACCGGAACAAACTCGTTTTGCTTTACTCGCATTTTCCCAACCGATTTTCGTGGATCGCTCCTTGCCCCGGATTGTTTGGGCGCTGCGCAATCGTCCGCGAGTCTAGCTGGCTGCGTTTTACAGCCAAGGTGGCTGAATTTTCATTGCGACTTTACAATCTCTATTGTTTATTGTTGCAATTTTCCTCATGCACAAAGCGGATTCCAACGGAAGCCGCCGATACGTATTCTGGATCGTTCACTTTTATAGTTTTCGGGCCATCTGGATATTTTTCTATTTACAGCGTGCGGTGGAATCACATTTCCCTCCGCGAGGAAGCGAGGCTGGTTACTTATTGGAAGATAAAGGGGGTGTGTTTCGCCTCATTTGCGGCTGAGCTCGCCCCGATCAAACGTGATTTCTCACTGCAAGGAAAAAGTACACCAGACCACCCCTTAATAGAGCGACTGCCGACCCGACCGGAGCAAACGAAGTGAGCGCTACACAAAGAGATCTAATTCCATCTCTATTTCAACTCCAATACGATTAATATCAGACTGCAGGCTACTTCGGATCGAGTACGTCGGGAAAAAGGTTTTACGCTAAGCTTGGTGGTGAGAATAATTTCAGCGAACGTTTGAAGGCAGACTGTAACTTTCAAAACACATATCCCTCCGCAGGTATTTTCATAACTGGAGACGTTGATGTATGAGTGAAAGAAACACGCGGTGTGTAAAATTTACCCCGAAACATTTGGGCCGCCTCGAGACAAGACACGTGCTCGCAATCCTAAGCTCGTTAACTTGAACGTTCTTGAGGCAATTTTGAATTTACCCCCCTCTTGAATTTCATTTGATCGGCTCTACTAAAACTCTACAACTCAGTCGATTAGATCTAAATAACAACGATAATAAAGAAAAATAAGACCAAAGGCTGCCTACACCTATCCTTATAATGAAAACATTCAGATCTACCCGAATGCAACTGAATCTTTAAGACGATGTTCGGATGTTCCAGCCACCATCGAGCACAGGCCAGGAGTCAGTGACTGTCGCTGTAATCAAACATGGCGAAGAGCACATTGCCACTGAGCTATCGTCATAATCCAGAAACATAAACAATAATCCAGCCGCTAATAAACACCTACGTTGAAACCTTGCAAGATTAATTGGTAATGGGAAATCAGCTATATAAGTACGCCTTTGAAAAATAGCCTGTGGCACCAGCTACATTTTTCGCTACCGAATTGGGGTCTCCGCAAACCATCCTGTCTGTTATCTGGCCCTGTATGGAAGCGTACGCGGGGCGCAGACTACTTGCATTAGGCACAATTGGAAACTTGGTCCGAGTTCTGCGCCGTCGTGACTTCGTTTTAATTAGTACCCATTCATCGCGGAACAATCGGGCCCGCCGAACGAATCCATTATCGTAAACTTTTCGATAGTCGAAAGAGGTGTAGGTATTCGAAGTTCGATAGCGAAGGAGTTCAGATCCGATCGGGTCTTTATGGACTTTGTAAAACTATAGATTGCGATGTATGATATCGAACGGAGCATTGAAGGGTCTCCGATAATGAGATTCGGAGCATTTCAATTGAAAGTAACGGCTTTTATGTGGCCCAATTTCCTCCGTCTATCTACCTTCGTAAAGCTATTGGCTTTCCTTAGTCGCTTTGAGGTTTTTTTCCCGAGGAATATTAATTTTCTTTTTCGTACCGAACGTGATGTTTTAAAGGAGAATTAATGGGATATTTGGAGGACATTAACGTGTTTGGGGCTGGGCGGGGTACGGCAGGAAATCCGGTGCTATCTGTCGATGATGAGCCACACGTAATGGGATCCGGGTAACGCCATTACGGTACGTTTTAATCGACAGTTCACGGATCGTCGCATTCGAATCCGATATGTTTCAGCTTATCACTCGCTCCTATAAAGATCGCAGTTCCATTCTATTAAACAACGACATAAATCCATTTAATTTTTTCATTTTGTCGATGCTTTCCACGGGTTGTTGGTCACGTAATTGATCTATGGGCGCGCTGAGCTTCGGTGCATCCGGATATCAGTCTGGCTTTAATGGAAATTGAGTACCTAAAGTGCATTAGCTAAGACAGGCCGAGGAATCGAACTCAGGTCTAGTGGGATGGTGTACGTAGAGATGCAATATATCATGACAAGACGACTTGCCTCGTTGCGTCACTGATAAGATTACCAGACAAAGCCAGTCCACCCATATAGCTAAATGTGAGTCTTCATTCGCTACCCTTCCAGTGACCGCCCCGTTTTAGACTTTAATCTACAAGACACAAAGCTGGTAATTCCGTGTTAGTGCTCCGAGTCAACGTCGGCTTCGTTAAAGGACACTCAGCTTTATTTATGTTGACATACTGGCAATGTTACCTTATTTGTTGTTGCTAAGGCCATTGTCTGAATTAGTAGTTGGACTTTAAAGGGTAATGAATAGGGTTGGTAATGGGACGTCGGGTCGGGTAACATGTGAGTTGCGCCGCTGAAATGTGAGCTTTTTGTGCTTGATTGTAGCGTTTATTTTCGGCTTGTGGAGCGGTATAGTGTTGCGGTCGGGCGGGTGGTTTCCGCGGCACGATAAGGAGACGGCCTTAAGTCAGTCTGTCACGCGAACTGTCCACTAATTTATGTTGCGCTGATTTGAGATACAAACTCGGACTAGCGGCGACCCTCGCTCCTTAGCCTCCACTCCCTTTTTACAGGCCTTTATGTTAATACGTTGTCTAGGCGTAGCATCCTCGCAACGCGGGCCAACCGTGCCCCTAAACAATGTTGCTACGTAAATGAATATGCAAATTAATGCAACGATCTAAAGTGAGGACATAAAATGTTTTCCGATACCGCCATTACGCTGTTGCCTTAGGCAAATGCGGTACACATGGCGGATTACTCAATTGCCTCTGAGCATGAACTCTTTTTCGATGTTGCGGGAGAAAGCTGGCTTCATTAGACGGAGAAAAAGCGCAGGTAATGAACAGTGGACTGCGTGAATTCATTAAACATACGGCTCACGCTAATGGTGAAAACAATTGGACGGTGCACTATTAATCTCACTATCTCCGCGAGCATATTTCTTTGTCTAAATCCATTAAATTAATTACGACCATTGGGGAGGCGACTCCTTATTTATTAGGCTCGTTATCATTCATTGAATCTGGCGATAGGCGCCTCTAGTTCTTGGATAAATTGGAAGAAAGCGCCGGAGGTCTTGCGGTGATCGATGCCCGAGTTACACGTGAATGGGGGCCCAAATTAGCCTGTCGGACCGAGAATGCAGTCGCCCCGTTGACTGATTCGACGAAGGGATCTCTAAGCGCGCCGATGAGTAGGTAAATGTAAGAGGGCGTGGAATTCACCTTCGCGAAATTACAGCTGGTTCTCTATGATCATGATACCTACTCGAATTCGATGCGGCATTCTGTTGTAGACAGCATTTCGCCAGTTGATATTTTATAGTCGTATATATGACGCACTATTGACGCAATCGTAGCTGTTTTTCATAGTAGTTTCTGCATGCCGTATGTTAGATAACTATTCTATGGCCTATCAGAGCGGGAATCCAAAGGCACAATATTACCTGAACATAACCGGGTCGATTAGGCGACCCTTTCTGGTAGCAGCGAGATCGATAGAATCGCTAGTAGCCCCGGCTGCCTGAGTGATCTTAAACGATCGTGAAGGTTAAGCAACATTGCATGGAAGGGTCACCGTCTATGACTAACGCCAGTGGCATTTTTCCGGGCGGTTCCGTGCTTCGCAAGGCACGTTATGCAGTTGGTGCCTGCTGCCGGGAAGAGATCCGTGCCCCTCGGTGGGGACATAATGGGTTAATGATGATGAAGATGCATAGATAGAATATTCCTGATTGTAGATATGTACACCAGGAATAGCACAAGTGTAGGTGAAAGTTTCTCCCTAGATAAGCCATAAATTGAGTGTTACCTATTACAGCGACAGCACGGGAAAGTTATATTAAGACAGCTATTACAGTCTGTAAAATGCACGGATTTATATACTTGATATACTATAGGTCCATGGTAAAATGTAGCTTAAGCTCCACGACAGCTGTCACACTGACAGGGCTAGGTTATGATATTGCTGTTCGGCCGCTGGGAGTTTACGATCCTGACACATATGACTAGTGATGGGAGAAAATCAACGTTATCATTCCTTACGTTATTCTTAACTAGCTTTTGCTACTGACTCACGATTAAGTAGTTTTGTTTTTTAGACGACCTTCACTCAGCCATCTCTTGTGCCATTTCCGCAGGCATTTTAGAAGGGTCATCATCTTTTTTGTGCCGAATGGCGGTGAAGTGTTGTGGCGAGCTGTGCGACCTTTTATTTGAGCCCAGATCAGCTCAATCGCTTTGTACGGCAGTGGTACGGAGAGATTCTGAGAACGCGATGATCATTTTCTAAAGCCTGTTCATCAACTTCGTATCGCTAAAGGGACCGTTATTATTTTCGTTATTTTTGGTACGTCACTACCAAAAAATACGGTTGACATAACCTTGTGACAGCGTAGTAAGGATTTTACGCACGAACATTAAATATTGATTTCTTCTTATTTCACATTTAATTCACTGTGCAAAATATAACATTGATTGTAAGTTTACACAATGATATAGTTTCAATGACAATTATTTGCTAGTAGGATAAATAGGGCATAAAAATGTTTTAATCGAAAATTTAACGCCACTTCAAGGTTACGTCGTCCGATCTAACATGACCTGTCAGGATCGTAAACTCCCAGCGACCGGACCGTCTACCTACTAGCAGACTCATCACGAACGACTGTTTTTATGATTACATTTTTGAGATTAGGCTATTCGAAATGTTAACCCGTCTTGTCAATGAATAAACAATACTAATCTGTGCTGCAAACGTTGTGATAGTCTGAAAACTCTCGGTAACTTTGAAATATAGCTAAAACGTAGAATTAAAAACATGGGAAGTCAAATCAGTTCTGTAATTAATGCGCTATCTCGATTTGTGGAATACCCGGTAAAGAGGAAACCTATATGCTTCTACCGACAGGAAGATTTTACAGCTACGGATGAGTACACCAAATCTATGTTGGTAGGTACATAAACGATATAATAATATTCTTTAGGTGCTGGATGTCCAGTTCCCCGAATGTCAAGCGTTCTCAAAATATGAGTACAACAGCCAATTCCCGAAATGTTCAGCTCTCAATATATTCGCGAAACGAAGGTCAAGTTTCGTTCAGCTTCCGTGTAAAATTAGGTACCTCGTGATTCAAAGCTTTTTTTTATGCCACCCTAGGACTCTGCCAGAATATCAGGTTTGTGGAGTTATTAGTTCGGCCGCTGGGAGTTTACGATCCTGACACATAATATGACTAGTGATGGGAGAAAATCAACGTTATCATTCCTTACGTTATTCTTAACTAGCTTGTGCTACTGACTCACGATTAAGTAGTTTTGTTTTTTAGACGACCTTCACTCAGTCATCTCTTGTGCCATTTTCGCAGGCATTTTAGAAGGGTCATCATCTTTTTCGTGCCAAATGGCGGTGAAGTGTTGTGGCGAGCTGTGCGACCTTTTATTTGAGCCCAGATCAGCTCAATCGCTTTGTACTGTAACGAGGCGCATTTGCCTCGTTGCCTTTTTATTATTTTCGGCCACCTACTATTCCAAATTTAATTAGTTTTTGACATTCGCCACACTGTTCGGACGTATCTGGCTCAGATTATCCTCAGATTCCATCTAAGCTGCACCTAAACGTCATTCTTTTTTCTATTTTTCACGACCCGGAGTATCTTATTTCAACGTTATTATATAAATCATCATTAAATATTTACAAAGGGCACATAATTGTGCCCTTTCCTTTACATTTAAATAAATATTCTACCGTGCCCCTGGATACCCTCTTTTACTACGGATCGCACCCCTACTTAACCCCCGTGCGACAGTACGGCAGTGGTACGGAGAGATTCTGAGAACGCGATGATCATTTTCTAAAGCCTGTTCATCAACTTCGTATCGCTAAAGGGACCGTTATTATTTTCGTTATTTTTGGTACGTCACTACAAAAAAATACTGTTGACACAACCTCGTGACGCGTAGCAAGGATTTTACGCACGAACATTAAATATTGTATTCTTCTTATTTCACATTTAAATCACTGTGCAAAATATAACATTGATTGTAAGTTCACACAATGATATAGTTTCAATGACAATTATTTGCTAGTAGGATAAATAGGACATAAAAATATTTTATTCGAAAATTTAACCCCACTTCAAGGTTACGTCGTCCGTTCTAACATGACCTGTCAGGATCGTAGACTCCCAGCGGCCGGACGGTAGACATCGAATAGTGTGCAGTAAGTACGGAGTTTTCACAGTACAAATATTCTGTGGAAAAAATCAAAACTTCATGGACGCAATTTCGATGACAGCTGTAGCGGAGCTCAAGCTATGTTTTACAGACTATAGGTACATTGCGGTCAACTAAAATTGTGCTTCACAATCAGAGGAACGGTTACACGTACGAACTCACATGAAGTGACTAGTAGGTAGTATTTTATTCTGTGGCCTTGACTGACTCCTATAACCCTTGGGCCACACTCATCGCGATAACCCGAAGATTCGGGCTATCGTGATGTGTGTAGCCAAGTATTCGCGTATACTTCGGAGCTTCGTCAGGACTTCGCGTAGCTGTCGGTAAACTTTCACAGATCAAAGAGTTTTATCGCGATGAACTTCGCTTGAGCGGCCACACTTCAGTAAGCGTGCACCTGTCAAACGTGGCGGACGTGTTATTTCACAGAGTAGGTGCATAAGCTGAAGCGTAACATGGATTGGAGTAATGATAAAATTTTAGAATTTATTGCAAACTACGAATAAATAAATAATAACTACGACATAAATGTAAAAAATCATTATTTGCTGTCATAACATACAGAGCAACCGCGGCGTCCATTTTGTTTTTTTGCATTTGACATCGCTTGCACATCGCGATAAACTTTACATCGCGCATTGTGTGGCCGCGAGGATTCGCCGTAGACCGAAGACAAAGTTTATCGCCCGAATGTTATCGCGATGAGTGCGGCCCAGGCATAACAGGAAAAGCTCTCGCGGTGCACCCCAGAGTGCTTATACTGAGTTTTTTCATTCACTTTCGATAGCGAGAGCGTTTGCAGTTTGTATAGGAGTGACAAAGAGACAACTATGTGGCGCGCTTTGTCACTCCGAATTTGCTTTGCAAATCGCAAATGCTCTCGCTATCGAAAGTGAATGAACAAACTCAGTATAGGCACTCAGATTCATAGACGTCGTCGGGTCGTAGGGGTGATGCAAAATTGGGAAATTCCTCAGGAAATTAGGACGAGGAGGAAAGAGACGGGAATCCTTGTTAGAACAGGTTAGCAATTCTTTTTAAACGCAAGTAGATCATGCTGCAAATGCAATAAAGCATATTTTACATTACAGTGATGATGTGAATCGCTTTCCGAAATGTCATACCTAAGTTCACTCTCATTCACTTCACTCTCTTAGAACTTTTGTTATGTCGAATGCAGCTTTTACTTATCAGTTTCAAGGTGTGCGGTCCGTTAAACCAGCAATGGTTATCAGAAAGGATTTTTTTTACAGACATTTCGAAAAACATGTTAATTATTTCCTACTTATTTAGTCTTCACCTAGGTATTATTAGCTGTTTAAGAACCTTCGGGATTATTACTAACCGGTGCCAACTAATGATTCTTTTATTAACCTGATAACATACCTTTAAATTGCCACTCAAGTGAATCCAAACTAACATCGGATTAATTATATAAACCGAATTGTAGCCTAGCGGTTGACCCGTGTGAAAGTCATTATCGAAGTTGTGTGAGCATTGCCCAGTAAACCTACCTATATACAGTCTGTTAGGTTTTAGAATGTACTAAAGTATAGGATATTGCAATAAGGTAAGGTTTATTTTGTATTGTTATTTATAAGTTATAAATAAATAACAAAACATTATAACGCTATAAACTATAACCTTACACAGCTTTTCAAAATAGTGAAGAAAAGTTTTATATAGAGCAGGAAGTAGTATTACACTCGTGTGCTTCCGGCGAAAACCGAAGCCGACTCTAGAGCCCGAAGTATATTCTAAGAGCTAACAGACTAGATCTTTCTATTGAAGACGAATTAGTATTACAAACTATTAGTTCCTGCGCTGTTTTTCCACAGACAGGTTAGTGCATCTGAACCCGTTCCCGACCCGCGTCCGGGACGTCAGATGGGCGATAACTGGTCCCGACTTCATTAACCTTTACTCGTCCGCGGGCCCATTAATTACCCTAATAGAAGCAAACAAAACGAAACTCCGCCAGATAAATGGCACGAGATAGTTATTTAATTGTCTTATCTCCGCAAGGGCCCAAATAAGGCAGATTGGGGAATGCCATAATATTTGACCCGCTTCGAGGCGGTCTTGGAAAGGCAATTAGAAGTTGACGTCTCATCACACTTTACATCCATGCACTCTACTCATTTATGACATAAGCATTGAAATAATAAAATAAGTTAAGTGAGATGTTGTCGACTGATCGTCCAGACAAGAACATAGCATAATATTGGTGTGGTAACCTTTCCAGGCATGTCAAGTTTTTACGAGAGACTGTAACATAACAGAACGGACGCTTGATAATTGAAACCGGTTCTATAATCGTAATCCCGTGTCGTATGATAAGTAAACTTATCGGGGATGAGGCGCCGATCAACACCAGTACACACCAAGTTTTGAATTTAGAGTACCTAACCGAGAAAAAAGTTGAAACGAGTTTGTTCTTTTGTTCTTGTAAAGAGAAGTTCTATCGGATAGCAGGAATGACTGAGAATTTACTGAGCATCAAACTTTCAATCCATTTCAATGCTTTAGTCTACATTCGCTTAATAGCTACTAAAATGCCGACCGAAGCATTTCACCAACAAGCCAATCTCTTTTGTTCTAGGTAAGTATGTGAAACTCGAAATAAATTTCTTTGAGCGGAGATTCTGTGCTATTATATTCATGCCGCATTTACTTACGTCCGAACTTTTGTCAAAAGTTTCTCCCGGTATCGGGAGTCCCCGCCCCCTCCTAATGAACGATTCAGGCGATATTCCGAGCGGTAAATTAATGTTTTTGTATAATTCTTTGAGCGAACAACAATACAATTTGGCAACGAGCAATCAAAAGCGAAGCAATCTTCGCGATTATTCATTTGTTTGCGAAGTTTCCGTTTTTAGGTTACGGCAATATTTTTGAGAAGAGAAAGAGATCTTTTGACTTTCTTCATCAAAATATCGTCGCTGTAAATTAAAGGTCTTCCTCAAAACACTTGATAAACGTCGATTAAGTAGCCTGTGGTGCAGATTTACCCACAGGGCCACACCACAGATACACCAGAGACTAGGTAAATGTATGGTTTTGTTTAATTTCTCAGAATAAGAACTAAAAAGTATTCTGACTTTAATTTCTTTTGTTTTTTTTTGTCTGTTGCGTTGCATTATTATGTTATTGTTTGTTTATTTAGTTTCTTTTTGGACGCATCACGTCTTGATGGTATACTAAAATGTTTTTCTTTTCCTCTAATTCTACTTTAAGAATAAGGCCGTTGATGTACCTACTACCGTACTTGATCATTTTTTCAGTACCCACCTTCCGAATTGAAATAGCATCAAAAAGCATTATTTTTGTTGTTGTAAAGATTCTTGAGCGTTTTTTGAAGCGATTTTTGTTACGTCTAAGTTCTGAATCTGACTACTGAAAGTATTATTTAAATTATCAAGTAAAGTATAAGCTTTGCAAAGTGAAGCTTGCAAGTAGGTACATCTTTTTTGGCATACATAATACAAAATGTAGTAGTATGTTTTTAATTTCCGTCATAACTTTATTTTATGGCATAATTTTATTTGTTGTTTGGTAAAAAAATATATGGTTACAAAACATATAACACGCGAATATTATGAAAAACCACCATCCACACTATACTGTTACATGGAATAATCGTCATAGCTACTAACTGCAGATTTTTCAAGAATATATTAGACATTATATATGCTACGTACTAACGCGAAAATGGCCAGACAAAGCAGAAAAACATTTAGCTATCTGTTATTTGTAAGGGCCACCCTCTGGCGCCCTACCGCGTTGGCAGGCTTTAAATACTTTGTGACCGTAAGGTCTTGACAGAACCAACGTTGGAAAAAACGAAGAACAACCCAAGTGTCATCTCGCCCCCCATCAAACTGATAGCCGTTGATTCATGGTGCACCGCGGCCTTTCAACGGTGGCACGCTGCACGCCCCGTGCCGCGTGTCTGAACGGAAGCGGTCGTATACAGGGTTACATTTGCCTTTTTTATTTTTTACTTTGTGGGTTTGCTATTTCTGGTATGTCGTAAAGCGGTTTCTATACTCTCACTATGAGACGAGAGCGCTTCTCTGCTGCAGGACACGAGGTATCCTTCAGTAGATATATACAGACTGCATTTTGTTCGTGTTACTGTCTGATAGATGATAGAGACTACAATGGTACCTACGTGAATCCCGAACGGGTAACCCCAGACATGACGGCTGTTTGGTAGCTGATTTCTGCTTTAATTTGTGTGTTGGTCGGCTCACGTTTAACAACTAGGTCACGACTACGCAATGCACATCAAATTGTCATAATGGTACTAAAGTGGTACCTAAATGTGTCTCGGAGGGGTAGCCCGAGCCATGACGCCTATATCTAAGGTGACTTCTTCTTTAATTTGTGGGTTGGTCCAACAACAAGGTCTCGACTACGCAATGCACTTTGAATTATCTTAATTAACTACGACTTGTAGTTTTACGAAACAGACCACGTGTTTGCCACTTGCCACGATCCTGAAAAACCTCTATCGCCTCATCAACATTCGGCCTCAAGTCAAACTCCAAATTCAAATTCAAATATTTTATTCATAATACAAATAGAATGATGACTTTATGAGCGTCAATGTTGTTAGTTTCACAATTAATAGATTAAATGGAGAGGAAACTAACAAAGAAACTCCACATTTATTCTTTTCAAAACAGTGTTAGCCTAAACTACAAACTTAAAAAAACACTCTTGGATGTGTTGAACACTAGACACATTTATCGTCTGATTAAATTTTATATTAAACTACAATTTAATGCTAGACATCCTTGTTTTCTAAATAATCGTTGATTTTATAATAAGCTTTTTTGCAAAGAGTGTGCTTAACACAATTCTTAAGCCGCGATGGAGGTAACTCTAATATACCTTGGGCTATCTTGTTGTAGAACCTTATATCGAACCTTATAACCTCCAATCGACGCGTTTTAAGATTGCACGCTTTAAAATAACCCTGCGTATTTCGCCGCGTTTTTTCGGAAGCGGAAGCCGCGTCGCTCGCCGGCGACTGTCTGATAGAGATTGATGACGCCCCCCACCCCCGCGCCCCGCGGGTCATCGGGCTTACGCGATTACACCCGGGATCCGCATATATCCAAATTACGCCGGTGATGGACGTTTCTTACGTGGATAACCGGCTAACCGGCAAACCGGATAACGGATAACTATCTGGGTAATAATCCCCCGCAGGAGTGAATGGTAATCGATAGGCGCTCCGCCCGCCCGGCCGCGCCGTATTATGTAAAACAGTTTTTAGTAAAAAGCATACGCTTTCGTGCATGCAGCGCGGAAGCGTACCGGGATCTCGCCCATTTTGTATCGGTCGATAAACTTCAATATGGAACTGGAGTTTTATGTTGCAGTGTATCGCTACTAAGCTAAGAATAAAATGATCAATCTGTCATTAATAAAGGTAGGATTTTTTCGGGCGATCAGGTCGTACTTGGTGAGTAGGTAGGTACTTGATTTGAAAGTTTAAAAATAAATTTAAATTTATTTTTTGACTTTTAAGCTTTTTTTATTGGACTCATGACTCATAATAATTTAATAGGTATATAAAATTCTCAGTGTTAGTGCGCATACTCCTACGAAACGGCTTGACCAATTTTACGAAATTTTATATGTAATATGCAGTAGGTCTGAGAATAGATAGTTATCTATTTTTCATGGCCCTAAGTGAGAAGGGTGGTCCACCACAATTAACCACAAATTATAATCCCTACTAATAATTTATATGGCGAAACAACGTTTGCTGGGGCAGCTAGTACTATTATGTAATTAAGTGTAAGTCAATTTAATAGCTTATTAATTTGCTTTTTCATCATAATTTTTCAAAAAGCAAAAACAAAACTGTAATTTATTTTGAATACCTAGATCGTATAACACTCTGCTATTAAATATGGATTAAGGTCTACGAAACCATTAACATTAATAATAATACACCACACAGTTATTAATAAAATAAAATAATGTTTTCAATTTCTTTGTCATTTATCTCTGATCCGACTGAAAAAATATTCCGATCCCTAGTCATTAAGTGCACTATTTAGTGTAGTTCAAAGGGCCAAAAACAAAATGGCGCTGCTTCCCGCGTGCCTATTTGTCAACGCATTGCAGTCGCGGTGCAGTGAACGCTCGCGCTCGCGCCGCATCTTGGTACGCGTTGAGTGGCATTCGACACCGACTGAGTGGCCCATTCACGCGCCCTCAGACAAGAGCTCTGCTGTTCTGTCATTATATCGCGCGAAAAAATTTGCATTTTCTTTGCGTAATTGCCTGTAAAAAAAACCGGGAACGGCTGACGTGAACCCTGTGCAACCCACCGGCTCGCCTCGGCCGCAATCTCTCGGGAATTGCGGTTAAATCATACCGCGAGCAAAATAAAGCGCACGATTCGGGTTGCCTTGGATCGAGTTACACCCTTAATTATTCGCGGTTATTTGCATTGGCGAAATAAAATGGCCGCCGCGCTCTGGGATTTGACGCGACGTTGACAGGTGCGTGTCTGTCAGATTGCGTTTTTGTTTTTTGCCTCTTTTGTTTTTGTTTTTACGCAGTAGAATTAAAGTTTTTTTATAATAGACAACATCAGAATAATGTCAACATACAATTACATCCAATAACCTTCGGCCTTTGAATACTTTCGAGTTTATCTGAGAGGCTCCTTCAAAAGTTGTTGACCTGAAGGCCCAGAGCCATTTCAAAAGATACATATAGGAGACGGGGGTCAAGAATACTTCGCCCTTTTGTACGTAAATACGTATAGGACTGTGTGCATTAGCAAGGGTCGCTTTTCTCCAGCTTTTTTCTTACTCCAACAAAGACGAGGGCCCCCGGCCACATCCGGTAGGGTTCGCAGCTCCGCGATTAAACGCATGTCATTTTGATTTATAGATGCAATTATTACACATCACCCGGAACCCTGCGAGGTGATACCGCTGGTTATTTGTAACGTTTTATCCCGAAGGGACGATAGCGGTCGTGGATAAATTTAATTTATGCCCGCGTATTCGTGTCTTCAGCAAACAGCATTACCATATTAAATAGACAGCGTTTTGGTTTTGGCAGCTTAGTCAAATGTTTGCGATGCGTCTGATTAATTTACACTGCTGCGCATGCATGAGGCTAATGGAACCGATGTACGTTTCTGCCTACACGCGACTAGAGCTTAGTCAAAGTAATGTATTTACAAAGCTGTATGTAAATGTGGCAATTCAGTAATTACGTTAAAATACAAGCAGGTTGATCAGCTTTATAGACAATAACTTTATTGAGTGAGGTCGATGTATCTTCAGTAAATACGAGTGAATTCGCCAAAGGCCAAAAATCTCCAACTGAAGCTCCGTTTTTCCAGCACACATGTGATAAACTACTTTATCATAAGTTGCCCCGTTCACTGACAGATCTCCGAAAAGGGATGGTGGCCCAAATTCCTTAAAGTTCATTTAGTAATGTAAACGCGCGCTCGTCACTCAATATCGAAGGTCCACTCCCGATCACCATCCGTCTTCGACCGAAAGGGTCCCAATGTAACATTGACGAACGATGCTCCCCCGATACGTAAGATGACACAATGTGATGACCCCGAATCCATTCCGCGAAGATACCCCCTTAATAGTTTTTTTCGGCCCACTATCCGTTACTCTCCATATTTTATCGGACGGTTTTTATGAGGGTTTATATCGAAAATGTGTCATGGTACGATTCGTTCCGCGGGTCTGCTATGTACTCGCTTGCGCCGCAAAGGATTGATGATACTTGTCCTTTATTTTGGGATTGACTTGACATAACATTCGTCTGCACGCGTTTGCTCCGATAAAGAAAAATCCTTACGCTCCTTGTTAGAATAGAGAGTAGAAAAACCTTCGAAAGTAACTCTTAAGAGGCTTCAGGGGAAAGATATGATTTTTATCATTTTTTACAGATCGAATTTGCAAAGAGTGTCTGTACATGTCTTTCTGTGTCTGTAGACCAACTTGACAGATTACCCATCGATACTGTCTAGTGACTTTTAGGACTTACAGCAAAGAACTTAGGAACCTGGGACTAGATAAACATAAACATTTACATACAGGCACATACATTGCTTCTGGCCCCACACTAGGATACCCTGTGTCGTGGGAACCAGAAACAGCGAAATCACAGTATTTATGTCGGCCTTTTTTGGGGTTTAATGCTACATAGTCCCAGATTTTTTGCCTTAGGTTAAAGGGCAAGGATTCTAAACTTTAACGTTTAACTATTAACGTTTGAGAGATTGTACAGGCATCTTTTGCACATTCGATCTGTGAAACTAGATATGAACGTACCAATGTAAAACTTCAGTGGACGAAGCAATTACTCTGATCTGCGTTAAGTATAGCGTACTCGGTTATATAGGATGGTCTGTTTGTTTTGTGAGAAAACAATGTTGATCTAGGCACCGTTGCACGGCCGGGTGCCGCTCGCATTATCAGCCTAATGGACCTCTAGTTTGTCGGCGTTTCAATCAAGTTTACATTAATGACGTCATCTATCAAATGAAGTTGACAGTTGCGCGCAGCGCCGGCCTGCCGCCCGCTGATTTGTTACCGAAAAAAATGGCGGACAAAAATGCACTTGCAACAGAACTGTTTGCAATCTCTTGCTCGTTTGAACAATCAGCCAAAACACTATTGTAGACATAATAATTCTATAATAGGGGACTCTGCTGTAGCTCTTATTGGACCAGTTTCTGAACTGTGAATTTCGCTGGTAACGACTTAACTGTAGTGTAATGCCGTCTCGTCAGATTTCTGAGAAAAGAGCGTGACATAACGTTACTTGAGTATTTACTTAGTAATATTCTCAATTCAGAAATCGGCCCATTTTCTGTGAGATTCAGGCTTTTATGAAGTTAAAAGATTAGATTGTCGAGTAGATAAAACATAAACATTTACATACAGGCACATACATTGCTTCTGGTCCCACACTAGGATACCCTGTGTCGTGGGAACCAGAAGCAGCGACTTCACAACATCCAAGACATGTTTTTTTTTAAAACGCATAGCTAGCCACATATAACATTTACATCAGCCTCCCAAAATTCCCTAGCACAGATAAATAAATCAATTAAGTGCCAACAATGACCTAGTCGAAGCAATACAGCTGGCAACCCCAGATAGCACTCAAGTCTCCGGCAACCGAACACGGCTCGATCCAGATTAGTAATTGCACATTGAGTCCGAATACAGCGATTGTGCCGCATTGGTGGCGGTGGGCACTAATGGGTTAAGGGTCGAGAACACAGTCGACAGCACATCTATCTTTAGGTATGGTGTTCATCTAAAATCGTCACAATACGACTATAACTTAAGGTTGATCAGCTGATAAGTGTATACAACATTTGGGTCTGTTTTGATTTGACGACTTCTGTGGCGCAGCGGCGAGCGTGTCCCCGGCTGGGGAAAAAAAAACCCAGGTCTTGGACGTTTACATGTTTGTGATCTCGCTGTTTCTGGTTCCCACGACACAGGGTATCCTAGTGTAGGGCCAGAAGCAATGTATGTGCCTGTTGTATGTTTAACCTCTTCAGTCCCGACCTTGAAAATAACAATAGTTTTCTTTTGTTATTTTGTCGACACGGGACTGAGGAGGATAAATGTTTATGTTTATAACTTAAGGTTGATCAGCCGATAAATGTATACAACTTAAGTCTTCTAATGGCGGTAATTAGCATAACAATAGTTAAACAATGGCCGCCTGCCCGCAGCGGGCGAACGCCACGGGAAGAGATGATGGACTGATGAGACTAAGGCCGACCGACACCACTTTGCTTCCACAAGGTGGGCTAGCACCCCAACAGATGGTCTGACGACCTGGTTACGGTGACAGGGGGTCGCTGGATGCTGGCGACACAAGACCGGGAAACTTAGAAAAACCATGAGGCCTGTGTCCTGCAGTGCGCGTCAAACGGCTGATGATGATGACGCCACTTCTTAAGTGTCCTTAAGTCGTCATAAATCGACTTTTGTATGAATAACTTTAGTAAAATGCTGTGCCACATTTAAGAAAGTGGTTCAGGACGACCTTAATCATAAAAAAAGTGTCAAAAACCTTCCATAGTTGGCAGTAAAACAGGCGAACTAAAATGAAGTTTTTTATTCATATTATGAACATATTAAATGAGTTTACGGCTTAATAGCGTCTAATTGGTAAAAGGGATTTTGGTCTAATGCGAAGTTCAATCATGGAACTCGGCAAAGGAACTACTGCGAATGATTGGAAATTTGTACGAAGTTTTCTTTTCATAAGTTCGATTATTAGGTAACTGGTAAGGCCCACTTAGCAGTGATATTTTAAAGTTCCTTGTTATGCTTCTAATAGAGGGGAGATATCAGTTACAAAGTAGCATATTTTAAACACACTAGACAAAGATATTTTGGACCGACAAATTCCTGAGCGTATTTCTTCATTCAAATTGGCCGATGCAAAAAGCATACAGAGAATTTTCGGTGAAATTTTTTAGCTAGCGTAAAAACCCGAATTAAATTCAAGCGGCTCATTTGAAAGCCTGCCTATTCGGGGTATAATCTAGCGCCTAAACAAAAGGTGTGAGTTACGATTTTCACGGCGCGGATTAAAATGGATTTTTTTTATGAAAAATGGGCTATAACTGAGAGGGCGCCCGGCCCGCTTGAGGAATTTCATTTGAGAAATTTTCTTTGACCGAAGCGCTGTTATTGAGTCGAAAGATTTTATGCCGGGCCGCTTCGAGTGAATTCTGTATGCTAAGCAATTTCGCCTCCTACCGACACTTAGAATACGATAAGCGAGGCGGGGTTTTTCGTCTGCTCTCAACAACCACTCGCGAAAACATCACAGATGATCAGTAATCTAGATCATGTTTGTATTGTCGCTGTTTCTGCTTCCCACGACACAGAGTATCCTAGCGTGGGGCCAGCAATGTATGTACCTGTATGTAAATATGTATGTATGTATCTAGGTGCATATGGACGACTGACCCATCCTAGTCTATTCCATCGCTCCCAAGACGCAGAAGTCTTAACGAGTCAGATGGATGACTTACTGGTCCTAAGATGTGTAATACAGCCATGACGTTCATGACAACTTATTCTCTTCTTATTCTGAGCACTTATTATGTTCTCTTCTTCTGAATAGCTATGAAAACGATTTCTGTTTTCAAGGTCAGGACTAAGCAGAAGTTAAGCCGATTTATGCAATTTCTTTCGAAGATATCAAAGTTACTATTTAATTTAAGACTATCCGGGCATCATACTGAGATTTAGGACGAAATAAAAGAAGAAAAAGCGCGAAGATTAGGCCGCTTGCCGCTTTAAAACCTCACTCACGCGCCGCGCTGGCGACGTGGAAACGACCACGGAGCGTCGCTCCACTCGTAAACCAGATTAATCCTATAGAAATGTGGACGCAAATGAATTCGGTAGACAGAAAAGACTGGGTGAGCGTCTACACAGGTATTCCATCAGGCCCACCTTGGCGCCTCCGCGTTTTATGTTTTCATAAATTTCCTGCGAGATCTATATCTTATATTCGCGCCCGCACGTCGTAAACGGGGATTTTTTTCTCTCGCCTGCACTCGGCACTTTACCCTGGCGCCCCTCTCGGCGCGTTTATTTATTCGGCTCGCCCCCCGCGGGATTCGCCACTTGAGCCGCTCGATACATTTTTCACTTGAATAATGTTATCACATTCGCCATTTGCGAGTTTTGCAATATCTCGTGCTCCGTTCACATGATGGCCCGTGGCACGGTCATTGCGGTTGTCACCCGACGTGGGTCTACCCGCATAGGTACTATGACGCGAGTCACGCGTTCTGTGGCGCTAAATGTCAGAATTTGACAGTTAATGTGCTGGAAAGTCGTGACTTTTGACGTTATGGCGCGCGACTCGCGTCGTCATACTACCTATACTGGGCTAAGATTCTCTTAATGCATTGTAGTAAAATGACAACTGCATGAATATAGCGGTTTAGGTTCACTACCACTTCAAGTTTACGCGCGCACACATCGAACAATCTAGTCGTCAATGGTATGCAAAAACACATCACGTGATCCGACCGTATATCTGCCATTGTACTATTAAGCGCTAACAGAATCGAGGCCCTGATGTAGGTTAGCGAGTGCTGTAGTAACCAAATTCTTTAGGTAAGTTTAGGTGAATTTAGATGTAACACAAAATTGTTTTATTGAGCAGCACAAAACTTAACAATATATAAAGTAACTCTTAAAGTAAAGTTTACTGCTAAGGCTATATCCTAACAGATCACTAACGGAACAGAAAGTGTCTTGATACAACGCGAAGCGTGTAGATTCTTTTAGTGCATTGTAGTACAATTACAGTTACATGGTAACTTTTTTAAATTCCATTGACGCCTAGAATTATTGCTACGCGTTCGCTGTGTCAGATGAAGCGGCAATGAAATGAAATCAACGCGTTCATACAACTGTCATTGTTCTACAATGCGTTAGCAGAATCTAGGCCCTCATCAAATTTATTGTCCGGAAAGGGTTGTCTTCGTGGCGATCGTGACTGACATAAAAAATAATCCACATTTTTGCTTTAATCCAACTACCTATTACAATACTTCGATTTGAATCGTTCAGCGCTTGGTACGAGTGATAATATGTATATGAGCTGTTCTCAGTCTTCGCCGTCTTGCTCTACTAATATTTTCATTAAGCATTTTTCATTCAGCGATAGAAAATTTTTAATATGCCGATAATTATCTCAAAAATAGTGAGACTTTTACTAAAACGAAATTTAGGCATATAGTAAGTAATGATATGACCTGTCACCAGTTGCAAGGATATCCTTCAATTTTCGGACACCCTGTATATAAGGACGACCCCTAAGCCGGCGAACTGTTTTACGAGTCGGTCGCGGCTTTGCGTGAAAAGTATTTTTATTTGCAAAGAGACGAGATAACGCTGAAGGTGGCCGCGGATTACAGGGCCCGTAACACAATCTCTGAGCTTTCTCTCAGCGCCTGTCAAGTTTCCGAGCTGAATTTCCCGGTAAAGCAAATATTTGTCTTCGCTCTTAATTTCGCTAGAGCCGATTTTAGAGACTGGCTACCAGCAGCAGGCAACGCCCGTACTGAGTGCTCCGTATCACCATAAGCACGTATAACACAAACATACTTTGCAAAAAGTGTTTTCTTTCATTCATTTCGCGGCTTTAGCGGAAGGTCAACTCACACTTGCATTCTCCCGGTATTGTTTGGATGCCAACTCACACTTGTTTCATCACACCGATTTTGTTCAATCACACTTTTTTCAGCTGACTGCAGCAGAAGGAGGATAATGTTATTGGTCCGTATGTATGTATGTATTTACTAGTTTAGAGTATTAGAGTTCAAGCAGGCACACACCTTTTGTTGCCAATGTAAGTAATTTAGTAATTTAATGTTTATTTTGGTGACATCACTGTCCAACCAACAAGGTCGCAATAAACACATCTTTACTCACTTTTACTTAACTATTTATGTTTGTATGCCGATTCTTTGTTGCCTCATAACTCATGGTTATCATTCTGATAAATAATATTTTAATTGATTCATCGTTTTTGCGCGAGTGTCATAAACTTTATGGAATTCAGCATTGTGTATGTGTGACTTATTGCGTTGGTTCGGCCTGCTTAGTAGTTCATGTTAAGCAGTCGTGTTGTTTGTCATTTTTATTAAAGTTATTTTACCCCGGTTTTGTGTGGAGGACACTGTTTTCTCACCCATTATATTTGTTCTTATAATACAGGGCCAAACAGCGATGGGCACACACGACGATCAAGGTGTTTCTCTGAGAGAAGGCCACTACCCCGCATTGGCTAGTTATAATGAGCATGCGATACAGGTAACACAGAGAGAGGGTTCCGTAGGCACCCCTCTTGTGTGGAACCCTAAAAATGAGCCACTGTGCAGCGCCACCCGCGGCTAAGCCTATTTACTTCGGCAAATAAATCATATTGACCACTAATGCAGGCACGGTGGGCGATGCGGCGCCGTGGACTCCATTCATTGAGGGATTTGTCACAGTCGAGCCTCGCGAGAATCTATTTGCACCGAGAGCCGCGCCATGAATGTAACAGAAGGGCATTCCGAAACTAATGGAAAGTGTGTACATACCCAGCTCAGATAATACATTAAACATATAAAAAAATACGCTACTGAAAAATAATGATTATTATGTTTATCCCAATTTTTCGGTTTCGCAAGGTTTCGGTCTTTATTATTAAGTTTATTTCAAATGTTCAACATGCCTTAAAGTTCAATTTAATTTCAGTTTGACGAATCAAATTATAAGTAATATTTTATTGAGTTTGATTTTGATAATTAGATTAGTATAAAAATGATTTTTATTAAGATGGTGTTTTTTTTTCTAATTAAAAATGCTACATGCAAATGTAAAAAAAAATTGATTTAAAAAGAGCCATTTGAAGTTTTCAGAAATTAAACATCGTCCTTCGGTCCTAGAACGATCTTTTACGCCAAGGAGAGGCTTAGGGATTACGTATTCTGCAAAATGCGTTAGTCATTCTCCAATGACTGCGCTTTACTAGTCGTAAGACTTTATTGCGTCGATAAATAAGTCGTAACAGACCGATCAGTTTTAATGTGCGACTGAAAATTCATACAGAATAATTTTAGCGGCAAGCGTCAAACTTTGCCTGTTAGTCACCGTGACCGGGTGGGATTTATCTGTTGTCACTAAGCTGACTTGCCTGGTGAAACTACCTAAGTATCAGTGCGACATTTATGTCACATCCAGATATGGCTGAAAAATATTGGTGCTTCAATAAGCTCGCTCGCTATTTTATCGTTGTAATTTTTGTGTTAAAAAGATGGTAGCAATTTTGTATGAAGAATTTTACCACCATCGCCATCTAGTAGCGAGATTGGAACCATTTTTAGGAGCTGTCAGAAAATCGCTCATTGACGAATAGAACCCAGTTTTTTTTTACATCTCCATTAAACACACAAAAGGCAAACAGCAGTTGGGAAATAATCAGCGACATCCAATAAAGCCACAATTTCACAGTCGCGTTGGCGTAACGCGCGAGTGGCGCAATTTAATAGAACTTCAAAAGCGTCGGTGATTCCTCCACAATTCTATCAGCTTAGTGTGGAGCCGCGGGTATTATGCGTATAAAGAGAGGTTATCGCCAACTCATCTCTACTCAGAGAGGGGAGCTCAGAGGAGGGCGATATACCGGGACGGCGTGTGTGGTGCTTCACTTTTCCGAACTGACGTAGCTACATTGCTCGTCCTGTTCGAACATGTTTGGGCTAGTGCGACGTCGGGAAGCCAGTGTAAACTTTGCGGTTAGGTTGTTCGGAGGGGATTTAACAATTGGAATGCCAGGGTTCATTTCGACGGCATGAAAACACATGTGCGTCTCTAATTGGTTTAAGGAGCGCGGAGCGATGTCAGGGAATAACTTTTTGTTTCATATGCTTTAGTTGCTTTTTACTTACAATATGGCAGCTGATAAAACCGTCGTATCGCCAATACCTTTCATTTGGCACCTGCGTTGCCAAAAGGAACACACACTCTGTAATTTATACTATCCGGATCCACTCACTTGATTTTTATCGAAGACTCCGACCCGAGTCTCAATTCTGTTAGTCCATTATAGTACGATGACAGATATATGGTCGGGTCCCGGGTTTTTTCATACCATTGCCGCCTAGAATTATTGACTCACGAATCGGCAATGAAACTAAATCGCCATGTTCATGCAGTTGTCATGGTAAGGTAAATCAAGTAAGTGGATCCGAATAATATGTTACAATGCGTTGTGCTTACGAAAGCTTTAGTTCAAGAACACACACGCTTACAAACTAGCGAGAACCTCACGCCTCTATGCTTCGCAGTCGGGTTAGGACGAGGTACTTTGCGGACGAAGCATATTTTTTTAGTTTAGCTATTTTATTTTGCGCGTTGTGTAAAAGTGTTGCGCAAATAGAGGCGAACTAAAAGTGCTTCCGCCTATATTTATTGTTTCAATTAGCGGCCGCTTTGCATGGGCTGCAGGCGCGCCCGTTTGTTATCGTGACTTGTGCTCGTGCCGGTTACTTTTATTACAACTAGAGGGGAAAAACTTGAAACAACCGACCGCTATAATGCGTGTGGCATGGAAGAAGTTCTAGTAAAAATCGTGAAGGAGTTAATAAGGAAAAGTTGAAAAAAAAACCGATAAAGACCCGGTTTCTGGATTAAGAATTTTACTAAGCAACTAGTTAACGTTCCGTCACGCTTTTTCTGACAAATTTGACGTGACAGCACTATAGTTAAGTAGTTACTTAAATCAAATTCTCAATGCTTGAGCAAGGTCTACATGAATACCTGAATAGCTTTTATTATTCAAGCTTTTTACGCTCAATAATGTAATGTACTCGTATCTATCTCTCTTAGAGAAGACCTGAGCCTTGCACCACAGCAAGGCTCGGGACATAATTATGACCAGTGGCTCTCGCGTTGCCAGTACCTTTAATGAATTTAGTAAGCTCGCTTGATTTGGCTCTTTCATTCGTACAGTTAAACACTTGACCATATTCACGTCTGATGGTAAGCGAAGGGGTCTAAGACATACGCCGGTTAAGTTTTGTTTTAAAAACACCAAGGTTATCTGGAAAAATAAACAATAGCAACGCGTTCCACATCTTTGCCGTTCCTAGTACAAAAGAATTCGCGAATCACTTGGGGCGAATTCGCCGAATTTAGCCTGGTTCTCACAACCCAGTAGACAGCAACTGTACATTCTGCTGTCTATATACACTACCTACTGTCACTTTCCCGACGTGTTCTCACTACTAGGTCTGCATAAAGCCCGGTTTGCAACAACAACAAGCCAGCAACTGATCGGTCAGTACTGGCTCAACTTTGTTTTCACGGACCCAGTAGCTGCCAGACAGTAACTATCCTTCACTGACAGCCAGCTACTGGGCCTGTGAAAACTAGGCTTAGAGAAAGCCGCCTGGTTGTCCGATGGAAAAAAGAGGATATAAGTTCATGTAGCCATAAGACCCACACCATAAGAGCCATAAGAAGCACAGTACGTATTTTAAACGCGCAGACGACGCGCAGATGACTCGCGTATACGCGCTTCAAACGAGATTCGAACGCAACTTTGTAACCTAAGCACAGGGGTGGATCGTGAAACGCGCCTCTACTGCGCGTATACGCGCAGATGAAGCGATACAAACGCGCTGTGATCGCTCGTAACTTTAGCGTTTTGATATTTAGTGCGTGCCCCTCTTCCCCATCCTCCACCCCTTTGTACGCACGTTTGTATCGATACAAACGCGCGTATACGTGCGTTTGCATCGCGTTAATCGTGCGTTTCAATCAATACAAACGCAACAATCTGTATCTACGGCGCCGAATACGCGCGTCGTCTGCGCGTATAAAATACGCAGTGTACTTAGGCTCTAAGGGCGAAGAGCAAAACTCTTAACCTACGTAGTCGGGTGAAACAGCGCCAAGTTTCACAGAACAAAGGCCAAGGAAAAAGGTCACGGGTTTTATACAAAAAGGTCATTAAAATTCATCGTCCGAAAATAACGGGCCGAAAGAGGCGATCGTCAACTAAATTTGATTCGTCATCGTCGAGGCTTATTTCGACAGTAATCGGTACGCAGAACGGTTTTAATGGTGTCACTTAAATTTTTTAACTGGATGCTTGCGCGCGAAAACGACGAATCGAAATGGCGACGGCAATCGGTATGGCTTATCGCCTATCACGAGCGTGCCTTTACAATAGTGCTCTACCGGCGGAGGTGGGAAATGCCCATTTTAAAATGAAAGAAATAAATAATTAGTACAATATTATCGATAGCAATAAAACAGTTTAAAATTTGCAGAACTTATAATTTTTGCTAATTTATGTATTATTTTTCATACAGATCTTAAAAAATATTTATTTTAACCACTTCACACAAAGTTACAAAGACTATGAGAAGGTGGACAATGTGTACTAGCGACCCCTACGCTACACACGTCTGTATAGTGGGGGACTGGCCTAATAGGTTGACATTTTAACATTAGGCGAATCAAATCTGTTATTCTTGTTTTCAATACAATCTTAAAACTTAACGTGGTCAATTTTCATGAAAATAGAAAATCTAATTGAGAAATACAAACTAATAGTGGTTTTATTTAGTGCTTCTTCGGACGGTGCGCGTGAACTGTGCAAGGCTTCGTAGGATTTCACAAATTAAATGCCGGAACTTCCCAAGAACAGATATTCGATTCGGTACAAAGTTTCTCGAGACGATACCACGAATTGGCAATACAGCGTAGGATGCCCACTTGGTCGCTGGACCGACAATCTGACGCAATCTGACGCTTGCAGCATGGCCGCGGAAAGAAGCTTATGTCCAGCAGTGAACGAGTACTTGCTGATTGATTGATTATTTGATCGATTGAAGTTAAATGCGGTACGGTTCGTCGCCAGCGCCGGGTACGATGCTGTCGAATGTGCGTTCACTGTATCGATTTTCATCATCATCATCATCATCAGCCCACATCTGGCCACTGTTGGGTATAGGCCTTTTCCCCACCACGCCACACCTCGCAGTCTCTCGCCACTCGCATACGCATTCGATTTTCATCATAACGTTAACATTGCAATAGGCCCTCCAGAGTCCCGTGGACAGTCAGCGCTTTCCCGACGATTATTTAGCGGCAATTACTCTCATTGTCCGTTCGCAATTAACTGCTGAACTACAATGACCTCTAACGAAGCGATGCCGCGTATTTTCGGGGCACTTTGAATCCTAGCGAACTTTCAGGGTTGCCAGATTTTTCCGGCTGATTATACCAAATTTTTCGGTAAATAAAAACCATTTTTTTATAGGTAGACCAAACATATATTTACTGGGTTATAGCTATTTATATAGAATTATTCCAAATAATTATTATTTCATCCTGTCATTGACTTATTCACGATTAGTTCGTTCGATTTACGTTCAAGTACGGCAAAAATCTGCTAATGATAATATGTAGTATAAAAACAAAAAAAAAAACTTATAATTTATCCTATCATCTAAAATTAAGTGTGTTGCATCCGTGAGATACCACGTATTTTATTTTATGCCTGGCAACTCTATTTTAGTGGTGCAATTTGTGGGTGTCGAAAATTGTAGTTGGGGAAATTCGGCGTTTGAAAACGGACGTTCGGACGCGTCAGCCAATCAGGAACTTTGGCCGCGACTTGGGGTCTTTCCGAGAGACCTCAGCGGCCTCACCGACCCGGCGGCCTTCCGTCCTATCTCTTGATTAAAAGAAAATGGCGACGCTCACAAGTCTCGTTACGCTCTAATTAGAGTGAACTTGAGCGAGCAAATGTAAGCACTAGCCCAGTAATTACAAAAGAAGGACGCTTTAGTTATTTACCGACAACATTGTATGGTTATTGAAGTTGCCCAAAACATGAGAAAAGTTTCTTCAGTACATTAATAAACGCTTGTTTGTGGCAAACCCTGGTTTCTGCTACAAACAAGTCGCTTCGTCAACATTCGACAATGTTGTGTTTTATTTATGTTTTTTAAGTGCGCAATAAAGTGTCTAGTAATCATCAATCGCTGCATGCGCAAACGGCGGTTTCGGGTACATTTTTATATTGGCCATCGGAAACATTTCTTCAGTATCAATAAATTAAACTCTTTCAGTCAACAAATGTTGGTTTTCTTGACGCTGTGGTTTGTGGTTTGTATAATTATGTTATAGATGACTAAAAATCTAGTGTTATTGCGAAAACTCGGATAATTAGACAATAGTGATACCATTTTTTTATTATTACTGAAAAAGATAGAATTTTTGCAAAAATGCTAGTCGTGTTGGTAAGTTGAATATCCTTAATTCTAATTGGCTTGATTTTTGCTTGCTGGCGAACTCTTATGATGATTGGTTATGGTAATTTTATTTATGAAATCATCCTAGGATGTATACAAAATTTAAAGATTATAAAAATATAAATTTACCAATTTAGGTAAATTTAATTTTTGATCATTGAGAGTTATCACCACTGAAGAAACGGCATTCAGATTTTATTGTATTAACACTTTGTCTGAGTCCCACAGTGACGGAGAGAGGATATTGCAAAAAGAGGTTATCTTTCTGTCTGCGAAACTCAACGCCAAAAAAGATCTAAAGTCGATGGCAGCATTCATTTTAATGAAAATTAAAGCGGGCTCTGAGCTACGTACTTAGCCTCACTAATTAATGATACCTACACCCTAAGAACAAATTTTCATAATTATCTTAGGAATAATTTCAAAGGAATTCTCGTAGGCAAGAATACAAAGTGGGAATGCAGGAAATGTATAATGCACGGCAAATAACTTGACTAAAAAGTGGCGTATTCGGGATGAGTTTGCGATGGACATTAATACCAAACAATTTTATAATAATTATTTGTTTTGTTTCGTCTGCCAATAGGACCTGAAATACGCTCAAATGCGCATTCAGAGCCATTTGGTGTTGGTTTGAACGTAATTATGGAGAAGTTATAGGAAAAAAGGTTGTCGAAAGAAATATAATTATCGTACTGGTAGAAGGGCTGGTAAGAGACATCCCAGTCGGATATAAGTTGACCAAATAGTGGATTCTCAATTTACACTCCTTTCTTTTGTTTGTCAGTCACATAAAAAGACGCATAGCCCAAAAAGTTTGTATAGGTATAATGACCTCTTTAACGCAGCGTTTTTCTTTCCCAACCACTCTCTTTCGTCATTCATTCGCGAATTCAAATTGGGAACACTACTCGACGCCATTAGTTATAGGAAAACAATGACGTTTAATCGACCAATCGCGTCTCAGCATTGTCCGCCGCGGAACAATGGAAAATGGAACTTTTATCAGCAAATGCTTTATTCGCCAATGGTGCAAGGGCTTACTTGTGTGACTCCTGGTAATCCTCAAACATTGTATATTAAATACTCTTTATATTGTATGTAGATATGTATAATTTTATTCAGTTATTTATGGTCTACTGCACAAATATTTCTTTATCAAAAACAAATCCTAATAAATATACAAATAGTAACAGTTTTACGATTACTATTAACATATTATATTATTATTCTGCATATTCACCATCATCATCATCAACCCATTCATTATGTCCCCACCGAGGGGCACGGGTCTCTTCCCTGAGGAAGGGACATACTCCACGGGAGTCTAGTCCGGATTGGGGGAGACTTGTAAGACTAGTGGCTGGTCTTACTGTCAGTAGTTTTCAAACCGCCCTAAGGCCTCTGACTTGGCTCATTCTTTATACTATTACGGTGCAGTACCTCTCAGGTTTTACAAAAACAGAGAGGACTTATTTTAGAAGTATTCTTTTTTTTCTGTCAAGATCGTGGCAAGTGGTAGTCCCTGATCTCTGCCTACACCTCTGGGATACAGGCCTGAGCTTATTATGTATGTATTTTTAATCTAAAAATATGATTGACAGATTGTATGAAATTTTAAGTCGCATTCTTTACGATTACAATTGATTGAAGACTTTTTCGAGTCTATAAGTCGACAAGCGAAATCTACCGCTTATAGTTTGGGCCACCGAGATCGCGGCTTGGCCTTTGTACCATAAATTACTGGTTCTCAAAGAAAACGATACGTTTGTTATTTGGCACCGTTCGGTTCCCGACGCTGCTCGAATTAAGTACGTCTGCCTTTGTAGAACCGAAATTGCTATCTGTACAGATACTGCTGTCGGTTCCAACCTCAAAAGTTTTGTCAAATTTACCCGGGCATTTCCAGAGGTATTTAGTTGTCATGGGGTGGTAAAATATTTTGTTAATTATAGAACGAATTGATAAATTAATTACAAAATTTTGTATCTCTCTTATGATATTACAGCCGCTACAAAAAAGTTTAAAAGCTATTGTTATCGAACGATGTCCGAACCTAGCCTACGTCACACCAATTACACGTCGCGTATCAATAAATAGATTCTTTTAATGTAAAGAGATGCTATTAATATAATAATATTGTCTATTATAATTTAATTGTTTGTAGAATATTTTAAATCGTACTCTCGTAATCGATTATTTGGGCGCCAGCGAAAGTGGCGCCCAAATAATCTCAACTTATATTCTTTTTAGTATGGTTTCGTGAATAATAATAGAACTAATGTAATTAATATTCGATAAATTCTACTATATACATTTAATTAGGCTGCATACAGTTTCAAGTAATGTTCCTCATTTATTTTTACTTTAAAGCATCTTTAATCATTTTCATACTTCCTGTTTTGAATTGTTAACGGCTTTTCAACTGTATTTAAGCGTAAGGCATTCGGTAGCGAGGATCATTGAGCGGAAGCTCTGCCCGAAAATATACCGAAGCACTTACACCTGCGTTTCACTCCGACCATCCCGAACTTGTTTAATACTATTTAAGACAGATTTGAAGAGCAACACTCGCTCATAGACAAGGCTGTCTGAGTGATCTTAAACGATCACGAAGGTTAAGCAACACAGGGCGCGTTCAGTGCATGGATGGGTCACCGTCTATGTCTATCGCATTTTTCCGAGCGGCCTTAGGGTCTTACAAGCCTCGACCAATCCGGACTTAGCCCCCGTGGTGGAGTATGCCAATACCTTCCTCAGGCAAGAGACCCGTGCCCATCGGTGGGGACATGATGGGTTGATGAAGAAGAGCAAGTTTTTAACAGTCTTTGACACAACCTTATCGTTATTATAATATGAATGAATGAATGAAAATTCTTTATTGCACAATAAAAATTATGTACCTACATACTTAGGCCATTCTGAAAGTTTCTGGAACGGACTAGTTACAAAAGGAAAATAAAAAAAACACTGATAGGGTTTGAACTAGGAACTCTCTGTCAGCACATTTATTTTTAAATTGTGAGTCTGTCATTTGTTTTTTCATCGTGGCGTTGTTTTGAAATTAGTGTGTCGCTATTACAATGAATTTAAGTCGAGAAAATTTCCGTACTATGACTTTTTACGATTTTCGCTATGGCTTAAGTCAGCAAGAGAGTTGTCAAAGACTTCAGTTAGCATTTGCTGACGAAGTCCCATGTCATAGCTCTATTTATTCGTGGTTTGGTGAATTTAGACGAGGACGTGATCATCTCTATGACGTTAAACGTGAACGCCGGCCGGCAACCGCGGTTACCGATTTTAATATTGATACTCTGCGACAACTAATTGAAACGGATAGAAAAATTACCTGTCAGCAAATCCGCACTACCTTAGGCATTGGAATGAGCCAAGTGCAAAAGATATTGCATGAGCATCTGAAGGTTCGGAAACTTTGCACTCGATGGATACCGCATGATTTGTCCTAAGATCAGAAACGACTGCGTGTAGAGTGATGACGTAAAATGATAAAGAAATATGACGGAGGACAATCAATGGCTGTGTATAATATTCTAACAGGTGATGAAACTTGGGTGTACTGCTTTGAACCAGAAAGGAAAAGTTAATCGGCGGAATGGGTCTTTCCTTTTGATGAGTTGCCAACGAAAGTCAAAAAAGCCGCAGCACTGGCAAGAAAATGGTTGCTTCGTTTTTCGGCAAACCAGGCCATTACACCACTGTATCGCTTGTAAACCAAAGAACCGTAACTACAGATTGGTATGTTAATACGTGTTTGCCTGAAGTGTTTGACAAAATACGCGAAAAGCGTCCCCTGAGCAAAATAGTCCTTCATCATGACAACGCTTCGGTACATTCCGCTAAGGCAACGAATGCCTATTTGAAGGCTTTAAAAATAGAATTAATGACTCATCCGCTATACAGTCCAGATCTAGCACCCTGTAATTTCTTTCTGCTCCCGAATATTAAAGATAAACTCAGAGGTTTACGTTTTACAAGCCCGGAAATGCCTGTGAATGCTTTTCACAAAGCCATCGAAGAGGTCCATAAGGAAGACTGGACCCACTGCTTTTCACAATAGTTCCAGCGAATGCAAAAATGCGTAAATAGTGGGGGTATATACTCTGAAAAACAATAAATGTGTTATAAAGATAATAGGTAGTCTTGTTTACCAGAATCCAGAAACTTTCAGTATGGCCCACGTACCATTGTGTTTACGTGTATTTACTCCCAAGTTCCATTATTTGTTATCATGGTAGATAAGTACGGTCATATTGAAACAATCTCACTGAGTTAACCCGACACCCCTATCACGAACAAGGCGGCTATGGTATCATACCTTAACCCTATTACAACGCAGCACAATCCCCGGCATAATAATAACTTTTCAGGCAAAGCTGAAAACTTCACCGCTAGCTTTAACAATAACCTGTATTTTTACCCGGCGCGATGCACCACGAATGCGTTAAGCCAGAATGCCGAGAGCAAAACCGTTTGAGTCCTTGGCCCGTTTCACATTTAACGATATGGACACGATATCGTCGCGCTGGGAATTTCAGACAAATCTTCAGTTTAAAATGAAACAACCAAGGCTGTTGTTTTATTTTAAACTAGCTGGCCCGGCTTCGTGCCGCCAAATTTTTCATAATTTTTCAGAATTTTCCGACCATTTACATCTTCCCTGAAATTCCAAAAATATTTAATAAAAAACTAAAAATTACCCACATCGGTTCAACCGCTCTCGTGTTTTAGTGACACTAACGAAGAGCAATTCATTTTCGTATAAAAGACTAGCTGTCCCGGCAAATTTCGTAAATATAAAAATATAAAAATTGGCCAAATCGGTCCAACCGTTCTCGAGTTTTAGGGAGACTAACGAACAAAGAAAGAAGGAGAAAATATTAAGCAGCTTTCAGAAACCTATGATAATGATGTACAGTTACGTTTGTGGACAAGGAGTAGGCGGAAAACCCAAATAAGTACTGCTTCAGGGAGAAAGAAAAGCACATAGCTGGCTGTAAGACCAGGCGTCCAGGACACAATTCTTCTGATAAGAAGAGAGGCCTATATCCTCTTTGTTCGGTCCTTCTTTTTCGATCGTTTAACTCCTGTGGGAGCATTATGGTGACAACCATAAATTTCGTCGAAAAAATCTGACCGTGTTCTCGGCAACTTACAATCCAGGCCAGCTAATCTTGACTTGAATCGCTCGTAGCCTGGGCTGCCTGAGTGATCTTAAACGATCACTACGGTTAAGCAACATACGGCGCGTTCAGTCCATGGATGGGTCACCGTCTATGACTAACGCTAGTGGTATTTTTCCGAGCGGTTCCGTGCTTCGCAAGGCACGTTAAGCAGTTGGTGCCGGCTGCCGTCGATAGATCGCAGTGGTTAAGCCAAGTCAGAGGCCTTAGGGCGGCTTGAAAACTTCTGACAGTAAGACCAGCCACTAGTCTTACAAGCCTCCACCAATCCGGACTTGGCCCCCGTGGTGGAGTATGGCCTATACCTTCCTCAGGGAAGAGACCCGTGCCCCTCGGTGGGGACATGGTGGGTTGATGATGAATCTTGACTTGGCCTCTTGGGCTTATGGATCTTTTCCAGGCGATCCCTGGTCGCCTTCTCTCGACTCGGTGGCCCAAAGAGGTGCACGTAAGCTTGTCTGGTCAAACATCCCATGCACCGTACTTCTGGTGGTACCATATTTGTGTTTACGTGTATTTTTGCCAGCCGCGATGCGGGCTCTAAGTAAACGCTTTGGCTGGCTGAGGGACGTTATTACATTGCGCCCCCCCCGGCCTTCGCTAATTCCCCGCCTACTTTGCGATTAAGTCTCCATGGTAATATCGCAACCGTGTTTGCTGGTGGGTCGTGCCCACTCAGTACGATGTTTTGCTACTGATCATACGTTCTATTTATTTCTGGATGACCTACTCCACTTGTTAGACTCCACCACATGTTGAAAGTAAGTTTTATCGATACTACGTGCATCTCGATTACATACAGATGCAGTGGTAGAAGAGTTGCACAGAACGTTATAGCGATGCCAGCGCACATTTGTAATTCTCATTTACCAATCACCGGAAAGTACACCAGTCAATATGATTGAAAGAAATTAATAAATATAATATTGAACGACATAAAATAATCTAGTATATAAATAACCTAACCACATAAATCGCTCCGAGCCACATCAAACCTACTGTTACCGCGCTGCGCAGCAAGGGAAATACTTTGCCCAAGAGCGAACGTCCGTGCTACGGTTCCTACATCGGCGGCCCAGGTCACAAATAAAAGCCGTGCGTGGTGTGTGGACACCAGAAGTTTCATAAATCCAGCGCACAAAAATTTAACTATTCATGAGCTGGCTATAACTTATCGTCATTTGTTTCGCAGCCATTTCAGCTGCACTATCCGCAGCGGCAGTAGACGCTACATGCGAGGGCAAAACTTGCACAGACACGTCACCTCCCACAACAACAAATATAGTCCCTAACATGTTGTGCGTAGGAGACGGCCGAGTGAGGCCAACACCGTATCACTTGCAGTCGCTTTTGCAGGCGAATAACTCGCGAGAGTGTTTGGGTTGGACGCCCGTTATTTTTGGAGGACCTCCTTTGAGCGTAGAACAAAGCGGGTTTAACCGCCAGCGGCCGATTAACGCGCTTAGCGAGCGACAATTTTTGACGGTTAGCCTCGCGAGTGGATTACAGCGCACCGGTGACATCGGCTCTTGTAGTGGATGCCGTAGAGGTTTTTTTGTCACGAAAAAACTTTGCTATCCAGCGCTTGAATTGAGCCCACTTCTTGGTCTAGGCCACTTCCCTGTGAGTCTCCCTGCCAATCTCACTGTTCTTCAAAAACCGTATATGTAAGTAGGTACCTATTCCATTAGCATAACATAACATTTACTTACAGGCACATACATTGCTTCTGGTCCCACACTAGGATACCCTGTGTCGTGGGAACCAGAAACAGCGACGTCACAAACATGTAAACATCCAAGACCTGGGTTTCTATTTTTTGTCCCAGCCGGGATTTGAACCCGGGACCTCTCGCTCGGTAGTCAGATGCACTAACCGCTGCGCCACAGAGGTCGTCTAATTAGTAAATATTGTTGCCACAAATTTCTCATTTTCGGCAAAAAAATATATAAGATTAAAATACGAATATTCTTTATTGTACACGAGGATATGTTTTTAAACTCAAAAATTAATTCGATTTTCATTGATTTATTTATTAATGAATTACTCTACAAATTTTATTAATCCCACGGTACGGACTAGCCAACGAGGTTCTCGTCTCGCATTACATTTTGTGGGTATGTGGACGGATAAAGTGATTACTTTGGCGCAACTTTGCAACTCGCTACACGTCGGTTTTATGGCGCTGTGTAATTCAGCTTCTCATCTGTGTTATAAAAATATTATAATCATGTTGCAGGCTATATTGTTACGAGTAAAGGTAGATGAAGGCAACCACAAATTGGCAACTTTGAGAGGGCAAACGGCGACAGATACACAGTCGGGTCACGACGTGTGTTTCATACGATTGACACCTCATTGACACCTAGATTGCTTGCTATGAGTGTACACGCTCAACGCGCGAAGACTTGAGGCGGCAATGAAACTAGATCGCCACGTTCATGCAGTTGTCATCGTACTAAAAAGCATACAGAATCTAGGTCCGGAATCTAGTCTGATGTCCAAATTGAATAGGATATTTGGTAAAAATGATTATTATATTTTCCTTTTAGTACCACTCAAGAATATTGCATTATAGGTACAAAGTTGTCTAAAAAACTGCGTTCATGGTCACCACGCCTCTCCATGTATGCTACATAGCCATGTGGCTATTCATTTTTCTTCGCATCATCATCATCATCATCAACCTATAATGCCCCACCGAGGTGGGGCATTATCACTCAGTAATCGTTATTATTATTTCTTCCAAATCACTATAAATATTATACTATTATAAACTGTAACGCATTATTTTTTGCATAATTAAACTAAAAATGGATAATGGCATAGTAGTCAAGTGTGCGGTTTTGCATACATCAAAGTCAGTTTCAAATTTCAGTCAGTTTGGTTAGTTTTACAGTGGCATTCTCGACTAGAATTTGAGGCATGTTATTCTGATAGTATTTTAATGCTGCCCTATTTCTGGAGAGACGTCCGAAGATGCATAAATTTAATTCCCGTCGAATTCACTAGGGGCGCAATTATAACGCGCGCGGTAGTCGCCGAGCGGCGCCGAAGTTACCCGACCGCGCCCGAAGCCTCACGGAAATGCACAAGAGTATGCGAAAATTTTAGTGAGAGTTTATTACTGTAGATGAGAAATAAAATAAGTAACCACTGGAGTAAATAAAAAATCTTTCTTTTATCTAAATGCTTTTAGCTCATAGTTTATTTGACGATGTAATTTTTAACACCACTATTTTTTTTATTTCAACTACGACACTATTTAATTGTGTACAAAAATAACAAAGAGCATACAAAATTAGTAAGATAATTAAGTATTAAATGCTACTCATTAATTATAATTGCATATAAACAACATTTTCAGAGAGTAGAAACTTTCTGCAGGTAATTAAATTCTTAATAAAAACACTCCTCTGCTACTCTTTTGTACCTTCCTATTCAGTCATTATTTATTTCAGCAAAAAACTCGTCTATAATTTTCCATTCATCAACTTCGCTTTATTGCTTAAGGCTTTCATGTTAACACTATGTAAAAAAACAAATAATAAGGTTAATTTTCTCCATTTTACCAAGCAACCTACCCTATCGGTCAATCCCCGGCACAAATTACGTAGCTCATTGCATTATAGCCCTTGTAGCGTTGGTTTAACGACTAAAACGGCTCGTTAGGCACTAGTATATGTATACATACTTGTATAGGTTCGTCTAATACAGCCCTCAGCGTGGTCTGTAGGCTATTTCCGCTAAGCCTGATATCTGACATGCTAAGCTGATAGCATGCTGTTACCGTTGCCAAGCTATTGGCAGGTTATTCAAAATAACTACCCACACGTACAGTTCCGAAGGCCCTTTGTACGATGCTATCACTTAGGCCGATCGTAGTAAAGTTGGATCGAGTATACGGCTCTTTGGGCTGCTAATTTTGGCCATAGAGAAAGACTGAGAGACAGCAATGAAAGCGTATGTTTTTTTTAATTTGTCACGATCATAGTTGTATGTTTTGTTACACTCTGTAGTATGACTTAGAAATAAGGAAATCCAGGATCCATTTAAAAACTTCAAGTGAGAAAACAATTAAAACACTTTTTCGAGTCCAATACACCACAGTCTCAAAAATAAGGTGTATAACCAATGTATGTTGCCAGTGACAACTTATGTTGTGAGACCCAGGTCTATGTAATTGCATCCCAGGGTGCAATTACGTAAGACTCCACTGTATGGAGTTGTCTGATTTAGCCCTTCTGTTTCCGGTATGTCACACCACCTTATGTCACACTGTTACATTCTGGGACTTTTTCCCAGTAGGTACCTTATACTCCTACTCCGGACTGTCATATTTGAGACTCTTTCGAGTTGTCTAAATGATTAACCCGATAGAGTGGAAAGGGCTGGTCGCTGATTATGGGCCTCATAAGAAGGCTCAATTTCGCTCAATGAGCAATGGAGAGAGGTATGTTAGGAGTTTCACTGTGCGACCGAATCAGCAATGAGGAGATCCGCAGGAGAATCGGACTTACTACTAGAAATCTTGAAGAATAGGCTATTTGACAGTGTTAAAAAAACAGTATTATTTATACGTATTCGTATAAATTATGTGTCTTAAAACCGCTTTAAGGCATGAATAATCTTATCGTGATTGATTAATATCTCATATTTTATTTATTTAATATTAGGCTCTGCGTTGATATGTCAGTGAGTCAGTCAGTCAGTCAGTCAGCTTCTCCTTTTATATATATAGATTATTTTGAACTTCGTTCTATCTCTCCGAGCTCTGCACGCCGCCTTACGGATACTGATGGAAGATCAGCGCTGGAGTTCTCCAGCTTATGCTGAGTCAGAGCCCTTTTGCATTTGCCACACCTACAGTACTTACAAGGATAAAGCAACACTGTATGTCAATTTTAATGTTTTTGTTTTGTTATATTGCTTCATTGTGTTTTGTCTGCGTTGTTTGCTTTTCTACTACTGTATAGTCTGTTTTATATTGTTTTAATTGAATGAGTGTGTAAATGCAAATAAATTATTTATCTATCTATCTATCTACCTAAAACATACTAGTACAGTACATTAGCAGAGTTCTCTATCACGTAGATACCGCTCGTTAAAATGTAGGCTTCATTGAGGAAATATCCACGTAGGTTTGCCTTGTATCTAAGTACATGGTTCACCATTTAGGGTATTTCCTGAAAGTCGGAATCAATGCAACAACGCTGTTAGAGTTTCAGTCCAACTGACCGAGTTAATAAATCTAATGTATTTGCTGGCGTGGTAACCAACCTCTCTTCTATGAGACGTTCACTAGAAATATCAAGGTAGCAGTTTTTACTATTTCAGACCACTTTTGCGTCGGATTATCAGGAATGTCTGAAACATCCAGATTAAAGATTTGTTTTACAAAAAATGTTGTTCTATAAGCTTTTTCTTAGATTGATTTGTATTTTTCGACTTATCAGTGTTTAAATGTTCCAATATCATATACGTTTATTTCAGACCAATGATCCATAGTTGTTAGTATAAAGTTAAAGTAAACATAAAATAATTCTGTTCAGACTTGAAATTCTTTAATAATAATATTTTTCTATAGTGAGTTCTTTAAGACGACCTCAGTTAAGTGGCGCAGCGGTTAGCGCATCTTCCTACCATGCGAGAGGACCAGGGTCAGATTCCAGCTGGGTACAAAAAAACTCCAGGTCTTGGATGTTCACATGTTTGTGATTTCGCTGTTTCTAGTTCCCGCGACACAGCGTATCGTAGTGTGGGGTCAGATGCAATGTATGTGCCGGTATGTAAATATTATAAATATTAACAGCAAAATTCTTGTTATTTTATAAAAAAAAAAAATTATCATCTCCTTTAACGAACTAAATACTTTAACGAGCCAAACTGTTCTTAAGGCTCGATTAAAGTATTTCGGGCCGAAAACATCTGGGCGCTCACATCGGCGTGAAAAACTCCACCCTGTAGGCGTCACCGTAGTCGGATAAAGGGGGCTCGCAGCGAAACAAAGCGCCGACTAAAAGGCTGCCCCCCGTAATCGCAATGAAGGCATCAATCAAGTGGCGTGAGGCCACTGTGGAAAGCCGCGGGCACTATCGGATCGAGGCCCTATTTGCTCGGCTACTTATAAGTAGCACGTTAGATTATACGGGGTTATTTTTTAAATAATTTACAAAGAAACGGAAGAAAACTCATTAAAACAAGAAACAAATATTATAAAACAATTGTTTTTATAAACATAAATTTAAAATAAATTTAGAACACAATTTACAGATAGGTAAAATAATAATAATAACTTCCACACAACACAATACGGACAGCATCAGAAACATAAACAAAGACATTAAATTTACTTACAGGCACATTCATCGCTTATGGCCCCACTCTAGGATACCCTGTAGCGTGGGAACCAGAAACAGCAACGTCACAAACAGGTAAACATCCAAGACCAGGGGCTTTAACTTTTTTTTTGCCCCCAGCCGGGGTTCGAAATCGGGACCTCTACGTACGTAAACTCACGCATGTATGCCAGAGGGGTAGGCAGAGACCTGGGACTGCCACTTGCCACGATCCTGACATATCACTTCATGTTTGTTTGAATTTACGTTTCGTTTTTCCATCATTAATGTAAGCGCTGACAGATTTGAGTGGTGTTGTTAGAACTGATGCATCATTCCACGTTACATAGGCTGCCAGCAATGTATCTGTGTAATTCATCATCACTATCACTACTGTATTCATCATCGCGGACTAAAATGCAAAACCTGCTGCGAAAACATGAAAGACTACAGCTTTAATCATAATTCACCGTCCCTAGAGGAAATTACTCGGCCCCCGTCCCCGTTCGGTAATTTGGATCCGTGTTAAAATAGTCAAACGGACAATTTATATAGCTCTCAAAAGACACTCAAGCGCGCTCGTAAAAGGGGCGAGCAAATTTCAACCCGTTTGCAAAATTCGCCGAGCGCCTAATGAAAATCTTATTGAGCGGGCCCTAGCCCGGCGCAAAACGAGTGCACGGCAGAGGGGGTAAAGAGAGGCCAGAAATGGCCCAGCTAAGTGTATTAGAGTCGGATCACTGCGCCTGATTCGTCACATCAAAGAAGATCCTCGGCCGGCGGCAAATCGAATGAATGCATACTGCACAATAAAAGCTGGAGTGGTCTGTGACGCAGGCACGGCGGCGGACTGTGACGGGATTCGGGATACTCAACGGCATGTATTTTTTTGTATCTTCTACGTTGCGGGTCAAATGTAAACTACGGCGCATTCCATCAGGCCCTGTAGACCCGCCGGCGGGTAGGTCTGCAACGGCACTTTGAATCGAATTTTGAAGACGATACATACCACAGTTGTATGAGCATGTTTTATTCTTTAAAAACTGATGAATCTCAAATATCGCTCTCTGAATAACTAATTTAGCTGTGAAAGAAATGTTCTATGCCTGAGGGGTTACAAAATTTGCCGCCGTCTTTTTCTACACTACAAATACAGCCCGACGGCAGCGGCTATCATTGTACATTGACATTCAGCAAACAGAATATAAATTCTTTACGTTGAAATAAATAAATTTGATTTGATTTGATTTATTTTTAACATTCGTTTAAATTCAAAGTCACTCCAATATAATTTGGAAGCAAGTTCCCTATAGCGGCCAACAAAGCGCCGTTTTAGGAGCTTTTTAACCGTCCAGTGCACTCTCGATTCGCGGGGCGATTGTTTTCGCAACCGTGCACCGCTGGCCCAGCTCCCAGTGCGCTACGTGCGAGGGTTACCGACTAACTTAGAGTTGCTACTCTGTCACCACGAACTGAGACTAAAATAATGAATTAGGTGACGGGTTAGGTGACGGATTTTACGTCTGACAGTGTAAAAGTACCTGAAACCGGCGTGCGCGCATGCAACGGCTAATGAATGTCGATGAAGAATTCAGAAATGGGAAATTTATTTCAACGTAAAGAATTTATATTCTGTTTGTTGAATGTCATTGTACTTATAATGCTAGGCGCTGCCTTGGGGCCGAATGTAGTGGAGAAAAAGGCAGCGAAAAAAAAATTCCACTCTGACCATCTTTTGTCAAAATACGTTAAATTTAATACATGAGTTGGTTCCTACGCAAGCCAATCGGAAGGTGTCTACGAAGTATCTAAGAAGCAAAAGTGATCTGTTAGGATCTTGGCAAGTGGCAGTCCCCCCTTCTGGGATATAGGCGTGTGGTTATGTATGTATGTTACGTACTAAAACCTGCTGATGATGCTGGTTAATCTAACAATTTTGACGTCCATAAAGTAAACACTTTGTTTTTATCATGAATAAAAGCTATTTGAATTTGATTTCATTTGGTAAGATTTAAAGTGTAAAAAATCTATTTCATCCAGGGCCGATTTCTGAATTTTCCGATTTCTAAGTCCGATTTCTGAATTGGGTATTTACACTAAGTAATTACTTAAGTAACGTTCTGTCACGCTCTCTTCTAAAGAAATTTGACGAGATATCACTACAGTTAAGTAATTACTTAGAAGAAGAAAACTCATTTATTTGACGACACAATACTTAAAAAAAAAAAAAAGAAAATACATCACTCAATACCAATACAATATGCATACATTATACAGCAATTCGACACTTAGAAATTTTCAATTCAGAAATCGGCCCTCAATCATCAGTCTAAGTCATCATTCACTTCAAGCATTTATTTGGAGTTGCCGCTCTAAGGCTGACATTCAGAGACGAAAACTAAGCAAAGACTGGTCTCAGAAATGTCAAAATCACGTATTTAAAAACATTTCGTATTCAGAATCGAATCTTAGCAAGGTTAGTATGAAATGGTGCCTAGCTAAGTGTAAGTAGTCAATATCGGTGACTTTACGTGAACTTAGAACTGTCACTTCTAAGCCTTTTGTTCACAGACTACTCCAAACGTCATTTCACTGATGTTCTACGAGCATTATCTGTGGGATTTTTTTATTCACTCTGACATATATAAAATTGTATGATGTTGTCTTGCTCTCGTGTAGCAATGTCAAATTTAAAAAACCGGTAAGAACTACATCACTAAAAAATGATAGACAATATAGATGAATTTCTTAAGTACTGTGAATACGAAAATTACGGCGCTTTACTAATTACGACTTTAGTTTACTTTGCTAAGACTGATCTAAGCGTGAACTTAGGATTCGTCTCTGAATGTCAGCCTAAGAGCCTCCATGCCTGAAGCTCAGTAAACTTCAATTCCAGAGTAGAACCAACAGAATTGGACCAAAGCGCGGCCAGTGCCAAGTTGTTGTCAAACGTGACGGTGTGCTTAGATTTTTAGATTCCGTGGTTGCCGCCCGTTCGCTTATTTAGGCTACAGCCAGTTCACAATTTGGCAGTTCTCTTAGGGACTGATTTTTCGGTCTGTCGAATGAAGAAGTTGTCGCATTGGCAATGTCGAGTCATAGCTTTTTACAGCGACGTAGCAAAGTGGGGCCAATAATTTTTATTGACTGTTGCAATGTTATATTTTTCAACTTGTGTCTAGTGAGACATCGTGGGAGTACTGTAGCAGGTTTGAGAGCTATATGCCAAAGAGTAATTTTTTAAATCCTCCATTACAATAGCGACTGCTTCGGCGGTCTAGCGGTATCACATCTGATTAGAATGCCGAAGGTCGTGGGTTCGATTCGCACTGGGGGGTGCCGTACATTTGTACATACGCCCTCTGTCTGGGTGTACTTCCATGTTTGTTATATCCTTACCTGGTTTCCATTGGACATGGCCCCCTAGTTTGCATTAATCTTTAAACGCGTGCGCTTAAGATAAGATAAGATAAGAATCTATATATACAGGGTTACAGGGAAAGTCGTACACAATAAATTAAAGGAGGTCATTATTTAGGTCATTTCTGATGGATTTTATTCTATTATATAGGGTCCGAAAACTAGCCGTTATGGACATATTGACTGTAAAAGATTTTAAAAAAATATAAATTTTTTTTGGCTTTTTGATTGATTTTTTTCTCAGAATAGAGTGTTTTTTTTAATATATTTAGTTAAAAGGCATGTCAATTGATAAAAAAATATCAGCAAAAGCTGCACATACTTCTAACAGCTTTAAAAAACTGCTCGGCAACGGTTAGAATTAAATATTTTTTCTCTAAATATTTTTCACATTGAAGCTCTTAAAAAAAAATTAACGTGTGGAACTTATTCTGCAAATAATTTTAAAAATTTCTACGACTCTTTAACTATTCAAAAAGGTATAACATTTAATAGGTATCTGCATGAAATTTTAAAATAATGTTATTTGAGTAGGCTCTAGTGGTAGTACCGACATAACTGAACTCCGATACAAAAAAAAACTTTTTACTTCCTGGCACCTTTAAACTATGTAAAAAAGTCAGATAAGCTTTTTTGGGCTCTGGAGACGTGCTGTCTTAGGCGTTCAGGTACCTACCTATTTCAGTATTTATTTTTTAGAATATTGATATTTTTTTATCAATTGACATGCTTTTTAACTAAATACATTAAAAAAACACTTTGTGAGCTCTAATCTGAGAAAAAATCAATCAAAAAGCCAAAAAAATTTGATATTTTTTTGAAATCTTTAACAGTCAATATCTCCATAACGGCTAATTTTCGGACCCTATATAATAGAATAAAATCCATCAGAAATGACCTAAATAATGACCTCCTTTAATATTGTGTACGACTTTCCCCGTAACCCTGTATAAAAGGAGAAGCTGACTGACTGACTGACTGACATATCAACGCAGGGCCTAAACTATAAGGCTTAGAAACTTGAAATTTTGCACAGGGGTTTCTTTTGTAACATAGGGGGGCACTAAGAAAGGATTTTTAAAAATTCATCCCCTAAGGGGGTAAAATGGGGGTTCAAAGTTAGTATTTAACTTTGCCATTTTTGAAGTTATTCGAATGAAACTTGGTACGAAAATTCTTCAATTAAAATTATGAAACACGTGTAAAATAGTTTTTTTAAAATCATCCCTTAAGGGGGAAAAAGGGGAGTACAAACTTAGTATGGAACTTTGCCGTTTTTGAAGTTATTCGAACGAAATTCAGAATAAAGATTTTTCATTGAAGGTCATGAAACACATAAAACATTGTTTTTCGAAAATCATCCCTTAAGGGGTAAGAGGGGGGTGCAAAGTTACTATGAAACTTTGCCGTTTTTTGAAGTTATTCGAATGAAATTCAGAATAAAGATTCTTCATTTAAAGTCATAAAACACCTGTAAAATAGTTTTTCAAACTTCATCCCTTAAGGGGATAAAAGGGGGGTGCAAAGTTAGTATGAAACTTTGCTATTTTTGAAGTTATTCGAATGAAATTCAGTAGTAAGGTCCTTCATTGAAAGTCATGAAAGACGTATAAAGTAGTCTTTCGAAAATCATCCCTTAAGAGGGTAAGAGGAGGTTGCGAAGTTAGTTTGAAAACTCTTTCGCATGCGCTAAAAGTATCCCTATCTTATTTGCAAACACTTTACTCAACTAAAGCCCACGCGGACGTAGTCGCGGGCAACAGCTAGTATTCTATATTGTAACAGCAAAAACACAGAAAAACATTTACAGTACAATTGTATAGCTTGATGATTGCTACCGTTCGCTGTATTAAAATAAGGATGCCGACATAATTTTGCTTGTATCTTTTGTATGCTCGGCTAATTCAATCTCACGACGACAAAAATGAACAGTGCACACACACAAACGCAAAGCCAAAATAGAGACACGAACAAAGTGTGTCTACGTGGTAACGTGTATATTAAAATGTAAATGTTAAATTATGCATATGTGTACATTATTGTAATACCGTCGCGATAAGGGCAGTGCGGGGCTTATCTCGACTTGTGAGTAGGGTCGCCAAGCTTCACGCAGTTATGTGGGGTGCCTGACTTTGTTACAGAGATTTTTTAATATGACCAGGCAAATTAAGAAAAGACTAATTGGTGCCAGTCCTTCGTGAGATTAAATGCGAGGTCACTTTTGGCTTTTACGTTTCAACTGATTTTCTTCAAAGTCCAATACCAAGCATCATAAACATCATTATAATAACTTCCACATAACACAATCACTTGTCCTGATTACAAACTAAGATATTCTGTGCTATCTTATCTTATCTTATCCATGGTAATCAGACAAGGACATCACAAACATGTAAATACACTCTGACTGAGGGCATTTGTACAAATGTATGGCGGCCTCTAGCGGAAATTATACCTACGACCTTTGTTTCAAGCGTCTTAGTGGCAAGACCAACAAAACAGTCAGTTTCGTTTCTAGGTATGTATATATTCTTCATATACCTAGAAAAAAGTCTCAAATAGGTCTGAAAGTTTTCTTTTATCTTAATATATTTTTTTTAAATATAGATTTTGATCTTAGTCTTCCCTAAGAGTAACGTACGTTGCAAAATTATGTGATAACATTGGAGTAGTTATAATTATAGTCAGACATTAAATAATAGCTTTCGAGTTTTTTTTTCTACATTAATTTAGTCAACTAGTTATCAAACCCCGAGACAACAGATAATTTTTGACAAAAACAAAATTATTGACCCCAATACGCTCTTATAATAGCTACGTCCAATAATACAATAAGCATTTCCCGTCCTCAATAAAAGAAATGTTTTTTGCCTTTAAATTGGTATCACTATAAAACTGCGTCTTCCCTAGCTCTCTATTCCTTTCTCAGTAGACCACAATTCTATTACGACGATGGTAAATAAACATTCATAATATGCTCTATTTGTATAACCAACGCACCGTCACCCTACGTAAAAGCGTCGCCTTTACAGGCTTACGTAAGGCGTCATGGCTCTAGGGGCGGCGCGAGCGACGGGCGTTTGGCTTACTCCTACTGCCGACTGCTTGTCGAGCCACAGAGGCTTTCAGAGCTGAATAAGCAACTACATCTGGGTTATGGGGTCAGATTTTAGGTTGTCGAATAGTCATTTTAACGCTGATAATTACGAACCAAAATTGGGTATTTGACAGGATGTCAAATGAGTTACTTTTAAAACGGATTTTTGTATGAAAATACTTGCTTGTGACGTCACATTTCGGAGCACTCTTTTTATGTTTCATCTATTTAAAAAAATTTAATAACTAGTAAATTATTAAAAGAAATACATTTTCCGAATCATTTTGTAATTTTTGTTTTAATCGAGCATCTCAAATAATTTATTGTTGATAGTGTCAAATACCGTATTGTAGGCGTTTCATGGTGCAATTCAGCTACTATCTAGATTTTTTAAATTAACTGAATTAAGTTGCAGTTTATGTGATACTCCTCGATTTGAGGTTATTTAAGTAGAGTGGGTGATTATATTATGTTACAAAAATACAAAATAGTATCCACAACGACTGATGAATGTCGATGGAACAAAAGTGATCTGTCAATATCATGATCCCACTTGCCGAGGCAAGTAGCAGCCCCTGATCTCCCTACCCCTCTGGGCTTCAGTCGTGAGCTTCTGTTATATGGCGTTGGGTTATTTATTGAAAATTCTTTATTGCACAATAGAATCATTTGTACATAGGCGAGCTTAATACTAAAAAGTATTTTCTTCAAGCTGTGTTATGATGTGTTAAAAACATAACTTCAAGCCTTTATTAAGAAAAATAGGTCATGGTTTATCACTTGCCAACATCCTGACTCATTTTAGATATAAAGCATCCATCTTATCCATCCAAATGTTATGTTATGTTATGTTATCTAGACTTACATGGATGCTCCTTGTATTTTTAGCGAGAAATTATTCCAACTGTATCATTTTAGCCATTCAAATTGTTTAATGGAGCAAGCATTAAATTGTGTAACTTCCTTACTCAACAAAAGATTAAAGTTTCGCTGTCTGCAACATAATGTAGTTAGACAGAGTAAATCTCGAACATTTTCGTGCAACTTATGTATTAATAACTTAGAACAACTTATGCACCGCCTTATCATTTGGCCGGCTGTGCAACGACACAGGGTGTGCAGCTTAGGCATGCCACTAGCAGGCTGCCGGCAAGCACCCTGTATGCCTTTAAGCTGGCTCCAGCTCTAATTCAGAACATTTCGTGTGAGTATAGTCGGTTCCGTTAAAGAATAATAAAAATGTATATCGAAGTCGGTGCGTTTTCGGGGTTAAAGTGTAAACCCAAAAGCAATTATTTAACTTATTTGTAGATTGTCTTCGATAAATACTGGATTTTAGCTAAAAGCGGAACTAAAGGTAGTCAATTTTTCACGTAACAATACCAAAGCGTGTCAGTTCTGATGTTTCATTGTTTTGTAACCAATCTCGATACCTTAAAATCACACACATAATAGTCTGATGACACTTCCTGATGTGTAATTATTAATTCAATTAATTACAACTAAAATAATAAGTACCAACAATATATTGCAATTTTTAATTTACATTATCTCTAATTTTCATTTCATACGTCAAAAATCGATTAATAGTCTGTTTAAATTTAATTACATTTCAACCTTAGCGTGCTGTTTCTGGTTCCCACTACACAGGGTATCCTAGTGTAGGGTCAGAAAAGAATGAAGTAAATGTTTATTAAGCCAAATTTAAGAAGCGGCAAGTTGGCCTTCGTATGTTTACGTCCAGCCTCTTCTTAAAGTGGACGGAGTATACCATGCGACGGTGCGCTAGTCAAAACGATGATACAGACGCGGCGTGTGGCGTGCGGCTGACAGCGCAGTTTAGATTTACGACCTGCTAGCGAGTAGCCCGCATTGAAACACACTGGGTTTGTAGATAAATACACGTTGCTATAAACCCGGGGGATAGTTAACCCTAAGATTATCCAGTGAGAACAAGAATTTTTTTTTTTAATAAGAGATAAGATTTCGTGAATTGTCAGGGGAATAGTCTGAGGAAAAAAAATTTGTAGTTTTAGTTGGTTTCGTAGTTCTTCAAGTAAAAAAAAATGAGACATTTATAATGAGTAAAATTTTTGTTTTAACGCAAAATCGTTAAGATATACTATAATATAGACTTTAAGATATACTAGCGCTAATAAACGTAGTCCAAAAAATATGTTAAAATATTGCAGTACTTGAAAAGCAGGTTATTGATTGGTTAAATGATCGAACTTCTGACATAAGACCAGCCACTAGTCTTACAAGCCTCCACCAATCCGGACTTGGCCCCCGTGGTGGAGTATGGCCTATACCTTCCTCAGGGAAGAGACCCGTGCCCCTCGGTGGGGACATGATGGGTTGATGATGATGATGAAATGATCGCCTTGGGTAGAGCAAGTTGCGTTCCGTTATGTGGTTGGTTGCAAATATTGAAAGAGAGAAAGAGTTGATAATAGTAACTGTGGAATAATAAGTAAAATTATATATTACCAGACAGGCCAATATAAACATGCATGTGACAAGTTCATGTAGATGAAACGAAATAGGTCCTGCAGGGTTTGGTTAGAGGGAAAACCACGTCTCCAGTCTACACCTACGGTGATTTTATGTGCGTATGACGAGAATTAGTTATCTATATTTTACGGTAACTTTACAAAGCGGTAACCGCAAATAAGTAATACTAGTTACCTAGCCGTATCACCTAAAAACTCTGTGGTATGCAAAAAACTACGCCTCATAAAGTCAAACAACGCAATGAGGTGTGAAACGGTGGCTACGGATCGTGCTACGAGACTACGGGGCGTAGCAGCGTAGCGATGCTACGATATTGCTACGCCACCGTAGCAAATAAAGGAAAAATATCGTTACTGGTTGCAAAACTTAAATGCTCCATCTATACTTTAGTAGATGGGTACATTTTCTCTGGGGGGGTAGGCAGAGACGTAGATATGTAATGGCCACAATATAGTGTGGAGTTTCTTGGACCATTTCTTCTGCAAAACTATGTAGATTGTAGAAATCCCCATTAATGGGGATTTTCAGTGGGGATTAGCGGAATAACCCGATCTTAAAAGTAGCAAATAAAGGATAAAGGATAATGAATAGTACGACGTGTAGTACTAACAATACAATGAATACAATAATTAATTAATACAACTAGTGGAACCTAAGAGACAAAGAAAAATACAGAAGCAGATTTTAAGACTGCTTAAGTTACCCGATGTCCTCTCTTTCCTAAAAGAGATCTTAGTCTACAAGCTAGTACCGCGCACGGCTCAGTACACAGCTGACCGCAGCCATCTCGGAGGAGCTCGTTAGCATTAACGATGCAGGGCTACTGGTACAGTAGGCCGTAAAAGTGTTTCGCATTCACTTAGGGGACTTGGCCACTATCAGCGCAGTGAACTGACAGACGATGACGTACGATGTTTGAACTAAAACGTTCGTAAAAACGTGACATTTATCAACTTTATGCCAGATACACTTACTTGAATTTTTGTCGGAAGTCTCCGAACTGATTTTGATTTGTAGAGTTCTTTATTTGTACATAAGATAAACAATTTGTTTACGATCCCAGTGTTACTTAATTATCCTAAGTAAAACAATCATAGGTATATTGTTTAGCAGACTAAGGGCGTCTATGTTCAACTTTATAAATGAACAAGCTTTATTTTATTAAATTTTGGTTATATGAAGCTACAAGCTAACTTAATGTACTAAGATATGAGCCCTTTGTTACAGAATTCATTTAAAATCATAATCTGCTCACCACTATTAGCTCTGCCAATCAGAGCGAGACCTGGTCGGACTCTTTTGACAAAAAGTCAGGTAAGTGAATCCGGATTAAAGTTAAAAATTATCCTTTAGATATCAGAATGTATCAACACATCATCATCAACCTATTATGTCCCCACCGAGGGGCACGGGTCTCTGCCCTGAGGAAGGTATAGGCCATACTCCACCACGGGGGCCAGAATGTATGGAGGTAAATTTTTTATTTAATATGTGATACGTCTAACAGCGAGATTCTTTTAAGAGTTACAAAAATATTTTGAACAACAGACTCCTAGAGCAAATACATCCCAACAATTGCATCAAGATCTAATCCAGGTCATGATGTCTCATTTCATACGAAGGAATCTTGTATCGGAAAAATACCTTGGTATTTTTAGTAAACAGAAATGGAACTGAGATAATATCTAAACGAAGCGCAACCTAAATACGCTTTATTTATATTTGCTTTAAAGTTTGAAATCGCACAGAGCCATAACCTCCGCACAGGGTCGGGCATAACCGAATCGAACGTAACGTTTTTACGCCAAAAGCAATAGTAAATTTCACACGCGCCATTACACGCTGAGCGGAGCGGTGTTTGTTGGCGTTCTTCCTTTTTAAGGCTCTTCCTATCGCCCCCACACAATTAATAACTAATAATATTAAAGCAATAATAGGAGAAAAAATAGGGCATGTATTAGCAAAGGGCAAGATAAAAAGTACCCGAAACCGATGTGCGTCCACGCAAAGACGCAAATGTCGATGAAGCGTAAGTGATTTGTCAGGATCGTGGCAGGTGGCAGTCCCTGGTCTCTGCCTACCCCTCTGGGATACAGTCGTGAGCTTATGTATGTAATATTAAAGCAATTTCTACACAACAAAATTAGGTACCTGTTTTGCTCCCAAACTAAGATACCCGTACCGCCAGGAAATCTCAAACATGGAAATCAAACCCACGACGTCCGACCTGGCAAAAGGACGTGATACCTCTAGGCCAACGGGGCAGGAATACCTTGCTTAGAAAAAAATAAGCGGAGGTTAAAATAAGCTAACAAGGATGACATGTACGAAAGGATGACATAATAATATTGATTTATTTGTACTTGCAACAACCTCTTAATGTATTTCTATTGTGACATTTTTATTAGTTTATCAGTGTTATTCTGTGAAGTTCATAGGGATTGGATCCGCAGAAAGGATGGATTAGGAATCAGGGTACTAAGAAACATTGTATATAGTTAGGAAAACGAGACAGGTCCAAATTCACAGAAAACATTGCGAGATTTTATGCATAGCCTACCTTATAATAGATATGAACTGAAATAAAATAATATCACTACTTTAAATCTATCTAGAGGTATCTAAAACTTCGAGATCCTTTGGCATCAAGCAGGAGGATTTTTTTAAATTACTTGAGCACGGTGGTGTGTGGGCAATAGGAATAACCTGTAACTTTTTAAGTTAGTTAATACTCGTATTTCACTGTGGCGCCATCTGCCTTGCGGGTTTTATTTTCACATCGAATTCGAGCACATTGTGTTCGTTAAAGTTGTGAGTTCCTACGTAGGAGGATCGATTTTATTCTGGAAAATATCTGTATTAAACACCATGGGAGAGGCCTATGTCCAGCAGTGGACAAGCGTAGGCCGATGATGATGATGATGAAGTACCATACTGTAGGACTTAGCAACAAAAGTTGTTTTTCTGTTAGGTTATCTCTTATTTTGAATACGCCTGGAAATGGGGTGTTGATTGGAAAAATGCATGTATTAAAATCATATGTAAATAGTCAAGCGGTGGTAGTGACTTTGAATCCTGGGGTGTACTAGTGACTATGTTTTCTAAGTTATATAAATTTGTGAAGTTTTAATAGCGAGCCCACTCGCTAATTGTGAAGTAAAACGTTGTGATGAAAACTGACCTTTTGACTGAGCATTTAAAATTGCCAATCCGCAGTGGCGCCATTGTCCATTCCAGTGGCTTCATTCCAACAGCATATTTCAATAAAAGTAGTGTGCTTCAGTACACCTAGTAATAAAGCCCATACTATCCCCTCTGAAGGTGCGTATGCACAGAGCGTACATCGGTACGCGTAGCTACGCGTCGGCACGCGTAGCTACGCGTGTGTACACGCGTACATTGGATACGGGTACAGCTCCTGTACGCACTGCGCGAACCTGCACGCGAGCTGAGGTCTGTGGCCTGTAAGGGAACGTGTACAGACTACGTTAAAAAAAGTATAAGAACGAATTGATACTGACGACATATAATATATATCTCTCTATATATCTACGCACGGCAGCGGTCTTCTCTCAGAAAGAGAGAGAAACAGAGAGAGAGAGAGAGAGATATGGTATTTGTTTAACTATGTAGTAAAAAATATCGCATCCCCAGAATAAGCCACTTCTGTCACAACAACACAATTGCATTGTGTATTTCAGACAAAACCTCTCATCTTTTTCATCAATTTGTTTGCTACAGGCGACAAGTAGGCAACACTTGAACAAATTTAAATTGAAGCATTGTTAGTTAACTTTTTCAGCTTCAGAAATCGTCTCTATTATTAAAGTACTAAGAGTGATAATCATAGCAGCAGGATCACCTGAGTGTCCCATCCAAAGTGCCTACTCGAGATTTGCGATGTAATCTTTGTAATTGTAATATAATCTTTCAATACCAATATTTCTATTCGTTTTTCCGTTTTTCCTCCCCGTAGCAGGGTTAAATAGAAAAAATAAATAAGGAAAGAACATTTCAACTACCTTATGGGAGACTTAGGTTGCGAAGACAGATATATATAGAAAGAAAGGATAGAAGTTAGTCAGACTCACGTCATTACTTTGAATCAAGGAAAATACTTTGGTTTCTTAATTTTCCGATTAACATTTTTCCTAATTTTTGAACTTAATTTAGAGTCACGGGTGAATATCGAAACGAAACGATACAAGCTTTCACGTACGTGTATCTAAAGTAAAATTACAATACTTCTGGATCCGTACTAAAACTATTTTACCTCTGAAATTGCTCTTGAGTGGGCTGTTTTCTTACCGATCGCAGAGTTAAGGGCTCTTTATGAATACCTTCTTAGACATGACCTTGAAATTAAATACATATCTACTTTTACTGTAAAAGTCAGGACTGAAAAAGTTAAATAACATTGATTTATTTCACCTAAATTCACTCAGATCTATACGCCTCTTGCGCGTGGGCACCTTGAGTAGGGGCCCCAAAGAGCGGAGTTTTGAAAACAGAACAACCGACGGATGCGTTCAGATTCTAATAATAACTGCTTCAATTTGGGCGGGGCCCATTCGGTCACGTTGCCGATTGCTAATGATGTCACGGCGCCTGCCAGTCTTTTATGCGGGGCTGTTTAGACGGTACGTCTTTTCAGAGATTTTTTCTACCTGAAAAAATAATATTTTCTGAAAGAAATATAGGTTTAGATAAATAAAAATATAGACACTTTATTGTAGATAAAAAATCTGAAAGAGGATGTATTTGTAACTACATTGGAATTGAAAAAGGAATGTTGTATTGGTTTGAACATGTGAAGAGGTTTGAACATGAGGAAGAGGAGGAAAGTGTGGTTGGAAGGGTCGGTAAGAGACGTCCCAGACGGACATACTTCGACGAAATTTGATCAATAATGACAGAAGAAATTCGATCATCATCATCATCATCATCATCATCATATTATATAAAAATAAAATGCCTGGATAAACAGTCGTTACACGATACCGACCACGACTCTGTAAGGTCCACTTAAGTGATCTCAAAGGTGTAAAAGTCGCGCAGTGCAAAAGCCCCCGAGGCGTCCTCTTAGCTCACAATTAACGCGAAGGTTCAAGCCCTCTCGCGAGTGGAAAATGATTGCGATTGAGTTGCGAATTTCGCCCCTCCCTCCTGGCCAGCCGTTAATTGATGCTCAAAACCGGAATTTGTTTCGGTATTTGAAATCTATAGGCACTTAAGTGTGCCGATTTAATAATCGGTGTTTCACAGCTATGTTACACATTTTGCATATTTATTATTTATCGCTCGCTCGCTCGTAGCCTGGGCTGCCTGAGTGATCTTAAACGATCACTAAGGTTAAGCAACATACGGCGCGTTCAGTCCATGGATGGGTTTCTGTCTATGACTAACGCTAGTCGCATTTTTCCGAGCGGTTCCGTGCTTCGCAAGGCACGTTAAGCAGTTGGTGCCGGCTGCCGTCGATAGATGGCAGTCGTTAAGCCAAGTCAGAGGCCTTAGGGCGGCTTGAAAACTTCTGACAGTAAGACCAGCCACTACTCTTACAAGCCTCCACCAATCCGGACTTGGCCCCCGTGGTGGAGTATGGCCTATACCTTCCTTAGGGAAGAGGCCCGTGCCCCTCGGTGGGGACATATTGGGTTGATGATGATTATTTATATACGTACGTGTGTATAGATGTAGTAGCAATACTGGTTTTTGAGGGAGAACTTTGTGAGGAGATCTGAATGTCTGAGGTGTTCATACCTTTGCCAATCTGCTGGTTGGTGATTAAGATAGCGTCTAGGGGCAACTAAGTTCCGCGATCCCTGAGACCTTGCAAGACTTGAATATATTTTTAGATGGATTTAGGTCATAGCCCACCTACACGGCTCCTGTACCACCCGGCAAAAACAATATCATTCAAATATGGGCCTTAAATACAGCTGTCTAGATGTACTCTACATTGGCATCATAAATTAGCTGACAGCTGACAGCGAGCTGTCCGCCAACTCACGATGCCAATAAAAAATACATCTAAAGAGCAACATTTAAAGCCCATATTTGAATGACACTACTCTTGTCGGGTGGGAGCAGAGTCGTGTTAGTGGGCTATGACCTTTAGACCTCGCCCGAGGCCTATACCAGAATTTTAGCTAGATCGGTTTAATTCTCACGAAACTAACTTCACAAAATATACGCAGAATCAACTTTTGTAACATATTATCTGGATGCACTTACTTCATTTTTATCGTAAGAGTCCGACCAGGTTTTACTCTGATTCACAGAGCAAAACTCAAGTGAGTGAATCGAGAAATTCAAGGAAGTGGATCCGGATGATATGTTAAATTGTGTAGTGATCACGAAGGTTTAATAAAAAAAATATATATCAACTATGCTCGCCAACTTTCTTCAGGAAGTTTTTAGTTAGAAAAAGAATACGAAAGTTTTTTTAAAGCCTTCTCCAGTTATACCTAAGGCCTATAGCCCTACTGAAATAAAGTTCGAGTAACCAAACAATCCGACTTTTAGCTTCAGAATAGATAACTCTCTGTGCGAAAGGCCAAAGAAAAGGGCAAAAAAATTAAATTTTCAACAAAACCCAATAAGAAAGTTCCAGCGACAAATGCCGACTGTGCCCGAAGTTCGCTGGCTAATAAAATATTATTCGAGACGAGATTATTTGGAGCAAATAAGAATAATTTGAGACTTCCATCCCCTGAGGCCTAAATGGACTTAATTAGTAGAAAACTTTGTAGTCATCGGCCGCCCTTTGCGCGAAAAGGGGGAATATCGTCCCCCCACAATATCTTAAGTGGCTGCGTTTAGCCACATTTAGGTACTTATTTGTATCAAATAATCAACGTATAATAGCATAAAGAAACTGTCGCGAAAAAAAATATTTTTGAAAAGTTTGTCTAACATTTCAGCTATTTTCTTTTCCTGACTCTTTGATCTAGCAGTAACACGCATGACTACAAGGACAAAAGCTATAGGTTCAATTCCCGCTGAGGGCCACCGTAATTGATTTGGACAGATTTTATTTATTTATTTAATATTGGGAAGACTAACACCATATAACAAAGAGTGACAAAGTATTTAAAGAATCAAGAATCAAGAATCAGAAATTTATTTCAACGTAAAGAATTTATATTCTGCTTGTTGAATGTCAATGTACATGAAATTATAATGTTAGCCGCTGCCTTAGGGCCGAATTTAGTGGAGAAAAAGTCAGCAAAAAAACTCCACTCTAACCATCTTTTCTCAAAAAAACAAACAGAAGGCCAATTATATGTAGGTCACCACTATTAAAAACACTTCAAATTTTAATTAATGGAGCTTTTTAAGCATGTACAGACGACTGCACGTCAACCTTCACATTTTAGTTGCAAAGTCGCTCGTAATACAAGGGAGTAGAGTGCATGGGTGTATACGATTATGTGCTATCGACTGTACATAAGTGACAAGTTAAAAACTTCTTAATAATAACTCAATAATATAGATACCAATATCTTTACCAATGTTCTTATTTGCACACTTAACTGACTACTATCCATCGTCTGGAAGAAACTTCTGTAAACAATAAGGCCGCCATTTGTACTACGTCTTTGTAGATGTTTTGTGTGTATATTTCCTGGTACAATAAAGAATATTCTTCTCTTCAAGATGACAATAGATGCCCTATGAATAGGTATTTGTTTTTCATATATGACTAGCTTCGCCATCTCTACAGGTCATTAAGGACTGAACAAAATGCAAATCACGGACTAAAAATCGAAATAACACAATTCGCTGACAAAGCTATGTTGTCCACCGAGGCACGGAACACCACTCAAAGGCATCGAGCAATTGAGAATCGTCAAGAAAAAGACAACAGAACAAAAAAGGAACAGAGTCGCTCGTTAGTTGGGAACAATCAAGAACAATCAACTTCGCCGCCGAACGAAATAAAAATGGAAAAATGACTTATCGGATTATTATTTTCAAATGAGTGTCGAACTTTAATAAAACCAATCTTCTCCGTCGCTCTATTAGTGTAGTATTTATTTTGAGCGAAATTCTCGTATGAAATAGGAAAGAGATGATGACATGGATATCGTAAAAAAAAACCGAATTACTTAAAATCGCCTATCAGCGGTGAATACTCTTAGTGATTAAGGTGCGACCAGGATCAGGAGCGACCAATTTTCATTTATTCATCATTCACTTGTCTTTTCAATTATTTAAATGTCACATTACGTATTTCATTCATTCTTATGTAGTCTGTGGTCATGTCAAAAACGATTTCTTGTTGTAAACTCCCAAAACAGAATTGACGAAGTTTTGCAAGATTATTTTAAAACTCGAAGGTAAATTGAACGATACTTTAAAGTGGAGATTCGACTTTGTGAATCAAAATTTAGTTAAAATCTGTCTTAATACCGACCAAAACTTCACTAAGTGCCGTTTTAGTCGTTTTTTTATAAATAAAATGATGATGAGCCTCTAACCTAGGGTCAATAAAATTAAGACTTTAATCGATTTTCACTTGAAACGGGAGTATTTGTCGCAATTACTTAAATTTTCTAGCTGTCCAATTAAACTCAAAGTCAACTATTTTATTCAACATAGCGCAGAAGGTGTTACTCATAAAAAAACCGTTTTTAACATATCGTAAACACATCTGTTAGAATTGGTACTGAAAAAGAAATTGCGGATAAGAAAATAAATCGTAACCTAACCGTAACTACTCGTATGTCGCAACATAAGGGTACAAGTCGCGCGATTCGTGGCGAAAAAATGTCAGAATTAGACAACTTTTGTTGCTACTTTCGAAATTTTCAATTTAAGCTGATTACTGGTCAGTTGACATTTTTTTATCTTAATTTCAATTAAGACAAACATCAAATTAAATTACAAACGGCCAAATTATTATCAGGACCAAATACCGCATTTATACCAGCAATGACGACGAAATGCTATGTTTATAGCTACAATTCCTTGTTATGTTTATCAACAATCCCAAATCAAATTAGTCGCGCCCGACAAAAAGGTGCTTCGTCTAAGTGTTTCCCGAAAAAAAAAAATACGATCTCGGATAATTGAAATAATTAACCGGATGGGACAGAAAAAAAAAGTAATGGCAACATAAAACGCTTCCTACTTTAACAGCGACAAATATTTTCCTCGCTCGTTTTTTGGCCCTTTCACCAAACTGTAGTAAAAAGTTTATACAGCCCGCTTCTTTCATTAGGAGCTTGAGTAATTTTGGCGATAAGAGCGAGACGGGCGATGTATGGCTTCTATTGGGTAAGAGAGAGAGGGTGTTAGGTAATAAAGCAAGCGCGTTGTCGGAATAAACTAAGTCATACATTGTAAGGAGAAATGTCCGGTAAGTATTTTTGCCTGTCGTAAGGCATTTTGGGTTAATTAAATTCATTATTCGGTGAATACATTTTAGTGAGATTACACTTAGTTGCTTGGAAGCGTGTGAGAACGAGTATCGCACTTAGTTTTCTTTTGGTAGTCACTTTTAGTAGGAACGGTTAGCGTAACAATTTACGTTATTTTTAGTGTTAAGTATTAAAAGCGTAAAAATACTAATCCGACCCGAAATTGATTTGTGAACAAACTACTTCATTAGTAAAATTACTTGAAAATATTATATATTCTGTAATTACAATAGGCAATATTGTTAGGTATAGGTTTTTATATTATTTATACCGACAAAAATATGTATTTGTACGCCTTCATGGCAGGATATAGCGATCTGAAACCTGAATGAATACCAAATTTAAAAGTACCTATGATCTACAATTAAATGCTGATTTTATTTTATGATTATGATTATCCGTACATTAACGGCTGTACCCAGGAGGGGTAGTGAGATACTTAAGTTTGGCATTTACTGCGATTTCGGGTTAATAAAATTGAAGAATGTTTCACATTTTTCGAAGTTGCGGAGACAAAGCTATCCAACTCATAGCCGCTACCATCTTAAGAAGAATTAGACGGCCTAGTTAAACGAAACATAAAAATTTAACATACTGGCATATACATTGCTTTCCGCCCTACACTAGGATACCCTGTGTCGTGGGAGCCAGAAACAGCGACATCAGTAACATATAAACATCCAAGACCTATATAGGATTTTTTTAGTTTACTAAAATGTTATTCATTAATAAATTTGTTTGTTATTTTCATAATTTAATTCCTCTTAAGTAAAGTAAACTCTTAACTAAATCATTTTAAGGTAGTAAGGTAGAATATTCCAACCGATAGCTCTTCGTTTACATTTCACTTCGCTGTAGTTTGCACGCAAAATAAATGAGATGACAATTGAAAACTTTGCAAATCACCTTAAGTGTAGCCTAGTTTACATTCCGAGAAGCAAATTTATCAGGAAATAAGTCCCGTTTGTACTGGGTTTAATTATACTTATTTGCATGGATTGGAATTCCAATGATAATATTGTCCTATGGAAAGTTTCGGGACACTGCTCTGCACCGAGCTTAGACAAACGACGAACTCCGCCGATACAATAAAGTTACTTGGAGATTTTTCCCCAGAACCAAGTGAATATTTTAAAGTACTTTCTATTTTCGTTTGGGTTTCAGACAATTGTTCGTTTTGTAGACGTACAGTTGACAACACAGGCAAGTCTACATGCGCACTCAACTACTTATGTTATGGACCACTGAAAAACAAACTATGTGTCAGTTAGCTATTATACAATGACTGAATTTCTGACCGATAATAATATTGACTAAATACCTGTGCCTAACAATGACATTATATTTAAGAAAATCCTCGTGACCTTTCTACTTTGACATTTTAATTTATTATCGCATGAAATGGTTTTGTTTTTATTTTGTATTGTGACATATTTAATTCTGTAGTTGATATTATATAATGCTACTAGCTGTGCCCCGCGGTGTTACCCGCGGTTCATCGATTTTCCCGTAGGAATAAGATATTTCCCCGCGGTAAAACGTAGCCTATGTTTTAATCCAGGGTATCGGCTAACTCCATACCAAATTTTATTAAAATCCGTCCAGCCGTTTCAGCGCTAAAGACTGACAAACATATAAACACACACACAAACTTTCACGTTTATAATATTAGTGTGATTATTATGATAATGAAAAAATTTCTACGCCTGTTATGGAAAAACATGCTGATCTAAATATTGTCAATACCAACCTTCTGTACACATGTTTGACAAATAAATCTCTTTATCTTTAGCAGTTTATTGTACCTGCACTGCAGCGTCCGAGTGGTCTCTTCACCCGTCTAATGTGAGTGAAGGTGTGGCACCGTACGCTATTAGAGCATCTCATTACGTATGCAGATGGAAAGGTCAAAGTATATTTTGTAAGTACTATTTTGTTCCATTTTGAAGTTTGCTTAAGACTGTTTTTTAATCGTCCCAAAAAAATTACGCCGTGTTACCGCTATAAAATACGTATATAGGTTTACTCTGTAGTTCTTTTTTTACCGTGAATAGAAGTCTCGCTATGACCAAAATCCTTATCACATCAAACACAATACAATTTAATTACTCATAAGAGCAAAGTCTAAAAAAACACCTACGTAAACCGTTAATAGTTTCCTGTTCTTGTCAATACCAATCTAAGTGTTATGTTGAAATCGAAGAACGTTACGTTTTCAGAATATTTTTAGGCACGATCCGGAGAATCTCCCGTACCACATTGAAAATGAAGCTAATAAAAAACAGCCCAACCCTAAGAATCCGATACCGAATCTTAAGGGGATACCGCGCCATGGAAAACCGCAGACCGATGGCAAATTATAACTTGGCGGACTCAGAACTGCTCCTTGGACAGCCATAATAACATCTAGCTAGACGGAAAAATGGCGCGAAACGGCGGGGGCGCGTGGGGGGTGGGGCCCCGCGTCTCTAGCATGCATTCGGTAGGTGGGATGGAACATAGTACATTGACATTCAGCAAACACAACGTGAATTCTTTACATTTAAATGAGATATGTATAATAAATTTTATTTTTTATTTTTTATAATACATTAGATTAGATTAGAACTCTTTATCCAGAAAAACAAACAAACACATTATAAGACTTATATATCTAAGTTTTGCCGTATACGATTGACGGTCTTATCGGTCTTATAATAAAAAAAAGTCTGGGTGCTATCCCTATCCTATGTTTGTAATGTCCTTGCCTGGTTATCATAGCACAGGATATCCTAGTTTGGGACCAGCTCAAGTAATGGCTTCACCTGGTCCACGCAATACAATCGTGATGTGTGGAAATTATTATATTATTTTGATTTGATTTGATGATCAAAGAAGGTGGTGCTAACTTGTGTCTGAATTCATTTTCTCAGAATTTAGTCGTAAAGTTCGACTAGACGACTGACGTCGATTATTTATATATATATATTTTTACCTGACTAACTGCTGCGGTCCCCGAAAGGAGAGTAATGTGATTGGATGATATGTATGTATGCAAGTATGCCCGATTATTATATTCCCTCACAACTCCCTAACCAATGTGTGATTCTGACACATATACTTCAATAAATGATTTGTCATGTTTGCGCAAGTGTCATAGGCTATATGAAATTAACATTAATCCAACAATAAATCGCTGGAAAAATAAAAATTATACACTTTAATAGAAAATAACCAACAACTCGACTGCTCAGCATTAAGTAAGTAGGCGGGAACTAAATTCAACAATTTAACTCGAAGTACTTAGTTGGTTAGCCTGCTTATTTGTTAATGGTCAGCATGGGCTATTGGCTATTTTTTATTCAAGTTTTTATTATTATTTTTTTCGTTGAAAATTTGCCAAAAATTCGTTTGAAACACTGATCGGTGCTTTTAATAGGTAGTATTTCATTTTAAGTGAAGACCTTAATGCAGTTCTTTTTTTTTCAGCTAACCAGAGCGTGCTAGAGTCACGGTTGAGGAAGAGCGGGCTATCTTGCGATCTAAATTGACTTGAGTTTCGGCCCATCGCCTGTTTTTAAATCGAAGATAACTGAGTTTTATGGCTGGTTAGCGTAATAACGGTCAGCTACTGCTCTTCGATGTACCTATCCAATATTGTTATCTTCTCGCACGCCTTTTCAGCTATTGAGAAATAATTGAAACCGAAGAGGCAAACTATTTCTGCACGATTTACAGTGCACTTTCTTCTTTTAACTATAAAAGGATAATTGCGAAGAATTTCTTTATGAAAAATTCTTCCGATAGAAAATACGCAAATAACAGAGCAATTTTTCATTCACATTGTGTCGCCTATTAAAAAATATTCCTTTCAAATTTCGCGCGTAAACGAAGACTCATCGTCTGTTGTTCTTTTTGAAAATGAAAAAAGTAAAATATCTCGTGAAGTGTACAATGTCGTAGCCTTACGGCCCCGAGTAACAAACGATAAAAAATAATGCAAATTCACTTTGGGATCTCTTCCAAATAATGTCCGATCGTTATATGGATAAGGAAGCTCTTTTTGCAAATCGCTGTGCTCTCCTCTTTTTATTCCGCGTTCCTTAACGATATTGTTCGACGTTAAAATGAAAAGTGATTCAAGTAGTAATTTATTTAAAGTGTGTCGGTCCATTTAAACGTTTACAAAAGTGTTTTTTTAAAAACTTTCCGCTCGTTATTATTTTATACAAAAAAACGTAGGCGTGTCATTTTTCCGAGTGGAAGTCTCGAACGCTTAACGTTTTTATGAAGGAAACAGGACAATTTGTTCGTAATTGAAGCTACATGGGGTATTTTGTTGAAAATTAAAGTGCGAAGGTGCTGAAGAAGTACGGTGAACATGAGTTGGAGGTATCTTGTGATTTTTCCCATCAAACTGGCAGCTTCGAGCGAAAATTAATTTGCCTTTGGCTGAACTTACAGCGTTCCTAAGCAAGGTTACACATCAGCGACACAACTAAGGATAAACTAACTGAGGTGACTGAAAAAGATAAATTATTTTCCAAATACAATTACTTCACTTTTGTTGGAAGAGTCCGACCAGTTCCTAGATACTGTTATTGCATTGTAGTACAATGACAACTGTATGAAATGACGATTCAGTTTCATCGCCGCTTCAAGTCTACGCGCGCACTCATATCAAGACTTCTAGGCGTCAATGGTATGACAAAACAGGTCACGTGACCCAACCGTGTATCTGTCATCGTACTATAATGCACTAACAGAATCGAGGCCTAGGTTTCGCTCTGATCAGCAGAGCTTAATCACGGTGAGCAGAGCTCGCGTCGTCGTTGTGTAGTGCTTACGAAAGTTTTTATTCTAAAAAATTAAAAATATACATTTCCATTCAGGCAAATCCATTATTATTATTAATAAAATTATTTATTGTATATTTTTATATAAAAAAAAAAGAACAAAGGCGAACTTAATGCTAAAAGCATTATCGTCCAGTTAACCATGGTACATTGCTTCTGGCCCCACACTAGGATACCAAGTAAATGTGAGTAAATTGAGTGTAAATTGTCTGTGAGAATTGTATGTGGAGTGTGTGTAGGAATGTGTATGTTGCAGTATATGAGTAAATGGCTGTAAGGCCGATATTACACTTGTCTTTATCTATCGTGTTATAAACCAGTGCGATCAAAGTTCTATGATAATGTAATATGGCCCTAAGAGTGATAACTTTGTATAATAATGGTGATGGTGCAATCTTGTCAGTCCGCAAATAGCACTCAGTATCGCAGCGATCTCAAGAGGAGGCTGCTAATTAAACTTACAGTTTTAAAGCTCATGAAACAATTCAAGAGGCAGCCAACTAGATCGCGGGGCTTAGTCGCGAGCTTGCGCCGGCCCTAGCTCCGCGTCACGAAACTTTATAAAGCGCGCTCAAACACCGAACTTGTCTACGGGAAAATCACTAGTAAACTCGCGTCTAACCGGTAAACAATCGCTGCTTGCCTACCTAATTTAATGGTTATAGACGTCAGGCGCCGAGGCGAAACGGCATAAGCGACGCGGTTTCGGTTAGAATGTTCCGTGATTACCAAGAGTTTTGATTAAAAACTGATTTTTTATTTAATAAAAAAAAGTGTGTCTCGTTAATCCTTTTAGCTTATTGCTTTTAAATGCAGGCGATTTTTTTTATAATTGCGTAAAAATGTGAATGTAATGCAAAAAAGTGTCGAAACGGTTTCGGTTTCCTCTTCAGCAATTTTGCAAAATGTCGTTTTCGTTCTTGCGGTTGTCAAGCGATTTCGGTTTCCCTGTAGTAATTTCGTAAAATAACGGTTACGTGTTTTCAGTTAGCAACAAGATGTTTCGGTTTCTTTGTAGTATTTTCGTAAAATAACGCTTTCGTTAACGCTTAACGGTTTCGGTTTCCGCTTAGTACTTATTTTCGTAAAATTTCGCATAAGACATTTCGGTTACCAATCGGTTTTGGTGTGACGAGCGAGCGAAATTTCCCGCTCGGCTCACCCCACGGCTGGCAGTTGGAGCGTTCGCGAGATAGTTCGATGGAAATTTCGGTCCCATTTCCAAGTTGGGTTCTGGTGCCGTCGCGGCGGACGGAGTTGGCGCACCGAAATTTCGACTGACAATTTCGCGTAATTACTGTAGTTTAGATGTAGGGTCATTATTGATATGTGTTTCAGGCACACGTTGCAAGCTTAGATTCTGTTAAGGCATTATGGTGCATTGACAGTTCTCGACTGAATTTTATTTATTGTGTACGCATCTTACGTTTTAGGCCTTAATGCAATGAGAAAAAACTTGTCACTAAATCTGCTGTAGTAATAATGGACTTTTTAAATCTTAAATCAACGCCTAGGGTCTATTTACTTTTTTTGGGGTCACTATTAGTCGTTTTTATTAGGGGTGTTTTTTTAAATAATAAATGTAATTTTGTATAAACTTCTTCGGTCCTTCAGCTCCTAGGGGAACATAGGGCCTCAACTACATATTTCCACTTCTAACCGTCATTCGCAGCAGCTTCCAAATATTAAGACTAAAGACAAAATAAGGTACTCACGTTCGTGATCTGAGCGGTCGTATGTAGATCTCAGCATGCCTGAGGACAAATAAAAGGTACATTAAATTCATGTTTTGATACAGTCCGTTAGCTTTTAGAATATACCTTCGGTTTTCGCCGAAAGCACACGAGTGTGTGCCTTCCTGCCCTGTTTAAAACTTTTCTTCACTATTTTGAAAAGTTATGTGAGTTATAAATAACAATACAAAATAAACCTTACCTTATTGCAATATAATCGATTCTATCCGATAGTAGCCGAGGTATATGCTAAAAGCTAACAGACTGTACATAGTTTGTTCACTGAAAAATGCAAGTAATTGTGTAGTTAATGCAAACTTGAAGTCATACTCGTATTCACAATCTAAATAATGCAAGTTATCTCACGAAAATTCCCTTGGATCGTGGCAAGTGGTAGTCCCTGATCTCTGCCTACCCCTCTGGGATACAGGCGTGAGCTTATGTGTATATCTATGTATGTATTCCCTTGAAATCGCTTTTGGTTAACTATTACCCATGCCCGTGACTTGTTCACGAAAAAACGGTCCTGTGTTAGTATAAACAATATTTTATCAACCCATTGGTATGCCGAGTTACTTCTCATCAGGGCGGCCGCTTGACCATGATTGCATGACAAAATATTACAAGCTTCCGAAAACGTATTAATATTATGTATTAATGTGGCTCCAATTTAGAACAAATAGAATGAAGGCACTGTGAAATGAAGACGCTGAATGTGTTGCGTAACTAGGCTCGACAAGATACAAAACTTTGAGTACGGAACATCGTCGATAAAGTACCAGAAAGTAGGCTTAGATGATTCGGGCATGCGAAGAAAAATCCCCGTGACTATGTTGCAAATGAAGCGTCTGTCGGTTCTCTGAAGGAGATCCAGAGGAAGACCGAAAACCAGGTGGATGGACATCAGACGTAGTGAAGAAAGAACTCATAGAGTGCGACGCTTCTAAAGAAGATACCGGGAATAGGGCGAAGTGGAGGGAGAAGATAAGGAAGGCTGACTCCACGATCAAGAATAGAGAATAAATACGAATAGAGAGCATAGATAAGTATATGATAGAAAGAGAGAGAATTAAAGAACAAATTAAGGCCATGAAATACGTCGTTCAAAACAAATGAGGCGATGAGGTCTATGAAATCGCGATCAAAAGTGGTCGCCAATTAGCTTGTTTAGCAGTGTTGGCGGGGCGGCGGGGAAGGGTCCCGTTGTCATGGCAACCGGGTTATGGTAGGCACACGTTGATTGGCCATGCTATTTTTTTTACCATAAACCGAAACGTCAAAACTATTTCGAGAATTATGTTTACAGTAATTTAAACCTTTAAGATTTGTAAATAACTCTTATTTTTTTTTCAAGATATTCAATAAAAGCATTGACATTAAATGATTTTCTATGACGTCAGCAAACACAGCATGTGAATAAAATTAAATAATTTGCCTTACTTAGAAAAAAAAATGCAAATGACTTTTTTATGTAGGCAAAGACGATCTCTGTAAACAAAATTTTAGAAAAATATTAAAAATAGACAGTCATGATGAATAAAACTCAAAAACACCGAAATTAGTTTCTTAAAATCAATATTATAAAAAACATATATCAAAAATAAATTCATGGCCAATTAGCTGTGTTTAGCAGTGTTGAGTGCGTCGAAAGGCTCCGTTGTCATGGCAACCGGGTTACGTAGGCACACGTTAATTGTCGAACACTGCCCCCGTCCGCCTGACAGTCTGTTGGAGCTTTTAGCACCTACGCTTGGTACAGCAGCGCACGAAAGTGTCTCAAGCCGTTTTTTGTCTCAGTGCAGTAATTTATTATTCACCCGTATTTTTTCAGTTTGTTCTCCACATATTAATTGTGGAAGTAACACCTTTGACGTTCATAGAGAGTGCATATTTTGTTTTTATTTTCAATAAAATGTTTTAATTTGAAGTTAATTGTTTTCGAACTAAAACTTTCGTAAGCACAACACATTGTAAACTTTTAGTCCGGATCTACTTACGATCCGTTCTCGTTTGAGACGAGCAACCGACGACGCGAGCTCCGTCTCTGCTCACCATGAATAAGCTCTGCGAGTCGGAGCGAAACCTGGTCGGACTCGTCCGGTAAAAAAAATACCCGTAAGTTGATCCGGACTAAAAGTTTACAAAGTTAATTATTTAATATTTTTGTTGCACAAAAGACAGGACAAAACATGGTGGTCGTCCTAAAAAGAGATAGAGAAATCTATGGTAAAAGGGAAATACGTACATATACGAGGTTATGGATTATACTTTTTACTAAGACTGCTCGTAATAGTAAAGAAGATCTCTGTGGCACAACGGTTAGCGCGTGTGACTACCATGCGATAGGTCCCGGGTTCGAATCCCGGCTGGGGACAAAAAAGCCCAGGTCTTGGATGTTTACATGTTTGTGATGTCGCTGTTTCTGGTTGTCACGACACAGGGTATCCTAGTGTGGGGCCAGAAGCAATGATTGTGCCTGTATATCTAAATGTTTATGTAAAAGGGTTATTTTTAAGTCTTATTCTATTTTTCTGTGTCATATGTAAAACGGTTTTTAATGCAATTTATCTGTCAGAATGAAAGACTGCTAAGTGTATCATCTAACAGGATTAATACACGAAAATGAGATGATGATTGAATTGCGAGAACTAAATCTGACGCGATATTCATAGAACAGGTTTTCGCAGTGCATATGAAACGTACACTTTATAGTTCTAAAATTATAATGGCGATTTAGAACCACCACTTAAATTATTAAGTCATAAAATTGTCATAGTGGAGGCAGAAGAACGGTACCTATGACAATACTTCCTAAGATAAGATAAGAATATTCTTTATCGCACCCAAGAATCCATGGCCTGAACGCGCCGTATGTTGCTTAACCTTAGTGATCGTTTAAGATCACTCAGGCAGCCCAGGCTAAGAGCGATTCTATAATCACGTCTATATTATTTGATAATCACGAGTAATAATAAAGTAATGAAGAATAAATTTAGATTTTTCTTTCTATCCTATTCCATTATGTTGATTTACTGAGGATAGTTTTTAAACTGAATACCAAAGACGGGTCTTCTGGCTGAATTGCTTTTGAACGAAGCTATTTATGACGTTCTAATTGCTTAATTTATTTATGAGGAAGCTTTCGTTTCTCAAACATGATAATTATTTTTAGTTTTGTTTATTGGCAGTGGTAATATAAGCATTTAATTCTAGAAAATACACTGAACGAGCGACTATTGATTTGAATTGAGTTGTTTTATGATTGAGTGATTCTCTTCTGATGTTATGTATTTATTTAGTTCAAAACTTGACAACTTTTTTTAGCAGTTTTAGTGGGCAGCTTTTTCTATATATCATCTTCTTTAATATAACATTATCATTATCATCTCATTAATGCTTACAAAAGGACACGATATAGACTGATAAGATTATAATGGTGCGTATACATTTTGTGGACAATTCCGACATCAAATAATGTTAAATAGGATTAGTCTTAACAGAATGCCGACAACTAAAATTGTGAGGTAGAAAAGAAAAACATAAAAACAAACCTAATTGAAAAAGCCCATTATCTGAAACGCTTGAGAGGTTTATTCCAAACAGCCTTTCCTCTAAGCAAAATGCAATGGAAAATTTACAAGCACTAAAAATAAACATCCTCGATGGGAAGTTAGAACAAAAAATTGATGGGGTATTTTAAAACCGTATGTACCTATTGTGTTAGGAAGGTTAGTATGGAGAGATCCTTGTGAGAGGATATCTGTAGAACTTTGTAAATAAATAAATAATTAAAATAAAACATGTAAAAAAACAGTTTCAGCAGTATGATATTTTTCGGAATCATTGAAGAACTTTTTCAAAATGGCCGCAAAGGGTATAGAATCAAACCGAAGTTACGGGCCGTTGATAATGATACTCGTACTTTTCTTTTGTTTCCTAGTAAGAATAACTTCCGGTTTTGAATTCTGACGCCATTTGTACAAATGTACGGGGCCCCCCAGTGGGTATGGAACCCGCGACGTCTGTCTTGGTAAGTAAGCATCGTAACAGGTAGACCGACGGGGATAGTCTGTCCCGTCGGTCTGTGTCTGTCAGATGTGAATAATGTCTTAATTAACGGTATTTTTATTTTTGGCATAAAAACGAACAGTATGTTCACTAAATACCGTAGTTCCACCAAAAAGCCATACAAAGAATCAACGAAAGTAACATTAACCTTTTAGGTCACCTCACTATCCTCACAAAAAACGTCACTTCAAACTCTTAACCCTCGACCACGCGCGTGACCGCCGCCGACCCATTGAGCGGATAAATTACCGTCGTCGCTAAAAAATCGTAACGACATCGTCGTGAGCGGAGCGTCGTGAGCCGTGCGCCGACGCACGTGCCCGACTCGATGATAGGAAGTCAGTGTCACGATAAAAAGGCCATTGAAAGGATGCCGCGCGGCGACGAAGGAGAAAAAGATAGCTTGCGCTATAAAATTTTTGTAGAGATACTATTTACCGCGAGCAAAACATTAAGGAATGGACCGATGAAGTTAGCGTTGAAGACCTGTTTCGCTCGGCAATAAATAAGAAGAATAGAGCAGACGGGCAACCTCTTTAGTGAAGAGGTTTAGGAAGAAAAAGAAAACGCCATTATTAGAATGGTCCCAACGCACGATTGTTGTAGTGAATCAAATCAAATCAATTTTTTTTTTTTTTTTGTAAAAGGCGAAAGATTTATACGTATTGAAGGGAAACCAGAGTTAAATCAAATATTTTTATTTATAATAAAAACCAAATATTTAATAAATGAACGTTGTTACTTTGAAAATATATTCCTGTAGCAATTCACCTACCTAGCGAATCTAAGCACATCAATTTGCGTAAATGTATGAATGTATAAATGACTGTAGAAATTACATTACGCTACGTATTCACATCGTGACATCACTAAAGCCACATGTAACGATATATCGTAGCGATCAAATTGTGCAAGCCGATTTATTAATCGATCGTGTGTATAAAAAAATAGTGTATTTGCTTTACTATATTTACAGCTACAGTTTTAAATATGCATAATGTTGGTCGTACACATAAACTATTTGAAATTATCTACGACATAATATACCCAATACTAATTAACTTGTTATTCCACAGTGAACGATAAAATGCAACGATTTGTCATATACACGATTGATATCGTAACGTGTGTAGCAGACTTCAGTTAGTGCATATTAGTGCAGCTTACGCGAAAACGGAGCGGTAATTTGGTGTTTGATTTGCTAATATATTCCCAAGTATTTATATTAATCAATGAACACTGTTTGGAACGCAAACTTCGCTTAACAACTGCACCATCGTTTAATTAATCGACCGCCAGTGAATAATTTAAAGGAATGTTTTGTTTCTGCTGTCACAATGCAGGTCCCAATCGCGTATGCATGCCGCTGTAAAGAGAATGGGTTAATTTCATTAATCCACAATCCATTACTGGATTACGCCACTGGAGATTGTGTTCGTAGTTTTGCATTATTAAGTCGATTTTCCTATGTTACCGCGCTACGTGTAACGTAAAGGAACAAATGCCCTTCTTTCATCATTAACCCATTATGTCCCCACTGAGGGGGACGGGTCTCTGCCTTGAGAAAAGTATAGGCCATACTCCACCACGGGGACCAAGTCCGGATTAGTGGAGGCTTGTAAGACTAGTGGCTGGTCTTACTGTCAGAAGTTTTCAAGCCGCCTTAAGGCCTCTGACTTGGCTTAACGACTGCCACCTATCGAATGCATCTGGAACCACCTGCTTAACGTGCCTTGCGAAGAACGGAACTACTCGGAAAAATGCAACGAGCGTTAGTAACAGACGGTCACCTATCCATGCACTGAACGCGCCCTATCTTGATTAACCTTCGTGGTTGTTTAAGACCACTCAGGCAGCCGGGGCTACGAGCGATTCGTACGAGCCCTTCTTTCAAAGAAGCTAATTTGTTTAATGTTTTCGTGAGTTCACGTGCATTATATTCTGAAGTAATCCAAAGGAATAATTGTGTTATCTTGATGTGCCTTAACATTTCTTCTGTTCGCAAAACAAATTTATAAACAATCATAAATATATGTATTCGATTTTTAAATATATATCTGTTAATCGTTGTTATGGACACGATAGTTTGATGAAAGAATTATATAGAGTGGGTGGAAGGGCCGTTAAATGAAATCCCAGGCGGACGTACCTCGACCATATAGGGTATGTTTTAGCAAAGCGCAAGATAAAAAGTTTCCAAAACTGCCGTTCGCGCATGGAATGACATATGTGTAAAGATGAAGGGAAATGGAATCTGTGAGGATCGTGAAAAGTGGCTAAGACAATCCTGTTTTATACGTGCTCCATTCTGTATTTTGCGCAGTAAAGTGTTACAAACAAACAAACCATAAAATCGACCTCAGGTTTAGCCCCTGGTCATTGCTTGTTCGAATCGTGACATTTCACGTTGTGTATCGAGTCCGATAAATCAGAATCCAGCAGCAATGCTTCGGAGAGATGTCAAAGTTCAGCCCAAATAGTCCACTATTGTGACAATACTCGGTCCATTGTGTCGTGGTACAGTCACTAAAAAAATGCATTAGCATCTAAAAAATATAAAAAAACCTAATATATAGGTAATTGATTCATAATATAAGCAATGAAATGGACCGACACTTGCGTCTACTAAAACAAAAACTACGTCACTAAAAAAACACATTAGCATCAATAAATTATATCAAGAAAATAATATTTTATCAATTCATAATGTACAAAATGAAATTGACACGGATGTAAATAATTGCTACTTTTGTTAATGAGAAAAATGTATTTAATATGTTTTTGTTTTATTATTTGATATAATTGTAGGAATTGATTGTTTATTCTATTACTACATGAATTTATTAACTAGCTGACTACGTCCGCGTGGGCTTTAGTTGAGTAAAGTGTTCGCAAATAAGATAGGGATACTTTTAGCGCATGCGAAAGAGCTTTCATACTAACTTCGCAACCCCCTCTTACCCCTTAAGGGATGATTTTCGAAAAATTGATTTACATGTGTTTCATTACCTTCAATGAAGGACCTTCATGCTGAATTTCGTTCGAATAACTTCAAAAACGGCAAAGTTTCATACTAACTTTGCACCCCTCTTTTTACCCCCTTAAGGGATGATTTTCGGAAAACTATTTTACATGTTTTTCATACCTTTTAATGAAGGACCTTCATATTGAATCTCATTCGAATAACTTCAAAAACGGCAAAGTTTCATACTAAGTGTGCACCCCCCCCTTTTCCCCCTTAAGGGATGATTAAAAAAAAAATTTTTACACGTGTTTCATAATTTTAAATGAAAAACCTTCTTACCAAATTTTATTCGAATAACTTCAAAAACGGCAGAGTTTCATACTAACTTTGAACCCTCATTTTACCCCCCCCCTTAGGGGATGAATTTTCAAAAATCCTTTCTTAGTGCTCCCCTACGTTACAAAAGGAACCGCTGTGCAAATTTTCAAGTTTCTAACCAGTATAGTTTAGGCCCTGCGTTGATATGTCAGTCAGTCAGTCAGTCAGTCAGCTTCTCCTTTTATATATATAAGATATATTCGACAGTGTATATCTAGGGTTGACATGGACATGCTTCCGGCTGTAATATTCGAGGGGACAGCAATTCCATTTAGTCAGACTGTAAAGAATCTCGGTATTACCATTGATAGTCCCTTATCTTGGGTACCGCAGCTGGAAATGGTGAGCCGGAAGATGTTTGCGTCTGCGAGCTCTCTTAGACGGCTTCGTAATTTTCTACCCACTGCTACCAAAGTTGCGTTAGCACAATCACTCCTTCTTCCTATTCTCGACTACGCTGATACATGTTACCTCGACCTCACCGAGGAGCAACTAAATAAACTTGAGCGTCTTCAAAACTTCTGCATCCGGTTTATATTTGGTCTGCGCAAATATGATCACGTCTCCGAATTTCTTTCACAGCTCAAGTGGCTCCCAATCCGCCTCCGCCGGAATACGCACATACTCTCTCTTCTCTATTGCATACTGTTTAACCCAAGAACTCCTTCCTATCTAAAAGAGCGCTTTGAATTCCTTCACTCTTCTCATGTCCTTAGTCTTCGCTCCTCCCAAAACCTTCTCCTAAAAATCCCATCCCATCGCACCACTTTCTACAGCTGCTCCTTCACAGTGCAAGCAGTCCGCCTCTGGAATGACCTACCGGTAGAGGTGCGGAAAGCCAACTCGCTCCCAATTTTTAAAACTATGGTGAAGGGTCACTATCTCGCTGGTTTACTGTAAGACTGTTGCTGTTGTTGGTATTTTATTTATGTCCTATGTGTATGGTTTATAAATTTATGTACCTATTTATATAATATATATTTTCACATCATTATTTATTTGTGTAATATTATTTGTATGTATCTATTGATAGTTCATATTTATATTATATAGAATTTATATTATATTTATAACTATAACAGTTTGGTTGCCTAGGCATGTATAATAAAATTGATTTAACTCAGTAATTATTATTTTACTTATTTTGTACATCTGCTTCCTTCTCCAATATTTTGCTCCAGTCCATCCAAAGGTTGTCTGGAAGAGATCACTTTTAGTGATAAGGCCGCCGTCTGTACTCTTAGATTAAGAAATACCTGTGTAATTTCCTTTTTTATGTACAATAAAGTGTTTTCTATCTATCTATCTCTATCTATATATTCTTAACCGCGGGTCAGTCAACACTTACCCTATACTTCAGCCATTACAAACGTGCGAAACGAGTCATAAAAGTGCGAGCGAGAGTTCCGATATGCGTGATATACCTCCTATATGTGTGAGTAAGAGGTCTGATTCAAATGTTTATGACTCAGTTTGCACGGTTTGTAATGGCTTAAGTATAGTTTGCTATGGTAATCAGGCAAGAAAATTACGAACATAGAAAAACAAAATGAAAGATCTTCTCTATCTACCTAATTCCAACTTCACTGTACGCGGCCAAGAATGCCAGATAACATGTTTGAACTGTTTACGGATATCAGGCACTGCTTTCGTTCCAAAAACGGCGCACAATAGGAAGTAAAGACGTTTAAAGCCCACGTCTGCACAATGTTAATAAGCCACAAGTACGCAGCTACAATACTTTAAACCGCTCCCCAATTAATTTAAAAGTAAACGCCTTGAAGGCCCACACACAGTACAGTTAAAGGTTTAATTACAAAAAGTAATTAAACATTTCGAAATCGCAATGAGGCGTTATTTAAGCATGTGCAAAAGGATGTACGCGCAGAAACAAATTTGGTGGTTGATTATAAAAAAAATATATATAAAATAATAATCTTTATTGACACAAAAGATATACAAAAATATTTTTTTATTATGTTAACTCGAGATATTAACTAAGAGTTACAGACACATTGTTGATGCGTGTATCTGATACCTGTGCTAAGAAAAACCTGTATTACAATGCCTCCCAAATTTATGTTTAAGCAACTTTGTAACCTGTAAATAAGACTCACAGAATAATAATACAGAATAAGATTTGAGAGTCACACAAAACAATGTTATTAAAAATAACAAAGTTACACCGAAACAAATACTGCACAGAAAAAACATATTATGTGCCATATAATTTTAAGGTTTTTACTTTAAGACCACTGTAGGAATAATAAAAAAACAATTGTTATGTTATGTAAAACGGACACTTAATTAAGACTTCGCTACCCGTACGTCCGTCGGTCTGTCACCAGCCTGTATCTCACGAACCGTAATAGTTAGACAATTTGAATTTTCACGGATAATGTATTTCTGTTGACGCTATGATAACAAATTATAAAGACAAAATAAAATATGTATTTAAGGGCGCTCCCATATAACAAACATGTGTTTTTTCCAACTCTTTTTCTCGGTCTTAATAACGATAGCAAGTAGAAACTTCAAATATTTTTATAGATAATGGTACCTACGGGACCTTTTATGCGCGAGTCCGAATCGCACTTGGCTGATTTTTTAATCGATAAAGTGGCAATTAAGCCGTTCGTTGCCGCTTGATTGCAAGTTACGAGTATTGAACGACTCGATATGGCGGTGGCGTTTTTATTTTTGCTTTCTTCCGTATGTTTATGGCGCGCCTGTACAAGGAGCGGTGTTACGCGTCCGGAAATTTATGCCATATTGTGTTATGGATATGACGGCACCCAAAAATGTATTGTGAAAGTTTTATAGTGTAATCGGCAGTTTTACTGTCCTTTTGTTGTACAACCTTCACATTTTAGTTGCATGTAGCTCGTAATACAACGGAGTAGAGTGCATGGGTGTATAGGATGATGTGCTGTCGACTGTACCTATAGTGTAACTCACAAGTCATAAATTAATTGCGTCCATGTAGTTGTTTAGATGTTACATTTAGGGTTTGTCTCATAATTGATACCCGCACATCCATTTCCAAGTAACATGCAGTATTTGAAATACAAAGTACTTTGATAGTCATCGATGCGATAAAGCATCTTCTTCTTAATGTGATGGCATCTCCTATCGAAGGTCGGCTATCACTGTGGCCACTGTGCCCCGTGATGTGGCGATTTTAACCAGTCGATGGTGCCAATATTATGTTTATTATTGCCTATATTATTATCACACAGTATTGCAATAGTAATATAATTTGTCATGTTTATTTTTACTAATTTTCTAACTAGGCTCCGCTAAAAAATTCATACAAATAACTGTACTAGTTTTTATCCGAAATAATTTTTATGCGAAATCTGGTCCTACTCTTCAGACAAAAAGTAAATTAAGTGTATCCGGAATAAAGTATTTTTGTTTAACGCATACGTGTTGATCCCTCATCTTGAAGCGTCTCTATTAAGCACTTTTCTGTCTCCCAGACAAAGATCACGCAACTAGATGGGCCAGCTTTACCCGCGTCGCGTTTTATGATTTATGTCTCTCCTGGAGAGCCATGCGTGGTTAGAATGATGACCAAAGTCGCGCGTTGTAACGTCAAAAGTCGAGACGTTCCAGTATAATAAGTATATCCAGTTTTGGTCCCAGTTTTTCCGTGTTTGTCACGTCCTTGCCTGGTTACCCAGGGTATATATTTAGCATTGGTTAAGTGATTGTGTTGTGTGTACTTCCATAATTGATTATATTAATATATTAATTGACGAATTCTGACATTTTAGCGCCACAAAACGCGTGACAGGAGCCGTCGTGCTACCCATGCTGAAGAGGACTGATTAAAAATCGGCGAAAGGTCTTTGTTGTTTTTATATCAAACAAACTTCAACTCTCTTTTGTTGCAGTAAAGACGATGCGGCATTAGTACACAGCATAGTACGCAGCATGGTAACTTTTATATGTTTTTAATATAATGGTCTCCTAGTTTTACTTGTAAAGTTTGTGTGTTACTTTGATACAAAAAAAAAATTGAATATGTGTCTATTATTTTCTGTAACGTTTTAACGTCTTAAGGTGACAGCAATGGACGGCATGGGATTGAATATAGTCATACATGGTTTAACAAAGTACCCATATCTATCGGAAATGAAGGCTTCTGCTGATCAATATAAACTACCAATCAAGTGGAGGGTTTTGAGATCGTAAAAAATATCGCTAGGGCGAGATCAGCGTCTCATCTCCCAATTGTCACTATCCTGGCAGTTCTCTTTTCCTTCATCGACATTGATTGTTTCAGTTGCTCCATACATTTTTAAGTCGTAAAAAGTAGTACGGTACTGTTTCTAAGGATATTATGTGATTGAAATGGTAGTAAAATGTGTATATTTTGACAAATATACCCTCCCTTTTCTGTAACATTTGACTGTGGTTGGTCTCAGTACAATGCACCGGCTTTGCCTTCTGCAAATCCTATTTTATCTTTGACGCGGGTGACGGCACTTTTTCCGTCTCACTAAGAAGTTTGGTCTTCAAAATAAGAGGTTTACCCGGCGGCTTATTTCTGCGCGAAGGATATTACGTCCCGAGATTACAATCTTCCGGAACCCTTTCTGTTGATGTTCTGTAGTTCCGCCAAAATATGATGACCCCCTCCTTCGTGGTACGAGCTCGAGTGGCAAAGGCCAGCGCTGTCATCGATAGTTGCCGTTGCTGTAATGTAAGTACCTTTACATTCCAACTGCAAAAGGACGGATGGATGGATGGATCCGGTTTGATCTCGGCAAAAGGGAATTTCATTACTTTACTTCGGGGAAATGCGAATGAAAGTATGACAAAGTTGACAGGGAATATTATTGTTATTTGCTACAAATATGTGGGTCGGTAGGAACGGTATCGGGAAAACGAGATATTGCAGTTATTACAAATTACTGGGATTTATTTGAGGCCCGATTCCATAGAAATCGAAATGACTGTGTAGTTTTTGTTTCGTTGGTGAACTTTAAATTTTATAATGCTGTTGCATCTATAACATTATTTTACGATGCAAACTTTGTTACACTAAATTAATTAGCTGACAACCGCTGTGGCGCAGCGGTTAGCGCATCTGCCTACCATGCGAGAGTTCACGGGTTTGAACCCCGGCTGGGGACAAAAAAAAAGAAACCCAGGTCTTGGATGTTTAACTGTTTGGGACGTCGCTGTTTCTGGTTCCCACAACATAGGGTATCCTAGTGTGGGGCCAAAAGCAATGAATGTGCCTGTATGTAAATGTTAAATGTTATGTTATTCTCAGACCTAACAAATATTCACAAAAAAAAACATACATATCAGTGAAGTCGTTTTGGAGATGTTCAATAAAAAACTCTGTGACATGAGAATTTTAGATATTGCATTAATTGTATTCCTTATCATTAAAAGAAGTCTCACAATAATTATATAGGACTTCGTTAAAACTTATAATTATTATTGCAAAGTAGCCAAACGTTCAGATTTTGCCGGACTTTTCACGGTCATATCAATTTAAACTGAATGTTTTCTAGTCAATAGCCAATAGTTGATATTGATGTTGTTGTTAAAAATAGCAAGACGTAATTATTTATTTTAGGAGAAGTATAAATCAGTACACAAATAACCACACGCACATTTGACTTAGTAAACAAGCTTTGTTGGCAAATACTCTGTAAAAAACTATTGTCAGAGTTATCTTCACCTATTTATTTTCAAGTCTTGTGCCCTAAAAATAACTAAATTAGAAAAAAAAATTTTAAATACATTTTATTATATAAAAATAAATACTACGTAATTTTTTTGAGAGCCTCCAACTCGGTCAAATTTACCTTCTAGTCTTACTCGAATTACGTTCTAGACAATATTTTTGCAGTAGTAATCAATAGGAGTTGAAGTCAGTGTACATAGGAATTCTCAAAAAGATATGTCCAGCTTTTGGGTCAAAATAAACGGTCATTTTCGGTACCGAGTCCGGCTTTCACACCGAAGGCCTGGTCACCCAGCTCATGCAACCATACCACGCAACATTGCTGCCGCCCATCCCTTATACGGCGATACAAGTAGCCTTAGGTAGCGGCCGTGGAACCAGTTTTCGTTGACCCGTGAATCTTTGCTAAGAGTACCGAGACCAGAGCTCACATTTTGCAAGTGGTCTGACCGGGTTGGGCCAAGCGGCACGCTTACCAAATGCGAGGGACGGGTTTGCACTGCGGGGCAAAATAGTCGGATTAAAAATTTCATCTTAACTCGATAGTACTGTATTCTATCTAAGAGACTAGCGGTGAACACGCTTGACGGCCAAACCAGAAGACGTGGGTTTGATTCCCTTTGAAGGCTCCGTACCTTTTCAATTTGTAACGACCTTTTCTGAGTGTATTTCTGTGATTGTGATGTCCTTGACTGGTTGCCATAGCACAGGGTTTCCTAATTTGGGACAAGGACAAGTGATTGTATTATGTCATCATCATCATCATCATCATCTGCCTATGCTTGTCTATTGCTGGACATAGGCCTCTCCCACTGCACGCCACTGAGCACGGTCCTCGGCTACTCTCATCCAGCTCTTGCCAGCCGCCCTGCTAAGATCATCGCTGCACCGAGTCTGAGGACGTCCTACACTACGTTTACCGATCTCCACTCAAGAACTCGTCTAACCTATCGGTTATCAGTTCTTCGGGTGATATGGTATTGTGTGGAAGTTATTATTTTTAATTTAGCTATAGAGTTTGCCTTGTTTGATATTTTCTGATAGGTACCTGTAGAGATATAATAAAGCACTGTATCTTTGTACTCGTAAATGTTTTATGTCTGTATTTTTCTTGGTACAATAAAGAATGTTCGTATCTTGTCTTAATTATTCTAAATAATATTTAATACCTTTAATTTGGAAACAAAGGTTTAATTTCATAAAGGCGGCCCCAAATAGCCTGTTATCTTGTTTGACTTCTCTAAAGAGGTCAAACTCGTCCTCGACATAAACTCAAATAGAATTTACAGTATTTTAAGTTTCGAAACATAATAAAATTATTTAATCAACAACGGCTTTGTCTTGTATTCATTTTGAAGCAAGTTTCTAAGCTATTTCAATCATTCTGTGAATGAAAGACAATTTTTTTTGGACCAAGATTAATTCAGTATTATTTATATAATATAGTTGTAAACAACGTTAAAAGAACCCTTAACACAGTTACTTCAACAATTCAATTTTTGAACAAAAAATTAAAACTGACTGAAGTCAGTGAAATCGGTAAAAAATAAAAACTGACTTCAAAAAACTACAGCACCAAAAACAGGGAAAAACATTTCAAAACACAGGATCTTTAATTTCGATGTAGGTACTGTAGAAGTTCTGTTCGGACATACATTTTAGGCACCGAAAAAATATGTTTCGACACTATTGAATTTAGAGGCCATATTCGCTTAAATTATTTCCCTATGTTTAGTGCTGCAATTATCATGTTGGTTTTTATGTTTTATATAAAAAAACTTCACTATTTTTATTTCAATGCGAGTCTGCCATATTGTATTCTCGGAAAACATTAACGAGTCACCACAGGAACACCCAAATCGCTTCAAGTGCCTTTATAATTTGAAGAGTTAGTTTCCTCGATTTGTCCAGGATCTCATCATCAGGCCCTGACTTGGTGACTCTAAGACCACTTGAGAAGTCTACCCTTTCAACAAACTAGAATTTTCCAAATAGGTTCACGCGTCTTTGTGTAGGTAAAAAAAAGATCCCGACGAAGTGCTTTTTTGAAGTCGATTAAAGAAAGAGACTGGAAAATTATTTACCTCTCGGTCATAGAAAAGTGTGATCGAGAAACCTATAGTTACAGTTTGTCCAAAAACACTGGAAACCGGACGAAACACAATACCTTATTTTATGTAATAGCTCAAGTTTTTAATTTATATAATGCTTGTATGCGCAAGCTCTTAGCAAACACAGACAAAAACTCTGAGCAAAACCGTAGTCTTTAATTTCTACTCTTTCTGGACAAGCTGTATTTAGTTCCTTTCTTTAATTATCGGCCGCGTTCAATAATAACTGCCTTTCCTCAGTTTACTCCACACTCCATAAGCATATCAAACAGTGTTATTGCTACTATTAACCATCCACTTACAAATTATTAATTAACAAGTTTCCCTAACACAAAGCCTTAAAGTTTAAAATCATTAATCAAAATGCAAATACCGCCGCTGCCTTGCGATGCAAGTTATGAAATATTCCAATTTAAATCCTGCTACTTGACGTGTTCCGTCTCTTTCCATCAATGCAGGAGGAAAAGAGAAAAACAGAAAGTTGTTCAGTTTTGTGATATTTTTATTTCAGTACTTAAATGGTAACTCGGCTTCGTCAGCGGATCTCTTCACTCCGGATTCGATCGCGCAGTGAAACTACAAACATAGCATCTATCTCTCTCCATTGCTCGTTGGGCGAAGGCCTATGATTCAGATTCTGTTAGTGCATTATAGTTAAATTACAGCTATATGGTCGAGTCTGATGACATGTTTTTCAATTCCATTGACGCCTAGAGTTAACAGAGTAAACAATTTTAGAGTCTACAGTGAACAAATTTAGTACAATTTTCTTTCGAAAAGTGCTCCAATTCTTGTGTTTCCAAGGGCCCGAGCATAGGATAAAACGGCCCTGATTGTAAGCGTACTATAAACAGAAATTCAAACCACATTACACTTTAATCAGCGGAGTCACGGCCTATTTTGTAGCAAAAATGCTAAGTTTTATTTCATTTGTCAACTACTGTGTGTCCGATTGTTGTTGATACAATACGAGGAAAGTCGAGTCAAGGTACAAGCTAATAATACTCGTATGCTTGTTTAATTGGCAAAGCGTTTTATTCCGTTGCAGAATAAAGAATGTGCTACAATGTGTCATTAGGAAGATAGGCTATTTGCCAATGCCTTTTATTTGAATGGATTTTTGTAGCGATGTTGACATTGACATCGAATCGATACCTCCTGTACATTATTTAGCCGTGGTAAGAATGCTGTTTCTCTTACAATACGTAGTAACTTCTGAAAATATTTTTTGCTTTTATTTGTTCATTCAGCGTTGTCATATAATATGATTGTATTTCGGATGACAACGTAATTTCTAGTAAACATTTCTGGGCCCACGATACAGGCTAGGCTTAGTGGGAGGATCCGTTATGTCCAAACTGTTAACAGCCAAAATATTGCAACCATGTACCTCTTTTATTGTAAAGTGTATTTTTGTGAACTTTATCTTGCGCAACCTGTGGGCTCAGTATGTAATTTTCGCAACGGATATTCATACGTCTTAAAAAGTCACGTCAACACAAAAACCGACGTCGTACGGAGTACTGTCTCGCTCTAACATAGGGTCTTGAAAGAAGATAGTGTTATACAGTAGTGGTATATATTTTTAAGACGTATATTCATACGTTGAGAAAATTACAAAATAAGCCCACTGATCTTAATAAATTATTCTTACTGTTGTGTTCCATTGGTCGAAGTACGTGTACGCAAAAAAACAAATATCGAGCGAATGTAACTGAAAAGGCCGGTACCGGACGCTCCAGGCTGACACACTTTGACCAAATAGGGGATGTATTATCAAAGAGCAAGATAAAATTACCCGAAACCGGCGTGCCCGCATGCAACGATTAATGAATGTCGATGAAGCGAGTGATCTGTCAAGTTCGTGGCAAGTGGGAGATGGTCTCTGCCTACCCCTCTGGGATACAGACGTGAACTTATGCACGTATGTTTGTTTATTCTATATTTATTTCATATTCATGTACCGTTTATGCAAGAGAATTAAATATAGAAATATCTTGTTTAAAATTGCTAATTTGCACCAACTACCCCTCATTTAGCTTCTCATTTTTTTCCGTCAATGGTTGTCTGAACAAAATTACCTTTAGTAATAGGGCCGACAATTGCTGTCAAATATTATATGAAATTTCTGGTGTCCATACAAAAAAATATATCTTACTATCTATCTATCAGTCAGATAACCGTATGCACCAGTGCCGTCTTATTTATTCGCGAAATGCCATTAAAAAGGATCCACAGATCGCAATCTAAAAAAGCCATCTTCACACCCGAAGTCCGCTTAACCCGCGCTATCAACGGCCTAATGTTAGGGCGCGTGCACACTACCCGCTGACAGAGATAAATGACCGTCTTGCGGTAAATTGACTTATGGCGCTCGCCCGGTTCCCCATAGAGTTGGTCAGAAGAACCGGAGTAAGAATCTACTTAGACCGTCTTGCACCGCCGACTAAGGCCGACTTGCACCACCGACTAAAATCCATTTAACTTTAAGTTAAACAGAATTTTGATAGTTCCGCCATACACTATCTGTCAAAATGCTATTTAATTTAACGCTAAATGGATTTTAGTCGCTGGTGCCATTCGGCCTAAAATCCATTTAACTTTAAATTAAATAGAATTTTAACATACCTAATAGTGTATGGCGGAACTGTCAAAATTCTGCTTAACTTACAGATAAATGGATTTTAGTCGGTGGTGCAAGCGGGCCTTAGTCTTATTTACGAAAATACGATTTATACCCCCAGTTTCTCGCACACTAACAAGCTGTTAATCTACTGGTTAGCAGCTGTCAGTTGGCCAAAGTGCATACAGAAAAAAATGATAGTGTCAACAGTAGATTAACAGCTAGTTCATCAACAACCCATTCTATCCCCACAAAGGGGTCTCTTCCCTGAGGAAGGTATAGGCCATACTCCACCGCGGGTTCCAAGTCCGGATTGGTGGAGGCTAGTAAGACTAGTGGCTGATCGCTTCATCGACATTCATTAGCCGTTGTATGCGCGCACGTCGGTTCCCGGTACTTTTTATCCTGCCCTTTGCTTATACATACCCTATTTCATCGAAGTATGCCTGCCTGGGGTACTGTCTCTTAAAGGGTCTTACACACATTCGCTTGTTATACCTACAAAGTATAACTTCTCTAATGACCGGTCCCAATAACCTATCTACTTACTAATAACTGACAGTTAGCTATCAACGCAATTTTGCAATGTTCCGTTTTTCTTTTCTATTCAGTGGCCTATCTCTCGCGTTGACAGCTAACTGTTAGTTATCTGTAGATACATTATTGGGGGAATAAATGTCCTATTCACATGATGGAAAATATCGTTTACACAAAGCTACCTCGGAGTCGAATTAAAGTAAGACATAATTCAAATTGAATTCAATGTAGGATATATAATGTAAATGTTTATTTTATGTTTAATTACCTCCTAGTGAAGACTGAATCTTCTGTACCATCCGTGGGACGTCCCAGCAGTTGCCAAGAGATAGCGCATGTGTGAGTGCGCTGTGTACAGCGAGCAAATAGTGCTTATGTGAGGCGTTGATTAATCTACACAGCACGGTATAGAAGTATTGGTAAACAATCTTGTGCGAAATCGTGCTTATTTTAATCAGATGCATTATGACCTTGAAATTATAACAATAAAAACAACTGTTATTGAAATTGGAGTGCGTGCACCCAACGCATAACAGAGCAAAGAAAGAGAGCTCTACAATTCTGTTAGCCCTCGTTGCGTTTCTTGTCCTGACCAACTTATGATAAACTGATAAAAAATGATAAACCAACGCTACACGCCATTGCTTTGCAATAACTGAAGCATATGCTGAGTTCGAGTACGTTTTATATTGCCGTAGGACATAATACACTACACAGCCAATCATAATAGGCTATTTGAGAGTGTGAAAAAAACAGTATTATTTATACGTATTCGTATAAATTCTGTGTCTTGAAACCGCTTTAGGCCATTTTAACTAAAAAAACAATTATGATTTGAAAAAAAAAACACAAGATAAAGTTTGATTATTTTATCTGCCGCCATTGTATCGAAAACGGTCTGAAAATGGCATTCATTCTTTCTTACGTTCATTGGTTGGTGTACCGGGAAGTGACGTTATAATTCCTGTGCGACGCCATATTGCCTACGCTAGCGTTTTAGCGGCTTATATGAAACGTACCTAAATTTTCGTTTAGAAGAAATATGAAAGAATTTACAATGACCACTTTCTGAGGACTCCCTGAACACCAACAAACAATATGAGACGGCTTTCAGAAATCGGTCAAATAGCCTATTGTAGGTGTGCTTGTACTATGTATCTTCAACTGTCTATCTCTCTTGTATTTATGTCAAGTAATAAGCGTGTAGGGTAGCGACCGTAGGAGTGAAACTACGAGCAAGGCACAAGATACACTTAAAACTGATTGCTAGTGAATATTACGAGGCCAAGATTCTTTTAAGGCCCCTCTAAACGGGCGTGCATCAAATAAGTCCTCATTAAGGCAGGGAAATATCCAATTTGCCCGCCCTGCTTCGCCTATGAAAAATCCAAGCCGAGGCGAGACCCTCGTCTTTTTCACCGATTCCTTTGTGGGCCGAGGAGAAACGATTAGCGGGTAGAGAACTCTAATCTCGTAATAATCCGCCAACCCGTGACCACCGCTGGGTTCATTTCCCCCAAATGCCGACTCCCACGGCCCCCAGACATTCTCAACAATATCGTCCAACCATCAGGTTACCGAAAGTGTCCGACTATGTTCCTTGAAAATAACAATTAAAAACCATTTTTATGATGAGCCCAATAGCCCACCAAAAACTCTACAAGATATTATAAAAAAGTAGCTCTAAAGCTGGCTTCCCACGGTCCGCGATATCGCTGACGGACGCGGACCAGCTCTCACGGCACGACATACCGTGGCAAGGGTCTCGTTCGGCTCGGTAGCACAGAGAGACGACACAGGTCAGTTGGAAGAGCCTCTCGTGGTGCGTGGCTGTCCGTGGTCGTCGGCCGTCCGCTTCTGTCCGCGATATTGCGGACCGTGGGTAGACAACTACCTTCTCCGAGCTCTGAAAGAGTTTTCATCCAGAGATTATCTTCGTGTGCAGCAATGGAGAATTATTCTTGCTCACGCCTCCTTACCGCAGAATGACTAATGGTACTACATAAGATGATCAAAAATTTCAGTATCTTCAATACTGTACTAACGTCAAAAAATTACAACTACCGACATCTAGTTATCCTTTCTTTATCAAAAAAAAGCTGCCGATGACTCCCTGGAGATGCCACTTCAGTGTCAAAATGGCCACGGAAAAAGGACGTGCTCTCTGTAGTCAGGAGGCTATACTACCCTCTTAATACCTTCTCCTCCTACCCTCCCTCCTGGCGACCTCTGTGGCGCAGTAGTGGCCCGGTACCATGCGAGAGGTCCCGGGTTCGAATCCCGGCTGGGGACAACAAAAAAAGAAACCCAGGTCTTGGATGTTTACATGTTTGTGACGTCACTGTTTCTGGGTCCCACGACACAGGGTGTCCTAGTGTGGGGCCAGAAGCAATGTATGTGCCTGTATGCAAATGTTATGTTATTATAAAAATGTTATGTTATAGTGTAAAAGAGGTAAATACTTTTTCAAGTGATCACTTAGGTTATCCCTCAATTTAAAATTAAAACGCTATACCTATGGCATTCGCTGTTAACTTGTAACTTGGACCACCGCGGTAAGACTTTGTGATTAAGTCGGCCAAGTCTCTAGTACCCATACTTGAAGGTTGGGGATTCGTTAATTACTCAAAACATTAAAATTAACTACCTTCTCGGGCCGTAAAAGATTTTCGCGTGGAGGGTTTTTCTACGACCATTATGCTTTTAAAGGAAATATGAATATTTTCTTCAATAAACTCCTGGATTGTTCCGTCCGTAGGCCTTCTAAAGCGCTTTTGTTTTGGGAAATTGGAATTTTCTTATTACTTCGCGAATAACGATGCTTCAGATTTTCCCGTTAAGGTTCCCGGAAAAATTACCCTACTGCGACGAAAGTAAAGAACGTCTCGCCGCACGTATGTGAGGATGTGCTTATGTTTCGTCATGACCTCCAGAAACTGTACATGGTGATCGCTTCGCTGGTAGTGGAATATAGCGTGATAGCGAGGTATATTACGATTTTAAAGAAATAAAGTTTTTATTAGACAGAACGTTTTCGTGCAGAATGACAAATCAAAACTAAACAACAATCACTAAGGCAACGCTCCTATCGATTGTATAAACTCAAGGAGTTTTAACAGAAACGGCTCGAAATTTTGACAAATATAGTGTACAATCAAAGATATTGGTTTACATTACCAACCATCACATGTCACATTTTATCAATATCTAAAATTCACTTAAAAGTATCAAATAAAAATCTTATTACCAGACAAGATAGGTATTGAATTCACAGCCTTAGAAATCGAGTCCAAACTACAAGAAATCGTCTAAAACTTTTTGGCCGACCGTTTTTTTTTTTCTTAAAGTTTATTTTGTTGTTATCAAAACGAGCTCTTAGATTATTCACGCATTCTATTACTCTTGTCACAACTTCCTTGCTTCGTCTTTGTCCCCTAATTTTTCCTGTCATAAAGAGTCCTTTGAAACATTAGACTTTTGTAAAGTTCCATCAGACCTTCGAACTTCTATTGAGTAACGTTATCTCAATGCTTCATAATATTCAACTGTGAGATTACTGAGGCCGCAAGGTTGTTAAAAAAATGCAGCTGTAAGAACCGTTGTTAAAATCCTTATGGGCCAAAACTAACCATATTAATATAAAAATGTATTAATAAGATGTTTACAAAAATTACAATGTATGTGTTTGTAAGTATTTTTGATTTGTTACAAATTAGGTCAAAATCACCACTGATTGACGACCTCTGTGGCGTAACGGTTAGCGCATCTACTTATGGTAAGCAAAGAGAGGTCCCGGGTTCGAACCCCGGCTGGGGAGAAAAAAAACCTCAGGTCTTGGATGTTTACATGTTTGTGATGGCGCTGTTTCTGGTTCCCACGACAGAGGGTATCCTAGTGTGGGGTCAGAACCAATCTATGTGCCTGTATGTAAATGTTTATGTTTTATTCTCAATGTATTTCCAAATTTACCATTCCAAGGCTGTTCACGAAACTACTTGACTGGCTATCGAATTCAAAGGCTCGTAACTGAGTTTCGATTCGGTTCCCTAAACTCCTGTCCCCAGTAGCCGCTCCGAATTGATACACCAGCACCGCAATGATTGATTCGTCCCGACGGGCGCTCTTGTCGGTAGCTGGCAATCGAATGTGCATACCAATGCTCGCAGGTGCGTGCGGTGGGGAGAGAGCGGGGGTGGGGGCTTTTGAATAAATTCTGCGCGCGGTGGAGTTCGCCCTGAGCATGCAACTCGGAGCTTATTTGTGACAGCTCTTCAAACATAAACATAAACATTTGCATACTGGCACATACATTGCTTCTGTCTCCACACTAGGATACCCTGTGTCGTGTTAAATCAGAAACAACGACATCTCAAAGATGTAAACATGCAAGATCTGGGTTTTTTTGGGCCCCGGTGGCGTTCGAACCCGCATGGTAACCATGGCATGGTAAGCGTGTGCCTACCTGTTTAGGTTACAAGCCTGAGTTTATGTATGTACGTGTAATGGCTTGGAGATGGCTGGACGAAGTCGCTGAGTTAAGAAAGAAGTTGTATGCGTGGTAGATAACCTAAATTCAGCTATGAACGCTTATCGGTGGCCTGAAAGGGGTAATTATGTGAAGAGTATTTAATTGTTGTTAGTATTTTTTTTGTCTTATCTGTTTGTTTTTATAGATTAGGATCCAAACTTAGGTACATATTTATTTATTACAGAGGTCCACGGGGTAACACTAGCGCCACTGAGAAAAAAATCACATCTTTTGTACAGATTGGATTTGTAAAAAGTATCTGTACAGTGTCAAATAATGTTAATAGTAATATTTAAGACCCACGACCCAGAACCCTCGGACTAGATACGATTTACGCTATAACAGCTGTTGTTGGCGTAAATGCTCTCCGGCGGTGGTCAGACTTACGTATACGCATCCCTATGCTAGAAAAGGTGTATTTTTATGACGAAACGAAATACATCGGGGCGAAGTGAACCGCATCGTAGTACCGTGGGTTGTTCGTGGAGTAGAGTAGGCCTGCACATTTCCATGTCAAACGAAGCCCGCGCCTGGTAACTTGTGAATTTTTAACAATGCTTTATTCGGCTCCACGGGGCCGCATCCGCACTGGCGATACTCGTGCAGTACACTCGAAAACACCTCCCTCTTTACATGCGTGCACTCTATTCAGTTACGTTTTTTTGCGAAGCCTCTTCTGCTCTCTCTCAGCACAGTCGAAAACACCTCTATTGCTGCATGCGTATAATTAGAAGAAGGCCGCTACTTACACTACTGTGTAAAGACTCAGATGAGCCTTATTGGGTTGAGAGAGGTTGACACCTCACTATTGCATTATTTATTACTAGCTGTGCCCCGCGGTGTTACCCGCGGTTCATCGATTTTCCCGTAGAAATAAGATATTTCCCCGCGGTAAAACGTAGCCTATGTTTTATCCAGGGTATCGGCTAACTCCATACCAAATTTTATTAAAATCCGTCCAGCCGTTTCAGCGCTAAAGACTGACAAACATATAAACACACACACAAACTTTCACGTTTATAATATTAGTGTGAAGTGTGATGATTATCTACGATTTACCACAATAGATCAGTAGTTAACTTAACGAACAGTCCGCGAATAATCGCAATCATCCTTAAGGCTTCTTACACATGGCGCCGAAGCGGCAGCAAGTCCGTACCAAGTCTGTAAGCAAGTCCGGCGGTGCCGCTGCCGCTGCGACGTAATGTGTAAACAGCGGAATACGTAGTAAAAACATCGTGCAAGCAACTACTCGCTCGAATCATTCGTAGCCTGAGAATCAAGAAGAATCAAGAATCAAGAATTTATTTCAACGTAAAGAATTTACATTCTGCTTGTTGAATGTCAATGTACATACAGTTATGTATAACGTTAGCCGCTGCCTTGGGGCCGTCTGTAGTGGAGAAAAAGGCAGCGAAAAAAAAAAAAACTCCACTCTGACCATCTTTTCTCAAATCACCTTAAAGCTAATACAAATAAAACATACAAAATAATATCTTGGATGTGTTGAACACTAGACACATTTATCCTCTGATTTAATTTAATATTAAACTACTATTTAATGCCATATGTCTGGCCAATGCCTGGGCTGCCTGAGTGATCTTAAACGATCACTAAGGTTAAGCAACATACGGCGCGTTCAGTCCATGGATGGGTCACCGTCTATGACTAACGCTAGTGGCATTTTTCCGAGCGGTTCCGTGCTTCTTCCTCAGGGAAGAGACCTGTGCCCCTTGGTGGGGACATAATGGGTTGATGATGATGAAGCAACTACTGCAATATCCAGGTAAATAAAAAAAGAGGCAGAGGCAATTTTTTCCTATTATATATTTTTCATTAAACTTCCAAAGCTTAACGTAACGAATCAACCAGCATCATTACTGCAACGCCAGGGAAGAGAAACCTTTGGGGAGATTATCGGCGAACTAATTTTGGTGAAATTCAAAGGTGAGGCCGCAAAATGGGTTGGTAATCAGCGGACGGGGGCGCCGCCTTACAGTGGGCTTTAAAACGTACGCCATAAGATCGGTTTTCCTGAACCACCTTGCTTCCAGAAAAGTGCAGAAGGTTGTTTTAAGATTACTGGTGGAAACCAAAATCGTATGATGCTAAAGCTCATGCTATCTAAATTGCAGATTATTTAGGCCAACGCTCTGATATAGTATCCATTAAAAATCGCTCATTGATATAAATTTGACAACGCAGCTGAATTTTCCTCAAACAGATCAAATCAAAATAATTTATTTTGCTAAGCAACTCAAATGCATGTTGATATTTATCTAGTTTGACTATAAAATTACGACCTCTTTGGCAGAGTGGTTAGCGCATCTCCCTACTATGCGAGAGATCCAGGGTTCGAATCCCGGCTGGGGCTAGATATCTCGAGCTCTTGGATGTTTACATGTTTTTGATGTCGCTGTTTCTGGTACCAACGACACAGGGTATCCTAGTGTGGGGCCAGAAGCAATGTATGTGCCTGTATGTAAATGTAGGTATGCTTTAAAAAAAACGTTTTTTGGCAAACGGTTCTTCTACCCAAAATTTACATGACACCGGGGCTCAACGCATCGCAGACCGACCGAATCCATTACGATGAAGATTCCACAGATCTGGAGAAACCCTCGAATTTCCCGCACGGAAAAACGAGCCCTACACTTTCGGTAATAAGTGCTAAGACTGATTGCCGGGAGCCGGGATAAGCCGATTTCAAAAGGATACGTGATCAGTTGGTGATTGCATTCAGGAGCTCCCCTTAACGCGACATAGACTAGTGCAGGAAGACTGCTCGGCTGAGAGAATTCAGATGGCTAATGTTAGAACATAGCTGGTTTCTTATCAAATATTTCCGTACCTCTAGTGCGGTTTTTTCCACTACGTTTACTACCATCTCTAAACCCGAATACAGATTCAAATACGAGTAAGCATTTAAAATTCTTAAGGTGCCATACGGCCGACTTCTCAATTGAGTATTTTGCAAAGTAACTGCTTAACTCTAGTGCTGCTTAACATAACATAACATAACATAACATAACATAACATAACATAACATAACATAACATAACATAACATAACATAACATAACATAACATAACATAACATAACATAACATAACATAACATAACATAACATAACATAACATAACATAACATAACATAACATAACATAACATAACATAACATAACATAACATAACATAACATAACATAACATAACATAACATAACATAACATAACATAACATAACATAACATAACATAACATAACATAACATAACATAACATAACATAACACAACATGTTCATGCAGTTGTCATTGTACTACCATGAATTAACAGACTATAGGCTCAGGTTATAAAGCCGGCTAGAAAGTTAAATTACCCTCAACGTTTTGACTGTGTTGATGGATTTTATATGCATTTAATGGAATCTAAGGAGTGATTCTCAGAAAACGGCTCAAATTGCATAATTTCTTTGGCGCATTTTTTTCATATAGCTCAATAATAAGTAACATATATTGTAGGTTTATTGGTCCCTGAAGATTGTATTGTATCATATTAACTATATACAAATTTTGTAGCTTTTGGTGGCATCTACTAAAATATATGTTACTTTTTATTGAGTTAATATGAAAAAAAATGTGCCAAAGTAATTATGCACCTTAAAACAATATGGAATGATATTTCTGTCCATACCCACCACGTCCCCTTACCATTCGCGGTTCGCAATCATATTTTAATATAGTGAATGGGGCTCTTCTTCTCTGGGATTGAATTTAAATTCCAATAAAGAGAGGTGGATTCGTTTGCCGTGGTGGGTGTAGTTTCAGGATTACGCCCGTGTCTTGTGCTTATTAGAGGGATTCAAAGATACGGCGCTCGTATTGACAAATTAAAAAGCTAAGCTAATATGAAAGGTATTCTGTAACAAAGCAGGATTCGATAGGTTAAAGCACTAAGCTATGTGCGGATAAAACATAACATAACATAACATTTACATACAGGCACATACATTGCTTCTGGCCGCACACTAGGATACCCTGTGGCGTGGGAACCAGAAAACGTCAGAAACATGTAAGCATCCAAGACCTGGGTTTCTTTTTTTTTCCCCAGCCGGAGATCGACCCACATCACACTCTTCATTGCTTATTTACCAACTTATCAAACCTAGTTTGAGATCAGCATAAAACTTGTTGGACTTGCAAAGTGTCCACGTTGATTTATAAAGAAGTCAAATAAACGTAACATAAGATAAGAATGTGTGTAAACACAACAAACAAGAGACAAATAAAAGTTACAAAAATACATAGAAAAAAAAAAAATTACATAGGCGGCCTTATTGCTTACAGCAATTTCTCCCAGACAACCTTGACCATGTAAGAATTTCCTTTTACTTCCCCGCTCAGCTGCCAATACAGGGAGTCCCAAAAAATAGTATCAACCGGAAGTCCAGAGATGGAGCACCCCTAGGGGTACCCGAATCACCCCCATGTACCTATGCACCGCGATTTTTTGTAGTTTTCGAGTTATAATTTTTTTTTTCCTATTTTTTGTCCCACCTTGACCTACAAGACATTATTGGCCACAGAGCCATGAATTTTTAAGACACATGCTTTGTTTTTTTTTTCAAAATAGGTGAATAGTGTGCCTTGCAGACGCAAACTCAATTGTGGGTCAATCTGATACAAAAGCGCCATAAAAAATTAAGAATCGCAAAGTTAGTCAAAATTTATAAATTGTTAAAATGTTTGATGACTCGAAAACTACAAAAAATTGCGTAACATATGTGAGGGTGATTCGGGTACCCCTAGGGGTGCTCTATATCTGGACTTCCGCTTGACACTATTTTTGGGACACCCTGTATAGGTAATTTGGACTATCGGTTAAGGTCCGGTTCGAGAGGCGACTCCTGATGGCGTCACGTGTTCCGAACGGCCGATCGATCGGGGCCGCTGTTTGCACAGGAGTGTACAAGTTTAGGGGTTCAAGACGGAGGTAAGCCGAGTATCTGTGTAGGTTATGTGATGATAGAACGCCCAGTTCACTCGGAGAGTTCTTATTGCTTTAATAAAAATTTTTTATTAGTAAAGAATAGGGTAATTTCCAGGGTCAAAATAATTAAATTCTATTTAGACCGTATTTTAGATTATAAAAAAATATTGGACACGTATTTTTTTTTGCGATTAAACAAAAAATAACAAAGATATAGGCCATTAAAGTTACGTGTGACGTCACTGCGTGCTAAAAAATGCGGCACGGCGTGACGTCACACGTAACTTTAATGGGCTATATCTTTGTCATTTTTGGTCTAATTTACAAATAAAAAAAACGTGTCCCTTATTTTTGAATAATATAAAAGACGGACTAATTACATTTTTTAGGGCAAATAGCCTAATACATTATTGTTGCTGAAATTCAATGTAGAATATATAAATAGATAGATAGATAAAAGGTTTATTTCCATAAGACACACACGTACACATAGCATCGCATGTTGCATCACAAATCAACAGCACATAGCAAAGATAGACAGTTATGTACTAGATTATCCGCAGCCGGTAAACAACACCACTCTAACCATCTTTTCTCTAATCATGCTAATAACCTAATACATCATACACACACATACGTAAGCTCACGCCTGTATCCCAGAGGTGTAGGCAGAGACCAGGGACTGCCACCTGCCACGATCCTGACAAATCACTTTCGCTTCATCGACATTCATTATTCGTTGCATGCACGCATGCCGGTATCGGGTACTTTAAGATAAGATTCCATGATTGTCATCCATAACTTTAAATGACAATAAACTTGATAATTTTCTTTCAAGGCTAGAACATTTAATTAAAACATTAGTGCAGCAACCAGACGCAAAAACACCACCCGTTCACGAGCCGAACGCAGGTGTCAGCGATCATCAATCTCAACCATTTTAGAGGGAGGGTGACCCGACTACCAATATCACCATTCGAATGACGTTAAGCAAACCTATAGATTCCATCTTGCGACCTCGCTGCAATAAACATGGCCTGCCTGTTTCAGATTGTGTTCTTTGATTGATTGAGATCGTGGGATCGAATCCCCAGTGGGTACCACCACAAATTTGTACAAATGGTCTGCAATGTACTTGTCTAGATACCATAGCACAGCCATAGCTTATCACCAATTGAATGTGTTTTGTGGCATTATTATTATTATTGTTCTAACAGATTTCAAACATGGAAATACTCACAGACCATCGCCATTAATACAAATGTATGGCAACCTCCGGTATGGCGATCAGACGTGGTGTGAACAATCTGTGAACAATTTAGGTCCCACTATAGGGCACAGGTCTTCTCCCCTGTGGGAGAGAGAGTAGGGGCTTTAATCACCTTGGCGATTTTAAGCGCTGAGGTGAAGGAAAACTTTGAAGCGTTACAAAGTTTTCCATCACATTTAGCGAGTAGTAGGTATTCATCATCATCAACCCATTATGTCCCCACCGTCTTCCCTGAGGAAGGTATAGGCCATAATCCACCACGGGGGCCAAGTCCGGATTGGTGGAGGCTTGTAAGACTAGTGGCTGGTCTTACTGTCAGAAATTTTCAAGCCGCCCTTAGGCCTCTGACTTGGCTTAACGACTGTCATCTATCGACGGCAGCCGGCACCAACTGTTTAACGTGCCTTGCGAAGCACGGAACCGCTCGGAAAAATGACACTAGCGTTAGTCATAAACGGTGACCCATCCATGGACTGAACGCGCCGTAAGTTGCTTAACCTTAGTGATCGTTTAAGATCACTCAGGCAGCCGGGGCTGCGAGCGATTCAGTAGGTATTGCTACTATACAATCACAAATCTATATAAATTAGACAACAAAGTCATAGGTCTCCTGCTTCAGAGTTCATTGTTTTACCCGCGGCTACCACCGCGCACAACGATGAGCAGACGTACCTAAACTTAAGGAAGATGCTACGATGCCGACACCCCTCAAAAGCTAAACTCCTGAGGGTATAACGCATCTATGCCTCTCAGTCAATGGTTCCGCAGATTAAGTTGTCAATGGCGTAGCATCTATTTATTTAGACGATCCGCAAAATGACTTGCAAACGCACACATGGGGTGCTCCAAGTTAAATTAAGGTTGTTTCGAAAGATAAATGGAAATTTTTCTATCGATATCTGGGGAAGAGAGATGCGAAGGCGTAGAAGGTGGAGTTCGAATTATAATCCATTTATCTATACTTGGCATTTTTTTTCAGACTTTAAACGACACTAAATCAAAAACCTTTAGCGGTAGAAAGCTCGAAACAGTTTACAAATTTAGTGCTAGCTAGTACTTAATTTGCAAACGGTATCGAATTTTCTACCGCTAAAGGTTTTTAATTCAGTGTCGTTTAAAGTTAAAAAAATGCCAAGTATAGATAAATGGATTATAGGTACCTCGGGGCGTCAATTAACTGGATATTTTCCGGTAGTGAAATACGTAGAATATCTATAAATGCACAATCATCATCATCAACCCATTATGTCCCCACCGAAGGGCACGGGTCTCTTCCTTGAGGAAGGTATATGCCATACTCCACCAAGGAGAGTAAGACCGTTTTACTGTCAGAAGTTTTCAAGCCGCCCTAAGGCCTCTGACTTGGCTTAACGACTGCCATCTATCGACGGCAGCCGGCACCGACTGCTTAACGTGCCTTGCGTAGCACGGGACAATAAACCTTTCAATTATTTCTGAACTATATTATCCGGATACACTTACTTGATATTTTTTGTAGGAAGAGTTCGACCAGGTGTTGGATAATATAGTTTAGAATGTCTAATGCTTACGAAACTCTCAATTATTTTTCTGATGTTGATCAGAAAGATGGCTTTACTTTGAAAGGATCTCATGGATCTGGCTTTCGGTTGTTTAAATTTTATTGACTGCCGAAGGCCTCCCTTTTCATTAATGGTTGTCTAAAATGTGTTTGCCAAGCTTTCCCCCAGCACGAGGTGGATTTTTTTGCTTCGTCAGCGCTTTGAAGACATTGAAAAATGTTTCGGAGTTGCTTAATTATTATGGAAAGTTGTATTTTTATGTTAGGTAGTTTGCAGGCTATACATTTAATTAGGGTCGGGTATTCTATGGTTAGATGTTTTTATCTATGAGTAGACGTGATTATCATAAATTACTGTATAGCAGCGAGACTCTTGTTTATGAAAATGTTCTAATATCGTGTCCTAAAAATGGGTATATTATAATAGGTACCTACAACATTTTTATCCGGAAATAATTGTTCAACACAAACAAACAACTTTTATAGATACAATATAACTCCCATAACGATACCTTCAACTGGAAGGAGACGTTATGGGAGTTATATTATCCGGTCCGGTGTAAAGTCAGGAAGTTGAAAAAAGAGCTAATTAAATGTTCACATATTATTTCGACTTAGTGGGGTTTTCATTTAGGGGTGCGATGTACTCGCACTTCTTAATTCCCGTTTTGAACAACAAAAGGGCATTACAGGCGCTCCGCTGTGGCTGGCACCGGCCGGCACTCCCTCTTCAGCAAGGCAGCTGTCTAGGCCCTCCCTGTCAAGTGGCATACTCCGTACCGGACAAAAGTTCCCTGGATATAAACGAACCTTTAGTTCGTGACTTCCGGAAGTTTCGAGCGCTTATAAAATAGATTTGATACTCCCTGTTCCTTAAATTTATCGAACTCGAATGAGAGTAATGTATCTAGTACCACATACAGGTACACAAGATTCACTCCGCAAAAAAAATTAAAGAAAAAGGGACTCTAGCAGCGATACAATTAGGTGCAATTCAGATCGCACGGCGCTAAAAAAGCTACGTTATATTCACCTACATGTTGCCTCTCTTTCTACCGCGTAACTCTTACCTCTTCTGGCGCCTGAATTTCTACCTATTTGCCACTCCGGAGGGGTCGCCGCATGTACTTATGCGTTCGATACCGATGCGCGTAGTGAAACAGGCCTGCTAGTATCTAGATTCTGTTAATGAATAGTAGTAGAATGACAACTGCATGAACGTGGCGATTTAGTTTCATTCCCGCTTCAAGTCTACACGCGCACACATATCAAACCTTCTAGGCGTCAATGTATTAAAAAAAGGTCACGTGACAAAATCGTGTATCTGTCATCGTACTATAATGCACTAACAGAATCGAGACCCAGGTAATAACGTAAAAATAAACAGCTGTATATAATAATATTCCAAATTAATTTACAAATAAATTAAATCCTTGTGAGGCTCTAAAATAGCTCTCAAATTCATATGATGGTCTTCACAATGATGTTAACTTACGCAGAAAACTATTACTAAATAAAATAATTACGATCTTTCTTTTGGTGGCGCTAGTTAGGACCGAGTATCCCCTCAAAGGCATTTATCATAATATTTCTTTGTTTCAACGATTTAAGCGTCAGTTTGCATCTAAGAGCTTTTTTTCATAGTCTGTTGCCCTAAAATTACAGCGCCCTACCTAGTCATTACTTACTAGCGGGGCAATAACACAAATCCAAAGCAACACCTAATTTAAAATGCGCGGCGCTGGAAAGAAAAGGCATCGCCGCCGCCGAGTTAATATTTAAAACATCGATAGCAATTTTCCACATTTCCCGCTGTGGCAAAAGGCATTATATTTTTACTTCGCAAGGTGTTCAAGTAGCCTAGTTGCAGTATTGACTAAACTTTGCGGTGTTAAGGTACCGGCACACCGGGACAGCTGACACGCCGTGACGCGAAGCGGGAAGGCGGCGAGGCGGGATATTTTTGTCTGCACAGAAATAGGCGTCTATTTGCAGTATTTTTACATATCAGGCCTGTGATACTGAATATTGTTAAGGTTACAAAAGGTATCGGTAGAGGTATTTGTGGTCACGTGGGCGGACTACCTCACACTTTTCAAAGTAATTAGTATCGGCTTTCTAATTTAAAACATATTTGGGCACTTTTTATGTATGTTTGTGCCTATTTTCGCTATTTTTCTTCCATACTTGCATGCATATTTTGGGTTTTCTATGTTGCATATAATCCGGTCTCTAGTAATTAAAAACACTAAAATATTTACCGTTTATCTTCATTTATTCTTCGGTACGTATTCACGAGTCACTTTGCATGGAATGACTATTATTTACTATAGCCTGATTTTTAATTCCTTAGAATTCTGACATTTCATAACTGTTTCTACTAAAAACGCTCTCCACCGAAAAAAGGAAGTCAGTAATTAGTATAAAAATGTAAGACAAGAATATTCTTTACTGTACCAGGAAAAACACAGACGAAACATTTACAAAGATACAGTACAATTATGGCTTAAAGCAATTTCTTCCAAACAACCGACGAATGTACTACAAATCAAATCTGAATGCTGAATGTCAATGTACTGTGCTAGCCGCTGCAGTGTTTGTCGATGTACGATTGTCGATGTCGATATTCTATAATGTCGAACTCCGTTCTCCATTAGAACCCAAAAAAGTGCAATTTATTTACTGCGAGAACAAACGAACTACTGATCAGTGTGCCTTAACCTTTACAATGGTTCATTATAACTTGACGTAACCGAGTGATGTTTAATAAATCCTTTTTCTCGAAGCAACTTAAGTTTCTTTCGTCACAAACTTGGTGGTATCTTTACAAATGCATCATTTTTTTTGAGGTGGTGGTCGACAGATGGCAGTCGTTAAGCCAAGCTAGAGGCCTCAGGACGGCTTGAAAACTTCTGACAGTAAGACCAGCCACTAGTCTTACAAGCTATTCTTATTGGCTGACAATATGTGGAAGAAGTCAAGATATAGTGGGTAGTTTAAGTTTCCTTTTCTATCAGAACTATTTCGTTTTCCTCCACTAAGTTGAGACTCACGTTCCCTAGAAAAATTGTCCCATCCATTGTACAGTCCAAGGGCTTTCTATGAAATCGTATATAAAATTCAGTAGCGACCTCTTTACAATGTTTTATTAAGCTGTACAGCGTTTTTCTCTGGAATTTTGTTCAATTCAATTCGGAGAGTTATTTCCGCTATAAGATGCGGACGGTAGTAGGGTTTATATTTTATCCTGTTTGTAACTAACAGTCATGTGAATTAAATAAGGATTATCTTTTATTCTGAACTAGGACAAAAGAAGAAGATTTTTCTGCTAATAAAATACCTATTATTTCAATCTCTCCAATAAAAAGTCACTTCGGCCGACCGACAGTAATTGGTATAATATGAAGTTGGCAATGCATTCGTAACGAAAAATAAATTCTAAAAAAAGAAACTTTAAAAATTTTGTATTTAGAACAGTATGTGCACTGCTGTCAGAGTCTTATCAAGAAGGCGATACCAACATTTTTACAACTTACTATAAACTGCAGAAAATAATACTGGCCATGCGGCCAATAAAAGAACAAAAAAGACAAAAAGTAAACAAAACACGCTTCAGCACTATCATCGGAGCGAAAAACGAAATCTCCTGAAACCCGACGCGGCTAGTACTATCGCGCAAAAAAGTTTAAAAGCAGAAAGTAACAATCTTTCCCCCAAAAACATACTTCATGCCTATACTTTATTTAAGGCCGCCAATTGTACCAGGAACCTTTGTAAATATTTTGTGTTTTTTTTGTTTTTTCTAGTGTGTAATAAAGAATATTCTATTCTATTGTATTTATATAATAATAGTTATGAAAGAATTTCTAACTTAACAAAAACACACATTGGATACAAACATTTGTAACACAATATTTTTTTAAGTATTTTTGGATGTAAAATAAAATTAAGTATTTTGTACTGTACACTAATTAAAAAGATTGCTCTATTCGCTCTGTTGTATTCGTATATTGATACAACACCGTCATACGGAATCGAACGTATCTCTGCTATTAAGAATTTAAGTTGTAAAACCAACAAGGCAGCCTATGAAACATTTTCGTTGCACTTACGCCTCCTTCGTAGCTGACAGTACAGACAGAACAGAACGCGGGATAAAAATAAAGGCGTCCGAGGTACAGTGGCGTGGAGAATCACAAAGAGCGGGGTCGGTAATTGCGACCGCTACCCCACTTCCGCGACGGCGGTGGATGCATTCGCGAAATTCGGCCCTGGCGCAAAATCAGTAGGGAGGGGACAGGTGCGATTTTAGCGATATCGACCGGTTTCACATTAGATGATAATCGAAACTGCGTGATATAGTTTTTTATACGTTTCTTCATCAACCCATTATGTCCCCACCGACGGGTGCGAGTCACTTCTCTGAGAAAGGTATATAGGCCACACTCCAGCACGGGGGCCAAGTCCAGATCGACAGAGGCTTGTAAGACTAGTGGCTAGTCTTACTGTCAGAAGTTTTCTAGCTGCCCTAAGGCCTCTGACTTGGCATAACGACTGCCATGTATAGACGGCAGCCGACACCAACTGCTTAACGTACCTTGCGAAGCACGGAACCGCCAAAATGACACTAGCGTTAGTCATAGAACGGTCACCCATCCATGCACTGAACTCGGCCTATGTTGCTTAACCTTTATACGTTTATTTATTCAAAATAAAAAAAGCTAAACGATCGCAGAATAACCTAAGTAGTATGTAAGTGTTGGTTTCTATTTGCGCATTATTAGTATTCAAATTTCGAGTTCAAATGTTTTATTCACAATACAAACAAAATTAGTATCACAATTAATAGATTACATGGAGAATAACGCAACAAAGAAAATCCACATTTTTTTTTTTTAAAACAACATTCCTGAATAAAAAAAAAAAAGTTTTTGGTTTTCATCTCCATCATAATTAATCAAAGTTAATTCAATACACAACTCTACAATTTTTTCTCACGGTAAAATAAATTTAGTGACATGGGAGCAATAAATAAAATAGAATGAAAATTTTCACGTTCATTAATATTTTATGAGTTTAAGGAACTCATTCATAATATGAATTATGCAACTCAACGAACCTCGTTTCTTAAAAATTAATCTCAGTGGATATGCGCAATTAGTGCCAGTTTTTATCGATAGCAGCACATCCTTAACTCCTCGTATTCAAATGTATTACTCGGCAAAAGTGTGCCTCTGGTCAAGCACGAGCCAAATGCCACACATTCCGGGTAGCATCGTCGGCGTAATGGGAAATTTAAAACTGAATGTGGGTAATGACGCACATACGTTCAGCTGGCAACTTTTACATAATGTATATTTCATTTTCCAGTTTCAGCTGCTAAGTTGGGTCGTGCTATCAGCCTGGCGGTTCTAAATTTGATTCCGGTTCCTAATGTAGGTAATCCTTATGGATTTCCTAAGAGATAGGTATTTATTTATCTGAAGCGAAAGAGTTTATCATGATCTAGGCAAATGGCTCCCCTGGTCCCACTGGTCTCCACCTACCTGTCCGAGATACAGGTGTGAGTTTTTGTATGCATATTTATTTTCGTGGAAGACCGATAAGAAAACCTGATTATTAAGTTCCTTACGACTGTACGTTAAGGAATTAACAACACAAAAGAGTTGCCTTTAGAAGGTTTATAAAACGTGGTAACTTCTTTCAAGTTTGGATAGGCAAAGTGACCACTAAAGACAGGTTTACCAGCGTATCCTTACTAAGCACGGATTTTTTTACAGTATAAACTTAAAAGTAGTGAAACCTGGTCGGACTCTTGCGACAAATCAAGTAAGTGTATCCGGAATAAAGTTAACCCCTCAGGCCTAGAACACTTTTTCTTCTGAAATTTATCACACTTTTCAAAGAATAAAACATGCTCATGCAACTGTGCTCTATGTCATCTTCAAAATTCGATTCAAAGTGCAGTTGCAAGACCGACCTGCCGGCCTACGGGGTCTAACGGAATGCGCCGTAGTTTACATCGGACCCGCCGGCACGGCGGGTCCTTAGGGCTTGATAATGTCTAGTGCTTACGATAGTTTTAGTTCAAAAACTTAAAAAAAGGGGGGCATACCTTGGTCTCTGCCTATTCTTCCAAGATACATGTATGAGTTTACGAGTAGGTATGTATGATGCAGATTTGTATTTCATATGCAGCGATTTGAACAAAAAAACAAAAGATTGAGAGGTGCGATAAACAGCTGTCTTTTAGCATTCATTCTATTCCCCTATCTGAGCAATATTTGCCAAGCGACAAATCGATGCGACTGCAAAATGTCGCCCGCTGCTTACAGCGCATTACGGATTCCATAAACAATGTCCGCACAGAAATAGAACCGACTCCGAGTAAATGGACTCAATTCTGACCGCAACAACTTAGTTGTGGACCTGTCGGAAAGTTGCCGGTGAAACGACTTTGGGCTAATACTCGTACATCCAATTTAACCTATCAGCTATTATATGCCCACTCATAGGCCTTGTCCTCGCTCGAGCAAGAATCCGAAGGCCAATAGTTCGGGTTAGTTCAGTATTATTCGGCCAATAACGACCGAATAATAATGAACTAACTCTGTACGGTTAGCAGGAAATATAGATCATAACTTAAAAGCATCCATCTGGTTATCTGGATAGAGAAACCTGAGATATAGGTAAGTGATAGAAGAAGCGAATTAACTTGATTTTTTAATCAAACATCTTTAAATTGGAAATGATACACTATGTAAACTTTACTTATTATTGAATTATTTTTTTGATTGTTCTAAAATTTATATCTAAACTACTTATGCTACTGTTATGGTCAATGTTGTTTAGATTAATTAACTAAACTAAATTAAAATTTACTTCACTATACCTATTTATGTGAGTTATAGTTGCCTATTTATATTAATTGCTACAGCCAATCTAGCGCTTCAAGTAAAAGTGAATGGACGTTTTTTTTTCAATTATTAAAAAAATATATTTATATATTTATTGAAGAATAGCCACGAACACTTCGCTGTCGGATATAAATACTATACAGTAACACTCCTTGATATTTGACGTTTGGCTTAAGTTCAAAGTTTATTCAGTCACGTCTTAGCTCGTCCTTAGCAGGGTACCGAAGTATCGACTCCTCAATAATGCATCGATAGATCGATACGGCAACAAAGCCCAAGGCGACCCTACGCCATTGTTAATCCAACTATATTATGTTTGCATATTTAATAATAGTTTCCGCGGAACGATACTCTACCGCCATTTTGGGTCGGCCGAAGTTATGTTGACTTTTAGTACTGTCTGTCGGCAAAATAACGCTGAAATGGGTTTGGCTTACAGATTGGGACAATTTTTACACATAATAATTACAGAGTAGTCGATGCAATTATTCGTGCAATTTTTTTTTTGTTTTGTTATTATTCAATGTCTTGGCCCATCGAAAATACATAGGTAAGTGTAATCAGGTCTCGCGATACACACTTACAGGTGTATCTTATACTAACTTCATCTGAAGTTAAAAAAATAGTGTGAAGGAAAAAAATATATATTTGGCATTTAATTTTTACATAGCATAACAGCTATGTAAAAATTAAGTCGTGACTAAAATACATTTTTCAGCCTCAGTCTACTTTGCCTGTGGTCCTTTGTCACTATGTCAATAAATTATTAGGTAAGATAAGAATATTCTTTATTGTACTTTGGAAAAATACAAAAAAACACAAAATATTTACAAAGGTTCATGGCAAAATTGAATTCAATTCAATTCGCGGTACATGTTTTGCATTTCTGGTACAGAATTTTACTCCAACGTATTTAAAATCGGTTTGTCGTTGAATCGGCGGAAGGTCCGTGGATGCGAATGGCGAGAGACCGTGTGAAATGGCATTTGGGGGAAAAGGCCTATACCCAGCAGTGGGCATCGGTGGGCTGATGATGATGATGATTCTTTAAAATATAATGAATAAATTTCATATTATAGTCACAGCACCTTAGCTTTCTTGGGCAGCTCGTAAATTAAGTCGAACACCTAACCGCCATTATGTCCATTCACCATACGACCTTCTCTAGAAATTAGTGCGCAATGGCAACCGCATTGTTCAATTTGACTTATTAGTACACGACCCGATGCATCTGTAATTGGAATTATTGGCTATGGGACGCTAAAGCTGCCGCCTGTGTAAGCCTAGTAATAAGGCTAACTACATACATACACTCACGGCTGTGTCCCAGAGGGGAAGACGAGTCCAGAGACTACCACTTGACACGATCCTGAGAGATCACTTTGGCTTCATCGACATTCATTAGATGTTGCATACACACACGCCAGTTTCGGGTGCTTTTTATCTTGCACTTTACTAATACATATTTTTTTCAAAGTATGTCCGCCTGGAAGGTCTCCTACCGGCCCTTCTTCCACAATCGCTCGATATATTTGTTTCGTCAGTTTTTCTTCCGTCCTTCTCTCCAACAACGCAACCTTTCTCCCTCAATTTTAAGCCTAATTATCGAAAGGAATTCTTAGGTTGCGTTCTCTAGTTGTTTGAAACTTGCGATATTGTTCAAAGAAACGTCACACAAATATCACAGGTACGAGTATAAAAAGAAGATATTAGAATAACTCAAGAATATAAGACCGTCCATTTCGGAATCTTTATACAAGTTATCGTATCTTAAATCGCCTAAAACTATTTGTTTACATGTTTGTGACGTCGCTGTTTCTGGTTCCCACGCCACAGGATATCCTAGTGTGGGGCCAGAAGCAATGTATGTGCGTGTATGTAACTGTTATTTTATGTTATATTTTACAAGTAGATATACAACTAATATCAGTAGGTAGTTAATCTAACTTGACAATAACACTATTATACGTTCATCTATACTATATCCACTTCTTTAGAACAATGACTTGGTTGTATTAATAACATTCATTAGTCAATTTGTTAGTTATTCGCTAAAGTTAAAGAAAAACGTCGGAGCCATGTGTGCCTCAACTGTTTTTATATCTTAGCGTGTGAAATAGTCAAACTGTACCAAAATCTACCTGTAAATGTCATTCACACTTCAGGCAGTTTTCACGTCTAAAGACTACCCACATGTCTGCAACTTTCAGGATACGCAACCGAGTGGAGCCCACGTCGTTTATCGTTTGAGCTCCTGCGGACCCCTAAATGCGCCTACAAAGGTGCTCTAACGAGGGAGTCGTTGAGAACCGACGCCGAGTCAAATTATACAAGTTTTTCGTGTGAAAATAAAGGCGCTGGACTAATTGAGACTCGGCTAAGGGTGCTAGTACATACGTTAGAAAGACGTGATGTATTTTTTTTCATAATAAAATACATCACGTCTTTCTAACGTATGTACTAGCACCCTTTATTAAATCAATTTATTGTGTAATATTAGAGAAATTTGGAAACACTACGCCGGTTTATGAACTGAAAAAATCAGTTACTATATACTTTAGTATTGTTCCAAATATAACATATCATAAACTGACGCCTGTTTCCAAACACGAAAAATTGTTTTAGTTTCATCAACATTCACGATCCGCTGCATGCACGTATATTGGTTTTGGGTACTTTTTATCTTGCCCTTCCCTAATACATCCCATTTGGTCTCAAGTATATGCAATTATTTTTGGAGAAATCTGAAAGGACTCATACTTCTAGATTTACGTTGTCATTGTTGATTGTAGCTCAGCGAATCAAAGCGAAACCTGGTTGTAGTCTTCTGACAAAAAGTCAAGTAAGCATATCTGGAATTAAGTTAATAATGCAAATAATGGCTTACGAAAGTTTTAGTTCAAAAATAAAGCGCTGGTATTGGAGTATGCTGGGATCGAAGTCAAGATCTTTCGGCTGTGAGGCGGCGCGTCTCCCGGCGCAAAGATCGAAGTGCAAATAAAGCCGGTCTTAGAAATGTGCAGAAAAACACAAGCAGAAAACACACAGGGGCTGCCCGTATCGGACGGCACAGGGCAAAGTTTCCTTTTTGTGTCCCCGAAGAAAGCGAAGATTCCTATGCGGGTTTGATGAGGATCGAATCTTGAGGCCGTAAATGGAATTGGCACTTTTTGTGTCAATTTCTTAGTGGCTTTTACGTCCGATGCAAAGCCTTTTTAGACATGTAAGAGATGAGTATCTGAAACAGGAGTGCGTGCATGCAGCGACTAATGAATGTTGATCAAGGGAAGACCACTTATTTGTTCGTCCCACTGGCTGTAGAAATAATGTGAGTATGGGGCGATGACGGAAGAGGTTTCGATTCGAGATCGACGCCTAAGGAGTCGTGGGTATGACCATCGTTTCGGAGCACACCTGATGCAGAAGAATTCCCTGGTGGTGCAGGGGGTGAAAGCTGCAAGTGGGGCGGTAGTTTTGATTAATATCATCGTCTTCATCAACCTATTATGTCCCCACCGGAGGGCACGGGTCTCTTCCCTGAGGAAGGTATAGGCCATAGTTCACGGGGGCCTAGTCCGGATTGGTGGAGACTTGTAAGACTGGAGGCTGAATTAATATCGAGTACAGCTTTTTGGTTGTTTGTTATGTCACTTTGTATGAGGAAGTTTTTAGTTAATATATTTCTATTCTTCTTTATAAATACGAGTAAATAAATATATTGTACAACTCCTCAGGTCAATTGTTACTTGTCAGGATTGCGGCCAGTAACAAAGCCTGGCCTACCCCTCGGTGATAAAAGCGTAAGTTTTTGTGTGTATGTAAAAATGAAATTTGCTTTCAAAGTAGACCACCCATGACTTGTATAGTTTTTAAGTATTTTTATGAATGTTCTTATTTGCACCGACTACCCGTCTCACTTTTGCTTCAGCAACTCTCCATCATCGGTTGTCTGGACGAAATTGTTTTAAGCAGTAAGGCCGCCAATTGTACTGTATCTTTGTAAATGTTTTGTATTTGTTTTTCCTGGTATAATAAACAATATTCTTATCTTATCTTATCTTATCTACAATGGCAAACGCAAAACCAATTTTGTGCAAACGCATCAATCCGATGTATTTATACGGTGATTTTTTTAACATTTAATAGACGAATGACAGCCGTGGAACCCTGGCTTTCTGGCAATTTACCGAAGTACTTATCTGTTGTCAGAGAGGAGGCTTACAGTGTCATGTATATTTGCTTCTTATAAATACGCCATGCAACTGTATTTTTGTATAATTACCTCTAGAGCGGACAGTTTATTCGTTTAATAACGTCCGGTCTCGTGATGCCTATGTCTCATTTTTATGAATTCTGAAGTTAGAGGTACCACTTATAGAAGACACTAGGAAGTTGATATTTTAATAAACAAAAGATGTCACAACGAATACGAGGGTCGTCGTGCCAATAGCCCGTTAATTATTCTACAATTAAAGTTGATATGATGTCACAGTAACTGTCTTCGAAGCGGATGTAGTTTGTAATTTGTCAGGGTTTTAATTGTCGACACAATCACTTGGGCCGGTTGTAATTATCGGGTCTTGCTTGGGCTATTAAGTTGAATAACCGAAGGGTATAGGGTTCTTAGGAAAGGCCCCTTGCGGTCTAACATTTTACTTCAACACAAACAATCACTACCCAGTCCTTAATCGCATGACTAACTCTGGAACAACTGTTTTGTTGTAATATTCTGATATCTTTCTGAAATACCTATGTACAAATTGTTACAAGATACCTACTAATACTTATTTAGCAGTATGTATGATTTTTTGATGAATCGCTCGTAGCCTGGGCTGCCCGAGTGATCTTAAACGATCACTAAGGTTAAGCAACATACGGCGCGTTCAGTCCATGGTCGTCTATGACTAAAGTGGTATTTTTGCGAGCGGTTCCGTGCTTTGCAAGGCACGTTAAGCAGTTGGTGCCGGCTGCCGTCGGTAGATGGCAGTCGCTAAGCCATGTGAGAGGCCTTAGGGCGGCTTGAAAACTTCTGACAGTAAGACCAGACACTATAATTGAGCTATTACACACGTGCGAACTGAGTCATAAACATAATCATAAACATTTGTATCAGACCTCTCTCTCACACATATAGGAGGCATATCAGGCATATCGCTACTCTCGCTCGCACTTTTATGTCTCGGTTGGCACGTTTGTAATGGCTCAAGTATAGTCTTACAAGCCTCCACCAATCCGGACTTGGCTCCCGTGGTAGAGTATGGCCTATGCGTTCCTCAGGGAAGAGACCCGCGCCCCTCGGTGGGGACATAATGGGTTGATGATGATGATGATGGTTTTAGTACGAGCAGTATACAATTGTTGTAGGGAGTTGTTACATTCCTAACTTTATCCGGATACACTTACTTGACTCTTTGTCGGAAGAGTCCGAAAAAATTTCGCTCTGATTCGCAGAGCTTAATCATGGTGAGCAGAGACGGAGCTCGCGACGTCGGTTGCTCTTCTCTGTTGCGAATCAGAGCGAAACCGGTCGGACTCTTGCGACAAAAATCATGTAAGTGTATCCGTGATAAAATTAGGAATGAAATTAAAATATCTAATAATAGACCGCTAAGCCCGTGCAGGGTCCAATTAAACGCAAATTACAGTATAAATGCGAAAGTTCGTCGGCAGTTATGTCAATTAATCACGTTCCCCGACCACACAACTAGTTCGGAACTTTGGTATACGCGTGGCCTCTTTACACTCGTCGCTTTAGAATTGCGAGTACCGTCAGCAGCACAACAAGCGACGACCTCTGTGGCGCAGCGGTTAGCGCATCTGCCTACCATGCGAGGGTTCGAATCCCGGCTGGGAAAAAAAAAACTCCAGGTCTTGGTGTTTGTGTTTGTGACGTCGCTGTTTCTGGTTCCCACGACACAGGGTATCCTAGTGTGGGGCCAGAAGCAATGTATGTGCCCGTAAAAAAAAAACCTTCACGTGTTTTCTAAACAGTTAGTAATGCTCTAATCGGTCGAATTTGTAGCGAAAAAAAGTAAAAGTTGACTACTACCGACTGAACCGTGCAAATAGGCACAGTTTAAATAAGGTCCATCAATCCGGACTTGGCCCCCGTGGTGGAGTATGGCCTATAACTCCCTCAGGGAAGATACCCGTGCCCCTCGGTGGGGACATAATGGGTTGATGAAGATGATATTTATGCCATTGCAAAGTTAGCTTTGTCGGACTCTAAGGACGCTCGCTTATTTGGCCACCCAATAGGCAAGTTGCCCTAAAAAATGTAATTAGTCCGTCTTTTAGATTATTCAAAAATAAGGGACACGTATTTTTTTATTTGTAAATTAGATAAAAAATGACAAAGATATAGCCCATTAAAGTTACGTGTGACGTCACACCGTGCTGCATTTTTTAGCACGGAGTGACGTCACACGTAACTTTAATGGGTTATATCTTTGTTATTGTTTGTTTAACCGAAAAAAGAAAAAAATACGTGTCCAATATTTTTTTATAATCTAAAATACGGACTAAATAGAATTTAATTATTTTGACCCTGGAAATTACACTATTCTTAACTAATAAAAAAAAAAATATTTCATTCGAATGGATCGCTTATCTGCAGGCAATAAGAACTCTCCGAGTGAACTGGGCGTTCTGTCATCACATAACCTACACAGATACTCTTTTCCAGGTCCTGGTTCCTGTGTAAGAGACTGTGAAATATTGGAGCGAATTTGGTAAGTCCACCTTCCACCATACACGCTGCCCACTATTGTCCAATCAACGTCAACGTCACCTCAGATACGCACGGAATTAACCAATCGCAGAGTGATTTAATCTGATGTACGTCTTGCGCTGATTTTATTAATAAAGACTAATTGTCACCTATGTTAAGCAATTGGTCCTGTTTGTGAGCTTGAATTTGTGAGAAGCAAACTATTATAAAAATTTTAAGAACCATTGGTCGGGTTAGATTTTGACAAATAATATTTCATTTGATTCGTCGTGTTAGCGCGCGTATCATAGGCTATGTGAAATTAGCATAAATCTACGAAAAATATAAACATATACATACATAAAAAGATCACGCCTGTGTCCCAGAGGGGTAGGCAGAGACCAGGGACTGCCACCCATGGCAGCCGGTTTCGGGTATTTTTATCTTGTCCTTCGCTAATACAACCCTTATTTGGTCGAAGTATGTCCGCTTGGGGCGTTCCCTACCAGCCCTTCCACACACGTTTGCTCATTTAACCCTTCGCTTGGCAAATGCCCGCAGCGGGCACGCGGCCATTGTTTAACTATTGTTATGCTAATTACCGCCAAATGAAGGGATAAGAAGAATAAAACCCTTAAAAAAACAACCAAACAGCTGAGCATTAACTATGAAGCAAGCGGGACCTAAATTCATCAATGTAACTCCTTAGGTTAGTCCCGGTTAGTCGAGTTGTTGGTTATATTTTATTTCAGTTTTTGCTACTATCGCTGATTGGGTGGAACCAAGACCGTTTCGATTCTAGACTACACTCCGATCTGAACTGCAAACACCGAGTCCGTTACAAGAGGCCGGCGTGATTGTTGACTCGATTCGGAGCGCGGCCGGTCCTTCCAGTGAGTGTTTGATCTGATGACGCCATTTCGCTGATTGAAAAGGGGCAGGTGCTCGTAAGTACGAGTAGATAACTTGGTGAGCATGCAACGCTGTGACGCGTCTGGTATGTTGATTTTAGGCAAAGATGGTCTCTATTAGGTGATTAGATAATGCTGGAATAACATGATCTTGCATGGATTCCCCAATCAACTGCTTTGCTAAAGAGGGAAGCGGCATTTCGAAGGCAGCGACTAACATAGTGCATGCGGCAAGCTGAAGACAGGGCGCTATGGCGCCCATTAGAGGAGGGCTATATCCAGCAGTGGACTAGTATAGCCTGATGATGATAATATAGTGACATTCAACCATAACAATTAAGGCTATAAACGTACAACTGTAGAACTCAAATACCTACATAGTTAATGCTTTGAAGGCGAATTATTGCACAGAACTTTATATAAAAAACAACATGTTCAAAGCGAGCTCATCTCTGTAAGAGATTTCTTCCAGCAAACAACCTCCTCTCAGAGAGAGAGAGAGAATATCTGACATAAACCGAAGTGGGTTAGATCAATCTTGATTCTGGGAAAGGTGTGACACAAAAGGATTAAGTCACGGCGAAGAAATCGCAATCATTCGTTTGGATTTTAGTTTTATCTTAAACGCGGACCAGCTTTGCTTTTAAACAATACGCAATCGCATACATTGTATCAGATTCGCGCCGTCTTACATCCTCGCCTCGTAGTTAGCAGGACGGAATGACTAAACAGGGTGTCCATATTTAATCGGCACCGCGGTCGTATCGGTCTAATGTGCCGGGTACGTATGCATAATTCACAAGCGCGAGTGACTTGTACTCTGTGGCGCATAATTCGCGGTGTCTGAACTGAACGCTACCGTTGCGCTGACAGCTGTTTTGGCGCGGAAAAATGGCGGTGTGAAAATGACGTCGTTTTTTTCTTTCTTTTTGTTGCCGTCGAAATGCAGAGAGGTTTGTGCGCGAAAAGAGGTCAGTTCTGGCGTAACACTGGCCGTTTATAGCGTTTTATTAGGAATTAAGAAACAAATACTATTTTCTTTTTAAATTATTTGAAAACAAATGTGCTGTGCCAGTATTTGGTACGTAGTAAAGCAAAAAGGTAACAAATCAAATCGGAAAAATAGCATTCTGGAGGTTCCAAATGAAATGAAAATAAAAGATGGCGGTTCTTTGTTTGGTTGAGTTTCACGCCCGATCGCGTTTAGTCCTCTTGAGGTCTATAAATCGAGGTCAGTTGGGAGCTGTCGGCCTTTTTGCGGACTCCCAATTCACCTGCGATTCACGTATTTAATTTCGGAGTGTACACTTTTTTGCGGAGCGAAACTGCACTTCTCTCTCGGGCTTTGCTTTGGCGCGTTTCCGAGCCGCGCAAGGGAAATAAAGCAAGTAAATTGTTCGACTTGTAATGTGTTGCTTCTGTAAAAAAACGATAATAATCTTATTTGTGGAAAAAAACAGACATTGCTTGCGTTTCCTTAATACCATTAGTCGCGAGGGACAAAATTTTCCTCTTTAAGGGGATGAAAATAACGTAAATATTAGTACAAGCGTCCTACAATAACAGTAAACAAGCCTATAGTTAGTTCAGAGACGAAAGTAAACATTTAACTTCTTCGACGTGTGTTATTTGTTTTCTCGTTTGTATAAACAAGTGAACACCGCTCTCTCGGTCGGTGTCAAATTGTCTAAGTGACTAATAAATGGCATACACTAATGTGTCGTGTTTTAGTCAACAATATTCCCTGGCAAAGTGTTAACGTTGGCATACTAGAAGTTTCGCTCCGATATTCATAACTGCAGTACATTGTTGTTTGACGTGAAATTGTGACGTGATGTTTATAGGGTCTGCATTATTAAACTGTAGGCGTTACAACAACGTCATTGTTCTTTTTACATAAAAAAATGCAATGTGCAAGCTTACAATGTGTTGTACTTACGAAAGTTTTAGTTTAAAAAAATGCGTTTAGTTAAAACAAAACGAAATCATTTCCAGCACTGCGTTACTATTACAACCGCTAGATACATTGGTATTTTCCTGTCATATTTCATCATCAATCCATTATGTCCCCAACGAGGGGCACGGGTCTTGTTCCTGAGAAAGTGTAGGCCATACGGGGGCCAAGTCGGGATTGGTGGAGGCTTGTAAGACTAGTGGCTGGTCTTACTGTCAGAAGTTTTCAAGCCGCCCTAAGGCCTCTGACTTGGCTTAACGACTGCCATCTATCGACGGCAGCCGGCACCAACTGCTTAACGTGCCTTGCAAAGCAATAAATAACACTAATGTCCGAACAACACCCTCGTCCTGGTCCAAAACATGAATAAGATAAGAATATTCTTTATTGTAGAACAGAAAAACCAAAAGAACACAAAACATTACTTAGAGATGCATAGTACAATACCTCGATACCCCGGCTGGGGAGAAAAAAAAACTCCAGGTCTTGGATGTTTACATGTTTGTGACGTCGCTGTTTCTGGTTCCCACGACACAGGGTATCCTAGTGTGGGGCCAGAAACAATGTATGTGCCTGTATGCAAATGTTTATGTTTATACCTGTTGCTATGGCAACCAGCCATCAAAAACATGAAAATACTCCCAGGCTTATGCCATTTGTACAAATGTACGGCAGCGCCCAGTGTGAATCGAACCCAGATCTAACTTAGAATTTACTAACATTATAATTATTTAAAAATATCAAAATAAGATCTAAGAAGCGACGTAGCAGCCCTACGTGATTCATTCATTCACGCTTCTATTCATTCATTGAGGCGAGACGAGACGGCGGGCGGACGTCTGCTCGTAATATTTATTTTATTAATAAATATGTTAATACCGTAGGTAAGTGGTGTAGCTCGGCTGCATAATTCATCGGCAAAGGTAGCTGGGTTGACACAGGCAACGGATCGCCATGCAAATTCAATCCGGCTGAGATACTGGCAGGGTTACCAGATGACGAGTTTTCCTAATGCCGGATGTTTTCGGAAAATCGCCACAATTACACTTTTTACTTTAGGGAAAATAAAAAATTGTTAAAGAATTTATGTGCCGCTTACCGAAAGGAAATCACAATTTTAATGCGAAAGTCTTATTTTCGGAACTGGCAACCCTAAGTGCGAGCGAATTATCATAATTGTGAGAGTGGGGTTTTTGTTTTTACACCTGCGAGTTCTGCCGTGGAAGTTTAATCCGAAGTTTGGCGACACTTTAGTCTTGTACATGTACAAGCTTCTGCCCGTGACTTCGTCCGTAAGAGGCAATGGCGGTGATCTTTGTGACAAAGTATTGAGATATTGTTAAATCTCTGAAAAACTTACTAATATCACAAATATTAACAGAGATTACTCATTTATTGAAAGAGGTCGTGGGTTCGATTCAGAGGGCCACAGGGGGCCACAGGGGGCCCCTGTACATTTGTACAGATGAGTCTGTGTGAATTTCCTTGTTTATAATGTCTTTGCTTAGTTACATATAGCACAGGATATCCTGGGGTCAAGTGATTGTGTCGTGTTGATGATTTACTTAATAGTTTTTACGCCTAAACGTAGCAGAGCAAGAAGAAGAAGTGTAACCGTAAGCTGTCTAAAAACACATTTATGAAAGTCGGTTCAGTAGTGTTTCCGTGGAAACTGTACACACAAAACACAAAAATTCCGGCATTAAGTTAAGAATTAAGTTACGAAATGTTTAGTTCAAAAAGACAAAATGTGTCGAGCATAGCAGAGCGTATGCAGCCTCTCTCTGTCGTACAGCAGATGTTGTTTGTTGGACGATGAAGAAGGAAGAAAATGCAATGCAAAGTCAGCACACGCAGCGATGTACGGTGGTTAGCCCGTCCAATGTGAAAAATCTGTTATTTAGACAGCAAAAGCCCATGTCGTAATTTCCTTTTAGTAAAAATCTTTAACAGACAGACACATATGTTATGTAATAGTGTAGACAACGTCATCGCCGCGTATTTGCAATTCAGATTGTGGGGAAAAGGCGGACGGAGCCGGATCCGTTTCGGACCAACTTTTGTCGCGGAGATTTGTTTGAAAAATACACAGGTTCTGAGTTACGCTCTCTGCATTCCGCTGCACTGCATAAAGCTTTCGCAGTATTTAGATAGGTAGTTTAGATTGAAGTTTCTAGGAAGGTTTCTAGTTCTAACGTAATCTAAACTACCTATTTTACGTAAGTAAGAGTTTTTCACAATTCATCATCATCATCATTCAGCTACAAGAAGTCCAACGCTGGAAGCGGCTTGCATCCAGCGTCTTCCTGCCACCTGGATGAGATTATCTGTCCATCTAGTGGCTGGTGGTCCTACGCTGCGCTTGCCGATATAATATTATGGTCTCGATTCGAGAACTTTTCGGCAACATCGGCCATCAGTTCTGCGTGCTATGTGCCGCTGCCACTTCAACTTACTAATCCGCTGGGCTATGTCGACTTTCGTTTGTCTACGGATCTCATCATTTCACAATTACTTGAAACAAAAAGAGTCGGTTGTAAGCCTTCGCGATCCGAATGGGCGATCTTGACGTCGAATAAACGTTTTATTAGCAGTACTACATTTGTCATCAAACGTTTACCAGTTTACCGTCGGGAGGCCTTTTTTACAGTGCCATCATTCTTTTAACTACGGCCCAAATCGCCCCTTGAACTCGTAAATAGTCACTCGGATTGCTCTAAGCCCACCATTCAGTTTTACGTCGAACGGAATTGTCACCTCGTATTTATTAGCGTGGCCTGACCGGTGTAAAATTCTGGATATTAACTGGGCGCTTTGTGTGGGGATGCAAACTGGTGTTCTCGCTTTTATCGAACGGGTTATTCTAATTTTGAATATTTTTCTTAGGGTCTGTTTCACAATCTGCAGATAAAGTTCCGGATAAGCTATCCGCAACCAGGACTGCCGTTTGTTCTAAATTTGAACCATAAACGAACACACGCAATATAGAAATATTTATTTAAATTTAGAACAAACGGCAGCCTTGGTTGCGGATAGCTTATCCGGAACTTTATCCGCAGATTGTGAAACAGACCCTTAGTCTAAGAAAAAGATAAATAACATACCAGGAAAAACACATACAAAACATTTACAAAGATACGGTATAGTTGGTGGCCTTATTGCTTAAAGAAACTTCTTTCAGACAACTCAGATAGTTGCTGAAGGAAAAGTGAGACCCGTCTCACCGTAGTCGGTGAGACGGGTCTCACTTTTCCACTACCCGTAGTCGGTGCGAATACGAGCGTTGGTGATATATACGTATAGTAATATACTAATAATAATGTATGTATATACATAAAGCTTTCGAAAAATCTTTTTTTATAAAAATAAACTACTTCGAGAAAACACTACTAGTTCGATGATTTTGTTACAGATTAACAGATATTGAGAAACATTTTACGGCGCTGCTTTCAAGCCACGCTTTTCCAACCAAATAAAAATAGTACATAAAATCGGACAACGTGGTAAAGAATTATCAGTAAACAGCACCTAGTGACTCAGCTATAAGGCTAAGATCGGAAATCTCAACTCTTCCTAACTAAACTAAATATTTTACTACAAAAATATTACACGAAATTATCTCCCAACTTAAAGCGCCGCTAATTCATCATATTTTTGTCAAGTCACGTTACCTTTTTGCGTCAGACTCACCCTGGCAACATTACACACTTAACCAATATAAAACATCTAAGAGTTTATTATAATTAGAAAGTATAATACTATATCAGACTAAAAGTTTGTCTAAGTTTGTCTGAAAGAGATCACTTTTAGTGATAGGGCCGCCATCTATAATCTTGGTTAAGAAATATCAGTGTGATTCCTCCTTATATGTACAATAAACGTTTTCTACCTTTTTATCTATCAACCAACTGGCCGCAAACACATTACTGATAAAGCAGCGAAGCAAACCTCTGTTGTGAAAAATAAAAGAACAAGAGAAAAATAAAACTACACTTCGGCGCATTTTCAAAAATCGAACCGTCAAGTTTAAAATTTGGATGCCGCGTTCCATTTTCGAAAGCCCCGGCTGCCAATCATGGCGTAGGGCGCGCTTCCTTCCGTTTTGGCGGGCGAAACGTATGCGGATTTTTTCCGCTCCCCTCGCGCCCTGACGTGGACAAACTGGCCGTATTCATCACCTACTGGGTTGAGAGACTTTTGCATAGTATAGACATGGCTGCTTAGACATAATTCGATGTTTGAAATGTAATCGCAATTCGATTGTGTAAGGTTCTATGAAAAATATTTCGTTAACAGGTAAAACAGGGACGTGACAATATTTACCTCTAGCTCATACAATATGAAAGTAGTAATGGCCTAGTGGATAAAACAATGGACTAGGAAGCGGGAGACCCAGATTCGATTCCCAGTGCGACTTTGTTTTCTAAGTTATGTACAGTTTCTAAGTTATATACATTTTCTAAGTTATGTGAAGTTATATCAGCAATTCCACTCGTTAACCGTGAAGGAAAACATCGTGAGGAACTCTGAGTGTCTATTTAATATCTCAGCATTTGAAATCGCCAATCCGCGGTGGGAACTCGTGGTGATTAAAGCCAATACTCTGTCTCGGAGAAAAGGCATGTACCCTATTGGGACGTATAAATTCAAATTCTAATTCAATTTTTTTTTATTCAAAGTTCAAACATGAAATATTACCGATAATGTTAGTTGTGTAGAAAGTAATGTTAGTTGTGTAAGTATATAAGAACTGTTACCAAGAGCTTGCCGATAAACTGCATTAGCAGTTTGGCAAACTAATGCTGTTGTAATTTCGCAATGTGTTTAGTGAATAAATAAGTAATTAAATTTTAAACAAAATGTTTACTTTATGAACGTCAAAGTTGTTAGTTTCACAATTGATAGAGTACGTGGAGAAAAAATTAACAAACTATAAAGGCCGCTTGTATACAATATTGAAGTTTTTATCATAAAATATCTGTGCCATAGAGCCAAATGAACCGAATAAGATTTTCATCCCATTTGGACGCCAATCGTATTTTTTCACATTACATCTACTTTTTTTCTATTGCACAAAAATTAATATTATTCTCTTCTCTTACCGCAAAGAAAGGGAGCTTATGACTTATAATTGTTCGTGCGAACTCTACCACTTACAAAGTCTACATCGAGAGCCTATAAAGCGGATGTTTTAGCAAATGAGAGTCGACGAAAGTCAAGGCGGTCTTTGAAAAATATGTAACCGTATCCCTTTTAAATTTGGCATTACCCCACTACCTATGACTGCGCGAAATGTAGCTTTGGGAAGCTTTTATATATTTTTTTACAAATGAGATAGTTTATTTCGAAAGAAAGATTATATAAAGTCGAGCCTGGCCCTCCTATTCATCCCTGAGAGGTAGACAGAGATTAGGGTTTCAATTATTGTTCTACACCGATTCCTGTGATATACGAACTACTTTATCATCAACCCATTATGTCCCCACCGACGGGCACGGGTCTCTTCCCTGAAGAAGATATATGCCATACTCCACCACGGGGGCCAAGTCCGGATTGGTGGAGTAGGTACGTACGAGTAAGTAGGAACTATTGCAATACTTACAATATACACAGTAATATTTATTAGAATTATTCTCGATAAAAAATAGCTTATAGGGTAGCTATAAGACCCTATAAGCTATTAGATAACTTGAGAGTAGATCACAGTCATACCCTCACTACACTAACAACTATGACGTTCATAAAGTAAACAATCTGTTTTTATTGTGAATAAAATATTGTAAAAATAAGGCCGTAGAGTATAGGCTATACCTTCCTCAGGGAAGAGACCGATGCCCCTCGGTGGGGACATAATGGGTTGATGATGAAAGCCCGGATTAACTTACTTAGTTTTTTTATCGGAAGAGTCCGACCAGGTTTCGCTCCGATTCGCAGAGCTTAATCATGGTGAGCAGAGACAAAAAATGGTGATTAAATATTTGTATTTGCAATAATTGTCTCTACTCCCCAAAAGCCATGATATTTTGTGTCTCTTTCTGAAATCTTGCCTTGTATTGTGCCTTTTGAGACGTCAAATTCTGAAATCAAATTTCCCCCTTTCCTTACCTCGTTTTGTCATGAAATAAGATTCCGGGGCTCATTATTATTGTAACCGAACAGCGAGTATACAACTTATTTTTCCCTTTCAATGGCGACCAATCAACGGTCTAACTTGCATTTAGAAACTCGAAATTTGGTTCAAAGTCGACAACTCAATCAGGAATCTTTTGCATTTAATAGAAATATGAAAGTTAATTATCAGAACTTTCGTTTCACTTAGCGGATTGTGAAAGAATCTAATTCTGTGTTTGTCATGTTTTACGCCTTACATTTAAAAGCATTACAATCATACGTAAACTCACGCCTACACCCCAAAGGGGTATACAGAAACAAGAGTTAGCCAGAGACCTATTTCGACTCATCAGCGTTCTTTACTCGTTGGACGCCGGGATGTGTAGGTAATGTTTTGTTCCGATTTACTGTAAGAAAAAAATATGGATACAAACTATTTATTGCCCTAATAACATTTTTACATGAGCGATACACAGCGGGCCCCGCACTATCAAAAATCAGTATTGTGGTAACCATTCCAATGGTTTTTAATTAATAAAAATAATAAAGTCTATTTGCACACTTTAAAAGTTACAGAAATATCTACACAATTTGTTACAAGGTATTTACAAGTAATTATACGATACAAAATTGTGACCACTGGTGTCTAAACTAGGCCGGGCCTGTGTCATAGACGCCAGTTCCTTCCATTGACACCAGCTGACAATATTAATAAGTGTGGGATACAAGATATTATTTCAACAAACACAATTTTTCACAATATTGTTTCAGGGGAGGTAGGAAGTTTCTTAACCAGTAATTTTTTGTTAATTGTTCTTTTCAAGGTCATTACGCTACTGACTAAAGGGTGTTTTGACTGAATTATATTCCTTTATGGAGCTTGTTCAGCCTAAGCGGCCTCACGAACGGAGTGTGCCGGGGAGAATTCGTGCGAATCCACCAATTAAAAGTTTTTGTTTTCCTGCGAAACGTTTAGCGGCAACTCGCTAATACACCCCCAATTTCGCGGTTTGTTACTTGGAAAAATACGCCCCATTTTCTGCCGCCAACCGCTAATTCTGATTTCGCGATGTAAAGTTTTTCTAATGGCATTTCATCGGGCTGGGTTTCCGAATAACCGTGTCTTGAATACATAAACTTTCTCGCGGTTATTCGCGAAATTGAGTATTGTTGTATTTATTTTGAAAATGAGGATTGTTTCACGACATTATGATCTATTTAAAGGCTTTAAGGTATGTATCTCGACGTGAGAAGCATTTGGTCAGATTTGTTATTTAGGTACTTTACAGAAGAGCGTGCCTACAAGTTACTATAAGCCTACAAAAGACATTATGCACCTGAATTATCCCAGCAATCGAACATAGGATAAAAATAGGTTTCTCATATGGTTAGGAAGTGCTTGAGATTAAATTATAAAACAGTCATTTTCTGATTCTGATGTTGCAATATGTCGTAGATTACCACTATAGTCAATGAACAAACAAAAATTTCAAGTAGAAAGGTTATAAATTAAAACTATTTAGATCACTACTTTGTAGGTGGGTACGGGCTGTTCCGAAATCGAATGTTTCAACTGACAATGCGAGGCATTTTGCATTGCTGTAAAATATTCTCGACTCGATTTTCGTGAACGACAGACTGTTGATTCTCATAAAATCAAAATATACTTTAAACGTGAAGTCTTACTTCACTTACAAGTCAGTAAGTATTTACACTACATGATATCGACTTCTAGCAAAGACAATGTAAGCATCAAGCATCTCATTTTTGTTGCAAATGGTTGTAATGTTACCGAGTCGAATGTAAGTGTGTAAAGATCAATATGCTGTCAACTTTACAAAAAAACTCGTACTTAACATAAACTTTAGACATGTAAAATGCAATTAAGGCTTCAAAGTTCTACTTCAAAGTGTATTTTTCTGTGAAAATATGGTATTCCCCGTGCCAAATACATTTTCATCGGATGTAAACACTCCGCTGTTAAAAATCTTTGAATTATGTGTAGTTTATGTGTCCACCGGTGGTCAGTTTTTGTGGTCAGAGGGTCCGAAGCCAATTTTATGTGGCTAGTTCTGGGTAATTAATAAGATTAATCTCATTTAATCAATAATATCATAATCAACCCATTGTCTCCCCCGTCGGGCACGGGTCTCTTCCCTGAGGAAGGTATAGGCCATACTCCACCACGGGGGCCAAATCCGGATTGGTGGAAGTGGCTGGTTTTAATGTCAGAAGTTATCAAGCCGCGCTAAGGCCTCTGACTTGGCTTAACGACTGCCATCTATCGACGGCAGCCGGCACCAACTGCTTAACGTGCCTTGCGAAGCACGGAACCTCTCGGAAAAATGCCACTAGCGTTAGTCATAGACGGTCACCCATCCATGCACTGAACGCGTCCTATGTTGGTTCGTGATCGTTTAAGGTCACTCAGGCGGCTGGCGCTATGAGCAGTAAATGTTTATGTCCAGGCTTGTATTTGGCTCAGAGTATACTTATGAATTCGTGACATTATACCTTGGTGAAGTGTCGGGGTTAAGAAAGCAACTCGATGGGAAACTAACGTTTTTTACCTGAAACAAAGAAATTGCCATTATTAAGTGTGCATTCAGCCAATTACATTGCATTTAGAGCATGCAAACTTATATTTAGAAATAATAACTAGGGCAAAAGGTAGAAATTCAATGTACCATTTAGACTTCCACTTTAGCAATGGTTTATTTCGTTAATTGCTTTGGGGCTGGATATTATTGGCGATATTTTGTCATCATCATCATCATCAGCCTACCGCTACCCACTGCTATGCCTTTTCCCTCAAATGCCATTTCACCAAGAACGTTTTACCCAATGGACGCGACACAGTTGAAGTTTTCGCCTATTCCCCGCGTGCCACTACCGTGGTTGAATGACCTCGGTTCTGAATTTTTACTGTCAGTGTGACATCAGACTTTCGAGGAAAAACGTCGAGAAAAAAGTGCAAAAATATGACGAAGTGCGCAGTGTTGTTCTGTAAAAATTACAGCAATAAAACAGCTAATGTTTCTTATCACCCGTAAGTATGATTTTGTACTTTTATATGCGGTATTTCTTTAGAAAATTAATAAAAAGTGCAACATAAGCAACATATAATACGCCGAAATTAATTTTTTTCGTGTATATGACAATATAATGGCACTTTGACATTCTGTAATTTATGGTACAATATCATTCATTCAGACCTCATTCCGTTCTTTATGAGAATTTTTTCTTGCAATAGGGTTTGAAACAGTCGATAAAATATTTCGATATTTAAATCGACGTCACACCAAGGACGTAGAACATTTTTTTTTCTATCGCTCGGTGTCGACTCACTCGTTGATCTAGCGGTGTCACGTGATCACGTCTGATTTCCAAGCCGGAGGTCGTGGGTTCGATTTCCACTGTGGGCTGCCGTACATTTTGTACACATGTCGTTAATGTGGGTGTATTTTCATGTTTGTGATGTCCTTGCCTGGCTACCATAGTACCTAGTTTGGGACCGGAACAAGTGATTGTGTTGCGTGGAAGTTATTGATACTTTTATTGCACTTATATTAAGGAAAATCGTAACGTTATTTCTTACTTATTTAGTTTTATTATGTAGATTTCCAGTAGATCTAGTAAGAAAAAGAAAGTACGTAATAAGTACGTAATTTTTGAATGTATGTTACTGCACGAGCAGCAAATATTTTTATAGTTCTTAAAATTGATCTATTTGTAAGTAATATGTAAGTAATTTTCTATTTTCTGTTATAAATGTTTGGTAATCTGAGCAGATACAATTTTTGTTACTATAATTTGCATAGCTGACTATAACTTATGCTATTTGCATATAACTTATGTCACTAAGAGTCTTCGAAATAAGTCAAGTCCTTTTGTCATTTGTAAAAATAAAAAACTAGAGAAAGTAGCTCTTTATTGCTTTTACCTTCACAAACTGCATTTAAAAATTAGTTGTACGAAATGGAAATAAGACTGTTCTTACAGAAATAAATAAGCTCAATCTACTTACTAGTAGATTGAGCTTATTTAAAGTTTGTAGTAATAAAAAACTACATAAAGTTCACCTCATTCCTCATCCATTCATTTCGTTCACTCATCATTTATCGATAATATTTTTATCGACATTTGCAAGCACTAAACTGATATTTTGACAGTAACAGCTTCCTCCCGCCCCCCAAAAGTTGGTCGCATGTCCAAAATGTCAGTCATGTCATATCCCGTGGCTAAAATATCCTTGCATTTCACACGGTGTCTCGCCACCCGCATCCACGGACCTTCCGCCGACTCAACGACATCGTCCGTCATCGTTCGCAATATTTGCTTTTCTTCAATTATATATGTTATTCTCACACTTATTTTATATTAAAATATTTTTATTACAGTAACACTATTACGTTTGGTCACTCTTATCAGGTTTGATCAATAATAATAATAATAATTTTCTCACAACACAATCACTTGACCTGATCCCAAACTAGGATATCCTGTGCTTCGGTAACCAGGCAAGAATATTACAAACATGGTAAAAGACCCAGACGTTTGTGCAAATTTATGGCGGTCTCCAGTGGGAATCGAACCCACAACCTCTCTCTTGGTATTTAATCGTCTTAACGGCTAGACCAACGAGGCAGTTTTGTTGCAATCAATTGTAGAAATTTAGATCAAATCAAAGTTTTTTGCAAGTGTTTTTAGCGACCAAACTTCTTATCATCGTCATCATCATTCGGCCACAAGAAGTCCTGGACATAGGCCTCCTCCATGGATTTCCAAAAAGATCGGTCGGAAGTGGCTTGCATCCAGCGTCTCCCTGCCACTTGGATGAGATCGTCTGTCCATCTTGTGGCTGGTCGTCCTACGCTGCGCTTGCCGATGTGTGGTCTCCATTCAAGAACCTTTCGGAAACGAAGTTATAAGAATTTCTTTAAACAGGGTATCCAATTGCAACTTAAAAAAAAAACCTAAAGCAATTTTTTTTACGTTTTTTTTGTCAATAAAAATAGGCGTAGTATTGCCTTTTTTCATATGTGCACTTTATAAAGAATCACACTGTATATCACAGTTAAATGCCAAATTATCCTGGCCTTTAGAACGGGGAAATCTGTAGGGCAGCCAAATGACACCCTAATATGAGTGTGGGTCGGGAATTAATTTTGTAATTGTTGCCGGGTGGCTGAGGGCTCTTTTTGTTTGGCTCCGAGATATGAACAGGGAAAACTGGGAGTATTGTTAGCAAAAAACGTTAATATCGTTAGTTTGGTGAAATGGCATTTGAAGGAAAAGCCCTCTATAAAAAGTTAAGTTAATGTGCATTCACTGATTATGGGATCGATACCCAGTGGGGGCATTATTACTTTTTATTCATACTTTTGGTTTAATACAGAAAAAAAGCTATGAAGACATCAATTATGTGAACTAATAGGTGTGCAAACAAAATACATGAAAGTCAACGGGTTTGCGTACTTCTAAACTATTTCTAATCTATAGATTAATATTAAATATCTTTAGAGGCGATTTTTAATATATTTTTAATTTAATTTTCATCTAAATTGATAATTGTGTCAAGTGTTCAACATATCCATGAGTAATATTTTTAAGTTCGAAAGTTTGTTTATTAAACTAAGACTGTTTTGAACAGAATAAATGTGGAGTTACTTTATTAGTTTCTTCTCCACGTCGACTTATTAATCTTACTAATACCTAATATTAATTGTGAAACTAACAACTTTGACGTTCATAAAGTAAACATCTTGTTTGAATTTTGAATTTCCATTTAAATTTGAAATTCCCTTACTTATAATGTTTACCATAAAACGGGATGTCCTAGTTTAAGACCACGACTGTGAATTATGTGACTATGTTATCTCTTTCCGAAATAACTATCCTTTATCAAATCGGTGGTTTTCCCCCACGATTCTCCAGGAAAAATGAAACTAACAGCGAACACATCAATTCCCTAACACGGATACCCTAACAGCCATACGGCGCACTGTTTACGATGAAAATTCGTGTAAATACATTTTCCTTCCATACTCGATGATCGAATAAAAACATCGGAGCAGACGGGCCGCCGCCATAACCTCCTGTAAAAACATGTTGAAGATGTGCCTCTTGAGAAGTGCTAGCCATAATGTCGGGGAAATATAGTGTGGTCGTCCATTTAGGGGTTTAACAATCTTAGGATATATAGAACACTTTATTATACATAAAAAAGGAGATTATCATCATCAACTCATTATGTCCCCACCGAGGGGCACGGGTCTCTTCCCTGAGGAAGGTATAGGCCACACTCCACCACGGGGGCCTAGTCCGGATTGGTGGAGGCTTGTGTCTGGTCTTACTGTCAGAAGTTTTCAAGCCGCCCTAAGGCCTCTGATTTGGCTTAACGACTGTCATCTATCGACGACAGTCGGCAATAACTGCTTAACGTGGCTTGCGAAGCACGGAACCGCTCGGAAAAATGCCACTAGCGTTAGTCATAGACGGTCACCCATCCATGCACTGAACGATCGCTCAGGCAGCCGGGGCTACGAGCGACACAGGGTATTCTCGAGTCTGAAATGACGGTGGGCGGGACACCTGGCGAGGCGGGAAGACGGCAGGTGGATCAGGGCAGTAACGGAGTGGCGGCCGAAAAGCGGGTGGCGGTCAGTCGGTAGACCAACAGCCCGATGCTCGGACGATGTGGCCAGGCGGGAGGACTGCGAGTGGCGTAGTGGGGAAAAGGCCTATACTCAGCAGTGGGCAGAAGTGGGCTGATGATGATGATGATGACGAATAGTACCTACCGACGGCGGCTATATCACTAAAAATGTACCCTTCCAGAGAACCTCCGGATGGATTGGAGCAAACGTGGTCGGGTGATTTTGATAAATAAATAAGTAATTGTAATCTTCAGCATAACCACTGTCGGTTATTTCTCAATATACGTTAACTACTTCCAATAATAAAGTTAATTACACTTTTATAGTAAATGGATACGCAAATACGCGGAACACAATTGTCACTTTATTAAAATGTGATATTGCAGCTTTTGGTGAATCGTGAACAAAATATTTACACTCTATGAATCTCGAATGTATGTGCATTGCATATACACATGATTGTATTCCAAACTGGGCCACAATTTGATACAATTTGATGCAATAAGTTACAAATATTACTGCCTCGTTGGTGAAGCCGTTAAGGCGCTTAGCTACCAAGAAAGAGGTCGTGGGTTTGATTCCCACTGGGGGCCGCCGTACATGTATACAAATGGCCCCAGTCTGGGTGTTTTTCGATGTTTGTAATGTCCTTGTCTGGTTACTATAGCACAGCGTATCCTAGTTTGGTATCAGGTCCAGCCATTGTCTTCATCATCATTCAGCCACAAGAAGTCCACTGCTGGACATAGGCCTCCTCCATGGATTTCCAAAAAGACCGGTTGGAAGCGGCTTGCATCCAGCGTCTTCCTGCCACTTGGATAAGATCGTCTGTCCATCTTGTGGCTGGATACAGAAATATTGTGTGTCTATATTATAAGTAAGAAAAACGTTTAACCAGGCATGGATAGTTGGAGTTTTTTATTGCTTTTGGAATTTATTTCTAGGTGATAAAAAGTTCAATTTGAATTGAGATCTCTCACGACCATGATCGACCGATGACAATCGCGACCAGGTTGAATTTGAGGTACATTAATATCATTTTATGTTGCCAGCTTTCACAAGGACCCATTTATTTGTATAGCAGAGGCGACCAAACGAATCGTATTTTCAAAAAACTTAAAAAACAGTATGATGTTGAGTTAATCCAGTTATGCATTAGAAGAGCTAAGTCAGACCTTTTTGTCATACATAACATAACATATCATTTACATAAGCCAAGTTGGATCCAATTTCCAAGCTACTAGAGCTCATTATTTACTATCGTAATTGTTGGCCTAATAGAAGTCACGCATCGTATTCTCCAACGAGGCTGATTAAACCATATGCTTAATAAAAATTTATGCATATTTATGCATCCCAATGACTGTAGTAATAAGGTTTTAATTAGCCTATAAATTAATTTATTAAAAAATAATTAATTAATACGCAGTGTAAAGGCCATATTTTGTAAGCCCAACTGGCCATTACCGAAGAATAAACTATGGTATACAGAAGGGCGACTCCGAATAAATAGGCTCAAACTCTAAATGATCGTGAATGAATTGTCAGATATTAAAAGTTTTTTTCTTTACATGTTTGACATTCATCGCTTAATCATATCGACACATATATGGCTGAACGTATTTGTACGAAATATCACATACATCTAAGCCAATCTAAAGTAAGCTCTAAAATAGCTTCTATTTTATAAGTATTATTCAGTATTTGTAAGATACTGAAAGTTTTTTCTTTAGATGTTTACGCAATTACACAAAATATAACATATTTATACGAAATAGTAGAAACCTATGGACCGATCTAAATTATGCTCTAAAGGACGCGATAATTCGTCATTAAAACTTATATCTGTGTACCACACTTTATATTAGAATCTCTTGAGAAGTCACGTAATAGGTAGGTACATAAGATACCAAAAGGTGCGTCATTTTATACCAACTGCTTAGACTTTCGTATTAATCATTATGAGAATGAGTGCGGAAATATAAGATCTAAATAAAGTACTTATCGCACGGAAGTAATTAAAAACGCAAATTCTATTAATTGAGATAATTGAGAAATTGCGCATTTTTTCATGTAACTAAGAAGTGTAAGGGAATCTAACCTTCTGCCCGCAATGAATCTATGCCATTCCGTGGGAAACGAGAGTGGAGTGTGCTCATTTGGTTAATCGTTGTATTCTTGTTATAAATTAGACGAGTTTTTGGTGCAATTGTTGCTATGGAGTTTTGAGTGCCGCTTTATTAGGAAGTTTGTTAAAAGTTATAATAACATATGAGCTCTGTTTATGAGTTGTTAACGGATACGTACTTGTATCGTTAAAGAAGCAAGTAAGAAGGCATTTAAGACTTAATAAGAATAAATGCCTCAGTTCCTCGATTGCCTCGTTGGTTTAGCGGTAGCATGATTGGGTGCGAAATTAGAATTCTTACGGCCGATTTTTGAATTGAGAATTTCGCTGAGTAACTACTTAACTCTAGTGTTGTCTCGTCAAATTTCTCAGAAAAGAGCGTGACAGAATGTTGCTTAAGTATTTACTTACGTGAAATTCTCAATTCAGAAACCACCCTTTAAGATTTTATTCCCGCTGTAGGCTCGCGTACTGTATTTCTAAAAATAGCTAGGTTCACTTCTCTGTTTTTGATAGTCTTATAAGATGGTCTACCTGGTTACGGTAGCCGGGAGTCGATGAATGCGGGCGGCATAAGACCGGGATGCTTGGAAAACCATGAAGAAGGCCTATGCCCACAGTGGAATAATCCAAATAGCTGATGATGATGGTCGCCTTTTTGGAACTAGGGCAAGTGTTTTGCTGAGCCTGCATTCTTTTGTTTTAAATTTTTTTTTCTATATTAGTTAGGCATTTTTGTATTGTTTTTAATTTAACCTTATGATTCTTGGCATCAATAAACGATATATTTATATACTGTGTAAAAATTGTTATTAACTTACTCATGAAAATCTTGTGTCACAGTTTTTGTCATCGAACTCCTCTGAAACGGCTTCATCGATTTTTACGTTTTTTTATATTATTAATAAGTTTTAAAACAAGTCGCAGGCTAATTAATATAGCATTAAACATTTTAATGTACTGACTATTAATTTTAGTATCTTGCTATGTAACTACTTTATATATAACTCTTACTACGAGTAAATGGCTCCATTTTCAAGATACAATCACGCGATTACAACTATGTAAACTTATATCCACCCTAGCTACCCCTTGAGATGTAGGGTGAAGATAAAGAATAACACCATAGCTATACGCGAACTAGTGTTTGCAGACTCGTCGAAGGATCGATACATTCTATATCACGGAATATGAGAATACAGAAGATCCGTTTCATGCAGCATTATTTTCTTATAGAGTTAAATTGAAACATACAACTATATTTGTATATAGTTATAATCAGTTGCGTTATGACCTTGAAAATAACAATTAAATCTCAATGTTATGGTGACTTTATTGGCCCTTCAAAAATTCTACAGGTTAAACCAGACAATAAAATAGTTGAAGATGTTTCAAAACTACATATACATGAAGGAAGGGATGCTACATATTATACATACTTTTTTAAAGTACAAACATTTACATACATTTTAATATTAGGACGCATTTGTCACGTGCAATAAACAATATTTCAATTAAATATTTTTAAGGTGTGATAAGAATAAGGTAGGTACTTACTAATATAATTTCTCACACGTATCGCATGTTTTGTGTGTTTGATGTGCTTTGTAGACTTTTTCGGAGAATAATTTTATGAAGTTTTTAATTTGTTATCTTACACATTCAGTTAGATTATCGTTTGGCGATATAGCAGTATATAGCCAAACGTAAGTTATTCTTGCACATGAATTGAGCGGATTTTCTGTAAGTAATATATTTTAAGCACTACGCCGCGTTGCCGCTTCTCCCCGCGCATACAATCATGAGTGTTTTCTTTGAGGATAGTGAGCAGTTACCCTTTAACGTGTTTATCCTTTTCGGCCCAACTTCCCCCTAACGCCTAGCGTGTACGAATATTTTGACAATATAATTTTGTTTTCTATTTCTATCGGGGTCCTTCCTTTGACTTTTGGCGTAAATATTTTTGTTAAATGTGTTCAAAAGAGTTGTTGCTCTGTGAATACCTACTTGATTATTTTTTGTACTTGTTTACTGACAGCCCTAGTTACGAGCAAGAGTCGCACTGCACCACGAGCGTCCGCAGGGCTGGCACAAGCTAATTCTTTAATAGAATTGCAGCTTGTTAACACGCGGCACGAGCCCTGAATACTCGCCTCCGAACGTGCCTAATGCAATGAATGAAACTATAGGACTAACACGGCGTTTCGAACCCAACTCGAACTAACTCTAAGACGCTCGATCATTGTCATCTTCGTAATCAAAGGTAAGGACCATGAGTAGGTTTGTAGATAACCGCGTTTTTTTAAATAGTTCATAAATTCAACATTAAAAAATATACATAATGTTTAAAGTAGGTAATATAAGCTTTATTCCGGAAACACTTACTTAATTTCTCGTCGTAACAGTCCGGCCTGGTTCCCGGTTTTAGGTAAAATAAAGCGATCATATTATCTTTTACCAAGATCTGATTACAATAGTATGTTTGTGACAAATAAAAATATGTGTAAGTACCGATATGATAATGTGTACGTTTATTTAATGCACCTTCTATAATTACGTTTTTAAATTTATTTAATTACTTTTGCACGCCTACCTTCTCTTTCCTTTACCTCCTGCGGTTGACTGGTAGAAAGTGCTTATAGCAACAAGTCCGCCGCATTGTACTATATTTTTATTTTAAGTGCAAGTGCATTAAAAGTATTAATCATTGATTCTCGACTCGAACACGACTCTAATTCAGTTGAATTGAGAACCCACGGTACCCTTTTGAAGCTAGCCATTCTCCACACGTGTTCCTGCCGAGCCGCGGGCGAGTTGGCTTGCCTTGTCAGAACGAGATATTGTTAAATCATCGCTTAATCATATTTATTCGCTTTACTCAGAAATACCAAGTTTCTAGATCTCTTGAACTCATAGAGCTATGTCATTAATGAAATCTAAAGAGGGAAAAGAAAGTATGGCTTGTTAGAGGACGTTGATTATAACTGAGTGGTATTACGAGTATGATGTCGATGACGAGTATGAGTATGATGTACGACACGGCCGGTTTCGGAATTGAGAATTTCACTAAGTAAATACTTAAGTATCGTTCTGTCACGCTCTTTACTGAGAAAACACTACAGTTAAGTAGTAAAATGAATTAAAATAAAATAGCCTTTATTGCATCTTAAGCAAAAAAAAAAACAAAATTTACAAGATATTATTATTGCGCCTTATTATTAATGTGATTACCTATCTGTGGGAAAAGCTTACGAGTTGGCAAAATGTACTGTGTTAACTTAATATTTTTTACGTTATAAGTTTGTCGATTCTGTTTTTTCTCCTTGAATAAATAAAATAAAATAAAATATAAGAAGATAAATAAGTAGGTGTTAAATATTAGGCACTTGATGTCTTATTGGGTAAAGGCATCTTCCAGATTATGCCACAGGTCGCGGTCTTGAACTATCATAATTATATCGTCGGCCCATCGCTTGTGCCCGGTTACAATAACCACAAAAAGCTTCGTTTTGCTTACGATCGGTTACAATTGCAACGAACCGTCAATAAATTGTACGGAAAACGGATCGTAGCCGGTAGGCATATATTATAGGAACCGGACATTAGACGGTCGGCCGACTCCTCTTTTTCCGTCTCCCGGACCCCTCCACTGCGTGATTAGCGTAAGTACTTAGCAAAATTCTCAATTCTGAAACCGGCCCAGTCTGTCGTATAAACATAAACATTTACATACATGCACATACATTGGTTCTGGCCCCACACTAGGATAACCTTTGCAGTGGGAACCAGAAACAGCGACATCACAAACATGTAAACATCCAAGACCTGGAGTTTGAAATGAATTTGAAATTCTTATTACTTATAGAAAATATTCGTGTTCATGCGGTTCAAGAGCGGCCTCACATTCGGAAGGTCGTGAAGTCGTATCCCGGCATGTGTTTTCTACTATGTACTACACTACTTGACTATGTTTTCTAAGTAACATACCTTCATTAAGAAAGTGGTAGTAGGTATACAACTCGGTAACAATGACGGAAAACAGAAATCTGAGTGACTTGAGGTATTAACATAAACCTATCTCAGCACTTGAAATTGCCAATCCGCAGGTATTTAAAATAAAAATTTACAAAGAGCACGCGTATTAAAAAAATTCGTACTTCTCTCTGAACTATAAAATATGCTCGTGAACAAATGCTGGCCGTGTGTCTGGCCGCAGCTTGGTATTTTATTACTTTTGTATAGTAAATTTTTGTCATTGCAAATGTTGATTACACTCATGAGTCTTGAGCTTTTTAGGTAGATACTAGCTGTGCCCCGCGGTGTTACCCGCGGTTCATCGATTTTCCCGTAGGAATAAGATATTTCCCCGCGGTAAAACGTAGCCTATGTTTTAATCCAGGGTATCGGCTAACTCCATACCAAATTTTATTAAAATCCGTCCAGCCGTTTCAGCGCTAAAGACTGACAAACATATAAACACACACACAAACTTTCACGTTTATAATATTAGTGTGATACTCGTACAGGTGTCCCGAAACTCAACGCTAAGCCGGTACCGGGTGATAAGGCAAGTCATATAGGTTATTAGAAAAATAGAAAAAAAAAAGAAATTCAATGTATACAAAATTATAGGCATTAAAAAAAATCCGGTTGCCACAAATCTTTACTTTTTTTTTGTTTTGTAACTCTGAATAATGCTTCTTTAAACTGTTAACAAAATTTCAAAACTAGCTGCTCCAGCTTAGAAGAAAAGGAGACTGAAAAAAAAATTACTTCAATTATTGGCCATTTTTTTTTTAGATTTAATTATATTTATAAAATTTGTTGAATAAATAATTTAAAAAAGATATATTCTACTGAAAAAAAAAAAGTTTTTTTAAAGTTTTTTTTTTTTTTTAATTTTTCTGATAACCAGTATGACTTGCTTTTCACCTGGTACTGGCTTAACGTTGAGTTCCGGGACACTCTGTATATTCGTACTAACTTTTGTATTAGATTTAAGGTGATTTGAGAAAAGAGGGTCAAAGTGGAGTTTTTTTTTCGCTGCCTTTTTTCCACTACGTTCGGCCCTAAGGCAGCGGCTAACATTATAAGTGCATTGACATTCAACAAACAGAATGTAAATTCTTTACGTCGAAATAAATTTCTGATTTCTGCAAGAAAGCCAAGAACCTGCAGTGAGATGTATATTTTTATAGGCTACACAAAAAACGTTGGATTAAGCGAGCTCGTCGATACGAAAGGCAAACGCGAAAGAGGGCGTAATGAGGAAAAGGCCTAAGCCCAGTAGTGGGCAGAGGTGGGCGGATAATTATGATGATATTGATGATGAAGCGAGCGAGAAAATATTCAAGCTGAAACAGGCAGTCGTCGGTCTTAATAATCTGCGTTCGCTACGCCGCCGCCGTAGGCAGCTACGCGACGTAGCGATGTAACGATGCTACGTAAATTGTGTGCTACTTATCGTTTTGTGGCCAATTTTTTTAGCTTAGTTGAGAATAGCGAGTGAAAACGATCTGTCAGGATTATGACAAGTGGCAGTCCCTGTCTCTGCCTACCCCTCTAGAACAGACTTTTACTTATAATATTTTACTCCTGTTGAGTCTTACATTTTAATATTACTACAGCCAGAGTTTGGTGAAATTTCTTTTTATTTTCTCCGATAAGACTTAAGAAACACCAATCAAATTATATCAGTCATAAAACGTTATTATCACTGCCAACAATTTCATCAATTCGTTGTTTATTGTAGCTCATGAAGTACTTTCAGAATATAGCTGTGCAAAGCGTTTTCAAGGTGCCTCAAAAGACATTAGGTTGATCTTTAAGAGGGCACCTTTGGAAAAGTTAAGTAAGTGCAACCGTAAAACAAATTATAAAGTGTAATGCTTACTAAAGTTTTAGTTCAAAAACTGGTAACATATTATATAAAATTTATATATGTAATAATATAATAGTATATAATTTATATGTTATTAATTTATTTAATGTCATCCATTGTAAAATACGGCCCGGATTAATTTACTTGGTTTTTTCCTTACCGATCAGAAACTTTAAGTAGCAAAACGTCCAACAGCGCGAAACGTCTAATGAACAGTATGCCTAATTAGCAAAACGTCCATGAAGCAAAATGGCTAACTACCGGGTGGTCTGTATAACACTACGTCTATACAGGTAATCGTCATCTTTTAAGTGTGTACTTTACACTCATGATCATTAGATAATACCTATTAAATGGCTTCCTTATCAAAAGGTCTAAGTAGCAAAACGTCCAACAGTAAACCTATTTCAAAGCAATTTTAACCTTAGGTATAGAAAGTTAGTCTTTTTGAAACGGTATTATATTTATTTGAAATAAAAAGAATAGCATTAAAATGAGAAAATTACTTTGCTAAATTCCGCCAACGTTTTGCTACTTATACGTAAGAAAGCGTTTTTTTATCGGAAGAGTCCGACCAGGATTCGCTCTGATTCGCAAAGCTTAAACATGGTGAGCAGAGATGGAGCTCGCCTCGTCGGTGTAAGTTAATCCAGGCCATATTTTACAATGTGCAGTGCTTACAAATGTTTTAGTTCGAAAATGTTATCCATTTCATGTAAATTACAGCCCGTTTTACTCCCACACGTTCAATAGCGATCCTCCCAGCCATAACACATTTAAACAGACGGTTCCCCATTTGCGTTTCACTGAGAAACACAAACACCCCTCTGGCGGGCTCCCCTGGGCGCCGTTAGTCTTTTTGGCGCCTTTCACTTTGACGTGAAAAACAAAAGGTGTAGAGACGAGCTACAAGGTACGAGTTGCAACCATCATTATACTTTCATAGTCGGCTGGGTGTGACAAGATTTGCGCGGCTCCGTTGCACTCCGAATTATCCCGGGCAGTAGGGTGTGCACTCAGTTCCATTTCCGACGGGAATCTCGTACGCTATTGGCAGTACGGTACGGTACGGCTTCTTATCGTCCTGGTGACTAGACCAATTACATTTTATTGGCCCACTACTTGCCCAAGCGTATTCCAGTCTATAGCTTCCAGCAAGTTCGCTCGTGTGCATATGGTTGGGCACAAGAAACATACAGAAAGGTGTTCAATAGTCTGAGGGAAGACTCCGCAAGAGCAGTCGTTTCAATCTTTACTCATGCAACTCATGCATAGGTTATTTCTTCATCTACTAACCCAACATCTACTACCAAGATTTATTATTTATTACTATTTATTTTACTGAAAGCAATTTTTGCTGAATTTTGTAGTATATAAATATAAACATTTACATACGTTGCTTCTAGCCCCACACTAGGACGCCCTGTGTTGTGGCGGCCAAAAAGAGCGAGATAAGAAACATGTAAACATACACGATCTGGGGGTTTTTTTTGTCCCCAGCCAGGATTCCAACCCAGGACCTCTCGAATGGTAAGCAGATGCACTAACCGCTGCGCCACAGAAGTTGTCGAAAACAGATAATAAGCTATGCCTTTAAAACAGCGATCGCAAAATTTTGGGTTCAACTTCTGACATCAAATCAATTGTGGTTTCATGATCTTATTAGTTTATGGTTTTATAAGCCCGCGGCCTCCACCAGTAATCCTCTTCAATCGATCCAGCAATTATACAATTGTAATTAAGTAACTTGAAATTCAAAGACACTTTCTTTGACGGTAAAAATCAATAAACAAACATTTACTTGCTGGCCCCACACCAGCACTCCCTGTGTCGTGGCAACCAGAAACAGCGACATCACAAACATGTAAACATACAAGACCTGGCTTTTTTTGTCGCCAACCGTTATGCGTTGCATATGTGTTAATAAATACTCGGAGCGCCTGTAGACAATCATAACAAACACAAAATCTGAAGGTCATCCAAGACATTTGAGTTTTTCATCCTCAAATTCGAGTGGCAATGGAAACGCGCGAAATCCTTATAAAGTTGTGGTCTTGTGACTCACCGGTAAAGGCTGTGAAAGGTATACCGTTCGAATCTCGTTATTTACACTCTATGCATTGGGAAGGCTTACTTGTTAGCGACACTGAGTTCTTTAAGCTTTCAGATGTATGTCTTTAAAAGTATAAAAATAAATATAAAGAAAGCTGAAAACGTTTGAAACTTACATCTGCTTCGTTGGTCGCTTTGCTAAGACTCTAAGTTACCAAAATAAGAGAGGCAGTGGGTTCGCTTCCCGCTGGAGTCACTCGATCTAGGCCTCGATTCTATTAGTGCATTATAGTACTATGACGGATACACGGTCGGGTCAGGTGATCTGTTTTTTCATACCATTGACCGGTAGAAGGTTCGATATGTGCGCGCGCGTAGACTTGAAGCGGCAATGAAACTCAATCACCACGTGCATGCATTTGTCATTGTACTACAATGCGTTAACAGAATCTAGGTCCTAGGAACCGAAACTAGGGTACCCTGTGCTATGGTAACCAGGCAAGGATAAAACGAACATGGAGAAACACCAAGACTTAATAAGCCATTTGTAGAAATGTACGGCGCGTCCCCCAGTTGGAATTAACCTTAAGGGCTATACCGACGAGACAGACAAGCACTCGCTATATTCTATATAACCGTTTATTTAACTTTTGACAGCTCCATTTAGTGACGTGCTATGAAGTTACAAAATAGATTCTTTATAATAATCGATTTAAATTTTGTTGAAGTAGTAATCGATTTGTTGTTGACGTAACGTATAATTTTATTTTTATATTTTTTATAGTTTGTCTGTTGAGCGTACGGACTTCCAAATTATTTAGTTACTTATAATAATTAAACCTAATTATTATAGTATAGATCAGTGTAGTAAGGATAGTTTTATATTCTTGTAGAAAATCGACTTAAAAAGTCTTCGCTATACAGTCTACTCGTTACGGTATTGTAGCAAAACACGTTGCATCACTATTGTGAAAAAAAAAATAAACGGTGTCTATGAATTTTGAATTTTTCGTTTTTGATTTCTTGTGAATAAGTTAGAAACTTCATTGATGTGCATCTGTCAAAGATAAATAAATGCTTGAACGGAGTGTAGTGGAGCATGTAGCCACGCATGCCAGTCCCATTAACTTTATTACAAAAAAATCGTTGCTGAAACCAGCATCGTATTTCAATGTTTAATTCAATCTTTTTCTTTCTATATCATTTAATAAATATTTCCGCCAAACCACCCCGATTCACCTTCGCGATATCATAATTACATCTCCAAGAAGCACTATATAAAATCACCCCGCCGAATGGGAGATATTCACCACCTCGCTCAGCGTAATAAGGTATCCCAATATTTGAGACTAGTGCGTGCCGGCGACTTCGCTCGTTACATTCTTTATCTATTTTGTGACGTAAAATTAAAAATGTTTATTGCCAAATGAATTATGTTACATGCATGTGGATTCATAATTATTAATCTCAGTTTAAACCAACAGAATTTGAAATTAACATTAGATAACATGTCATTATGTAGTGGAGACCGTGTCCCCACACTTGTTCATTAAGTATGTAGAATAGAATGATTCAACTTATTTTTAATTTTCATAGACTCTCTGAAACATGAACAATAACATCAGATATTTTAATTAAAATATAAAAATACAAGTCTCACAAAGCTATCGTTGAATCTAATTTTTATCACGCTCATTGAAATTCTTTTATAGAGTATAGTAACATTGTTGTACCTATTTTAAGTCTTATGCACAAATAAAAAGACATTCTCATTCTCTCTTTTCCATATATTAGTAGCCATGGTGATATAAACGGGAACTACGAATCGCCCTAATGAAATTTTCGGATTACAATCGAGACTTGAACTTCCGTCCCTCTCCCTCTCAAGGGCTTAGAAATATAGCCGTCCCTCTCTAGAAGCAGTAAAGGTGCAGTCGGGAGTTTTTATGCGAAAATTATTCATAACAGTGTAATTTATCTATCCCAACGTGGTGATGCGTTTACACCAGACAAATGAACGAACTTTCACTTCATCAACATTCATTAGGCGTTGCATGCTCGCACACCGGTTTTGGATACTTTTTATCTTGCCCTCTGGTAATAAATCCCCTATGTTCGCCTGGGGTGTCCCTTACCGCCCCTTTGTGATTTATCGGTGTCGTGGCAAGTGGCAGTCCTTGATCTCTGCCTACCCGTCTGTAATATAGGTGTAAGCTTATGTATGTATATATAATAATATATGAATAAACAAACGGCAACCCCATTGACTCCAACTTTTTTTCTACTTACTCCGACGATTCAAGGAAGCAAATTAAGAATATATTCTTGAATGTTACTGACACGAACATCTAGTTAATACAGGGTGTAATAAAGCTCCATATAAATTTAAAAATTTGGTTTTCTCGTGGGTATTTGATATGATCCAAAAAATGACAAGTTTAACAAAAATATCAGCCTATATTTTTTTTTGTTTTGGGGATTTTATTACGCCATATAAAGGCTAAGAAATAATATAATATTACTCATTATTTTTCCTTCATTTCTTTCCGTTCTTTTCATTATCTAATAAACCAGGGATATATTATACCTGCCCCTCTGAGATAAAGGCGTGAGTTTGTATGTATGTTATATCTATGAAGGGACCTTATTACATAGACAAAATACAAAATATTGTCATCTGATCTACTTTACAGGCGGAGTATAATGATGAAATTAAAAAGAAGGTGTAAATAGTTTCTAGAACTCCATGTTTGCCAGATGTAAACGCGTAACAAAATGGCAAGTAATGGAAAATGGCGATGAAATTTTCGCGAGTTCACATTTAATCTTGGACGGGAGTCGTAAGTTATCATTAGTGCGCGAATTCGGGAAATGGGATCTGAGTAAAGCTTGTCTTTATGTTTCTGAGACTCTGTGTTGAAAGATTATATTCTACCAAACCTTTGCATTATTTTGCTGTTTCCTTTACTTTAGCAAAAAAATGACAATCTATTACTTTTGTAAGTGTCGCCAGAAATCAGAAATTTCATCATCATCATCTTCATCATTCATCAAAGAGTTATTCGAAGTGGTAGTGGTAGGGTAGTCGGGTAGTTTTAAAATTTTTTAAATTGCGTCATCTAAAAAGCAAGGACATTAGAGTAGGATTCAGTGAATGGGCTACGTCAGGTATTCGAAATAGCAGAGACACACTTTATGAATTATATGACAAAAAGACTTATACATATGACGCCAACTTTATACAGTACGTAAAAAAGTATTCAAAATTATTTAAGGCCGTCTGCCATAAAGCTAAATGCGATCATATAAAAGGTAAAATCCTACAATCACCGAATAAAGTAAAAACAATTTGGACCATAATAAATAGAGAAACGGGTAAAGGAAAGTTAGGAGACCGAGATATTTCACTTAAGATTGATGACAAAATAATAACATCAAATGAAGGTATCGCTGCAGCTTTCGAACAGTTCTTCACTAATGTCCCAATCATAACTACAGCTCCGTTAGACTCGTCACCTGATCGTGCGGCAACATTATTAAGGGACAATGTCCCCGCATGCCAACACGATTTTACGTTTAATTACATTGAGCCCCATGACATTGTTAAGAATTTTAAATTTGTTAAATCTTTAAAAAACCGAGGACTTATGGGGTATGTCAGTAACAATAGTTAGTTCAGTGATAAATATCCTAGCTTTGCCGTTAGCACAGATTTTCAATAAATGCGTAGATGAAGGAGTATTTCCAGACCTCATGAAATATAGTAGGTTAGTACCCTTATTTAAAAGCGGTGATAAACAAGATCCAACAAATTTTAGACCCGTTTTAGTCCTACCAGTATTAAGTAAAATATTTGAAAGAATTATCTTAGATCAATTACTTATTCATTTCAATAATTTCGAACTCCTCCATAGTCAGCAGTTCGGTTTCATTAAAGGGCGGAATACAACAGACGCTGGAGTCATGTTAGTTAAACATATTTTCAGTGCGTGGGAGGATCATAATGATGCGATAGGAGTATTTTGTGATCTGTCAAAGGCATTCGATTGTGTAGACCACAAAACATTACTCTCAAAGTTAAAATAAATATTCCATAAAACACTATGGAATAAAAAAATTAAGTCTAGATCTTTTAAAATCATATTTAGAAGGAAGGGTTCAAAAAGCAGAAATAAATCGTATTAAATCGTCAGGCTCACTTGTAAAAATGGGAGTCCCGCAGAGATCTATCTTAGGGCCGTTCCTTTTCCTAGTCTATGTAAATGATTTACCGTTTTTGGTACAAAAAATGTGTGAGATAGTGCTATATGCTGATGACACGTCACTTGTTTTTAAAATAAAGAGACAGGAAAATAATCTTGACGAAGCAAATAATGCTTTCTCGCACGTTCTAGATTGGTTTACAGTAAATAATCTATTGTTAAATTCAAAAAAGACAAAATGTATGAAATTTACCCTACCTAACGTAAAATTAGTTGAAAACAACATTGTAATTGAAAATGATAAACTAGAATTTGTTGAAGATACTGTATTTTTGGGCATCACAATCGATGCCAAACTACAATGTTATAAAATACATATTATAAAATTGGCACATAGACTAAGCTCCGCAGCATATGCCGTGAAAAGAATTCGAGAACTTACTGACGTTGCAACTGCTAGGCTTGTTTATTTTAGTTACTTCCATAGTATTATGTCCTATGGTATAATACTATGGGGCCGGGCAGCAGACATTGAGACTATCTTCATATTGCAGAAGAGAGCGATCCGATTTATTTACAAGCTAGGTAGGAGGGACTCGCTAAGAGATTTTTTCAAAGAAACTAACATCTTAACAGTTGCAAGCCAATACATTTATGAAAATATTATGTACGTTCGGAAAAATATTAAGGACTTCGAAACTCTTGGTAGCCATCATAACGTTAATACTAGGAATAAACATAAATTGTCATTTCCACGATTTAGACTTGCAAAAGTTAATACTTCCTTTATGGGGCACTGTATAAGGTTCTACAACAAGATACCCCAAGATATATTAGAGTTACCCCCACCGCGATTTAAGAATTGTGTTAAGCACACTCTTCGCAAAAAAGCTTATTATAAAGTCAACGATTATTTAGAAGACAAGGACGTATGGCATTAAATAGTAGTTTAATATTAAATTAAATCAGAGGATAAATGTGTCTAGTGTTCAATACATCCAAGATATTATTTTGTATGTTTTATTTGTATTAGCTTTAAGGTGATTTGAGAAAAGATGGTCAGAGTGGATTTTTTTTTCGCTGCCTTTTTCTCCACTACAGACGGCCCCAAGGCAGCGGCTAACATTATACATAACTGTATGTACATTGACATTCAACAAGCAGAATGTAAATTCTTTACGTTGAAATAAATTCTTGATTCTTGATCATGCCGGCTGGGGAGAAAAAAAAACTCCAGGTGTTGGATGTCTACATGTTTGTGACGTCGCTGTTTCTGGTTCCCACGACACAAGGTATCCTAGTCCGGGGCCAGAAGCAATGTATGTGCCTGTATGTAAATGTTATGTTATGTTATCATCGGGCTATGGTTATAATTATGTAATATAATTGTTGGTAATTTTTTTTTTTTTTCTTTGGATGGTGATACCAAATCAATCAATCAATAAAACATTTATTTGTCATACCATACCATTCGGAGCAGAAACTTAACAAGCACGCCTCCGCGAGTCCAGTTTTATTTTAAATCACGTCCTTGTACGTACGTGAAGTAAAGTAATTAGTGTTTACCATTAAGTCGGTGGCTTCCCTGATTAATCTCGGCAAACGTGTAGGAGGCAGTTAGGAGTAATCCAGCGGGATGAGCGGGTAAAACGGTACATTATTTGTGCGTGTCGGGTTAGGTTTGCCCGCTTCGGCGGGCTATAGAGGAGTGCGAGGATTGCTGTGCGAATGTAAAAATGCAACGATGGTTTTTGTAACTTTTTGATGAACCCGTAGATTTTTTTAAACTAAAACTTTCGTTATACACACTATATGCTTTATTCCAGATACGCTCAATTGACTTTTTTTCGGAAGAGTCCAACCAGGTTTTGCTCTGATTCGCAGAGCTTAATCATGGTTAAGCTCTGTGAATTAGAGTTTAACATTGATTAAGCTCTAATACATATTATGGGGCACTGTATAAGGTTCTACAACAAGATTCCCCACGATAATTAAGAAATGTGTTAAGCATACTCTGTGCAAAACACCTTTCTTCAAAATCAAGGCTTATTTAGAAGATAAAGATGGCTGGTGTTAAACAGTAGAATAACATGAAATTTATTCAGAATTGAATAGTGTTTAGTGTTCAACACATCAATGAGTAATAATTTTTAAGTTTGACAATTTGTTAATTAAACTAAAACTGTTTTGAACAGAAAAAAACGTGGAGTTTTTTGTTAGCTTTCTCTCCGCTTAATCTATTTATTGTGAAACTAACAACTTTGACCTTCATAAAGTAAATATATTGTTTTTATTATGAATTAAATAATATGAATTTAGACTCTTCATCATCAACCCATTATGTCCCCACCGAGGGGCACGGGTCTCTTCCCTGTGGAAGGTATAGGCCATACTCCACCACGGGGGCCAAGTCCGGATTGGTGGAGGCTTGTAAGACTAGTGGCTGGTCTTACTGTCAGAAGTTTTCAAGCCTAAGGCCCTAAGGCCTCTGACTTGGCTTAACGACTGCCATCTATCGATGGCAGCCAGCACCAACTGCTTAACATGCCTTGCGAAGCACGGAACTGCTCGGAAAAATGCCACTAGCGTTAGTCATAGACGGTGACCCATCCATGGACTGAACACGCCGTATGTTGCTTAACCTTAGTGATAGTTTAAGATCACTCAGGCAGCCCAGGCTACGAGCGAATTTAGACTCATGCACCACATCAAATATAGCTTTTTCCACACATCTGACCAGCCCACTGCTATTTTATCTTGCTAATTTGCGAATTTTACCGGCTACGTTAAACACTTTCGTTATAATATGTGACAAATTGCTGTATCACTAATACTTACTCTACCTTCGCTACATGTTTACCTACCATTGACTTTGATTAGTAAACGGGCGGGCCGCGCAAACATCTTAGTTCCCGTAATCTAGACAATACTTTTCGCGTGCACTAAAGATTAATGTCTTACCACTTTGCCCCAGTTTCCCCTCGCAACTGCGCCTTGGGGAGAGCGGGGTCTGATGGCGTAGTCGAGAAATTAATTGTTGCGCTTCCAAGCCCAAAGCGGGAACTAGCAGAAGGACCGAATATTGTACTGTAGAATTAACGTAGCCAAAAATAACTTAAAAAAAATACAAATGAAATTTATTTAAAATAAAATGGTATTTTATTTTTTTGCGGTTTAGGTTAAAATCGCCTGGTCAAAGCGGGACTGGGCCGGTTCTGTTTGTCGCATGAACGCAGATAGGCCGATCAAAATACAACAGGAGGTTTCAAAGACTGACAATTTAAATTATCGTCATCATCCCATTATGTCCCCACCGAGGGGCACGGGTCTGTTCCCTAAGGAAGGTATAGGCCATACTCCACCACGGGGGCCAAGTTCGGATTGGTGGAGGCTTGTAAGACTAGTGGCTGGTCATACTGTTAGAAGTTTTCAAGCCGCCCTAAGGCCTCAAACTTGGCTTAACGACTGCCATTTATCTACGGCAGTCGGCACCAACTGCTTAGCGTGCCTTGCAAAGCACGGAACTGCTCGGAAAAATGCCACTAACGTTAGTCATAGAACGGTCACCCATCCAAGCACTGAACGCGCCCTATGTTGCATAACCTTCGTGAGCATTTAAGATCATTCAGGGCCGGGGCTACGAGCGATTCAATTCAGCTGATTGATTCAGTGATTCATTATAATCATCATCATCTTCATCATCATCAAACCAGCATGTCCCCACCGAGGGGCACGAGTCTCTTCCCTGAAAAAGGTATAGGCCATACTCCATCACGAGGGCCAAGTCCGGATTGGTGGGGGCTTGTAAGACTAGTAGCTGGTCTTATTGTCAGAAGTTTTCAAGCCATTATAATAACTAAGAATAATAAATTTACCTTGAGAAAACCCTTCATAGTGTTTTCTTCTATGCTCGCTCCCTCACAGGCGTTGCAAATATTTATTTCGTTTTAATTTTGTAGTGTCAAAGTTGCAAGCGATTTTTTCGAGGGTCGTCGGTAAAGAAATCTATCGCAAAAGAGGATGTCGGTGACGTTTCTTTGATTAAATAGCTGCATATGTTGCAGATTGTCAAGATTAATGCGATTTTTCACTGTTGCTGGTTTTGTAATTAGTTCGCGGAGGGGAGATGCTTTTAAAGTAGTGATGCCTTTTCATTTTTTTGACTCGAAACATAAATATTCTTACGCTTGCATCTCAGAGATAGGCAAAGACCAAGGACTGTCACTTGCCACGATCCTGAAAAATCACTTTCGCTTCCTCGACATTCATTAGTTCATTAGGTTTCGATTACATTTATTTTGCCTTTTGCTAAGGCATCGACTCAATTTATATTTTCAATATTCTTCTTAGAGTTTTTGTATACCATTTACCTACATATTTCGAAAGGATCTTAGTTGTATTGGAAGACATACACATTTACATACAGGCACATACATTGCTTCTGGCCCCTCACTAGGATACCCACCCAGTGTCGTGGAGCCAGAAACAGCGACATCATAAACGTGTAAACATCCAAGACCTGGTGTTTTTTTTGTCCCCAGCCGGGGTTTGAACCTGGGACCTCTCGCGCAATACGCGCTAATGTTAAACTAAATTTTAATAGCGGCTTTTTGTTACAATCGACACAACTTTATATTTTGCACTTTATTGGAATACAAACACTGTTCTGCGCCTGTAGTACGCATAGTCTACATATTACCTAACGGTTCTCTACAAACATAAGCTCACATCTGTATCCCAGAGGGGTAGGCAGATGCGGTTCTCTACTGATTGGCTAACAGTTTATATCAGGTTAGGTAGTGTCAGCAGGTGGAAACCCGAACACTTTGTCTTCCAATACCGACGCTGTTGGTATTTCTCACGCTCTGCGGTAGGACCTTATTATACTCCCTGAAAATATTTAAATGTTCTTACACACCAACTTTTGCCTGCTTTCCCAACTTCACACTGTCACGCTGCGTGACCTACTCAATAAATCTGCGCGCGTTGAAGTTCAGAAAAGGTCGGACCATAAAAGAGATTAGAACTATACCGCACTAGCAGTCATTATCATCGGGCGGGCCGAATTCGAAAGAGCCGTATATCAGGGCAATTACTCCCTACGCCCCATCCCAGGAAGAGGAGGTTGCAGAGGGTCCACCGTGGCTCTTTTTCAGTCTCATGGTCCGTATTGGCAAATGCGGATAATGTTTGCCAGAGGTCCCGGGTTCGGGGACAAAAAAAACCCAGGTCTTGGATGTTTACATGTTGGTTTCCAGGACACAGGGTATCCTAGTGTGGGGCCAGAAGCAATGATCGGCAGATGCGCTAACCGCTGCGCCACAGAGAACGTCAATGTAGGTATTACTTAGAGCCGGTCCAGAGGAAGCATTTTAGCGTAGACACGTAGCGTAGAGGTATTAGAGCTACATATACCCCGTCCAGAAGCTTTCACGCGTATCTTACTCGCGAGGTACTAGCGCTACATACACCCCGTCCAGATGCTCTCGCGCGTAATCTTACTCGCGGGTAAAACGCGCGTTCCCGAGGTACTAGAGCTACACATACACCCCGTCTAGATGCTCTCGCGCGTAAAATCGCGTTCCTGAGGTACTAGAGCTACATACACCCCGTCCAGATGCTCTCGCGCGTAATCTTACTCGCGCGTAAAATGCGCGTTCCCGAGGTACTAAAGCTACATACACCCCGTCCAGATGCTCTCGCGCGTAAAACGCGCGTTCCCGAGGTACTAGAGCTACATACACCCCGTCCAGATGCTCGGGAACGCGCGAGTGTCTACGCGCGAGTGAAAACGCTTCGTCTGGACAGGCTCTAACTTACTAACGTAAATTAATGTATTGCCAGTCTTTCTGTACATTCATACCTCGGCAGAGATATCCCCCCCCATTGTGGTACACATGACCTGAAAGTTCAGCACTTCATTATAGAGCCATCGGGTGGCCCCATCTTTTCCTGCCTACCCTTCGTATTCGAGTCGGAATTTATTTTTATTACACTTTTTGGACAAATTATTTGCAATGGTAATGAAGGCAGTGAGATGTTTTTGTAGGGAATATAGTATAGTTATGTTATATGTTTACACAGTTACTCGCAGAAAAGAAATCATACCGTCGGGATGGAACGTATCCCGTACAGCCCTCAGTCATTTAACTTTTCGCATCATCTTACATATTATGTTAATGTGTCATTGTACTGTTAGCTTCGCATCGCTCGTAGCCTGAGCTGCCTGAGTGATCTTAAACGATCACTAAGGTTAAGCAACATACGGCGCGTTCAGTCCATGGATGGGTCACCGTCTATGACTATCGCTAGTGGCATTTGTCCGAGCGATTCCGTGCTTCGCGAGGCACGTTAAGCAGTTGGTGCCGGCTGCCGTCGATAGATGGCAGTCGTTAAGCCAAGTCAGAGGCCTTAGGGCGGCTTGAAAACTTCTGACAGTAAGACCAGCCACTAGTCTTACAAGCCTCCACCAATCCGGACTCGGCCCCCGTGGTGGAGTATGGCCTATACCTTCCTCAGGGAAGAGACCCGTGCCCCTCGGTGGAGACATGATGAGTTGATGATGACTGTTAGCTTAAATTAAAATAAAAAGGGATGCAGTTCGCAGAAAAAAAAATAGAAAACTAAAAAAGCTTTGAAGAATATTGTTACATTATCTCAGCGCATCTGATTTAATCTTATCTCATCTCATCTAATATCATGTAATCTTATCTCCTCTAATCTCATCTCATCTTATCTCTTTATCTCATCTTAAATGTTAAAATAAAATAAAAAGGCCTGCACTACGCACAAATAATAAAAAAATAGGAACCTATAAAGCTTTGTCTGCACTATCGATACTAAGAGAGATATCTTTTCGCACTAAGCGGCCATTTGGCGAGAAAAAATGCCGTTGTGTTTGGGGCGTGAACAAATCCGCGAGAAAATGTACTAGATTTATTGAGCGCGAAGAGATAGCTTGCGCATCTTCATTTTCGAATGCGGAGAGAAACCGCCTGTTTCGTCATTTAATACACTGGAGTGTTTAAGGTGACAGTCGACAATAGACAAATCGGCGTCCGTGCCAAGCGCGCAGATTTCGCTCTGATTCGCAGAGCTTAATCACGGTGAGCAGAGACGGAGTTCGCGTCGTCGGTTGCTCGTCAAATAAGTGTATCCTAAATAAAGTTAATATTTTTTCTCGTTTGTTAGGGGTCGCGTATCCTACTCGCGCTTAACCTGTTTTTATTCAAATGTCGGCCTTTGATTGCAACTAAGCCTGTTAGGCTACCCCTTTCTGCTATTAAGAGATGAAAGGTTTTAGGCACGATGTTGTTTTTCCTTCGTTACCGTGATGTAGGGTCAGCAAAGCAGAGTGGACACGACTTTCTCGTTATTACCTGGAATAAAGATAAACTTGGTAAGTAAAGGGAATTTCATAGTATAAAAAGAAATGACGGAAAGTGGGAAAGAAAAAAAGTGTTTTAGCATTAAATGCTACTACTTCCAATGTTATCCTCCCTTTTCATGACATGTCATATTCTACTATGTATTAAAATATATTCAAATTATCCGCAATTCTTTTTAGTGTATAATGCTATGTATATCTATTATGATTTCTTTTCTGTTTCGGTTGAAATTCCATAAAACCGCAGCGTATACTTGAGGTTATTATTGTTTTGAAGTAATTTTGTTTATAACAAATATTGAATGTAGGTATGTCTTTGTGGTGTGCAATAAATGTTTTTATTCCTGTTCTTTTTAAATTAATACTTTTAATATAGTTAAGATTTAATTTTTAGGTCAAACTGCTCAATGAGTGTGGGTACTAACGCCATCTAGCGACACAAGTTAAGATTCGTTCGTGACCCGTAGTTGCAGAGTTCCCTTGCCGAGGCGACACGTTTTCGTTGCATGAGGTTTTACCACCCCCTAACACCGTACAAAGAAGTTGGACCGATCGTCTGGCCGACGTCAAAGATAAGTTATTTAATTTATATTATGTTTTTTTATTGTGCATTAAAGTGTAATAACTACATAGGGAGATTCGTAACACCCTATATAATCAGTTTATCCACAATGCCACTGATAACTTCGAGGGTAAAAGTCGTTCAAACCGCACCTCGAGTTGATGATTTTATGATGGTCTTCACCCCCTCCATTCGTTTTTTACCAAACGGCTATGACGACTTAAGTACTTTTCCTGCTAACCGTATTAGCCCATTCAATGTTGTTTAGTATGATGATTGAGTTAGTTGGATTAAAAGGAGGACTTTGCGTGTTTTAACTGCGGTAGTATTTATGTTTCTATCCATCTGTGTGTGTGTGTGTGTTTATGTGTGCGTAGGGTTTATTGACATTTACCTTAAAGTGAGTGTAGCGATAGGTATTTTGTGACACGTGGAGATTTGGTGGTTAAAGATTACAAGCCTAATTTTAAATTGTAAAGTCGAGGGAAAATGGCAAGATAAAAAGCACCCGAAACCGGCGTCCATGCATGCAACGACTAATGAATGTCAACGGAGCGAAAGTTATCTAACAGGATCGTGGCAAGTAGCAGTCCCTGTCTCAGCCTACCCCTCTGGGATGCAGGTGTGAGATTATGTAAGTAATAAGGTCGGATATAAGAACAATATCAGCCAATATGACATCGCAAATATAATAATGTAGCCTAGGTATATACGCACAAGCTTTCTCCAAAAGAGATAATCACCACACGGTTATCGCGGGTTGTCGATTTCAAACGCTACTAAGCGATGTTTTTCTTCGCATTTGTACAATAAAATACGATACAGTAACTAATTAAGTGACGTAGATGTAATCAACAACGAAGTAACTCGACAATCAAAAGACACAGAGGTACAAAAAGGACAACAAGATTCGCATTCATTGGCCAAATTAGACGACTGAGGAAAAAACAAACAAAAACCGAGACACGATGAATTAAGAGACAGAAAGTGCACGCAGCATAATCACAGCAAAAATCTTCTTTTAATTATGATTTAGTTTCATGGTCTTCTTTACCGGATTACCCTTTTTTTGGTCTCTGCCTACCTCTCTGGGAGACGGGCGTGAGTTTATGTTTTTTTAAAATTTAAGACAATTCAATAGATCTTCAAGTTCACGTGCGGTTAATTTTAACAAAATATTATCATCATTTATGAACAGTAAGTAAAAGTTTTTGAACGAAAAGTTACAAAAGGTACTACAGATTATTAACTTTGTTCCAGATACACTTACTTAAGTAATTGATAGTAAGTACCTACAAGTTGTTACAGACTTGTTTGAGTTGTTGTTACTGCCTTCCTGACATCATCCTCATGAAGCTAGTAGAATGCACGAATGCTGACAATTTCAGCATTCGTGCAATTCTACAAGAAATTCCAATAAATAGATACTTTAGACAAAAAGTCCAATGCAATGATTACATATTATAAAATGATGTATAATTTGTTCTGATTTGGTCCAATAAATTCGATCGGATTCGAAATAACACTTTTAATGTGTAGTACCGACTCAGTTTACAAAAGCCATTGGATGTGGTCTTTCTGTAAAAGCGTTTGTTTCTGTGAGTGGAGGGAAAATGTTTTTAATTATAAATTGAATTAGAATCGACGCGAATCAAGTTGGCGGATGCTAATGACGATGGCGAGCAGGGCCAGAGGAAGCGGAAGGGGGAGGGAGTATTTTTATTGCGAAAAGGCATTACGTTCTGTAGTTTTATTACGGGTCTGAGTGAGTTGTATGGAGCTGAAGGAAGTTTTTCGTTATTACTCGGTGAAGTTACAACAGTGCTAGTAAGTACTTATGCTTTTACGAAGAAGTAGATAAAAGGGTGAGTAAATGAGCCAAACAAATATTTCTAGGTATGTTGCAGTCAAATAAAAATTAAACAGAGAGCAATGTGGAATAAAATTACGCTGTGTAAATTACCTTTTGGTACCTGTTTTAAATTCTAAAATGCTACGTGGGAGTAGAGGTCACATTGTTTTCTTGCTATTAAATGAGGTTAAGCATTTAGAAATAAACATTTAGAAATATTGGAAAAAATGCAGATGATAGTTATCAAATGGTCAAAATTACCAAATACAAATCGTTGCAATAAAAATAAGAGTACCGCAAGCTCTTTTCTAGATCTTCCTGTTTAAATAATTTAGGAGGCGCCAATGGCTTCAACTGCTCATTTCGCCGCTGTTACTTGGCTGGCTAACGTCACACGGCCACTGTTATTTCTAGCTCTCATTTTGTTTGCAACGGAGCGGGTGTCCGTGACGTTGCGGCTTCGTAATATCCTGTCAAAGTCGGATGGCACCGCGCGGGAGTTGGGCCGCAATAACGCGGACGTTTTCACTCGGTCGCGTCAAGAGAGTGGTCCTCGAATGAGCGAGATTAAAATTGGCTTTAGAGAGTTGTAAAGATGTAATTTTAGAAATTGTCGTCTGACCCTCTCTTTGTCGAAGTGAGGAAGTAGGTCATTTAAAGGTTTAACTACAAAATGATAGAAACGTTTTGGAACCAATCTTATCTGCTTATGATTGGCATTGTCGTGTTACCTTACTAAGTACAAAATCTAATTTTTATTGTATTCGAAATCACAAATTCAACCACGAATTTATATTAAAGCTTCTTATACGACGCAAAAAAGCACCCTTAGCGAAGTACTAAAATAAATGAGGATCCAAAACGTATGTAACGAAGTGAACAATGCCTACCATTTAGATTACTTGCCTCCAATAGTGGAGGTAAAATTTCTCAAAGTGAAATACATTAATGTTAGCTACGCTCAGGATCGCAAAGCTGAAAAGAAAGACACCGAAGTCTCGATAAAGTTACTATCGCTTTAATCATTCTCTGATGAAGTCACAAACACAAAAATTTTAGAAATAATTATAAAGAGACATAACGGAAAAAACTCAAAAATATGAAATTACTTTCGTAAAATGGTCAATATTTTCAAAAACTATTATAAGAAACATGTTTAAAAATTAAGTAGCGCGTGGCCAATTGCTTAAAATAGTAACGCGGATTAAGGTTTGCTGGAAGAAATGTCTTGCAGATATAAGCTTTGTACATGTAAGTTCCTTTATGTGTGATAAAAACGTGCTTTTTAACTATCCTGTTATATATTTCGTGCTCAATAAAGTGTCATCGCTAGAATATTTTAGCTATATTTTGTTGAGTTTTGTGTGTAACCCTAGCTGTTTTAAACACTCAATTTTCTTGAGGAAAAGGGCTTCACATTTGCCTGGCCTTTTGCGTTTTTCAGATTTATCGGGGTATTAAATAAGAAGGTCGACTCGTGTCGGCATTTGAGAATCGAATTCGAAGGTTGGAGTTGCGCGCTCCTAAATCGGGGAAATGTTAAGGGGAGGCGCTCTAGTACTATTCCAAAGTGGAAGTCCAACGAGCTTAATGATAAATAGATAGATAGATAATGATTTTTTGGAGCCTTCCAGGATAACTGAAACTACTGCCAGCTGCCTAGATAATGTTTACTGCGATTGCGATTTTTCCGATTATTCTACAGTAAATTGTCTAAAGTCAGAGACCACAGCGGTCAAGTTGTGCATTTTGAAATAGATACAAAAAAGGCCGAACCTGTTATCCTCTGCCGGCCCGTAACAAGTAAAAAATTAGTTTCATTTAAATCAGACCTAGAAAGTAGTATAAAGACTCAAGAAAATTATGAAAATGCTAATGATCATTACAAAGAGTTATTCGAAGTGGTGTCGGGTAGTTTTAAAAAGATTTTTAAATTGCGCCATCTAAAAAGCAAGGACAAAGAGTAGGATTCAGTGAATGGGCTACGTCAGGTATTCGAAAGAGCAAAGACACACTTTATGAATTATATGACAAAAAGACTTATACATATGACGCCAACTTCATACAGTACGTAAAAAAATATTCAAAATTATTTAAGGAAGTCTGCCATAAAGCTAAATGCGATCATATAAAAGGTAAAATCCTACAATCACCGAATAAAGTAAAAACAATTTGGACCATAATAAATAGAGAAACGGGTAAAGCAAAGTTAGGAGACCGAGATATTTCACTTAAGATTGATGACAAAATAATAACATCAAATGAAGGTATCGCTGCAGCTTTCGAACAGTTCTTCACTAATGTCCCAATCATAACTACAGCTCTGTTAGACTCGTCACCTGATCGTGCGGCGACATTTTAAGGGACAATGTCCCCGCATGCGAACACGATTTTACGTTTAATAACATTGAGCCCCATGACATTGTTAAGAATTTTAAATTATTAAATCTTAAAAAAACCGAGGACTTATGGGGTATGTCAGTAACAATAGTTAGTTCAGTGATAAATATCCTAGCTTTGCCGTTAGCACAGATTTTCAATAAATGCGTAGATGAAGGAGTATTTCCAGACCTCATGAAATATAGTAGGTTAGTACCCTTATTTAAAAGCGGTGATAAACAAGATCCAACAAATTTTAGACCCGTTTCAGTCCTACCAGTATTAAGTAAAATATTTGAAAGAATTATCTTAGATCAATTACTTATTCATTTCAATAATTACGAACTCCTCCATAGTCAGCAGTTCGGTTTCATTAAAGGGCGGAATACAACAGACGCTGGAGTCATGTTAGTTAAACATATTTTCAGTGCGTGGGAGGATCATAATGATGCGATAGGAGTATTTTGTGATCTGTCAAAGGCATTCGATTGTGTAGACCACAAAACATTACTCTCAAAGTTAAAACACTATGGAATAAAACAATTAAGTCTAGATCTTTTAAAATCATATTTAGAAGGAAGGGTTCAAAAATCAGAAATAAATCGTATTAAATCGTCAGGCTCACTTGTAAAAATGGGAGTCCCGCAGTGATCTATCTTAGGGCCGTTCCTTTTCCTAGTCTATAGGCTTGTTTATTTTAGTTACTTCCATAGTATTATGTCCTATGGTATAATACTATGGGGCCGGGCAGCAGACATTGAGACTATCTTCATATTGCAGAAGAGAGCGATCCGATTTATTTACAAGCTAGGTAGTAGGGACTCGCTAAGAGATTTTTTCAAAGAAACTAACATCTTAACAGTTGCAAGCCAATACATTTATGAAAATATTATGTACGTTCGGAAAAATATTAAGGACTTCGAAACTCTTGGTAGCCATCATAACGTTAATACTAGGAATAAACATAAATTGTCATTTCCACGATTTAGACTTGCAAAAGTTATTACTTCCTTTATGGGGCACTGTATAAGGTTCTACAACAAGATACCCCGAGATATATTAGAGTTACCCCCAACGCGATTTAAGAATTGTGTTAAGCACAAAAGCAAAAGTCAGTCTCAACAGTCTTTGCAAAAAAGCTTATTATAAAATCAACGATTATTTAGAAGACAAGGACGTATGGCATTAAATAGTAGTTTAATATTAAATTAAATCAGAAGATAAATGTGTCTAGTGTTCAACACATCCAAGATATTATTTTGTATGTTTTATTTGTATTAGCTTCAAGGTGATTTGAGAAAAGATGGTCAGAGTGGAGTTTTTTTTTCGCTGCCTTTTTCTCCACTACAGACGGCCCCAAGGCAGCGGCTAACATTATACATAACTGTATGTACATTGACATTCAACAAGCAGAATGTAAATTCGTTACGTTGAAATAAATTCTTGATTCTTGATTCTTGATTTTATTTACACACCAAAACACACATTTTTACATTTAGGTGAAATTAGCCAAAAAAACTAAATTTACAAAAAAAGACAGAAAATAACTTTAAAATTAACAATTAAATGTACTCAGAGACATGAAAGGGCCAAGGAAGTATGACAATGTGAGTCTTGGCTATAAAAAGGTGTCTGGACTCAGCATGAGCTACAGATAAGAATCCGTAACGCTGGTTTTCAGCCAGAACCTGTTGCGTGAAAGTCACGAGCGTCACAGCAGCACAAAGACCCGTTACAACAAGTACAAACAACAGTGTGATTATTTACTTGTCTTTAAGTTTCAATAATTTTATTATTTATAAGCCTAAAAAAATTATAAGCCCCTTTATTCAGCATTCGAAATAGCATTATTATTCAAAAGATTTTGATAGTTTATAATACGCCGATATGTTTAGTTTCAGCGTACCCAAAAACAAATCACCACATTTACATGTTTGTGATGTCGCTGTTTCTGGTTCCCACTACACAGGGTATCGTAGTGTGGGGCCAGAAGCAATGTATTTGCCTGTATGTAAATGTTTATATTTATGTAATAAAATCAATATACAGTAATAGTACAGCTAATGTCAAGATAAATTGAAATGTCCTTTCCCATAGAAAAAGGCGTTAAACATGGAGATTCCATGTCCCCAAAAACGTAGTGTTGATGAAAACGCCTTATTTTTTCCCGTATCCGGCTCAATGACTCATCAAAGCAACCTCACCCTTTCTGAGGTCTGCCTCTTAACAGGCCAAGCGGTCGCATTCGTCGGATTTTTCTGGACGATCGGCTCGCGTGAGTGGGACGCATTAGTTCAATGAATCAAATTGAATTTCGTATAGGTCACATCCGCGCTGGCCGGAATCGTGCAAAGTTAGAACTACTGTCGCGATAGACCGGTTAATGCCATTACAAGTAGCTGGTTTGGTAGCACGATGCCCATTATAGCACTTTGACGCTTTTATTTCATTTAAAAAAATATAATTGGTAGCACAATGACAGCGTCTTCATTAGATCGCAACATGCCGACTTTAATCTTTATAACTATAAGATTAGATAAGAATATTCTTTATTGCACCAGGAAAAACGCATACGAAACATTTGCAAAGATATAATACAGTACAATTGTTGGCCTTATTGCTTAAAGAAATTTCTTCCAGACAACCGACGATGAAGAGTTGCAGAAGGAAAAGTGAGAAAGTAGTCTATGCAACTAAGAACTATAATGATTGCGTTACTTTTCTTGGCTGTACAAAATTGGTGGCAATTCATGCATTCATTTTTTTAGACGGCAAAAGTGACCATTGTGCGACCAAACAAGCCTATGAAAGGCTTTATTCTTTACTTAGCCTCCATTAGGTACATGAGGTTAAGTGCGGAAATCTCAGGTCTATCTAACTAGCCTATATAATTTGTGTCCCACTGCTGGGCAAAGGCCTCCTCCAGGTGAGTTCAGGAGTTTCCGATCCTTGGCCAACTCAGATCACTCCGGCAGATGACGGTCGAGATCGTCTCTCTACCGTTTGGCTTGGCTATTATAACCGTACTGCGACCCCACTTATGAAGAGTTAGTAACAGTGAAGTTGGCTTTGTGCCATTGATTGTATTAAAAAATATAAAATAACAAAGTTCTATTATAGCGGGCATAGTCCTCTCAAAACATTACTTTTAAACCTAAATCTTTATTTGCTAGATACGTAGAGCGCTTGTATTACAAGCTGCCATGAAAGTGAACAAACATAAACATTTGCATACATTGCTTCTGTCCCCACACTAGGATACTCTGTGTCGTGGGAACTAGAAACAACGACGTCACAAACATGTAAACATCCATCACCTGGGGTTTGTTTTGTGCCCAGCCGGGGTTCCAACCCGGGATCTCTCGCACGGTAGGCAGATGCGCTGACCGCTGCGCCACAAAGGTCGTGAAATTGACTAAAGTCAAACCCAAAGTCAAAACAACTATTATTAATTTCCAAAATTTCGTTAATTTGATGACTTTGTAACTGACAAGTTACAAAGTTGCCTGTAACGTAACTTACAGTAACGTTACACTAATTTACAGAGTAGACGGCACGAATGTAAAACTGTATGTTTTAACTTGACCATACCTACTTTCGAACGAAAATACCTTTTCTTTGACGTCATTCTAAGTATTTTTAAAAGTGGCATACGGCACTCAGCTTTATTAACTAACCGTATTTAGCTTGTGGTTCAGAGCCGAAGGTCAAATAGAATACGTAACGTATAGGTAGAGTAGTCGTGACGTCATGGAGGGAAGCCTAAAATATAATTTTAGGGCACACCATATAATTAAAATTTTCCTACATACGTTTTCAAGATTTCGTAGTCTACAAGAAACCCTTACAGCTTCGCCATGTCCATCCATCTGTCTGTCTGACTGTGGCCTATAGCTCAGAGACGGTAGAAAGCTGAAATTTGGCATAGACATGTACAATTTAATAGCGCCGACAAAACGGGAGAGTAAAATCTTTAAACATTTTTCTTCATACTGCACGTCATCATCATCATCATCATCAACCCATCTTGTCCCCACCGAGGGGCACGGGTCTCTTCCCTGAGGAAGGTATAGGCCATACTCCACCACGGGGGCCAAGTCCGGATTGGTGGAGGCTTGTAAGACTAGTGGCTGGTCTTACTGTCAGAAGTTTTCAAGCCGCCCTAAGGCCTCTGACTTGGCTTAACGACTGCCATCTATCGACGGCAGCCGGCACCAACTGCTTAACGTGCCTTGCGAAGCACGGAATCGCTCGGAAAAATGCCACTAGCGTTAGTCATAGACGGTGACCCATCCATGGACTGAACGCGCCGTATGTTGCTTAACCTTAGTGATCGTTTAAGATCACTCAGGCAGCCCAGGCTACGAGCGATACTGCACGTGTCTAGACACAACTAATTGATTTTTCAATCAATTCCCTTTAACGGGCAGAGCTATACTTGAGCCATTACAAACGTGCGAACTGAGTCATAAACATTTGTATCAGACCTCTCTCTCACACAATATAGGAGGAATAACAGGCATATCGGAACTCTCGCTCGCACTTTTATGACTCGGTTCGCACGTTTGTAATGGCTGAAGTATATAAATTTTTCATTGGTTTTTGACTTTATTTCAAAGGAATAAGGTTCAATTTATGGTGGGAACTATTATCCCACTGCCTGCAAAGGGTTGGTTGCATGATAATGAACTACAACAAATAGGGTAATTTACTATCATAGATTTCTAAAACAATATACTAAATAAATATCTTAAAATTTATTACTAAACGTAATCTAAACCGCATATAAAATAACAATGTCTATAAGATTAAAATAAATATTTCATAAATATAAAAAAATCTCTCTAGACCGCTGCCGTGGGGAGAGTTCCCAAGATGGCAGTATTCTCCCTCCGAGTAAAAAATTAATTGATATATTTGATTTTCTTATGCAAAAAAAAATATTTTTTATGCTTTCAGACATAATAATTGCTAGCAGATTTATATTGTCCCTACCTTGGTGGAATGGATTTTTCAAATAGAGATAGAATTTAAAATACTTTCGTAAAATACTTTTTGACTGTGGTGACTTACATTGATTGATTGATTTGAATTAGATTTTGTCTGCTCTATACACATTGGTAATAAACTTATATAGTCTAAACTTAGCTACATTAGGTAAACCAGTTAGCTAAATAAAGTTACAATACAGATATTGTAGTCATTGTAAGTGTTAATAATACTTTAATACTTTATTCATTTATTTTCTTCTTACTAAGTAAGTTACAGAGTGAGCCTAAAAATAGCAGTAATAGTGTTAATACAATATTATGATTTAGTATCGTCTAATATTCTTCAATTTGAAATGCAATTAAGACGATCTGAGTCTACAATGTCCGTTTTAAATTAAGGCCCTGCGCACACTGACCACACGCTCCCAAAACGCCTCGGTGTCTCAGGAGAGTGACAAAATATTTAGGGCCAGAAGGATGATTTTGCAGTCCCGCTGCAGGAAATTCTGGTAGCTTCAAATGCCAGAGGTGCAAGACATGTATTTTCGTGAATTTATAGTAATATCGCTTGCTAACTGTAATAGAAAGTAGCATTATGTGCTAGTCCAGAATCTCTCTCCGTGCTAATTTCTTTTTGTGAATCCATTCAACCATTTTGGCGTGATTGAGTGAAAACATCCTTTCAAACTTTCGTATTTGAAGTAGGAAGATATACAAAATAAAATTTTAGTAATTTCGTTTTAAGACAAGAGCAACCGATGTCGCGAGCTCAGTCTCTTCTTATCATGATTAAGCTCTGCGAATCTGAGTAAAACCTGGGGTGCAATTAAGTAAGACTCCACTGTATGGAGTTGTTTGATTTAGCCCTTTTCTTCCCGGAATGTCAAATCACCTTATGTCACACTGTTGCACCGAAACTTTTTTCCCAGTAGGTATCTCGTACTCCTATTCCGAACTGTCATATACATTTTAATTTTGACACTTTCGAGTTGTCCAAATGCTTAATCCGATAGAGTGGAAGTTACGTAATATAAGGGCTGGTCAGGTTCTTCAGACAAAGAAAAAACAAGTAAGTGTATCTGGAATAAATTTAATAATTTCGTATTAAAGTTATTATCTAAATTCCGGGTTCATTTTTTTGTTGGAGCATTCAAAAATCCTTAAAACTAATGGTCGATTTAAATACTATGGCGTATTGAAGTCGACCATGCACCAAGGTGCTTCTGTGCGCACTCGTCCAGCGCTGCGGAGTTCAAGACTAGAATTAATGCTGTTATTGTGGCGATAAATACTCGGGCGCCTAGTTTGTGGTGCGCGGCGGTTAGATAAATCACGCGCGCGTCGCGCCGCAAGATGTCGCGTAGTGTGCGCGGCCCTTATACGGTGCGGCGCGGGACTTGAGACAGGCGTTGGCGATTTTCGGAGGCTTACAATTGTAATAATTGTAATAAGATACTGTCAATTTTAAGACATTAGACAATTTAAAATTATTTTAACAAAGATGGTCAGTTTGTTTTAAAAAAAAAAATCCCACTGCCTTTTTTGGAAAAGGCACATACCTACTTCAACTACAAATAAGGCCCAGCCAGGCCAAATATGGCCCCGCTACCTTCAGCGAACAGAATGTAAATTCTGTACGTGGAAATAAATTATTTTGTTTTATTAGAAGTTACGTTGGGGACAACTTTGCAATTAAATTGTAAAAGTTTTATATAGGCATATATGTATATATGGCTATATGTAGGCATGACAATTGTAAGGAATTCGAAGGTTTGTATGTTCGCAATATTCAAGGTCGCAATTTTTTTTTAAGTGTAAGCTTTCTACTGAAGAGAACAACGAAGTTATAAAAAGTTATCAGTTGCTGAATCTCAGGTTACATTTGGTGTTTTAAAATTTAAAATTCTTTGTGATAGGAAAGCCTTTTTTCAAAACATAAGGGTAAGTACTCTTAAAGATACCTTTTTTAGGCCAATGTGATTTAAATAATTAATTTACCTTTCTTACACATTAAAAAACCATTAAGTGTACCCAAAAAACGCTCCAGCTTCTCACTTAGGCGACAGACATTTAGCTCGAGGTAAAACAGCCCTTACTTGAAAGGTCGTCCGCACTGGGAATGCACTGTCTCGACGAAGTTACTTCCCTATTGTATGTATTTCATACACAAGTATTAATAACTACTGTTCCTATTTGTCCATGAAATCCGTGCAATGCGACTACACAAAATTCTATTGCAATGCACAATAAATATTGGAAAATATTTTTTCTGCGCATAATGAGGGATTTTTCTGACAGCTAAGAAAAGTAGTTCCAAATTAGTCAGTAGATGACATTTTCAAGTAAGGGTTTTTGGTTTTTTAATGGGACTAGCCAGTTTATTCTGTGGTCTTTCCTCTTTTCTTTTGGCTCTTGCATTTGATTGTGATTGGACTTTGGGCAACTTTGGGTGCTAAAAATCATGGAAAAAACGTTGAAGAAGAAGAAGAAGAAGAACAAGGGAACAGAACATTCGCGTGACCACAGGAGAAAACGAATGACGTTGATCAGGTGATCACAGATTCCTTACAGACGATGAAATCACAGAACAACAATAAAGTTTTTATTTGTGGGAAGCAATAAGAAAAAAAGGTAAACCCTTGCGATCAAGCGCCATCTCATCGTAGCTTTTAGAACTATCTCTTTTTTTAATAGCTGTCAGAAAAATCCCTCATTAAGAATAACTATTTACGTTTCTAAAATAAAGTATTTATTAATCACTTTACGGGTATGTTTGAAATTTGAATTTGCTTGCAAGTGACAAACCCTGGTATTTGTCTACCCCTCCGGAATGCGGGCGTGAGTTTGTCATGTAATATTGGCCATTGTCATAATGATGAATTTGTTATGATAAAACTTATTTTCTCTGCAGTAGATCTATGCACCGTTGTTGGGAATAATTACCCGACAAAAGTTAATAGCGCTAAAAGGTTTGTCCTTCCAAAAAAAGGGCGCTGTTAGTTCATCAGCAATTGAGATTGGACCTTCCGGACCAGAATTTATGGGGCACCTGCGGCCGCCCCTGCCATTCTGGGGCCTAATTTATTGTTGGTTAATTTAAGGGCCCGTGTTTTATGGAGACGTCGGGCACCGGGCCGTTCCCGACGAGCCCAAATCTATGATGACCTTCTTACGCTCGTAAATTTATTTTTGCCAAGAGTGTTAGCCGTGCGAGCGGGTTAGTTCGGTTTGTGCTCGAATGAAAAGGTTATCCGAATCCAAAGCAAAGCATATAATTCACTAGGTTTTTTCTACATGTATGCAAAATTTTATATAGATTCGTTAATTTTATAAAAAAAAACGTTTTTTTGCATCTACGTACTAAGATTATTTATACAGCGTGCATGAGTGAAGGGAATCTGAGTTTCTGGGCTATGCAATACTTCGCTTGAAATCGTCAATCTACGGTGGGCACATCATCATCAACCCATTATGTCCCCACCGAGTCTCTTCCCTGAGGAAGGCATAGGCCATACACCACCACGGGAACCAAGTCCGGATTGGTGGAGGCTTGTAAGACAGTGGCTGGTCTTACTGTCAGAAGTTTTCAAGCCACCCTAAGGCCTCTGACTTGGCTTAACGAGTCCCAACTATCGACGGCATCAGCCGGCACCAACTATTTAACGTGCCTTCCAAAGCACGGAACCGCTCAGGAAAATGGCACTAGCGTTAGCTATAGACGGTGACCCATCCATACACTGAACGCCCACTTCGTGATCGTAGCCGAGGCTACGAGCGATCTACGGTGGGCACGCTTAGTGATTAAGCCATACTGTCTCTGTCTCTGAGAGAAAGCCTGCTTACAACACCACAAATCAACAGAGCCATAGTGACTGTAAACTTTGGGTTGCATTGGAAAAACCCCAAAGTCCAGTAGTTTACAAAGAATGGGTATCGGGATTTGCATGCACGTTAAGTGGCCCTTCGGGGTTACACAGATTGATAGGTCTATGTTTCTGACCGCATAGGACCCCACCCTGTACAATGAAAGGGTTGGCGTGATGTTTTGACCCCGAATTGTAGGTGGCTCCAACAATAACAGTTTTCGAATACCCTTGAGAAGAATGTTTAGATTTGCTAGTGTTACTTTGAATGGGAGGACTCGCTATACTATGGTAAGGGGACGTTGTGGAGTAAAGGAGGTATTTTTGTTTGACTGTAATGACTTAAGACTTTTGAGAATTTTGTACACTTTGAAGAGACCGTAAGATAAAGTAGCTGCTTGATATTAACTTCAGCTTGATCGTTAACCCCGATCCTCAGAAAAAGAGCACTGACAGGTCAGATAAGATGTACCAAAGTGAGAGAATAGTTCCATTTTTATTACTTTGACTTAAGGAACCCTGTATTCGAAGACCATGAATGAAAATCTCTGTCACTGTTTAATGGCCTTATTAGTGCAAGAGCTATATTTTTTCAATATTCCTTGGCCTCAGGCCACAGCTAAGTTAGTTATTCACAGAATAATATTTGAAATTTATCACAGTTTTACTCATAAAACTTGTTCATACTCGTACAACTGTGGTCTTTATCATCTTCAAAATTCGATTCAAAGTGCAGTTGCAAGACCGACCCGCCGGCGGGTCTACGGGGCCTAACGGAATGCACCGTAGTTTACATCGGACCGGCGGGTCCTCCAGGCTTGAGGAGTTAATATTCTCTTGTTTCGCGGACTACCAGTCATTTAGCTCCGCAATTTTTTTCGTCAGTGGTTTTTTGGAAGAAATTGCTTGTAGTAAAAAGGCCGCCAATTTTACTGGACCATGTTATTTTGACAATAACATGGTGCAGTGCAGCAGGAGTGCATCTTATGCGCAATTCTTGGTGTACATACAATAAAGAATATTCTAAATGTAATTATTATATTATTTCCATGGATTTGGATGTTTACATGTTAGCGATGTCGCTGTTTTTGGTTCCCACGACACAGAGTATCCTAGTGTGGGGCTAGAAGCAATGCATGTGCCTGTATGTAAATGTTTACATGTTTTAAATGTTTATATTTCCCTACAATACAGTCACTTTTCCTGACTTCAACCTAAGATAACCTGGTTGTGATACGGTAACATACTAAGGTCAGTTATATGAATCAAGCACGGTGACACCCGGTGGAAATTCACTGGAAATCTCTGTTTTGGTAGCATTCAAACCGATAACACAACGAGCAGTCCAAACGTACGACACCTCATCTTTGAAAAATCCTTCAATTGACATTAAAACCATGATAGATTTACACGAGGAATATAAGCGCAGCTATGTAACAGAGGCTCCGGAATATGCGAAACTTTCCAAATTACGCGTTCATACGTAATTTATGGTTTGAAACTGGGAATTCCGAATACACCGGGTGCCATTTGCAGCTGCTTAGGAGAGTTTTCCGTGTAAAGGTGCGTAATTAATTTCATACTGTAAACAATTAGAATTGAAATACAACCCTTTCGTGTTTCCGACTCGGGTTTGAGCTTCCAAGTCCAGTTCCATTATTACGGGCTCTCGATTCGTGGGAATGGTTTGCAGACGAGAAGAATCTCTATTACAGTCTGTTAGCTTTTAGAATATACCTCAACTCAGCAATCAAAAACTGATTATATTGCAATAAGGTAAGGTTTATTTTGTATTGTATTTATAACTTTACATAGCTTTCCAAAATAGTGAAGAGAATTTTTATACAGAGCAGGAAGTAGGATTACACTCGTGTGCTTTCGGCGAAAACCGAAGCCTACTTTAGATCCTGAGGTATGTTCTAAAAGCTAACAGACTGTATATTATAACTAGATGAAAACCCGGCTTCGCTCGGCTAAAATGTAGTCTCATTATGATGTTCCACATTGTATCGACCACATTATTTTTGTCCAGCATTTCATTTTTGGTATTTTGCAGTCTCATTTCAACAAATTAGACCTTAAAGTTCACAATCTGTGACACGTGATGACGTGATGCCATGCACCATAGTTGACATTGACATGTTTACTTCGCAACGCCATGATGACCTCTGTGGCGGAGTGGTTAGCGCTGCCTACCATACGAGAGCTCCCGGGTTCGAATCCCGGCTGGGGACAGAAAAAAAAGAAACCCAGGGAGCCGATTCTCGCCCATGCGAATTGAAAGCGTAGACGCCAAACATTCGAAGGATTAGACATTTGTCGCATAAAAATCAGCTTCATGTATTCTCACAAAGTCGTATACGCAAATTCGCTAACGATTTTCGTTCGCTTTGAGGTGTCATCTTGTCGCATGGTAATTACCATGCGACTCGCAAAAGGCGTATGAAATTTGAACGCATTCATTGATAGTTCACGTTTCTTGATTGGAAATTCCAAGAATACTTTCCGTACGACGTTGCCTGGCGCGAATCCACTTAAGTGCAGTAGGCACAAAAACCCTACTCCGTGCGAGATACTTTGGGACTACTAAATTTGGTCGGATTAGCGCTGTAATTGATTTTGTCGCATTACGGAACGTAGGGCAAGTCCATTTTAATGGACTCGCCCAACGTTCCCTACGTTGACGTTTCGTTATAAGTAAAATTTCAGTTGAAAATTTTAAGAGTTAAGTGTATTAAACTTCTAAATAACGTAAATTTTGTAGCTAAACAGTTTCTTAGTTTATAAAATAACACTCAAAGTAATAATTTGCCGCAAAATGTATCAATTTAAAAGTGAAATTGTAAATGTTTTAAGATTCGACTAACTTTCAATTTACAATCGAGAAAATGGAACGTAGGATTCACAGATTACTGTTTTAGTCGATAGACATTTCTTTTTTCATTCGATTTCAATGTCGCATGGTGTTCAGAATACAGAATTTGGGTGTCGTTCGACTTTTTTATGTAGAATTCAAGTCATACATAGTTTACATCGACGTCGCTGTTTCTGGTTCCCACAACACAGGGAATCCTAGTGTGGGGCCAGAAGCAATGTATGTGTCTGTATCTAAATGTTTATGTTTATATAGAAAGATTTTACATTGAAAATGCTCGATAACCAGAATATTCCGCCTATGAGATGTCGATTCGGATCGACTATTTTTTTATGCTTTTCAATTTGATGTGCATTTCGTTCGATTCTACTGTAGATATGTACGAAGTTATTAATATAGATAGAAGGATGTTACGAGTGCAAGCAGTGAGTCTGCGTTAAAAATTAAATTAAAAAATGGTTTATCGAGAGGTGTTTCTATACCTACGGCGAATTTCTCAGTTAAAAACTTCATTGCGCAGGCACTAACCTACGCTAAATCATGTTAAACGCTTAATTCCCTTCTCCAGGCAATGGGTCTAATAGGTCCCACTTTTTAATTGAACCTTACCACTTTGAAATAAAGTCCAAAACCAATGAAAAATTCTTACTGCCCATGCCTGGTTAAGGGTTAGTAATTTTATATAATACTGACATTTGAATTTATGAATTTGATTTTATCTTTCTGTTTCTAAATTTTAATTAATAATGTAATTGTTACTTGTAATGAATATGATCAATAAAGTATGTCTATGTCTATCAGTGGGCAGTGGGCGTCGAATAGCTGATGATGATGACAGTAAAGGTAGAATGATATTACAATGAATTTTTAACAGACAAGAGGAGGGTTTTCAATTCGACTGTGTTTTGTCATACAAAAGACAACGCGGTGAGTAATATGCTTGAAGTAGGTATAACCTAAGTTCCTAACATTTGAATTGTTACACATCATTTCGACTCGCAAAATTAATTAAAACACAAAAAGGAAGCTTTCAAAAAGGGTCGCACTCAATATACTACCTCTATAAGTCTGTACGAGCTTTGTTAATCAAATATGCCCTCTAAGCTCACCGCAATAAGAACTGCTTACACCCACGCAGCTGAAAAGATCACTTAGTGTAACGAAGCAACGCATCACAGACAATTAATTCTAAGGCTGCTCACACACGTCTCGGGTCCCCCTTTGGGCCCCTTTTTCGGACCATTTGGGGGTCCAACATGTCGGGCGCTGTCAAACCCTGAATTATCTGAGGCAAATTGGGCACCCGTTAATTATTAACTCGGACCGGACAAGACAGTGACGTTCGAGGGTGAAAAGTTGAAGTGAAAAAGGCGTACTTGTAATAGTGAAGGCCTGAGGGTACAGAAACCGGTTGTTTCTAGATTATTTAGCCTGGCAAGTAAAATGATCTCTAAATCCGTACTGATCAGACTCTGTACTTATGCTTTATATGTCCTACATGTACATAGTGTATAGGGTCTCCCGCTCTCGAATATAACTTTGTTACTTGAAAATTTGTACAAGTCATTTACTGTAATACACGCGGATCTGGTTTCGACTTTACGTAGCTCGATACAAATACCTATGTTTTAAAAATAAAACCATCGCTAAATGTCGCTAACGTTCGCTGTGAAGGGTGTTTTTTTGATAGCCGCTAAATTAATTGAAGGTGACTGTGCGAAAAAGTTTTTGGAAAATACATGTTAGGTTACGAAAGTGAATATTTTGTAACATATAGGTACCGTGGAAATTAACATCGTTACTTGATGAATAAGGCCACCAATAGTACTGTATTAGATTAGATTAGAACTACTTATTGTACACACCAGAAAAACAAACAAATAAATTAGGAGTCTTAGGTATATATGTAAGTGTAGTCGTTAACAATTGGCGGTCTTATTAATAAAAGCGATATCTTCCCGACAACCTTGTATGTAATTGTCAAATCTCATGTCTAATTCCTGGTGGACATACAATAAAGAATATTCTATCTATCTATCTAATAACATAGAACCCATGTTTTTTTGTTCAAAATAAAAAAGAAAAGTAACACAAAAATTAAGACTTATTGAATGATACGAGTAAAACTAGGTGTTCGTTTCAAAATCTAGATCAAATTTTTTTAGTATCTGCCTAAAAAAATAAAATAATAAACTCACGTCCGTTATCCCCGAGGGGGTAGGCAGAGACACCAATCACTAGAACTGGGCCGACGTTTTGCAGCAGAGTTTATTAGGTCCCAACGTGACAAGTGGCAAGCCTGTCGCCGTTATCCGGGCACATGTCATAATAATATGCCTACAATAAGTACAAAAAGCGCGCTACAGAAAGTTTTCACTGTAATACGTCACAAGAATGCCACACACGCACAAAAACTAGATGAAGAAAGCGAAACCAATAAGAAAAGTTCGCGAAAAGGAATTTATTGTTTGCCGAACGCCAATTTGATCCGATGTCCTTTTTAATGGAAAATTCTTTTACCTGGCGCGGGATATCAGAAAACTTCCGCGGACTGGCCGAAACTTAAAAGAAATGAGATAAATTAAATGTCTAAGTGTAGATATGTGGGGCTGGCAGCGAGAAGTTGGTATGGATAGAAAGTGTCACGGGAAGAAATACTTTTTTTAAAAACCACCTCCTAAAAAGACTGAAACAAAGCCACATACTAAGCCACAAACTAACCACATCAGGCAGGATATCTCATAGTTTTCTTATAGTAAGTTAATTTGGTCGGGACCAAATTTGCATTTGGGTACTTTCTGTTAAGCTAGACACTACTAACTTTTTACTCGCGAACTTGTATCGACCCTTTTAACGGATTTTTCACAACTACTGTATGGACTAACCTTCATGACATTATAATATCAATTGACCTGAAGTCTACGTATTTAATTTGCACCTGAGAGGAAACCAGACGATGGATATTGCACGCTTCATACAACGCTGGCATAAGCTGCCACATTTTTGGTACTTCCTTTATTTTTTCACTCCTTTTTAGGGTTTCGTAGCCAAATGCCAAAAAACGGAACCCTTATGGATTCGTCATGTCTGTCTGACTGTCTGTCCGTCCGTATGTTTAATTGGCATAGTCAGTCAAACTGCTCAGTCTCTGGATATTCATGGAAATGAACATACTGTCTTTTGTAAAAAGCATAAATGTCTGTTGCTTTCGCAATCTACTTTTTTCTACTAAGTGCATATTAAATGAAATATATTTTGATTCGACTATACTATTAAAATTATTTATTGCTCTCATGAAATATTGTACAATAGGCTAATTAATTAGTACTAATTAGTATTTTGAGTTGCAAGAAATGTGTAACGATATTTTTACAATATTTTAAAAGCGCGAATCTCACGGAGCTCCTCCCGCGCGGTCGGCCATTTTAAAAGACGCCATTTTTTCCCGCTCACCTTCGATTTTCGAATTCCGAATGCGGGGGAACAATTCGCGAAATTGGAATCGCGGAACTAATAGAATTGAGCGCGCGTATACAAAGAGATTTTTGTGTTCCACGTTGCGTGCATACTTGCGGCGGGCGCTCGTGTGCGGTGACCTTAATTTTACGCGCGGGCTTGGTCTAGCTTGTGAGTTTTTTTTTATTTGAATACATTTTTAAAATTCTTAGTGCTTCAATATTGAAGTGTCTCTTGTTAAATACATTTCATTTCAGCAGAATAGTATTTACTGGTTGCAACGCCAATGATCAAACTGTTCTCGGCAGGTGCTTAAAGACATTAAATTATAAGAAACATTAAAACAGTCAACTTTTACTGTCATATAATTGTTAGCAATACGACAATTATGTGATAAAAGTTTTTTTAAGCTTTCAACCTTTCAACACTATGTCACCTATCATTCGCCATTAAAAAAATGTAATGCCAAATAACCAGTGACTTTTGTGATGTTAATATATTTATTTTGACATCTCATTTGTTCAAATAACCCAGGCCTTTGCCACTACACGATGATAAAGGAACATTAATTCGTACATTCATGCAACGACTAATGAATGCCGATGAAGCGAAAGTGATCTGTTAGTATCGTGGCAAGTGGCAGTTCTTGGTCTCTGCCTACCCCGCTGGGATACTGGCCTGAGTTTATGTGTGTATGTGTTCATAATAAAAACAGTGACCAAGCTTCGTATTCGCAGTCGAAGCAAAAAGGAGAAAAGTACTGACACTCCATACTCAAAATCTTTTTGCTTTTAAAACAAACTTACCCACATTTCTCACCAGTACTACTTTATAAGGCACTCCCCTTGTCTTTGCCATTTACTTCTTTCTAAAGAAATAAAATCAACACGCAAAAGTTTCGCGTCTCTTTTAATCCCGGCAATGTGTTTTGTCGCCCAATGACTATTGTTGCGTTCCAGAACTTTCTCCTTTCATTTCCTTCTTTCTTGCTGCCCTTTTTGTGCTTTAAATTTTATCTTTGGCCCTATCTTAGAACTCTCATTCTGTGGACCATTCACCACCGAGCACGTAGCTGTCTCTACAACATCACGCTCTATGTTGTAACCTTATTTTATTTCCGTGTATATTTTAAGCGTCTACATGTTGCCGTTATTAATATCAAGCAAAAAACGAAAAATAAATTACGTTTGTTGTATGAGTGCACACCTCAATATTTATTTTAATTATTTATTTATTTTGAAAGTGAATATACCGATCTATACAACATTAGACACTACATTGTAACCTTTTTGTAGTTCGGTCAATATTTAAGGCTTCTAACTGTTGCTGTTATTGTACCAAAAAATGGCAAAAAACACATTTATCGTATCCATAAAGGGGCCCTTCAATATTTATATATGTCTATTTTTTATATTTTTATATGTGAGCGATTACTTTGAAAATATATTATGTACCATTTTGGCTACACGAACGGTTTCGGAGAGCACAATTATTCGCGACGAATGCCCAACCTTGCAAGGTGTGTCCACGAGTCCACGGTTCATTTAGGGAAAGCGAATAAAGTTTGTTTCTTTTCTTATTTTTATTCAGTGCGGCCGAAGTTTTATATTGGGATTTCTCTTGTTTTATTTTTATTTACATTTGCTCTTTTGTTCGGCGCCTTGTAAAGTTTTCGACGAGATAAGGGGGCTGTCATTTTGTTTCTACTTTTGTTGCGTGTTGCTGATCATTTCGCTATCTTTGGCTTTTTATTTTCACGATTTATTAGTGAAAACTTTGTTTAATTTAAAAACTCATTATCGAGAATAAATAATTGTCTAATTAGCTACAACGTCTGCCAAGGAGGTCCTGAAAAGTTATTTTTGGTCACCATGGTTAAGCTCTGCGAATCACAGCGAAACGTGGTCGGACTCTTCCAAAAGGGCAGGTAAGTGAATCCGCAAATAAGTCAATAATATGTAAAGCTGATGAAAGTTTTAGTTGAAAAACTATTCAGTTACTTTACAAGTGACTTTGCATGAAAAATGTCGACCTAAAGGTCGACCTATTGTTGTTTGCACTGAGTTGACCATCTGTAAAGACATTTCAAGGTTAGGTGTTACAAATGCTAAATAGCATCTATTAAATAATCTATTCTCAGGAGTACATTTTTTTCAAGTGTAAAAGAAGATTATATCCGCCTCAGTTATAGTTTGATAAGTAACAACTTCAATACTTTTCCATTAAGGAGCGCGTTAAATTTTTTTTAGGAAGTGAAACCAGAATAAGAAATAAACAATCCGGAGTGAAGACTTCTGGAAGTGTACCAACTAGAATCCTATCCAATTATCTCTCAACTCAACTCTACGGGAGACAACATGCCTGACCAGACAAGCTCTCATGTACGAGTATGTACCCTCTCGGGTAAATGATAGAGAGTGTGGCCAAGGATCATTTGGAACAGATTCGTAGCCCTTTAAGCTAAGACGATTGCAAAAACTGGTCGAAATTTAACGCTACTGACGCTACCACCGCTACAAGTGAAAATTTGTGAATTAGAAACTAGAAGATGTCTAAACATAAACATTTACCTACATAGAGGCACATACATTACTTCTGGCCCCACACTAGGATACCCTGTGTCGTGGGAACCAGAAACAGCGGCATCACAAACATCCAAGACCTGGGGTTTTTGTTACCTGCTGGGATTCGAACCCGGGACCTCTCGCATGGTAGACAGATACGCTAACCGCTGCGCCACAGAGGTCGTAGATGTGTAGGATAATTTGAGTTTAGAAACAAATCCAACGAATTAGGGCTGTGATTTAAGGTCTAAAAAGGAGTGTGAATCAAGCTCCCTGGAGACCGCTCTGTCCTTTTTTGCCTCGGTGGACCTGTCTGGACTTTACCCTTGTTAGCTTTGTAGAGTTAGACAGTGTACCAACTTTGTAACTCTTAACACATGCGGCATAAGTGCGACTGTCAAACAATCTAAATATTTTCAGGTGACATTGCGTCTAATAAGCATCATAGGTTAATAAGCATTTTTGTGATTGAAATGCAGATTTAGTATTGAAGAGACATGAAAAAATGCAATTTTTGATGATTGAGTTGAATAAAGGGAAAAAAATAAACATGTAGATTATTTTTACGAAAGATTAGTATTCTCAAAAAACTACCGAATACACTAAGCTCCTGGATAAGTAAGTGAATAGAATGATCTCGAATTAAATTAGCCTTTACATATGGAAATTCGACTAAAATTCCCATAAACTTGAGTTTATAATTGTGTATTCGAAATTATTTACGTGTACCATGTAAAATTTGTGTTTTGTGAATGTTTTAAGAGGTGAGTCTAGCCTGTAAACGTTACGATCTTATTTTTCTTGTATACCTATACTGTGTTGTGGTGTTACAAAATTGTTAAATTTAATGCTTAATAAAGAACTTTAAAAACAAAACAAGTGAATAGAAGATACGTATTTCGTGGATGAATAACTGATCAGAGTTTTCGCTCTGAAAATGTCATAATGGCAACCAAGTAAAAAAGTATAGCAAATGTCTTGCAATATGACAAAATGTAAGATAATCCTATTAATTATCTATTTATATATTCATGTACGGATAGAGAATTAAAACTGACACTTGTCAGTGTAAAAGTCTATGCGCTATCGATTCCATACGGTACACGCATTGATACCTTACTCATTCCAAATCACGCATGGTTAGCAGAATTATACTACACTTTGTGCAGATTGACGACCTCTGTGGCGTAGCGGTTAGCGCATTTGCTTACCATGCAAGAGGTCCCGGGTTCGATCCCCGGCTGTGGAGAAAAAAAAACTCCAGGTCTTGGATGTTTACATGTTTGTGACGTCGCTGTTTCTGGTTCCCATGACACAGAGTATCCTAGTGTGGGGCCAGAAGCAATGTATGTGCCTGTATGTAAATGTTTATGTTTATCTTTTCTTGTGCAATAAAGAATTTTCAAATAAAATACCGAGAAAGACTTTCTTTCCATAAGTAGCGATTTTCACCATTTTAAATCTACCCTCGTGTTTGAAGAAAAAACACTCGCGTGGCCCCGCCCACCCTATTCCCGACCCCGGTTTGCAGAACCGACTAGAACCGGAAGCATACCGTCGGTTAGTATGAAATTTATAACCCTTAGGCGAGTTAAAATCGGGGGTGTAAATTGGTTAATGCTCGGCTGTGGGGGCAGCGGTGTCTATAAAAGGCTCGACAGTGAATTTCCATGTAGTCGGTGGAAAACTGTTTCTACGGAGACATTCAAAATTTTGTGTATGTGTGTGAAGTAGTCAGAATTTGAAAACAATCGATGTACTAGAAAGTTGGTGTGATGGGGATACCGCCGTTTAGCCAAAGTATTTTTCGCCAAATTTTACTTCCCAATAAACTTATGGCATCAGTTTCATTTCCCAAATGAAACTTTAGCAAGTTTTCATTTCGCATTTTATTCATTTTGTCAAATTATCATTTCGCATAATTTTACTGCGTCAAGTTTTATTAAGACAAACGTTTATTATGCTAACGTTTTATTTTGGCAAGTATTATTTTCAAATAATGGAACGGGGGGTCGGCGATGTAAAGAATACGTGACAACAGAAATATAGGTGCGACGACGCGCGTAGCGAAGCGGAGCGCGTCGGAGCGTTAGGTTCTCTATGTAAGATCGAAAACAGACTCGACTTTGATGCGTTCTTACCTTGCCTCTTGTTGCCTCTTTGGTAAAATGAATTTTGACCAAGTATTTATTTGGTAAACAATAACTTGCCATAATAACTTTTGCTAACTGTTTATTTGCTTTAAGTTGTTTTGAGAAATGTTTTTTTGCCAAGTGATAATTTGCGGAAAATAGTTTGGGAAGTAATACCTTGGGAAACGATTTTTGGCAATACATTAGTAAACCGGTGTGATGCTTAAATAAAGTTATAATTTCTAATGAAATCGTTAACGTTTACTTATTTACCAACTACTCTAAGTACGCTTTTATAACACAAAAAGTATAATGTGTACAAACAATGCTTAGGCTAGTTTTCTCGTCCGTAAAGTGCGTGCAATATATCTATTGAGAAAAAAAAGATGGCCGAACTTTCACGCAAACTGAGAATGACATGTTTTGGAAAATGCGATTTTTCTAAACAGCACTGTATGTAGTTTGATAACTTATATCAGAACTAAAAACCATTTGCATAAGTTAGGCACGAAATATATGTATTTTACAGTGTATATATCACTATTTTTTTGGTAGGCTAATTTAATTTTAGTATATATTTTATTTAATACGCCTTATACGTATATTTTCAAATTTATTTTAACTTTTCTTTTGCACGGCTATCAACTCTTCCCTTTACCTCCTGCGGTTGACTGGTAAAAAATGCTTATGGCATTAAGTCCGCCGCATTGTATCATTATTATGTTTTAAATGTAAGTGCAATAAAAGTATCAACAAATAAATATTTATAATTGTAAAATAAATCGTTACGTAAATATTATTTATTTAAAGCTATACTTTGAGAATCACTGTCAAAACTAAAACTTGTATCCATAACGATATCAAAGTTAAACGTTGCTCGGGTACCCTTTGACCCTTGCAAAGGTGACCAAGGAAAACTCGCCTTTCTTACATTCCAAATAAGGATCACTTTATTAAATATAAAGGTAAATTGTTCGTCAAATTGAAGTTTTACGCCAGGTTTGTGTAAATGTAAGAGTTAATTTTTACAACCCTATTTAACATATTTTTTATGTGAGATTATAAGAGCGTGCTTTGTTTTGGACTAATGAAGTAACTTTAGCCCAAAAACGGCTTTGGAGGTTAAAAAGCTCGCGTCGTCTGTATTACGGTACGGAACTTAATCGAAATATTATTATATCAGCCACCCTTTACAATTCCCACTTTTAATTTAATGGCTCAGAGATTGTAATCTACCCGTGTTAGTGATAAGGGTTAGATTTGATTGTCAAGTTAGCGTTGTAATTATCATAGTCGTGAGGAAATATCACTTTTTACGATTACTTTTTAGATAATAGTGGATCAATTAGTGGACGACTAGTGGACCTTTGTAGCGTAGCATTTGCCTACATTTGCCTATAGATCGATATGTCCCGGGTTCGAATCCCAGCTGGGGACAAAAAAAACACAGGTCTTGGTACATGTTTGTGATGTCGCTGTTTCTGGTCCCAACGACACATGGTAGCCTAGTGTGGGGCCAGAAGCAATGTGTGTGCCTGTTTGTAAATGTTTAAGTTTGTAACCTTAATTTTAATTTCACTTGTCATCGTTATTAAGATCGAGAAAAAAAACTGCAAAAATAGCTTTTGTTGTTTCGGATAACATTTTTAATTTAATTATAGCTTTTGAAAATACAATTACATATTCAATGAATATTTCAAGCTTCTACCTGTTACCTTTATTAATATGGAACAAATAAATCACGTTCGTTGTACGGGATATTTATTTCATTCCTTTTTTAGTATTTGTTTGTAAAGCGGCAATAGAAATACATTATCTGTGTAAAATTTAAACTGTATCTTTCATGGTTCATGAGAAACACCCTGGTGACAGACATATTGACGGACAGTGGATTCTTTGTAATAGGGTCCCGTTTTTACCCTTTGGGCAGGGAACCCTAATGAGTTAAACGATCAATATATCCGAAATAATTAGACCCGCAACCACGAAAGGGTGACAAATTATTATAACCGTTAGCCACCAAATTCGGCGTAAAATACCGGATTTCCCTCCAGATTTCGAATAAATAGACGCGAGAAAATATATCACAATAACATTGCTCAGCGAAACACGACGACAATGAGCCTCATATTCTTGACAATTCCGCCATTTTGGATCGCGTCTGCCGAAACGCGGGCGGCAGACAAAGCTCTTCCGGTCCGGGCTCAGCCGTTCACTTCCGGCGGAAGTCGACACTATCGCCCTCTGCCGATCGGGCGTTTCGTGATCATGACAGTGTGTCTGTATGCGTCAAGTATTAATATTTGTGTGCCTTACATTGAGGGGGTGTTTGTTGGAATTTTGATTTGGAAGTAAAGGAATAGATTGCGCTCATATTTAGGATAGTCAAGGGGGTAAATTAAGTATCATCTTATTGGCTAGTGGTGCTTTTGGTTCGGTATATAAATGGAAGAGATGAAAGTGGACTCAACACAAGAGATTACTCGTCATTATAAATTAATCCGCCCATCTGTCCGTCCGTCCATCCGCTCTGTCTGTCAGTCCATTAGTCTGTCTGTTTTTCTCATGAACTTTGAAAGCGAGACAGTTGACATTTTCAGATAATGTGTTTCTGTTGCCAACAACAAATCTGATACTAAATACAGAATAAAATAAATATTTAATTAGGGTTCCCATATAAAAGAAAAATGCTGGTTTTTGCTCGATATGAATAACAGCAATATGTCGCGACCATATCTCGCGAAGAACCGACAACCGCTGGGGTAAACGTGTTCTTGAGTGGAGACCGCGACTCGGCAAACGTAGTGTAGGATGCCCTCTAACCAGGTGGGATGACGATCTGCGAAAAACTGCACGACATCGCGCCCTGTCTTCAGCGGCAAGCTGAAGACAGGGCGCTATGGCGCTCATTAGGGGAGGGCTATGTTCAGCAGTGGACTAATATAGCCTGATGATGATGATGATGATGATGAATAGCAGCAATATGTAGACGCCTGAATTACTCAAATATTGTATAGATAAACGTACGGGACCCTTCGTACGTGAGTTCAACTTGGCTTCAACTGGCTTTTTCATTCACCCAAATGAGCTCAGTAAACTAAGTTAATACATGAAATAAAGAAGAAGATAAAACCTATCAACCAATTAACGCTCAAAATCATGGCACAAACTCGCTCTATCATTCAGAACCTCGTTAGAATGCAAAATTATAACTTCCCATCGCCAGCACTGAAAACTAACTCTACTTTCTCGAGGAGTTAAGAAATTCATCCAAGAAGAACCCATCTCAAATGACCCGACAAACTCGGAAGGCTTGTCAACGCTCCGCGTCGGAATCTATGAATTAGAATGCATAGATAGCCCAATCGCTTGACTAACCAAAATTTAATTCACTATCAAGGAACGTGTGTGTGGGGAGAAATACCTCAGCACTTGAAATGGCCAATACTCAGTAGTGATACAAGGTGTCATGAACTGAGCACCGCTGTCACTGATGCGGTCAGACAATCATCATTATATGAATAGAATAGAATAGAATAGAAATAGTTTATTACAAAAAAAAACACAATTTTACGCAATTTAAAAAAAAACAATATAAAAAATGAAGTTTACAATTTTGGTAATTGGAAAGTGCTCAGCTAACATGTCGGTTACCACCAAGTAGTAACCAACGCTGATTTTCAGCACTCCCCAGCTCTTAAGTTGATATTTAGAGCAGGAGTTAAGGCAGGTGGGAACACGTTAATTATAAAATTACATTAATGAAGACTAATATGCATGCCTATATTATATAACCTAACCTAACCTAACGGTGGTAACCGTTTTGAAATCAGGCTTGTAGTTAAGTTTACTTACTAGAAAATAGAAAAAAAAGTATGTGTGTGTGAATGTGTGTGTAAATGTGTGAAAGGACGCGTGCCTCTTAGCCCTGCGAAACGGTCTTGGGATCAGTGTAATACTACTAAGAGACAAGTGTGTGTGTGTGTGTGTGTGTGTGTGTGTGTGAGGGTGTGTGTGTGTGTGTGTGTGTGTGTGTATGTGTGAGGGTGTGTCTGTATGTGTGTGTGTGTTAGTATGTATGCGTGTATAATAACAGGAACAAGGAGTTTTTTGTTGTATCAGCTCTCTTGGACGTCTTTATGCTGGTCGCTAGAAAAAGGAGAGTTCCGAAATAATTTTGGGCTCTAGTGATAGACAGTGCTTCTAGCCCATCATATTTTGTGCCCCCATGAATAAAGATCGCTGGCGCTGCGAACATTTTTAATTACAACTCGGATTGCATTCATAATTCATCATTAGTACTTTTGATAACCGGCGTCGGGAAGGACGTCCCCGTTTGGACCGGAACAGTGGCTGAAGGATGAAAGTGAGGCGCTGTATGTTGGATATAATTTAGTAGGAAATAAGGCGAAGAACTGATGACTGATGGGGCCGAAAGGTTCTTGAATGGAGACCACACATCGGCAAGCGCAGCGTAGGACGACCAGCCACAAGATGGACAGACGATCTCATCCAAGTGGCAGGGAGACGCTGGATGCAATACGCTTCCAACCGGTCTTTTTGGAAATCCATGGAGGAGGCCTATGTCTAGCAGTGAACTTCTTGAGGCTGAATGATGATGATGATGATGAAGGCAAAGAACATAAAACATGCAACCATCGTCTCGATGGGGTAATTTTCCTTTCAAGAGTGAGAGTGTCCGTTGTTCTTCCTATAGTTTTTTTTGTTAAGACTCGTAATAGTAACATAAATTGTCTGAGCCACCTGTCCCAATTCAGTAGGTAAATAATTTTAATATATGTCACAAATCTAATATGATGAAAGTAATGTACAAGAAGGCCTGTAACTAAATTTTAAGCACCTGTTTCTCATACAGAAAATCTACTTTCACAGATGTCAGTCGTTCTAAGGCCCGCTTTCTGAATTATTGAGAATTTTACAAGTAAATACTTAAGTAACAGTACACATCTCATAATGTCCCCACCGAGGGGCACGGGTCTCTTCCCTGAGGAAGTTATAGGCCAAACTCTACCACGGGGGCCAAGTCCGGATTGGTGGAGGCTTGTAAGACTAGTGGCTGGTCTTACTGTCAGAAGTTTTCAAGCCGCTCTAAGGCCTTAGACTTGGCTTAACGACTGCCATCTGTCGATGGCAGCTGGCACCAACTGCTTAACGTGCCTTGCGAAGCACGGAACCGCCCGGAAAAATGCCACTAGCGTTGGTCATAGACGGTGACCCATCCATTGACTGAACGCGCCATATGTTGCTTAACCGTAGTGATCGTTCAGGCAGTCCAAGCTACGAGCGATTCTCCTCCGACCAGGCCGACATACTTCGACCAAATAAAGGAAGTATAGGACAAGATAAAAAGTACCCGACATCGAATCGAATCGAATCTCGATAAAGCGAAAGTAACCTGTTAGTATCGAGGAAAGTGGCAGTCCCAGAGGCCTACCTACCCTTCTGGGATAAAGGCGCGAGTTTGCGTATGTATGTATGTAAAAATAATCAAGTCCACAGTAAATATCCAAGGACAAAATCTTTAAGGCAAACGCGCTCCTATCCTTCGGAACGCTCGCCGAGTTTATTGTCGGCAGCTAAATTTATATGTAAATTGTTTTGTCGTCTACAACCAAAACGGTAACGAACCAAGAAACTGTCCCGTTGATTATTTCAATCTCGAGACTTAATTCGAATTACTGAGCTGGCGCGATGACGATTGTTTTAAATTTTTCATCTAGGCCCGGCCCTACTCTCGTAGGTCGAGCTATAGATAAATCGCATAATTTTTGGTGCTAGAAGCAATGTATACCTATGCCTGTATGTAAATGTACGTATTTTCAAGGTCATAACGCTACTAATAATAGAAAAAAGCACGACAAATAAAAAAACCTAAAAACACGAACACAGAATTAAAGTGATTCGAGATTCTACCTAAATGTTTGCCTCTCCTGGATCTGTTGTGGGTTGACTGGTGGAAAATTCCTTTAGCATTGGCTCCACCTTTTGTACAATATCGTTTGTGCAATACAACATTAATAATAGATTAATTAGATGTAACTTCCGGACGAATTTAGGTAGTTAATATGTCCCAATAACAAATCGCGATTAGACCCGATAATAAGAATTAAATTAATTAGAATTGGGAATGTTAAAGAAAACAGGTATACAAGCAAAGCAATACATGCACTCAAATCCTACAGGAGATATACCTAATCACAGATTAACTATGTGATTTTCCAACTGCGGTAATAGGCAGAGTGTTTGAAGCTAGAAATATACATAGAATGAGACGAGAGCAACTAATTAAATATAACATTTAGGCTGACATTCAGAGACGAATCCTAAGTTCACGCTTAGATCAGTCTTTACAAAGTAAACTAAAGTCGTACTCAGTAAAGCGCCGCAATTTTCGGATTCACAGTACTTAAGAAAGTCATCTATATTGTCTATCATTTTTAGTGATGTAGTTCTTACCGGTTTTTTAAATTTGACATTGCTACACGAGAGCAGGACAACATCATACAATTTTATATATGTCAGAGTGAATAAAAAAATCCTCACAGATAATGCTCGTAGAACATCAGTGAAATGACGTTTGGAGTAGTCTGTGAACAAAAGGCTTAGAAGTGACAGTTCTAAGTTCACGTAAAGTCACCGATATTGACTACTTACACTTAGCTAAGCACCATTTCATACTAAACTTCTTAAGATTCGATTCTGAATACTAAATATTTCTAAGCACGTGATTTTGACATTTCTGAGACCGGTCTTAGCTTAGTTTTCGTCTCTGAATGTCAGCCTTAATCCGGAGTTCCACGCTTAGAACTAATGACTCCTGTGATTTGGTAAATCAGTGGCCTAAATACGCGCATTAAATTCGGAGCGATTTTAATCGTCTAAGCCTAGGCGCACACTAGCGACACGCGACAGCGACAGCTCGGCGACTAGACCCGGCGACAGGCTACGGCCGACAATTTTCATATACCTATTTTGTTCGAAGCCCCGCACACTTGGCGTCAGAGTCGCGGAGTCGCAACAAGCTAAGAGCCATCGCAAACATGCAAACTACAACGCCGCGTCTGACGCGGCGACTAGACGCGGCGACAAGTCGCCCTGTTTGCGATGGCTCTAAATGTTACATACCGATTGGAACCGCTTAGGATTTGGTGAGTGTCCAGCTGAGAACGACTGTAGGTGTAGACGCTTTGCGAAGGATTGAATAAGAAGTTAGCAGACAAGTCGTGTGTGAGTAGCAGCCCGTTCCGTTTTCAGGAATTTGTTACCGGCTTTAATTAACGCAGTCGCTGTTTACCCTTCGATTCGTCCGGCAAAATCCTAATTAAGGACGAGAGAGAAACGCTTCACGGCACAGCGTTACGTCGCCTTTGGGAGGACTGTAAATGCTAGTTCTTGGGACTGGTAAAACGTAATAACATTTTGCGCCTTCTCGGAAGACGGAGGAAGATAAAATAACACATAGATGGAGTGATATATAAGATACATATATTTAGCCGATAATATGTGATAATATTGACAACCTCTTTGGCGCAGCGGTCAGCGCAAATGCGCTGATAAGCAAATGCTTATGCGAGAGGTTACGGGTTCTAATCCCGGCTGGGGATAAAAAGAAAACTCCAGGTCTTGGAGGTTTACATGTTTGTGACGTCGCTGTTTCTTGTTCCCACGACACAGGGTATCCTAGTGTGGAGCCAGAAGCAATGTATGTGCTTGTATGTAAATGTTTTATGTATTTGAATTTATGAACGATGAAATTCAGTTATTAGTGTCTGATATGGGTTCAAAGACCTTTATAGCATACATCTACTGTACTCTTAGGCTTTGTTTTTCTCACTGTTCACATTTCTTCTACTTTTGTCCCGTTATTGCCTTCATAATCAACCAATTATGGCCCCACCGAGGGGCACGGGTCTCTTCCCTGAGGAAGGTATAGGCCATACTCCATCACGGAGGCCAATTCCGGATTGGTGGAGGCTTGGAAGACTAGTGGCTGGTCTTACTGTCAGAAGTTTTCAACCCGCCCCTAAGGACTCTGACTTGATTTAACGACTGTATTGCCTTACTTTTCTGTATTTATTTTTTCCTGTATAATGTGTGGTATTAAATTTTCTTTTTTATTCTTCTTCTTTAGTTGTAGACACAGAAAATAATTCAAAATTGATGAGTATACTCGTAATGGCCTTGAAAGACACGCGAGACCTTTCTTTGTCAGTGACATAATATATACAACCAGGTTGGACCTGCCAAATAATATCGGGTGACATGTTATAATAGCCTTGGGCTCGTCACTTGCAGGGTACAGCTGGTAAGAACAGATAAATAACTCTATCCTTAGAACTTGGCAAGTTTTTTGTATTATCAATCGCAATCAGCAGTATCTTGATAGATTAGAAAAAAATGTGTGACTTTTAAATATAAAGATTTAAAGACCAAACGTGGCACGTACAGTCTGTACGCAGATGTATAAATGCCAGTTATTCTCATCCGACTGGTAGAAAACGCTTTTAGCATTAAGTCCGCCACATTGCCACTATAAAATTACCTATATGTTATAATGTATTAATAACATAACTCGATGCTAACTACTTGACTACGTATTTGTGAATAGAAGGAAAAGAATCCGTCCAATGACTACTAAAAAACAGACCTCATGAAATTGAGACAGTGAATTAATTATTATTCAACCTTCAACATACGTACTCTCTTTGGTTCCTAATAATACAATAAAAAAACCACTTCGGACTCACGCACGCAGGGTTCCTTGCAACCTATTTATTATCTGTTATAATAATGTACTACCTGTTATCGTTATGAAGACCGAAAAAAAATATTGGAAAAAAGTCACGTTTGATGTATGGGATGTTGAGGCCCCTTAAATATTTATTTTATTTTGTTTTTTAGTATTTATTGTTATAGAAATAACAGAAATACATTATTTGTGAAATTTTCAACTGATCTTGAGATACAGCCTGGTGACATGATGGACGGACGGACGGACGGACAGCGGAGTCTCAGCAATATGGTCCGTTTTACCCGGATTATAGAAGAAAACTAAAATACACTTTCTGCCAGTTCTATTACACATTATTACCTTAATTCCGGAAAATCCGACACTAATCCAAGTATGTGATTCTGGAATTAAGTAAGTAATGCCGGTGACACAGTGTAAGAAACATATTATTGAAAGATAGAAAACGCAACTTTAAATTACCAGTTAGGCTAAAATCTTTAAAATACAGCCAGTTGATGGGCAGTTATTTTTTCGTCCCCTCTGGCTTTAGAAACCACTGGGGTCTGGGGTTTTCAGGTGAAAGCCTTTATTAAAGAGATAGGGTATCGTCTGAGGAACCGTGGCTTGGACTACCGCTCTGGAGCATATCTGATGCAATGGATCTCCCTGGCAGTGCAGCGCGGTAATGCTGCCAGCGTTATGGGAACCTTTGGGTCGGCTATGTCACGGGGTGGTTTGATTGACTGATTTTATTTTATTTGTTTTGTGTGTGTGTAATTAGTTATAATATAACTAGCTGTGCCCCGCGGTGTTACCCGCGGTTCATCGATTTTCCCGTAGGAATAAGATATTTCCCCGCGGTAAAACGTAGCCTATGTTTTAATCCAGGTTATCGGCTAACTCCATACCAAATTTTATTAAAATCCGTCCAGCCGTTTCAGCGCTAAAGACTGACAAACATATAAACACACACACAAACTTTCATGTTTATAATATTAGTGTGATGTGAAATTTTATTATTTTCTTTTGCTAATGTTTTTCAAGTGTTTTGTCCAATTAACAGATAAAGGGCCGATGTCTGAATTGAGAATTTACACTAAGTAAATACTTAAGTAACGTTCTGTCACGCTCTTTTATAAATAAACACTGATGGCACTACAGTTAAGTAAAATAGTTACTATCAACTTCAGCAGTGTCATCTAGCTGTATTCTTCACTCTGTGACAAGAGCCAATATCGATGTCTCATATCAGACCCGAGCCAGAAGTAGGATGAAAAGGAGACGCAATGAAACAGCCTGTTTCGAGTAAAAGAAATCCGTTAATACATTCTATTGACGAAGGTTGACTTTCAGAACTTCATTTTGTACTTCAATGTAATTTTAGTGACATTCGGAGCCATCGCAGATCTTCGAACCCGCGTCATAAGTGCGATAATCAAAGAAATAAAGTTGAAAGAAAGACAAAATATGTTGATGACAATGATGACAAGAGTCGTGAAATCAAATCATATGATATAAAAATCAAAGTTTGGATCTGTAGAATATTTCGTCGGCCAATCGGCTCACCCACCATACCAATGGTTTTTAACTGCAACTGATTAACGAACAAGAATTGAGACACAAGTTTCCAAACAACTTTAATTTGTGCGATGGGCAATCTCTACTGTACATTTGCCTGAATTTACCTCATTAACAGCTTGCAATGCGTCCTCCAGACTACTCGCGAAGTTCCTCGACGAAGTACTCGGGAAAGTTGACCGAAGTACGTCGCTACACACTCGAGGTTGGACGAAGTAAGACGAAGTGCCTCTCCACACTACCGTATTCGCCTAACCTCGGTCAACTTCGCGAGCAATGTGGAGGCCACATTAGGATTCAAATTCGTAACAGAAAAGTGTCTGATGAAAAACTAACGCTGACATCTCCTCCGAAAGCCCTGATCCGCACTAGAACTAACAGACAGTGTCCCAGCTCTGATAATCTGGTGATCCATCAACCCAACTACATCTGCAGGTTGACCATAGTCTTCAGACAACGAGATGACAGTAAACATCCACGACAGAACCCTACGCATTGGTCACCCACCGCTTGATTCTAAGCAGCTTGGAAAAAGGGTGACCAGTACAGCATTCTGGTTGGCCACTCTAATACAAAGAGAGTCATGATGAGTGTTGACGTTGTGGTGACCCCTGAAGTGATGCAAATGGTCTGAGCGGCAGATGACCGTAAGCTAAGGTTACAGTAAACAGAAAGCCGGGCCGGATTTCCAGTAGAGGGTTGCACAAACACGGGCGAAGTCAGGTTGGGGTGCATCGATGCAGTGCGAAATGGGGTGGAGAACAGAAGGCTCCCTCAAAGACAAAAAAATAATAATAATATGGTGTTATCTTCATTATTTATCATCTTCAAACTTTTGAACTTTTTCAATCAATCTTTTTGAACTAAAACTTTCGTGAGCACTACACATTATTAACTTAATTCCGGATTCACTTACTTTGTTTTTCGGAAGAGTCCGACCAGGTTTCGTTCTGATTCGCAGAGCTTAATCCTGGTGAGTAGAGTCTGAGCTCGCGATGCGACGCGTCGTCGTCGGTTGCTCGTCTCTGAATCTTCGGACTCATCCGACAAAAAAGGCAAGCATACGAATCCGGAATTAAGTTAATGCCGAAATATGTAATACATAAATACCCTGTGTCGTGCAAAACAGAAAAAGCGACAACACGAACATGTAAACATCCAAACAATCCTGGGTTATTTTTGTCCCCAGCTGGGATTCGAACCCGGGACCTCTCGTATGGTAGGCAACAAAAATAACTCTATCATGTGTAGCTCTCTATCTCTATCTCTCTAACATGCGTGCATTAATTATTCAACATTTTAGTTCAAAAACTATTCAATTACTTGACAAGTGACTTTGTAGTGTAAGAAAAAAACTATTTAACTTTTTTAAATATAAATACCGCATTTTTTAATTACATCTGTTTAAGTTAAGTTCCTGTTATTTGTCTAAGAATACACACACACTTTCTTAACTTTTTTGTATTACGCCCTAATTAAAAATCAGCGACGGTCAACTTGTCGATTTATTACTTTTTTTTATGAGTTACTTTACTTTACTTAAAAATGTACAGAGTGCGTATACTGAGTTTTGTAATTCACTTTCGATAGCGAGAGCGTTAGCGATTTGCATAGGAGTGACAAAGAGAAAACTATGTGGCGCGCTTTGTCACTCCTATACAAATTGCAAACGCTCTCGCTATCGAAAGTGAAGGAAAAAACTCAGTATACGCACTCTGTTCGCCCTGTAATTGATTGCACTGAGTGGACCATCTGTGAAGACATTTCAAGGTGAGCAAACACTATTCGTCAGTGAACTCCGAGGTGGGCAGGACACTGACGGATTACGCTGTGTTACTCCTGACCTGTGCGGGCGCCCTTTGTTTAAGAGGACTTTGAAAAAAACACACAACTCGACTCTGCTATTGGAACGTTGATTAGCTTTGAAAAGTATCGAGTTTGAAAGTATTTCAGCGTTTCTTGGCTTTAAGAAATATCGAGTTCGAAATTGTAAAAGTAGATTGATAGATAGAGAAGACTAGCCACCGGTTCCTCTTACGCTAACAAACTGTTAATCTGCTGTTGACAGTTGATAAAAGTTTTTTTCGTTTGCACTTTGGCCAACTGACAGTTATTAACTGTAGATAAAAATACCGTTAGCGTTCGAGAAACCGGGAATAGGTAGTCAGATAAATGTAAATGTGCACCTTCTTTTTGGACAAAAAGAAAACAATAATTTATGAGTTACAACCTCTACAGAGTTTGTAACACATAATTATTATTAAATTATTTTATTTCAGAGGCTTTTAAGTGTTACTGATTGCAAGTAATTAATTGCCATAAGAACCTTTTTTTTATGATTATTTTCGTGGTTGGTGTTGAGCGTGGTCCATCTTACCTGAAACAATGAAAGTGAAAATTAGAACATGTTGAATAGGGTAGTTTCCAGGGTCAAAATAATTAAATTCTATTTAGTCCGTATTTTAGATTATAAAAAAATATTGGACACGTATTTTTTCTTTTTTCGATTAAACAAAAAATAACAAAGACGTAGCCCATTAAAGTTACGTGTGACGTCACCCCGTGCTAAAAAATGCAGCACGGCGTGACGTCACACGTAACTTTAATGGGCTATATCTTTGTCATTTTTGGTCTAATTTACAAATAAAAAAATACGTGTCCCTTATTTTTGAATAATCTAAAAGACGGACTAATTACATTTTTTAGGGCAACTAGCCTATTGCTTCTATAGAAGTAGAGATAAAATTTCATCATTTCATAATGTTCCCTAACATTATGATCATTTGATTTTAACATTATGAATTTGATGATAATTTTAAGTTTTAGAAAAGTAATGCATGTGGTGTTCACCTCTAGTTATTTTTTGTATCAAGATTTAGCCTAGATATAAGTTACTGTTAAGAATGCGCAGATACAAAAAGTGTTGTAGACCTAATAAAAAAAAAAAAAAAACAAAAAAAAAATAAGTGCGAGACGGATTTGAGTTAAAATGAGCAAAAATTTTCAAATATTCTCACTGGGGTTATTTATATCTTGATTTACTATAAAGAATGTTCGTTCACACAGTTTGATGCTTGTACGTAGGTATTACTGTTATCATAGTAATAAGAACAAGCTTGAAAAAACACGCTTCATGGAACTCCCTTATTATTTTCTAAATAAATCACCATAATCCTGCATATTCTCTAAGCACTCTTCGTCTACGGAACCCTAAAAAGTACGCATAGAAATATCAATCGCATGCAACAATCTCGCTGGGCAAACTAGAGGTAATAACATCAGGGTAGCTACTAGCGCAAACACTCAGTGACGTCAAGTCAAATTTCAAGAGAACGCTCCGCTCCGACCGTGCAAATATTCAGAGTTGTCGCGCAAACGCTGCCCGTTTTATGCAATTATCTAATTACGTAGAACGGAACGCAGGCAACATGGCCGCCAAATATGGTGGCCAAACATGGCGCGCGCTACGTCACTTGGGTTACACTCAGGGTTGCCAGTTGCAAGTCCAAAATATCTTTTAAGAGATTTGTAGGATTGTTCTTTAGAGATGTATTATGAACTCTTTAGATTCTAAAGAGTAATAATATTGTATTAATACATAATATTAATACATGACACATAATACTTCTGAAGTGAATGATGTGGTTACAATCCTTAAGTCGGTCCGAGTTACAAAAGTTACCTAAGCCAGTAGCGTTGGTTGTATAAATAATTTAGTATTCATTCCTAAATTAACAATCTACTCAAAAATTTGAAAAGTTCTCAACTTATAAACATCAATAATTTCAGAAAAACCGGTTTTCAGTGGGGCAAATTGCTTTTTATTTTTTGTTTTTAGCTAAGCAATTTGCAATTTTGAGATATCCTCGTGAGGCCCAATGTCTTCAAGTGATCACAAAATCAATTGTTATTTTCAAGGTCGGGCCTTACGAGGATATTTATTATAAATTTCCCGAAAACTTTTTAATGCGTCTTAGACGAATTTTATATTCCATCGGGTACGTAAAAAAAATCTCGAGAATCCAAATTAATCCCGACCAACTGGCAACCCTCAAGCTCCGTCACTTCGGTTTCACTGTTTGTGTAATTTGTTAAAGTTCAACGAAGATGTACGGGCACATGTAGGCGAAACAGTGGAATTGTCATGTTTAATATTTTACCTACACGGCACATGTTGACAGTCATTTGCATGTTTTTGACGAATGTAATTAGGAGAGGGAATTGCGAGCGGCGGAAATTTTATTTCTGTACCTCGCGCGGCTTTGCGAAAGCTTTTCGAAACATTCCTAGTATTCTAAGGATGATTTTTCATGTTTGGGTTCTGTGTTTATTTATAACATTTACGTGCGTGCACTCTGCTCAGTTAAGATACAGGCGACTTTTTTAATTAGTAGTAGCAACATAATCTTTGTAAGTGAACGTTTTACCATATTTAATTACTAAAGTCAGACAAAAATATAACGAGTGGTTTTATAGTGAAAAACAAAACATCTCGTAACAAACAATCCGTTAATGGACTATTAACAGCAATTAGTTGTTTTTTTTAATGTACCTTGGCCAACTGTCATAATTATGTAAAATTTAGGTGTAAGTTAAATAATTTATTAGAATTTCGTTAAGTAACCACTCAACTGTAGTGATGTCTCTTGAAATTTTCAGAAAAGAGTGTGACAACGTTTATGTATTTACTTAGTGAAATTCTCAATTCGAAAACCGGCCCTTAATGTCGTACAGTCGACAGCACGTCAATCTTCACATTTTAGTTGTAAAGTCGCCCGTAACACAACGGAGTAGAGTGCATGGGTGTATACCATGATGTGCTGTCGACTGTACAAGCTAGGCAAATTAACTGATTGTTTGTGTACAATAAATAGACGGTAAATATTGTACTTTGTGATCGAGAGAAGGCCTGTGCTCTTTTGCCTTTTGAATCTGCGTAACGAGATGATTTGTATTGCCTTCAGGGACACTCACTCACACCAGATGGGCGAAGGGACCTCTCGGACATGCGAAGTCTGGGACATTGTTTTTAAATGGAGTAGGCTTGCCATCCTACCTTGCTATACCATCCTGACAGCTTAGTCGGCCTAGCCCACGGGGAAGACAAGTCAATATATGCGGAGCCAACCAATGCGCGGGTTTTCTCACGATATTTTTCTTGACGGCCAGCATGTGGTACCTATTTCTACTACAAATATGCAGATATACGCAACGTTAAAAATCATCATCATCAACCCGTTTTGTACCCACCGAGGGGCACAGACTCTTCCCTGAGGCAGGTACAGGGCATACTCCTCCATCACGGGGGCCAAGCCTGGATTGATGGAGGCTTGTAAGACTAGTGGCTGGCCTTGCTAACAGAAGTACAAGCCGCCCTAAGGCCTCTGACCTGGCTTAACGACTGCCATATATGGTCGGCAGCCGTCAACAACTGTTCAACGTACCTTGCAAAGCTCGGAACCGCTTGAAAAAATGGAACTAGCGTTAGTCATAGAACGGTCACCCATACACCCATGCACTGAACGCACCCTATGTTGCTTAACCTACGTGATCGTTTAAGATCACTCAGGCGGCCGGCACTACGAGCGATTCGTTGAAAATAAACAGTCTTAATTACTTGCCCATACTGGGAACACAGGGAAGACAGGGCGCTATGGCGCTCATTAGGGTAGGGCTATGTCCAGCAGTGGACTAATATAGCCTGATGATGATGATGATGATGATGACTGGGAATCGAACCTGTGCCTCTCGCTTCCGAGTCCATTGTCCAATCACTGGGCTTCCCACTTAGTTACTATAAACACAGATTAACTAAAATTATGTGAGGCGCCTCAACCAAATTAGAGCTCCAAAGATCAAGAAGGCTCATCAAGGAGCAAACGGAAATGATGTTCTTCTACATCGTTACGTCCCGATTCATAACAACGGACATAATTGGTAGAGTTATTCATTATTTCCGTCAAAATTAATTACATTACCGAGCGTTGTTTTCGTTTGAAACGAAACGCAATCTATCACCATTCATCACGCCAAAACATTTGTAGTAGGAGTAGGTGAAAATCATTAATGAGCTTCCAAACGGTTGTATTCATTCATACGACCTTAGAGTACATAGACAAGGTAAAAAATCCCAATAGTAAAGGAGCCACTATGGCTTATACATGGATATGTTTTCCATATTGTTTTTATGAAACAGGCCCCAGGCTATACATATAGACAGTAGTTGCTGGTTACTGCCGAACTATATTTTGTACAAAACGACTTTGGAGCACAGCAGCAGTCTTTAAAATAGTTACTTAGTTTACATTTCATGACAAAATAAAGTGTTTTTTCTCAAAATCACCAGGACCAATTTTGATGCCCTTCTGTCAATTTGAAGTAAGCACATGGGCCTTTACTTTGGCACATGTCTCAACCACATAATTCTGAATCGATTTCTGAAAATCACCTGAAAAAATCGCGGGTTCGATTTCAAAAACCCACCAATTACTTTAATAATTTCGATGTTCTTTACATGGCCGATTACGTTACATATTAGGAAGTAGGAAAACTGCTCAATCAATTATTATGAATTAAATGATTATTTAAAAGTGCGGAGTTAACTATTTTCGTCAGCATTTCTCGACGTCAAAAGAATTTTGTCGGTTTTTCATATTTATATTTAATAGCGAGCGGGCCTACAAGTTACTATAATAAGCCAACATACAACATTGTGCACCTGAATTATCTCAGCAATAGAACAAAATAGAAATATGTTTCTCAGATGTTTATAAAGAAAGAGCTCAGATTGAAGGTAACAACCATAGATATCTGGTCTGTGGTAACAACGCTGATATTTATAAAGTAAATGTTTTGTTTTAATTGTGCATAAAATATTTGTCATTGAATTTAAAAATTGAGTATCGTCGAAATCGAACATACGCCCATATGCTTCTGAAGTCGAGATTGAATGCCAATAGTGTTGTCTGTCTTGAGATAGAGATACCGTACCTCAATGGTACAATACAATCGAATGAAGTTCCACTTAACCATCGAAATTAAACCAACTGACAACAACAACAGACGGCCAAGTTCCACATTACAGTGGCAATGCTCAGTTATCATCTCAAACACAAATATTCACCTCAACTCCCTCATGTTTTACGATATGAATTAATTCCCGCGAAGCTTTACTGTAAATTTAATCCATACATTCCTCAGACCCCAGGTGTTATAAGTGCGCGTATAAGACACACGTACAGTGTTAAGAAGGTAACTTATATCGCCCTCCGCGCCTTGGGGGCCTGATATATTCCGACCTACCTAATTGTATAATATTAACATTTATTTTCGCCGACGATGCATTTAAATATCAAGTGTGCTATGGAGAGTCGTGTGTATAAATTTCACACGTTTCTCAATGTGTTTTATAGAAAAGGTGATACTTTGTGAGTGTTAAAAACTTGAAAGCTTTTATTCGAAGAACTCGTTTAAAGTAAACCAATAGAATCAACATTTAAATTACGATACTGTTTGTATCCTAGTACCTTTATTATTTTTATTTTTTACATACATACTGATGACCTCTGTGGCGCAGCGGTTAGCGCATCTGCCTACCATGCGAGAGGTCCCAGGTTCGAATCCCGGCTGCGGACAAAAAAAAAGAAACCCAGGTCTTGGATGTTAACATGTTTGTGACGTCGCTGTTTCTGGTTCCCACGACACAGGGTATCCTAGTGTGGGGCCAGAAGCAATGTATGTGCATGTATGTAAATGTTATGTTATACATTAGCTCACACCTGTATACCTGAGAGGTAGGCAGAGATCAGGGACTGCCACCTGGCACGACCCTGACAAATCACTTTTGACTCATCGACATTCATTAGTCGGTGCAAGCTCGGACGTCGGTTCTGGGTACTTTTTATCTTTCCCTTTGCTAATACATCCCCTATTTTTTTTTAAATTTATTTATTAAACTCACAGCACTCGTTCAATAATACAAAATAGTAACAAAGATTTAACTGTTTACAAGTGAATTTGTTACTATATCTAAAAGAGATATCGTGCGTTAATTGCTCAGGGTAAGCTAAGATAGGTAAGTCAGAAACTATTGTGCTTTAGTTGAGGTAGGAAAAGAAACGCAGATGTTAATCGACTAATTACTACTAGAGCTACGAAAGGTTTAGTAAACTTATTGCCTTTTCCACAGGCCTAGAATCGCGTGAATAAATGTATCGTGCGTGTTGAAAATGACCCATCATTCCGGTTTGATCGTGCCTCCTTTCTTATAAGTATTTCTCGCCTCATGCGTTCAAACATAAGAAAATTAATTAATGTTTTGACAAAAAAAACCCAGGTCTTCAATGTTTACATGTTTGCGATGTCGCTATTTCTGGTTCCCACGACACAGGGCATCTTAGTGTGTGGTCAGAAGCAATGTACGTGCCTGTATGTAAATGTTTTATGGTTTACAAAAGAAAAAAACATTTACATGCTCAAAAAATCTTCTTCTTCAGTAGTGGCAACATGAAAACAATGTTTTACGCGTTAAACACGGATTGTTTTGTTGACGGAGCTTTACTTGTAGGTATGTCACGCAAATTGTTTTGTGAAATTTTCTTGATATTTCAATACTAAGAGTAATACAAAAAGCGAATGTCCATAAAACATAGCCTTGAAAACACGCTTACGGGTACCTTACTGACAGAAGACCAGCACTGGGCTATCACATCTCAAAGTTATGCCGAGTCGGAGTGCTTTTAAATTTGCCACACCCATAGTAGGTCACACTAGATAGGGTGAGTACCTACTGGGTGTGGCAAATGCAATGGCTGCTGTGTGACTCAATTGTAAAAGGTTGTTTTACTGTGTGGTTTTTTACTACTGTGAGTCGGCTAAGTATTCTTTTTATTGCGTGAGTGTGTAAATGCAAATAAATAATTCAGCTATCTATCTAAAATTAAGAGTGAACCAACAAAGCACTGCTCTCCCCGGGATCATCAGACAGGCAATTATTCTTCTACTTTCTACAACAGAGTCGGCGCTTAGCGACGAGCTAGGTGGTACCACAAAATACTTTCGCACTATCAGAAGGTTATCTCAATCATAGGCAGGCATTTCTTTCTTTCTTGAACAGGTGTCGCCATCTAGTATAAGATATATCTCTCGATCTGTGGTTGGATTCAACAAGAGCCGGTAACTTCGAACCGATAACGTTTCAATCTTTATATTTTGGTTGGAAAATCTGTGTCATTATAAAAAAAAATACATTAGAAACGGGTGGCATTTATAGATTTCATTTAACATCCATTCCTACTTTACTTCACCTTTTGATGAGATCATGAACTGACAACTTTCTACTTGCTAAATAATTGTATTTTGTTTCTTTCTATTTTTATCACTAAACAAAACCACGGTTCGTTGAAGTCGCAGACAATTTATCAAACTACATCATAACCTCGCAAGTTTACGGGTTCCTTAAGCCTGTCGAGTCACTAAAGACTAGTTAACATTCTGTGGTGAACGCAGGTGCTGTGGGTGCGCTGACAGACGCGAGGGATTGCGGCCATCATCACGACGTCGCGTCACGACCGACACTCGCAACAGCTATATCAAGAAAGGACGCCTACTGAGAGAGCGGACTCGGATGGAATGGTTGAATGGAAGATTTAGCTTCCAGAGCTAGAAAACATAATACTATTTTCTCTGAAATACAAAGTTTTCTTTTTGTTTTTTTTTGGTGCCATCTGTGCCTTTTGTGTGTAAAAACCTTGGAGCTTCATGATCGCTTCACTTATCGACTGTGTTTAGTGTTCAATATATTCATGAGTAATAATTTTTAAGTTTGAAAGTTTGTTAATTAAGCTAAAACTGTTTTGAAAAAATGAATGTTTGGAGTTTCTTTGTTAGCTTCGTCTTCACATAACCTATTAATAGTGATACCAGCAACTTTGACATTCATAAAGTAAACATTTTGTTTGTATTATTAATAAAATATTTGAGTTTGAATTAATTACTAATTGTAATTGACCGTGAGCTCTTGCCGTCATTTGTTAATTTTTTAGCAGCGAAACTGTTTCGCTTGCCAACGCTAGTGAGATTCGTCTTTTCCCTGATGTTTCTGAGACAAGAAATCAAAAATTTACATTCTGCTTGTTGAATGTCAATTTATAATGTTAGTCGCTCCCTTGGGACCAAGTTGTACTGTTATTAGTAGATAGAAGCACAGAACCACTATTGTTGTATTAAAATGTGAAAATTACTTTGTTAAATTCCGCCAAAATCCCACAAGCACCATGTGGTAGTGAAAGCAATTGTGTTAGAAAATGCATTTTCTCATACAAATATTGGTGTCGGTGGTGTAGTTGTTTTCAAAACTAATTTTCACATTTTAATGCTATTATGGATTTCCGCCGCCTGATTCAATACAATAACTATTGTTGTGTTTATGTCGCAGTAAAGTAGTTAAATCAGAGAGTCAATTGAATCTCTAGACAGTCAATCAAAGATCGATATTCAATCAAGTCGCTAAAGTTCCGTCAGACAAGTGAGTGAACGAAACGTTTAACGAGTTTCCTAAACGTTCCTAGGCCGCGATCTACTTTTTGCATGTTGATAAGAACGCTACTACCAACAGTCAGTGGTTTAAATTTTTTGGCAATTTTGTCTATCATTATTTCAGCCGCACGCTTTATGCCAATATGCGCTTGGTTCCTTTGAAATGATATTTGCTGTACATTTTTGCACATTGAGCATAACACACGATGACACCGAAATAACAATAACAAATGAAATAATCGTGGCGGAGTCGACAACATGTTTACAATTTCACCAAAGACCACAATTTGAAACAAAAAACCACTCCCACAACAAACCAACGTTGCACAATGTTTGCCAAAAGAAAGACTCTAAAAGTAATCCGCTATTGTCGTGACCGCCATCTTGTTTTACATTATTAATCAACATGCTGGCTTTCGGTCAGTAAGATAGTTAAACGTTTTCGACGCTGCTTTATTTAAATCAAAATGCTAGCGACTTGGTTGAATATCGATCTTTTATTAACTGTCTATAGATTCAATTGACTCTCTGATTTAACTACTTTACTGCGACATTTATACCAATCTATTAATATTTTTTGTACTCTGTCCAAGAGGACCAGGTGAATTCAAAGTAAAACGAAAAAAATAATTGACAACTCAAGTCGCTATTCAAAGTGGTCACCGTGGCACAGAGTTCAGTCTTGTCTCTCTCGGCAGGTTACTAACTGATGGCTGTTGCGATTACCGCAAATACTAGTTAACCTTTCATTGTTTAGGAGTTTAGACAGTACCGGTGTGGGACCGTTGGGCGTACCCAGAACCGACTATGGGCATTGTTCGACTCATTCAATTCAATTCAATTTTGAGCGAAATGGCAACCAGCCGCTGTCGACTATTTCTGCCAGAATCACGTGTCTTGATATGACATGGACCAAAAGAGAACACAATTTATGGCGCAATGAGACAAAATTAAAAGTGTTCCTTTTTGTGGGCTTATCACAACATGCAAAGTCGTGCAACAGAAATCATGCAGGCGAATCTGTAACAATAAAAGATTTTTTTTTTTTTCCCTGGAAACTATTTACATAAAAGACATTTAACATTTAGGGACGAACAAAAGACGTCACAATTTAATTTCATTTTCCCTAATAAATTTTATAAGTAAAATAAACAGATCAGTAGAAGACGATAGACAGGTTAATAAACATCCAAAGTTTATAGGAAGAGGGATATTAATTGAAGGAAGAGATACGTAAATAGATAAAGAGCGATTATTATTGGGACAGTTAAAAAATATGTGATCAAGATGACCCTCCTCGAGCCCGCATTCACATAGCGACGAATCGCGTACTCTGATTTTATTTAGAAAAACGGGTGTGCAGCAATGACCGATGCGCAGCCGACAGATTATAGAAACTACCCTCTTACTTACCTTCTTGAATCTATAAAACCATGGTTTGGTCTTGATAAACGGTTGGACAGTATAAAATTTGGAGCCCTTACATCGACTACTCTCCCGCCACAAGGTCAACCAGTCATCAAAAAGTTGTTTTTTAGGTAAGGAGAGTAAATCGTAAGCGTGGTGTGCGTGATGTTTTAGATCCACTTCATGTCTACTTGCGTGTTTGGCTATAGAGTCCGCGTTTTCATTCCCTACTATACCCGAGTGCCCAGGGATCCATACCAGAGCCACCTCAAGGTCCCTACAATAGCAGCTATACAGGGTCTTTTTAATATCTAAAATAATTCTACTATTAAGTTTGCTCTTGAGTTGGCTCTGGTCCAGAGCCTGCAGACAGCTAAGCGAGTCCGTGAAAATGACTGCGTTCTTAATATTGTGCGATTCCACGAATAGACAGGCCTCCAGGACACCTATGCACTCACCCGTGAAAACAGAGGATTCCGGTGGGCATTTAAATTCTAACATTAATTTTGAGTTTTCTAAATAGACGGCAACTCCTACTGAGGAAGACTGTGATAATTTAGATGCATCTGTAAAAAACCTTTGGCAATCACTCCAACGTTCACTTATCTTTGAATTAAAAATGGTGTTAGCCGCAGGGTTGTCCTTGAAAATACCGATGTCCATAATTATGTTAGGTTTAAAATGTAGGGTGGTGAAGTTGTATTCGAATAGAGGCATCGTCACCGCCGTAATCAGAGAGTTCTCAAATTGCTTTAGCCGCCGTAAACTATGAAGGATAATCGGAATTTCTCTGTTTTTCCAGAAGGTGCTTGTACGGACCAAAAGATCAAGATCCTGTAATTTCTGAAGCAGAATGTGTGAGGATCTGGAGAAGACCCTGACCATGAAGCGGTCCGCTAGGTACTGACGGCGCAGATGGAGAGGGGGATCAACGGCTTCAACTTGGAGGGCATTAGTGGGAGTCGAACGCATACATCCTAAAATTAGTCGTAGGCATTTATACTGTATCCGATCCAGCTTGACCAATGATGTTTTGTTAATCGGATCCAAGACAAAACAGCCATAGTCCATTACGCTACGAATAAGGGCGTTATACACGAGCTTCATACAGTATGGGTGAGCCCCCCACCAGACACCAGCAAGAACTCTAAGTATAGAATACACTCGCTCACACTTTTTAGCCAGATGTTCTATGTGGTGGGTACCAGAGAGTTTAGGATCTAAGTATACACCCAGAAATTTTACTTTTTCTTTACGAGGAATTGGATCATTGTCAAATTTGACAACAATTTGGGGCACATTGTTGGGCTTTTTCCTAGTGAAGATCATCAGAGAACTTTTTTGAGCCGAGATAGAGAGACCATGGCGACTAAGCCATTTTCCAAGCGAGCTGAGGGATAGATTTAAAGATGATGCTGCATGTTCGATGGAGTTGTCGGAGACATATAGCGTAACATCATCAGCATATTGGAGAATCTGACAATTATAATTGAGGCTAGAGCCGATGTCGTGAGAATAAATGTTAAAAAGAGCAGGGCTCAGTACCGATCCTTGGGGCAGGCCTTTACTCAATACTCTGCAGTCAGTTTCGTAGTCAGGGACGCGGAGTGACACAGTTCGTGACATGAGCAGTGCGCATATGCATCGGACCAACTTGACCGGTACCCTCAGATGTAGCAATTTTTGCCTGAGGACTGGAAGAAGGACGTTGTCATAGGCAGAGGAGATATCCAGAAACACTGCTACTGTCGAATCATTTTTGCTCAACGCTATTCTGACGTCTGCAACCAACACAGCCACACTGTCCATCGTGCACAGACCCTTGCGAAACCCAAATTGCGTTTTTGGTAATATATTTCTACTCTCTATAAGCCACTCGAGACGGTTCTTCAAAAGATGTTCTAGTACCTTAGCCAGAGCTGAAGAGAGAGCAATGGGTCTGAATCCGTTGGGGTCACTAGAGCTTTTACCGGGCTTCAGTATTGGCATAATTAACTGCTTTTTCCATGAATCTGGGACGAAGCCAATATCAAAGCACTTGTTTACAAATTTTAAAAAGTAGTTTAGAGTATGGGGACCAGATTTAACTAAAAATGAGTAAGGTAGCCCATCCTCCCCGGGAGCTGTATCCTTTACTTGTGAGATCGCTGTTCTCAGTTCATCCATAGTGAAAGGACAGTCCAATGGGTCATGAGGCCTAGATAATGTAAGGTCTGGAAACCGTAGTTCATCTTCAGCAGGAACAAAAGGGGGAGCTAATTTAGTAAAAAAAGCTTCTGCGACTTCTTCAGCAATAGAGTTTGAGGACTTAGGCGAAAAACTATTTCTGAATCTATTTATCTGTCTCCAAACTACAGTGGGGGGCGTGGCCGGAGAGAGAGAGGTGCAGAAGGAAACCCAGCCTGCCCTCTTTTTCCTACGTAGCTCTCGCTTTGTTTTGGCTAGAATTCTGCGGTACTCAATTAGATTACTAATAGTGAGGGATTCATTACATTTATTTTCGGCCTCTAAACGCTCTTTTATTAGTAGGGTGCATTCTTCATCCCACCAGGGAGGAGACGGAATCTTCCTAGAGCGGGGTTTTTTGAATGGAAAAGCCTTTTCAGCAGATCTATTAATGGCAACTGTGAGAGCATTATACACATAAGTTAGATTATCTTGGTCGGACGTAACTATATTTTGGACCTCCTTTTCTACATGATCAGAATAAGTTTCCCAACCTTTCTTGATCAAACGATATTTAAGTAAGGGAAGGGACTTGTGAGGTAAATTTACCACAATTGGGAAATGATCACTAGAGTGAGTAGAATCTAATCGGTCCCAGTTACAACATGACCCTAGGTCCAATGAGCAGATGGTCAGGTCTACACAGCTCTTTCTTTCTCCAACTTGGCCTCTGCGTGTAGGTCTTCCATCATTCAAAACACAAAGGCCAGCATGGTCAATGGCCTCGACCAGTTCCTCCCCAAAAGGATCACAATGATCTGACCCCCAACGGTAGTGGTGGCCATTGAAATCTCCCATAATGATAGAAGGGCCTTGCAGCTGAGAGAAAAGAGAAATGAGCAAAGGAATTAAAGCAATTTCAGGGTCTGAAATATAAATAGAAACTATATTAATGCCTAAGGCTTTGATAGCTATTATATTAATAATATCCTCGTGGATATCATTTAAAAGGGGAAAATTTAAGAGGGAAAAGGGAATTCTATTATTAACAAGAATGGCGCAACCGCCATAATTATCAAATCTATCACTACGTACACAACTAAAATTATTTACATTAAAATTGAAACCTGGTCTAAGCCAGGTCTCACTGAGGCAGCAAACTGCTGCATTGAAATTATTTAAGAGATAAATTAACTCATGTTTTTTATTATTTATACTACGCGCGTTCCACTGAAGCAGTGAAAGGGGAGTAGCCATCTTGAAGAATATTGAAGATAAAATTAAGTTTATTGGCAACGTGGTCCGGTAAAGAATTTGAACAGATAAGGGAAGAGAGAAGGGAAATTAATTGATCCATTGGGTCATTATTGGGCGGTGTCGGGTTTTGTGTCTGGCTGAGGGCGCACCCATTCTGGGATGGAGAAAAGGAGTAATCCTGAGTTAAGGCTTGGTGGGCATGTCTATCATAACCAGGGGAAGGGGGGGAGTGGGGCCTGGGTTTTAGAAGGACAGTTTTTCTGAAAGATTGTTGGGGCAAGCGTTGAGCTGTTCTTTGGGAGGGGCCAGACTGAGACTGGGGGCTATTGTAATGGCGCGGAGGGGTGGACTTCACAGCCTGGGCATATTTACGAGAGATAGGCGGGATTTTTTTGCTGGCCTCAAAATAAGACATTGAGTATTCAGCCATCATACTTTTAATAGCTGTTTGTCTGCCATACTCAGGACAATCCTTGCTAGTAGCTGTATGGTTGCCATCACAATTGGAGCAAGTAAAATCACTGATATTAATTGAACAACCGTCACCAGGGTGGTCAAGACTGCATTTGTAGCATCTCGGTTTCGACCGGCATGCAACCCTCGTATGTCCAAAGCGGCAGCAGTTAAAGCATTGAACTGTGGGGTACGTGTACAGCTCAACCTCTAGGGCTGAGTAGCAGCAGAACACTCTCTTCGGCAGTACCTGTCCATCAAAAGTTAGTACAACTGTCTGGCTCGGCTTCCACACTGTTTGCCCGTCCTCGTTAGTGATTTTCCTATTCATACGTCTTACTTTTAATATGTTGCCACATCCAGATGGGACCTTGACCAGGTCCATCACCTCCTCGTCAGTGAAGTCAGCGGGTACACCTCTTACCAAGCCCATGCGAGTTATATTAAATTGGGGAATGACTGCTGTATAATTGTTATTGGCCAAAATAGGGTTTGATAAGAAGGCATTAGCATCTTCTGGCGATTTGAACTCAACAGAGACTCTGTTGCGTCCAATTCGCTTGATGCCATCAGTGAGAATGTTGGAGATATTGTGTTGGATCAGGAATAAGCCAAACTTGACATGATGTAGAGTGGTTCCTGATTTTTCATCGGTGACTGGGCGGGAAACATGGACGATAAAAGGCGCTTTGTCTAGAACAGAGTATTTTTTCCTAGCATCAAGAGGTCTCGTGGTTTTAGACACTTTGACTGGCATTTGTGCGGGCGAGTCAGACACTGCTGGGCGTTTTCTGTTTGCGACGTCAGCGATATCCATCGGCTGGGTCGAGGAGGCATCTTGAGGAAGGGAAATTGTGCATACAGGGCTATAAACGAATGGTTCTATATCGGGAGGTTTAGGGGGAATCCTATTGTCATCCATGTTCGAAGGAATAAATGTTATTACTCACCGAATAACCTTGTTTACTTATATAATAGGTACACAACACAAACAACACAGAACAGGACAAACAATTATAGCCAACAAAAAGACCAAGAAATAGCTAAAAACAGTAAGAATTCCGAAAGCGCATGTGCTAACCAAAGACAGCGATTTTCCATCGTTCGACTCATTACTGAGTTGTAGGCGAGAATTTAGACAGCCCTTGAAAAGTGATGGGCTATTGTTTTGCCCTTGAATCGTTTGTAGCCTGGGCTGCGTGAGTGATCTTAAACAATCACTAAGGTTAAGCAACATACGGCGCGTTCAGTCCATGGATAGGTCACCGTCTATGACTAACGCTAGTGGCATTTTTCCGAGCGGTTCCGTGCTTCGCAAGGCACGTGAAGCATTTGGTGCCGGCTGCCGTCGATAGATGGCAGTCGTTGAACCAAGTCAGAGGCCTGAAGGCGGCTTGAAAACTTCTGACAGTAAGACCAGCCACTGGACTTGGCCCCCGTGGTGGAGTATGGCCTATACCTTCCTCAGGGAAGAGACCCGTACCCCTCGGTGGGGACATAATGGGTTGATGATGATTGTTTTGCCTGTATTTGCAGTCTGATCAGAGGTGACGGAAAAATGTTTATTTTATTTTAGATCACCAACAAGAGTTACACAAAAACTATATTATTTATATGTAGTTTATAAGCTAGAAATCTAAAAGGGCATGTGCACTGTTACTTATAGGTAAGCACAACATGCATTATTAATAAAGTAACATCATAAACGACTATATAGTAATCAGTAATAAGTAATAAAAATTACTATAATAAGGGAACAGTAAATCTGATTAAGCGTAAACGCATTTTGTATTTCCTAAAACATACTTATATTACCTGAACCCATGACCTCTCGAATGTGAAGCCAGCGTTTTACTATAATTATTGCCCTACCATCACTTCATGATTACAAGTAGGTACAATAGCGTAAAAGAAATTCCCAACGAATAAGCCATCTCCGCGCTTATAATTGCCTTGAACCTAATGTTATACAGAGAGAAACAGCTTAATGTGAAATGGAACCCTTTCGCACCAGCTCCTAGTTCCGGGACTGAAGGTCCCTCAGTAAATTATCGCCCCGGCTTACTTCGACAGGGTCGTAAAGTGGCTAAATAGTGGAAGGTCCCAGGAGGAACGCTGCCCTATCTAACTGCGCGGACTTAGATTAGTTTTTCCCGTTGCCTTCGGTTATTATTGGAAATATGGACCATTGTTGCGGGTAGTTTTCCGAAGATAATGTAACGTTCCATCTTTGCTTCATAGAACGGCTTCTATTAATTGCAGCTGCTAGGAAAGAAGCAGTACACAAAAATATATAGGAAAACTAGCTGACCCGGCAAATAAAATACAATTTTTTTAAAACATGGAGGGACCAACATTATCACAATAGGGCTATGAAAAATAGATAACAACCTATTTCAAACCTAACGAATATACATATAAAATTTCATCACAATCGGTCGGGCCGTTTCGGAGGAGTAAGCGCACTAACGATGTAACACGAAAATTGTATATTTTATTATAAAATATGAATCTGACAAATAAACTTTAATATAGCAAAAAAAATGTTGGAAATCTCTAATCCAGGTGTTTTCAGAAGTAGCGCTCTTTAAAGATAAGTCTGAAAGTATAGTAACTTGTATAATTATAATAATATAATAAACAGAGATATTTACATACGGACACAAAGAATGCTTCCGGACCGAGACTAGGATACGCTGTGTCGTGGGAACCAGTAACAGCGACGTCACAAACATGCAAACATATATCTACTTCAGATACATATTATTACTAATGGATAGTATCTACTATAATATTGTTTTAGTCAGTGATCTATACTTTATTCTCCAAAACCAAACGCTTCATTGATGTTTGAAAATACTTTAAGGCGGCCCTTAAGTCTCCTAAAAGCTCCGTGAGCGCTGCCGAAATTACACCAAAAAAACAGCTAATACATGTAAATAAGGAACAAAGTCGCGTGCCGAACATCGAAAGAACATACAATGTCAACAAAAACTCCAAAAAGAGTCGACGGAGGAGGAAAAACAAAATAACACCAAAGGCCAACAAGCTATAAATTAAATGTATGAATTTCCTTTCATACGACACAGACGTACGTAGGGGTAAGGTAAACATTTTTCCCATCGAGAATCCCCCAGCAACTTTCATACAATAGCCTTACCCTATTCGATTAAACGTAGTAGCTACGAGGTATGGCTGCGGCACCCTCTCTCCATTTCATAATTTGCATCGCAAAAAAGCAAATAAATTTAAAATATTGCACTTTTCCTTAGGCCGCAGCATTAATTTTCCCTTTTGCTGATCTTCAATCAATCTTTTACGTAAAGACGTTCTATTGTCGATCGCCGAATAATGTAGACTAGGATCCGGCAGTCTAGAAGGTGTTTTAACGAGGAACTTAAATGTTCTAAAATTAAGCGTTATTTTTATAAACACGATTCGTTATAACACTCCTAAGATGTAGTTTGCATGTCGTGGCTGATTAAGAAGATTTCGCTATAGAATAATTTAGGAGCATTTAAAGAGTAGCTATTTAGAAAACGTTGGATTTTAAATGTAGAAACAATTTTTGAGTTCAAGAGCAATGCATTCCGTCTTGACTTTTGATAAGTCAGAAGTGACTGCATGGCGAATGGTATGACAAGTACCAGTTTATGTGGCAAAAGCAAATTAATGCAAGTACATAAACTCACGCCTATATTCAGTAGGGGTAGATAAAGACCAGGATTTTCTACTTGCTACTTTCCGATCGATCTTAGTTGGTGATTATTGTGACCAAATTATGCTTTGACTTTTTCAACCGTTGAGTTTTACGTTTTCTGTTTGCATCTTATGCCTCTACCAATACGACCGGGACCGCGTTTCATACAACTACAATTCATACTTTACTATGACGAATGTGTAGCCGAGTCTACCCACTTGTTAATCTGTTTATCGATTTGATCGAGTAAACAATAAATTGTAGGTTTATAAAATCAAGCCTTGACAGGCACATATGCAATGCAAAAAATTGCAAGTCATCTCAATGACTTACTCGTCGGTGCGATCCCGCAGCTAGCCCGGATCTTGGTCTATTAAGGGGAGGAACATTTTCCTAACTTGGGGTATTTTAATGCCTACGCAAATAATAGGGGCTGTAGGGGTTCACCTTTATTAAGATGCCGCATTAAAGCTTCTTAGCACCGTTATTGTTAACAGGTAAAATTTCCATGTGGGTTTTTTGTAGAATATCTCAACTATTCACAACTTTATTTGATTACAGTGAAACTGTAATTAATTGAGACTTTTTATCTCTGATATCCCTCTCGTTTGGATCTCCTAAAATATTTGATAATTAAAAAATGTGCAATTTTTTCAGTGATACAAATAAATGAAGTGCATTTTGGATATGTAAGTATTTTTTTATAATTAGTAAAACTGTTTTTTACCCTCTCCTCCCACAGTATGTTTTCATATCTGTCAGTGTATAAAAAGTATCCTATGCCAGCGTGCATGCATGCGACGACTAATGAATGTCGATGAAGCGAAAGTGATCTGTAAGGATCGTAGCAAGTGGCAGCCCCTGGTCTCTGCCTACCCTCGGATACAGGCGAGAGCTTATGTATGGAAGTATCTTTCAGTGCTAACAGAAATAGAAATGCCACCTAATTAGAAATTGATTTAATTTGTTTCGCGAAAAAAATTTAGGATAATCGACAGGTTTTCAATAGAGACTTTTCAACCGAGACTTCCCCATTCAAGGAAGGACGATGCAAGAACCGATTGTAACCATTCCTCGTGCTTTGTGGCTACGTTTGAAGACACCACCCTCGGCTCCTCTGTAGATAATATTCAAATACACAGCCATAGACTAAGCAACTCACAGATGAATAAATCTCTGAAGTGCAGAGACAGGGCAAAAATTCACATCCAACTCCTGCGGTTTACTGGTAGAAAATGCTTATAGCATTGATTCTACCACATTGCCACTGAATTGTTTAGTTATTTTTTATTTTCTTTATTAGGGACAGCAAAGAAAGTACAATGTATTTTGAAAATATAATGTAAAAGTAAAAAAAAATTTAATCGTACATCCAGCTCCGTTATTCACATTTTACAACAATTCTTTTATTAAACTAAAAAATCAAACTAACGCCACACGCCTAGACCACGGATTGTTTGTTACATAATGTATGGAAAAAAGGAGAGAAAAAAAAAGAAAAAAATTATGACTTCACAACTTATGCGCAATGTAATAAATAAGATAAGATAAGATAAGAATATTCTTTATTGCACACAAGAAACCAGAGACAAATAAAATTTACAATTAAAAGCATACAATAGGCGGTCTTATTGCTAACAGCAATTT